>OY776089.1:8602200-11102200 GCA_963675205.1 Catocala nupta | reverse complement strand
AAAAAAGGTCCTGTTACTAAGCTAACCTACTTTTTAGCGAGCGAAGCCGTGGGCTAAAGCTTATCCTGTATAAGGAAACTTTGCCAATAAAATAATAATCACCTAGTTGGCAAAGACTCGTCATGGACATTCTTAGAGAAGAGATGTGCAGCTATAGCGAGATCTGTGAGTGGTAGCAGCTGTCGCACGTGGTGCACGAGGTCGGCCAGCGTGGAGTAGGCCAGCGGCCGCAGCGACTCGTGCACGGTCCAGCCGCCGCCCAGCAACACATCCTCATCGAACAGACGCTCCATGTACGGCACAAATTCTAAGGGGACAAACAAACATCCTTGTAAGATTTTCTATCAAGAAGTTTACAATGGTAGCATAAATCGTATCATAACCACAAAATAACCTGGTTAGGTTGGATTAGCTGCATATGCTACAGGTGGCCAAGAAAGTGGTCTACCAGTTTTGACAAAAGTTTCTGTGAGAATTAATTTTCGCTTAGGTTTAATTTTTTAACTTGACTTAATCTATACTAATATTATAAAGCTGAAGAGTTTGTTTGTTTGTTTGGTTCGAATTGAAAAAATCTTTTAGTGTTGGATAGCCCATTTATCGAGGATGGCTATAGGATATGTAACATCACGCTACGACCAATAGCAGCAATGAAAAATGTTGCAAATATGGGGAAAATTCTCTTATATGAAGCAGACGAAGTTGCGCGGGTCAGCTAGTACATGATAAAGAGAGCAATAGTCACTGTCATAATATTATTGTAAGGGGTAATCGACCTTGTTGCTTCATGAGCATGACATTCAAATGAACCTCAACCATAGGGTGGTAGATTTTTGACTGTACACAAGTCCAATGTACCACAGCTAACAACAAAACAAACAGCTGATCAAAGTAACCTGAAAAATAACTAAAGGACAAATAAGATCCTTTACATGAGGACTGTTTCTTGAGGCAAGTATGGTGGCATATAATTGTTCTACATGAACAAATAGGAAGTAATACAATACTTCAAGAATCTAAACCGGTACTATGGCCTTCCTAGTAGTTACTAGAAAGACTGTTAAAGCAAGAAGCCGGGCAATGATTATTCTACTAACTACACAATAAGATTGTCTTGTATTTTCTGACCTGATTGGTACCAACATCTATTATAGTCGCCAAACACATTTACGATCCTACTAAAGGATTCACTCCCGATTCCTCTTGTTGGCCAGCACTAATTTCAATGTTGCGGAAGATTATAATTGAGAAATATCGCCGTTCTTGCCTGTGACTGGGTTCCCTTAGTACTAAGAAAGCAATAATTATTTTAGCATCACATAAAATAAATTTCTACTTACTAAGCCTTAAATCAGTAGCAAGTATATGTCTGGTAGCTATCACCAACTCCTTTCTAAGATGTGCCACTTCTGGAGGACACAATGTCAGCAGTCCAATAATGCCCTTCACCATCAAATTGGCATGGTTTGCTATTGTCTCCTGGTAAATCCTTATGATGTAGGCTAAGAAGGCCAATGTCTTGATCTGTGCACCCATGAAGTCTACAAATACCTCCTTGTTGAATGAGGCAGATTGTCTAAAAGTAGAAAACAATGACATATTTTTTAAAATTATATGTATAAATGACATAAGAATATCCTTTAAAGTCCATGTGTCATCTTAATAACAAGCAAGTTTCTATGTTCATAACTGTTGGTGAAAATCTGGGGATAAATTGACATGACAGAAACTTCCACTGTGTTCCCCTGCTTTTAGCTATTTGTTCGAATGAGTAAGGAAACCACAGCATAACATACATGTCCAAGGAAGTACTACATAACTATGGGAAATACAAACACACCATTGTAGAATGAATGCAAAACATGTAAAATGTAATCTTTAAACATATAATATTATGTAGTACCATTTTATAAGCTCAAAAATATGATGATGTTAATATGGCGCAAATACAACAGGAATTGAAAGCAACTGAACTTTAATTACCTGTGTGTAGCAGCTGGTTGCAATGTAATTGTCTCCATGATGAGAGGTATGAAGTTGCTAACCTCTTGATGTACGTTCTGTTTATAGAGCTGGTACATAAGCACCACTATAATTGGCAGTTCCTGTATGACTTTCAGTGACAGCACAGATCTTGGGATCAGATTATACTGTGAATGTAAAATAATTTCTGTATACTGTGTATAATGTAGGTACCATATAAATGAAATATGATAATTTATATAAAAGTTATATGTCATATTCACTATTATAAAACTATGCATATGTTTTACATCACACCAGAATAAAATATTAAAAAGTAATGAAAGTATCCTTTAAGTAATTTTTAGGGTAATTTAAAAGATGTAATAATGAGCTTTATTAATTAAAATAATGCTACTATATAGTACTTGAATAAATGCTGTCTACACAAATCAGATGGACACCATACATTCAATATCATGTTGTGTGTGCAGCACAAAAACAAATGATTTTGAATGGCTATGTTTTACAATATTGTTTGATTCATATCACAATTTATAGATACTTACAGTAACAACACTTCCATCAAGTAACTTCTTCTCTGTATGTATTGGTGTTGTAGTGTATGTCTCTTGCAGCAACTGATCAATATTCACTTCAGATAAGTCCTTTACTCTTATGGTAGGTTTGGGCTCAAATATTTTTGGTAAATGATTTGGCAAGTCTGAGTATATACCTTTAACCCATTGTAGAAATTTGTGAATCTAAAACAGGTGATAGGGTATATAATTACTGTTCCATATCTACAGGACCCAATTAGATTGGGTTTCGGGGGTAGAACTACGGTCTCTCCCTTAGGATAAGGGTACTACGGGGTCAGGCTAGCCCACTGCGCCCTGAAAGGCGTGTTCATTGAGTGACATTGGTGTTGGACTCGCAGGGGCTATGTGGTTAGCCGCTGATGAAGACAATGTTCGTTGCTCGGCTAGCACGTGGCGTTCGAGCGTCAGGCTCATGCGCGTGTGCTCGTTCGCTAGTGCGAACCAGTTGATCGCACGAGGCACGGAGTTGTCTTTAGCGAAGTGGCAGCGTGGTTTCGCTGCCACAACGCATCTCGGGTGCTTGCCTGCTCAGCAAGTAAGAGTCATAGCTAGAATGACTCGGGCCACACCCGGCTTGTAGGTCTATTTGGGTAGGCGTATGGATGTACGTCGAGAAGTGAGCGTGCCTTATACAGTTCCGGTACCATACTGGAGATACGGGAGGCGGCTTCTCCGTTGGCTTCAGCGAGGTTTTCGTTAGCAACTCCAGAGTTGCGAGTGGTGAGCGGCCTTATTGCTCCAGTACCTATCTGGAGAATAGCTAGTGTCACTTGGGCACGAGCTAGCTCGCTTACGAGAACCGGATCTCTGAGGTTAGGATGGAGAAATCGAGATTTGAGGACAAGACCTGTCTATAACTGGTCCCAAAACGTGCTCTCGGGCAATGGAAGATACAGCAGCTCCCACTATTAGAACCTAACGGTTGGTGTAGGGGAATGCTATATCATAAACCGGATTAGTCATAGAAAGAGGGGATGTCCATAATTAACCTTAATTAGCTAGAACCTGACACATTAAGAAATCATTGTGTATTGAGGCATAAATATGAATAAAATAGTATTACAGATATTAAGGTCCTTTTGTATCCAGTCAAGTTACTTAAAGTATTGCTGAATTCCATTTTTTAAGTAGGTCTATGATATGGCATCAAATTCGCCTTAAGAAACAGTTCTCAAGTAAAAGGGTCTTTATTTCTTTTTGAGATTTTTTGTTAGGTTATTCTGATCAGCTGCAAATGGTAGGTATATTGGATTCAACTTAAAAACAACAATAGAGCTGCTAATAAATACCTACCTAAATCCTGGCATATACAGGAATTATGAAACTTGTAAAAAAACATTGTTTCTCTTTTTATGGTATGTAACACTAACCTTAATTTATAATAATACTAAAGTTTAGGTTCATTTACTTACATCAACATCGGTACTATATGTAGGCCTGTATTGTTTATGCAATTCCATAAAAATCTTTAAACAGACTAAAACATTTTCTTCATTTTCAATCTCCATCAGTTTCAGCATCAATATTAAGATACTCTTCACATATGGTCTTAGGGTCTCACTGATTGGTAAGCGATGAATCATCTCTAATATAAGCTTTCTCACTTGCTGTATGTTGTATTCAGCAATAAAATGTGGTTCCCCTTCTTGAAGTATCTTAAGAAATATTTTGAGTGAATGATCCAGGAACTGAGGATACTGTGGTGAGCTCAATATTACCTGTATATTTATTAGAGATATTATGTATTGTCTTTTGCTATGTGTTCACTATAAAATAAGTATCTCATATATAAAAGAGTGATGCTGCCACATAGCATGTGGCAGTGGATTAAGTGGTCACTAGGCTGCTACTAGGGCACAGAGTTGTTAGTTCATTCTAGTAGTGGGCATTGAATCAACTAACTAATTAAATCAATGGTTACCCATTCTATACCATGTCAACCGTTAACAGTCTAAAAATCAACTAGTTAAATTTATTAACTAGTTTAACTCGGTCTTAAACAAAACACAACTTAAATAGTTGTTAACTATAAGAATGAAAGATATTTGACAATCCTTAATTGCCGATATGTATACCAATATTATATTGTTTTTTTACTTTTAACTTAGTATGTCTCGTATGTAGACTTGTTAATCGTCCATTAAGTTAAAAAACCCTTAACATGTTCAACGTGTTGTAATGCTAGTTGACATTAGCTCTTATGTTAACTTGTTGAAAATTTCAATTTCAACTAGTTAATGAATGAAAATCAATGGTTACAATTACATTGATTCCCAGCTACATCAAAATTTTATATTGTTTCGAGTCTAGATGTTTATTGTATCTATTGTTTCAATGGTTTTGAAGTCCTCAATGATACTAATAAACCGTAGTGTGGGAGTTGTATATCAATGTAAAACATACTTGTTCAAGAAATTTAATTTTTTTGAAATCTAATTTTAGTGCACTGCTCTGTTCTTATAGAACATTTAGTACAGATGCTGGCAACAAATTAGAACAATACTATATTTTCATTCATCAAATAAAATATTAAGACAATGTTGGTATACCATTGCATAAAGAGTTTCAAGCTTTATTTAAAAAAACAGAATTGAGACAATTTTTCTTGTAGACTGCCACTCATATATTTTGTGCATGATTTACAATTGCATGATTTTAATAATATACCTACTTTGCCTATGTCAAATACCTGATGAATGACATTAATAACTTGTTTTGGTATAATTAATTTACCATTAGGCTGGCTCTGGTAGGTGCTAGTCAGTTGGAAATGTTTAGTTAGCTAAACACTCTCATATAAAAGCAAATTACTGTAGGCCCTTTATGGTGTGTTGTGGTTAAGCCATACTACTTACGTGTATTGACACAACATAACAATAAAATGTTTTGTATAGATCAGAGAACATACAGACTGGGACACTGCATGACCTCTCAACACATGCACCAGACATGGTGAGAATCAAAATTAAATATAATAGTTAGTATAATATAATAGTTGAATACAAATATCACTAGAATAAAGTTAAATAATCCATTGGTATAAATTAATATGATTATGAAGTATTGTCACCTCAAAGTTCTCACTGAGTTCCTGAGCAGCTTTCAACTTGATTTCATCTTTGGCCCCCGGATCAGCTAACATAGTCACATAACTTCTGTAAGTGTTCATTTGAGTATGGGGGTCCCCAGGACCGCCTGGAGCCATTGCAGCCATCATTTTGGACAGAAGAGAAACTTCACCAGAAATAATTTATTTTCAACAGCATGCACATACCCGACATAATAACTTGGCAAATGAAATAATTGTATGTTATTTAAACAATTATTTTATTAATTTACATGGTTGAGCCAATAATTCAGAGATTTTAGGATACTATTAATCGTAACTATTGTAATTATTCACATAAAAATAATAATGTATCCCAAACAACCGGACAAAACAAGCAATTTGTCGCACACCGTAGTGAAGTTTGTTTGCAACACAGACATAGATTACAATACTACCGATAAGACCATAGAGTAGTATAAGTATAATAGGATTAGAGAGCCCACTCAAGCAAAAATTTTGCCACCTCGTTTTCAACGCCCGCTAGTGCCATCTTTTATTTGGTTCCTAGAACTATATGCAAGTACCTACTTAGAGATAGCTGTATGTGTATATATATATATACAGGATGATTTTGAAATCGTGTAATTCCTTTTAACCACGCATTCTACTGGTGATATAGAATAACCCTGACCATATTTTTTCTTAATTAGAATAATGGTTTCGGCAAAATTAGAGTACAGATTTTTTTCATGAAATGATTTCAAATAGTCATATTTTAACCACCTGACACAATCTTAATATTTTACTAATTTAAAAATAATAACATAACAATAACTGATGTCGTAAATAATAAGGGGCAATAAAAAGGACCGCCCGTTATTATTTACGACATTAATTATTAATATGTTTTTTTATTTTAATTAGTAAAAAATTAAAATTGCCTCGGTTGGTTAACATATGACTATCTGACACCATTTCACGAAAAAAACGGAAAAATAATTTTTCAAAAAAAATAAATCTAATTAAATAAAAATATGGTCAGGGCACAGATAATATAATACTATACTAGTACAGATACTCAATCCCATACAAAAATCTTGGACACGCCTAACTCTGGCTATTCTACTTGCTATTTTGGTACCTATCTTTTTACACTAGGTGGCAGCACAAAACTAGCGCTACTGCTGCCATCTACCCATAACAAGTACACAAGTTCCGAATCCTATTTGATAACAGCTCATAAGAGATGGCGTTGTGACAGTAAAATAAGTACTTGACTGTTTACCGCGGATAGAACATATTTAAACGAGCCGATGCAAAATGTGCGCAACTTTGAAAGTAAAAGTTATCTACCTATAGTGTTGTGTGCCGAAATGCGTACGATCACACTTTGGTGATTCTCATTTACTCGGTTGGATTCGGATTCGGATCGGTCAAAATTTAAACTTGTATATTTTTTTTTCATATAATTTTAATGAATGCGTTTTAAAAAGTATTAATAAAGCAATATATTTTATTATGTATGCGATTGTGATTGATGTTCGGGTACTTTAAAAATAACTCATTGGCGTATAGAATTCTACTTTGGCAGTTAGTAATCTATATTTCACCATAATTGTAAATATAAAATAACATAAAATAATGCGCTCAGATTTTTGAAAACAACTGTGCAATGACTAGTATTTAGTCTCTGTTGAAATTTGCAGAGTTACCTATGACTATTTATAAAATACATCACATAGATTATTTTGAATTTAATTATCGAAAAATAAATATAATAACCAGCACTTTTTTTTTACAGACTACGGTTACTCTTTTGCCGTATAACAGACTAAACACAAAAAATCTGCAGAACATAAATTATTTTCTGTGTGAGAATCGAACCTTTAACACTCCGTACGTCGATAAGTACCCGGTTTAAGCGATTAAACCACAACGCCATACTTGAAATCAAATCACACGCACGCGCGAGTATCGCCCGGCGGTGGCGTTCGGTTTATTCCGGTCAGCTTCGTGATTTTTCGTGTATAATATTGTGTATGAGCGCTGCCGGGTCGATTCTCAATAGAGTCGAGCTTGATTGTCATCTGAAGTTTTGTTATGAAATATTAATTATCTGGACCTGCTTAATACTTTAACAGAAGTTAAAGCTAATAATATAATTATTGATCTACCTGCTATAAAATACAATGTACCTATTAATAGATTAAAAAAACAACTGAGTTAGTAGGTATGCTTTACGTAGTCATAGCTCGTAATCTTTTAACTATGTCATAATAATTATTGACATTGTATTCTTTTACTGGTATATCAATATTAATTATTGATTTTGTAGGGAAATCAATAATTAATATGTAATAATAGTTTAAAGTCAAGTAACAAAACAATAGATAAGTACCTACCTACTTAATGAATATTGTGGTACTTATGTAAGTAAAGATCACATTAAATACCATGATAAATGCGATGTTACTAATCCTAAAACACTATTCATGCTTTGGTATGATTTATTTAAATATTCGTGTCTATATAATAATTATAAGGATATATGGTGACGACGACGTCCAAGAAATATTTATCTCATGTAATATTACTATGACATCCGAATATTTATTACAATGTCAACCAAACCAGATATGAACACATTAATAGTACTTAACTAGTTAAAAAATGATGAGTGTGATGTGATGAGTGAGTGATGTGAGTAAAATAGTAAATGATAATATTCGAAACGAAATGTGATGTTATAATATCGTCACGTGACGTCGACAACAGGAAGAAGCAAATCACAACCAATTTTTAAAATATTGCTCATAATTTATATTTTTCGAAGCAAAACAAATAGTAAACATCGTTTCATACTTGGCCTTGTAGCGCGGAGGTAGGCGGGTCTTACCGTGCCGTGTCCACTTTTTCAGGTTTTATTTAGTTGTTAACTTAAAGCAACGCTATAAAGATTCCCTAAATTGAATAAAATCAATTGTTTATCTGTCTTAATACATAGACATATTTTGTAAAAGCCGATTACGACTTTCCTTAATAATAAATATTTGTTAGATTTAACTAGCATCAACAAAAATATGCTAACCAAAAGGCAGGTTAAATAAGTAATACTTTATTTTCAGATCATGTACTTATTTTACCTAAGATAGTAAACATACTCTATTTGTTCAAAATAAAGGTGGCAACCCTAATCACAACTGTGCCTAACTAGCTTTCAGGCCCTTTGAAATTGAAACAGATTTAGTCAAGTTGCGTCTAGTGATCAAATAATACTAGAAATTGCATAAAAACCAAACTAACAAAGCGGTATATATATATACAAATAACAGTCTTTAATTATATAGAATAATTATTATGATAGGTTACTTAATATTTACCTAACTATTTTAGTAAAATGTTGCTATGATTTACAAAACTCCATTTCTATCGGCATGTCTATCGTAAGTTTGTAATTCAATTCAGAATAAGTAGGTAGCACAGAGATAATGATTATTATAACGCCGACGAGTACAACGACTGCGCTATATCTACTGCCGCACAAGCAAATGAAATTTGACAATAGAAGTTACGAGAACCGACCAGGTGTTTGAATATAATGCCATGTAATACAACAAATATAAGTACAACAAAACGTTTTATTTAATACATTGACATTTGTTAAGCATACATATTTTTCATATTATAAGTAATTTCTTATTAATTAGTATCAGTAGGTAATAAAAAATATTGAAGTAAACCAAAAGAAGGGTATGAAATAAAAACAATGTTTTTGTAGACTTGTATAAACATATAAAAGAGCCATCTAGCGTCTCATCTAGCCCTATAGATAAAGTAAAATGATAGGTAGATTACCTATGTGTGATGTAAAAAATACTGATATATCGATATCTTTAAATCATAAAATAAATGCGTTTACCTTGATGCTCGTTAATTAAATATGTACATGTTTATTTATAATAACATTTTATGGTAAATTTTCTTCCAATAAAGCATTTTGATTAATCTTAATATTAACATTGGAACTCATAGTGCCATCTATGATCTATTTTTGGAACTGTTTACTTTTTGTTCTAATTGGTACCCCATGGTCAGGGTTATTCTATATCACCAGTAGAATGCGTGGTTAAAAGGAATTACACGATTTCAAAATCACTCTGTATATATATATATATTTGTAGTAGAAGTGTGTCAGGATCGTAGCAAATGGAATGTATATGTATGTATGTATGTATATATTTGTAGCTATATCGTGTATATTATACATAAATATAGGTATGCATAATGTGTGTTTACTTTAGGTTAAAAATAAAAACAGCTATTATTCATACCAATTCTTTATTGATTACAGAAATGAATGGTTCACAAATAATACATAAAGAGGAAATTGGAATAAGGCGCTATTTTAATTTAATAGATTTATGCTTAGTAGTACCATGGGGTACCAATTAGAACAAAAAGTAAACAGTGCCAAAAATAGATCATAGATGGCACTATGAGTTCCAATGTTAATATTAAGATCAATCAAAATGCTTTATTGCAAGAAAATTTACCATAAAATGTTATTATAAATAAACATGTACATATTTAATTAACGAGCATCAAGGTAAACGCATTTATTTTATGATTTAAAGATATCGATATATCAGTATTTTTTACATCACACATAGGTAATCTACCTATCATTTTACTTTATCTATAGGGCTAGATGAGACGCTAGATGGCTCTTTTATATGTTTATACAAGTCTACAAAAACATTGTTTTTATTTCATACCCTTCTTTTGGTTTACTTCAATATTTTTTATTACCTACTGATAATAATTAATAAGAAATTACTTATAATATGAAAAATATGTATGCTTAACAAATATCAATGTATTAAACAAAACGTTTTGTTGTACTACATGGCATTATATTAAAACATCTGGTCGGTTCTCGTAACGTCTATTGTCAAATTTCATTTGCTTGTGCGGCAGTAGATATAGCGCAGTCGTTGGACTCGTCGTTGTTATAATAATCATTATCTCTGTGTTACCTACTTATTCTGAATTGAATTACAAACTTACGATAGACATGCCGATAGAAATGGAGTTTTAGTAAATCATAGCAACATATTACTAAAATAGTTAGGTAAATATTAAGTAACCTATCATAATAATTATTCTATAAAATCAAAGACTGTTATTTGTTTATACCGCTTTGTTAGTTTGGTTTTTACGCAATTTCTAGTATTATTTGATCACTAGACGCAACTTAACTAAATCTGTTTCAAAGGGCCTGAAAGCGTGATTAGGGTTGCCACCTTTATTTTGAACAAATAGAGTATGTTTACTACTATCTTAGGTAAAAAAAGTACATGATCTGAAAATAAAGTATTACTTATTTAACCTGCCTTTTGGTTACCATATTTTTGTAGATGCTAGTTAAATCAAAAAAATATTTATTATTAAGGAAAGTCGTAATCGTATTTATACAAAATATGTCTATATTAAGATAGATAAACAATTGATTTTATTCAATTTAGGGAATCTTTAAAGCGTTGTTTTAAGTTAACAATTAAATAAAACCTGAAAAAACGGACATAGGTAAAATAAAGTATCTTCACGTCCTTTATTTCTCCCTCGCTACAAGGCCAAGTATGAAACGATGTTTACTATTTGTTTTGCTTCGAAAAATATAAAATAAGAGCAATATTTTTAAAAATAGGTTGTGGTTTGCTTCTTCCTGTTGTCGACGTCACGTGACGATATTATGACATCACATTTCGTTTCGAATATTATCATTTACTATTTTACTCACATCACTCACTCATCACATCACAATCATCATTTTTTATCTAGTTACTATTAATGTGTTCATATCTGGTTTGGTTGCCATTGTAATAAATATTCGGATGTAATAGTACCTAATATTACATGAGATAAATATTTCTTGGACGTCGTCGTCACCATATATCCTTATAATTATTATTTAGACACGAATATTTAAATAAATCATACCAAAGCATGAATAGTGTTTTAGGATTAGTAACATCGTATTTATCATGGTATATTAATGTGATCTTTACTTACATAAGTACCACAATATTCATTAAATAGGTAGGTAGGTACTTATCTATTGTTTTGTTACTTGACTTTAAACTATTATTACATATTAATTATTGATTTCCCTACAAAATCAATAATTAATATTGATATACCAGTAAAAGAATACAATGTCAATAATTATTATGACATAGTTAAAAGATTACGAGCTATGACTACGTAAAGCATACCTACTAACTCAGTTGTTTTTTTAATCTATTAATAGGTACATTGTATTTTATAGCAGGTAGATCAATAATTATATTATTAGCTTTAACTTCTGTTAAAGTATTAAGCAGGTCCAGATAATTAATATTTCATAACAAAACTTCAGATGACAATCAAGCTTCGACTCTATTGAGAATCGACACGGCAGGCAGGCGCGCTACTCGACGCCGCGGCACAGTACATAAATATACAGTAACCTATCTTCATACAAACGGTCGGAACTCGAGTCATACCTACGCGCCTCGGCGTCAGCATGCGCTCGGCTCGCAACCACTCGCGGATGCGCCGCAGTGACGAACGTACGGTGTGTTGTTTTTTGAACAGTAACCGCGCGAACTTCTTTTAAAACTAAACACATAAATTGTAAAGTATCTATAACCAAGTAAACGATATTCCTTTTTCTCCTCCTTGTCTATGTTTCCCAAAACAATTTTTAATTAAGCTTGATATTCGAATGCGGATTTTTTATACTTTAAAATATAATAATTAAGCATTCCGTACGTCACAGTCAAGGAGCAAATATTTTCCAGTCGCAAATTTATAAGACCGATTTGTTATTAAGTCTTAAATCTAACATAAATATGTATTTTTAAATTAAATCTACCAATCAAAAAACAACATGCATTTTTATTGAACACTTCCTATTCCATTCACAAAGTATTTTATTTGTTTAAATGAAATAAAGAATATATTTACAATCACAAAAATAAATAGAAACTCAAAGTAGGCAGTTTTAATTAAAATGCTGTTAGTGGGCAGCTCAGCCCTATCGCATGTTTACGTACCGCGCGGCTGTAGGCATTTATTTCAAAGATACGGCCGAGTTACAATACTGTATATTTATGTACTGTGGCCGCGGCTACCGGCAGCGCTCATACACGATATTATACATGAAAATTCACGAAGCTGACCGGAATAAACCGAACACCGCGCGCCGCCGCCGGCGATACTCGCGCGTGCGTGTGATTTGATTTCAAGTATGGCGTAGTGGTTTAATCGCTTAAACCGGGTACTTATCGACGTACGGAGTGTTATGGGTTCGATTCTCACACAGAAAATAAATTATGTTCAACAGATTTTTTGTTTTGAGTCTGTTATACGGCAAAAGAGTAACCGTATCAGTCTTTTAAAAAAAGGTGCTGGTTATTATATTTATTTTTCGATAGTTAAATTCAAAATAATAATAGTCATAACTCAGTAAATTTCAACAGATATTAAATACTAGGCATAGCACAGTTGTTTTCAAAAATCTGAGCGCAATGAAGTTATTTTATATTTACAATTATAGTAAAATATTGATAACTAACTGCCAAAGTAGAATTCTATACGCCAATAAGTTATTTTCAAAGTACCCGAACATCAATCACAATCGCATACATAATGAAATATATTGTTTCATTAGTACTTTTTAAAACGCATTCATTAAAATTATATGAAAAAAAAATATATACTAGGTAAAATTTTGACAGCAACATGATATATGCACGAAAATCTGACCGAATAAATGAGAATCAAAAACCAAAGTGTGATCGTACGCATTTCGGCACTCAACACTATAGGTAGATAACTTTTATTTTCAAGGTTGCGCACATTTTGCATCGGCTCGTATAAATAATATGTTCTATCCGTGGTAAACAGTCAAGTACCTATTTTACTGTCACAACGCCATCTCTTATGAGCTGTTATCAAATAGGATTCGGAACTTGTGTACTTGTTATGGGTAGATGGCAGCAGTGGCGCTAGTTTTGTGCTGCCATCTAGTGTAAAAAGATAGGTACCAAAATAGCAAGTAGAATAGCCAGAGTTAAGCGTGTCCAAGATTTTTGTATGGGATTGAGTATCTGTACTAGTATAGTATTATATTATCTGTGGTAGTACGATTGAGCTGCACTTTTTTATTTCATCCTCACCATCATAGGTAATTTTTGCAGACAAAGTTCTATTTATTGAGCGACACCAGCTACAATTTAATAAAGGAGATGTTATATTTTCGGCTACAAAATGTACGGTACGTCAAAAAAGAGGAAATATTACCAGAAATCAGAGAAAAATGCTATTCCAAGAATTTACTTGTAATTGAGATTGTACAAGACGAAAATATTTTTTCTGTTATTGCCATATTCAATATGGCGGTACAATGGATTGTAGCATTAGATAATGCGTTCAGAAATTGTATAAGATGAACTGATAGAAGATAAATATCACAAAGATATAAAATAAAAATACTTAGGTATATATACCTACATTGTAGCATATTGCGACTACAATACAAATAAATACAAGTAATTGTTAGAACCCAAACCTTATGATAAAAGTATATTTATAGAACTGCACCAGTCTTACAGGTCCTGTGCATTTCGGAACGAAATATTCTTGATGACATTTTGACGTTAACACTTGACAATTATGTTTCTGTCAATGATTTCTTAGTCATGTATTGTCGTTTGCGCGTGCGCTTAGATTTTCGTGACAAAATAACAGCAGACTGTTATTTTGTTTTACTCGTTCTGACCGATTCCCTACGACTTTGGCTTTGTTTAACGGTTTGTTCTCTACCATCCAATTGGGCAAACAGTATAGAGGGCTATTATTGCAGTTGCGTATGTGGAATGCGAACTGTTGGATGTTGTGCTCATGTGATGACAGTAGTCTGGTACCTTGGCTGGGCTCGGTACCAAAGTAATATTGAAACCCCAGCATCATTTCTTGACGATGTGTTAATACTAGAAGGTAGTGATGAGATGGATTGATACATAATAAATATTAAAAAACCAAATTGTTGTTTCATTTAAGTGTACCTATTTCAGTTCCTTGTATTCATACGTTTTTACTTTTTATAAACTAGTCGTGATGTAATGACAATGTGAACTTTCCAATGGTGCCTATTAGAGAGTCGTAAAACGTGGCAATACGCTTTATAGAAGCGATTCAATTCACTGACTAGTTTTTTTGTACTTTATAGGTTATGTAAATGTCATAGCTTTAAGGTCATAATATTCCGCCATGATTGTTCAGATAAACGTCAAATATTTTCGATTTTTATTTTGTCCATCTTCAATATTGTTTTAATGTGGATATTTTTAGTTTAAATATGTTTATGGGTTAATTTCCTAGAATTTTTAACCACGTACATGTTGTAGCCGGAGTTCCATACAAAAATGAAACGTCTCCTTTATTGAGACGTTCACAAAATATCTTTTATATTATGTCGTTGGCATGTAAACTCATAATATGTTATCATTGTATGGCATATTAACTTTATTTTTGATCTTATGTTGTATTTTAAAACGTCTCTTTTTAAAAACGCACAGGTAGAATTTTGTGTATATTTGAAGGTATTTAAACTTTCTTTAGGTGGGTAGCACAGTCATTTCTTGTTGGTATTGTATTCTTTTGAAATCACCAGGTTAATAACAGCGAAAGGCACTAAAATCACAAAATTCCACTAACACATGCGCGTACGCCGTTTTTGTGAAATTTGTAAATTGTATTTTTATGATAATAATGTTAGAAATGTCTAAATCCGTTTTGGACTCAAGAAAAATTAGTAGATGGCAAACATCCAACTCTTAGTTTGAAGTTTTAAATGAATAAATCGAAGTCATATGATACTAATAAATCAATAAGTATTATTATGAAACAGTAGTAATAAAATTGTAATTTTTATTAATTAACTAAAAATATTCTACAATCCATGTTTGACCAGTGACATCTATCGTGTTAACTTGCATAATACTAAGGAACCAATACAAGAATAGTTCTTAATTTTTCCGCTTTTGCGCTGCAATCGCCTATTCTAACTGTGATACCACTAGCGATGGGTCGTTGACGGTTATTTCGTTAACGTAACGTTAACGTTGAATTACGTTCTTCAACTAGTCGATCAACTACTTAAAGTCAACGAGTTAACGTGCTACTAATGTCAACTTGTAAAGTAAACCGTTAATTAATTGAACGTATTTTATTTGACCTGATATTTTATTGTTTATTTATAAACAAATTGATTAAATGTATTAATGAAAAACGTTTGATTGATGCTTGTACTTAGATGAACTTCCCTTCATACTTTTTCTTCAGGCTTAGGACTGACTAAATTCGTTATTGTTTTCTTTAAAAAAATATGCATTTCAAAAATAACTCTTGGCTACGTAACTTAGAGTTCAAATTCGACCGTCGCTTGCAATGTATGATGTTATTTTCAACGTAAGTATCGAGTTAAATTCATTAATGTCGTTGACGAATTCAACTAGTTGATTCATAAACAGTTAACGTTGATTTGCTGGGTGGGTCGCTGAGGTAGTAATTTTGCCAGCGGCCCATCCACTATACAAGGCAGCGAGCGTGCACACCGTGGGGTTTTGGTCCGTAGGCCCGAAGTACGGGAGAGCCGGACATAACCCTCTCGCCTCCCCTTGTGGCGAGAGGGTAGGCATCAGGCGCATTTCCCCACGTAAAAAAAAATAAAAGAAATGATACGTTGACAGTAGATCTACGGTCGATTTAACTAGTTCGTTGATTTAACGCCCATCGCTAGATACCACTGCCACTGGATAAGACATGGTCATAAGTAGACATGGTTTGCAACAGAACCAGCAGTTAGCAGGAACCACAGAGTACAATCTATGAAGGAATAAGTACAGATTACAGAGAGATACAAACAATTTTATATAATTATGTACTCAAATTCAAAGGCTCAAATCGCCTCTTGTATTTGCGTTTGTTACTTTCCCTATATAATTTACGATTTTGGTATAACCTTAGAGTAAATTATTTAACTAGTAGTATTAGTATTTAGTAATTATTCGTAGTTAATATTGAATAAAAATCTATTACAAGAAAATGGTAACATTTGTGTTTCTCTATGCCTCAATAGTATGTTAATTGGTACCTTACCTATAAAATTCTATTGTTTATTCCATGTCATCGGCATCGATGGATGCTATAACAAGTTACATTAGTTTTTGTAATGGATCAAAAATGGGTTGAAAATGAAATAATAACATCGTACAGATTGTAAAAAAGTGAAATATTCAAAACGTATTTAACGTAAAATGTGATCATGGCCCCTTCAACAACAGTGTTAGTCATAACATTTTGGCTTCGGTGCACAATAGTATATGGATACGAGTTCATATCACAATATCCCAGTCAGTCCAATGAGACATTTCATTTCCATCATCTCGCTGTTGATAAAGTCAGCGGTCAAGTGTACGCGGGGTCACTAAATTGGATTCATCAGCTCAGCCCTGACTTGAAACCTATCCATGTAATACGCACTGGTCCGAAACTTGATAACCCAATGTGTCATGCAAGTGGATGCACCTCAACCGACATAAAGACTACATGGATCGACAATGTAAATAAAATATTAGTGATTGATCAAGAATCCGGACGAGTCATTGTGTGTGGTTCTATCGCGCAAGGATCGTGTTTCAAATACAAACTTGGAGACTTGTCAGCGAAACCAGAATTTTTTGCTATCAGTGTTGCTGCTAACGACGCTGACGCTTCAACATATGCGTTCATAGGTCCTGAGAGATACAATGCGTGGCAGCGAGCTAATGTCCTTTATGTGGGGACAACATTCACAAATAATGGAGAGTATAGACATGATGTCCCCGCAATAGCCAGTCGCGATCTGATGTCCCTAGAAGTCGCACAACTAACATTTAATAAACAAAGTTCAATACAAATAGATGTAAAGTATAGAGACAACTTCTTAGTGCAGTATGTGTACGGCTTTAATGCTAGTGACTATGCATACTTTTTAATTATACAAAAGAACTCCCACCTTGCTGGCAACGAGGAACTGGGATATGTGTCTCGTCTAGCCCGTACATGTGTTAATGATGATAACTACAACAGCTATACAGAAGTGACTCTAGAATGTCAAGTTCGAGAAGAAGTAGTTAATGGTAAGAGTGAAGTGGTCAATTACAATTTAGTTCAAGATGCTAAAATTGCAAAAGCTGGTGCTAACCTGGCAGCACAACTGGGTATTGAGACGGGGGATCCTGCACTTCTAGCAGTGTTTAGTCCTTCAAAGACTATTACTAATGAACCTATGGCTAAGTCTGCAATATGTGTCTTTTCATTGCAAGAAATAGAAATTAAGTTTAATGAGAATGTTCACATGTGTTTTAATGGTAGTACTAAAGCTCGCAATATGGGCTACATATCAGGTATGATATCAGATGGTAAATGTCCCAGTGTTGGTTCAACAGGCAATATACTTAATTTCTGTGAGGTAGGTCTTAAGATAAGTGGACTTTATCCTATTAAAACTATGTCTGTAATAAGCTGGAATGACACTTTAGTTTCATCAATTACTATGTCTGTGACAGGTTTGCATACTGTAGCATTCTTAGGTACAAATGATGGAATGCTGAAGAAAGTTCTAATTGATGCAGATAAAGCACTTGAATACTCTAGTGATGAAATATTGTCCGGTCAGAAAATTCTTCCAGATACAACATTATCTCCATATCAGAAAACACTGTATGTTCTAGCCAAGAACTCAATTGTTCAAATACCAACTGAAAGGTGTGCAGAGCTTGGCAATTGTTCTTCATGCTTAGAATCAAATGACCCTCATTGTGGATGGTGTTCTTTGGAAAAGCGGTGTACAGTCCAGAGCATGTGTCAAAAGGGAACTCAAAGTGCACCAAGGTGGTTATCTCAATACATTGGTCAGCAGTGTATTGATTTTGAGCAGATATTGCCCGACAGAATATCAGTAAATGAAGTAACAACAGTACAACTTATAATCAGAACTTTACCTGAACTGCCTTTTGGGGCAAAATATAAATGTGTCTTTGGTAACACTCCTGCAATAGATGCTGCAGTAACATCAAATGGGCTTGCTTGCCCTACACCTGACATAAAGCACAGACCAAAAATACCTCAGAACCAAGATCATGCATATGTTTCTTTATCAGTGCATTCTTCAGAAACTAACAAGGATTTTGTTTCTAGAAATTTTGCCTTTTATGATTGCTCCAAGCACACAACATGCCACTCCTGTATATTAAGTGAGTGGGCCTGCAATTGGTGCATATATGACAACAGATGCACTCATGATACCTCTGTTTGTCAAAGGACTGTCATAAGTGGTGAAAATAATCCAACAAAACTACTTAACCATGGTATAGGACATTGTCCGAGAATAAGACAATACAAGAAACCAATTTTATTGCCTAACAATGTGCCTAAAGAATTAGAACTTGAAGTGGAGAATTTGCCTCATTTACAACCAGGACATACAGGATTCCAATGTATAGTGACCATTGAACTTGCTAATATGATACTACCTGCAAGAGTTGAATCCAATCATTACATAGTGTGTGACAAAACAACATATTCATATGAAGAAGATGTGGGTGAATATAATGTGAGTGTTAAGATTGTTTGGAATCACAAACACTACATAGACACAATCAACATTACACTGTACAAATGTGAAATTCTTGGATCACATAGAGAACATGCAGATTGTTCTCTTTGTATAACTCGCAACTCTATTTATAAATGCACTTGGTGCGGCAATTCATGTTCATATAGTGAAACCTGCTTAGAAAATCCTGTCACTGAATGTCCTAAACCAAGAATTGATATGATCAAACCACTTAGTGGACCAATAGAAGGAGGTACTATTGTGACTATTGAAGGTAGTAATCTTGGCCTAAGAGTAGAAGAAGTGTCTGGCAAAGTTCGTATTGGAGAGGTCTTATGTGAAATAGTAGACTTTGAAGTTTCTGTCAGCATCACTTGTCGTACAGGACCATCTAATGGCTCCACAGTTGCACCTGTCATTGTGGAAAATGATTCTGGCCATACAGAGAGTTCCGTTTTGTTTAGCTACAAAAATATTAAACTTCAGGGTCTTTATCCAACTCTTGGACCCATTTCCGGAGGTACTCAATTAGCAATAGGAGGGCAGCATTTGAACATTGGTTCTTCTATTTCAGCTTACTTGGATGAGTTGCCATGTTCTGTAAACAAAACACAGACTTCTAATAGTAGACTGATTTGTATTACACCTAAAGCAGGTATTCCAAGGGTAATACACACACTGACTGTTGCTATAGATAATGCTAATCGCACTTTGCATGGAGATCTGTTTAATTACACAGCTGATCCAACCATAATGGAAATAAAACCTTTGAAAAGTTTTGTGTCTGGTGGCAGAATGATAACAGTTCATGGTACCAATTTGCATACAATCCAAAAGCCACTTATGAAATTATATTACACCAATGAACTAATACCTGTGAACCATACGGCTTGTACTGTGTTAAATGAACATCAGATGGAATGCCCAAGTCCTGCAATCAATAAAAAATACTATGACATTTTACAAGCAACCAAAGAACAAACCAGCACTCCACAAATAGCAATGAAAGTGGGCTTTGTTATGGACAATGTAGAAACTATGCATGAAAAGAACTTTGTCCCTCCACGGACACACATGGTGTTCTTTGAAGATCCTCGTGTTTATCAATTTCCAAATCGAATAAAATCCTACAAAGGAGACCCGTTAGTAATTGAAGGAGAACATTTAATTAAGGCAAGTGATGAATCAGATGTTGTTGTAACTATTGGAACACAACCATGTAATGTAACTAGTCTCACAAATCTGCAGCTTTTGTGCACACCACCTGAAATACAACCAGCTAATACAGATGAAAATGGACTTCAGATAACCGATATCAATTTGCCCCTTGTAGTGGTAAAAGTTGGTAAAAATTTGAGATTCCCTATTGGATATCTACATTATGAACTACTTCGGAATTATAATTTCCCGCCTGAAGTTATTGCTAGCATTGCTGGAGGTACTTTCTTCTTAGTGTTAATATTCATGATTGTTTTAGTCATGTATAGGCGACGAAGTACAAAGGCAGAAAGAGAATATAAGAGAATTCAAATTCAGATGGATACCTTAGAGAGCAATGTAAGATTAGAATGTAAACTGGCATTTGCAGAGTTACAAACTGATATGTCTGATTTGGCAGCTGATTTGGAACATTCAGGTATCCCAACACTGGATCACGTAAATTACGTTATGAAAGTGTTTTTCCCGGGAGTGTCAGACCATCCTATTTTAAATGTCCAGCGTCAATTTATTAATGCTCCCAGAACTAACTATGACGCAGCTATGATTCAATTTGAGCAGCTTCTAAACAATAAATGTTTCCTTTTGTCATTTATAGACACATTAGAGTCCCAAAAATCGTTTAACATTCGAGATAAAGTTAATGTAGCTTCATTATTGATGATAATACTCATGGGAAAGATGGAATATGCTACAGATATTTTAAAATCTCTTTTGTTACGACTTATTGACAAATCAATATGCAATAAGCATCCACAACTTATGTTACGAAGAACAGAAAGTGTTGTTGAAAAGATGTTAACAAATTGGATGGCGTTATGCATGTATTACTATCTCAAAGATTACGCAGGCTCGTCACTATTTTTACTCTTTAAAGCAATTAAGCATCAAATCGAGAAAGGAGTTGTTGATGCCATAACCCACGAGGCTAGATATTCATTATCCGAAGAAAAGCTTTTGAAAGAACAGATAGATCATCAAACCATTACACTACATATAGTTCAAGACGACTTTGATGAAAAAGTCCAGTGCAAAGTATTAGATTGTGATTCTATTTCACAAGTTAAATCTAAAATATTAGATGCTCTATTCAAAAATACCCCGTTTTCTATGAGACCATCCGTCCACGAAGTCGACCTGGAATGGCGACACGGTAGAGGAGGGCACGTTACTCTTCAAGATGAAGATGTTACAACAAAAACAATTAACGGTTGGCGTAAATTGAATACGTTGGCCCATTATGGAGTTAAGGAATCCGCCATTATGTCATTGATATCCCGTCAGAATGATAGTTTCAACACACCCTACAAAATTCCGTGCAAGAATTGCACCGGGATATATTGTTCTAATTCTCATATCAGAGTATATAACAGCGATATAACAGACCAAAACGTGCATTACTATCATTTAGTAAAGCCTATTGAGTACCAGCATATTATCAACAAGTCTTCAGAACACAGTCATAAAGCGATACCAGAAATATTTCTCACTAGACTCTTGTCCACGAAAGGCACAGTGCATAAGTTTGTAGATGATTTCTTCAGCACTATCCTCACGGTAAATGAAGTTTTGCCACCAGCAGTAAAATGGTTGTTCGATCTATTTGATGACGCAGCGAGGACTCATGGTATTTTGAATCCTGAAGTTGTCCATGCGTGGAAATCTAATAGCTTACCGTTGCGATTTTGGGTGAATCTCATAAAGAATCCAGATTTTATATTTGATATAAATAAAACGGCGACAGTTGACTCCTCGTTGTCAATTATCGCTCAAACATTTATGGATGCCTGCTCTCTAACAGAACACCGGTTATGTAAAGATTCTCCTTCCAACAAATTACTTTTCGCGAAAGACTTACCTACTTATAGGGAGATGGTTATAAGATTTTATCAAGCCGTATCACAATTACCTCAAGTAACAGACCAAGAGCTAAGTACTTCAATGCAACAACTCTCGGTGGAACAGTTGAACGAATTCGATACTCTGTCTGCCTTAAAAGAGTTGTATATCTACGTCAGTAAATATAGAGAACAAATTATATTAGGACTAGAAAACAAAATGCACTTAGCTCATAAATTAGATAATATAGCGTGCACTATGGAAGGCGATCCTACATCTATCTGCTGACTATATGACACCATAAGTCAAGATTTAATTGCATTTACGTAATTTATTTATAATACCTACTTTGTAAAAAGAAGCTTTAATTTATTCTGAAAATACTCAGATTTAAATAAAACTGGCATGTAAAAAGACTGTAAAATATCAGTTCCCTAACTCTAGTTAGAAAGTCTTAAAATATTTTTTCCAGTGATTTACGATAATACTTAATAGCTATGGACTTGTTTTGTCAAAGTACCTACATAATAAGTGTTTAAGTATTTTTTGTAAGAATTAAGTGACATTATTGTATTTAACTATTGGCATCTAATAACATATGGAGCCATTTGAAATAATAATTGTTCCTGGAGAATACAAAAACAGTTTCTCAATAATGAAATAACTTGAAAATCATGGGTGTACATATGCCTCATACTTGCAATCAATTAATTCAAATATGTAGAACACTATGAAAATTTACCTTATAATATTTTTTAACTTTATTCAAGTGATGTGAAGAATCTCATAAATATTTTTCGTACTGTGCGATATAATGAATGGAGGTTCAAATGGCGCCATATAGATAATTAAATTCAAATATTTGTAATGCATTTACTCTCCCAGTGGCCATGCTATTTTTATAATTTTAATATAAAATGTATAATTGCTCTCTTTTAGGAACGACGAATATAATTTAGATTGATATAGATCTGGCACTGAAATTATTTTCAAATGTAAATGTCTTATTTAATTTTGTATTTATCTAAGTTACTTAACTATTGATGTGTATTATGCTAAGATGTATGTGTAAAGAGAGATAAGATTTAGTTAAGGAAAATGTTGTGATATTTGTATTTGGAATATTGATAGTGTTAATTCATGTTAAATACTCTTCTTGTTTTTATTTAACAATGTAATTTTAATTAATTTAATAAAAGACTTGTACTAAAATGTATTACAATAACATTGGGTAATTTATGTATGTATAGGGAGGGGTCTCTGTTTGTCTAATCTTATACTTACTTGATATGTATTATTTTGAAGCAGATTTAATAGTAAATATTGTTTTTCTTGATCTCATTATGTTTTTGCTCAACTATCTTTTATATATTGTCAATTTTATATAATAAAACCCCAGTTGAATCTTGAATGTATCTCTCATATTTATATATTGTAAAATTGGCAGCTGTTATGCCGTAATAATATTCCATTTACAAAATATGTTTAAAATAGTATTAGTTAGGTATAACTTGCTAGAATTTAAGACAGTATAAATTCACCCGTCTTTGAAATTTTATATTATTGACTTAGAAATATACTTATTTATCAATCCTTTTGTAATGAATAATTTCAATATGAATGGGATAAAACAAACAACGGCGTATTATTCATTTAAATGTTTATTACATATATAAAACACCCATTTAGGCAATTTAGACATTTTATCGAAAGTTTATATAATTATTTATTTAATAACTAAAGAAGTAATGTACTGTCATCAAATTTAATCACAATTTATGTTACTCACAGCGAGCCTATTTTTGATGATTTGTACTTTTTAATCTCGATATATTCACAATTAGCTAAATTGCCAACAAACAGCATATTTTATTTGAATCTATTTAAACATCACATTGAAAGCTAATGCTTTAATGTTAACATTATCAGCTTTACGTTTATTTATTTGTAACAAACATTATCTGGAAATAATTACAAATTAAACATTAATCCATATAAAACTGAAAGTTGAAAATGTATAAACAGCTAAATTGAAGGCTAGGCTTTAGGACATACATAATTGTGCAAAATATGCTATAAGAAAAGAAATGGTCCCAAAAATTACCAGTTTCAAATAAACAATCAATACATTGTAGTATTAAAACTGCTGCATCAGTGAAAATCATTCTCTACAAAAATATATTGACAAGTATTCACATACTTTCATAATGTTTACCACAGGATTCTAATACAAATAGTCTACAGAGTAAAGACAAACACCAAAGTTGTTGAATAGGTTTTCTGGAATACTACATTCTTATTATTTTATCAAATATTGCCTAAAACATAATATGTATCTATGTTTATCTAAACATTAATAATTTAGTATGACATTAACTTCCACATTTAATTTACCTGTCACTATTACAAGAAAATGCTTCATCTGGAGGCAGATCATTACATAGTTTCACACTATATTTTCCTGAGATCAATATTTGTATCGGAATTTTTATAACATGAACTCGCATCAAAATGTCGTTACAAATAGCCTAATTTCAGTATAAAAGAAATTAGTTAAAACACTATCAACATATTCTCGTCATCAACATATTCTATACACAATATAGATTATACAATACTTTCAGCTCTTCAAGATGACTAGGCCTTGGACATATAGGCACTCGAAGTCTTAAAACGACTAACAATTTGTGCGGATGTTTAACAAGCGCCGCCTATCAATCATACACCTGACATATCTACCTAACAAAGCAGCACGCGGTACAAACGTGCGAATACACAACCATCCAAATGGACGTAAGTATTATAAAAATAATTGTTTAAATCATGAATTTAAACAATATACACTACAAGGCTGCTGCTGCACCATCGTCATGTAAACAGCACGCTGACACACGTAGCCTGTGTTCTACACGAGCTAACTCCTACTCTTATAGAGGACGGTTCCACACACCACACATACCAACATTATAGTCTAAAGGCGGCACTTCACATGGCTATTTGTATTTGGTATTGGGTATTTGCTGTACTTGGGCGAATATTTGACAGATAGGCAAACATACAGATATTGGCAATTATGACCGTCTACACATGGAGCCAAATAAGGCGTCAAATAACAAATACTCAAACCTTTTGAATGAGCAAAGGCAATTATTTACCAACAGTATGGACGTCTTCAAACTTGCAGCAGGATTTTATTATTTAAAAACATGCTATTATTATATGCTTTGTATTAAAAAACAAGGTTGTAAAAAACCATGGAGAGCAAGGCGCTAGTGGATGTTGAGTATGCACAAAAATAATTTTCAAGACAACGGCCCGGGATGTCAAGTTGATAGCCCGCGCATTTGAAATTGACATGACTTGCCGCCAACGCTGGCCATTGTGTGGATGGTTTAGTTGCGTATTTGCCTATTTGCCGTCTTTGATAATCTCTTTGATGTGCGTCGAAAAACCGACAAGCACGCGGTAACACGTGTTTGGTATTTGCTGTGCTTATCAAATAGGCAAGAAAGGCAAATACTTTCCCACACAAACCATCTACATGTGGTTATTATTTGTCAAATTTATCAAATACGCAAATACAAACAGCCATGTGAAGTGCCGCCATAAAACACAACAGAACTTGCAAAGCTCAATATTGACAGTTAAAATTCCTTTCTAAGATTTATACTGAGAATGATTTTACGGAACCTAAATGTTTTGGCTTTATAACTCCTGTGCAATGTACTAGCCGGTATGCATATCATGTATGGAAGAGCCCTATGTGTCATTTCATATTATAATGAATTTGATACAAAATAGTAAATATTTTTAAACAGACTATTTGTTAGGCAATATGTGAACTGACGCGGATGCGTGAGGAATACATCGTGCACTCACCGCGTTTATCTTTGCGTCGGCTAACAAATCGCCATTGCAATCAACATCTAACATTAATTAAATAAATTTCATGCGGTAGTGGAATTTCACGGATTATTATTTACCTGCTATGTATACATATGATCATGCTGATCATATATAGTGCGCAAACATTTGGTATTAAAATGCATCGAACTCCAAATACTACATAGGAACATCGAGGAAATTCAATGCAATAGAAGGATTACAATAAATAAGGTAAGTATTAAATATCTACATCGTACAGTACATAAAAAGTCAGAAACTTGCTTGTGCATTTTGGTTTGTACTATATTAAAACAATATTTTACAACCAGAATTAAAATTTACTGAATGTCTATTTGATACAATGAATTCAAGTAAAACGTACGAACAAACTATTTTATTAGCAGATAAGACTTAATAAAAAAGTTAATACATGTTGCTTTCCATTGAACATGCATCAATAGACTCTACTAAGTAACACATCTATGACAAGGATTTATAACGAGTTTGGCAAACGACCTGGATGTCAGTGAGGGAGTCACACTATTACATTGTCTGTGTAATACTTTATCTAAATCTGGAAATTCAGTACATAATATAACTTTCTGTATAAATATCCATGTCGTCATAGATGCAATTCACAAAACAATAAATCCAGAATATGTCAACGAAACGGACATCACACAGTAATTAATACCTATAAAATGCATAATTATATAAATAAAATAATCGGTTATAATATATCACAATGTTAATAAATTAACTAAGGCCCGTGTATTATTCGATTATGCATTGCGAAACAGGGCGTGGCACAGATCGTGAAACAATTACAGAGGTGACATTTAAATGCAAACTTTGTGCAAGTAATGACAATGGGTATGAGTTATATTAGACACATTTAAATAGATCTACATACTTTTAATTTCAATGACGGTATTATAATTATTATCTATTGAGTAATACACTATAGTTCATACGCGTTGAGAAAATACTAAATAGCTTGCATGACTAAGATGAATTATGAAATTAGTAAATACTTTTCCTTTCTTAATACAGTTATTGGATGAGTGTCGCCTAATGGATTATGTCACTACTTTTTCTCGTGAATGAACTATAGATTACTTTTATTATGTTTACACTAACCATGCCAAAATTCCTATAATTCACAAGAAAAACGTTATGTCTATTGGTTATCAATTCACGTTTATTTATGGTAGTGCCGTAATGAAGAACATTAAAACAAGATTAATATAAACTGAATTGTAAAAACAAAGTATGTGCTGTTTCAAATACATGGTATATATAAACCTCTCAGGTCCTGCCTACTATCTTACTTAGGGCGTCGACGGGAACTCCTCGTCTCCAATAACTAGGCTTTGGTAAATATGGTTTTACCTCCTATATAAATATAAAGCCACTATTTATTAGGACGTATAAAACGATGGAGAATCGTTACCTCCAAAACATGTACTTACACACAATCTAAGTACTTGTAAAACGTTTACTGCTGATGCAACACACTGCAGTAAGTTTGTATTAGGGCAAACTGCCTCGCTGTAATAGCCCACCTGGTCCCTAATAGGTCTGCTATCAGACTCAATTGCGGCGGTTAACAGAACAACAGCAATTTCGGTTCATTATGTACTCATATATTATTAGCTCTAACTATCCGCTGGTATTTTATTTAATAGTAGACCTCATAGTCCAGGTTGCCTGTCCAGGCAGTTCGCCCTAGCATGTCTAATAAATATTACATGTATAAGTATACCAAAATGCTCTATGAGCCATGAGTTAACCTAGTATTGTTAGTACGCACTATTAACTGGGGTTTTCTCTAATGGGTCACGGTAGACTATGGTAGCCGATTTGATAAGGTCCGGCTCGTCGTCGGAATAGTGAATATTTTCGATGGAGACGGAGACGTCCTTGTGCGAGCACTTGTTGTGCGCCATGAGCAAACCGCCCGCCAACCCTACGAGCGCGCGGTCCAGCCAGTTCACAGGGTTGGCGTACATTAGTCCACCCTCGTAAAAGCCCAAGTGGCCTCCGTGGGCCAGTTCCAGATACATCGCTTTATCGTGTGAGCCTGTAATTATACAATTATAAATTTGTAAAACATGATAAAATTCACTAATAGCGTAGTGGTTTAAAAAGCGGTCGTCTTGCCATTGTGTTGAGTTGAGTACAGTAATTAATACCTCGACTTACGCTACCCCGACGTACGCGAACTCGGAATTACGCGATTTTCAAATCTCATCGATATATCTTAATTGTTTGATCATCGCACAATTATTGATTATCAATTTTAGATTTACTGTCTCTACACTATTGTTCAGGAATTGAGGAAATATTGCGGCAAAAAGTTGAAGAAAAGTTTTTGATCAAATCGGATAGTTCAGAGTCGGGTGTACCTTATATGCGCTTTTTAAATAACCTAACCTTCGAAACCGCGGGCAAAATCTAGAAAATAATAACTAAAAGTAAAGTTTACTAGGGATAAGCATATACTTTCCTAACCGTAATGCTCATTTCCGGTGTCCGTAATAAAATAAAATGCAACTATATTATTTGAAAATTATCAAGTAACTAGACTGTGTTTAAATTCTAATTACTTTAGTAATTGGGTAGGCGAGCAAGTTCCGAAAAATATAATTACTATCATAAATTTCTCCTAAAGCCTCATTTTCGTTCTCAGTGATGAAATTTCGAACCTTGATTCGACTAATTTAGTAACTTGATTTTGAGAGGAGCAATCATATGGCGAAAAACAAGTTCTACTGTTTACGTATACGATGGTAATGACCGCAATTCGATTGCGTAACGATCTCATGATAAAAAGTAAATAAAACATTGAACATATTAGTGCTTTAATTGGTCGAATGAGAAGTCAGATTATAGTGACCGAAGCGACGTTTATTAGGTCAACAGTACCTGAATAAATGTGTATTACAAAGATTTAAAGCATTAATTTACATTAAAAAGATAATATGTACATTATAAAGTCACTTACTGACAAATTCCCGTACAATAGGCAACAGAGGCTCGGGAACGATGGGGTCGTCGCGGGCGTTGATAAATATCATCGGGGTTTTTATGTTCTTGAGGTAGAACGCGGAGGAACTCCACTTGTAGAGATCTGCCACAGATTCGAAGCCATACACCCTCCTGGAATCAACGAACATTGTTCATTTATAACACATTTCAAAATAATGCAGACTGCAGATGACAGAACACCAAGTCTATAAAAAGAAAGTACACATCATATCAAGGTAAATCTGCTTTAATACTTTCTCTAAAATACGGACCGTTTAGAAAAACAAACAATAAAAAGCATTAGATGCGCAAATGGTAAACCTGAATCACACCTTAATGAAGTCTTTAGTTAGGTACTTACCGAGCGCAGATATAATTACAACTTCAACCAACTACTTAAATAGGTACTTTTATACATATCATTAATAATTAAAAAAGGCATAGTGTCTGTAGGAAAAATAACTTAACTAATCTAACTAATCTTTACTGATGTTTGATATTTCGAATGGTTGTTTGCTTTCTATGCTATAAAAGAGTTGCGAAGCGCCGGCCGTGAGATTTTCATAACGAAGTGGCCCGAATGGACAAATAGCAACATTTGGTCATAATTTAATTTGACGACCGTGTATGACGTTTATGATAAATATGAATGAAATTACAAAGTAAGAATATTGTTACGGCTAGTGCCATCTGACGGCACTGTGGGGAAGACTCGGCAGTCCCTTCTTATAATTTATTACAGCACCATATATTGACATCTTACGGAACTACTTAATCGTCGGTTCAAGTAAAGTGGAGAGAACGCTGGCACATTCTCGAATCATCGAACTGTTACAGACCGGGTATGGCTTTTCTGGAAAACCCCAGAAACGCTTTACCCGCGTATAAATAGAGCGCACGCGCACCGCCGAGTCAGTTTACAATCGTAAGCGGTCAAGTGTTCATCGAAGCGAATGGAAGCGAAAATACTACGAAGTTGCAGTTACAGTGGAAAAGTGTAGTATAGTGTTTGCTGTGTTTTAAAGTTAATTGTGTGACAGAATAAAACGTGTTTCAGTCGGTAATATTGTTTTATATTCTTATCCGTCGAACCCAGAACGTAACAATATCAAGATTGGACTTAGTAGCAATCCGTAGTGTCTCATATAATAAGGCAAGACGTTTTTCTTAAAAACGTATGCAGATGAAACCTTTAGAAACAATCAATAAAGAGAAAATAAACGCACAGCGCAATCATCTCTTAGGCCTGTAGCTCACAAAGCTAAAGTGGAGGAATAACTTCACTTTACACAAGTTCGCAGTCAAACATCTTTAGGTTATGGTGAGTCCGATTTTCAGAGCACTATGATGAGACGTTGGCATTGGGTTATATCCGTCGGTAGTGAACGCATTAACTGGCGGAATACATCCACCCTACACAACTTCGCAGCCAAATGACTTTAGGATAATATGGTATGGTTTCGCCAGAGCACTATGCTAAAATGTACTGTCAGTGGGCCAGTGTTCATAATTTTTTGCTAGCATAAAAATGACTCCTTGCCACAAACTTCTAGGGCAAGGCTCTAAAGAGACCAAGCCCCGCAGAGTTACAAAGGCGTATGGACCATAATAATTGCTCAACTTTAGTTGGGTATCATTGTACAAGTACTACTTGTGAAAAGTAAAGAAGTAATGAATTGTCAATGTTGAATAAACTACTTATTAGCTTACAATAGTTCACAACAAACCTTATTTGAGTTAACAAACCTTGAAGACATTGTTAAAATGTACGCTTCCGATTAACAAAGGTTACTAAATGGAGCAGCGATAGCTCAGTGGGGAGACCAACAGACTGCAATGCAGAGGGTCTTGGGCTCGAACCCACGTCACGCACCTCTGACTTTCGGAAGTTATATGACTTTTCAAAATTTTGTACGTATTGATTGACAATTATCGCCTGCTCCGTGCCTCGGAGAGCACGTTAAGCCGTCGATCCTGACTGCCATGAACATCTATGGCAGTCGTTATTGGGGAAGTCGACACAAAAGATCCCACTGGGTCGAAATGTCGCCGGTCTGTACTGACTGGCCCCCATACAAGATAAGATAACAAAGGTTAACCGAATTGTTCCAATTTTATTTGGAAGTCGCCAGGGGTCAATAACACACTCAGTATTACGTTTTTCGCGGACTATCATACAAAACTGCTTTATAATGATGTGTGTTACTAGACGCATGTCTTGTGTATCTAAACATAACTATTGTGTGTGAATGTGTGACAATTTTACTTTCACTTTTTTAATATGCATTATTCTTACCTTAGTATTATTGTGATATGTTTCAGAATATGTTTTCAACTAGTCTTGTCTAGTTTGACAATAAACGATTTTTTTCAATCGATAGCACATACTTTGTATCTAGGTGCCTGCTCATAGCAATCGATATATTTACTTTGTACAGTATCTAGCAGAAAGGTGTACTCAGTTATATTTAAGGCTATATAATCTAAAGAGAGATCCTAAACGCTCCGAAATTCTTATCATAACATAAAATTACCATATACCATATACGCATAAGCACGTTACGTCACTTAAAATTAACAGATATTAAAAGAAAATTAGCAATTTTTGTTTCCTTTTTTCATTTAAAGGCAATATATGTAGTTCATTAATGCTACTATTTTTTTTCTAAATTTCATAAGTAAGTAATATATTTAAAGTAATAGTTTTGAGTAAATACACTACCGTCCAAAAGTTTGGAATCACTAGGGTAATTTTAATTAAAACGACTATAATATGTGTAAAGTATACTTTATCACACTTAAATCTTAATCAAACCTTAGATTAGCATTCAGTTAAATAGAATCAGTACAAATAAGAGCAAAAGTATACAGTCTTCGTTAAATTTTGGCTTCGTCAAAATGGCCACCCTTATTCTTAATTACTTGTTCACAAATTTTACTCATTCTTTTGATTAATTTATTGAAGTATTCGGAGTCCAGTGACTTCCATTCGCTCTGTAAATATTCCCACAACTGTGCTGAGCTCGATGGACACCGGTTCTTCACTTTTCTATCCAGTTCATCCCATACTAATTCAATCGGAGACAAATCTGGCGATTGTGAGGGCCACTTCATAATTTGCAAAACATTTTCACTTCGTTTTTGCTCTAAGAACCCCTGGCATAATTTGGATGAATGCTTAGAATTATTATCTTGTTGAAAAACAAAATTTAGACCGATCACATTAATTCCAGAGGGAATGGCATTTTCTTCAAGTATTTTCAAATAGCCTTCTTTATTCAGTTTCCCGGTGATTTTGATCAGATGACCGGGTTTATTATTACCAAAGCATCCCCAAACCATCACACTACCACCGCCGTGCTTAACAGTCTGCACAGTACACGCTTTTAAAGTCCGCTCCTCTTTTGATCGACGCACAAAAACTCGTCTATTAAATCCAAAAATTTGAAATTTAGATTCATCCGTCCAAAGGATTTTTCCAGCCTTCTACTGTCCAGTTTTTATGTGTTTTGGCCCACTCCAGTCTTTTTCTTTTATGAACACTAGTCAATCTGGGTTTTTTGGCTGCTACACATCCTCTTAGATCAGCAGATAGCAAACGCCTTTTTACAGTTGTTATTGAAACTGGCTTTTCTCGGGTTTCATTTAAAGTAGCGGCAATTTGAGGTGCAGTTAAACGTCGATTTCGTTTCGATAACGTCACAACGTAGTTATCTTCCTGCTTTTTCGTAGATTTGGGACGTCCAGATCTCTTCCGGTCTTGATTTCCTCCAGTACCTTTTTTTCTTACAAGAGTATAATGTACACCTTTGTATGAAACACCGACCTTTTCGGCGATTTGGCGCATAGAATAGCATTCTTCACTCAGAGTACAGATAACACTCCGCTGTTCAAGCGAAATCTGTTTCCTTTTTGCCATTTTATGAGCTTGCGAACTTTAGTAACTATCAAATAAACGTCACAAATCACACTGAACTCTAAACTGATAATTTTTGCAATAATACACCCATATTCCAAAGATTATACACTACTCATTACGCCAATTCTATAAAATCTTCAAACGGCGGTGTCGCAACTTGAGTGGTCATAAAACACGTGTGTCGGTCTTTTTTGAAAACAATGGACAGTTGATAAGAAATTAGTGTTTTTGTTAAATGTTATTGTTAATACGGTCGTAAAAATACTAATCTCCAATAACAATACATTTTTTGATGGATTTATTGCGGTATAGTTTTTCTGTAGACGAAAATTAGGGTGATTCCAATCTTTTGGACGGTAGTGTATATAAAATAAATACTTTTGACAATATCACGGTACTAAACAATCTCAACTCAGACTATAGAAAGAAAATATAGAATTTCCGTTATCTAAATGACTACGATACAAGCATAGGACTATGCTTGTATCGTAGTCATTCTACAAATATATATGTCCAGCCACCATTAAGACTTGTAGACAATGTAAACAAACCCTTTGGTCAATAATACAAACTGAATGAGTTTATAGTCACAGCTAGCGGTCGATCGAACAATTGAACCGAGTGACCGAAGCCGTTTTGGTCATGTATTACTTCGATAAATATGAAGAATCTACTCACACCTATTGTGGACTTAAGTTTCTACTAACTCATCTAAAAACAGTATGCCAGTGCTGTGCATATTTGTAATTGGGGTAGCACATGCATTTTGATAATTGTTAATTAATATGTGAATGTCTGACTTTACCATATAAATATGCCTAAATAAATAAATAAGAAACAAAAGGACAAATACTTTACGTACAGTAACGCGTGTATATCTCTAAACCTAATCCTTTTTTAACTCTAGTTTTGCCTAGCCCAAGAGAAGGCGTAGTACACAAAGATTTGAGTAGCTTTATATGCCTAAATAAATAAATAAGAAACAAAAGGACAAATACTTTACGTACAGTAACGCGTGTATATCTCTAAACCTAATCCTTTTTAACTCTAGTTTTGCCTAGCCCAAGAGAAGGCGTAGTACTCAAAGATTTGAGTAGCTTTACTTAGACCCCGCCCCGCATAATAGAAGGCGAGCTGATTACCGTTACTTTCTTATTGAAAAGCCTATAATGAGACTGCATGATCAATCAATCACGTGATGTTAAGACTAACAATATAATATGAATTTTCTGAATATTCTTCAAATAGAGATTCTAAGTCATACTTCATGACTTAGAACCTCGTTCGAATGTCACTATTTTGTAGTAATGGCGTAAGTTTTAGATATTATGATACTTGACAAGCTGTCGTTCGTTATACGGTTTGTGTAAGTAGGCTTTTATTAGACTAGTCAGTGGATCGTTTGTCTAACGTGACCTTTAAGTGCCACAAAAGACCAGTTATGTTTAGACGATTTCTTCAAAAACTAGTGTTGCATGTAGTGTCTTTTAAGCTGTTTTCATACTAAATTATATTATGAACATCGATTCAACGGTGTAGCTGTTAAAACGTATTAAACAAGACAGTGCTGTCTTCTTATTTATAATATTACTATGGAATCGCTTGATTTTTGGAATCTTTTAAAGCGGGCATGACGTATCTGATGCCCAAAGTAAGATTACTAGCTAATGCTGATTTTCACAATAATTAGGACAAAAAATATTAAACTTATATGGCTACATTGATTAATTGCTGTCAAATTTCACATTAATTTAAATCACAATGCAGTATAACAACAAAGGCGAGGTAATGTTGCCGCCTAAGTAATTATATATCGCGATAAATCTCTTTGATGTGTCAAAAAGACCAATACCGAGCTATCGCCTGACGTCTAATAACATAATGAATGCCACTGTTTAAATAGCGGCTTGTCCCAATAACACGATAATTAGTGGGGACTTTACCGTAGTGTGGTTCCAGTATAACGTAGCATAATACTACACTACACTTCTTTGTCACAAACACCTATTAAATTATTTTATTTTTTATACATATACGGTCCGCAACATAAGTCGATACACACTTGTGAGATGTCCATTGCCCCTATATTAAAAAAGATTTTATAGCAGTGAAAGTGAAACTAGTTAATTTATCATCATAGTTTAAAAACACAAATATTTTAACAGTTCTTCTTTTTATGTTAGTTACCTATGATGTTGACTATACTTGAAGAAGTTTGTAAATAAGAACACAAACCGTGTGTTTATTTACTAACTTCTAATGAAAAGTTGGTTACTCCATTGTAACTGATTACTGACTATAATTCGCATACTATGAAGATTTCTCGGTTTTCTCACCCTTAAGGACATAACCCACTGAGCCCCATATCTCCTTGAGGATCTTTAGAGTACTACTTACTGAAGAAAAACAAGACAGAGTCATTTGGCTACTATGGTGCTACCGATGTCCAGATGTTTTAGGTTTAAGCGGAGTTGATACTTTGCTGTTTTGCTTTGGTATACCTCTACTAAATACATTGTATTTATTTAATTAATTTCGCTCTTCGAATGCTTTGTCACGGTAATGTAGATAACATTACCGTGACTAACAGTATTCTATCTTCAAACAAACGGTCCGAACGCGAGTCATAACTACGCGCCTCAAGGCCGGTATGCACTCGGTACGCAATCAGACGCGAATGCGCCGCAGCGATAAATGAACGCTGTGATGGTTTTATAAGCAGTAAGCAACACAAGTACAAGTACTTACATATTAATTATGGCAAAGTACAATTGTAAACAAAAGTATTTTTAATTAAAGTTTTTATCCGAATACGGATATTTTTATACTATTAAATTTAACAATAAAGCTTTTCGTACGTCTCAGTCGAGGCGCAAATATTTGCAATCTCAAATATATAAGATTGTTTTTTTATTAAATCTTCTAATCAAAAAAAATAACATGATTTTTATTGAACATTTCCTATTTCATTCACAACAAATTACATTTTTTGAAATATAAAATATAATATTGTTACGTGCTGGGTTCGACGGATAAGAATATAAAACAATATTACCGACTCAAACGTTTTATTCTCTCACACAATTAAATTTAAAACACAGCAAACACTATACTAGACTTTTCCACTGCAACTGCTTCAAACGCCGTAGTATTTTTCGCTTCCGTTCGCTTCGATGAACACTTGACCGCTTACGATTGTAAACTGACTCGGCGGTGCGCGTGCGCTCTATTTATACGCGGGTAAAGCGCTTCTGGAGTCCTCCCGAAAAGCCATACCCGGCACGCAACAGCACAATGATTCGAGAATGTGCTAGCGCTCTCTCTACTGTGCTCGCACCGACACTACGTAATTCCGCAAGATGTTAATAGATGGTGCTGTAATAAATTATTATTAGAAGGGACTGCCGACTCTTCCCCACAGTGCCGTCAAGTGGCACTAGCCGTAACAATATTTACAATCACTAACCTAAAAAGAAACTCAAGTAGGTAGATGAAATTAAAATACTGTAGGTGGGCAGCCCTCTTGCGTATTCGCGGACCGCTCGGCTGTAGGTAATTATTTCAAGGACAGAGCCGAGTTACAATACTGTTAGATAACATTACCGTGGCTATGTTGAGAGTTAGACTACATAGTCTTATTATATTAATAGTATAAACAAGAAAATTTCCTTTAGAAGCTTAGTCAGAAATGACTATGCCGCTCCATTGGAACTTTCTACAACATTACTATACAACTACTATATTATAATAATATGATACGATAATGAATGATTACTGTGAACGTCGTCGCATGCCAACTTCAACAAGTTTATAGATTAATTTAGCTGCCTCGGACAGCGGTATGCTAAAATACTGTTACATCGTCCAATATCCTTATAATCTATGATTGTAAACAAAATTTCAGATCTGACGTCCTTGTTCCGGACACATTCCACCATAATATGCTAAGCATCCTCCACTACACTACACTCAGAACAGAGTGGTGATGCTACTTTTTTCATTAAATAAGCGAATTTATTAAGTGGGATATGTCCTGCTGATCGAAGTCGAAATGCAGTAGTTAGCATATATCTATTAATACCAGTTTGATCAAACCACGGAGACTTCCATGGTTCATTTTGTAGTGTCCTGTACCAAATACCTTTCTCCACCGATATCTTGTCGAAATGCACTTTCCATAGTTCGTGGCAGTGTTCTCTAACTAAATGCATACAATCTGTGTAGAAAGGAAGTACAATCATAGGTACGCCATCACAAGAAGCTTCTTTTGCTAGTCCATCCACTCTCTCATTCCCTGCCAGACCAATGTGTGACGGAATCCGTTGGAGTGATACTTCTTTTAGATCGGTCTTTAAATCAAATATGCATTTGATTATACTGTAAGCGCTCGGTGTGCCTCTTAAAGAAGAGGTGCAACGAGCCACGTGTTGCAGGGAACTTTTCGAGTCCGTTAAGATAACAAATTTATTGTGCCTAATTGACTTGATGTATGACAAAGTCTCCAAGATCGCAATTAATTCTAGATACATAATAGAAATATTGTTGTTAATTTGAAATTTTATGAATGTATTAATTTGGGGATCGTAGAATGCAGCTCCCAAGTACCCATGATGTGAATTTAATACTTTATCCTTAGATCCGTCGGTAAACACTTTATAATGTGTTGGGTATTGATTGTCTAGATAAACAGAACACGTATGTTTGAGATGGGTTATGTCATATTGTCGTTTAGCCTGATCAATACCTTCAATTTGATGTTTGATTATATTACTTAAATCGTATCTATTCATCCAATAATCTATTGTATACATATCCAACTATTGACTTGAGTTTACTTTAATGTGTTGAAATTTGGAATAAATTTACAGTAGGATTGGGATTTGTTTGCGTCTCCAGTATCTGCGAGAAATCAGCGAATTTAAATCATTCAGAACTTTAATTGTAGAGTTATTAGCGATAGACATTAATTTCAGACAAAATTTTCCTGCGAGGTATAGCCGACGGATATGTAAAGGCTGTATACAAAGTTCACTCTCCATCACGTGGATGGGAGTGCTCTTTACAAAACCGCCTATAATGCGCAAGGCTGCATTCTGTAATTTATCTAGTTTATATAGATTACTAGCTAAGCTATTGCCGTATAAAAAACAACCAAAGTCTAATTTACTTCTAATAATGGCCATGTAAACTCTTCGTAAATGTTTAGGATGTACTCCAACCAGACCCAGCCAACACTTCAAAAATATTTAAGAATTTATGAGTTTTCTCATACAGCTCATTTACATGTTTAGTCCATCTTTGGGAACGATCGAACCACAAGCCTAAATATCTCACATTAGCTGCTTCTTGCAATGGCGCATTATCTATGGTGACACTGATATTATTTCTGTTAATACCCTTTTTTAATATATAGAGTTTACTTTTCGTCGGAGATATAATTTAACCCTAAATTCTCCAGTACATTGACCAAAATATCTAATGAACCTTGGAGATCGTTACAGGCTATTTCTATATTTTTGTTAGACACATATAAGGCAAAATCATCAGCGTATTGGGAGATAAATACATTATTTATAATATGTATTACAAATTTGGTGGGTAGCCACATTAAATAATAAAGGTGACAGTAGGTCGCCCTGTGCTAGACCTTGAGCAGTATGCCGGCTGATGAAACTATGACCAAACCGTATTTTCAATATTCTTAAGCTTAAAAAGTTCCACAGGTAATTGCAGAGTTTAGGGCCAACACCGTCTTTATCTAATCTTGTAAGCAATGTATATATATATTAACATTGTTGTACGCATTGTCAATATCTAAAATGCAAGCCAATGTAGTCATATCTTTAGAGAAACCTGATTGGACCCTCGTTACCAGAAAAATAGTTATTATTTTCGAAGTACCACTCTAGTCTCTTGTTAATAATGGAATGAAATATTTTCCAGCGCATGATATTAAGCTAATAGGGCGAAGAGCTGAAATTAGAGCGGGATCACGGTCAGGCTTGGGGACCGGGACTATACTTATGTCTCGCCATTGCAACAGTAGGAAACACGAAGATAAAAAAATATTAAATAATGACAGTAGAATATGTTTTCCACATTGAGGTAAGCGTTTTATCATAGAAAAGGAGATGTTATCGCACCCCGGTGCTGTATCGCTAGCCTTAATACATGTCTCTAATTCATGCATAGTTATGGTTGTTCCTAACTTAAAATTAATAGATAGAAAATTGGGTTTAGGAGGGGTAACATATGAGGGGAATAAATTGTTTAATATCAATTCGCACTTGTTGTTATCTACGAAGGTGTTTTGAACTTTATTTCCTTTTAAGCATTTCATTTTTCTCCACACTTCATTAGCAGATGAGGCCGTATCCAAAGAATTACAAAATTTGTGCCAGCTCTCTGATGATGCCCTTCTTATTCGTTTTTGGGTTTCTCTAATACAGTTTTTAAGGGATGTTAAATTTAAGGGTGTAGGATTTTTCCAAAATGTTGATAGGGCTAATCTTCTTTTAGTGACTGAGTGGGATAGGTTGGGGTTCCAATATGGTTTTGGAACGAATTTATTAAAAGGGTTTAAATTATTTTTTATAAATGGAATGTGTAAATCTGTAGCTTTGTTTATATTATTTATAAAATTGTCATACAAAATTGACGCTCTCCAGATACATTAAAATTTTGAAAGGTCTCTTCAAGTTAGGTTTCATAGCCAATCCAGTTAGCGATCTTGGGATTACATTTCTTTAAAAAATTAGGCCTACATAACGTATTCGAAGAAATCTTAATTACGAGATGGTCACATCCTAGGGATTCGTTAGTCACCTGCCAGTTAAAAAAACACGCGATATCAGAGGTGGAGAAAGAAATATCCGGGGAAGATTGTTGTTTGTTTCCAGCTACTAGTTTGATACGGGTATAACTACCATCGTTCAGAGAGACTAAATCACAATCAATTATGGAATCATGAATTTGAGAACCCCTTGCGTCTGTTTTATACGACCACATAAAATGGTGAGCATTGAAATCCCCTAACACTAAGGTTTTTCTGTTAAATTGCGAAAGTATAGTGTCCCAGTCAGTTTTGCGTGTCCGCACCCATTGAGGACAGTAAGCCGCAATTATATTCTCGATTCGACTACAGTTAAAAATCTTGACATGTAATATCTGTATATCCTCGTTAGGATGCGCTTAATTGAGCCTTAATTGATCTATGTGTGAAAATGCAATAATTATCTGAGCGGTCCTGCCTAAATATATTGTAATTACTAACTTTAAGCTGACTGTCTGGTTCCAGCCAGGTTTCACTTATTATAGCTATATGTATTTTGTTTTGATTTAATAATTGTTGGAATGTTAAAAGTTTTGGCCTTAAGCTCTGCGCATTCCACTGCAATACGTTAATGACGACGTTCTCAGTAATATTATTATAATTAGCCATTTTAAGTGTTGATAGTTACATCAAAGATCTTCTTAAATATTGAAAGATCATCCCCTTCCTCTACGACTATCCCAGTTTATGATATAGCGTTCCCCTACACCAACCGTTAGGTTATATTAAAGGAGCCGCTGTACCTTCCAGTGCCCGTGAGCACCTTCCGGGACCAGTTATAGACAGGTCTTGTCCCCAAATCCCGACTCTCCATCCTAACCTCAGAGATCCGGTTCTCGTAAGCGAGCTACCTCGTGCCCAAGTGACACTACCTATTCACCAGATAGGTACCGGAGCAATAAAGCCGCTCACTACTCGCAACTCAAAGGAGTTGCTAACGATTACCTCGCTGAAGCCGACGGAGAAGCCGCCTCCCATATCTCCAGTATGGTACCGGAGCTGTGTAAGGCACGCTCACTTCCCGACATACATCCGTATGCCTACCCAAATAGGCCTACAAGCCGGGTGTGGCCCGAGTCACTCCAGCTATGACTCTTACTTGCTGAGCAGGCAAGCTCCCGAGATGCGTTGCGGCAGTGAAACCACACTGCCACTTCGCTAAAGGCAACTCCGTGCCTCATGCGACCGACTGGTTCGCACTGGCCGCGTCTGAGTCCAACGCTCGAACGCAACGTGCTTGCCGAGCAAACGAACATGTCGTACTCAGCGGCCAACCACATACCCCTGCGAGTCCAACTCCAATGTCAGGCACCGCGCACTCTAGTCAGCGGTCGATAGAACACGCCTTTCGAGGCGCAGTGGGCTTCCTGACCCCGCAGTACCCTGGTCCAAAGGGGGAGACCCGTAGTTCTCCCCCCGAAACCCTATCTACTCGGGTCCTGAAGATAGGGGAATATTGAAAGATCAGTAAGATTGTTCACAATAGTATAGATACACCATTCTACAGTAATAGTAACAAACGAATTAATTTTTTGCCTAAAATTACTTTCTGCCGAGAATATAATCTTTTTAATGTTGCTCATTAACGATCCAAACGATTTATTTCTCGAACTCGAATCGCCCTGTGGCTGTTCTATGCATTCATTCATCTCGACATTATTGTAGTGACGCTTGTTTGCTGTATAACTATTATTCGCATGTATATCGACACCTGCGCGGCGACTGCTGCCCTCATTATGCATACGCTCACCGGCGGCTGTAGGTCTCCCGATGTCCGATGCGCGTGACTCCGACGACAATGACTCAATATCTTCGTTACTTAATTTATCCGATGAACTGCGTTGTTTACGTTTTGTAGGTTTCTGTTGTGTATATTTGTGCGCTGTATGTTTATTTTGAATGGCATTATTGAAGCTTTTAGTCTTATTAGCTAATATTTCTGCGTATGTCATGGGGCTCGGGATAGGGCTTTTATCCCAAAAGGTAATATTCGTATTATTCTTACTTGATGCGGTCTGATCGATGGGTCGTGGTGAAAAAGGTGGAACGTACATGCTTAATGCTCGGCGGTATGTGCAGTTAAATTCTGACATGAGAGACCTGATTTTCTTTTCCTTGATGAACGCCGGGCATGATTTTGCTAAGGCCATATGATTGTCTCTGCAGTTCACGCATTTAAAAGTTGTAGTGTCACAGTTAGGGTGACTATCACCACATTTGTGACAAACTATTTTAAGTGATGGACATAGTTTTGTAACATGTCCGAAACGCCAACACCGAGAGCATTGCGTTACGGAGAAATGTATGGTTCCCACTGCAACTCTTAAGTTATATATCTTAATAAATTGCGGCAGGGTTTTACCTTTAAAACATATACGGATGGTTTCGCTTTCTGTCCACGTTGACTCAGCACCCCTACAGCTCAATCTTTTCACCGAGATAATTTCATGACTGTTGCATTTTTTTATGCATTCCAATAGATCTTGTTCTGATAACTCGATATCTATATCCTTAATAAAACCATAAGAGGAATTGACTTCCCACGTCTTTTGAATACGCCACTCTTTCTCCTTGAAGTTTCGGCTGGATATTAGTTTTTCAGCATTCATTTCGTCATCAAAACTGACAATTACCTTAAATGCATTTATATATTTAACGCGATTAATTCCTAATATGTTTTCTTCGTTGAATAGTTTGGCCAATGCAAACTGAGGTAACTTATCTGCACTGGAAATACTAATATCAAATTTTTCAGTATTTCTTCTTTTGTCTTTTCCGTCTACTGTCCAATTTTCTTCCTCCGTCGCTTTCACACCACGTTCTTCTGTATTGTGTAGGCAGTGGCGTGCACAGGATTTGAAGACAGGGAAGGCAGAATTTTTTTTAAAGGTCACTTACCAAAAATGTTCACTGCATATTGATTTAGGTTCGTCGTCGTATCGAATAAATTATGATGTGTGTGATTTACCACCTCAAATATACATAAATTGACTGAATTTATGAACATATCAATTTGCGGATATTCGAAGTGGCCTTTCGGTGCATTTGTCTGATGTTCTGTATTTGAAAAATAAACAATATCTAAAAAAAAAAAAATTCGGTCGTATGTTGTGCGTGTACGGAACTATAAAGTTTATATATATTATTTTTATTTATAAATTAAATCATTACGTCTATCTTTCAGTAAGAATTTTTGCAATACGGAATCGTAAAAGTTAGGAACGCGTTTTATTGTAGTAAGAAGGTTTATCTATTGATATCATGGAAAGATCTGTAAGTCGTACCTGGCCTTGTGTATTCCTTAAATAAGTATGTATACGTTTTAGCGACAAAAAGGACCTTCCGGTTGAAGCACTGCTCGCGGGAACCGTAACAATTAATTTTGCCAAACGCAGTACTTCGGGAAGTCTCGCCATCCCAGGCGCCTACATTTTCCACGATATCCTCAAATAACTCAATTAAATTAGTAAAAGAATTGAAAATCACATTTACAGTACGCGAATTTAAGTCCACTGAGTGAATCACTTGTTTCACTGAAAGATAGTTTTAAAAACGCGTCACTTTTTATTTCCTGTATACACACACCATCTGAACAACTTTCACAGCGAAGAATTTCCATTTTCTACTCTTTAAAAACGTTAAAATGTTAAATGACCTGAGACAACACAAGATAAACAGAACAAATATTAACAATGGCGACTTCTTATAACTCACATAATATTAAACAACAATACTTACGACAAAAAATAATAGTCTTTTAGATAACGCTAATCAAATAAACCATGCTACTTTTCAAATTGGTTGCATAACATTCGACGTACTTCGGCAATTCTCGTGAACTTTCGTCATGTACGAAGGTCACTGAACACGTCATATACCTAATGAAGACTCTGTCTTTTTTTGCGTTTGTGTGCGTAAGTTTTAACATTGTGTGACAAATATTTATAGGAACGCACATAGATATCTTTGTGTCCGTCTCGATGCACACATGCAAAGAATTATGCAATATTAGTTCATGTCTATTCCGTCGAATTAGGCGCATTGCAGCCAGCGCTAGTGCAGCCGGTACGCGACAGTTGGCGCTGATATTATGATATAGGTTTTAAGAAATTTTGTTTATGGAAATTAATTATTCGTCGATAAATATAAATATTGGACTTCAAAATAAAATAATATAATATAATAAATATCTGATCTGATTATCTGAGTTAGAGAGGAGTAGAAAGAGTTAGTCTAGGCAGTGTCTTTTTGTCTTTATGAACCGCATGCCACTGTGTGTAGGTTCTCCTTATTATAATATTACTGTACTTCATCTCTTACTATGTCTTCTTAATCCATACTCTCTACTGTCATGCTAGTTCTATCTTGCACGTCACCATCTGAATCGTCCTCCGTTGCACTTACGCTCATATTCACTACGGCTCAGTATTTAACGATAAAAACAATGATCGGCAGAGGCGGGAGCGCGTGAGAGCGCCGCGCACTGTCGCAAACCGGTTTCTATGTAGTAAACAACTAAAGGATTCTATTAAAATTTAACGATAACACGTCCTAATCACTTGGCGAGCGAAAGGACAAAAAAAGGACTGTTACTTACCTAACCTAACCTACTTTTACAAAGCCAAGGATTGTTTTGCTATCCATACTTTTTTCGGTAATATTTGCCACGGGTAGAGTAAGGAACGCATTTCGGTTGAATAAAGAAACTTTATTAAAATAATGTAATCGGATCAGTCAGGCATACTAGTTTTGGATGGGTAAAGAATAGGATGAGACGTTATAGGATGAATTCATTTTTGCTGATGATACCAATGCCATAGTAGCTGCAGATAACATAACAAATTTACAGATTAAAATACACACAGCGTTTACAGATTTTAGAAATTGGTTTGGGGCAAATAACCTAATACTTAATACAAATAAAACAAAATGTATACTTATTAAATCTACAGCTAGAAATAGTGCAAGCCTAAGTGTTACGTCTCAGGGTATAAAAATTGATGTAGTAGAAAGTGTCAGATTTCTGGGAGTTATTATTGACTCGTTCTTGAACTGGAAACAAGAAATAGTCTCACTTACCAGTACAATTAGATCAGCTTGCTATGCGATTCGAAGTCTTAGAGAGGAATTAACGGTAGCCCAACTTAAGATGGTATACTACGCTTTAGTAGAATCCAAGATTAGGTATAGTATCCAGTTTTGGGGCAATAGCTACAAGTATAAAATTAGCGCAGCATTTATTTTACAAAAACGGGCTATAAGAACGATGCTACGATTAGAACAAACCGAGTCATGTAAAACCCACTTTTTGGAACTGGGAATCTTAACGGCACCAAGTCTCTATATTTTAGTATTATTGGGAAATTTTATCAAACAGCTTCATAGTTTTGAAACAGCAATACAGAGAGAAAACAGATTAATAACTCGCAGAAAAGACCTTCCTACAATAATACAACCTAAACTAAATATAGTTCATCATAGCACTCGTTATCAAGCTGTATTGTTGTTCAACAAATTACCAACAGAACTAAAAGTTATACGAAATTCAATTCTATTTAAAAATAAATTAAAAACATATTTACTGAGAAAATGCTATTATAGTATTGATGAATTTTAAATGATAAAGAACATATGTATATTAAAGTAATTTCCATTTTATTTAAATTTATTTTTTATCTTTTTGAATAGTATTTATAAGGATATACTTTATTGTTGATATTTTTGAATTTATATTGATATCTAAATCCATTTAAGGCATACTTCTTTTTGTGTATTCTACCGTTTATTTTTGACTTTTAACATTGTTCTGACTAGTTATAATATATATTTTATATTTTTGATATGAATTTAATGAGATAAGATAAGATAAGATAAGATAATTTTATTTGTTAAAACATGCGTATACATACAAACAATAGTGAGCATGCAGATGGTATTTTTATATTGAAGCACATACATGTTTTGCCAGAAAGGCGTACAAATTTCAAAAAATATACATTCTTTCTTATTAAAATTATTTTTATAATGCAACATTAATTTGTTAAATATTATCGTTGGGGCAATGTAATAATAATGTGCGCCCTAATTAAATACACAAAATTAGAATGTCAATAATAATTAAATACATATAACAAAGTAAATAGTAATGTCAATAATACTAACAATGCAAACAAATGAATTAAAAATAATAAAAACCATAAAAACCATATCAATGGCGCATACAAATTAAATGTCAGAACTTATCTGTTAAGAAGTCATTTACGTCATAATAACATTTGTCAATTAAAAAATTTCGCATCCTTCTTTTAAATAAATGAATATCACATTCTTTGTAACATTGAGGTATCTTATTATAAATAATACGGGCCATACAGAAAATGCTTTGTCTCATTAGAGTTGTTTTTGCAGTATGCAACCGGAGTTTACTATCATCACGCCTGTTGCGTTTTACAGTATCGGCTAGTCGTGGAAATAATTCTGAGTTCATTTTGACAAATATAGCGGTCTCCAGAATGTAAATTGAAAGGAGTGTTAATATACGATATTTTTTAAAAAATGGTATGCAACTATCTGTTTGTCTTAAATTAAACATAGCCCGGACGCATTTTTTCTGAGCTTTAAAAGCTAGACATTTTTCTGTAGAATTTCCCCAAAACATTACACCGTAACGTAACAGAGGCGCTACCAGCCCATGGTATGCTGTAAGTAGAGCATCAAAGTTAAGCTCTGGTGCAAGTTTGTATAACAAATATGAAGAAGAGCTCAATCTTTTTATTAGGTATTCAATATGTTCCTTCCAGTTTAATTTTGAGTCTATTATAATACCTAGAAACTTAGTCGACTTTGCTTCACTAAGTATTATATCGCTGTACTGAACTTTAATATCCGTTACAGCGGGAGCACGTTGACTAAAATGTAGAACATTTGTCTTGCTCAAATTAATTTTTAAATTATTTTTATCTAGCCATGATATCACTGATGCCAAAGACTGATTTATGTCATCCTCATACGTGTTTTGATTCTTGCATGTTATTGTCAATGTGCTGTCGTCTGCAAAGAGACTCATTGAATGTTCAATAGCTCTAGGCAGGTCATTTATATATAAAATAAATAAAAGAGGTCCAAGCACGCTGCCTTGAGGCACTCCGTGTTGAGGTGAACGTTTCTCTGATACGTATACTTCTTCTCTCTTTGTCATTATATTTATCTTGTCGATTATTGTATACTGTTTTCTGTTCGTAATGTATGATTTAATAAGATTTAAAATATTGCCGCGTATGCCATAAGCTTCTAATTTCTGTAGTAAAATGTTATGATTAACGTAATCGAAAGCTTGTGTCATGTCACAGAAAATAGCGCACACCGGGATTCTGTTATCCACGTGCATCATCACTTTATGCAAAAAATCGTAAATGGCTAAGTTTATTGACCGATTTTCCCTAAAACCTTTTTGTTCTTTCATATAAGATATGTTTCTTTTCAAAGTAAGAATATAATTCCTTATGGATATACTTTTCAAACACTTTTGATAATATGGGAATTAGAGAAATGGGTCTATAATTCGCCATAACTTCTCTGCTATTTTTCTTAAATAATGGTTTTATTACAGATATTTTTAGGCCATCGGGGTATATACCTGAACAAATACTTAAATTGATAACGTAACTCAAGGGAGCACTTATAATGTCTGCTACATACTTAATAACTCTCGTAGATAGCCCGTCATAACCTATACTATTTGTGTTTTTTAATGATTTTATAATTTTTTGAACATCTATTGCTAAACTGGGTGCAATAAAAATAGAGTCCTTGCGTTTTGAAATAAGTTCCGTTATTTTGGAACTTGCACATTGAATCGGTTGAACTTTATCTATAAAGTAATTATTGAACTCCTCAGCTATATTTTGGGCATTACTGATTATTTTATTACCTACACTAATACTACTTATCGGCTCTTTAGGGCAATTATGTTTTGAATTATTAATAATATTCCATGTTGTTTTCGATGTATTATCTGAGACTTTAATCGAATAATTATTTTGAGCTCGTCTTGTTAGCTTCATGATCCTTTTAAGTCTCTTGGAATAATTAATAAATGCAAACTTATTCATGGACGTAGGCTTTAATCTGTAACGCCATAGTAGCTGACGTTTCTTTTTAGTGCATAATTTTATGCCTCTGGAAATCCATTTAGCTTTCTTTGTCATATTTACAGTTCTTAATGTATACGGAAAACAAAGATTATAAAAAAGTTTGAAAATGTCAATGAAATTATTATATGCATTGTTCGGATCATCAATTCCATATAATTCAGAAAATGTCAGATGTTGTAAACAATTCTTAAATTTGATCATATTCTCGACGCTGTAGTCTCGTCGTTTTACGCGCCAATACTTTAGAATGCATGTTTTATTCACAGGACATTTTAAAATTTGAGCACTATGGTCAGACAAAGCATATTCAATAACCTGCGTATTACATTTAACTTTAAAATTGTGTGCAAAATTATCGATACAGGTTTGGCTTCGAATCCTTGTTGGTTGTTTTATGGCTAATTTTAAATCGAAATTTAGTAATATACATTCAAATTCTAAACTGGCTCTATTTCTCTTAATTGCGTCAATATTAAAGTCACCTGCTATAACAATATGTTTATATTTCTTTCTACATAAGTTTTGTAACACTTTTTGTAACAAATCAAAAAATATATTTAAGTTAGTCAGCTTTGGGGTTCTGTATACACATATAAAAATAATGCTATATTGAGTAAGCTCTACACCACAAAATTCAGCTATACCGGTCATAGACATTTGTGCTACTTCAGGTATTTCTTTCCATTGATGTCCATTTCTAATTAAAATACATGATCCACCTCGTTTACTTTCGTTCCTACAAAAACAAGACGCCAGACTATAATTTGGAATTTCTAGGTGTGTTTCATAACCAGACATCATGAAATGCTCTGTTATACACAAAACATCAACGTGGATAGATTTATCTGACAATTCATTAAGACATATACTTAGGTCGTCACTCTTGCTCAGGAGTCCCGCAATATTTTGATGCATGACGTAAATATATTTATCAACGAAAAAACTGTTGTTTTGTTTCTGTTTCATGTGTCGGTTCGTGAACAGTCAATGTGATTAAATTACTATTTACATTTACACAGTTTAAACTTTGTAAGTTGACTATAAATTTCATTATATTTAGGAATATCATACGTAGCCCATAATTATTTAATTGTCCAGAATGTCTATAGAAAGTATTGTAGTCATAACTAATATTGCTATTAGAGTCAAAAACATATGCGTATTTATGCGTACTGATATCTTTCCAAAGAAGAAAGTTAAATTGTCGAACCCGCCAATTATACATATTAGAATGAACATTATACTTATACGTTGGTAAACATATGATAACATTGGTATTTGTAATCTCTGTTATAGTTTTTCTTATGTATAGTACAAGTTTCGAGTAATTGTTACTAATGTTGAAGTCTTGTTCACCAATAAAAATTACACAATAATCTGAGATTCTGTTCTAATTATTTAATGATTGTTGACCTTATTAAATTATATTTCAATTGTATTTAACATTGTCATAATATTAATGTGCATGTTTTTATTTTTATTTTACTTAATGCAAACTTATTTTCAACACAAATGTAATTTGTTATGAAATAAATGACTTATGAATATAAAATAACCCAAATTGATAGCTAGCAAAATGTGGATGAAGCACACCTCCGCTAATTCCTTTAAATGTCTGTATATAATACAATACCTAGGTAAGTATTGTTACGGCTAGTGCCATCTGTCGGCACTGTGGGGAAGACTCGGCGGTCCCTTCTAATAATTTATTACAGCACCATCTATTGACATCTTACGGAACTACGCAGTTGTCGGTACGAGTAGAGTAGAGAGAACGCTGGCACATTCTCGAATCATCGTACTGTTACATACCGGGTATGGTTTTACTAGAAAACTCCAAAAACGCTTTACCCGCGTATAAATAAAGCGCACGCGCACCGCCGAGTCAGTTTACAATCGTAAGCGGTCAAGTATTCATCGAAGCGAACGGAAGCCAAAATACTACGGAGTTTGAAGTAGTTACAGTGGAAAAGTGTAGTATATATAGTGTTTGTTGTGTTTTAAATTTAATTGTGTGCTAGAATAAAACGTTTTAGTCGGTAATATTTTTTTATATTCTTATCCGTCGAATCCAAATTGTATTCGTAATCTTTGCCATATTGGACGTTACCAGATTGCCTTAAATCTTCAATCAGCTAGAAACCAGACATCGTGGTAAGCTTTGTGCTTGGGCCCCGTGTTTCGAGCGTTGATAAAAAGATTAAAGAGGCGCGGTGCTGTCAACTAGGAGACTGCACTTTTGTCGCTGCCATACTTGCGATAGAAGCGCTTCTGTATAAGCCTAGTTTTCTAAAAATCGGTACGGTAGCCGCTTACTATCAGAATATCCATACATTTATTTCGAACGAAGTATTTATTTACCAAAGTAGTATAAAATCTAAGTTCTATTACGGCAGTAGGTATGAAAAACCACATTCTTTAAGAATTGGTCATGGATCATAAGAACCAAACTTAAGTTGGCTAGATAGGATTATGCATACCAATGAACAAAAGTGGGTTGTTTAACAGCAGGCAAGCGATTGTCTCGCCGCTGTCGCTGCAATGAGAGGTACAGGTTTGAATTTCAGTCGGTAGATTCAATGGATATTTCTACAAGTTATATAGTTATAAGTTCGGGTGATCGGTCTGACTTTGGTTTCCGTTAATATTGTTTAATTCCCAGCGACAATTAGTGCGAGATTTGTTTCTAAAGAAGAAAAGGTTGCCAGATCAGGATAAACTTACCTCGAATAAGCTTCATCAAGGTCGGGCAATGTGCCAGCAGATACAATCATGTTCTCGTCGAGACTGTATCTGTTCTTCATCTCAGGGCTGAGCAGCATCCTCTTGTGCCTGGTGATGATGTTGCGGTAGTTGTCAGTCATGATGTACAGGTAGAATCGCCTGAAGTTTTGCCATTGTAGCAGGTATACCATCGTGCTACGAAGGAAAGTAAAAGTGTCATTTTTTATACACAATGTTGCCGGGTATGCGATTTTTGCCGAGTAGTAGAGTATTTAACGACTAAGTGTTTAGAAATTATTATAGGTAATTATATCTTATATTAACTAAGATAATTCCATTACATGTTTGCCATAACATTTGATGATATTATACAAAAGATTTACTTCTATGTATTATCTACTTCCTTGTTGTTGCAAAGCAAGAAATAAAAATAAAAATTGTTACCTACATCAGATTTTTACTTATACATGTACCTATATTTCATAACGGTATACGGTAAGAGTGGTTTTACGACGACAACCCATATGAGTAGATCTCGGGAACTTTCGATCGTAAAGTACTTGAACCTACATCATTAAGCTGGTTTCCAGTATAGCGGTTAAGTACTTAACATCTACATATCGCCAGCTATGTTTAGGTACATATGTCAAGTTACGAGTCAGCTACTAAGAATGACCTTACACAAATTCATTACTATTTATCCTCGACCTGGTAATTGAACCCGGTACCTTACAATACACAATAAGCACACAATTACGCCACTGGACCAACGCGGCAACGATGTAATCCAATTAAAACCTTGTTGTTCCTGTGCCGACAACCTCGTTGTTCCGTGACGTAAGTGTGAGCGCATGCGTAGCTATGGCGACCGTGAGGTCCCGGTCGGGTCAAGTGCTATTGGGTTTTTCTGTCAGCAATTCTTAGAAGTATAGTGCCTGTTAGAAGAAAAACGCAAGAACCTTATTCAGCTAGATTAAGAATAAAATTGGTGAAATAAGGATGGGATATTTTATACTTACAGAAATGAAGCAGATATGTTACTAAAGCACGTCTCAAAAACGTACTAACGGGGACGGTTGTCTAGTGGTCAATAAAAAATCGGTTAAACAAAATCCCTTGCTGAAAGCGCTATTATTCGAATGATAGCATCTACGATAGCGTTTAGTACTTATTTGTTGAAATTATCAACACAAGTGCAGAAAATAGACCCAGCATCAAATGTTTGACGTTCATGTCGTTATTATGAAAGTAACATAATCTAGTTCAAAATATCATTGACCCGCGTATATTATGTGAGGTATACAATCATGTTATATTTAATTATGTTCCAGTTAAAGACATGCACAATTGCTATCATTCTTACAAGACACAAGAAACAATAAACATCACATACCTACAGTAATTGTTTATACTAATTCTCTAATATTTAAATGTAAAAAATAACACGTTAGTATTAGCAAATGGAATGTGTGATTCTTTATCTTAAATGCCGTTCAATAATCGTAACATTGATTTCAAATTCTTATTTGGCAGCTCTTCTCTATGGTAATCCTTGGCGCTTTTGAGAGACATGAAATAATGGATAAAAATTATATCTAGTCTCAAAAGTATCTAGATCTGTGGATCGTACAAGCTTTTATCGATACCGAAATCATATTGACAACACTTAACTTAATAGAGACGACGCGACGCAAACAACTGCATTTTACAAATCTTATTATCAAAATAATAGAAGTGTCACTCCTCAAGCGATAGCTGGCATCTATACCTACTTATAAACAGAAACCAAGTGTCTATCTAGTATCTGTGATATCATTGTATAAAAAATACGTAACTGCGAGATGAAGGCCTTTTATTAAACACGGATAGATATTAGCTCGCTACAAAAATATTAACAACTTCGGCCATAGCTTCGCTTGCGTACATGTAGGTTAGTAACAGTACCTACCTTTTTCTAGATGAGGGGTACAGTATATCCTTATCTGAACTCCAGATAACGTGTATGCAAAATTTCTTGATGATCGGTTGAGTCGTAAGGGCGTGAAAGCGTAACAAACAAACATTCGCATTTATAATATTAGTTAGGATTTCGATTCTGTCGACAATCATTTACCTATATGTATGTATGGCTGAATCGATCATAGTGAAATCTCACATACTTACTTACATTGAAAATACCATTCGAGATTGAGCTAGGACTTAAACTATGTCTGCGTGAAATTTCGAAAGCTTAGCTAAAGAGTTTTCATAAACCATCAATTTATTGGAATTTCACGCAGAAGAAGACACGGTCAAGAGGTAGTGCTCTTATATCTTTGATTATGTTCACCTGTCGCTATTGCCTGTAAGTAGGTGCTGGTGCTGTACCGCGCATGGCGTAATTTTATGTTATGCGACGTCACGCTTTCCTCTGGTATAAGAATTATATCATTGGAACATTCGAGAGGATAAGTGCGGTGACGGGTGTGTGTACAGGTCAATGACTTATCGTCTACAATGAGAATATTCTAGCTGATGTATCAATGTGTCGTATTTCTTTTCGTCTAGGAATCGGCAACGTCTAAAATAACTTTTTCACATAAAGTTTTATGTATAACTATAGAAACGCCGTCTCCTCTCCCTAATTTTTTATTTACGAGGCCTTTGCCTTTTGTAATGAGATAACTAAATCCATACCAATACTATAAATGCGAAGGTAACTCTTGTGATTGTTACATTTCTACAGCCAAACGTCTGAAACGATTTTGATAACCTAACTTTGTATGGATACGGCTTGAATCATAAGCAAGAAGGTGAATAAATGACATAGAACAGGAGTCGAAATAACACCTATTATATATACTACTCAAAACAAAATAAAGTTTATTTACATTTAAGTGCACTTTAGTAAAATGAAAGTAACTGATAAGTAGCATTATATTGATATTACGAACTCTTTGGTGTTTGATCTCTTTTATGCTAGTGTTTGTGTTCCTAATTTGAAAAGTATTGGCAAACATTTTAAGAAGAAAAAAAAATTGGGAAATTTGGTTGTTATTCTTATGTTTTTCTTCGATTGTCTTCTTAACTTGTTTCGGTTATTTTAGGCAAAAAGTTTTACTTTTTCTATTTTAATTGATTAATTTATCTTCTCGCGTTAATCATGCCACCAGTACGAAGGCACATGGATACAATTACAGCAACCAGAGCCATAACTATGATTCAAGAAGGACGTTCTCAGCGTTACGTGGGTTTGCAGTTGGGTTTTTCTCGAAGAGCTGTCCAAAATGTATGGAATCGCTTCCAAGAGACCGGCAGCGTTGCCAGGAGACCCGGTTCAGGTAGAGTTTGTGTAACAACGGCGCACGAGGATCGGTACGTCCAACTAAGTGCTCGTCGTGATCGTACAGTAACGGCCCGTAAGTTACAACACCACCTACGGCTAACAAAGGGTACCCGTGTCAATGATCAAACTATACGTAATCGATAGCACGAAGACCAGCAAATGTCAAGACGACGAGTTATTCGAATTCCTCTGACCAGGGTTCAACGTGCAAACCGTTTAAGATTCTCCCGTCAGTATTTGAACTGGGGGATTAATCAGTGGGGCAAGGTGCTTTTTACAGACGAGTGCAAAGTAATTTTTTTTAATGATGATCGGCGTGTTAGGGTGTGGAGACAACGCGGCGAGCGGTTTTCGGAGTCCTGCCTCCACGAAGTTGACCGTTTCGGTGGTCCCAACGTAATGGTTTGGGGTGGGATTAGTTTACACGGTAAAACCGAGCTCACCATTTTAAATGCGGGTACCGTAACTGCAGAACGTTATATCGAGGACGTCATCAGGCCTCAAGTGATCCCATTTGCACAGCGAGTGGGCCTGGATTCATCCTGATGCAAGACAATGCCCGTGCACACACAGCTCGATCGACCCAAACTGTCCTAGAAGGGTCTCATATTGAGGTATTACCATGGCCAGCTAACAGTCCGGATTTAAATCCAATCGAGCAATTGTGGAACCAATTGAAACGAAGGGTTAGAGAGAATGAGCAAAGGGTCTACAACCAACAGCAGCTGATTGACGCTTTAAAACGTGCCTGGGAGGAGATTCCAGATGAAAACGTGAGGAATTTGATCCAGAGTACGCATACGAGGCTTCAGGAGTGTATTGCTAAGAGAGGAGGACATACTCGTTACTAAAAAGAAGAAACAAAAGTGACAAGAACAGTATTTTGTCTTTTTTCGGTGATTTCTTTTGTTCATGTTTTTCATTCAAAATGGCCAATTTCATTATGAACTCAAAAAAAACAATTCATGATCATTATTTTAAACAATTGTTAGCCTATATTATAACCAATAACATTATTTGGTAGTTACATAAGTTAAACAATTTAATGTCTTTATTGTTTTCATGGTACAGCAAAAAATCTTAGTGGCCCTTATTTTGTTTTGAGTAGTATATAAATGCAAAAGTAATACAAGTTTGACGGCTAAGCCGCTGAACCAATAAAAGAGTCTGCACACTACACCGTCTTATACCATAACCGTGCTAGGAACGTATCAGACACGAAAAGCAACACGATACGCCCTGTTATAGGAACTGCTGGTCGGTGACGGAACGGTCTAGTGGGCTTAGTCTTATACATTTCCTTACAAAGAATATTTTTTTGCCTGACACGTTCCTAGTACAAGTCATGGTATGAAACCGGGTAGTAGACAGACTCCTTAATAATGTAATTATCTATGGCGATGACCTAGACACTGATGAGAGACAGACTGCTTTAAAATAACTCTAGTAACTCATAAATATCTACATAATGTAAACCAACTACCCAGTGCCCATTATGAGTAGGTAACTATAAAGATATCTAGGCCGTGTTCGAGCTGAATACAAATACGCAAAATAAGATGCTTGCTCTGTAAACCAGTTTCTGCAAATCACGACATAGCAATAAATATGATCAAGTACGAAAGAAATAAGTCAATACCTTATACTGCAGTTTCATAAATTTCGCAATCAAATGCCTTTTTTATAATACAGATTGCGTTGCGCAACACGCGTTTGCATATTGTTCTACTCATCGACCTCCATTTTTTTCGTAGGCACTTATTAGGAGAGAATAACCGATTTAAGCGGACCTTTGAGTACCACAGACACGTTTTGTAGTCAAAGATCAGCCTACTTAAATTTATGTGAACGGTAGACATCCTTAACAAGAAACCGACGGTGTCAAATTTTAAAGTTTTAAGACCTGTTACTAGTAGTGGAGATTTCTAAAGGAACCTAATCAAACTTATAAAGTTATATGCAAATCATCTCATTTCGACTGTGTCAGTCACATTTGCCGGCTAATGACACATTGTCCCAATGTGTGTAAAGATTTTTAATGACACGAATAAAGTACATTTGACTGTTGAAGAGTATGAGAAATGTCCTACAAATGTAAATTATGAAAGTTTGTACGTTTGTTACTCATAACTCATCATAAGTCATAAGTGTCATCATAACGCATAAACCAAATTATGATGAAACTTATCACAAAGATAGACCGTACCCTGGACTAGCACATAGGATATTTTTATCCTGGTATGTGTTCACGTCGCGTCGGATTTACGTGGGCGAAGCCACGGGCAGAAACTATTATAGACATAAAAGTACACTCATGTGTTTGGTTGTTACATAAGCACTACATAATTAATGTAAATAATATACAGTTTGCATACAATTATTGGATAGGTAATTATGATTGAAACGGTTTTGTCGAAAAACTAATTAATATCGAGATAATTATATTAAAAATCAATTAGGTACGTTACATACAAAACTGTGCATTATGTGCCGGATTTTACCAACTATGCTACTCAAGGTTACTCACGATAAATTAATTCGGTAGCCGTACTACTATTTCTCACAACAATGTTATTGTAAGCTTACTTTATGAAGAAACAAGACAGGAGCTATGCATAGTATAGCTCTCAATTTTTCAGCACATCATAATCGCAATTGGATGACAAACATTTCGACGTTTATACCATCCTTACAATGATTATAATATAGGTGATTATTATAGACAAAAGATTATTTAGTATATCTTTGAAACTTTAACGGGATTTTGTTAGAATACGTTGATTATATTATAAGTAAGTATAATAAAATTGCTATCTCGCATCATTCAAACAATGTTATCTAAAACGTATCGGTTCTTACGTAAACTGTTGATTAAAAGAATATCCAATTAAACGTTAAAATACACAAAAAATTAAATGTAAACAATATTATCTTCAATGAACATTAAAGTATTCTCGTTTCGTTTCTCGGTATGGTTCCGCGGCGGCGGTCTGTGACGGATAACCTCGACCTCCTCATGACAACACAGTCGAGGAAAAATCTCATCTCTATTCAAATAAGTAAGTATAAGTTAATTTTGAATCAAGTTCATCGTGGTATACTTCGCGACTGTTTTATCCTGGAAACAATATGCCACCGGCTTGTCTAGTATTTCAAATGTTTTTTGTAACAGTTTGTTAATGTAATGTGGAAGAGCAAATATGGGTGCCAGATTGTAAGGCTCTATCTATCCTATTCAGACCACGCACCACGCATGTTTACGAAAACGTCGCTAAGCTATTAGTGGTAACTAGTAGTAAGATCATTGGCTATCTGTAGAGCTTAAGCTTTGAAATATCCATGACTCATACCGTGGAGTCAATAAAATGCTACCGTTGCGCGTCCGTGATCCCTACGGGGGAGCCAAGAAAACTCGTTGTGATTGGTAGCGAAAAAAATACCAAAGTTTTTTTGACTCCCCCGTAGTGGTCACGGACGCGCAACGACGTCAACGTCCATGACTCCACCGTAGAAGTCATGAACGTTTTAAGGGTCTGTGGAAGTCGTATAGCTTCCTTCGGGATAACATCCCCTTAAGAACACAGCATTAGATGTTTTAGCAATCCGTTCGTAGAACTAATCAAATTGAAACAAAGAAGCGCATTCTTCTTTATACGGTAAGTACAACAAAAATAATACAGCATTATCTAAAACTTTTACAGTTTTCTATTTTATTTTATAATGTAAATCCTTAAATTCTTTATTTACATATTACTTAGCTGATGTAATTGAGAGACAGGGCGAAGACGAAACACTTATTCTGAGAGGTAATGATATTATGCTTGAGTTTAAACATGAAAATTTACACATTCCGGCACAGTATCGTTGAATCCTTTATAAGTATGGATTAAAAAAAGACATGGATAAGATAGCCATGAAAATTATGACTGTAGGAGCCTTATAGAGTAAACCTTTATTACCTTTATATGCATGTAGCTAAGAATTTAATAAATTTAAGTTAAAAAGGTATTTTAAAACTTTTAGCTAATCTCATTCATGCACAAATAGCATAGATAGTAAGTAGCTAGCAATAATTAAAACTGCAAAACTTTGCTGATCGATCGCGGCATAAAAATAAGGATCTACAATTTTTCTGTTTGACTATGGATGTTGCAAAATATCCGAGTCGAGAGATAGATGTAGATAAATATTTAAACCAAACAGAATAAAATTAACTGCATCAAAATCCGTATCTAATGAATATTATGACAGACGGACATTCAGTACCTGCAAGAAGTCTGCGATTGGCTTGAAAATTAAGACTACTATTATAAAATACAAAATATTAAACGTCTGAATGATTAAATGTTACTTACTCGATAGCATTATATCCCTGGCATATTGAAATACCACCGATGATATTGGCCGGTCGCTGCCTATCTTCGCCGAGGTATTTCGATATTAGATTGCCACCGAGACTGAAGCCGACCAGAATCAATTTCGTGTTCGGATATCGCTCCATTAGGTTTTCAACCATGTAGTTAAAGTCATCTGTGTGGCCTGAAACAATTACATGAGTTTAAAATACATACATACATACTGGTTTTACGCATGGAAGGCGTAATGTTTAAGTGGCCGCTTCGACACAGCCACTGCGCTGAGTGTAGTGGGTGGTTCCTTAAATAATTATGCCGAATGTGGGTGTTCTTAGTGTCCGATGTTTAAATGTTTGTAAAGTCTGCCGATACAGAAATTATTACTAGTGCAGGAGTTGTCTTTTCTAACAATTAATAAAATAATATATTACTTTTTTGTTTATTAGGATAGACCCGTAATATCCACCTGAAAAATGCAACAACGTTTTGTCTGACTCAGAAAAACAGGATTTAGTTACGGATGGACGTTTGTGTTTACATTAACCAAAAATGCAATTAGGTTAATTATGGTAATGGAGTGATAATTAATAACATGCCTGTGACAGATTGATGGCTGGAAACACGAAAAACTATCGAAACTTATGTGTTATCATGTACATTTTATCGATTCCAATATTTTGAACTCGTTACCTGCTAATCGATAATTTTAAGCACTAAGATATTGCGACAGATCTTGGTTTAAACAATCCTAATTAATATTATGAATGCTAATGTCAGTTTATTTGTTTGTTTGTTACGATTTCAAGCCTTACCTACTCGACCGATCATCATGAAACTTCGCATATAGCCATATATATCAGGGGAACAAAAAAGGACAGGGTAACTTTCATCCAGAAAATAGTACTTTTACTGACCTAACCAATACTTAGACGAACGAAACAAAATCGGGCAAAATCTAGTCATACATAATAATGGTAGGTACTTTCTCGATATTTTTATTTGTTACCGTATTCTTAGTAGTGTGTAATAATAATAATAATAATAATATTCTACCACATACACACAACACCATCTAGCCCAAACTAAGCAGAGCTTGTACTATGGGTACTAGACAATGGATAAACATACATATATACTTTTCTTTTTTTGTAAATACATACATATTATACATAGAAACACCCAGACCAAGACATATGGCAGGACAATCTTTTATTAAAATCATATCAATACTTAAAAAGTCAAGTGCAAAATTCCCATAGTTAAGGCCTTGCCAATGACAGTGTAATCAGCTCGGTCCCACATGTAATATTCTGACCATAATTGGTCTACGAATAAAGTGGTCTATCGATTTAAACATTGGTATACTACTATAGCTAGATTATCCATAAGGGCATTGCAGTAATTTTCATAGATTAAATTGAAAATAATGCAGTAATTAAGGATAATAATAATAAGTTTGTAGGCAGTGGATCAGACACAAATAACAAATTCCAGAACATTTATTTGGTAACAGGATCAACACCTACACTCGAATATTTATCTACTGCTTTAACCTTAAAATACCAATAGGTATCCCTTCGTAATGTGAAAATCTAACAGCATTCGATTTGCAAAACGGCTCATATTCACACATAGACCTAGAGTCTTATTGTCATCTCTTGGAGTACTGTTAATGCATAAGTGTATGCATTAACATTGCATGGTATAACGAGACATAGCATAAACATTACATAGCTTCGTCTTGTTCTCGAACTTGCAATAATTGCTTTTTTAGATTGGTGTACGGCCCTAAGAGTCTCCTGGCGCCGTATTTCAATGTGCTTGTAATTAATACGAATTTGGTAAGTTAATGAACGAGAAGTGTGTCAGACTAGTCTGCCAGTACAAGGAGCTAAAAACGGTTTAGCACAGTTCACGTCCTTAACCCCTCGTTCTGAACTAAAAAGCGGCCCATGCCCGGATTAACTAGGCACGGACAATTTAACACGCGATTTTCTTATAATAATAACGACAAAGTTTAATTTGACTATTCCAGTAATGATTAACCTACATGTATGAATAATGTTATAGATTAAATTTATTAGTGTTAAACGTCATTAAATCATTTTTGTGTCAATGAACAGAATAACCGAGGACATTAAAATGTTAGATAATTTAACGTAACTATGATTCCGATTTGTTTTTGTATGATGTGTGGGATCTTAGGTCAAGGAGTGTAACTAGATTAGAAAGAAAGAGGAGTGTTACTGGGTTAGAATGAAAAAATTATTTGCACAGAATACAGGTGGTACCAGGTTTAACAATGGTGAATAGTTCAACCTATATTCTGCCTGTATTATGCATGCAAATATTAATAAGTTTATATCATTATCTCTGTCATGAAATTATCAGTAGCACCATGATTGGAGTCTGGAACTGTACCCTGTAGATGACAATAGGCTCGCATAGGGTACGTGGGATCTAGAACGATAACTGGCGAAACGTAGCTGCAATACACTTCTGTTTATCCTTTCATGGATATAGGAGTGACATGAATATGTAAATGTATATTATTACTCTAAAATCCATCATAACGTTATATTAGACTAGCTTTTGCCCGCGGCTTCGCTTGCGTAAAAGTAAATTAGATTATGTTGGTAACAGTACTTTTTTAAATATAACATATTGTTACGTGCTGGGTTCGAGGGATAACAATGTAAAGCGATATTACCGACTAAAACGTTTTATTCTAGCAAACAATTAAATTTAAAACACAACAAACACTATACTACACTTTTCCACTGTAACTGCTTCAAACTCCGTAGTATTTTCGCTTCCGTTCGCTTCGATGAATACTTGACCACTTACGAATGTAAACTGACCCGGCGAGCGCTGGCCTTCTCCTTTTATACGCGGTTAAAGCGCTACCGGAGTTTTCTAGAAACGTCATACACGGTACGTAGCAGTACGAGGATTCGAGAATGTGCCGTTCTCTCTACTCTACTCGTACCGGTGAACTACGTAGTTCGTAAAACTTCAATAGGTGGTGCTGTAATAAATTATTAGACGGAACTGCCGAGTCTTCCCCACAATGCCGAGAGATGACACGAGGTGTAACGATATAATAGCCTATGATACTCGATGATAATATAGATTTATAATGGTTGAGTCGTTTTTGACTTAAATAGTATAGATAGGAAGATGAAGACTTTAATTAACTTGGGGTAATTAAAAGTGCTCGATAAATACGCATTTTACTAAGTAAAATTAGTCTTGCGTATATAATATAAGCCTGTAAAAAGACTCGATTATACTTGTTTCACGAATATTGGCAAGTGTACTTCTGTACCTACTCAAGCGAGAGTATTGGCGAACTTATAAAAATGTAGAATACATTATGCCAAATTTCACAAAGGTACCGAAACCGTTGATTTTCGTTAGCATGTCTTTTGTTAGTATGGATTACTTTGCAAATATATATACAAAGTAGGTAACTTCGTATGTATGTGAATAAATATAATTTAATAATATTTTCTGATTTTCATTTACCTTATGTGGTTTCTGATTGAAAACTAATAACTTGCTTCTCATATCTCTCTCTATAAAAAAATAACTCGTTGTTGTTCATAATAAAGAACGAGTTGTGATGTAAGGTAAAACACTTATTTAAATTAAAAACTATCTCGTAAACATAACAAACCTATCAGAAATAAGTTGGTTTAGATTGTATGTATACCACAGAACAGACAACAGTTCAACTCTATACAACGTATTACTTTGTAATTAAACACGCTGCGTAGATCGCAGAAGCACTTGTCGATATCGTATATCTTCCACTCTAATAGTCTTTTAATTACACGAAGGCATCAGATTCGCCTCACACACACATAGATCTATCTTTACTACAATGAATACTGTACACAACTCCTTACCTAAAGCACCTAAAGGTAAGTGCTGTGTTATTAGTGGTGTATCGTATTCATTGTAGCGCCAACTCGTCCATATTCATGTGTGCAACGGACACGTGAAGCAAGCTTCGTGTAAGTATTTCGGAGTACCTCGTGTTCCAAAAATGTGTGCCCTCATGTATGTCTATTGAACATTCAAATAATGAACTACCTGATTTTAGGAACCCATCTCATAATAGGCATCATTTTTTATTTTAATGTGGGCAAATGCGCCTGTTGCATACCCTCTCGCCACAAGGGGAGGCAAGAGGGTTATGACCGGCTCTCCTATACTACAGGCCTACGGACCAAAACCCCACGGTGTGCCTACTCGCTGCCTTGTATAGTGCATGGGCCGCTGGCAAAGATCCCTACCCTAAGTTTCGTACTTATATATACTTGAAACCGCTTTATACAGAATGTCCGATAATTAATGGATAACCTTGAAATGTCTTATAGTAGAAATCAAGGATGTTCATAAAAAAAAAAAGTTTTTTAATAAAAATATATATTAAAAGTGCAAGCTATATTAGCATATCATACTTTTGACTGTCTATCTATTAGCATAATTAGTGTTTAATAATAAAACAACAAAAAACCGATGGATTTCATTCATTTATGGTCGTAGTATACAAGAAATTTATATATGGTAATTAAAAATAATACACATCTCAGGTAGTAGTTAGGATAGATTTTGCTCAACGGCCATCAGTGCCACTATAAGACATTTCCAGGTTATCCATTAATTACCGGACACCATGTATATACTTACCGCTGGAAAAGATCCCTACCCTAAGTTTCGTACTTATATATACTTGTCTGTTGTTTTTTTTACACTTTATGTAACACGCCCATGACGATATAACATATAACTTCAACTCCCGTCGCAAATTGATAACAATCAGACTCTTATAAGAAAAATATTCAGTGATAATATCAATTTGTACATAATACTTATTTCTTTAACTTGTTATGTAATCAAATCAACCCTATTTTTATAAACTTGTATCACTGCTTTCACGCAATCGCGGACACGTTATAAAATCAACAACTTGGCGAAAAATCTCATCGTTTCCATAAAGAGAGTTCCTGAAATTTTAACATATTCTGTAATATAAAATTGAGCGTTGTTGTCTCGTCAGTCACCTACTAGCCTTCTGTTCAACGCTAAGATAGTATGAATAACCACTTCTTATCATGTAGCGAAAGTGTTCTAATAGTAAGGACAAATAATAGAAATATACACCCAACCGCAACCATCTAAAATTCAGTCTTAATTAAGCGAACCTGTGGCCTTAATACCATCTAAAAGGCTATAAATGCACATATTCAGTGCGATCGACTATTGATACGGTCCTGAACCCAAAGCAATGATTATTAGAATTCAGTTAGTCTGCTTATCTTTTTCATTTAACGTCAAGCGAATGCCACAGATTTTAATGCATATTTGTTTAGTAGCCTGAGGTTCATCTTATAAGTTACGTTTCATCTAATTCCATAGAGAACTGGAGATATGGCGCACAATGTAATCCAAGTAAATGACGTTGCGGGCGCACTGTAGTCCCCACGGACGAAATCGCGAACAAATCTAAAATTCAATTATATTTTACGGTAGGTATTATGCGAATATGTGTACCGTACGTTGCTTACTTGTTTTAAGCCCCCGAACCTTACACAGTTAGACTACGCCTAACATAAATTAGGTGTTGTCTATCACGCCATTTATGAAATATCGTCGCTTCGATCATAATAGTAACTTTTCAAAACTGGTAAGATATTAATCGGATTGATAATGGACTTGATATACAAACACAGGCAATTATTTAAGTGAGTTCTATTATTATAATATTTAATAAAATATTGTACTCCTGTTAAGCTGTATCAGTTATCTGCGTTAGTAATAACTAATAGTAAAAGTCAGTACCTACATACTGTTACGGCTAGTGCCCTCTGCCGGCACTGTGGGGAAGACTCGGCAGTCCCTTCTAATAATTTATTATAGCACCATCTATTGACATCTTACGGAACTACGTAGTGTCGGTGCGAGTCAAATAGAGAGAACGCTGGCACATTCTCGAATCATCGTTCTATTACATGCCGGGTATGGCTTTACTAGAAAACCCCAGAAACGCTTTATCCGCGTATAAATAGAGCGCACGCGCACCGCCGAGTCAGTTTACAATCGTAAGCGGTCAAGTATTCACCGAAGCGAACGGATGAACGAAAATACTACGGAGTTTGAAGCAGTTACAGTGGAAAAGTGTAGTATAGTGTTTGTTGTGTTAGCGTGCGTAGTCGGAACGGATTCGAAAATTAAATGATGCCGGTGCCGGATGTTGATCAATCAGTTGTTACTCATAATTCGAATCACAATCGAATATTCTGAAGTTAAACTTAAATGATACGATGTATAGATTGACGACGTGATAAATCGCTCGATAATGTTCATAATGGTCTCATACGTGGCGACGCGATATCGGTGAATAATAATGGCTTCAGATGACAATGATGTTTTTTTTTAAGTATTGTTCCTATACCGTCTTATGCCGTAGTCCTTTATGAAGTTCTCGTACGAAGCGGTCCAAAGCTATAACTTCTTAAGCTGTTCCTCTCTATAATATTGTTACGGCTAGTACCATCTGTCGGCACTGTGGGGAAGACTCGGCAGTCCCTTCTAATAATTTATTTAATTTATTACCTCGAACCCAGCACGTAACAAATTGGTGTCAGAAATGAGATAAGAATATGCCAGTACTACCGAAGGAGGAAGTGGAAGGAGTGCGTACCAGGAACCAGCGCCAGCAAGATGTGGACCAGAGGCGCTTTGGAGACGCCCCCTCACCGATGTCAGTTGGACCACGTGACTTCGCAGCTGCAGCAAAACCATCTAGTGCAACTCACTCGGTGAATCCCGACCTCGCGACCCTGATGGCGTTTATGCAGGAGCAGGCACGCCGCCAGGAGGAGCACGCACGCCGCCTCGAGGAACAGCTTCAACGCGATAAGGAAGAGGGTATGCGCCGCCAGGAGGAGCAGGCACGCCACCAAGAGGAGCAGGCACGCTGCCAGGAGGAACACGCACGCCGCTTCGAGGAACAGCTGCAACGCAATAAGGAGAAGAGTATGCGCCGCCAGGAAGAGCAGTCACGCCACCAAGAGGAGCACGCACGCCGCCTAAAGGAACAGCTGCAACGCAATAAGGAGGAGCAGGCACGCCGCCAGTAGAACTACGCGCGCCGCCTTGAGGAACAGCTGCAAAGTGACAAGGAGGAGGGTATGCGCCGCCAGGAGGAGCAGTTGATGATGGTAAAAGACCTCAGCGCAACGGTTGGCAAGGAGTTAAAGGAGATGAAAAAGCAAGGCCAACGCCACGAAAGTCGCATTGCCGAGTTGGAGAAAACGATACGTGGGTTCAAGGCTGGAGATGGGATCGTGAGATCTGCGGTTGTGGCGCCCTCACGACGAGGCTTTAAAGTCCCACCATTCGACGGCTCATCATCATGGTCAGCCTATAAGATCCAGTTCGAGATCATCATGAAATCGAACGGGTGGACGCTAGAACAGCCTGCTCTCACTTTGGGGCTTCGCGACCAGGCCTTGACCGTGTTTGAGACGCTTGGTCAAAATGTCACGTACGAGAAGCTGCTGGAGGCATTGGAAGCGAGATATGGCGACGCACACCTGGAACACGTGTTTCACGCCCAGCTGAAAGACCAATCGCAACGTGTTGGTGAAACCTTGCAGCAATGGGCCCTGGAGGTGGAGAAGCTGGTTCGAAAAGCGTACTAGTCCTCACCTGCGCTCATCAACGAGAACCTCGTTCAAGCTTTCACCGACGGGATCCGGGGCCTGGAGGTTAGGGCTGCAGTGAAACTCGGACATTTCAAAAACCTGAAGGACGCCCTAGCCCACGCTCTGAAGGTGGAAGTAGTGCGGTGCGATAGGACGATCGCGCTCACCGTATCAGGGAAGTGTCGACTTCACCCCGGTGCTACAACTGCGGCGAAAGAAGCCACATCAGGTTGAGCAGCCTGAAGCGAAGGAGTCCACACAGCAGAAACCAGTCACCGATAGGAGAAACACCTGATGTGCGTGCCGGACTACCTACAGGACTTCGTAGTCGTCGCAGTGGCAAGTTACATAGTAATGCAGATGTCCTTTCGCGTAGGCCGTATCCCGACCAGTGTAAGCACTGCGTCAGGCAAGGCGCAGAGGCCAAGCAGGAAGGACTAGTGAGGATGTTGAGGCCGGATCTTAGCGAAGATTGGAAGGAAACTCTCCAAAGAACGCAACAAGAGGACAAAGACATAAGACCCATCCTCGAATGGAAGAAAACAGGTGCTTCGAGACCTCACTGGTGTAAAGTTGCAGCAATGAGCTCTATCACCAAGATTTATTGGGCACAGTGGGAAAGCTTAATTAGCCAGGATGGAGTTCTGTGCCGGAAATGGGAGAATGCTCGAGGTGACAAGTGTCACCTGCAAATGGTCGTGCCAAAGCTCAAGGTACCGGAAGTTTTACAACTCTGTCATAATGGGAGTTCAGGAGGTCACATAGCAGTTAAGAGAAATAGGACCACGCATTGGCAGCAGGATGAATGATGTTTACCAGTACACCAGACAGACCGGTCAACAGATGTCCGAGAGGATGAAGATCCGGTACGATCGGAAGGCGAACAATAAAAGCTTCGAGGAAGGATCGCTGGTGTGGTTACATAATCCGGTACGCAGCAAAGGAAAATCTCCTAAATTGCAGGCAAAATGGGATGGACCCTATCGCATAGTCACTAAGATGAATGACGTATATAAGATATTACGATTGCTTAAAGATTCGAATAATTTCATCATTTAGAACACATCGCAAATGAATATGTTACTTAATTCTTTCCTTGCCTATACATATAAGGTTAATCAATTATTCTATTTCAATGCCGCTAAGTACTATAATTCTACTTGCCTAGTTATAACAGTAGCATAGGTAAGCATTAAACTATTAATGGCTAATTGCGTGTCGAGTAAATAGGTTTAATAAATTAATTTTAATATAATAAACTATTGTCTATTATAAAAGTAAACGAATTTAACCTTGTAGCACATGTATTATTTATGTGAACAGCAAATAATTATTCACTGCTTGCAATATTTCTCACGTACCAACTGCAGTTATGACAAGTAACAAATATTGACAATTTATGTAATTTGTGTTGGTAACGGGCATTTATCCATACTAATGCTATAAGTGCGGGAGTAACTCTGTCTGTCTCTCTATCTGCCACTCTTTCAGAGATAAACCACTAAACCCTTTTTAAAATTTGGCAAGGCAATAGACTGTTTACTGAGGTATGACATACATAGTCTACCGTTGACCCCGTATGTAAACCCGTGGGATTCACGAGGGCCAAGCCGCAGGCAAAAACTAGTTTGCTATATGTCACCACGGCCATATGCTATGTACTGATATTCGTCTTTAGGCTTCGCCATACAGATCTCATAAAATGCTGGTAATAAATACTGCTTCTTTATTTTAGTTTCTTTACTTTGGGCAGTGACTTAGCTGTTTTCTGTCACCATGCTTTCTACAATGTCTAGCGATCAAATCCATACCTCCGCTTATCGCTTACCATCAAATAGTAAACAATTGTACTGTTACCATGTTGATATGTTGTGTTTTTATTGATGTGTCTAATAAATTACTTTTCGTTCTTGCTTTCTTTCGAAATACACCGTTAGCATATTTGCCACTAATGGCAACAAAAAAGTATCTACTGGTCAACTTACGATTAATCCAAAGGTAATCTTGACCTCACTAATACCGCAAAAGTCATCAAGACAGCAGACTTGAGTAGAGTTCGAATAACCTCTTATACAACAGCTTTGTCCGTCTGTCTGTTATACAACTTTCAACTCAAGAACCGTTCCAGAGCTAGAGATTCGCGTTCAACGCCATTCGACTCAGCATAGTCGATATACCCACGAAATTACTATGACCTTTGACCTCTGACCTCAAGGTCACGTGGTATCACGTGACCTTTGCATATTACTTGTACCATTTTTCATACTCTAAGATTTACGGCAATTCATTGCCGTAAATCTTAGACTAGAATCTCACTTGTTTTTATGGGGGAGAATGCATTGACGCATACCTCTCCACGGAAAAGCCGATCACAGGTTATGTCGGGCTCACCCGGGCAAAGATGGAACCTACCGGGTACTATCGCTGGAACTGAAACTACATTAGCGTCCCACCCAGCAGTGCCCAACCTGCGAACGACAACTCCTGGGTGTACTCCGACTCAATGCCTGGGCTATTAAAAGCCTAGCTTAATACATTCATGCATTCAGTCATGTCATGAATCATTAGACTTATGTATAGCACAAACCTATCGTATAATAAATCAATTAAATATTCATTTTTACGGCCAAATCGCTAAGTCTATTTTGTTTAAATTTGCTATGGAAGTACTTGCGAAGTAACGGTTGTGTTTTCGAATAAAATCCAAAACAAAAGCTAGTTTACCTATTCTAAGCTAACATTGAACTATCTACTACTACATTAGTGTCAAGGAAATCAACAATTTAACTTGCCTTTTTACTTTCCGCTTTGAAGTTCCGGACTTGAGTCGTGGATAAATGGTGGCGTTTTCTTGTTTTTGTTTTGATAATATAATTTTATGTTATGTAATTATGCATGCAATCTACATTCATGTCTGGTTGCCGCCGATCTACTGGGCACTCTGCCAGACCCTCTATCAGAGTTCATCACTTGAGATTCTATCATGCTTGACAGTTGTCGTCTCGCTAAATTATACAAGTATAGCTTGATCACTTCTTCAAGGTCTATATCAAGTGCTTTAAAGTTTTAAATAACAGTATTTTCATATCGCGTTGCAAAAAAGTATAGTTATCGTGAATCATAGGTAATAAGAGTAATTATTCTCAACAAAATAATTATAATTAGCTTTCTCAATCATTCAATTAAAATTTTCAGTAATGTCATGGTCTTTGTTTCTAATTATAATCGTGTTAGTAGATAAGTACTTACTAAAGTGAATAATTGTCGACTAAAACGCTTATCCAATTGATTTAAATTATTTGTTACAACATATATACAACTATTTATATTTACAAAATAAACATAAACCCCTCTAGGACAGTCGTTATCTCATCATGAGACTAACGCGATATCGGAGGGCACAGTATACTAGCTTTAAAACTATCACCTTCGCCTTGTGATATAAACAAAAAATGTATCACCAGGTTAAATTAAAGCGCACAAACCGCAGGGCAGCTTGTGGCGGGCTGAATGTGAGTGGCGACACTGCGGTCCTGAATGCCTCAGAGAGTTGGTTAGGGCCTCGTTCCTGGCTTGCCGTTACTGGTTGGCCGGGGTGGAACTTCAAGAGCGCCCGCAAGACTCTCAACTCTGGCTTGCCTTGGTCGGCCGGCCAGACGGAGGCCGCTAGAGCTATGTGCTTGGGGGTGGAAGTGTCATTTTCAAGGGCATAACTACGGGAAAACCCGCTCTGGGTCTCCGTTGTCACGAGACCCGTGATGGTGAAACCGGCGCCGCACCGCTCGACACCCCTAGCCACTTGCACCGGTGTTGCCCTCTGCTGCTGGCTTGTATGCCTATAGTGGCTTATCAGGGGGCCCATCTAGTGAGTTGGCGAGTCACCGTCTACCCATTGCATTGATGCTATTAGAGTATTCAGGGCAGACGCCGTTTTTCATCCATAGTTAGCAATATATCGGTCCACCAAACACCCATACCTATAGCCCATATATTAGAATCCATACGTAGCAATAGTCCTACGCCTGCTGCGGCTAGTGCCGCTGGAGGTGTTCCATAACACGTTTGATTAAAACTCTCGAAGGGCCTCTTCACGTTGGACCCATGTCTCCGTGTAAGCCTCCCAAAGGGCCAGGTATTTTCTAATATAATATGTTAGAAAGTACCTGTGATAAGAGAAACATAATAATAATATAATTGACATAAGCGTGAGTGAAGCTACGCAGAAACCTAGTGTGTATACAGGGTGTCCGGTAATTAATGGATAACCTTGAATTGTCTTATAGTAGAACTGAAGGCCGTTCAACAAAAACGAAAAAAAAATAATTTCTATATATTATATTAAAAAGTGCAAGCTATATTAGCATAGCATACTTTTGACTGTCTATCTATTAGCATAATTAGTGTTTAATAATAAAACAACAAAAAACCGATGGATTTTATTCATTTATGGTCGTAGTATACAAGAAGTTATACATGGTAATTTAAAAAAAAAAACATATCTCAGGTGGTAGTATAGTTAGGATAGATTTTTCTTAATTTTTTTTTCTGAACGGCCATCATTTCCACTATAAGACATTTCCAGGTTATCCATTAATTACCGGACAGCCTGTATATAACTGTTGAATTTTTCATCAAGGACATTTTGATAGTGGTTCAACGTATAAAATCGGATATATGCAAAATGCAGCTAGACCGTGTCGAGTGGTAACCAGCTATTAATAGTATACCTACTACGGGTGCTGACGACCGCAATGACCTCGTTGTGAAAGTCGCCAGGTGTTGGGTTAGCAGATTGACCGTCCGTTATCGTTTATGCGAACGCAGTTGAACCCTATATAAATCACTTTATTATTAATTCACTAGATGTGCCCGCGGTTTCACCCGCGTTTATGATTACTGCGTCGCCCCCGTGGGTCGTAGCGTGATGTTATATAGCCTATAGCCTTCCTGGATAAATGAGCTATCTATAAATAAAATAATTTTTCAATTAGGACCAGTAGTTCCTGAGATTAGCGCGTTCAAGCAAACAAACAAAAAAACTATTCAGCTTTATAATATTAGTATAGATTATATAATAGCTGCTATGTGATTGACTAGTGGAACATAATAACGTATTTAGGAAACGGTTGTAGCGTGATATTATATAGCCTATAGCCTTCCTCGATAAATAGGCTATCCAACACGAAAATAATTTTCGACTTTTGCCTCGATTGCAGCGGTAGTGAATACGACTGTTGTACATGAGGTCTCGTAATTGGTACGTTGGGCAAAGTATTTGCAAGCTATATCCCAGAAGATGATTACTCGCCCAATTGCCAACTTTCATGGTTTCAAGTCCACCTAAAAGAGGGCGAGCCTATATCCCAGAAGATGATTACTCTCACATTTGCCAACTTTCACGGTTTCAAGTCCTAGCCTATTGCTGTGATACGTAGTCTCACATAATAACCAACTAATAATAACTTCTACCGTTGCACACTATTAGCAGGCTATAAGCATTTGCTTTAGGTAAACTGCGGTACTAGTATCCTACTTAGTAGTACCTTACTTGGTTACGGGTTGCAATCAAATCGGTCGCTGGTTAGTTGCCACTAGACAACAAAACAAATACCTTGTCAATACATATATATACTGGCTAGAACCAGATATCTATCGACAGAAAAATACCCACAGTATTTTACCGAAAACCTTTTATCTATATCTAGTTTTCTACTATCAATTTTTACGTAGTATATGCTATAACGAATATATACCGGCTGGCTTGTTGGTAACATTACGCATAATTGATTCCACGAAACATATATCGTGATACTGTTGAAGTCTTTAATTATAATTACCATACTAGCTGTGCCCGCAACTTAATTCGCGCAACTATTCATCGTCAACATATTCGGCCGTATTTTCAAATTGGCATATCTTTTGTATTTGTCAATCGATCGAAATAATAGTACTAATGTTAAATCCAGCTTATCGTAATAGGTACTATTGCTGTAAACCACATTCAAATTGGTACGGCCTTTGTAGAGATTAGCATGTACAACCGCATCGATAAACAGACGAGAAACCTGTTGTTAAATGATATTGTACGTATTTATATAATAATATGAAGAATAAAGGACAACAATTTTTTCATTATTGCTGAAATCATCTGTACGTATATATAAGCTAAGGCTGTGCTGCATTATCTAATAAAAACAGTACCATAATATCAAATTGTTTATCTTTTTCGGGACTAGTTAGGATATTATTATGAGATATATTGTATTTGAATAAAATGTTCTGTACAACACTTAACATCACTAATTCACTACTATTTACATGTCCCACTGCATTGATGTTACTGATTTATAAAATGTTGATGATTGGATGTTAAAAAGAAGTTAATTTTTTTACGAAAATATTTAGATATTTTTAAGATATGTACCTACATGCTATTTTTGTAATAGACATCTGCCGCTCTATGGATAATTCGTCGCGGATGACTACAAACATGCCTCGTGTGGGATTAAAGCAACATCACTCTACGCACTGGCTAGACGACAACTTAGACAAATGCCTCAATCGTGCAGTCAAAATTAAATAGGCATATGTAAACAGCCAGAAAATCGCTCATATTGCCAGAATTCAATACTGTTAGTAATTTACTGATTGCACTGATGCAAGTGAAAGTAGTATTTAACTGCAATACGTATGTCAAGCATGTGATTACATCAAAACCGTTCTACGTAGTGGATGGCACATTGTATGTATTGTTTAAGTACAGTTATTCTGTACAAACAGACAAACTAATTAACTAAGTATTTGGAACAGTTCCCCTCAAGCATATCCATTTGCGCATCGCCATCAACCTTGCTAGTGGATGCGTTGTTTTTGTAGCCAGGATATATTATACGTAATGCAGCGATAATTTCATTTTCACAGTACGTTATTAAACGGTTGTTTGCAACTCACATACGTAATAGAAACAGTAAATACTTCACGCTAGGACGTAATGTCCGATACTTTATAAAACGGATACGTCGATAGCTACGACGTTGGTTCAACGGCCGCAAATTCGATTGCTTATCCTTGAGTCCGGTCTGAATGTTTCGGCATACAAGGTAAAGATTTTCTATGAGGAAAATCTCGATGTCTGTTTAGTAGATTTGTTTTTGTCTACTTAGGTAAATTTACACACAAATAACACAAGCCTAATGTTTGTATTTTAATTAATCAATTAGCCGGGACGAATACACAAAATAAAAAAATACCTTGTATCTGGGCCCTGGGGTCCGAATCGTAGTCAAGAGATTAAATAACTTATTCTTTATAAGACCATTATCGCTTCACACAGTGTACGCTTCCAATAAAACAAAAAAATCAGCACAAGAACGCAAAATAATCTCAACTACATAACACTACACGTATTAGACAACAATTTGCCACTAGCATGATAAATTGTCCCCTCTAAAGAAAGGAATGCATACACTGAATTGGAAAATAGCTAGCCTCCTTATTCCATACCGAGGTTAGGATGCCATACGGGATGGAGTTAAATTAATGTGCAGTACATTGATGAACATAAATATTAGCGATTTACGCCATAGTATGGCCGCATCCAGTCTAAGCCCCTCTATCAGGTTATCAATCCAGCTGCTGGAAAGTGTCTTATTTAGCGTTTTCCTATTCCCGTTCTGTATCCTAAGGGCCTGTTCCACAACCACCAAATAGCATTCATATATAAGTCTCGCCATCTCTTTTCTTTAACCTAATAAGAGTGAGCACAGAGACAGCATGCGTGTTATTTTTCGGATAACTTTTGCTTGATAGTTGTGAAACTCGTTCGTTAAAAAAGTTGAAGGGTGAAAGTACACTCAAGTTAATCAGCCAATTGCAGTTCTCTGCTGACATGAAACTTCAGCATTTTACACCACAAAATCAGCTTGCCGCATCAGGTCAGCTCATCATCAGCCAGTAGCAGCGGACGGCGTTTTACCAAGCGTTTACAAATTGTCGGTCTCTAATCTAAGACTTGTTAAGAATGTTTACTTACCATACGAGAAGATCCTGTGTCCGGTGACAGGCACGCTGTTTAGGGCTCCTATATGGTTCAGTACAGCGCACCGGTACCCGTGACATTGTGAATAGTGCACGTATGTTCGGATGTACACGCTCTCCGATGTGTTGCCGATGCCTGGACAGATTGCTACCGTTACGTCATCTGGGGACAAACAAATATGTAAGTCTATTTAGCATGTATATAGATTTGATAAACACCTGATGGAAATCTTATAGATTAATAATCGTATGAGATAGCCTAATAAAGCAAGCTGCTAACGCACTGTGACACGCTTGCGTTTGTTCTACTAACCTAACCGAATTTAAACTTTCCATAAGTTTGACAAAAAAATATTTTGTACAGACGTACACACAGCGACACATCAACCTAGACTGTTTGAACTTTGAACTTTTAGAAGTTGAACGCTGCGAATCGTGCGAGAGAGTGCGTTATATTTTTGTTACGCTCTATCCTCACCATTACATCGACACCACTATGCACTGTGTCTTTCCGACAATTCTCTATTTTGTATATAGCGTAGTTGTGCGTACATAAGGTGTCTAACTGTTTGTGTAGCCGTGTGTACAATATAATAAACTATAAATTACTATAACGTTATCAGACAAGACTACTCTCGGGCACACGTCTTCATAAAGTTCGTATATTATATACTTATAGTTCAATAGCTAAAGTAATCAACTTGTAGGACGGTATTTTGATTACAATAGAGTGGAATAGCAATGGCCATTATTAGTAAAACATTGTTCATAGCTGGCTGATATCTGCTAGAAATAAACAAAAAACTTTATATCTCTTCTATTACTAAATAATTTCCACGAATAAAAAGCCGGGCTGGCTAAATATAATGAAATAATATTTAATAGTTTTGGATAATCTGAGGTGCACCTTAAAAGTCAATCGTTTAGGTATAATCTATGATCACAATAACACATACCATAACATAAATTTGTATTAAATTATAACTTTGCCTTCTTAAAAGTATACCTAATTTTGTGTGTGAGGCGACATATTATACTAATAGGTATGTAAACACAGCACAGATATACAGGGTGTCCAAGAACCTGGCGTCCAACTGGATTCCCACGATGCCCCAAGTTCTAACAGTACTCAGAAAAATATTTTAAAAAATCCACCCCATGTACTTACAGAATTATACTGATTTCAAAAAAAAAGGGGAAATGAGCACCCTGTGACATACTTTTGAATGCTGTGACTGCTAATGCTGATAATTTCGATATTTCTTGGAGGTTTTGTAATCTAGGGTATTGCTGTGTCTAAATAGAATGTAAAAATAAAGTACTTATTGTACCATTTTAAAATAAAATATTATTTTAACTAAAGGTGATATGGAAAACTATTGAATTTCGCAACTTTGACCGACTGTAGTGTAAAAAAAATGTACCAAAATAGTATGGCAAGTGACGTCAAATTTTGACGCGTTTATTCCTCTTTTTAAAAAGGTATAATACTTACACATTAATTTGAAAAAAAAAAATTTTGATAATATTTTTACTCAACAACCCAATTTTTACGGTCTTACAGAATTCTTAGAAAGAAAAATTTACGACGAATTGAATCTAACCTCTAAAGAATTACTGTTGTATGCTCATAAAAATAACAACAGGCCTCTCAAAAAACAGGTTAGACCGTAAGGGACGGTATGTGCATGCATCTCACCATAGTGATTCGTTATTACAACAGGAGGGAGCAAGACAGAAACTATCTTTGCGATTTGCTGGTTCTTCTTTATGGTACCCCATTATTCAGGTAAGAGTGAGGGAGAAAAAGGTTAGAGGTGCGAGTGAGATAGATAGTGACGCTATCTGGGATCGTGCTATTTAGGATAACAGTACGGTCAGTACGCGTCACTGCCTCCTGCCGTTACTACGCACCTCTCTCTTATTGTTACCATTGATCACGTACTACGATTTAAAGCTTTGTTTATTGGACTCGATTACTCTTTGTGCTCTGGACTTTGAAACGAACTCTTTACGACGACCTTTGCCTGTGTTTGGACAGTTTGTGTTTTGTGTGTGCTACCATGGCGACCTACACTCCGCAAGAATACGCAAATATGCACTACATTTATGGAGAATGTAGAGGTAATGGACGAGCTGCAGCGAGACTTTACAGAGAAAGGTATCCGAGGGCTACGCGATATCCCGACCATCGAGTTTTCATTAATGTGCACAGATCACTATGTGACGGGCGGTTCCCCAATCAAGTAGCTGGTGAAGGACGACCCGTAAATGACTTCATACGCGATGAAGTTTTAGAGGCGGTGTCGGCAAATCCAAGCATCTCTGTGCGAGGAATAGAAGCTGATACGGGGATACCGAAGAGCACAGCACACAGTATTCTCCAAAAAGAAGAATATCATCCGTACCACGTACAGCGAGTGCAAAGTCTTTTACCTCGAGACTATCCGAGCCGAGTCGCGTTTTGTGAAACAATCCTGCAAAAACATCGAGAAGACGAAAACTTTATCGACAAAATTTTGTGGTCAGATGAATCTACATTTAAGAAGGATGGCTACATGAACCTACACAACTTGCACGAGTGGCATGTGGAAAATCCGCACTTGATGCGAGAAGATAGATCCCAGTACCGGTTCAAAGTGAACATGTGGACCGGTATTCTCTGTGGGAATATTATTGGTCCATTTGAGATGCCCGAGAATTTGACTGGCGAATCATATTTAAATTTTCTTCAAAATGATTTGCCAAACTTACTAGAAGAGACCCCACCAGATATGTGGTTCCAACACGACGGCTGTCCAGCACATTTTCGCGTATCCGTTAGAGAGTTTTTGGACGAGCAATACCCGAACAGGTGGATTGGGCGATCAGGAACAATCCCGTGGCCAGCCCGCTCACCTGACTTAAATCCGCTGGATTTTTTTTTCTGGGGAACTATGAAGGAGCTCGTTTATGCGAAGCCCATTAATGACATCGCTGACCTTCGTGAGAAGATAACACAAGCAGTGCAGGTGATACGTCAAAAAAGTTACTCGCGAAACATAAAGCGGTCCTTTTTAAGGAGAGTGAGAGCTTGTATTGCCGCGGGTGGTCAACATTTTGAACATTTATTGTAATAAAATATCTTTAAACTAACATTCTTTGCTTTTATTCTACTGGGAACCCATCTACCTGTGTGTATTTCCTTCTTGCTCACTCTTGGAACCGAAGTAAATAATAGTAGTAACATAACAGTTTCTAAGATAAGAAAGGGTCCGACAGTTACCGTTAGTAGGTAGGCACTTCGTAAAAATTGGGTTGTTGAGTAAAAATATTATCAAAATTTTTTTTTTCAAATTAATGTGTAAGTATTATACCTTTTTAAAAAGAGGAATAAACGCGTCAAAATTTGACGTCACTTGCCATACTATTTTGGTACATTTTTTTTACACTACAGTCGGTCAAAGTTGCGAAATTCAATAGTTTTCCATATCACCTTTAGTTAAAATAATATTTTATTTTAAAATGGTACAATAAGTACTTTATTTTTACATTCTATTTAGACACAGCAATACCCTAGATTACAAAACCTCCAAGAAATATCGAAATTATCAGCATTAGCAGTCACAGCATTCAAAAGTATGTCACAGGGTGCTCATTTCCCCTTTTTTTTTGAAAACAGTATAATTCTGTAAGTACATGGGGTGGATTTTTTTAAATATTTTTCTGAGTACTGTTAGAACTTGGGGCATCGTGGGAATCCAGTTGGACGCCAGGTTTTTGGACACCCTGTAGAGTTGCGATGACAATCCGGCTGCCAAACGACAAAACGTAGCGATTATGGCAACATCCTTCTGTAATCAATTATTGCAGCGAGCGATGGGTGGGTTCCATGTTGCGAAGTGGACAATTAAACACAAGTACCTACGTCTATAGATGAAACTCGAATATACTGGGTGTTTCTTAGTATAGTGAAAACCTTTCATGGGGTGATTATATTTGTTATTATGAACAGCTTTTGAAATTTGACAGAAAATTGGATTTGACCTCGACAAAATTTATGGCACAGCTGATATTTTTTCGCGATTTCGGCAATGTCCCAGAACAAAAGTTGTTCATAATAACAAGTATAATCACCCCCTGAGATGTTTTCACCATAAATATATAAGTTTCGATGCCGATAACGGTGTTAAGGTCGGCGTTTACGAAGCTGACACTCATGTTTGGCAATAACGACTGTAGATGTGCATAAATAATGACAGGTTATTGTCCCATCGATTGAGCTAACAATCTATTTCCCCATACAACTCTTACGACTTCCGTAGGCAACCTAAGTTACGTACTGACTGGGTAATAGGTACACAAGGCTGAGTCACTCTAGGAATTTCCCGGATCTGCATGGAAACAAAGCGCGTTCTAGAATATCTATTTTAATCTTTTATCGATAGCACTTTAGCGAGTTCCACTATCACTTCTGTAATAGAGTGAATAAGTGCTTAATACTTTTAATAACATTTACGTGGATGACTCACTTTAGTAGCCTGTTGACTCAGAGCAATATGACTTGTGTTATGAACTTATGACGTAGGTGCATCGACATATTGGCAAGGCTGCACACTAGTCAATATTGATTTTGATTGTTGGTGATTATTGGAAACTCGAACACGAAAATATGTGACGATATTTCGTGTTTCTATTACGTGGTGGTAGGAACTTATTTGTATTTCTTACGATAAGAAACAATGCATTGATAGAAGCAGTGTACGCCCACGTGAACTTTATTTACAGTTTTAAAATATATATATAAATACTTTAAACGCAACTGACATATAATTGAACCAATTGTTCTGCTTACTCTCGAACATCTGTGCGAGATTAAAATTTTAGATATATAAACTAGTGAATAGTGTCTATTTTACTTTTGTTGCCATGATCTCACTATATATCACTTGTGACCTGGATTTATCCAACGCTTGCTTACTCTAGAATATTTTCTTGATTACAGATGTCACTTGCAACACATTTTGCCATGTAGTTCCGCGAGATAAACAGATATTTGCATAGTGACAGTATTTCAAGATCAACAGAATCTTGATAAATTAGGACTTTCTGACAGGTTATTGAATTGTTTAACTTTCAAACACGTGAAATTCTGTAGTAAATTTTGCTTCAATCTCACGGGACTGGCAAACGATCTGATAAACAACTAACCACTAACCTACTGATAATGAATCATGAGTTTGAAACATGACGAATTATGATGTAACTATTGTGTTAGCGTGTTCGCCAAATTAAGACGCGGTCACTAACTTAAGAGTACTCACTTATTACTTAGCAGTGATAAAATGCCAATCCGACTCGCGAAACATGAACGGCGAATAATTGATCGTTTGTAGCGAATGAAGTAATCGATGTCAATACTGTACTGGACGCCAATAATGTTGGTGACCTTGTCGCATGGCGTGATATTTATTATAATGTAGCAGACAGGTTTTCTAGTATGCAGCATTATAGGAGCTTAAGTCGATTTACAGACAAAAGCTTTTTGCTAAAAATATTTCATACGAATAGTATACTAATCTTTAGACCTAATTAAATTAACTAAAGACATCGTATTAAAAGTCAAATAGTCAGTCAAATAGACATAAACTAATCAATGATGAATTAAGTGCTCATTTCACTGTTCAGAGAAATAAATTGTGTTTGATCCTTCTTAAAATTGTGGTTTACCTAAATAATCGTTACGGACCTAAATTAGTGCGAAATCATTAAGTTCGGTTCGCTTAATAATTATTAGCTTTAGCTTCCAAACGGATACAGAGTTCTGTCTTTCTTATTCCTCGGAATATACCTACTAGTAACCTCGATGTTTCAACCAGTTGCTAAAATTTTTATGACCGTATAGTAACGATAAACTGTCCGAATGTTGCGCTGTCCCATGACAAAACAGCGCGGTCGCTATATGCATAACTACATGTATAAACCATATCAGATTTGTTATAACAACAATAAAAAGAAGGCAAGAAAACCATTAGTTCCCATTATACTGCCCGACGACGTCCATAGTATTACTCAGTACATATAAATTAGTACATATAGTAACAATCAATTATAATGTTTATATAATATCATTTTTATGACGTTAAAATCTCAATGCACCAATCTTATCGTCGAATTGCCAATACTTTATCGGATATTTTTAATCTTGGGTTATAACAACATATTTGTTTGATATAAAAATCTAATCGCGTTGCGGCAAAGACAATATTATTCTCATTTCCTGTTACGTTAAGATATGAACATGACATGTACGGATGAGAAGGAGAAGATCTTTCTAGTGTCTCTGTTCTGGAAACTATGGTCTGCAACATCTTCGTATACAGAACTACACGATTACATGGGAAGAAGGGAATATTGACAAACAAACCTCTTCTATCCCTGAACAAACATCTGTGGTGCAAAAACAGCTACATTGCTCTAGGAAATAACTAAGTCTTACAAGAGGAATATTAACAGGCCACTTTCAGCGCAAGAAATACTTTTTTAATATAAGCATCACCGATACTGCAAGAGGCACAGAGGCTGCAAGGACTCTTACACTGCAGTCTTATAATTAACTTGTAAGGGACGAAGCTTCTGAACAATGGCGAAACAATGCAAGAGGTGCTGAATATAATTTTTTACCTATTGGTTTCCTAGACAAACATTCTCTGCAGGCTTTTTACTCCATTGAGAGATTGGATTTAGTAAATTAAATAAAAATGTAGAACTTTAATATAACTTTTAAGTGTTTTGGTTCGAATCATTTATTTATTGTTAAGGCAATAGACGAATTTAGACAGTAATGACAAGGAATGTAAGAACCTTTTCTGGTTTTAGCCAATTCTGTCTGAAACTTAAGCCAGCTCATTGCAACCAATAATGTTGGAAATCAAGAATACTAGATATTAAACTGGTTTACCATTTTCGATATTTTAATAACGTTTTATGTGCATTAATGGCTGCGGTAGTGAATGTTACTTTCGTGCATGATGTCTGGGGTCGGTTTTTTGGACGGCTAAGTGTTATTAGGCGTTTCTGGCAAGAAATTCTCAGTAGCAGCACGGCGTCGGGCATTGTGCCTGGTAGATGATAATAGCCTTGCCCCCTAGTTGGCAAAACATGGATGTAATACACCTGTGTCTACCCTTTCGAGGATAGAGGCGTGAGATTATTATGTATGTATGTGATCATGTAATGTTCAGTCAAGGAAGCGATAGACTACATAAAATATAATCCGTACCTTCATGTTCGCTCCCGACTGGCTCATACAAGTCATAGGTGAGGGTGGATTTATCAGGCAGTACAAGCGACACTCGACCTCCAATAGGCCAGGGGCAACGGACGCGTCCAATCAAGCTATGGAGGATCGTTTGGACGTGGCCGCTGAAGCCCCATAGTCGAGTCGGTATGTAACTGCAAGAAAATACATGTGATGAGCATAGTATTCTTTTCATTACGTAATTAATAATTACGGCAAAATCCATAATCATATGTATTTAGATAAGAATTTAAACTAAAATAGTGGCAATATAGTTCAATTAATTTATGGCTTGTTATCTTACGTGTTCTGTACCTATGTATTATGTTCCTACCTAATTACCCTTTACAATTATATAATATAGGCATATAATGCATGGTTATAAATTGAAACAGATTTATGTGAATAAAAATGAATTAAAGAGGCAGCAGCAAAATTATACAAAAAAAGGCACACAGCTTTTAGGAAGTTTTTTAGGCTAGTTATTACGTGTGGACTTAATGACGTGTTCTAACACATATTGCTATTGCTGTGACCTCACACATCAATAATGTCTAGATTTAATATATTGACGGCATCGATGGCGTAGTGGTTAGTGTAACTGACTGCCACGCCTGAGGTCGCGAATTCGATTCCCGCACAAGTCAAACATTTATGTGTATGAACATGGATGTTTATCTTGGTCTGGGTGTTTCTATGTATAATATGTAGGTATTTACAGAAAAGAAAAATATATATGTATGTTTATCCATTGTCTAGTACCCATAGTACAAGCTCTGCTTAGTTTGGGATAGATGGTGTTGTGTGTATGTGATAGAATATTTTTATATTATATTATTATACATATGAATTCGTCGGCATATCCACGTATTAGGAACCGGACCGGTGGGACTCTACGGATACATTGAGTCTGTAAACTTCATGCTGTTACTAAGAATTTGCCTAACAGATAATTAAAATAACGCTTTTTTTAAGCCGGCTATCGAACTGACACTTCATGACTGGCCGCAAACCTACGCCACGGTTATAATGCGGCACTAATACATCAATTAACTACTATTGGAGCTGAAAGTGTATAGTATTATCTATTTTGACTGTGAAAGTCAGCAGGCTAGAGAGAAGTCTAGGTGTTTTTAAAGCTATTTGGCCAACTGGTACTTAAATGACACATCATTAAACTGCTAATGGTGCCCAGAAAAATATAAAAAAGCATTTAAATCGTTTTTCCGATCACTAAATTGCAATGAGAAAGAACGTAACAATGCATATAAATTTAAAAAATATGGTTATTTATTATTTGACCTGACTGCCCGCTTCTAGTTAATTCTATATCTGGCTTTGCCAATGATAAGTAGAAATGAGAGGTAATGAGTTATATCGGCTTAGATTTTTAATTCTAAGTGAATTTTGAATCCAAGGTTCCAAAACATATCCGAATTCCAACAAAACGAGTTTCGTTGCGTTGGAGTGGCCCAAATAAAAACAGGTTAGAGTCGTCTACCTGTGTTTATTTTAATAAGTGTATTTTAACGCTCGTTTTCTATAATGTTATATTTATATGTAGAATGATTGAACATGTTTTCTATAACGTGCCTTGAAAGTCCAGTGGCATAAGTTTGCTGAAGTACCAGATTCGAAACACAAGCCAAATTTGCAATACAAGAGTCGTTGATTCATGATGGTTGATTGATTTATGTTTAGAAATTCCAATATCGGCGTGGAATACGGAAATGTAACCGGTATACAAAATCAGTGTTGCCTCCTAATAAGTGGTAGTAGTAGTAATTACGTAGTTAGCGAAATGTCGGTTAAATATACCTTTGAATAACCCTTTGGGTAGAAGCAATGGGTAGGCGTAGAGTTATGTTAGCTATGTAAAATCAATCAAAATACTTTGTTCTAGTACGTTTATGTAAAGAGAGTATAGCAAAGGATTGTAAGACTATTTAATGTTTTTGATTTTATATAAACTAGTGTTCTATTTAAACGACTGTAATGCCCCACATTTAACTTCGGTGTAACAGAGAGAGTTATTCGGCTTTACTGTCCGGTATTATTAGTAGCAACCTAATATTTAGTAAAAGTCTGAAACTATGTGGCTGATATCCTATTCAAAGACACGTAAGTGACTGCCTCGGTGGCACACCGCTAATGAATGCAACTGCGACTTGGGTTCGATATCGAAGTCGGACAGACTCTTCCTCTCTACAGACTACTTAGTTTATGATATAGCGTTCCCAGTTTCCCACCTTTTCGGTATACACTGGGAGCCGCTGTACCTTCCAGTGCCCGAAAGCACCTTCAGGGACCAGTTATAGACAGGTCTTGTCCCCAAATCCTAAGACCCAGTTCTCGTAAGCGAGCTACCTTGTACCCAAGTGGCACTACCTATTGTCCAAATAAAGCCGCTCACCACTCGCGAACTCAGAGAGTTGCTAACGATATCCTCGCTGGGGCCGACGGAGAAGTCGCCTTCCATATTTCCAGTATGGTGCCGGAGCTGTAAGGCACGCTCACTTCCCGACGTACATCCATACGTCTACCCTTTCTGGCCTACAAGTCGGGTATTACCCGGGTCACCTAGCTATGACTCTTACTTGCTGAGCAGGCAAGCACCCGAGATGCGTCGTGGCAGTGAAACCACACTACCACTTCGCTAAAGGCAACTCCGTGCCTCGCGCGACCAATTGGTTCGCACTAGACGCGCATGATTCCGACGCTCGAACGCCACGTGCTTGCCGAGCAACAAACATGCCGTCCTCTGCGGCTAACCACATAGCCACTACGAGTCCAACCTCAATGTCAGGCACCGCGCACTCTAATCAGCGGCCGATAGAACACGCCTTTCGAGGCGCGGTGGGCTAGCCGACCCCGTAGTACCCTGATCCTAAGGGGAACCCTACCTACCCCCCGAACCCTACCTACTCGGGTGCTGAAGGAGGGGGTCGGACAGTGTTAAGCCGACAATACACGTTGGGCCAACGTTGCCGAGTGACTGCCAATGCCAACGTATAGACGGTGTATTTGCTTTGCCTTGCCAGTGCTTGGTATCACTCGCCTAGCTGGCCGAGTGAAGGCAAGCGCCAACGTGTATAGAGCTCAATTGGCGTAGCTTGTAACAACTTGCAGTCGCTCGCGACCACTCGTCTCACTTCGGAGCGGTGTCGGTTTTTTTGCACAAATCAAAGGCGTTGGCCTGTGCTCGGCCAATAGCGTCCACATGTTGGTCCGGCTGCCATTTCGCGCTTGGCGAACATCGCCGTCATACGTACAAAATGCATTATTTTTACAAGTCTACTACGGTATACACTGATATAATAATTATATGCGCTCATTAATCGTGTATAAGTCGTTGGAGTGCACTAATTAAATAAATACAAGCAGCTGCAATAACTTTTACAACGTCCATATTGTTTCAATGCTCAATAAAGCCTGACAGCGCCCAACGTGTGGACAGCTCCACAAAGCTCGTCTACATTGGCCGTTTGCATTGGTTTTCTTCAAGCTTGTCGAACGTGTAGACGGTAGTACTTGCCTTGTATCAGTTTGCCTTCGCTCGCGTTGGTCTACGCTTGGACAACATGTATTGCAGGCTTTAGATTAGAGGACATAGGCATAAGGTTATATAATATATGTAATTATGCATACTATACACTAACCTTTTCCCGTATTACATGAAATAGTGTGATAACATCAGGCTAATATAGGATAAGCGGGCATGATGCCGTAATATAAAAATGTAAAAAGCAATCATTCAGATGACGACAAACTAATCCATATTAATATATTAAATAAAAATGTTAATAATGCAATCAAAACAATACAGTGTGTTACCATTTCAATGAAGCAACAGCTATTTCAAGGCTAAGTCAGCAATGAATGAGTCAAGATTGCTTTAAATAACGAATGACATCAGGGTTAATTATTAACAAGATGCTGACAAAATTGACTTAAGCATTTGGGTAAATGTACCTTATTTACATTATCATGATTATTCATGTTTTTAAACTAAAACAAATTTACTGCTATACTTTAGATCACAAACATTTAAAGTATGATGGCCAGGCAATAGCCATTATAGTAGTTTTAATAATATCTATGTCACACGAAAGTGTATTTTGTAAACATGAAAATGGCCATATTATGATAAATTCTAACATTTAAAACAAATTCATTGCCAAACCTACAGAAAAAAGTAAAGGCCTAATAATAATTGATGGCTTATTAAGTACCCAATGTATGTTTCAGATACTAACATGTGATAATGAAACAAGTCACATGCATAGACATTTTGTTACACAACCTCTTCATTATTACATATTATAGTATGAATGAGTAGAGCTGTCAAAATAAAAATGTACTATACAGAAAACTATATGGATACTTTTAAGTGTGTATTAAGTGTAGTATTTTCATTACAGTAGTATTTATGTAAACCTGGTAAAGCATGCACTTAGGAAGTTCCCAATAACTGTGACATGGGGATGAGCACTATTCAATTGGTAGTGTAATATTTATGAATAAGTATTAAAGTACAAACTGGAACTAAATTATTGGACCTAACTTGCAGCTTATAGGAATTGCAGCCAGAGAAAGCATAGGCTTTTTCTATATAATAGAGTGTAGCAAAAATAACCATGATTTATTAATAATTGTTACTAAAACCAAACAATGTATGCTGAGTTTACATCATTTTAATTTACACATTATAGTACAAGATTCAGGAATAGATGAAAATACATAATTGGAAGAATTCAATATCATTCAGTACAACAATGGAGTCATTACTGTAAACATTAATATGATGTAATACTATTTCAGAACCATACTCAAATATGAGTTGACAAATGGTTTACTTCTATTTCTAGCACCTAAGCCAGCAATTATCCTGTCATAAGTTCTATTATGTATAAAATAAACAGAGAATGAACTATGAAAACAGACATATCTAAACTACAGTTAACACACATTTATTGAAAAATTGACATATTCTATTTTCATTCTCATACTGTGGATTGTAAAATACTATCTTCGTTTAATGAAATATGATTTTAATAAACCTTAGTCTTACCCTTTGGGAGATGTAGATATAATGTTATGTTAATCAAACAATAAAAATAATATCAGTGATATCACATGTTTCAATATAAACTATTAGTTATTGAATCATGTTGTCATCTTTGATTCATCAATCACAAATCTGTGTCTAAGACAACATCTGTTTGATTAGTCAATTCTATTATTGATTATTACATTTGTAGTTTGTAAAGATATGGACACTTTTTAATCTATTTGGTTGGTCACAAATATTAAGCTAATAATGTATAAATACTAGCTGACCCGGCAAACATTGTTTTGCCATAAAAAAATGTTTTGACCAAAAGATTTAAAAATATGTTAGGGGTGGACAACCCTTATCACTAAGGGGTATGAAAAATAGATGTTGGCCGATTCTCAGACCTACTCAATATGCTCACAAAATTTCATGAGAATCAGTCAAGCCGTTTCGGAGGAGTACGGGAACGAACAATGTGACACGAGAATTTTATATATAAGATAAAAGTTGTCTAATTTCAGACAACAGAAATGTAAAGTTGTTACACTTAAATTATTTAATGTTTTCATCTATATTGTCTCTCCTCTATACAAGAGAAAGATTGTATGTCGTAGATTTTGGGGGACATTTTTAAGATTAACAGTAAAACAATTAAGTAAAAAACTAATCGCAAGTAAATGGTATATACCAATTTAATGATGTCGTTCTTGTTGTTTTACTCAATATGTGAGAGAATACTAGAATAGAGGTGAATAGCACCATACATTTTTAAATGGTTATAAGTCTATATACAAAAACGTCTATTTTTAAGAAATATTGCATACATGGAATAATTATGAATATTTTAGGTAAAAGGCAACAAATATAACTTAATGACAAATGTGGGTTATCAGAACTTTTGTTATACATACGATAATATAAATCCTCATAGTAATAAATAAAATCATACGATATTTTTAAATGTAGATAACTATACACCCAAACATAAGCCTTTAGCGATAATGACATCATCATTGAGCATTTGCATCTTTCGGGCACACGAACACCGAATGTATATAATAAATAAAACCTTACACGAAATAAACAAAAATATTATAAAATATACTTACGGTTCATTTAGAAACGGTGATATAAACAAAATGTTTTCAATAAAACTTCTATCCCTCCCATAGATCACGGGCTTCTGTGGTTGACTGTTTACGTTCAATATTCGAAAAAGTACACATAGGATGACTGCAATAACTGCCAGAAGAACCGTCGACATTGTAAGAGATTTTAATTAGATCACGTTGTCCAATATTATGAAGAATTTTTTACATAATAGCGGCAAAACAGAAGCCGTCGCTATTATGCGGAAACAACAAACATCCACCCATCACCCGACACACCAGACTAAAAAAATCACTATCACAACATCTCGCGAGTTCTAGAACTGAAATTATTGTCAAAATTGACATTTCATACCCTAGCAATTTGATTGGCCAATGATTAAAATGTAATGCTGTAAGTGGTTTATGTTTATGGATGCATCAATCTGATTGGGCTAAAAGCTAGTATTACAATAGAGGTGAGACAAAATATATAAACGAACATTTTGTCTGTGCCTTGTCGGGTTACTTTGGTCAACCGTAAAATTACAGGCGCAAGTTTTTCTTAGATTAATGGTATTTATTTCGTAAATAAATATTTACTTAAGCTTTTAATAAGTAAATTCTCATAGTAATCCGCTCCATAATATAAACACTCTCGAAGCAGTTAATTAAAAAAATTCCTATAATCGAATAAACCGCTGTTGGTTAACAAAATCTAAACGCCAACTTGCACGTGATAGTCTAAAGTAACTCAAACGTAGAACTCAAACTAATTATAGACATACATGTTCAGTGTATAATAATATAATATCGTCTTTGCATGCGGTGACAAACGTAGTTTTGGTAGATTTTCTTTGCCCGTAGGCACCATAAAGTGTTTAGTTTAACTTGTTTGAATATACATATGTAGTTATTTCATTATTTGATAAAATAAGCTTACAAAACAATGCATTAGTCAGTCGAATTTTATATAGATAGTGTGAAACTTGTTTTCTTTTTTCAGTTCATTACTTTTAAGCAGTCGGGTTTTTTGTTTTTATAATAATAATAATTTTATTTCAGACTTTTAGTTTTATAAACGACAAGTTATTTCTGTTGTTACTTAAGTAATATTATAATATAACATAATTTAAAGATAGTTTTATTTTAATATATAAATAAGTACAAGCAATGTCATTCCTGACTTGAATACATTCTTGTTAGAAAATGATACCACAGAGTACACTTGTATATAGGAAGATAGAGACGTCACTCAATGCATTGGCGATACTAGCGCTAACTGGCGTTCGGTTCAAGCAACTTTTTCAAATACATACATACCTATGCGTGGGTATATATATACCTATCTATATAATGATGTAGTGATTATAATGTGAATTTTCAGGATAGCGAAATTTATAGTTAAGTATGTGTATACTTAACTATAAAATTCGGTAGCCTGTACATTCACTTAAAAATGAAAACCAAGATCAGAGGGCAAGTATGGAATTGTAAAAAATAAAACAAGGTCTTGAGTCTATTATTCAAGAGAGATTATCGGAATGATAAAATGTCAAATTTGACAACAGCTTTATCTAAGTGACTGGTCCGATTCGTTCGAAAATAAATAACATTAATTAAATATGGTAAGCGACAACTTTAGAACTTCGTTTTTAAACAAAATTATTGTTTGATAATAGTTTTATGTATTAAAAGCTAAAAATTGTTACGATAATTAAAAAATTGGTAAAAAAGTGAAATTTTCAAAAACTGATTTCCCCGTCATCTAGCGTTTGTCACATGCAACTTTCAGAGTATAATACAACTAAATTGAATATCACTTAGATATCATAAAGAAACCCAACATGGTAACCTATGTAATTTGTTACGTTATAATTCAACTGTTTTCTTCTAAGTTTTAACACCATGAATGATACTTCGGGCGTCCTGATATATAATTGGTGCGCTTTTTGACAATTTGTGTTAAAACAGTAATAGAAACGTAATATGATACATATATTATTGAAATGGTCTTTTCACGATCTTCCATTTGATACCCATATTACTAATCTAAGAAAAATAAAAACAAATCCTCTATTTTTTTCATTTGTGGGCGCCATTTTGAAATTGTATATAGCTCTATGACACTACCACAAGTCTGATGAATTCAACGACATCTCATACGTCAAAAACCGTCCAGCCGTTTGGGCTGTAGGGCGTGCCAAAGAAATGGACATACATACATACGCTCGAAAAACATTACCCTCCTTCTGACGCAGTCGGGTAAAAATAAATGATTTATCTTTCAAACTGGCCATTATTTCCAAGTAACTGCAAAATTTTGGGATATGTCATCAAAATCATTAAAATTAGCTATAAAAAATCGATCTGCCAAACACCCCGTATATTAGATAGTTGATTTAGTTCCTTGACGTATGTATGTTAACTCACTACGATAAACGTTGATGCCAAATATTTAATTTCTAGAAATAAAAAATACTTTGAAATTTAATAGCATTTTATTGCTACCAAATCACCTACATATAGAACTGAATATATGTATTACAAATTAATAAGGTAAAAGATCCGTCAAAAATGTAACGGATAGGGATACGGATACGGACCTTTCTTCTCCCGTGGATATCCGAAACATCACTAGTAGTGACTCATATTCATATGGTATCATGAATAAATTATTTTACGTGAGATTTCAAGTTTTACTGGGCTCGCCGCGGTATCATTTCTTCAGGGCTGGTCTTGACTCTTATCAAGACTCACGTAGTAACCACGGCTATTTCTCAGGGTGACGGGTGACGCTCAAATGCAGACGGACGTAGATACAAAAAGCACTGGCTCTTACATTGAGAACCTCCAGACCCGAACCTAGTCTGCGATTACAGACACAGGAGAGCAGTTTAGACAATAAATAAAAAGAATATTATAGAAGAACATAATTTTATTAGAGAAAAATGTTCATGAGCATAAAATAACTAATTACCAATAAATAACAATAATTCGATAGTCCCGTAAATGAAACGCAATTCGCAATAATCCGTAAAATAAGTAATACGAAGAGCAGTCTATAAAAAAGTCGTTGGTATTTTCTAAAAATATGCAAGTACCAATTCAACTTTTTATATACAATTATTATCCAAACATTGTATTTAATTATTGCGTACCGTGATTGGATTATGAAAATCTTAAACTAAGTATACTATAAGGTATTACAATTGTTTCATACATTTCTAAATGTCCCAATAGTCATGTGTGTTCTTCTAATATTCCCATGAAAATGTTAAACTCTAGACTGTATCTAGGCTCTTGTGACATGTATACATAGAAACTTTTAACATTTATCGTTAATATGATATAAGCTAAAATATACAGATATACATTTGTGATTCAAACATAGTGAGCAACACTTGTATTATTTATTATCTATATAATATCTATGAATATAATTGTAACTTATAGCATCTGTAAGTCATCATGTAAGGCATTGCTATGTGAATGAACTAGGCATTGCTGGAACAGCGTCGTCAACTATCTAAATATAAATCAGTTATTTCTTGATAATCAGTTATTCTCGTTATAATAATAATCTTATTATAACAAATGTACACTACACCCAATACGCAATAAAAAGGTCCTCACTTATGTTACTTGGACAGTAAAATAAGAGATCAGAAGGAGATTATATGGACAAATTGGATTCCGTTCGAATACATATTACAAGGAAGTCTTAAATTAGCAAAAAGCTATTTCTCAATTTGTAAAAGATCCTTATAAAAATATTATAGACAACTATAAATATATTGCATAACTTAGTGTCATATTAGTGTACACGCCATAATGAAAACTTAAATATAACAAGTAATGTTCTATAAATACCTACAATAAGAATCCATCCGATGTTCAACCCATCAGCCTTCTCGTATCAATAAATATCTGTACATACACTTATTATAAACATTATAAATAGATGGGATATCAGATGGTGCACAAGTATATCAATCCTATGCGATACTAAACATTACTGACAAACTACATACGAAATAAAGTCACGAAATGGTAAAATACAACTAAAATTAATATAACAATAGCATAAAATTAAATTGTGATGATATTCTAATACTAAAATATAATGGCAAAAATGAAATCATCAGCTCAGCAAATCCTCATGTACTCTTAACAACAACTAGGTTTGTATCAAATAAAAATTAACAAATGCTAAGTTATCATATTTTAAATTTTAAAATATACTTTTCTTATAATATTATGTTCAACCTGGGAAATAATAGATTGGATCAAGTTGTGCTGCATACAGATATTCCGCTTAGTTCTATAGCACTATAAATTCTGTTTACACCATGTAAAATAAATATATTTGATGTCTGAAGAATAATTAATACTTTAACAAGAATACACTACCATGCATCACAAATGCCCATCATATATACAAAAAAGAAATACACATCCTTTTGACAGGTAATGATTCTGCCTTAAAGGCAGGAATGGCTCTGAAGTATATGACTGAAAGAAACGAATGTAGCTTCAAATGAGCATAAAATAACGAATGGCAAAGTAAAACACGCGCATGACTAAACATAGCAGCTTGATGAAGAAGATCTGTTTGTATAGTTTATTCGAGTTAAGATAATAGTGAACGAATGTTTAGATTAGTCATTCGATTAATCATACTATCAAAAATTAATCTAATAATATGTAGAATAGCCAATTATATAATTATTTCTACTACAAGACCCACCAATATCAAATTAGGTTCGGTTTTCAGAACTTTTAAATGCAAGCAAGTCTTTGCGAACACGGTAAAAGCACAGCTTATCAAACCATTTACTTAGTCGATCTTGTAGCACTTAACACATCTGTAACAATGAGGGTTCCTTGGAGTGTTACATTTTACACATTCACATCAAGGCGAGCAATCGCAAGCTCGTCACGTTAGAATGCACATATCACTATTGTCTCAATCCGAATCAATTACTATGTCACTTCTTAAAGCTACACATTAGAATCTGCAAAAGCAACATCTATCCGTCTTGCTTGTCGTACAAAATATTGACAAATATTCGTACAGGGTCACAAAATAAATATTTATGTGTATTGATACATCAAACAGATAGCACCACCATTCCTAACAACCTTTTACTTTGTTCACTCCTCAATCCTGGATACTCACGTCCAATCTATTTTAGCTACACTGAACTAAAAAGTTTATATATGATGGCTGTAGCTAAATTCGTTCTATAAAGTTCTGGAGTCACATAATGTTAGCAAGTAATGATTGGGCGTGCATGTTGGGCGCTAGTCAAACTGAAGAGTTGGGGTCAGCGTATGAGACAGGTGAGACACAGCTCCGCTGATCCGATGCAGTCGTCGTGACAGAAGGCGCCGCACTTCTTGCACAGGATCATCGCGCGCAGGTTGCATACGCACGGGTCGTCCGCGCCCACGCTCCGACACCGCGCCACGCTCTGAGAAACAAACAAAAAATACCATTTACATCTTAGTAATATTTAAACGGACAGAACGGTTCGTTACTTAGTCATGTGATCCGTTGTCCATTAGTCCGAACAGATTTGGTTAAAGCTTGGCACACATAGACACCATGTCCCGGATTAACACACATGATGTGTTGTGACTTCTTATTCCGTATACTTTCGCGGGGCATTCAGACGGGCAAAGCCGCGACTAGAATCGGTGTTTTTTAAATACTTTCACAATTTATTTGCTAAAATGTAATGTATGGACATTACATTGAGCAGCAGCAGCACACTAGCGGCCTAACACAATAGGTTTTCTTTTCAATTATGTGTAGCAGCCCTAGAACTGACAGGTTTAATTATTATTATTAGCTTGTAGTATTTGTTGTTACTATTACTATTATGGATATATTATATCAGTTAGTTAAGTAAATAATTCCCTATATAATGTTACTAGTTGAACCGGCAAACATTGTTCTGCCATATAAATCATTTATTAGCGGTATGAAATACACTTTAGGACCAATTCCGGTACTAACCTGTGGTCCCCCAGGCCAGTCTCCCGTGGGGTACCACCAAATTTTCTTGGCCGAGGAACCCCTTGAATAATAATCTTCTTATTTAATATCTTTTATTGCCCGTGGTACCACATTGTATTTGCATTTTATTTATATGGCGATTAGCGGACGTACTACGAGCCAAATAATTTGCTCATAGTAAGTACCCCTTTGTCCCCCTTGAGGATTTCTCGGGTAAGAAAATTTGCTCGTGGTACCCCACGAGGTCTGGCCTGGAGGACCACCGGCAAATACTGAATTTGCTCGTGGTACTCCACGGGGAACTGGCCTGTGGGACAACGGACAAGTACTGATCTATTCTCATACCTACTAAATAAACGGAGCAGTTCGACCACAAACACCGTGACACGAAATTTTTATATACCTACATAATATATATAGATATAGATTTGCATGTTACCTATTTAACTACAAAATATTGTTAGGTTAGGTTAGGCACCAATAAATGAAAAAAAAAAATAAAAAAAAAATAAAAAAAAATAAAAAAAAGGCACCAATAAATGAACCAATAATACGTCAGCTTACTTTTTTTTTACTCGTTTGTAATTGGTAATTTGTTTATTTACATAATGAAATAAACAAAATGTATAGGCCATAAGACTTAATAAGAACAAATAAAAAAATGAATGAAGGCGAGTATGAATAGGCAGTTCTAAAAATAAATGGATTAAACATTCTTGGAATAATATTTCAGTACCTATGCTATTGTCTAAGGGATAATAGAGAATACCTAATGGAAAAGTGTTATGTATGAGCGTAGGAACTATTAGTGAAAGTTTGTTTGATTTGCTGACTGTGGATTTAGTTCAGCTGCATGAAGACTGATTTTTACCACCAAAAAACATTAACAATATAATGGAAATTCGTTATTCGTAGGCGGTAGTACGGCGAGCCATCCATCCTTTCATATCCTCGACATTATATTTCCCAGTGAATGCAAAAGCAACGGCGATACAAAACAGGTTTATATATTTAAGAGCATTACGTTAATATAATTTTCAATTTGTTTGTTGTTTGTCCATACCTAAACGTCATTTAAGGCGTGTGAATTCGCGAGGCCCAGCTAGTACATAATTATAGCATTGAAATTAAACTACTATATACGGATTTTATAGCGTTGAAGCGAGAATGCATATTATAGTATGGTAACCAGATACACAGTATTATTTACTTTAATCTAATAATATTAAATGTCTGCACGAATGGCGTAGTGGTTTAAATGATCGCCTTGCCACTGAGTTTAGTGTTGTGGGATCGACACAAGACAAAAAATATCTAAATCAATCAATATAATTGATCCACATATTGTTGTTCAGAGTCTGTGTGTTCTTTGTGTCCGTTGTTTGAAAATTTGTAATTTCCCTCGCTTAAGTAAAAATAAAAAAAAAATAAAAATGAAAATATGATACTAACTACATTAGTGTTCTGATTAGCAGGTGGGGCACTAGACGCTCTCGGCGCCGTGTTGGGAGTCCTCTGGACGAGAATATATTGGCCAACATTATTAGACCGATTCTCGTTCATCTGCCAAATATAAAAAAAATATTAATAATATTTTTTTACTGCCCAGGTGGCGCAGCAGGTTTTAATCCCAAACAGGACAAAATTTTATACACAAATGATTGTTCCAAGTCTAGGTGATTTTTCGATCTGTTCTTTGAATATTAATTGTCACTCGCGATGTAGGAATTATTCTTCTATAGACTATAAAAACAAAAACGTAAATTTTGTGTGGTAAGTTGTAAAAATTGGAGTGAGTAAAAAAAAACTGTCGTAAGTAAAAGTAATTCATATTATTTTGTTTATAAAAATATGTGTATAAATGCAGCTAGCTAACTCTTGAGAGATGGGACCAGCTCAATTTTAATTAGGTATGTACGTATGTTCGTCGAGAACGCAAGCGAAAGAGCAATAGTGAATCTTTATATTAATATGTGAAGAGAAAACATTGTACTCCTTTTAAAGCATATTGCGCGGACTGAAGAGTGTGAGATGAGGCATAGTTAAAGTTAATATGAAGAAGGAGTGTAGAAAGTAACAAATTATAAAAAATAATAACAACAATTTAATAAATTACAGTTGAATTTCGACCACTGAGCTCAAGCTATCATATAAAACATGGACATACTTCATTATGAGGCATGACGGAGACCGGCAGTTGTCGCACGAGCACAGGGGGCGGCGGCGGCGGCGGCGGGGGCGGCGGGCGCGGGGCGCGGGCGGGGCGGGTGAGGAGCGCGGGCGGCGGGCGCAGCTGACCGCGCAGCGCGTCGCGGTTGGGGCTGTTCTGTATCGCCGCCTGGCAGATCTGGTAGCTGCGCTCTAAGTTTACTGTGCCAGGCGGGACCTTGTTTGAACTGCGACTCCTGGAAAAAGCGTTAAACAATATACTGAACCAAAATCCACAAAAGCCTATTATTTTATTTACAAAAATATTTTACTAAACTACCATGTTGTTAGTATTAAGATGCCGTTTAAAATCTTTAGTAATTCTATGTAATAAATTTGTAGTATGTCTTTCTTTTAGATTTTCTTTGAATCATGATGTGAAGTAATATTAATGGGCTATGGCTGAATACAAGGATAATAACAAGAGCTGCCTAAGAAATTACGCTGCGTGTTTTTATCAACAATTACAGCTGGTGCAATACATAAATATCAATCACACAACTTCTTGCAAAATAGAATTAATAAGCACACATACCGGTTAGATTCTTTTCCTAATTTGGGCTTTTTACCAACAGGCCTCATACTATGTGTCATGGTAGTAGAATTAACAGGCGGATTAATTGCAGCCGTGCTGGACACTAAACTAGTAGCTGCCTCGAATTCTTGCTTCACTGATGACTCCTTTATTGACTGACAGCTCTCAGATGAGTTTGAAGATTCCATATTAAAATTAGCGTCTCTATCCTCTTTATACATACAATTTTCATCATTCATATTTATATCCTCCATGCTTGCTTTAGAATCTTCGCTGACATATTTGGCGCTTTCATTATTTAGATTTGGAAATGAATGTAATGTCATGACATTTTCATTATTACTCCAATCATTTTCTGTTTTCCATGAGACTGCTGATGCTTTGGGCTTTGCTGCATCTTTCATGTTGTCATCAGGGTAAGACACAACCTGGAATTATAGAAAAGTTTGTTAGATAGATATACAAGTTGTTTGCACTGATGCAGCATAATAAATTCGAATTTGTAAAGACTTACCGATGTATTGGTGACTTCCATCATAGGTATTGAAGAATTCTGTGTCAGTGGCATTGTGACAACAGCTGTAACATCTGTAACATTATAAATAGAACACATTTTACTGACAAGACACTACACGCTTTTGACATGTCTTCTTTAAAAATACTATTTAAAACTACCCTCATTAAAATTATTATTTTAACAATACTTACTTGTTTCGCTCATGTATGATGACAGCTCCATTAAATTTGGATGTGATGAATACTTAACATCTTCATTTTCTGTAATAGTTTATGTAAAATTTATAAAACTGGTAATTGTTTGAGAACACTAACAATTTTCAGTAATAATATCAAACAAGTGGTCACATGTAAAATTAAGCCCATTTCAATAAGGATTATTCCAATTGTCATTTATATTTAAGTATGTAGCTATAATAAAATAAAAACTTTTTAACGCCCAATAATGAATATCTAATAATTTTGAAAGGTAACAAATGCAATAAAGGAACTTGTTACTTTTAATATGTTACAAGTTATTGTGTACTAATTATTTTAACCTGATTATATATTGTTATTAAACATTTCTCAAATATTGAGTGTCATGAAATACATGTATTCACTCATTAAATCAAAACGGTTTTGGCTCTATCATATTTTATATTTAGGCATCAAGTCTTATAATGGAATAAATAATGGTGCAGAAAAGACTTGCGACTGTACACAACCTATACTCCATTTGGTTAGGTATTTAACTAAAGGTAAACAATCTTCATGTGTCTTTTTTATCTTTTTATCTGAAAACTCAGTTTAAAATAAAATGCTGCTAAAGATCAATGTAAATACAAGAATAATGATTACTAAATCAATTGAACCATTAGTTTAAGCAGTAGTTTATTTGTTTAATATGTGTTAGTGTAAAAAGTCACATCAAGATTGTTTACCTTTAGTTAAATACCTAACCAAATGGAGTATAGATGCATTTTAAATTATAAGGATACATCACAAGTTCACATTCTACATTTATATTTCAAAAGGTGTATTAATAGCAAATTTGCTATGCAGTATTCTTATTATGCAGGGCTTATATGCTAAGCTGATATATTATCACAAGTGGGTTTGCATTCATAGTGCAATAGTTGGGATTCGAACCCACCTTTTGATGATACAACCTTGATGCTACATATGGCGGTATATATCATTAGCTACATGCAGACCAACAGTAAAACATTATTATATTAAATATGAAACAGTTCTACTCACGAGAAGTAAGTATGGAGAGGCTTGTCTCCAATATAAATGATTCTGCATCCTTGAAGTGTTCGTCATAATAGTTCTGGGTCATACTCTGTGTTGAAGCACTTTGTTTTTCACATTTCTCAGGACTGTCAATATCATCAGTCTTCAATTGAACCGGTTCACTTGACTGTGGTACTTGACAATCTATTTCTTGATTAAAATTGTGACATAGATCTTCTTCTACAGAAGGCTCCTTACAGTGCTGCGGTGATTCTATATCAGTTTCAGACATTTTCTTGGTACATTCTTCATAGTGCTCTGACACATATTCTTCCTGTTTTTCATGTAATGATGGGTCTTTAACTTCTAACTTATCAGTGCTTGGACTATCTTCCATTTCTACCACAGTGTTATCATAAGTAACTGAATCTGTAGCTCCTGTAGAATCATTAACTGTCATATTATTTACATTAATGTCTATCTTCAGGCTAGACACTGAAGACTCACTTCTAGCATCATATTCATAGACTGAAGCAGTAGCTTTGCTATCCTCACTGTTAGTATCTCCATGGTCTTGCCCAGAATATAACAGTTCATCATTAGGGCAAACTTGTTCACTACTATAGTTTGTTTCAACATCAGAGTAGGTAGGTGTGTTGTTTGCAATATTGGTATTGTGTACTAAGAAACTTGAATTATCTAAATCATAATCATCTTCAAATTTGATCCTTTTTGCTATAGAGCTATATTCAACATTTTCATTACTTGATCTCTTTGTAGTTTCTTGTAAACTGTTATCAAAATCTGGTTTGTATTCTTCACAGTCTTTTGAAGTACTAGACTCTTCTATTGTTACAACACTGATATCTAGCTCTTGCTTCAGTTCATTACGATCAGATTCACCCTCTGGTAGCAAGAGCGGATCAACAGGTGTTGTTGATACTGAGTCATCCATTCTCTGCATAGATGATGAATCAGAGAAACTGAAGTCCACTTGAAATGCCTCATAGTTGGTGTTAAGAGCTTTTGTATGTTTAATAGGTAATAAGTCTGGAACAGGCGCAGATTGTTTTGTACAGACAGTAACAGGCTCCTCTAACACCTCATCAGCTCGTGTTGAAGATCTTGTTACTGCACCCACAGATCGCATTCTCTTACTTGTACTTGAAGATTTACTTTTCTTAATTTTTGGAACAGTACTACTACTTGTTATTGATGCTGTAGGTCTTAATTTTATAGTAGTTTTTAGAGAAGGTCTATCCGAATTTAAACTGATTGATGATTTCTCCCTTCTAGATTTTTCACCCCATATGGGTTCAAAGTGCTTTAATTTCCAAGGATCAATCTTGCTTTTTTCTTTTTCTGCTTCAGTCTTCATTCTTTGTTGATTTTCTGGCGTTAGTTCACCACCAGAAAGACTATCCTGCCATTGTAAGCAAGCCCGAGCAAAAAATTCATTATTCAGACTAGAAGAATTTAAGCGACCGGAAGGACTTAATCTATCCACACTAGGAAGTAGCTGCCCAAGCTTATACTGGTATAAAGGTGGTAGTAGTGAAAATGTGTGTTTATTTAGTAATGCCCTAATATTTGTGTTTACTAATATTGAATCAGGTGTCTCTAAGTCAATGCAACCTTCTCTGGTTTGTTGTAACTGTGCTGCTGTTGATAATTTCTTGCCACTTCTTTTTCTAGGTTTTATACAGAAGCCTGGAATACTGGCCAAAACTTCACGCATAGTTGATGGTCTATTAGAGTTACATGTTGGCTCAGCATAAGATGTTGCAGCAGTCCATTCTCTGTTCTCAGGGGGAGGAGGTGGTGGTAAAGGTTTCACTATAATCCTAGGTAAAGGTCGTGAGTGATTAGAATTCTTCTTCCTTCTTTTTGATTGTTTTCTTGATGAGTGCTTACTTGATTTCTCACCATCTTCCGGAATGCGTATGATCGAATACTGGTCATTTTTACATGGTATGTATTTACTATCCGTAGAATTATCTGAATATTCCATATCGTTGTCTATTTTATCCTGTGGCGAGACATCTAGTTCCATTGTTATGTTATGGCGTGCGTAAATAGCAAATTATAAAATAAGAATGATAAACTGTTGCCGATAGTAATCACGATTTCAACCCATTGTGCATCCCTTCACGGTGTAAAAAGTACAATTTCTTTACAATATTAACAATGTAAAAAGTCAATCATCACTTATTTTATACAGTTCCAATGCTCAATAGCATGACAATATTCATACAAATATATTTTCTCAAGAATTGCTGGTTGAGGAGCAAAACTCAAAATGTCACAACAACGCAGAAAATGGATTCCGTCACAGATAAGAAAACTTTTACAAACGGGTGCGAGTAGGGAATACACTCTATTGCATGAATGCATGTAGATTTGCTCCTAGAGGATGAGTTTGACCTTAATAATAAAGAATGTAAGTTTTAGTTATTCAGATTAAAGAACGTAGAAATGTAATTATATTATATATAAAGTAGGTAATTTAGCAATATTAACAACGGACTTATTTTACCTAAAAGCAGCGAGTCTAGAACAATTGTGTTACGTGTTATCCTATTCTAGACCAAACTAATTAGCTAAGATGACGGACCCATAAACAAACAAAAATAAATAACAGCTGTTAATATATTTTTGATTATCATGTATAATGTTGTGGCACAGTCATATAAATATATAAAATGTATTGTGCAAATACTTTGTTAGATCTCGTCTACCTCTATAACATTTGTTCGAACATATCCCACCTATTTCTAACCGTTTCGGAGATATTAGAGGTCAAAGTTTGTATGGCAGCCATGGTTTTTTGCATGGAAGCCATGTTTTTTTCGCCCCCTCCTAAAAGTTGCCAGGGATTTAGTAAGATTTTGTTCGAGAACGACTTCCGTAGATATTACCGTTTCTGAGAGCCGATTGGGTACCACCACCAAGAGCTGACCTTCCGAAAGACAGACGTTTGTCTCTTGCTTTCTGAACGATTCTCTCTCTATACGATGCTATATTTACTTTTTTCCTACAACTCCCCCTTGTATGACTTCTATTTATTAAATCAGACAGTGAGTGAGTGGTAATTTTAAGTTTAAATAATGTGAATGATTGTCAGCATGCGGATATAAGTGCATTGAATGATAACAGAGAATCGTTCTTACCTAAATAGTAATATTTTAGAGCGACTTGTGACATACGTGTATTACGATTAAAATCAGATTACAATGTCACTATGATATTCAAACAGTATCTATATACATACATATGTACGTAAAATTATCTGCGAGTACTATGAAGCAAATCATTTCATACAAAGGGGGTTTGAAAATATAATCTCAAGCCTGCTTGTTCCTTCGGAAAGAAGATATCGAACTCCTATAATCCTGACATTTGTATCTATTTTGCACATGCACTCTCATTATATTCTTGATACACGCTCGTCAGTTTATAACAGTCATAATCTGAACTCTGAGATAACTCTTTCAGAATATTCGAGACAATCTTGACGAGAACGTAGACAGCGGCGGGCTAGACATTTCTTCTGCCTTAATTATATATTGTTCTATGCAACAACGCACACTTATGACAATGTTAATAATTCGACTAGGTTGCACCAGCCGTAGTCATATGTGTCCAAACATGAATGCGTAATTTTCGTCAACATGATCACCAGTAATTCATTCACAGCGTAGCCGTTAATACATTTCTATACAAATAAATATATAAGAGGTTTTAATTTTTATTACTATACTATCAAACGCTTGAGACACTACAAATGATTACGGACAATTAAACGGATAATCATGTAGATGCTCGCACAAAAGTTATGCTTACTATAGACGATCATACAAATAATAGGGGTTAAAATATGAAGTTGCCGTTGTATAGTAATAAATACTTTGAATTGACATAAAACCTTCATGGTATGAGATTTTCGAGTGAAACTTGTTTCACATGATAGCTATAAGATTCTTCTTTTAAAAATGTTCAACATTCGATTTTCAATTATCAATTGTTTTTTTTTATTCAGCTTAGACGGATAAGATGGATACTTTGAAAATCCGAGTCATTTTTGAATACAAGTTCCAACGCGGAACTAACGCGGCAGAAAAGGCTCGCAATATCAATGCTGCGTTTGGAGAGAAGACTGCTAATGAACGTACCGTGCGTTTTTGGTTCAAACGCTTTCGTAATGGAAACTTTGACTTGAAGATCAAACCACGTGGAAGACCACCCACACAGGTGAATAATGCTGAATTGAAGGAGATGGTAGAAGCCGATCCGAGTCAAGCTACCCAGGAATTAGCGGCATGGTTTAACGTTATCCTACCTACAATATTGGCTCATTTGCATTAAACCAATAAGATAAAATAATATAAAAAATGGGTGCCTCATGATTTGACTGATCTGCAGAAAAAAATGCGTATTGAAACTTGTGTTGCCTTGTTGGAACAGTACAGAAATTAAGGAATATTGGATCGAATTATGATATATGACGAAAAGTGAATTCTTTACGATAACTGTAAGCGAAAAATGCTATGCCTTACCGCCTTAACTTAACGTTGAATATACAAGACTATTTAAAAACTAATACAATTTTGTGTGGTGACGGAGTAAGAATACTATATGTCACCACCCCATTTCATCCCGTGGGTGTCGTAAGAGCCGACAAAGGGAGCATTTAAGCGGAATACAGTTCTGCAAAGAGAGGGAAAACTCGAATAAAAACCCTATACCAACCCGTCTGGCCAGCGTGGTATAGTAGCCTAAAATCCTCTCATGAACACAAAACCACAAAAATGGCCCCCAGTTTCCGGCAGTGTCGCTATTCCCAGCCACGGCAGCGGTCGCGGTAACGGTGGGATAGGGGGTGCGAAGAATCTCCGGGCTATGGAAGGCTGCCAAAAACAAATACACCTGGCGACGTATAACGGCAGGTCACTTCGGCTCGACCTGAACTAAGTCGCATTAACTGGCATATATTGGGGTTATCTGAGGTCTGAAGACAGGGGGAAGACACGATAACCCTTAAATCAGGCGACTTGTTCTATTTTCGAGAAGGTGATCGGCTCTCCTAGAGTGGTGTCGGTTTCCTGGTCAAAAAGGCCATCGTAAGCAGCGTTGTGGAAGTCAGTAGTGTGTCAACACGGGTAGCGTATCTTGTACTAAAGCTTACCACTAGGTGTACCCTGAAGGTGATACAGGTATATGCGCCGACATCGACTCACTCTGACGAGACAGTCGAGGCCATGTACGAAGATATTGCAAAAGCAATTCATGGTACGGCCGAGGCTTACTACAACGTTGTGATGGGGGACTTTAATGCCAAAGTGGGAGTACAAGAACGCGGTGAAACGATACTACTCGGACTCTACGGGATGGGGCGTAGAAATCATAGGGGGCAAATGCTAGTCAGCTTTCTAGAATCGCAGGGGCTCTTCTTAATGAATTCGTTCTTTAAGAAGAAGCCTCAACGAAAGTGGACTTGGCAAAGCCCCGATACTGTGACAAGGAACGAAATAGATTTCATATACGTTCAATACTGGCAGTGATCACCGACTTGTCCGAAGCACTCTAAATATAGATTTTAAAGTAGAGAGGGTTTGAATGGTGAAATCTACTCTCCGACCTACACCCCTCCAAATAGCTTTGGGCTCCAAAAAGTTTCAGTTGGAACTTCAAAGTCATTTCGATTCGCTGGAAACCACAGGCAATGTTGACAAGAAAACCAACACAGTGGTCAGAATGCTACAAGAGCTGTCTCGGAGTTGGATGCCTGCAAAGTTTAAGAACAAAGAGTCTAAGCTCTCGCTCGAGACTCTCGAACTTATGAAGGAACGACGAGTCGACGAACGGACCGTTCCGTTTCATCCACTGAGTCGTCTTCGTCAGATAGAATAAGGAATGGATGGAGTCGAATATTGTTTTTACAAATATAAGTTAATAATCTGACTTAATTATGTAGAGTTTATAAAATGCATGTGAATGTGTGTTATAAACACATATTTGCTTTTACTTTTACCTGTAGGTATTTTACCAAGGTTGTGTCCTATGATGTTCAATAAAATGAAACTAATGTAGTGCCATTATAATTTATATATGGCAGCTCTTAAACAGGTGGTAGAACATCTTTTATTATTTTACCAGACATAACAGTAGTACTTATTTTACAAAATAGACAGACAAGTAAAACATTAGTAAAATAGCATGTTTTTAATATATAACACTAATAAATTATATTACGAGTTTATGTTTCATACTTGGCTGCCCGACTTTGAAATTATACGTGTTTGAACAATACGCGACTGATTGTACTTACTTAGAAATTAAAGTAACATAGAACAATAAAATATGAGAGAAAATTAAGATTTCAAACTTGAAAAGATAGGACATAATACGGTTTTTAATTTCCTTGAAATAAATTGAGTTTATTGTATAATCTTTTTTTTGACGGATTAAATTTTCCATAGGTATCTTTCTTTATTATCTATTGCAATATTATCTTTTAATATATGTCTCGATAATAGATAATAGAAAAATTATGATAAGTATTGTTGTTGCTGTGCTTACTTGTGATCGTTACTGTGCTTCGACGGATATCCATTTTACACATCGCACGGACTCTCGAGAAAAACTGAAGTCTAACATAAGTATGTAGAAACCTTTTATAAATATCCAACTAAAAGGAAACCGTTACTTGTTTTTAAATGTACTTATCATTTAAAACAATTTAAACAAATACTATTATGGTTTGTAATAAAACAAGTCTAGGAATGAATAATATATACAATCGCATTATCATTTTAAACCAAATAAAATATATTTATATTTAAAAAGCTCTATTAATATTAGAACAGAGTCAATATGTGACTCGGACTAATCAAGTGGAAATACAATAGTATGATTAATGCGATTAGTAAGTGTTCATTTAAATGAGCCGTGTTATATGGTCGCTCTTTGTTACGAAATAAATAAAAAAATAAAGGAGATGTTACATTTAAATTTAGATGTTAGTTGATTTCTTGACGCAATAATCAGTATTATAATATAATTATAATGATAACATTATTACTTACCGAAAATATGAAATATCGTCCTTTTTTATTGTCCTGGAGGTGTGATTTTACAATTTTTAAACGAGCACTGCGGCGTGTTTTCATGCGGAGCGATCGAACGGTATTAAATTAAATGAGCACCCAAATGTTGAGTGGGTGCTCATTTGGTGAGGACGTTTTTTGACGCTGATTGTGTATCTAAGGTTTTTATATATCAATGGGACTAAACTAATTTTTTGTGATTTTTAGCTAAGCCATGGGGTACCAATAAGAACAAAAAGTAAACAGTTCCAAACATAGATCATAGATGGCATTATGAGTTCCAATGTTTATATGAGGAATAATTAAAATGCTTTATTGAAAAGAAATTGACCATAAAATATTATTATAAATAAACATTTTACATATTTAATTAACGGACATCAAGGTAAACGCATTTATTTTATGATTTAAAGATATCATTAAACCAGTATTTTTTACATCACACATAGGTTCGTCTATCGATAGTCGATCTACCATTTTATTTACATTTAAGGCGATAGATGGCTCTTTTATGTGTTTTTACAAGTCTACAAAACACATTATGTTTTTATTTCATACCCTTCTTTTCGTTTACTTCAATATTTGTTTATTACTGATACTAAATAATAAGAAATTACTTATAACATGAAAAATATGTATGCTTAACGAATGTTAATGTATTAAACAAAACATTTTGTTGTAAATTTGTTGTACTACATAGCATTATTTTCAAACACCTGGTCGGTTCTCGTAACTTCTATTGTCAAATTTCGTTTACTTGTGCGGCAGTATAACGCAGTCGTCGGCGTTATATTATCATCATAGAGTAGTATAAGTATAATAGGAATAGAGAACCCACTCAAGCAAAAATTTTGCCACCTCTTTTTCAACGCCCGCTAGTGCCATCTTTTATTTGGTTCCAAGAACTATATGCAACTATATGCACCTACTTAAAGATAGGTGTGTGTATATATATATTTGTAGCTATATCGTGTATATTGTGCTATTTATATATATATATATATACAGGGTGATTTTGAAATCGTGTAATTCCTTTTAACCACGCATTCTACTGGTGATATAGAATAACCCTGACCATATTTTTATTTAATTAGATTTATTTTTTTTTTTAAATTATTATTCCGTTTTTTTCGTGAAATGGTGTCAGACAGTCATATGTTAACCAATCGAGGCAATTTTAATTTTTTACTAATTAAAATAAAAAAACATATTAATAATTAATGTCGTAAATAATAACGGGCGGTCCTTTTTATTGCCCCTTATTATTTACGACATCAGTTATTGTTATGTTATTATTTTTAAATTAGTAAAATATTAAGATTGTGTCAGGTGGTTAAAATATGACTATTTGAAATCATTTCATGAAAAAAATCTGTACTCTAATTTTGCCGAAACCATTATTCTAATTAAGAAAAAATATGGTCAGGGTTATTCTATATCACCAGTAGAATGCGTGGTTAAAAGGAATTACACGATTTCAAAATCACCCTGTATATATATACAGTGTGAGTCTTTATAAAGTGCACATATTAAAAAGGGTGAAAATATAAACAATTTTATCGACGGAAAAATGTTAAAAAATATCTAAGGAAATTTTTAAATTTTTTATGGGCTTTTTATTTTTTTACTCTTGTCTTGGTACCCCATGTAAACAAACTGTTACTACTTTTAAACTAAATGTGATATTAAAACAAAACAAAATTAATAATGATCTCTAATAATAGACCAAGCTAATAAAGCCATAATTTATTGAAAAATAAACCTCATAAATTAGTTATCAATGATTTTTTGAAGAAAATTTACCATTTGTCTACCAATTTTTGCAATAAATGTAAAATTTATCAAAAAAATGTCCCCTTTACCCTACTTTTTTCTTATTTTATGTTATTCTATATCGTATTAGCTAGTTTTTGGTAAAAATCCCATGGTTGTAGCTAAAACACAACATTTGCTATCAGAGACTAAAAAAGAGGCTCACCGGGTGTGTTATTAATTCGAAAGGATAAATTACTTTCTTATGAAGGCTATGTGATTCATAAAACAAAGAAGCGTAGGTTAGGTTAATCAAAATCATTTATTATTTCACATGAAACTTAAAACTAATGCATTAATTGCTCAAAATGTCCGCCACGCTGTTGTAAACACAAAAACATACATTTATTGCAAAAATTTTCTTCAAAAAATCATTAATAACTAATTTATGAGGTTTATTTTCAAAAAATTATGGCTTTATTAGCTCGGCCTATTATTCGAGATTATTATTAATTTTGTTTTGTTTTAATATCACGTTTAGTTTAAAAGTAGTAACGCTTTGTTTGCATGGGGTACCAAGACGAGAGTAAAAAAATTAAAAGTACATAATTTTTTTTTAGATTTTTTTAAACATTTTTTCCGTCGTTAAAATTGTTTATATTTCACCCTTTTTAATATGTGCACTTTATAAAGACTCACACTGTATATGTATGTATATAGTTATGCACAAATTGTTTACTTTAGGGCTTTAGGGTAAAAATAAAAATAGCTGTTATTCAAACCAATTCTTTATTGATTACAGAAATTAATGGTTCACAAATAAAACATAAAGAGAGAATTGGAATAAGGCGTTATTTTAATTTAATAGATTTATGCTTACAGTAGTACGATTGACCTGCACTTTTTATATTTTCATCCTCGCCATCATACGTAATTTTTCCAGACAAAATTAATACATTTATTGAGACGTTTACGAAATAATCTTTTATATTATGTCATTGGCATGTAAATTCATAATATGTTATTATATTATATATTATATTGTATCGCTTAATAACTTTATTTTTGATCATATGTTATATTTTAAATCGTCTCTCTTCAAAAACGTACAGGTAGCATTTTGTACATATTTGAAGGTACTTAAACTTTCTTTAGATGGGTAGCACAGCCATTTCTTGTTGATATTGGTGCCAATTCTGTTGTAATTTTCTCTTAGCTGAAATAAGACAAAAATTCTCTAATTTTAGCTAAGAGATTTCGCGTAGGGCATTCTCCTGTTCCATCGAACAAAATTTACAATTCGTTTAGACAGCACCTAATTCGAGTTTGACAATCCTAAATTGAATTGAGACGGTGTTACCACAGAGTACATTTGTATATAGGAAGATAGAGACGTCACTCAATGCATTGGCGATACTAGCGCTAACTGGCGTTCGGTTCAAGCAACTCTTTAAAATACATACATATGCGTGGGTATATAATAGGTATATCTATTTTAATGATGTAGTGATTAATTATGTGAATTTTCAGACTAGCGAAGTTTATAGTTAAGAATGTATATACTTAACTATAAAATTCGCTAGCCTGTACATTCACTTAAAACTGAAAGCCAAGATCAGGGCAAGTATGGAATTGTAAAAAAAAACAAGGTCTTGAGTCTAATAACAAAAGAGATTAACGGAATGATAAAATGTCAAATTTTACAACAGCTTTATCTATGTGACATTTCGAAAATAAATAACATTAATCAAATATGGTAAGCGATAACTTTAGAACTTCCTTTTTAAAACAAAATTATTGTTTGATAATAGTTTTATGTATAAACGCTAAAAATTGTTACGATAATTAAAAAATTGGTAATAAAGTGAAATTTTCAGAAACTGGTTTCCCCGTCATCTAGCGGTTGTCACATGCAACTTTGATGAGTATAATACAACTAAATTGAATATCACTTAGTTATCTTATAGAAAGCCAACATGGTAACCTATGTAATTTGATTACGTTATAATTCAACTGTTTTCTTCTAAGTTATAACACCATGGGTGTTACCCGTATTTAAACTACATAAATATAAAGAATGAATGTGAGCGAGTTAATGAAAAAAACCCTTTTAAAATAATATTTATATTTTTGTTAAATGCGTGTAATTGTTTGTGAACACTTCATAAATAATAAACGGTAAGTAAAATTGTATTTTAGTCGTTCTAAGTTAAGTAAATACTGCACAACAGAGAATGTAGGTATCTGGAAGACTATAACTTTTTTTTTAAATTATGCTATTTGCACTAATTTTGTATCACTTTTTTAAGAGTACCTTATCCTTAAATAAGTCGTTAAAAATGTCAATTTATTTTAATAAGTATGTAGTTAAAAGTTTTAAAATAAATACTTTTAACCAATTTTTTTATGAACGCATGAAAACGCTGTTCCGTCTTGACGTTTGTTTCTGTGACGTCACTGAAGCAGTAAACACTTAGATTTTGTATGGAATATAGATTAATTTTATTATATTGTTATGATATTCAATGTATACAGCAATCATCGTTGGTGTATTGTGCCGGAGTGTCAAAACACTAGTATTAAAATGCCAGAAAAGCTGTGGATCCAGTTAACAAAAGATATAAAATTAAGAAATACATGGATACAACCAGAGTATTATTGTTCTGTGGATACAACTGGCGAGGAGAGATCCTAAGTCATTAACAACTAAAAGTCAACTATATATGTGTGAAGATCACCATGATGTAAGTTTAGATAAACCTAACATCAGTAATAAAGTATTAGTTATATTTATTATTATTTTCTCTATAGGTTATGTTGCTCAAATCATTTTTGTTTCAGTTGGAGAATGACATGGAGAACTATATGCAATACAAATTAATGGTTTCAGTCAAAGAATACGCCTAAAACGTCGTACCAGCCGTCGTACCAGCGTTTAGCCAGCAATGAAATAGAAGGGCCCTTAAAATGAATTACACAGTAGATTCTTTAAACCTATTATACTAAGAAATGTAAATAAAATGTATAGTGGCATGCCACTATACATTTACATTAAATACAAGTATTTACAGTGTATATAATTTTAAGCACATTGAGTTGTAATCATACAAATTATAAGACTTAAATTATGTTTTATTAAAATGTGTGATAATGCAAGAAATAAAGAAAGCTGTGGGATAATCCTTATAAAATATTATATTTTATGTATTTAATTAAATTTAATAGGTATAATGATTGACACAGAATGCTTAAGAACCAGATTTTTTTTATTAAACAGAATTTTAAATAAGAATAAGGTATTGTCGGAGGCACTCGTCAATTTCTCCTGCGTTCAGGTGTTGCGGCAATCCAATCCCAAATCCAGGAACAAAAAACCCAAATTAGTTACGTCTGTGTATCTCCACCTGATCATGTTCTCCTTGCTCCGGCATATCTGAGTCTAACATATAGTTTGAAAGCTTTCAGATCACCTCTGGTGATCCTTAATCAGGCGTTTCGGGTGCTACAAATATGTTTGGTAGGGATATTCCTTCCTTTCAAAGGTGCGCCTCACATGCCTCACTTTTGGTGGCTCCAAGGTTAATGGCATAATTGACAGAACTTTTACGGCTCTTCATATATTTATAAATTCCACTATTTAAGCCTCAGCTACTAAATCGCTAGGAAAACTAAACTTCTTATCATGTTTTCAGATGTCATCTAATATTAGTTTGACATTTCTAATTTTAGATCATTTTTGACGTATAAGCCGTACAGCAGAATGCAGAAAGGACTAAATTGAGTAACTAAACCAATTTTAATCCTGTCTCACTAAAATAAGTTTAGATCTGTCACTTTTAGCGATTTCAGAATACGAAATGTTGTTTGACAGGACTTAACTAAATTTTAGAGATTTTTAGCTAAGATTAGAGAATTTTGTCTTATTTTAGCTAAGAGATTTCGCGTAGGGCATTCTGCTGTTCCATCGAACTAAATTTAGATTTCGTTTAGACAGCACCTAATTCGAGTTTGACAATCCTAAATTGAATTGAGGCGGTGTTACCCGTATTTAAACTACATAAATATAAAGAATGAATGTGAGCGCTTTAATGAAAAAGCCCTTTTAAAATAATATTTTTATTTTTGTTAAATGCGTGTAATTGTTTGTGAACACTTCATAAATAATAAACGGTAAGTAAAATTGTATTTTAGTCGTTCTAAGTTAAGTAAATACTGCACAACAGAGAATGTATCTGGCAGCCTATCAATTTTTTTAAAATTAATTCTGATATCCATTATGCTATTTGCATTAATTTTGTATTACTTTTTCAAGAGTACCTTATCCTTAAATAAATCGTTAAAAATGTCAATTAAAAGTTTTAAAATAAATACATTTAACCAATTTTTTTATGAACGCATGAAAATGCTGTTCCGTCTTGACGTTTGTTTGCGTTTGTTTCCACGGGTGGTAATCTCTGAAGGAAATTTTACAACGTTATGTCTATGGCATGGTCTATGATCAAGAATTGATTTTGACAACTCTTCACCCTCCCCGCGCCTCCTTCAAGCCCGCCATATTGTTTGTTTTGGTGTACTTTTAAATTTGACAATTTGTCAATACCGTTATAGTTTTGATCGAGTGAGTTTTGCGTTGATTAATTTCCGTAACATCCTCTCAAGCTATCTTAGCAGTAATATTGCGCAAGCGTTTCTACCATGTTTAACAATTGCTGTGTCGCGGGTTGCAACAGTAGACGTCAAACTGATTCAATTGCCAAAAACTGAGATAGGAGTCCACAAGTGGTCAAAGTGCGTATCTAGCAGTGAACAAAAAAGTTTCAGTGATCTTCGCAAACTATACGTCTGCGTAAACCATTTTGAAAAGCGATTTCTTACTGCCAAATCAAGAGTTCGTCTTGGAGGTTACCCAACGCTTTTTACGGCTAGTGAAATTGCTTCTGGAGTGCCAGAAACGCTAGATAAAAACACTGGTAAGTAAATATTTTGCCTACCTATCTAATTTCATATAAGTATTAGTTACCCTGATTGTGCTAGACAAAATATTACTTAACATACGAATCACTTACTATCCCTGAGATATATACATAAAATATACATTTTTAATGAGAATCTTAAGCTTGAATTGCTAATAGAGCTTTTCATGGTCATTTGTTTCATTAATATCTGTAAAATTTTGTTGTAAATTATGGGTGCACTCTTTATAGCAAAACTTTTTATGTCATAATATTATTTTGCATAACAATGGAGAGCATAAACTTCATTTCACAGATCATTTGTTTGCTTTACCATTCAGCATACACTCATTTAAGTAATATTTATATTTTAGCTAGGTATTGATGAATTGAATGCTTCTCACTATTGATATCTATTGTTAAATGACAACTATATTAATTTTAATTAAATAATTAACTCTACATTGTTTCAGAAAACTTGAACACTAATATTGATCATTCTTATTGCAAATATGTATGCAATGAGCTTAATTATAGTAAAAGAAGGTCTACTACTACTCCTATGGGTAAGATTATATTCTAATATACTGACATCACTTTCTTTTTTTTTTACGAGTACATAGAATATAATATATTCAGTCAATTTTATTTTATAAGATGACATCATTACTTATATATTTATAGTTGCCATCTGGTTTACTGTAAACCTGTGTTCAGGTTATTTGAGGTTACTATGAACACAAACGACATGATATAATTATGTTAATTAATTTAGTATATTATGAACATAATAGTTTTTTTGTGTTATAGCTAACTACTCGGATGGAACAGCTGTCAGCCTTACATTAAAAATACGTGAGAGATAACAACATTCTTCGACAACCTCTTTGACATTGTTTGACAAAAGGGCAAACTGTTGAGAAGTGCTGTCACCCAGAAATCACAACACCACCAATTCTGGTCTGAGGCAATTAAGAAAATTACAAATTTGCAATTTGTTGATAGTACAGGTAAAGAAGAATCGGTACCCTCATAAGCCAATTGGATTGTAACTTTAAAAAGTTTGCAAAGATTATGGCAGTTTTTAGCAGACAAGGGATTTAAAATGATGCGTCCATGCTATTTCCATTCTGATCCCATTGAAAATTTCTTTGGGCAAATGCGGGCATATAATTACAGAAATAATAATCCAGACTGCCATACTTTTAAAAACACTTTTAAATCTTTACTGATAACAAGGTTTATAAAATTTCATTCAAATACATTTAATTGTGACGAGGATTCGGCTAAACAATTATTAAAATTAAAATCATTGTTTACCGGAAGTACCACACAAAATAAAGTTGCCGAATCCTCTTATAATCGCAGTTTTAATCAGATAACGGCCACTCAAGAAAGATTGAGTGTGCACTCACAAGCCTATACTACAGAGTGGGTCATTAGAAAATATTAAAAAATATACAATGCTCCACTTGTGAATCGAATTTGACATCTAATGAAATAGAATCGGTTCACAAGTAGATCTCAGTAAGAGAGTATAAATCGATACAAAATAAACTGACCTACCCGTCTACACGCGCAGTAAGGCTGTTTAAATATATTACTAAGGAATCTATAGAATACTTAGAAATTAACCTGAACAACATAAAATATTGTGGCATATAAAAATGTTAATCAAATCTAAATATCCTATAGATTTCCTTATTTGTGCTACACACAATAATGTGGCTGAAAATTTTCTGGCTTACACCTTATAGTTATCAGTACACAATTGGTGTAAAAGTATAAATAGAATATTAAAAGGTACTGATATTTTCCGATTGCCTTCAGAACTGCCTCCTATGCAAAATAAAGCATTATTATATTTAAAACTAAACTGAAAAATAAAAATAATAAATATCACTCGTTTTTTATTTGGTTATACCCCTTTCTAACAATATAAATACATAAGTGCGTAATAAAAAAAACATCCCTATAATTATTTATACATGCTTAAAAGACTCGTACCCAAACTCAAATCTTCACTAAAGATTTCTGTATAATCTGTTCTGTCAAAATCAATTCTTGAGGTTCAGAAGGTCGAAATTTCTACTTCGCAGATTGTCATCTGTCTGTATAGACTCTCTGTAATCTGTGGTTTGTTTCTGTGACGTCGCTGAAGCAGTAAACACGTAGATTTTGTATGGAAAATTTTATTATATTGTTATGAATGTTATGATGTTCAATGTATACAGCAATTATCGTTGGTGTATTGTGCCGGAGTGTCAAAACACTAGTATTAAAATGCCAGAAAAGCTGTGGATCCAGTTACCAAAGGATATAAAATTAAGATATACATGGATACAACTGGCGAGGAGAGATCCTAAGTCATTATCAACTAAGTCAACTATATATGTGTGAAGATCACTTTCACTAACATCACTAATAAAGTATTAGTTATATGTATTATTATTTTCTTTAAAGGTTATGTTGTTCAAATCATTTTTGTTTCAGTTGGAGAATGACATGGAGAACTATATGCAGTACAAATTAATGGGTTCAGTCAAAGAATACGCCTAAAACCTGATTGCGTACCGTCGAGGTTTGATTGTCAACAGGATAGAAAACACAAAGCCACACCAACCGAACCTCGACCTGCCTTCAAGAAACGACAAAAGTTATCGCTTCTAGAAGAAATATATTCTGTTGACCCTTCAACATCTTCTTTCATCCAAGGTACAGGTATATTCTACTTATTATTCCTACTTTCATTTACTACCTATGTAATGATTCTAATATAACTAATATTGGGGAAGTACCTATCTAAATATTCTATAATTTTATTTTTAGATATACTGACTGAAGAAAACGAGCCTTCATGTCTTGCCTCCTCCTGAAGGGACATTTTACAGGCCAGCCAGACATATGATAAAGCAGTACAGGCTGTGCCACATTAGGAACATAAAGCTATTCAAGTACATGTTACACACTACAAAAGTAAAATTTTTTTTTTTTTTTTTTTATTTTGCTCGTCAAAATGACCACACTCCGCCTGATGGTAAGCAGTCGTGTGGTCTAAGAGCAGTGGCCTCCACATCGTCCTCATAGCAGCCGAGGCGATGTTGAGGTCTCTACTTTGACGGCCTGAGAAGGTGCTTTTTCACGCCCCGCTTAAAGGACCCAGGATTGAAGGAAGAAGGTGTAAATATGGAAGATTTTAAATTATCACCAATTATGTTTACTGTGTCTACAGCAACATCAGAAGATGCACTCGATTATTAACTTAAATTATTAAGGTTTCTGGACTTAGTTATTACTACAGCCTGTGCTTTAGTAAATTTACAAGATGCACTTATCAAATAAAGACTTTTCAATTACCTTTCCTTTTTCATTGCTATCAATTTCCTATTGCTGAAGGATGAATGATATAAACTAATAAAGGAAGTAGCAGATGGAAATAAAGTGAAATATAATTTCTTTTCTATTCTCTTCTACCCATACCCATCACTCCAAAAGAATTTTTCATAGAAACTCAATCACTGTAATCTATAATAATCATGAAAATGTACCAAATTATAATATTTAGTAAAGATATTGCATAAAGAAAACAAGTTCATTGGTGTAGGTTAACATTTAATATATTTATTAATCCTTTACTTGTGTAAAGGATCAAGGGCAGGGTAAATGTTAGTTTCAGTAGGTACTTTTTGTTTGACTCATACTTGGCTTACATTCAATATATTATTATGGTGCTGATTTGTTATTGTTACTTGTACCTGAGAAGCTTAACTTGTTGGAAACATTGGTTTGAGCCTAATATCAAAATTTATTTTAGCCAGCAATGATAGAAGCAGCAATAATAATAGAAGGCCCATAAAATGAATTACACAGTAGATTCTTTAAACCTATTATAGGTACTAAGAGATTTAAATAAAATGTATAGTGGCATGCCACTAAACATTTACATTAAATACGTGTATTTAGTGTATATAATTTTAAGCACATTGAGTTGTAATCATACAAAATATAAGACTTAAATTATGTTTTATTAAATTGTGTGATAATGCAAGAAATAAAAAAAGCTGTGGGATAATCCTTATAAAATATTATATTTTATGTATTTAATTAGAATTAATAGGTATAATTATTGACACAGAATGCTTAAGAACCAGATTTTTTTTATTAAACAGAATGTTAAATAAGAATAAAGTATTGCGGTGGCACTCGTCAATCTCTTCTGCGTTCAGGTGTTGCGGCAATCCAATCTCAAATCCAGGAACAAAAAACCCAAATTAGTCCTGTCCGTGAATCTCCACCTAATCATGTTCTCCTTGCTCCGGCATATCTGAGTCTGAAATATAGTTTAAAGGCTTCCAGATCACCTCTGGTGATCCATAATCAGACGTTTCAGGTGATACAAATATTTGGTAGGGATTTTCCCTCCTTTCAAAGATGCCTCACTTTTGGTAGCTCCAAGGTTAATGGCACAATTGACAGAACTTTTACGGCTCTTCATATATATATAAATTCCTCCTGTTTAAGCCTCAACTACTAAATATCTAGGAAAACTAAAATTCGTATCATGTTTTCAGATGTCATCTAAAATTAGTTTGACATTTCTAATTTTAGATAATTTTTGACGTATAAGCCGTACAACAGAATGCAGAAAGGACTAAATTGAGTAACTAAACCAATTTTAATCCTGTCTCACTAAAATAAGTTTACATCTGTCACTTTTAGCGATTTCAGAATACGAAATGTTGTTTGACAGGACTTAACTAAAGGACGAAGGAATCACTCCATATATATCTGGGCCCAGTTGTTATCTTAGTCAAAGTAGCCTTATTTGAAAGAGAATACCTATAATAACAAGTCGTCACCAAAAATTTTGTGATATTTCGCTTCCCAGAAATTAAGTTATATAAAATAAAGTAAAAGTGAGGTTATATGACATTAATCGTTTGCAAAATGTTATACAGGGTGTCCAAGAACCTGGCGTCCAACTGGATTCCCACGATGCCCCAAGTTCTAACAGTACTCAGAAAAATATTTTAAAAAATCCACCCCATGTACTTACAGAATTATACTGTTTTCAAAAAAAAAGGGGAAATGAGCACCCTGTGACATACTTTTGAATGCTGTGACTGCTAATGCTGATAATTTCGATATTTCTTGGAGGTTTTGTAATCTAGGGTATTGCTGTGTCTAAATAGAATGTAAAAATAAAGTACTTATTGTACCATTTTAAAATAAAATATTATTTTAACTAAAGGTGATATGGAAAACTATTGAATTTCGCAACTTTGACCGACTGTAGTGTAAAAAAAATGTACCAAAATAGTATGGCAAGTGACGTCAAATTTTGACGCGTTTATTCCTCTTTTTAAAAAGGTATAATACTTACACATTAATTTGAAAAAAAAAATTTTGATAATATTTTTACTCAACAACCCAATTTTTACGAAGTGCCTACCTACTAACGGTAACTGTCGGACCCTTTCTTATCTTAGAAACTGTTATGTTACTACTATTATTTACTTCGGTTCCAAGAGTGAGCAAGAAGGAAATACACACAGGTAGATGGGTTCCCAGTAGAATAAAAGCAAAGAATGTTAGTTTAAAGATATTTTATTACAATAAATGTTCAAAATGTTGACCACCCGCGGCAATACAAGCTCTCACTCTCCTTAAAAAGGACCGCTTTATGTTTCGCGAGTAACTTTTTTGACGTATCACCTGCACTGCTTGTGTTATCTTCTCACGAAGGTCAGCGATGTCATTAATGGGCTTCGCATAAACGAGCTCCTTCATAGTTCCCCAGAAAAAAAAATCCAGCGGATTTAAGTCAGGTGAGCGGGCTGGCCACGGGATTGTTCCTGATCGCCCAATCCACCTGTTCGGGTATTGCTCGTCCAAAAACTCTCTAACGGATACGCGAAAATGTGCTGGACAGCCGTCGTGTTGGAACCACATATCTGGTGGGGTCTCTTCTAGTAAGTTTGGCAAATCATTTTGAAGAAAATTTAAATATGATTCGCCAGTCAAATTCTCGGGCATCTCAAATGGACCAATAATATTCCCACAGAGAATACCGGTCCACATGTTCACTTTGAACCGGTACTGGGATCTATCTTCTCGCATCAAGTGCGGATTTTCCACATGCCACTCGTGCAAGTTGTGTAGGTTCATGTAGCCATCCTTCTTAAATGTAGATTCATCTGACCACAAAATTTTGTCGATAAAGTTTTCGTCTTCTCGATGTTTTTGCAGGATTGTTTCACAAAACGCGACTCGGCTCGGATAGTCTCGAGGTAAAAGACTTTGCACTCGCTGTACGTGGTACGGATGATATTCTTCTTTTTGGAGAATACTGTGTGCTGTGCTCTTCGGTATCCCCGTATCAGCTTCTATTCCTCGCACAGAGATGCTTGGATTTGCCGACACCGCCTCTAAAACTTCATCGCGTATGAAGTCATTTACGGGTCGTCCTTCACCAGCTACTTGATTGGGGAACCGCCCGTCACATAGTGATCTGTGCACATTAATGAAAACTCGATGGTCGGGATATCGCGTAGCCCTCGGATACCTTTCTCTGTAAAGTCTCGCTGCAGCTCGTCCATTACCTCTACATTCTCCATAAATGTAGTGCATATTTGCGTATTCTTGCGGAGTGTAGGTCGCCATGGTAGCACACACAAAACACAAACTGTCCAAACACAGGCAAAGGTCGTCGTAAAGAGTTCGTTTCAAAGTCCAGAGCACAAAGAGTAATCGAGTCCAATAAACAAAGCTTTAAATCGTAGTACGTGATCAATGGTAACAATAAGAGAGAGGTGCGTAGTAACGGCAGGAGGCAGTGACGCGTACTGACCGTACTGTTATCCTAAATAGCACGATCCCAGATAGCGTCACTATCTATCTCACTCGCACCTCTAACCTTTTTCTCCCTCACTCTTACCTGAATAATGGGGTACCATAAAGAAGAACCAGCAAATCGCAAAGATAGTTTCTGTCTTGCTCCCTCCTGTTGTAATAACGAATCACTATGGTGAGATGCATGCACATACCGTCCCTTACGGTCTAACCTGTTTTTTGAGAGGCCTGTTGTTATTTTTATGAGCATACAACAGTAATTCTTTAGAGGTTAGATTCAATTCGTCGTAAATTTTTCTTTCTAAGAATTCTGTAAGACATCGTAAAAATTGGGTTGTTGAGTAAAAATATTATCAAAATTTTTTTTTTTCAAATTAATGTGTAAGTATTATACCTTTTTAAAAAGAGGAATAAACGCGTCAAAATTTGACGTCACTTGCCATACTATTTTGGTACATTTTTTTTACACTACAGTCGGTCAAAGTTGCGAAATTCAATAGTTTTCCATATCACCTTTAGTTAAAATAATATTTTATTTTAAAATGGTACAATAAGTACTTTATTTTTACATTCTATTTAGACACAGCAATACCCTAGATTACAAAACCTCCAAGAAATATCGAAATTATCAGCATTAGCAGTCACAGCATTCAAAAGTATGTCACAGGGTGCTCATTTCCCCTTTTTTTTTGAAATCAGTATAATTCTGTAAGTACATGGGGTGGATTTTTTAAAATATTTTTCTGAGTACTGTTAGAACTTGGGGCATCGTGGGAATCCAGTTGGACGCCAGGTTCTTGGACACCCTGTATATGTTTATACGGAGGTACTTTATCGAAGGTTTATCTATTTATTTACCAGTGGCGGTCTATGGGGGACGCCCATGTTCAGCAGTGGACGTCTGTGGCTGATAGATAGATAGAAGTAGGCACCTCAGAAAACAAACATCAATATTGCTTTGATTTTTATGTACCTATAAATAAAACGTCCTTGTTTGTAACATGCAGATGCGGACCACTAAAAGACAAAGCAAAGATCCACTAGATTACTTAGATTGCGGCATTACCCTCTATAAGTATGCAACTGCACGCATTTTTTCACTTGCTATACCTACATACTTGCTATACCTATACCTATGCATGCCATTGACGTATAACTGATAAAATCGCTTCATCCTCCAAAACTCTTCTGCAAATAGAGTTATTGCGACCTATCGCAATGGTATAGTTCACACAGCGATCTATGTCGTCAATATCCAATTCAGAAGCGGAATCAGTTGTCTAATATGAAGTGCCAGGTAATTCTAAGTCACAAGATCCGTCGAACAGTCCTTTAGCAAGCCAAAGTCGTGGGGTAAAGCAAACAACATAACAAAACAAGAAAAATACGTGCGCACTCCTTAGGAACAAGCCACAGAGTACATTTGGAACAAACCGAACGAGTGTTGAACTTGATTTTGACATTAGCCGTTAAACTTGTCAGTCGGTGACCACAGGTAATTAATAACCAAAACACGATTTTCAATCGATTGAGTTTTTATTATTATCATTCGATTATAGAACACATTTTGAGATTATACCGATTTAATAATACTCGATAGTATATAATTAGAGATGCATATTAATCGATTATTGGTTAACTTAATTTAATATAAATTTCTCGCTTTCTATGAAGAAATAATCAAACGTATTTTGGTGGTAAGTACCTAAAAATATAACGAATTTTTTGGTATCAATTACAATGTGATAACTGGTGGGCCCAGGGGTTCTCACCCTCCTTTATTCGATGATAAATTTTAATCATGATACAAATTAAATTCGCCACGAGTTCTCTTTTGTTTTATATGCGACTCAACCCAGATGGTTCTATTTTTCGTTCCTGACAAGGCAACATGCATATCAAATTCAGTATAGGGATCATCCTCGGAGGTATTTTCAATTAGATCTAAAAGAAGTGCTCTTGTCGAATTCATTTAGGTACCTACCTAGATTGATTACAGTGTTATTTCAATATTTGAACATGCTGTATAGAAATTAAGCTTTAAAATCGTGCGCTTGCAAGGACGATCGCAGACCGAGTCAGGTCAAAATATATATTATAGTATAGCTCCCGTGTGTGATAGCTTGCTATACTATAATATATATCTCGATATATTAATATATATTAAAGCTACGTCTGTGACGGGCTTTAAGAGTAAATCAGATGCAGAAGAAATCATTGTTTCTGATTAGGTTTACCTGTATTTACCTATTCACAATATTTAAACGGCAATAAATGGATAATATATACGTAGGGTATTGGTACCACCTTCGTTATAGGAGGAGGCGCATGTTTAGCAGTGGGACAGTTTAAGGTATCTATTAATATACATCTATTAGTTAATTCTTCAGTTAAAAGATATGTTATAAAAGAAGCTATCGGTTAGTTTGAAAAATAAAATGCACATCGATTAAGATTTTATGTTTTATTTGTAGTCTTCTCTCACAATTAGGTCATCTAAAACTCCAGCTGGAGGCATTATATTATTTTCGTACCTCACCCACCCAAGCTGAAGGTACCACACCAGTGTCATTACATGTGCATAACACCCTACTGTACGTAGACCTACGAGGCAACTGCAGCAATATTCAATTATTCCTCTCCGGCCATTCATATTATTTTTAATTAATTATAATATACACGTAATATTGTCTTCTATTAACATGTCTAGACTTTATTTTTCCTTTAATTAATGAATTATCTCCACTGCCTCTCACATTAATTCAGCCATTTCAAACATTTCTCTGGATATTATAATTCTATTCTTTATCCGCCATGGAAACATACATGTTCACCGTAGTAAGAACGGGGTTGCCGTATTTGGTACGTTCCCATGGCGAATAAAATCAATTCTTCATATTCTAAACGGGAAAATAAAATAATTATTATTGCCATAGCCTGTAATACTCCTGAAGAAGGATGACCGTCTATTAAGATTTAAAGTATTAACTGCTTCTGATAAATTGTTTTGTAAGGTCATCCTTTCTCTTACTATATTTTCATTGGAGACATCCAGTTACTAATCAAAGAGATGACTCTCGTGTTTTGTTCAAGCACGAGGTGGCGATTTTGTGTGTTTGATGAATTGCATACACGTATATTGCAGTTTACACAACATATCCGCTGATCCATCATGTTAATCTTGTACTCACTACAAGCATCCAATACAAGACCGAATCGCAAAGCATTCAATATCCGTGTACAACTAGCCAAGATTATGTCAGAAAAGCAAGATCGACGTCATCATTTGACACTTTGCTTTGACATTGACAGATAAGCTATGGTTCATCAACTGAATTAAATAAATAATTAATATCTTTTTAACCAGATTGCCAATGCCTGTAATAATTATAATTCGATCATTAAAAAAATAAAGCTATATTTTAATTACATAATAATTACTATACATTTTGTTATCTATTTTCATGTTTGACAGGCCAGATGTGGATATGATTCTTTTTGTTTTGTACTTTATTGTGCGATATAGACGCTTTGTTCTGTGCGTTAAAGACGCTTTACGGTTAGTTCTGTGAATCTGTGCTAATAAGGTGTTATAGTTTTCGAAAACTGATTTATAATGCCTAGGCTGCGTGTATTCGGATACGCTCCCAGTCATCTCCCAGTGGTGTATTTTAATAAACTTATGCATTATAAAAATAAAAAGTAATAAATAATAATCCATTGTTTTCTTTCTACCTTTAACTATTTTCATTCCATTGGGACTATTTTGTTTCGTCCTATTTTTATAACATATTCTACCAGAACATGTTACCTTGCTATTAAGATTTTGAAAGATAACATGTATTAATAACTATAGCTATGTAGGTATGTATAAGCTTGGGGCCAATTTGTAGATGGCGTACTGTCAAATAGGTTTGCAATTTTATCCCATAAGAGGGCTCTCTTTTCCCTGTATATTACTTTACTCTTTGGCCGCCTTAATGTGATTTTTCCATTTGTTGGTTTCTAAGAACTGTCACTTTATACATTATAGGTAGAATCTGGCGCTAGGGCTTTTTAAGTTAAGTTGGTATATTTTGTGTCTTATGAAATTATGTTTTATTTATGTATCTATTCCAATTTGTAAGAAGTATTTAATATTTTTTTCGCACTTATATTTAATTAATATCACATCAATAATTTTATATTAAAGTTAAAAAAATTGCATACTGTAGCGCCATCTGTTGATATTTTAAAGTACCTGGTAGTCAGTAAATAGTTCTTGTGCCAACTATTAGATAGCGACTCTTTCTTTTACTTAGCTGTCAAAACGTACGTAGTGTCCCCCCCCTGGTCGACAGAAACAGGCAGAAGCAGTGATGAGCAGTGATTTCTTATCTACTGAACAAAAATTATTAATTTTATTTTTTTGGTCTGTTCTTGTAGGCCATTATTTCTACAATGTCAAGGATTTATAATAGTCTCTTATCGAACTATATGACTTTTCAATTCAATATACAAAGATGATTCCGTTTTCTTAAAATATTAAACAAATGAATTTAGTAGGTGTTTAATATATTCGTGTTCTTGTTATATCTGCATAAACCATAAACCTACTATTTTATGTTGAATATCACATTTATGTCGAAATATATTATATAGGTAAGCTTTTGCGTGTCATTTCGCACGCATTTAATAGTATGGACCTATTTAGGCGGCGTATCAAGATGAACCATAAACTAGGTTTTAAGTTAGTTCTTCAGCTGTAAAAATCAAATTGTAAAAACTGCATTACATTTTGTGAAGTAGATTTTGGGTGTACAAACATGCAGATAGACCACGAGATAGACAGAAATATAAATTTCGTTCTCATATTTCTTGCAAATCTCCTATGTTGTACAAACATCGAGCAGTTACAATTTTATAAATATTCGAATGAAATGAAATAGTCCTTTTACTATTCTATAATATTTTGTGCAATTGCTTATTATAAATCTCTATTGAACTGTCTATGGTTTGTTAATTTCGATTTCGCCGGGATGCCGTCTTCCGAGTTCCGTGGACGCCATCTTGTTTTATTCGTTGAATGGCGTTGTGCTTTGTGTTAAATTGAAGTGCTTGTGGAATGTTTTATTGAGTTATTTAGTGACATTTCCTTGAAAACTTAAAGGAATAAATAAACAGATTTCAGAACTGTAGTAAATTTAGTGCTATTTCAGTCATGGGTCGCGGCAGGTAATAATGATTTGCTTTACTTATGCATTGCACATTGTGTTAATTTTTTGGCAATCTTTTCTCATTTTAATTAATTTCGGTTATTTAGAGATCGCAGTCGTGATAGACGTCGCAGTCGCAGCAGAAGTCGAAGCCGCAGCAGAAGTCCTCGCTATGGCCTAGGAGGTGGCGGCGGTGGAGGAGGCTACGGTGGCGGTGGGCGTAGGAGCAATCCTGGGGCAAATCTACGTAAACCCAAATGGGACTTAAACAGGCTGAAACCGTTCAAAAAGGATTTCTATGTGCCTCATCAGGATGTAGAAGGTAGAACAGAATCGGAAGTGGAAGCTTGGAGGAGCGAAAACGATATAACTCTCAAAGGACGCAACATACCCAAACCGACGCTGACGTTTGATGAAGCTGGGTTTCCTGATTATGTTATGGATGAGATTGATAAAATGGGATTTTCTAAGCCAACTCCCATTCAGGCCCAGGGTTGGCCTATTGCCCTCAGTGGACATGATATGGTCGGAATTGCTTCAACTGGTTCAGGAAAGACCTTGTCATATATTTTACCTGCAATCGTACATATAAACAATCAGCCAAAATCTAGTAGAGGTGATGGGCCCATTGCTCTTGTGCTAGCACCAACTAGAGAGTTGGCTCAACAGATTCAAGAAGTTTGTGACAAATTTGCAAATACTTCCAAGATCCACAATACATGTCTATTTGGTGGTGCTCCAAAAGGTCCGCAGGCAAGAGATTTAGATGCTGGAGTAGAAATTGTGATTGCAACACCTGGTCGACTTCTTGATTTTCTGGAAAGTGCAAGAACTAATTTAAAAAGATGTACATATTTAGTACTTGATGAAGCTGACAGAATGTTGGACATGGGTTTTGAACCACAGATTAGAAAAATCATTGAACAAATCAGACCTGATAGGCAAACACTTATGTGGTCTGCAACATGGCCTAGGGAGGTTCAAAGCTTAGCCGCTGAATTCTTAAAGGATTATCTTCAAATTAATGTTGGATCATTATCATTGGCTGCAAATCACAATATATTGCAGATAATTGATGTTTGCATGGAATATGAAAAGGAAACTAAATTAAGTACATTGTTGAAGGAAATTATGGCAGAAAAGGAAAATAAAACTATTATTTTCATTGAGACAAAACGGCGTGTTGATGACATTACAAGAAAAATGAAAAGAGATGGGTTAGTATACTACTTACTTGTTCTGGTTAGAGGAAAGATACAAAAGCACCTGCTTCAAAGTTAGTATTGTATAAATTATTTTTATGAACACTAAATCTCCTTGCTCACAATTATTTTGTAGCAGTAAGTCTATTGGCTGACATCTTAGAATTAATTTTTATTATAGACATTGGTTATAGCATCCTAGAAGCTTTTTCTTTTGTGCCATAATAAACAATTACTTTGTTGACATATTAATTTATACAGTTTACACTGATATTATAGATTTTATTATGATTTATGTATGTATGTAACACATTATGTAAATGTTACATTGTGTATGTAACATTTACATATTGTTACACCTATATTCACGTAAGATACCAAAAGTACCTATTGTAAAGTCCTAAAGTTAAATTAAATCATTTTAATATATTTTTTGTATTATTAGGTGGCCAGCAGTATGTATACATGGCGACAAGTCACAAAATGAACGTGACTGGGTCCTGCAAGGTAAGACTAACAAAAAATATTGGATACAGTATGATGATTTATATTTGATTTATTATTTTGACAGAAATTTTAAATATTTTAACAATACCAGCTCAGAGGTGGTAGCCAAACTGGCTCCGAATCAAACTTAAAGTGCTGTATAATAACAAAAAACATTCAAACTAGCACTGTGGTTGTCGAGAAGCGGCGACGGACAGCGCGAGCGCGCGCGCAGCGTGCGGCGGGAGCCGGCCCTTACGTGACGTGTCTGACGCGTGTCTGCATGTGCAGGCTGGCGAGCTGCGGGCGCCGAGGGGCGGACCGCGGTGCGTGCCGCATGCGGCGGCGAGCCGCAGCGACCGCGCCGCGCCCGCCTCTAGTTGTCGGGGCTAAGCCCTAAGCACTCTGACTCGCTCCCGCGGCTAGTCTGAGCCGCTTCTCGCGCGTGGTGCGAGCGGCCCGGTCTGTAGCGCTGTCCGGCGGCGGCCAGGCCCGCGCCGCCGCGCCTCTTCGACCTGTTGGCTCTCGGTTCTCGCCCACGTGCTGACGGCCGACTTCTCACCCCCTCGCTCACAATTATTATTTTTTGCGCAAAATATGACACGGAATCGATGTTATTAGTAAGTTAACTAATACAATAGTGAATGGATTAAAATTATACTTTACGTCTCTCATTAAACCTCTAAAGGTTGTCGTCAGATTTCCTTTTTCACCTTTAAAAACCTATCGCCTTTTATTTTTATGTTTTTCATATAAATTTTTTAGTTTCAATATCTTCTTATACCTTATTTGTTTGTTTTGCCTATGCATTTATCTGTATAACCCTAGTAATTTTATATATTATGTATTATACTGTTACATTAACATTGGTGGCCTGAAAGGGGTGAAATGCGAGATGAATAGTAATAAATCTTGTGGGGCAAAATTCATATAGTAATGCTTGTATTTTGTTATACAACAGTTTGAAGTTTGATTGGTAAAAACCATTGGCGCAACTAATTCGTGAGCGACATGGAGTAACTGCCATTATATTATTATTGTTTTAACTATTCTTTAGCAGTATTTGTGAAGTATTTCTTTGACTACTAGATTGTTAAGGTGTTTTCCTTGTATTGTGCTTTAGAAGTATTCTAAAGGTCCTTGGACTTGGGTAAGATTATAGAGAGGTGTTTTGTTAGAAGTCATTAAACATACTCACAGAAGACTAGACTCACAGAAGTAATCTAGCATTAACTGAATAATTTGACACAACCTTCGATATACTTAAACAACATAGACCTCACCCAAATTTTGCTACAAACAATTCACTTTTGGGAAGCCTGTTGCCATAGTCATCACATGTGGCTCTAAGTATATGGAGCTAAAATGCAGTATTTCAGAAATATGTAACTACACATATACCTGGCATAAATAGTATCGTAGTGTAGTGACAGACCACATCTTCACTTTGCGGCATTTCGACATGGTATGTCGCTTCTTTTAATTGCCTTTACCTACACTCAAAAGAAGACACTAACATTATTCATACACAAGACATAACAGGAGAACAAGATTATACTTAGAAGTGACGAAATTGAAATTCAGCTCATGTCATTTTCTCTCGATCGGTGGGAGTTTGGCAACAATTTTTGTCAGGCTATCATCGACTTATAATAGTACCAATTTGTAAATGATTATGACATGAGATTAAAATTATTGAGTCATTATTAAGCTGAATGTAATGTTCATGGTCACATGTGCAGTCTGTTTTTTTTTCAAAATCTTTTAAATACATAATTTCTTACAGACTTTCGTAGTGGGAAAGCTCCCATTTTAGTAGCTACAGACGTTGCTGCTAGAGGGTTAGGTAAGCAAATTTTGATTTATCTGTTATGACGTCGTTTGTAATGTTGTTTATGATTCCAAAACTAAATATATATTACATATTTCAGATGTTGATGACGTTAAATTCGTCATTAATTTTGACTATCCCAGCAATTCTGAAGATTACGTACATCGTATTGGAAGGACTGGGAGAACTAATAAAACTGGGACGGCATATACGTTCTTTACTCCATCAAATGCTGCCAAGGCTGCAGATTTGGTGTCAGTATTGAAAGAAGCCAAGCAAGTCGTCAACCCCAAATTACAAGAACTGGCAGAACGCGGTGGTGGAGGCGGCAGACGTAAGTTAAATAAATTGTGATATCAAATAATTCTGAATTCCTTTATTCCCTTTCCACACATACTCGGATAGTATCAGAGAAGAGCTTAACAGCTCTTTTGTCACTCCGATAGTCCTCCTATCGCAGTGACATGTCAAATACATAAGTTTATCTTGGTTTCATCATGATTTACATTTAACATTTTCTTTTATAATATATCCATGCTTGACATGAGCTAATTAATTTAAGTGATGACATAACATAATACGAATATCCTCCTTTAATTAATATGTTATTTATATTGTATTATCCATTTTAAGTTATTTGTATGTTTTTAATATTATTTGCTAATGTGCATATTTAGTATGTAATTTTAAAATTCTACACAGTTTTTTGTATTTAATAAATGACTAATTAGACTAATGTAGCCTTAAGGAGTAGTGTATGATATCGTTTTATTTTATTAAATAAATTATATAATTTGTTATCTGTACTGTTGTTTCTTTTTTTTAGGACATAGAGGACGTGGAGGTAGATACCGTCGGGGTGGGCGTCGCTCCCGTTCCAGATCAAGGTCTCGTCGTCGTCGCTCCCGAACACGATCTCGTTCGCGCGATCGCCGCCGCAGACGTCACAGCTCCTCCAGATCATCGCGAAGCAGATCGTCCCGGTCCTCGAGAAGTCATTCGCGGTCCCGTTCCCGCTCACGTAGCCGATCTCGTTCAGGCAAGTGCAGCCCACAGAAGGATACTACGGATTCGGGCCAACAACAGGCGCCCCAAGCTCTTCTTCCCACGCCGAAACCCCTTCTGCCGACGCCCATCGGTCCTCAAATTCCCGCCCAGGTCGGCAAAGGTCCTTCCACCCCTCCCACCGATAACGCCGACAATCGAGCTGATAACGTAGTTAGTGTGCCTAGTAATAATATACCGAATAATATTAATACAAATTATCCACCACAATCTACCCAAATACCCGCACTGATGGCTCTCAATCCCCAGATGAGTATGTGTGCTCCTCCCCCTATCGGCGGACCAGGATTTGCTATGCCCCCGTTTTTCCCTGATCAGTACGGCATGATGATGCCAAACTTCTCTGCTCCCCCGATGCTTCCACCCGGCGGGTGGGCGGCACCGCCACCTCCTCCACCTCCTCCCCCGCCCTCTGAGGCTTCGGCTAATGGGAATCACGAGCAAAGGGGCCCTGGGCAAAGTGGCCACGAGTCGGATTCCAGAAAACGCGGAGCTCGCACGGGTGGGCTCGGCGGCTCAGCCGGGCATGCATCCAGCGTAGGCGGGCTCGGCTCAGGCGGCGGCGGCCTCGGCCTCAGCTCGGCTGGAAGCCTGGGCTCTGGCGGCGGGCTGGGCTCGGGCAGCGGCTTGGGCTCGGGCACGGCCGCGCTCGGATCTGGTGGCGGCCTCGGCTCCGGCGGCGGTCTCGGCTCGTCCGGCGGGCTGCACTCTGAGGCTCAGCCCTCTCGTTCGCGGGGCCGCGATAGGCGACGCCGCGGAAGAGGACGGGATTACGACGACTCTGACTCGGCCTGTCCGAGCTCTGGAGGCCTTGGGTCCTCTGGACTCGGTGGGCCAGACGGCGGCGGCTTTGGTCAACCCCCCGGCTGTGGCTACAACTCTGGCGGTCTCGGAGTACCTCACGGGAGCCTGTTGCCGCGCATGCTCCCTCAGAACGGCACCGACGGCGTAGGACCCCAGGGTGCTAATTTTACTGCCTTCGGGTCTTATGGAAATAAAAATAATAAGCAAGATAATAATTTTCAAAGAATTGATAATGGACAAAGTTACAATAACGACCCTGGTTATAAAATGGAGCTTTACGGTCCACAAAATATGGGTCCTGGGCGGCCGTATGGTGTCGGTTTGGACCAGACGGGTCCCAACAACGGTGCGCTGGCAAATGGCTCCGTGGGGTACAATAACGACCGCCAGAGGAATCGCCGACGATGAATACGACTGAGGTTTGTTACATTCAAACCAATGACAACTCACCTAATTTAACAATTCACTATAACTATATGCTGACAAATGTTGCTATGGTTACATATCGCAACTGAACAATTTTATTGTATTTAAATATTTTTATTTATTCTATTGTAATATACAACTTCAATTTGGTTGATATATTATTATATACACTGTGCTATAAACTGACTTGTGAGAAGTATATGACTATGAACTCATTTTCTAAATAAATGTTTTATTTATTTACAGAAAATGGATATAATGGGGACTCCCGTCGACGCAGGAGACGTTAAACGCCACTGGATTATTATAATGATTAAGATACTAGTAGTTACATAAGTTTTGACACAGACATTTAAGATTTCCATTCCATGTTGTATTTATTTGATGTGTGATTGTTAGTGCAGTGCTATCAAATCAGTCGGATACAAAAGTTTTGTGAAGCCACCTATTATTATTTTAATACTTTTCAGCATTGAGAATAGTAAACATTTGTAAATAGTCATGCTTTATATTCTTTGATCCAGATATTTTATTACATAATTGTAATGTAACACATATAACATTTGGAATTCAGGTGTTTATTGAACTTAATGTAAAATGACATACCTTTTTACTTACGTATGTCGTTTTAAATGAATCTATTTTCCGATATAAAATATCTTTGAATTATTATATTATAAGCAATACACAGCTGTCCACGTAATAAAATATTGTAGACACATAAACATTGAACATGAGTCATTACTCCCAAGTCCCTATAGCTAGTGAAAAGTGAATCTTTGCTATATAGGCAGCATATTTTTGTGTACATATTTTATAATATGTAAAATTTTATACCAATATGTAGTAATTTAAACAAATAATAGTGCCGCTATTCAAGTAATATACTGGTTTCGAAAATAAATAGGTATGTATTTTTTTGAAGTAGTACTTAGTTTGCTTATTTAGCTACAGCCCTATCTATAAAATGAGGAAATGTTACATTTGTAGTTCATAATAACCACTTTTATGTTAATATCTTACATTTATGTTAACTACTGTTGTGATCATCCTAAGTTTCTATCTTTAGCAAACAAAATTGTTAAGCTTGTATCTACGTATTATAACAAGACTACAGCTAATTTAAGGTACCTTAAAGTCTATACCTATGAATCTTTAAATAATGTATCTAGTGAATTGTATCTCTTATAATACCTTGTATGATGTGAACGAAATAAAGTTTTACACCAATTGAATAGATATTTTATTAATAACAAAATCATGTTATAATCTTTAAAACATATAGTACGAAACTTCAACTGCATAGGTATACTAATAAACATTGCCCAATACCTATGGATTATTTCACTTTGATCACCCAGGTGATATCACCTGGGTGATCAAATTCCACATGATTTTAATTTATTTATTATTTTTCTTCAAATCACCTTAGTAATCAAATTTTACATGATTAAAATTTGTTTATTATGTTTCACACAAAAAATTATTGTTCACACAAAAAACATGTTGAATATGAGGGAACCCGCACGTTGGCAGTCGCGAAGCGACAATCGCTGGTCCATCTATACAGTCATTAATAGCCATGCATGACACAACTTTCAACCTAAAGATCTGTAACAATATTATTCTTACATGGGTGTATCATAGTGTTTTATCTATGGGTGTAACTACCCTTAGTGAATCGATTTACTACCAGATGACTTTACTTACAAATAATTAGATGTTTGTCATTGGGATGAAGTTTACACTATGCACGGATCGATAATTTATCCTGGATTTTAGTCAAAGTCAAAAATCATTTAGGTCCCGAAGTAACAGTTATGAACGTCAAAGTTCTCAAACAATAACAGTTCCAATAAAATATATTATTTGATAGCTTAGTTCCTAATTTATAAATAGATAGCTCTGTCGGTGGATGTTGCCACATTTTTATATGGGTTTTATGTTCCTATTTATAATAATACCAGTCCTCTAGGTATACAAACTATCCTCCAGCTAGGCACGGGCTCTTCTCAGTGAGAGAAGGATTAGTCAATTGTCTACCACCTGTTTTCCTTCACCAATAAAGGTCACAGCACACATCTATCAACTCTGTAATGGATCGGCACCGTATCAACTCGAGCCGTTCAGTAGAGTATTATTTGTATGAAAGTCCCTACTGCAACGCACACTAATCGGAAACGTAACGTAATCGCCTCGCCTCCTGAGCGGCGAGCCGTAAGCGCGGCGTCGCCTAGCTGTAGCCGAGTCAACGTGCCGGATCCGCTTTCGTTACGTGTTTACTTTAGGTTGACGCCTGGTTGACGGCGGGCGCGGCGCAGCGAGGCGAAAGGCGATAGGTACAGTTACATTCCCTTTCCGAGTTGATATGTGTGCTATGACCTTAAAGGCTGAGGTGCGTGCACCTTGGGATTGAAGTCGAGACCTGCGTGGCAGTCACAAAGGTTGCCCACTTGCCTATTGCTGCTTTTTAAGCCCGTCACAGACGTAGCTATAATATATATTAATATATCGAGATATATATTATAGTATAGCAAGCTATCACACACGGGAGCTATACTATAATATATATTTTGCCCTCACTCGGTCTGCGGTCGTCCTTGCAAGCGCACGATTTTAAAGCTTAATTTGTGTACAGGCTGTTCAAATATTGAAATAACACTAATAAATCTAGGTACCTAAATGAATTCGACATGAGCACTTCTTTTAGATCTAATTGAAAATACCTCAGAGGATGATTCCGATGCTGAATTTGATATGCATGTTGCCTTGTCAGGAACGATAAATAGAACCATCTGGGTTGAGTCGCATATAAAACAAAAGAGAACTCGTAGCGAATTTAATTTGTATCATGATTAAAATTTATCATCGAATAAATTTGCACAGTATTTTAAAAGTTCAAGAAAGGCATTTATCGAGCTTCATGAATTGATACAAAATGATTTAATAAAATGCGATACGGTTATGTGCAAAAGCATTAGTTCTGAAGAACGTCTTGCAGTATTTAACGTCTTGCAGTAGCTTGAGGAAAGAAGTAAAAGCAAATCATATTTCAATCATATATTATAATTGCAACACTTGTATTTTAATTAAATAAAGTACGTAATTTAAGCTCGTGCGCATCGAGCACGGACGTCGGGCAGGCGTTCAAATGGAACACCCCTATCCTCAAAATATATATTAATATGCCAAAATATACCGAGATATATATGTCGACATATTTTGGTGACGTCATAGAAATACATATTATAGCTGCGTGTGTGGTCACTCGAAAATTTATATAGAAAATATGCCGTAATATGCCTTGCCATGATTCATATTAATATATATTATAGCTACGTCTGTGACGGCCTTTATGTGTGCTAGTTTATTATGTAGGTAGCTATGCTACGCTTGCATCAAGTACCTACATATTATATGCCTATTATCCATTAATGGTTTGGTAGATTGTATTACATACAAATTGCATGAGCGCAAGCTAATTACCGGCTCTCAGACCTAGAATGTAGTAACGTTTGTGGTAATAGGTACTAGGAAGTAGGTACTGAAATTTCCATATTAAATAAACACTGCCGGTTCCGGGATCTAACAAAATACAGTAGGTCGGTATATTACGGTGAAGTGCTTATTACTTTGTAAGGCATCGACAATAACTAGCTTTCTCTCTATATATTGTTTTACATTGTGCTCAACTAGGCGTTTCCATAGCACCGTTATTTATTTGAGTACTTAAACATTTCTGCAAGTTATATCACTAGAAATAATTTCAGAGAAGTAAAATTAATTGTTGTCAGAATTACGAATGACTTACTTATAATATTGTGTTTTTAGAATACAAAAAACAACGCCATTCGTAAAAGTTAGTTCAACTCACAAATTGTGTATGAACCCATGTAATAATGAGTTTCTGTGTTGATCTAGTCTCTGAAGACTCTTTTTACGAAAATATTACTTTAGGAGTTACCAAGCTATTGGGTTCGTATTAAATAAAATTATGTATATAGCTTAGAATATTTATTTACATATAATAATAAAATATAATCTCATTGTAGCTAATTTGATTAGTATGAGTTAGCTTTATGCTTTGGTAGGAAGTTAAACCCATCTGGCACTGGACCCAACAGCATTTCACTAATTTTTATCCAGTCAGCACAATTGTTTGATGCCATTAGTGTTTCTAGATCATCTCTGCCAAAATATGTTGGAGGCCTCTCATTAATTTTTTGTGGAGGTCTCTCTAATAGTCCAACTGGTACATATCTATATAAGAATGATAACCATTCCAGCATAAATCTTCGCGTATTCTCAACTCCTTGCATATCTGAACCCCAATGCTCTAATCCATAATTTGTGTATTTTTTAAGAAGTTCAAATCTTTCACTACTGCGAATGTCCCATATCCTTTGCTCTTTTATTTCAGTAAAAATCCAAGGCTTTATAAGAGCTCCTCGCCCAATCATTACACCTTGGATGGTTGGAGCTATATTTCTTCTCTCAACATAGTCTTCATAACTTAAAATATCACCATTACCATATACTGGACAAGGTGCTGCTGCTTTTGCACAGGTTTCAATATATTCCCAATCAGAAGACCTGGTGTATCTTGCTTCCCTTGATCTGCCATGTACTGTAATAAGAGAAGCTCCCCAATCTGCCATTTTTGGTACAATAGTGTGGGTAATTTTTTTATCTTGATACACACCTGTTCTCATTTTGACTGTGAATGGTATGCTCAGTAATTTGGAAGCACATCTCACTGATGCTTCCAATGCTGATAGTCTATGCATCATGCCACTTCCCCCACCTTTCTTATAAATCAAGTCAATAGGACATCCTAAATTTAAATCTATAAAATCAAGTTCAGTATTTTCTTGAAGCAACTGTGCGACTTTAGTTATTAAGTAAACATTGTTCCCACATATTTGTGCACCAAATAAGTCTTCTGATTCATGTCTTTTGACTAAAGCCCATTCTTGTTTTAGCCCTTTGAGTAATGACTCACACAAAGCCATTTCTCCACAAGTGATATCTGCACCATATTGTTTACATATTCTTCTAAATGGTAAATTACCAACTGTTGTTAAAGGGCTTAGATATAGTTTATCTTTCCAATCAATTGCTTTTCTTTCTCTTGGCAATAATCTAATTAAGTCTTCATCAGTAATGGCACCACTATTATTAACTTTTTTATCTACCTTGCTATCAGTTGTGTCATCTGTTAATTTATCTGTGTCCTCTGCTTTAGCTGCAGATGCATTGTCGGCTGGTTTTTTCCTAGTGTCCATATGTTTGACTAGTTTTTCAGAAAAGTTAAAATCATATTTTCGTTTTTGAAGTAATGTCTGAAGAGAAGGTTGGATTGTATTTTTAGTGTCATCTTTCCATAGCTTCCACTTTTCCATATCAGTTTTGTTGTAACCTTCTTCGGTAATGTGGCAAGACCCAAATCGACAGGCTATACCCCTGGGACATCTCCCCCGGAGATTATATAGATGACATGTTTCACCCAAATCTTTAGGTTTAGATTGCAGATAATCAAGCGGGTTATGAATATATTTACAATTTTTATATTCACATGAAATTAAGACATCGGATGTTTCTGCAGTAATGATTGATGGACATGGTTTGTTTTCTTTATTATCTTTAAAAGTTTTAGGTCGGGCTTTATTTTGACCTCTTTTCTTGTTTTTACAACCAGGCCTCTCTTCATTGTCGCCTGTCTTACACTTTTTGCCTTCTATATTACTATCATCTTCGCCAATATCATGATCTAACTTACGTTTAGAAGAATTAACGTTATCTTCAGCACTGTTGGGTTTAACCGGCCGTTGTATAACATATTCTTCTTTAATAGCACAAACACCTGCTATAACTTTTGCCATTATATAATAAATTGTATTCCTTTAATGCTTAAATTTGGTATAATCTGTATATTTAATCGTAATCGAATAAGTTAGTAATTTTAAAAGGTTATGTTTTATCTTAGGAAATGTGCAAATGACATTTATTAACTGTCACCCGACACTTGTCAAATTGTAGTATTATTGACGTTTGGCTCCGTTTTGATAATGAGGATTTCGGCAAGAAGCAAATTGATGTCGCGTTTACTAAAATATATTAGCAATAAAAATTGTATGATCTAGATATTGCAGTTCTGAGTTTGGATGTTCTTGCTGTTGTTAAGATATCTCTAGTCCCTCGCATTACACAGGGTTCATGTGGAAATTAAAGCTATATAGTGTGAGTTTACATATAGTGCACATATGAAAATGAGTGAAACTAGACATCATTTAATCGCTAGGAAAAAAAAATTAGTATTCTTCGATTTATAGCACAGTGTTTTACCTGAGATAGATAATGCAATTTTCAAACAAAGATGCACGTGGCGGCGTCAAGGTCTGTTTAGCCCTTCATAAAAACTGTTTTGTTTGGGTTACAGGTGTGGTTTTTATGTTGTTTTAAAGCTTATTAGATACAGATTAACGTCAATTAATAAAAACTAGGGGCAATGGGGACGTTTTCTTGAGTTTTTAACAATGTTTAAAAAAACATTGTACGGAACTCAGTTTTGGTCTAAAATGTTTCTTATTTTTATACCAACGGTATTTTTTTGGATGTGTATAGTATACTGTCGTTATTGTCTACACATTGCGTATTATTACTGTTTTTGTTTCAACACGGTTAACCACCTGCTTCAAAAGTTACAAGGTGTTCTTGGTATATGGACTTCCATAACTACTAAAGAAAAATATAATTTTTTATAATTTTTCCTAGCGATAAAATGATGTTTAGTTTCACTCATTTTCATATGTGGACTTTATGAAAACTCACACTGTATACACTATGAGCAACGCTACACACATACATTTTTAAGCAACGATTATGTTATCATTTCAGAATCTGATCCTCGCATTTGCAATGTTAGTGTAGAACGCCGATCCCCTTGTGACCGCGTAGCGCTTTCTACGTGGGAACAAAGACATTCTGCTGTGTTGCCTGATGATTTGCGAAATTTTTATGCTTCTACCGATGGATTTCAACTCACATGGCATTATAAGTATTCAGGTATTGTTTGATAACTAATTTCAATACTTATATGATTTCTTAATTAAATAAGGGCTAGTTTTTGCCCAATTGCAACCACACGTATGATTTTAGTTTACTTATATGGAAAAATCAGCTTGACTTTGTTGCTCTCCGAGTTCCGATTTAATCAGTATTCCCATAAAGTGGTGTAGGTATAAAATAGTATGTACTTATACAAGGCTATGGCCCTTCAGTGGGTATGAGATTGCTTTAACTTATGAAAGTTATGAATGCTTAACACCACATGCACCGCCAACCAAAATGATTGGCACTCGAAGAGCATACCAAAACTTAAATTCTTTTATCCTTTGCACTAGAACAGAAAGAAACACTATAGGTCAAATGCTATTAGCGTAGCGTCCTTTCAAAAACTCACGGGATCCCAACTATTTTAATCAATGTATTTATTTTCAGCTGACGAAATTTTACCCGTGGGCTCGATTAGAGTTAATACATTGAATGAGTTATATCTATCGCCAGCGCTGAAAGATCTTTTAGATTTCTCACTCACGAGACAAACCAGCGGGCAGCGGCCGGTGTTAAATACCAAAAGCAAAGTATTTGAACTAGATACATGCCGTACTATTGGAAAGGTATCAGGTTGATTTACACCATATTATAATAACATGAAATTTCAATGTTGGAACTACCAAGTTCAGACAAAATATTTTTTTAGGCACTATGTAGGTATAACTGATGTTATAATAAGCCCTTTAATCTCAGAACGACTTAGTAGTTTTAAGTTAACGCTAACTACAGAAAAAGGGCGTTTGTTTGTCAAAACGTTCGTTTTAATTTTTAAGTAGATATAGACAGCAACAAAGTAGCTGAACGTTTTACTGACTAGTATCTAGCATTTTATGAATTCGGAATGCTGGTTATTATTCTGCATTTTGACATTTATTTCTACACAAATCTAAGATATTATAATTTAGAAGATAGAAGGACTTATGTTGCTGACTGTATTTCTAAATTTTACTTCATATTAATAATTGTATAATGGTTCATACCTCGGGATGCTAGTTTTACTAGCAAATATTCGAGTTCTCTGTAATTATATTTTTATTACGTGTTTATTTATAGTTGCCGTAACAATACTCATAGCTATCTCATTCTGAGTCCTAGAACTTAGTTCATAATAAGAAAAAGTGAGAAATACTCTCATATTCTTTTATTGCATTTCAGATTTGTTTAGTGTACACAGGCGGTTCATGGTCGGTATGGCTTGCGACACGTGAAGGTGCCTGGGGCTGGCTTGCCGATTCCTTCACGCAGTATTTTCGAATGGCTTTGGTGCACTTGGGGCTACCTGGATGGCAGGCAGCCTTTGCTAATTTGCCTCTGATTCCTTGGGCTGAAGTAAGAAAGTCTAAGTTATAAGTTTATAGTATAGTAAGTTATACCTATATTTACGTATTCTATTCATAGATGTTGATGACGTTAATCGTTGGGGTCTTGTCATACATTTTATTTAATTCATTTCAATCCATTACAAGCGCTGTTAACAAATTTACAGTAGGACTTTATATATTTATGTTGATTCATCACAGCAGTATAAAATGAGCACCATGAAGTTGATCTATTTTCCTTGATATGTTCACTTATAAAATGTATATCGTTTCAGCAATTGTTCCTACTACTTGCGCCGCATTTACTAGACAAATCGGAATTAGAAGGCAGTACTATAACGATCGCTAACGAAACTGGTCTGAATCACATAGATCCAAATATATTTAAAACATCGGTCCGACATCATAAACATGCTTCGCGACAGACAAATCAATAGAGCCTCCAGTAGAATGTATTTTTCATAGAACAGAAACTGAAGAACTAATAAAAATATTCATGTATCCAGAGCAGTGTTTTATTGAAATATTCAAGCACGAAATAAAATGAAGCGATGTAGTTACATAATGTATATTGAATAATTCTTCACACAATAAAATTTTACAGCTAAATAACAAAACAAAATGGACGGAATGTGAGATTCTTAATGCAGTACAAGCTAATTCATAATTAAATGTTGCTTAAATAAGTGATACAATGTAAGCAATAAAGCTGCCTTATCTCGGCACCACATATTATAATAATACTATGTAAAGATACTCATCGCTGGGACCAAACGGCTGAGTCGCTAGGTATCCACAAGTGCAGTGTTTCGTATTTTGTATTGCAGGGCGACTGCACCGCTTGGCCACACGATAGAATGTCATTCAAACCTTAATACTCTGAACCAGCTTTGTCATCTTTTACTTCACACAAATTGACAATACAAAATATAGATTCTAAAATAATTAAATATTGTTACAAGTAGATCTTTTGTTGATGAACGTGTTTTCTTAACAATACAAGCAGTTTCTATTATTAAGTAATAAATGTCTGTAAAAATTACATAATTTTCAAAAATAATGAAATTGTATAAATATGAATAAATAATACGAAACATTTCTACAAAAAAAAAAATACGAGAACGTAATGTATGTAAAATAAAAAAATAAAATGTGATATATTTCATGTGATGTTAAATATAATCCATTCATTAAAAGATCATGCCTATTACATATTAAAATTATGCTTCTTTTTCGGCAGTGGTAGGAGAAAATGCATCTAATTTACATTAACTAAAAGCAAGAAGTGTTCACTACCATAAACATTCGTCGAATCGTACAAAATATTCTCAATTCTTATCATTTAGGCCTAAAGCTGCATATTATCTAATAAGACTTCTATCTTAACACTAAAACGCTTTTTACCTCAGGTGGGAATATCATTGAATCAGGAGCTCGTTCAACATTATTCTACAAAATGTAACTTTCTTTTTTATAAGTAGGATAAAGTCTATTGTCATTTGAAATATATTTTTTATTACGAGTATAACGGGGCTGAAACATGTAACGTGAAAATGGTTATACAAATAAATTGAATAAGTTTGAAAAGTGTGCTATAATTTCCCTCGGGTGTACTTTAGTGGTAACAAAATTATGTGAGAAGTAGTGAGAATAATATTTAAGAGTAATTGGAATGCCTTATTATCAACAAGCTACCTCTTTTCATAGAGAAGTTCTTACGTGGCACATTTCAACATATTCCACTCGAATACATAACACTCTTATCTAAACTTCACTTATATAAGAAATTCTCTTCAATCCGTTAATTTAAAATAAGCTTTTAAATACAACCATATTGTGATGTTTTAGTCTTATCATTAAGTTTATAAAGGTACAAAGTTTGTATCAAATGGCTTCAGGCGTTATTAATTGCTTAGTTTTTCTTAGTCGTTGGAACTATGACTTCAGGCACGTATTTCATGCTTATGAGACGATTAAAAGTTCTAATTACATTATGGCAAAGGTTTAATTCAGCATTTGAATTTCGCGTTGGGATTTTTATTTTAATCTTTAAAGACTATATAGTTGAAAAAGCTTAGATATGTTAAAATATTTTGATGCTCTAATTAGCGCGGGAAGACGCATGGGCGGCGCTTGCTAATGCCGCGAAATTGAGTTTTGTGAATGCTAGTAAATCCAACTGACGGGCACCCACTGATGGTCGGTGGAGAGAGAATGCAACGCGTCCATGATCTTGGAGTAAGTGGTATCTACATTATTGTTAGTGATAACGAGATCTATGTACTTTTCGTTTTGGCGTTGAATGCGGGCGCTCTCCTCCAGCGTTTGTTTCATATCTTCTTCCTGTAGAATAATACATGTTAGTTTATTGAAACTCATTATCGATACATTTCAGTAAATAAGTAAATTCACTAACTCCTTTGACGTTTATAAGTGTTACTTTGTGACTTAAATGAATAAATAATTTCGGCTTTGACTTTGATACTAACAATTAACACTATGCTTACTCGATAATGACTACCCGATATACGGTAGGTATATAAAAGACGTGCCAAAGTCAAAATATATGCTTGTTATGGACGCATCTCGCCAAAAACATTTACTTACCACTGAATAAATGGTTTAGAAAAAGATATTTGATTGACTGTTGCTAATTTAGGCAACTTTTAATGAACCTAGTTTGATTGAATTTGAGTTGCCGTAGTGTCCAATTTTGGTATCAATTTGGTAGGTTGCGTCATTGGTATGTTGGCATAAGTCTACATTTGAGCAACTATCGACTTTAACTGAAAATTTTATAATAAAAGCATGTAATTTGTAGGTCTTGTAAATGTCTATCCAAAACTCTAACTTTAAAATGACGATAACACAGCCAGCACTAAACTTCGGGATTTCCGATTCATGTTACTGGAAGGTCAGGTAAATTTCACTTTAACATTTTGCCTCGACGTGCACGTTAACGCATACGTTGGTTCGAACTGTTATCAACACCTCTGGCAATCTATATAGTTATCTATTAGTCACAAATTATCAAATTCGTTAGGTCAGCCAAAAATCAGCGGGCCTTCGGATACACTTGGCTATCGACTACTTCCACAAATTAAATTACATTTAGTTTATATCCAGAAAATAAACTAATGTTATTATAAAGAATAAATGTAAAATAATGCACCAATCTCATGCACAGTTATTTAATAACACAATCGAACTTCAATCTTCTATTACATGGCCAAAAATATAGTAGATAAGAAATCATATAATTTAGTCTCAAATCATGCGAAAAACGAACTAATGACACATAAACAGTACTTGGGCATGCCAACTTTGAGTCATAAAAATACTAGGGCATAAAGGTCAGTCGAACATAGGCCTACAGGGGTTGGTCGCACCAGACGGGAAAATTAGGTCAGGCGATACAAAGTAATGACACTATTTTATCAGACAAAAGTGCCTACATAACCTATCTTATCGTTTTGTCTGACGAAATTAGTTAATTTTAGATATTTCGTTACATTATGATTATTGATTTATTCCCACGAGGTCGAGTCCCACTATGTCGAGTTCCCGCTATGTCTACTTTGAAAATTCTCGCTTTTATTCCCATCTAGTCGAGTCGCTGAAAACGTCGATTTTAGTACCGCCACGACTACTTTAAATTTTTTAATTGTACAGTCGCGGTCAACGCTTTGATTGAAAGGTGTTGCCGGAGCGTCTTTCTCGGCTCTAGTTAGTCATCTGCGAAGGGGACGGGTATAAAGGTATATAAATGATTTAGACCTTGACTATAACAATAATACTTAGTAGTTGTTATTTGCCCGTGTGGACCCGGACTAGAATAGGCCACCCCATATCTTCCCATGGGTGTCGTAAAAGGCGACTAAGGGATTCACCAGAGAATGGGCAGCAGCGCTCTCTGAGTTAGATGAATATCCTTACTGCGATCGCCAACCCGCCTGCCAAGCGTGGCGATTACGGCAAAACGCCCCCCATTGGGGAGACCATGTCCAGTAGTGGACGTTTTAGGGTTGTTATGATGAGTTGTTATTTGAAATTATAGACCAACACGAAGGGGGGACACTTTAGCGCGTTAACCCAGTACCTAGGTACGAAAAAAAAAAGAGTTCAGTCAAAATGACTATAATTACAGTGCATGCCAGAATGCAGTATTGCCAATTAATTAGAGTGTGGTTCATTCGTATTTTTTGTGAATTATTAATAAAAAAAATAAGATTGGTGGTGTGTTATACCGATTGTATTGTTGAAAAAAAGCTTTTACAAGCAAAAATATAGAAAAGAGTGAGATTCCGTGTAATAGTACAAATAATATTTACGTTTAAACGTAAATATTATTTGTACTATTGTTACCACCTAATTTTTTCCCACATTTTATTCCATATCTAGTCAATATTTTAAGTACAAATGTTAAAGATTTTTTTAATCTGGCAACATTACACAAAATAATTTTCAAGGTGGCAACACTACCACAAATTCAGTTAAATAATTCGTTTCAAATGGTTGTGTGAGCATGTTAACTGTGTTGTGAAAGTTTAACTAAAAAGGATAAGGTAAGTCATTTTGTTAATTCAGTGTCAAAATATATTTAAGAATACTTAGATTATAAAAAAAATCTAAAATACTAGCTTGTTTTGCACTTGTGTCAAGCGATTTAGAATTTAGAAAGATTTAGATTTACACAATCTTGAAATTCAATTGATGTATTGACATGCTATGCATATTAGCAGATATTTATTATGACAAATATGTAGATAGGTATACATCCGTGTTGACCTTATAGATTATGTAGTTGTAAACTACTAAGTACTAATGAAGTAATTACTTTTAACCATACAATTGAGATAACGTTATAGGTACGTCTTTTGTCAAAACAAAATGGCCGACTTACGATCCTATAATTAGTTAGATTAGTAAAGTTATAGTTCTATCTTCCGTATATTTATTGCTATTAGAAAATGAAAAATGAAAGTGCAAAATACTTGTAAACCCCGTTTATCTACTACTTACCTATAATACAAACTAACCTAAGAAATGTATTCCAGCAATGGATTTGGTCCGAATAACAGAAATTTTACAAGGGACTAACAATGAAAATGTGGTTGATGAAGCAGCACAACAAAACGCTGTTCAAAATAGTCCAAGTAAGTTTTATGCAAAAAATATTGATTTTTTTTTCTTGATTAGTTAATATATGAATCTATAAGTTTTAGTTATATCATTTGTGAAACCGTGTAAATTTAAATATAAAATATTTAAACCTACACGGTTTTGCCATTATTTGAAATAAATTGTATTATTATTTTTTAATGCTAATTAATTATTATTAATTAATTGAATTAATCAAATCAGTTAATCACTGTAAATATGTGAAATATCTATGTACTACGAAATGTCTAGATAACATCAAAACATGATTATAATTTAATTATTTTATTGAACATTTAAAAACACTGTGATTATTAATTTTAGAATAGATAGAAGTAGATACTGTTAATACCTACAACATAATTATATTTCATAAAGGTATATGTCGTAGTATACCTATCTACTTATAACCTGATCTGTGATTTACTGTGCTCCTAAATTAAAAGAATTAATGTTAAGTAAATTTTTTACAACTGTTGTCAAAAATAAATAAGAAGATTTATTCTATTGCTCATTATTTAATGAAACATTAAAAAAAACACTGTGATTATTATTTTTAGAATAGATATAAGTTGTTCTTGTTATCTTATTATTAAGTGTGAGTTATTGATCTGTGATTTACTATGTACTCATTATAGAAGAATTAATGTCAAGTATATTTTGTACAACTGATGTCAGAATAAGAATATTACGATTTGAATCATTTGTTTTATTCACTGTACATTTCGTTAACGTTCGACATGGTGGCACCAGACAAAAGAGATTTTCAACGACTCGACTAGATGGGAATAAAAGCGAGAATTTTCAAAGTAGACATAGCGGGAACTCGACATAGTGGGACTCGACCTCGTGGGAATAAATCGATTATTCTACAAATAGTTCTTGCAATCACGTGCTTTTTGTGATGGATGCGCTAACAAATATCAAATACAAATAAAACATTATTTTAACAATTAGCAGGTATATGTTCTGCCTTAGAAATATGATACTAATAATGTCCAACTGACAATGCTGCCTGCGCTCAGCGTCAGAGAAGTATGATTTGTCTCTTTTTCTTTGGCTGATCTTGATAAGTTTCCTAGCGCTGTAAGCGTGAGAACCTATCAGGACCATCATTAGTATGGAAAATATAGCGCATCTTTAAGAAGTTTTAAAAGCCTTTTCAGACGTAGGCATACAACAGAAGGTTATTTGACTGCGATCTTCTGAAGTATTGTCGTCCTTCCAGTCAGTTATTCCCAGTTTCGGCAAAGCGTCCGCTTTGGTTCTACCTCTTATTCTGTTGTTATAAGAATATTTAGATTTTATTTAGAGAGAAGAACTTTAAAAGCCTACAAAAATGCGCACTTACCTCATATAACGATGCGAGCGATTCTAGCGTGCGCGCGCGCCTCGAACTGTAGCGGATGGAGCTCTGCCTGTCGAACTACAGAACGCATGCGCACAATACGTCAATGCACGATACTTACTAATAAAATAAGTCAACACTAACAAAATGGGAAACAACATGCTTAACAACTTAATAAGGAACAATAATTGATAATTCAAATTAATTAAAATAGCTTAGGGCAAGCTTAGCTATGTTCTAAAATGATGGAGTTTACACACGGCTTGATTAAATAGGACGATTAATTATTTTAACTCTGCCTAATATATCCGGTATAAGAGATAGTACCGGTAATTTATTTAAAGTCAGTCTGATGCCTACAAAACTGATTATTTTACTTATACTATTAATATGTTAAAGTTTTGATATTTGTATGTTTTGTTACTCAATCACGGCAAAACAGCTGAACGGATTAAGATGCAATCACAATCGATTCAGCGGTTCATGAAAGCTTTACTTTTTATATAAAACTAGCTGACCCGCGCAACTTCGTCTGTCTTACATAAGAGAATTTTCCCCGTTTATGCAACATTTTACATGGATGCTCCGGTCCTTTTGGCTATCCAACACTAAAATATTTTTCAATTCAAACCAGTAGTTCCTGAGATTAGCGCGTTCAACCAAACAAACAAACTCTTCAGCTTTATAATATTAGTATAGATATATAATTATGTATAGTCTTCTAGCTAATACATTTTCAATGTGGCAAATGGTTTAAAACTTCAAGAAATCTATCATAAGTAAATCACTTGGAGAATTAAGGTGTATCTATAATTTTATTGCTCTTTTATTATTAAAGTTTATATAATCACACTTCTCGGTTACACGCTGTTAATTTATAGTTTAATATTGCGAAGGGACGGCCAATCTATATATGGCTTAGCGCTTAATGTGTAGACTCCATATTAACAATAGCTATTTGAATAAGATAATTTTCAAGGACGGTCAAACCACACTATATACCATTGTGAACATAAAAAAGAGGATTTGTCTTACGGTCAAGTTGCGATTGGATGCGTAAGTTAGGTTCTTCAGTTGCTCGATGCCGGGCGCTCCGATCATGACGACAAACGGTAGAAACTCTCCGCTGTTGTGCAGCAGTTTCAGAGATTGGGGGGCGCAGTCTAAGATGCACATTTTACCTGAAAACGTTTGTCTCGGTATAAGCTATCTTCTCGAGAGGCAAATTATGCAGTAGTACTACGCGATCGACGTGCGAGGACGAACAGTGATGATAACATCACGTTCATATACGGGAGACCATGAAGTGTGCACTCATAGACAATTTTTATTACTGGTGGAATCTGGTAAGCAACCGTTAAAAACATTTAGTTATTACTTTTAAACTATATGCGTTCTCTTATATTGTATAGAGATGGCATAAGAAAACAATACATACTTTAAAGTCTTAGGTTTAAGCTGCCGTGAATATCTAATGAAAAATTTAATATAGATAAGTTCCTGATTGACTTCTGTCTCGCTCTGACTATCGAGGGTGGGTTTGAAAGAAGAGTATATACCTATTCCTTTTTCTTGCAGTTTGGTTTTTGATCAGAAGACAACAAGCGATCAAACACCAAACGGTCAGTTGTTCACGTGACTTAATATAGTAGAACTAATATTATTTCTTATACTATAAACAGACAAGGAAAGCAATTGTAAGTTACCTTCCTTCATAACGGCACGTATGGAGTCAAGATGTGTGCCATACAGGTGTCCGTTATGTTCCCCGTACTCCAGGAAGCGCCCGGCGTGTGCGTCGCGCTCCATCTCCTCGCGGGACACGAACCAGTACGACTGGCCGTTCTCTTCCATGGGTCGCGGGGGACGAGACGTGTCTGGAAGAATATCATGAGGATGTTTATTGACTGAAGGTATGTATTATTAGCTTAGCTAGCTTAGCTTTCAGTATGGGGGGGGTTTGTATTTATGCTTTAATAGTTGCACTGCCTAGCTTGCTTTCTCTGCTTTCTAGCTTCACTGGATTGGTTGCTTGTTTAGTATAGATGCAAACCCACTTTACTCGACTCTTCAAGACGAGTAAGGTGCCAATGGTCTTAGGGGAGAGCGCAACAGTCGTGTAGATCCCTAAGACAAGTTTAGTGGGGAATCCTTCACGTGGTTGCCCCTGTTATTGGTCTAGTTCCCTATGAAATAGACGCAACTAAAACCACCAGTCGACCACTGCCTGGGATGGAGAGGTCATGTTCCGGCGCACTGTGGGCTGAAAATCGACCTCCATAGACATAGAAATGAAAGTTGCTAGATGTTCGTTTTGTTGACAGATATGGCTTCTATTAGCTATTATACACATAATAATGTCGTCTGAGCTAACTCCGCACAGAAATGAATTTATTATAAGGTTTTTTCGAAAAAAATGTATGGAGCTAGCATGAAAAATCTGAATATCTCTGAACTTGCAAGGAAAACCGTAATATCCTCAGAGATGGTTATAGGACTAATTATTTGTGATTTTTTGACATACTTCATATAATGGTACCTGCTGCAGAATTTTTTTAAAAATCATCTAATTTTTAATTAATTTTTTTTAACATTAAACGATTTGTTTTATTGTAAAAGTAAAGAAACAACACGTTATATGCATATAATACTAAATCTTCGCCAGTTATTTGTTAAAATATCAAGAAAATTATTTTTGCCTTAGATAGTATATATGTTTTAAAACAGGTAATTGGATACCATTACTAAACTTTGCATACAGGTAAACCACTGAATATTAAATTAGCCTTCTAATGAGTTCTGAATAAGAGATTAAGTGATTTGCAATATCGCACAATGGTAACTACGGAGTACACTAATTAAATTCTTACAGGTAAGTACATAAGTAAACTAATTAGTTAATTAGACATGTTACGAGTTCTAAGAAACATTTTCGACAACTGTCTAATTATTTTATTATTATGTCTAAATGAAGGTATTTTTTTAAATCATTAAATTCTACTAATGTCAAAGTAAAGATCAATCGATAAGTTAGTTATTTTATTAACGCTAATAATAGGCATTAAATAAAAAGAAAAATAAATTAAAAAGGTATTTTTTAATAGTTGATAAAATTTATATAAAACAAAACATAGGTACAAAAGTATGCAAAAATATAAATAGGTACAAGAATAGTAATATAAAATATTTAAAAATAAATCAATTGCAAAACATATTTACGTACCAAAGCTAAATAACGAAAGATCATGAAAAAATTACATTGAATAGAATTATAAATAAAAGCTCAAAAAGTTTCTAGTTTTCCTTATCACACTCGTCGATTTCTGAATCAGAATCTAGATTGCCTAGAAACTCAAAGTCAGTTTCTTGAAACTGAATTAAATTGAGGGTTTCAGGAAATAAATCCTCCTTTTTCTTGGCATCTGACTTGGGCCTTTGTACATTTATAAAAGGATCCGAAGAAACAACTAACATATTAAGGATATCATGATTCGAATCTTGCCTGCTCTTTTTCTGCGAATGATGTTCCCGGAACCTCCTAAAATCTTTATTGCGAGACTCGGATGCTTCTTCCGAGAGACTTCCTATGGGTACAACATCATTCTTCTCGATTATGTCTGCCCCGTGTATAAGTAATTTGTGGACGGTTGATGACATATAGTACCAGTCATATAATTCCACGTACCTCTCTGCTGTTTTGAAGGCATAATCTTTAAATTTAATTATATCTACTTTTTCCCCGGAAGTTATTGCCTGTAAAATCACAGCAAATCTTCTTATTAGTTCTTCGTCCAACCCAGTAATGGCTGCAGTTTTATGGGGAAATTTGAAAAACTTTCTTGCAGTGTTGCCGTCATTAGTAGTTCCGGAATCTTGTTTAACAATGTCAATCAATAGATTTAATTCGTCTTTAAATTTGTCTTGAATAATCTTTTTTCTCTTACTTAGCATTTCTTTGTGCTCGTTACCTCTCGCAGCCCACTCTTTAAAATCTAGTCTATACGAAATATGTAGTAAACATTCCATACAATTTATACGGGCGTGTAGAGATGACAATCCAAACTCGTATATATCAGAAGATACGGTCTTTGCTGTTACTACACTCAAACGGTTCATTTCTGTCGGTTTTGCCAGACACAAATAGCATGATGAACTTGATCTGGCTTGAGACAAATACGTGCAGACTTTACCATCGATCATTGTCATCATTAGGTGATGATTCACCCTGTTTCTATTATTGCACTCTGTAGGAATGAGAGCCTTAATTTCTTCATCCATTCGTCGTTTGTGTTCGATGACTACTGCTTCGCTTTCCTTCACAAAAGTAAATTGAACTGGACGACAATACATTGCTGAGCATGGTTTTGGGTTCATCCACAAAGTATTGTCTCCATCAGTCAGTTTTAGTGGCACCAAGGAAGTCATGAAAATACTTGAATCGTCTTGATCGCTATCCATTTTCTGCTTGTATCGGCTTTGGTTTGACGCACCATCGAAACCCCATTTAGATATCAATTTTAAATCCTTATTTTGCACATCATCGTTAGGAAAACTTTGGAGGATTCTTTTGACCGTAATGTCGAGTAAAGCTTGAAGGGTTATTCTTGCCGATGAATCGGTCACTAACACTGATTGCTTCGGAGGATAGCATGCCAGCTTGGTTTGTTGCACTTTATAGTAGGACGGATAAATATCCTTTCTACTTTCCCGAATAGCTGACTCTCGTGATGTATTGCCACTTTGATAATTTTAATGAAAGGAGTAATCCAAGTGCTTTTTCTGGTGTAAATAAGATAGTTTTCACCGGTTGCTTAAGCGTTTCCTTAATTTTAGAGGCTGCTTCAGGATGTTTCAGCATATATTCGATTACAGATGCGATATCCTCACAACCTTCTTCCTTAAAACGCGCTGCTGCTGTATATGCCAATTCACTGGGATTGTCAGTTTTATGCTCATCAGATCTTCTCTTCTTCTGTTTGCTTTCCAGATCTTCGAATGGTTTTCGTGACCTCTTTGTCATTGTACCAACAGAGTATGATGTTGAGGGTTCTGGAGAGATTGATCTTGATCCCTTAGCAACAGTTGGTTCTTGAGCGACTAAATTTATACAACTTGGCCAATCGATAGTTGCTTGCAGCCAAATTTCGTATTGTTTTCTAAAAGTATCAAGAATTCGGTGAGATTTTTGCCACCTTTGTGATGCAGCTCGTACAAATCTCCGACAAAATTCTTTTAGAGTCACTTGATCTTCAACGGAAAGACAAACGTCTAGGCGGGATATAACTTCACTAAACAATACCTCATGATCAAATGAAGTACTCTTACATTTTAGAAGAACGAATAGGTCTAAATTGGTATTTAAACTTTCCATTATAAAATTTCACAGTGATATGTTAGGGGTAACAAAGCTTAGAATAAACTAAATTATGATGCAAAATGTTAACCATTTTATATTTCAGTCCAACATTAGTTAACGACCTCATTAGACAGTTGTCGAAAATATTTCTTAGAACTCGTAACATATCTAATTAACTATTTAAGTTGTAACCTGTAAGATTTTAATTAGTGTAATCCGTAGTTACCATTGTGCGACATTGCAAATCACTTAATCTCTTATTGAGAACTCATTAGAAGGCTAATTTATTATTCAGTAGTTTACCTGTATGTAAAGTTCAGTAATGGTATCCAATTAACTGTTTTAAAACATATATACTATGTTAGGCAAAAATAATTTTCTTGATATTTTAACAAATAACTGGCGAAGATTTAGTATTATATGCATATAACGTGTTGTTTGTTTACTTATACACCAAAACAAATCGTTTAATGTTAAAAAAAATTAATTAAAAATAAGATGATTTTTAAAAAAAATTCTGCAGCAGGTACCGTTATATGAAGTATGTCAAAAAATCACAAATAATTAGTCCTATAACCATCTCTGAGGATATTACGGTTTTCCTTGCAAGTTCAGAGATATTCAGATTTTTCATGCTAGCTCCATACATTTTATTCGAAAAAACCTTATAATAAATTCATTTTTGTGCGGAGTTAGCTCAGATGACATTGTTATGTGTATAATAGCTAATAGAAGCCATATCCGTCAACAAAACGAACATCTAGCAACTTTCATTTCTATGTCTATGGAGGTCGATTTTCAGCCCACAGTGCGGCGGGTCAATCGTCGAACGACAGACGATGGATAGTAATGACCTCCCGCGTGTTTGTGCCGTGCGCGGGGACCCGTACGGAGGGATGATGGAGTCCTGGGGGTTGAGTGGTGATGTGGCGATGGTAGTGCTGCTGATCTGCAACACGCCCCTTTGGTCCGGATTTCCTCTCATACGGGAGGTCGTAGTCTAGCCAGCTGCGATCAATCGGCTGCGGCGTCCGCTAATGCGGCCGCCAGGCGAGTGCCCTTGGGTGAAGAGGTCTCCAGCTGGCAGTGCTCGTCTCCCACCTCAGTGGTTTAGGGTGGAGCGACTAGTACTGTACGTCTCGGGGACAGCTCACTTGGGGGTTCACTAGCTGGTAGCCCTGGTGCCTGAACAAGGCATCCCCAACGTTGAGGGTTCCATGGTGGGTGGGGAGCCAGCAGGTGAAAAGTAAGATAGACCAATGGACTCTGTCACAAAAAAATCAAGGGCTTGACCGATAAGGGCGAGCAACAAAGGACCTCTGGACCCTTAGGGGGAGAGGTCAGCAATAGTGTAGGAGCTGCAAGTGGGAGCACCTACATACCCAAGCTGCATGGTCGTGATGGCCTCAGTGGCCGTCCGAGCATGAGCCAGGGGAGTGGTGCTCACACGGGCAGTATTGAGAAATGGAGAGGGGGTAACCCTGGAAAGGGCTACCAATTTAGAGGGCGTGAGAGCCACAGAGGGGGTCTGACATGCAGGGAATACCCGAAGGGGGATCCCAGCGGGACACCCTCGGGGAGTGGGTGTCAGCCCTCCAGGATCGGGGAGGCCAGGAAGGAGCAGACGGGCGAGGCACACCTTAGGGAGCCAAACTCGGCTGCACACTCCGCAGACCATACCCGGGGCAGGAAGAGGCGCAGTGGGTGTGCCAACCGCAAGCGGCGTGAGCTGCAGCGGCAGTTGGCACAGGCACCCGATGCAGTCTCGTCAAAAAGGGTCAGGGAAGTGAGCGACGATGCTGTTGCTCAGGCAGATTGCAATAAACGTGCCAAGACCCTAGGTGACTCCTACAGGGAGGCGCTGACGTGGGTTAAAATGGCTATTGTTGCCGACAACTTTCCTGACGCTCTGCTTAATGCAGAGCTGGTGGAACCCATAAGGGTGGCCATTTGGGACCAGCTGGAGGCCACACCGGATCCTCTGCCGGCCATTAGTGTCGGTGCACTGCTTGGTGGAGCTCTGCACGTGACGTGTGATGGTGAGAGAGCCGCAGAGTGGCTTCGCGGCCTCAACGGTAAAACCGTTGGGAACGTGAAGCTCAGAGTGGTCAGCACCAAGGAGCTTCCAAGGCCAATAAAGATGGCCTGGAAGACCAGGAATACCTGGTGCCTAGATGCCTCCAGGGTGCTGACCATGCTGCAGCGCCTCAACCCCTCTCTGAGGACCTGCAAGTGGAAGGTGCTGAGCACGCAGGTCGAGGAGACGCACACCAGGCGCATTGTCCTGGTGGACAGCGTGTCAGCTGCGGCCATAAAAGCAGGCGGCTTCTGTCTCCATGCTGGCATGGACAAAAGCACGTTCAAGATCCTTGAGGATCTGAAAGTGCAGAAGGTGACAGTGGGTGCCAGCGTGGGGGAGGAGGCCCATGCGGCGACGGCACCACAGGTGGGGGACGGGGAGGAGCCCGTGAACCCAGTGGTGATTGAACCAGGTACGGCTCTCTACACGTCATCGCCATGCGTGTCTCCGAAGACCGACGACATAATCGGACATATAGATTGTCTAGATCTGTCGTCGCCGGAGGCTGCGGGGGCGCTGATGGAGGAAGGGAGTGAGGGGGCGGCCAGCAGGGCCTGCCACCGTAGACGCCACCATAGGCAGACCGAATGGCGGGACTAAGGTGCGTACAAATAAACCTTCATCACTGCATCGGGGCGATGGCCGTTCTGGCCCACTACCTTCGGATGAAGGAATATGATATTGCCCTGATCCAGAACCCTTATGTTAAAGAGGAAAAGATCAGAGGTCTGGGTGGGACAGGAGGTGTAATTTATTCACTTTTTCCACTCATGATATAAGGACAAGTGTGTATGTCAGAAAAGGCATAAATGCAATGCCCTTATACAATTTTTGTTCTAGGGATCTTACGACAGTTAAGATCGATGTGCGAGGGAGCGCAGGGCGGGATATTGTAATCCTGACCTCTGCATACTTCGACTATATGGACAAGGAAACTGTATCTAGACAGATAAAGGACCTTGTTGAATATGGCAGCCGGGAGAACCTGGACATGATCCTGGGGTGTGATGCCAATGCACACCACACAGTCTGGGGGAGCACGGATGTAAATGTAAGAGGGGAAAAGCTACTGGAGTATGTGGTGAGTACCTCTTTACAAATTTTAAATAAGGAAAACAGGCCAACGTACGTCAACTGTAGGCGAGCAGAGGTAATTGACATCACGTTAGCCTCCAACAGGGCTAGCACTAAGATTGTCGAGTGGCATGTGTCTGATGAGATTACCTTGTCAGATCATAATTACATATGCTTTAAGTATAGGACGCTGGTTCCAGCTCCTATAACACGTAGAAGGAATCCCAGAAATACGGACTGGAACTCCTTCAGGAGTGACCTCAGAATAGATCTGGAGGATCCTAAGGGTAAGCTTCATTCTATATTAGACATAGAGTTTACAGCAGACAGATTAGTCCAGACTGTAAATACGGCCTGGACAAGTAACTGCCCTGAAAGGGAACTTAGGCCCAAGAGGGTACCGTGGTGGACGCCAGAGTTGGTCAAGCTTAGGCTTGAAGCCAGAAGAGCGTTTAACAATGCTAGGACCAGCAGGGACTATAGCGGTTACGCTCGCTGTTTGACCAACTACGACAAAGCTGTCCGGAAAGCCAAACGGAAGGCTTGGAGAGCCCACTGTGAAAACATCAGTACTATTCCTGAAGGAATGAGACTCTCCAAAGCTATCTCGACTGTCAGAGCACACCCATTGACAACCATCAGAGATGGCAATGGGCAGCGAACAGGGTCTGTAAGGAGACACTAGCAATGATGCTAAACACACACTTTCCGGACTGTAAGATAATAGAAAAGGAGCAGGAGGAAGCGATTAGCCTGGTTGAACTAGGCTACCGTACAACCAAAGCAGATTGGGACACTGCAAGGAAGGTAGTGGATGAAGGGAAAGTCGGCTGGGCTCTAAATGGTTTTCAACCGTTCAAGTCACCTGGACCAGACATGGTCTATCCTATTATCCTACAACAGCTGCACTCTTGGTTCTGCATTTGTGCAGACTATACAGAGCCTGCATAGCTTTTGGATACTTTCCAAAGATATGGAGGCGAGATAAAGTCATCTACATACCGAAGCCGGGCAAAGAGGACTACGAAGAAGCCAAGGCATACCGACCTATTAGTCTTGAGTCGTTCTTCTTGAAAGCCCTGGAGAAGTTAGTAGATAGACATGTCAGGGTGGGAGCATTGAGAAAATTTCCTCTCCACGGGCTACAATGTGCCTACCAGTCGGGAAAATCCACTGAAACGGCACTGCATTTTGTGGTAAATAAGGCAGAACATGCATTAGATAACCGAGAAGTATGCATTGCTGCATTCCTGGATATTGAGGGAGCTTTCGATCGGACCACCTTTGATGCTATTAGTGTGGCATCGGCAAATCACGGCATAGAGCCAACCATTTGCAAGTGGATCAATTGTATGCTCAGAGGAAGAATTATTAGGTCTGAGTTGTTAGGGGATGAAATGATTGCAATGACCACCAAAGGCTGCCCTCAGGGTGAAGTACTCTCACCACTCTTATGGTGCTTGGTGGTTAATTCACTCTTAGAACAACTCAACAAAGGTTCCGTACTTAACGGTCGGATATGCTGATGACTTGGTGATACTTGTCAATGGAAAATTTCCGAGCACAGTATCCAGTCTCATGCAGAGGGCCCTGAGTATGGTAAAAAATGGTGCAGTAGTAACTATTTATCGATCAACCCAGGGAAAACTACTGTCGTGCCGTTTACTAGGAAGAGAGATCTGACTGGCTTGTGAACTCTATCCATGTATGGTACACAGCTACAATGGTCCACGGAGGTGAAGTATCTAGGCATGACCTTAGATAACAAGCTAACGTGGAAACCTCATGTAGACAAAGCCATAATGAAGGCCCAGCAAGTCTTCGGTATGATTCATTCTACTTATGGGAAGACCTGGGGCCTGAAGCCCAAGGTCATCAAGTGGCTATACACAATGATGATAAGACTCATAATCACATATGGAAGCGTTGTCTGGTGGCCAAGAACCAAACTAGCAACATGCAGGAAAGCGCTGTCGAAGGTGCAGCGGTTAGCCTGCATGGCTATAACAGGGGCGTTCCCTACTACGCCAACGGCTGCGTTAGAGATCCTGCTGGACCTAACGCCGCTACACATTGTTGTGGAGTTAGAGGCGATGAAGGCGCTACATAGACTATCTATACATGGGCTGTGGAGCGTCAACATGCAAGTAACTCGGCACACAAAACTGGAGATCTCGAAGGATCTTAAAGAGATTATGAGCATGGGATGTGACAAAATGCAACCAATGCACATATTCAAAAAGAATTTTAAAATAAAGGTCCCCACAAGGGACGAATGGAGACGAGGTCTACGATCCCCTGACAAGGGTTGTCTCATCTGGTACACCGATGGTTCCAATATGGAAACAGGATCAGGCGCTGGTATTTATGCCAACGACTGCAAGGTGAACCAAAGCATGGGCAAATATGCAACGGTCTTCCAGGCGGAAACCTATGCTATAATTGCCTGTGCGCAGGAGAATATTAACAACAATGTCACTGACAAGATTGTTTATATTCTCAGTGACAGTCAAGCTGCTCTTAAGGCTCTGAACTCCTGTAGGGTGGACTCAGCACTGGTCCTGAACTGTGTTGAAGCCCTTAACAAACTTGGCAGGAAAAACACAGTCAGACTGGTGTGGGTTCCGGGGCATGCAGGGGTGCAGGGTAATGAGGAGGCTGATGTATTAGCCAAAAAGGGCTCGGAGCAACTATTTGTGGGCCCCGAGCCATTTGTAGGTCTCTCTGAGAGTACCGTCAAGGCAGCTTTGAATGCACATGGCAATGATAAACACAGGCTAGAGTGGATTGCCCTTAGGGGTCTGGAACACTCCAAAAAATTCATTGCAAACAGAGCCACGGGCTTTACACGGAAGTTCTGCGGGTACAACAAGGGCCAAATACGCCTACTCACAGGAGCGTTTACTGGTCATTTTGGCACCAACGACTTCCTGTGCAGATTGAGATTGTCAAACAATTCGATCTGCAGAGCCTGTGGTGAACAGGACGAGTCCATATCACACCTACTGTGTGAATGTGACGCGTTGGCCGGACTAAGGATGGGTCTGATGGGATTGGCATATCCGAACCCTGAAGACTTCAGGCTTTCCCCTCTGAAGTGTACGCTGCGACTGATGCAGTACATTCATAGGGAGATAGGTCAGGGATAAACCTCGGGGCCGACACAAAAGATCCCACTGGGTCGAAGTGCCGCCGGTCTACAATGAAAATGTGACTAGTGAGTAAATTCGAGTAACTTATACATTTTAGAATAGAATTTATGCAGTGTCTTATCATTATAATAATAGGGTAGTCATCTCACAAATTTTATTATTTAAGTCAAATTGTTGCATAATTCCAAATAAAAAAATACTTTAAATTTTCAATTTTTATTATAATGAGCAATGCTGTGTTTTTCTGTACATTTTGTTTACTTTACAATTTCTTTTTCTGTGGCTAGTAATCAAGTTGCCGTTCTGCCGGTCACAGAATATGGTCTGAATGATTGACGTGGTAATAGCTAGTCTTAAGTTATAATTACTAATATGTAAACATGGCTTAGGTTATCGAGTGGACTATACTAATATTATAGGGAGGAGAGACAGATTCAAGAAAACTAAATTTAAAAAAAGTTTCTCTTTTATAAAGTTATATTATCACCGAGTAACAAAGGCTATATTTAATTTTTTTAAATAAACGTGCCGTTACTAACTTAACCTACTTTTGCGCGAGCGAATCCGCGGGCAAAAGCTAGAGTTACATAAAAGTTTTTTCTTTCTTTTCTTTAAAAAAGACAATTCTGCACTAGAAATTAATCCTGTGACGCGGGTCCGTTATTTGAATGTTTGTAAAGTATACAAACATTAAAATAACGGACACAAAGGACACTCAGACTCGGAACAACCATTTGAGAACCACACAAATTTTTGTCCCGTGCGTCGAACCCACAACACTCGTCGCGGCGTCAGTGGCGAGGCGACCACTTAAACCACTACGCCATCACTTCCATTTACGACTATTGTTATATTGACTTTTTTTTTATTGCACCAAAGAAAAGGTCTGCGGTAGTGTAACTTACGCGGCACGACGGCACCGAACCGGTCGGGTTGGTCCTGTATGAGGCGGTTCTTGATGGTGCGGCGGCCGACGCCGCGCGTGCCCACGAGCGCCAGCACGCGCCGCAGGAAGGGCGGCGTGCGCGCCACCTCCTCGTACAGCGCCAGCTCCGCGCCCTCCAGCTGCACCGACGACCGGGACTCGTACACGAACTTCTTCTTCTTCTTCGATATCTAAACGTACAACATTCAACTATCGTAGAGACCTAAATCCGTAACGGGGATGTTGCGAATATTCACAACCGCATCCGTAATTGCGCAGCTTCCGCATCGATTTGGACATTTGCATCCGAAACATCCCTGATCCGTAACTGCAATGAATAATCATTGTATCTCGGGGTCAACTTTAATGAAAATTAAACCGATTTCTTAGCCTAAGTACATGCATATTCTTTCACGTATATCTCCGCTAAGGAAAAAATAATAGTGTATTACATCCATATTTAGCTTAGCTAGAAATCAAATAAATTTTAGAAATAATAAAGTCACACGTCCATTATAACTACATACACCACGCAATATTGTTGCTAATCAAATTCTGGACAATAATGAAATGACCATCGACAAACTAGGAAAAATTTCGAATCGACAAATTAGAAAAAACATTGATATAGAAGGAGCCTTTGACAAAACCAACTTTAACAGCATAACCGAAGCACTGGAAGCGTATGGGGTCACTCCAACGCTATCAGAGTGGATAAACAATATGCTGAAATACAGAGCGATACAACTCTCAGTTAACTCAACAACTAGAGGAATTGTGGCCAGAGGCTGCCCACAACGTGGTGTACTTTCGCCACTCCTATGGAACATAGTGGTAGATGACTTAATACGAAAACTGAACGGCAGAGGGCTCTTCACAGTGGGATATGCAGATGACCTTGCTATTCTTACGACCGGATGCTTCGAGGACACACTATGTGACCTCATGAGATCTGCCTTCAGAATAATTAAAGAATGGTGCATAAGCCATGGTCTATCGGTCAACCCGGCAAAAACTGAAATCATACTGTTTACTCGCAAGAGAAACTCAGACAACCTCAGACTACCGAAATTATTCAACACCGAATTAAAACTTACTAACGAAGTCAAGTACCTAGGGGTCATACTAGACAGCAAACTGCTGTGGAACAAGCACCTTGACTACAAACTACAACGAGCATGCGCATGCTTCTTCCAATGCAGCAGAATGATCGGAAAAACATGGGGACTCTCCCCAAAAATAACATTGTGGCTATATACCGCCGTAATTAGACCAACAATAACATACGGTGCTCTCGTATGGTGGACCAGGACTGAACTCAATACCGTCATCACCAAGCTGCAGAGATTCCAGAGAATGGCATGCTCAGCAATAACAGGGTGTATGAGAACAACACCGACAACCGCCCTCGAAGTCATTCTAGGGCTGGTCCCCTTAGACCTCTACATACAGCAAGAAGCAACTATAGCCGCAATACGGCTGAAACACCAGGGCCTGTGGGGAACCACCAGGAGTCCACATGCATTGATCTTAGAGCGAGCTACAGGTCACGAACCACTACTCGCCGCCCCGTGTGACAAGATCCCCAAACAACATCTATTTCAGAAAAACTACCATATACAACTCCATGAGGAACAGAGAGATCAATCGGGAATCAACGAGGTCCGAGTCTACACTGATGGTTCAAAAACCATACAGGGAACGGGCGCTGGAGTTCACTCCCTAGATCTCAACATTAACATCTCTATGACACTAGGCTCACACAGTTCTATTTTTCAATGCGAATGTGTGGCCATCACGGAGGCCGCTACCGAGATCGACAGGAGACGGATTGAAGGCTACAGGATACGAATCCTCTCCGATAGCACAGCAATACTTAGAGCACTAGAGAGCAATAGCTGCAACTCCAGGCTCGTCTACGAATGCCACCTTGCCCTTGAAAGAATTTCGAGGGAAAACATTGTGACTTTACAATGGATAAAGGGGCACAGTAAATCACTGGGCAACGATGCTGCAGATGAGTTGGCTAAAAGAGGATCGGGAACCACCAGGGAAGGTCCACCCCCTTTCCTCCCTTAACCATTCTCACAACTAAGAACATGGATGCGGCTTCGCACTCAGTGCCAACACAACGAACGCTGGGCACGGACAACGGACTGCAGACAGTCGAGAGAAGCCCTGCCGGCTATCTCACCACGTATGACACACCGCCTGCTCAACCTACAAAGATTGGACCTTCGGACCATCGTGGGGACCCTAACAGGACATTGCCCCCTGAACAAACATCTGTACAACATCGGAGCAACAGACAGCCCACTCTGTAGGGGATGTCTGACCGAAGAAGAATCTGCTGCCCACGTGGTCCTGGAATGTAGAGTGGGAGTAACAGCACAACGTAAGGAAATCCTCAACAACCCGAGGTCACTCCGCGAAGCCTGCGAAGACCCCAGGAAACTTCTGTGCTTCTGGGCGGAGTTGGGCTGGCTATCTCTATAACCGGCCGATTCTCACGCATAATGGACTAACCTGGAGTTCAAATGCGGAAAAGGGAGTCCAATTACAAATTACAAACTAGGAAAAAGTAAAAATGTTTACTCAGTCGGTACTATTTCACGGGTAAAAACGAGAAGATCAGTCGAGTAATCAGTTCAGGTATTCTTACATTACCTGTATCGAAACTACAACATAAGGTTTGGTTGCGATTTTCTGTAGAATTGAAGTACCTACTAGTCAATCGAGCAGCGTTACTTTGAGCGAAAGAATCGCTTTAATCGAGTTGCCGCCATGCCCTACCTATTCATTAGCGGTAACTGAATGATGATAGAAACATTTATTCTAACTCACTTATCACTAAGTAAAATGTTTATCCTCTTATAATTTCTTATTCTGATCACAGTTTACATTAATTATTAAGTTTGGGAGACACGTTTTAATTGTTGTACGTGAGTTTATGTCAAGAATTTAAATAGCTATCTCAATAGCGTATTTACTTTATATACTTAACATTGTAAAAATATTCATCTTTTAGATTAGGATAAGTAAGTAAGAATTTACGGTTCAGTGTGTAATCGATTTCACCGCCATTTGTACGGATGAACGATTTCTCGAGTGCTGGCAAGTTTTTGCAATCTAGGTAAAAAGTAAATTACTTGACTTCAAATGAATTGCTTTCGTCTGTCCGAGCATTGCAACGGTATATTTTAGCATTCATTTCAATTAACTCTGGTGCATTTCGTCTTCGCGCCTTTTTGTCATAGATACCTATGCATTTAACAAATTTAGAAATCAATTTTTTTATGTCGTATCCAGTGGAAGTTTGTATCAACAAGCATAACGCTGAGTTGTTACGCTGCTAGTGTAGAGAAGGAAGACTACATATAGACTGCTCTGCTGAATACACAGACAGCTGCAACCATCTGTATGTTGTATGATGGCGAAAATTATAGACAAAAATATTAATTTAGGTCATAAAGTAACACTTATGAACGTCGATATATCCTATATATTTTGACGTCCATAAGTGTTACTTTGTGAGTTTGACTAAATTACTGAAGCTACATTTAGGTTAGTTGTTAGGGTTACGTATTCTAGATTTGAAACTTCCATCAATGTGTATTGTTTTTATTAATTAAGTTCTCTCAGTATAGTATTACATTAATCCGTAAGTCCTGTGATCGTTACTTATAGATAAGCGTAAAAATTTGCATGTCAGGCATTTTACCAATAGTAGATGTGACACACGCGATGTTTACCGCGTCATCGCTCCATCAGCACCGTACGAGGTTGAACGTATGGATTATTGCACGCGCAATCGTTTGTAATTGTTATTACTCGTATTTAGTTGGCGATTATCTCATACATCTGTTTTGGTTATAGGAAGACCTTCGTATAAACTAGCGTATAGGTCAATAGCGTTTTAACGTTTGAATGTACCCATATATTATAGATTTGAGTTTGTTACGCTTTCACGCCTTAACTACTCGACCAATCATGATGAAATTTCACATAAACTTTGTCAGGGCTACAGAAATGGACATAGGCTATCATTCATCCAGAGAAAAATGTTGTTCATAAGGGATAGAAATTTATTTTAGATAAAATCTACATTAAAGCGAGCGAAGCCGGGGGAAAACTCGTCGAATATATTTTGGACAGAGTTTACTTCTCATAAAAGTTTACTCTTACTGCAGATCATGAAGACACGAATTTGATCTTCAGGTCCGGCAAAGCGTAGTGCAGTGTAGTGCTTTTCCGTCATGAAATGAGCAGAAATAACTCTAAATAAACTGCTTAACCCTTAACCTTTCAACCGCCTTAGCACTGAACAGTACTCGAACGCTATGGACGTTATCTTGCCTAAGCACTGTACAGTGCTCAGGTTACCCGCGTAGGATTTTTTCGATTTTGATAATAAAATACTGGAAGACAAAGTCTAAATTGCTTTGTTTATTAATCCATATTAAATGAACGAACTCTGGAAAATTTCACTCATTGAGTGAAGCTCATAGAATATTTCTAATTATCATTTCAAATTTGAACACCACCAACGGAGCATCGAAGTTTTTAGTACTGCAAAAATTGTGTTTATTTATTGATAATCTTTTATACTGCTAAGTTACAGTTACTTTTTATTATTTTTGAATGTACTACTATTATGAATCAATACGTACAAATATATCAATCGTGTCTAAATTGGAATAATTTTACGTCAAAAAGTTATGGTGCAAAGTAACCGTTGGAATGCACTATTATTTTGAAGAATTTCATACATTTACTCTTACATTTTCGTTGTGACATTATTATAATTATAATTACAATTTTATTGAGAGTATAGATTGCGATACAATTTTATATTTAAATGGTCCTAATTTAGTAAAAACTTAAGTTTTTGTTCGGTGAGCGCATATCGCACGCACACATACACAGAGCAAGATGGCCGACGTGATGTATGCGTATAGGCAGTCGCCATTACTTTTACAAAGCATGTTGTTTTTTGGTCCTTATGTATCGTGTGTACAAACGACATTTGACAAGTGCTGGATATAGACTAAAACTACTAACAAATAAAGGTTACCTATAATCTATATTATAATGCATATACGAAATATAGATACGATACGTAGTTAATTTTAGAATTTATTTATTTTAAATTTGGACTAACGGGAATTCGGCGCCTTTGATACTGATACCTACCAAGCGACGTCTTCAAGTAAACCGACCTCAAGGGATGCCGCCGCTTTGTAACTCGTGCCAATCTGTCGGCGGCCTCTTTTGGTACCGATTCGGCGGTGCAACTTAAAACATGCCGCCACCTTTATTTCAATTACCGACATTTTAGAGAGTTAGTTTCGCGCACAGTGCTTTCGGGCGCACGTCAGACAATTTTATAGGCATTTTTTGCGTGCTACGTAAATAGATATTTAGTTTGACCTTGTTTATAAAAGCCTAATATATTATTGCCTAATATATTATAAATTACAGAATATTACAACTTTGAATTGTTTCTAGTTATTCAACCATAACCAACGCAGGCCCCAGAAGCCAGATTATAAGAGGTCTGCAGGTACAAAGAACTCCTCAGGGGTCCCTAGTACTGGCGAACGAGGAGTTAATGATATTATAGTTTACACAAAAGTACTGAATAATAATTTTTCCCCAAAAGTAACCTGCTGTATATTGAGCACTGATCAGTGCGAGGTTCGGAATAGAAGCACTGTTCAGCGCTCCGGCAGAATACGACATGACAGTACACGCACACATACACACAATACAAGTGAACAATCAGTCGGTTTTTGTTTATCATTTATGTAAATATTTTCTATTGGGCTTACCATGAGTGAGCCATGCAATCGAGAATTTGGTTTGTCCTCTATTCATTCAATCATTTCCATAGAGTATTGAGAATTCTTAGTACTTGAAAATTGTAAATGAAAACTGGCCTAACAAATCATGTACTCTTTTGTTTATAGATTAGAAAATAGATTATTTTCATGATAATTTCTGTATGTTTTGCACTAAATCAACAGAATATGACATTATTAAATTAGAAAAACATTTGCTTCTAACAAATACTATCTAAAGAGGTGTCGGGAGTAAAGGAAAAGTTCGATTGGAAAGTGTGCAAAATGGCGAATATTTTGCAGTGTTATGTGATTTTCACAACAGTATTTTTGAGTGAATTTTATGTAAAATTATGGTGATTTTTATATTATCAGGTAGCCTTGTTATTGAAGTAAGAATATACTGAAAATCTCTTTTTTACTAAAATAGGTGCGTAGTTTGCCATTTGGTTCGATTGTCTATAAATATTAAAAAATAACATGTGTTTTAGCAATAAATTATAGTATGATAAGGTACATTGGTTATCTATCTATCAAATAAAATCGCTAGATATATGACGGATCAAACATTTTTTGAAAATATTGAATAAAATCCGAACTCTCTACTGCTCTGTATAATCGCGCCATTGTTGCGGCAAGATGGTCACTCGGGCTGTCAAGCCATGTTGGCGGTTGAAAGGTTAAGCGATAAGCAGTCGTCTATGTGTTATTTATAAAAGCGAATTTATATACATTTATTTAAGAGAATATGGTCACTATAACAGTGTGGGCAGTTATGTGGGTGACAATGATTTCCCTATAAGAATCTCGTATGAGTCAATAGTTTAAAAGTCTAGTCTAGTCTAGTATATGTAATTGGAGACGGAAGCGAACGAGTGTGATTCATAATTACAATAATGTACATAAAAATATCGAAACAATTACTGTTTTGTTATTCGACACGTCTGGGTATAATAATAACAATGAAATGAAAATTCAGTTGTCAGCAATTGTTGGTGTTCGTGGGAATTCGTTGATTCATAGCAGACATTTATAAACAAAGAGTTCTCATGTGAAAGTGCTGACCGGCCTCATATGTATGATTAAATTATTTGGAATGTTTTTTGGAACTGCTGTTTTGTATCATCGTACATGATATAATATCATCTACCACCCACATACATTCTAATGACCTCACCAAAATGAATCGGAATATTAAGTAGTTAATTATACTCAATCTAGCACAAATTCTTGTCCAATTTCGGTAAGCATGATAAGCTCATCTACGAAATGCAAATAAAAGTAAAGAATAAAGAGAGAATAGAATGGACTGCACTCTTGAATATCGAACTTGCATTTTTTGGAATCCCACGCTCACCACTGTTATTTGTAACCGATTTAAAGTCTTTTCTCACAAATATTGTATTTGTGGTTTCGAATATTTTGCCGCCAAAGGAATGCTGGATTGCTAGTGCTTGCAAGCCTTAATTTGGACAGGATCATAGCTTAGATTTAGAATGATGGTCACGCTTACCCGGGCGCCGCAAATGCTGATTTTATGCACGAAGTCAGCTTCGGGCGGTACGTAAGCCTTGCGTCTTTCTTCCAGCTCAGGGGAAGGTATCAGTCCTACAACTTCAGGATTCTCAACATGACTCGCTTGCCACCAGTTGGGGTCTTTCCTATCTGATACCTGAAAAGTTATAGGTATTTATGTAAGGTAAATCTAAGAGCATGTTAGTCCGCAATGGCGCAGCATGGGACAAGTCTCGAGATGGTCTGAAAATGTAGTCAAAGATGCGTTAATTACTGGAAGCATTGTGGCATTGTCTGAATTTATCTTTAGGGCGACATAATTATAATCGGCAGGTGATGTCAAATTGTGAATACAATGTTTAAATTAAATGATATGGCATTGAAAAATTTATCATAATTAATTATACTACAGAATACTATTTTATTAGGAATAATTAATTACGCAAGTAGAGACAAATAAAATTGAAAGATCAGAGAGTTTTATGTTTACCATTGGCTGGACTGTTAATAATGTTGTGACTATAAAGAAAAATGCACTATTTCTATAACTTACTTGTAAAATATCTCCTTTCTTGAATTCTAAACCAATTTCCTTGCATGGCAATAATGTGTCATCCTTAGGGTCATAGTCAAACAATGCTCTCATGTAACACTGAAATATTCATAAATTATTAGAGCTCTATGTTCTATGGATTAAAACAAATAATATACTGTTTATATGATCCTAATTTAGATTATTTTAATCATATAGAGCATAGACTCATCTAACTTCTTTAAAGAGATCTTTGTTAAAGATAACCTTTTAATTGTTCATTATGTTTAATCTGTATTCCAGTGTTTACCATTATCATGGTAAGCTAAATATATCTATGTGTTATAGCTTAATATCATGCTGTTTTTATCTCAAGGATCATGATCCTGTAATTGATTACATAAATGACAAAAATGGCCTCCAACTTCACTGTTTTATAAACATTATGGAGCATTATCTTAGATCTATATCTAGTACTAACATTAAGCTTAGTTAGGTATAAAGGTCATAGCACACATAGGTATCAATTCGGAAAGGGATCATCACCGTATCGCCTTTCGCCTCACCGCCGCCGTCAAACAGGCGTCAATATATCGTAACCAAAGCGGATCAACAGCTCCGGTACGTCGACTCGGCTACGGCTAGGCGATGCCGCGCTCACTTATATGGATATTTTCTCACTTCTTCAATGATCCCTTCTCATCGTTATTTTTGTTTGAAATCAAACCTACAAATTCAATAAAATACGCGCGCCACACGACTGTTAGTTATCTTGTGAATGACAGCACGTTCAGCAACAGTAGTGCACCGAGAGACGTAAGTCCGGGGACGACGAGCCTTAAGCGCGAGGACTGCAAGCTTGTCCCGAGGCGAGGCGATTACGTTACGATTCTGATTAGTGTGCGTTGCAGTAGGGAGTTTCATACTGCACAGCTGGAGTTGATACCATGCTGATCCGTTTCCGAGTTGATATGTGTGCTATGATCTTAAACAACACAAATGAAAAATAGGCTAATGCCTGTCCATAAATACCTGATGGATAGGCACAGATTTCTAAAATCTCAACCATAAACATTAAAAATGAAGATATTACTTACACTGAGCTTATTAGTTAACTGTGCAGTCTTCTCCTTAAGATTCGGTCCAACTTTCAGTGTTATCCTATCATTGGGCTTAGCTACGGCTTCCTTGAGCTGGTCTTCAGAGTCAATGCTTACACCGTCTACTTCTAACAATACATCACCTACAGATACTAAGGCCTGCTTCGCTGCTGCACTGCCCGCTAATATCCTGGCAACTATGAGCTGTCCATGCTCATCTGTTGTAACCTGCACGGGTAAAAATTTTAATTGTACATGAAGGAATGTGTGGTGTGACGAGAATGGACAGAATTAGGAATGAATACATAAGAGGTAGTTTGAAGGTGGTGCCCATAGACGAGAAGGTGAATAGAAATTGTTTGGCTTGGTATGGACATGTTATGCGAAGAGATGATACGTATGTAGGTAAGCAAGTGATGAATATGAGGGTAGAGTGACGAAAAGGGAGGGGAAGGCCAAGGAAAAGATGGATGGACTGTGTGAGGATGGATATGAAAGGGAAAGGGGTAAATGATCAGATGACGGGTGACAGAGAAGTATGAAAGCAAAGGACATACTGCACCAACCACAAATAAATTGGGACCAGGGCAAGAGGATGACAAAAACATGAAGGCATCTAGGTTTTTAACAGACAGATTTAGCTGTCATACTATCTGATAAATCAACTGTTTAAAAATACTTTGAATCTATACATATTGATTTATTCATAATCATGTAGATATTGCATAAGGATAATTAACCTAAAAAAGGTGAATGATCCTATGCAACATTGAGTCCAAAAGATTATATGATAGAAATGCACTTAGAAATATTCCTTTACAGTAATACTGTTGACAATGTTATTTAGTTTTACTGTTATAATATATTTACTATATTAACTTTCTTTCAAGAATAACATATAATATTAAATATAAGAACATATAAAGATTTGTATAAACTTACAGTTAATCCTAAAGGCTGTCCAGGCACTTTCCTCAGCCCTACAACTTTGACAGTTTCCACAGGCATGTCTCCGTTTTCCTCACTATTGCTCCCAGCTCCTTCTGCTATGTCTTTGCTTGCTTCGTCTGCTACTGGAGTCTTTTCATCTATTCCAGATCCTCTATCTAGCCAAATTGCACCTATCTTATCATGAGCATCTATTAAAGCCTGAAATAAAATTATATGTAAGGATACATCAATAAACACATTTTCAAATACAAATATAATAAGATCCAATAGGAAACAAAATTCCTGAATTCTTATTAAAATAAATTGTGTATCTATGGAAACTGCACCTATGTAAACAAAGCTGAATGTCATAGGTATAACTCAGAGTAACAAATGTTATTTTGGGTGTTTGATAAAGACCTCATTATTCCGATCTGTAACACAAACAAACCATATTGTAAATATTTGTGTTACTTTGTAAACAAATTGTCGATGGCAGGCTAATATTGGAAAGCGCGACTTACCTTAAAGTGTGCCCTGGACACAATAATAGCGAGTTCGGCTTGTTCGATAGTGCGTATATTGTTGCCTCGATACTCGCTCAGTGAACGAATTATGTTTACGTTGCCCAGTGAGACTGGTTTTACGATCAAGTCCTCTTCCGAATCGATGGACTGCAATAACAACACTCACCAGTAATTAAAATAGAACCCAGGAACTGTTGGCACTCCAAAATACGAGCGTCTATAGGCGTGGCACTTGTCGTTAAATTGTTGAATGAAAACTAAGTTAATAATGTCTGGGTATTACGATTCATTACAAATAAACACCTAATTATATATTTACTAGCTAATATTGGGGCGAGCTCTCGAAAACAGCTACATCTATAGTATCTGTTTTTGTTATAAAACGATCAACTGTATACTCGCATCACACGCACAATTTCACAAAATCTTGTTTTCCAACTACATATTTTTGACAGATAGAGTATTTAATCCCATGCAATTTTTAGCCTTATCACCTTGAGTTAATTCTTATATTTGAAGTCATGACTTTGTTAACACAGCGTGCGTTTGTGTGAACGTCAATGACACTGTGTCTGTCAATATGAGATAATACAACCGTTCTTTGTTCTTTTATGGGAATCACAAAATTCGCCCAAAAAATAAAAGGATATATGTAACTGAGAAAAATAAAGTATAATTGCGTATGTATACTATATTATACATTTTGTTTATTTATTATTTTTCAATTTTATTAGTTTATAAAAATATACCTGATTACGTTTTATTCTGGCAACATCTACGCATTTGTTAGTGTAGCGGGAAATATAGTGATTTTGAAATTCACATGCAAATGCAATGATTATTATATTTATAAAAGAAGTACAAATATAATTTAGTTTTGTTAATACATAGTACTTACCTCGTACTTTCTGCCGAAATCAGGACTTTCAACAATACTTTTTAAAAATATAACTTCATGATTCGATAAATCTTCTTCAGGTTTCTGTTCATCATTTTCTAAAACAAAATAGTTTATAGTTAGGTATGTAATCTATGGTTAGGTATTCATATGCAAATATTTTAGGTTAATGATTAATCGGTTTACCTATAATGGGTACCTATAATTATTAACGAGATTTTGTGCAATTTACGCTTATTGTCTTTATTTTAGGATTTTAATTTATTGTATTCTTAACGTTTTTCAATTTAAGTAAAAAGTGAAATAATTTGGCTTTTTTAGTAATCTGAAAGTAGATGTGAAATTACCACCGTCCAATTTTGGAATCCTTTTCGGGACATCTAACAAGCTATGGATTCAGGAGTATTTGGGGTTTCACCAAAGACACTAAATGCAGTTAGTCTAAAATAGGTTAGTTTGTGCTTTAATTAATCAGAAATTACACATTATTCATAGTAATGTGATATGTAATAATACTTAGCGTCACTGAAGTATGCAATAGAGATTTATAAGAATGACAATTAAAAAAAAACAGCGGTCTAGTGCAAGTCGAACTCGCCCACCGAAAATACCGCACTTTAAAGAAATCGTTAACTCCCGAGAGTGTATTGCAAAGAGTACTTTTGTATTACTATAATAGACCTATGTATCTTAAATGTCAAACCGAGGAATAGATAATAAGCGCCATCTATACGTTGAAGTCATGGAGTTTAAAACGATATGCTATAGATACTTATGTAGTTATTGATGTTGTGTGTATATATCTATAGGTATTGTGTACGTACTGTATACTGATAGCCATTCATAAAGGTAATTATTTTAGTATTACAAATTCGATAAAAGATGGTTGTCTTTATTATATACTACAAGAGTGGATTAAATGATATGCTAAAGCTAGACAACCCTCAAATGTAAAAATGTACTTCGAATTTGTAATACTGCATATATATTTTCAGAAAAACGAGTAAAGAAAACTACAATCATGTTATTTTTCACTCCTTTTATTAAATTTTGTAAATTGCTGTTTCGCCTATAATTAGAATATGTCCTCATCATCGTAACAATCTTAATACGTAGTAGAAACAGTTTAATATTCAATTTAAATTCTTGCAGTGGTTGTGAATAAAAAACGGCAAGTTAAATTAATCAAAAAATTAAGTAAATTTTCTTTATGTTCTTTACAATTAATAAAATATAAATCAAGCATCATTAATATTATTGTGAAGTATTTAATATGATTTACACCCAGGAACACAACACTTTTTATCAGACATGATAATAAGTATACAAACAAAATAGTCAAAATTAAACAATGTTCTTTTTGCATGTAATTCACAATCACTTAACGAGTAAACCGGAGGAACCGTAGCTCAACTCAACGGCTTAGATTCGAGAAAACACTTGATACAGAAAACAGCTGATTAGAACAAAATAATGCCCACACGCATCAAAGATACGGCAGCCATTATATTTTCAAAACACGCCGTCCACAGTTATCAAAAATAATCTCTGATATATACAATTTTTTATTAAAACGCCATCTATGAATTGAAGTAGAATAGTTTCTACACGTTATACCTATATAATGTTCTCCAGACCGATTTTCGGTCACGGCGGCCAATCTTAACGGAGACTGGCCATCTGCGCAGGAGATATTATAGTGCACAAGTATGTGCGCAAACACAAGTGCACTCTCTGTTCTCTTACCCTCATGATCCGATGGGACGGATAATCCGACACGACCGGAGAGAGATCAGGCGCAGGACCAACGGCTTTACGTGCTTTCCGAGACACGGGGGTGTCTAACACCGCCAACTTCCTAACTCCGGGTTCGTATTGAGATTTCTTAACAGAAAAACCCAATACCTTTACGTTGGCCCGACCCGGGATTTGAACCCGAGACCTCATGCACAGCAGTCGCTTTCACTACCGCTGCGCTACGTTATAATACTACTAAGTTCAGAAGTCTTAGAAGTTAATAGGTTTGTATGACTTATTTTACTCTATTCTAATTGGCCTCTTTATATCTAATGTTCTTCCATCGTTAATGTACTAAGATTGTAGACCCTGGTGTATTGGTACTCATGTATGCACCCTTACTTCGTTAAAAATGATTTTAAATGTAGTATAGGGCGCGAATCGATTGCCATCTACCGTGCCCACTTCCAAGTCCATGCTGCTACTAAAAATCTAAGTATATTTTTGACTTAAAATTCAATATTCTCTTTGCTCAACTGACCCGAACCAGAATCTAACCTGAAGCTTCATGCATAGTAGTATTCACTATTGCTGCACCTCCGAGTCCGTATAGAAAATAAATTCAAAAGTTTATAATTTTGCACATTTGAAAACCAACCGCATAACTAAGTTTGTTTAAATCGATTTTTGTCTTTTTCGTGAAAACTGAGCTAGTTAGAGACATCATTTTATTTTGCCTGGAATTTAACATATACTTCCACCAATACTAATTAAATTTTTACGTCTCAAACTTTGGAGATAATAAGGGAATGGCTCATGAATTACCTACACGCGAAGATATATTTACAACGTAGGTCTAAAATCAAGAACCATGAATGATAACTAAAATATATTTTGTTGTACATGTGCTAGTAAAGCGCACATTCCTTGAACTAGTATTACTAGTAAGTTAAGATTTTTATAACCGCTATCGGTCCTTTTTACGCTTTATCGCACTTCCAGTTCCGTTTTTACCACATAGGTACAGAACTCCAAAATCATTTAAGTAGATTTTCTCATTTACAATAACGTTTGACTGCACAGATGGATGTGGTAGTAACGTGATCGCCTCGCCATTGCCACTGTGCCAAGTGTTATGTCGTAGTTCAATCCCTACACGGGATACAAAAAGCTTAACTGTGTAATTATTTTAGGTAGAGTACCAGTATGGGTTACATCATATATCACGCTGCACAAATATAGGTACTTATGTATGTAGGTACTCTGGTTCGCGCGCTCCGGACACATTCCACTAGTATGTGTTGTACATCGTCTACTATTCCGTATACTGCATAGTTAGGTGTTCTCAATGATATATAAACTATATTACGTCATTGGGTGTTCTTCAATCGTATTATTAACTACATATTGCCCGTGGCTTTGCTCGCGTAAGTGTACGTTAGGTTAGTAACAGTACCTACTCTTTCCTGGATGAAAGGTACTTACCCTATATTTTTTTTGTTCCCTGACAACCAATAGTTAAGGCGTGAAAGCGTAACAAACAAACAAATCAACTCGCATACGCATTTATAGGTAATATTAGTTAGGAAGTTGGGATTTATTTTATAATAGTTATTCATTGAAATTAAACTACCATGTACGGATTTTATCGCGTTGTTTTTTAACACTTTATTACATATTTAAGAAACTGTTACACTACCATACTACTATTAAACTTTACTAATTTTTAGCTAATTCAATTATTAAAACTATTTAAGTTTACACTTTTCCCGACGTTTCCGTTGCTTTTCAGCATTCATGGTCACGCGGTCCGTATATAGTAGTTGAATTTTAATTAATAACATTCGCGTAAACAGGAGACAATATTATAATAGTTATTGTTGTATATGGAATACATTTTAAACGTTGTATAACACAATATTATGCGAATGGGTGGTTACTAGCTTTTAGCAGACAGAAGCATTAAGGTCGTAGTCGACGGTGAATGCTCTGACTCCATGTCTGTAGATGCTGGAGTCCCGCAAGGCTGTGTGTTATCACCTACACTGTTCCTCCTCCATATCAATGACATGTTGCAAATTAGCAGCATTTTTCATTGTTATGCGGGCGACAGCACGAGCGATGCTCTCTATACCGGCCGCGCTAACATTTCTCGGGAAAACGTCATCGAGAGCCGACACAAACTTGCGTCTGAAATTGAGACCTCTATGAAGAAAGTCTCAGATTGGGGCAGACTTAATTTGGTCCGATTTAACCCCACAGACACAAGTCTGCGCTTTCACTGCAAAAAAGCTGCCGTTGGGCGTATCTCCTTGTTTTGAAAACATTCCCATAACTGCCTCAGCTGATATTGGAATTCTTGGTGTCGACATATCGAGCGAAGTTCAGTTCCGCGGTTATTTAGAGGGTAAGGCCAAATTAGCTTCAGAAAAGCTTGGCGTGCTCAACAGATCGAGACAGTATTTCACGCCGGCCCACCGCCTATTACTTTATAAGGCGCTGGTTCGGCCTCAGAAGGAATACTGTTCTCATCTTTAGGCAGGGGCACCCCAGTACCAGCTTCTCCCTCTGGACCGCATTCAACAGGGAGCGACTCGAATCGTCGATTGCCAGGATGTTTCAAATCAGCTAGACCCCTTGGCGCTGCGTAGAGATGTGGCCTTGGCCTCGTTATGCATCTTCTATCGCTTTTATTATGGGGAGTGCTACGAGGAATTGTTCGGACTGATCCCTGCCACCTCTTTTCACCATCGTCATACGCGACAGCATTTTCATTCCCATCATTTATATGGTTGGCAGTCCACAACTGTGCATTTCTCCAGGAATTTTCTGCCTCGCACAACAAAACTGGAATAAGCTGTCGCCTGCGGTATTTCCGGAACAATACGACCTTCAACACTCCAAGAAAAGAGCATACTCCTTTTTAAAAGGCCGGCAACGCACTTGTAACTCCTCTGGTGTTGCAGGTGTCCATGGGTGGCGGTATTCGCTTACCATTAGGCGATCCGTCTGCTCGTTTGACACAAAATAAACAAAAAGAAAAAAAAAACTTACATGCATAACGTAAAGCAGTAAATTCGTTCAGAGTAAATTATGTGTTGATTTTTTCATACACTGCAAGATACGAGCAAATATAACTCTATTGCCATATTCACCGACAAAGGTCACGTTAGCATTTTATTTTATCAATAACACGTATGTCGGCAGGGACATAGTTTTGTAAATGTTTCATGTTCTACTTCGAAGATAGTGATTTATTACTCTGTGCATCATTCTTTTATGATCACGCAAGCCGAAAATGGAGTTGTATATTCAAATATTTCTATTCAATATTTTATTCGTAGGTCGCGTCACGTTAGATATACGTTAGGGGCTATGCATTGGTAATTAATCAATGTATAATATATTTTTTGGAATGTTTTATTACTATCATTAGTTAGTTTCTGGGAATATATATTCATGGCCACTACGAAAACTCTTTCAGCTATCTAAAGTAGCCATCAGAATCTTACGAAAAGGTAAAACATTATTTACGATGGGAAGAAAAAGGGTTATTTAATAAAATATTGTAGAAGGAACCTCTTTAAATTTTATTTTTATTTATATGTTAAAATCTGTGGTATATGTTCTATGCAAATTAAAATTATGTAATATATTCGTCACGCGGGTATTTAACTGATCTTTATTAATAATCAATTAGTCGATAGCGATATTTCTTTTCATAATTATTTGCGTTTCTAATTGAAGGCGAGTAAGCTAACGGCTATTACATCTAGATGTTTATATCATAATATGACAGGCGGAATAATCTAATAGCCCGTAACTAGTATCTCAGACAACGGCGAAGAATGAAACACAATAAGTTAGAGTACGTAGTATATATTCCGTTACGTAAACACTTCGACTATTTATTGCAAATAGGTAGGCAAATAGCAGCTTATGATACTTTCAATAAACATTTATTCAATTTTTATCTGTTTGTAAACAGTGCTTACAATATTTTTGCGATATTCAATATAAATAGAAAGTAAAATAATGAGTAGAAGTTCTACATATGCCTTAAAATGCATTGTACGGCAATATACGGTTTACGCCTTGAGACTATCATGAAATTAGGACATGAGAAATAAACAAAATAAAAATGAAATAAATAAATAAACATGTATAAAATGAGTAAATAAATAATAATAAAAACCATACTTGTAAAAATAGGGGTTGCCGAAAATTCGCAATTTTGTTATCGACATCGATTGCTTTATCGAAAACAAACAAATAAATGACGGTTACGTCAAATAAAATAAATGACGCTTTATTTTAACAAAAAGCATAAGTAGAAAAGATACATAAACTAAATCAGTTGACGATTAAGTCATGCAAGAACATAAAACAAAACTTAGTAAAATTACTATACTTTTACAATTTAAAAGTATACTTTTAAATTGTCTTTTAGGCAGTCGGGCTTGTGATATTAATAAATAAACTACCTTTTTCAGCATTATTGGATTTTTCCATGAAATGCTATATTGCAATGTACCCATTTATTAACTCTAATTGTTTATCATGTATAAATCTATCACTCTTAATATAATTTAATTACCTGACGTTTGTTATTTTATTTTTGCCCAAAATATAATAATATTTTGCCTCCTTATGTATATTGTAATTTTTGTTGACATAAACTTCCATATAAATTCCCTAAGGGATCCATATGGATAGAAATTCCAAATAGATCCCCCAGGGCATCTAAATGGCCAAAAATCCAAATAAATCCCCCAGGTGATCAAAGGACTATTCTATCATAACCCTACTGGATTGAGAAAAAAGTTCACCATACATACTTGAGGCAACGTCGTCAGATTTTCTATCACAAAAAAAATAATGGGAATATCACTGGCTGAATGAATTTTGGTTATACAAAGTGGTTCTGGCTAGATATCATTAAGAATAGAAAGACATTGCGAGTGCTGATTACATAATTCATCTTGAGCGAAATGACTCATTACTTGAGAAATTAGTATCTTATCTTTTTCTTGGAGACTTGAAGAGGTATCTTATGAAGAGTAAACACAATGACTATACATTTCTGCCGTTGTTCAATATAAGTTTTGCGTAGTAAAAATTGCCTTTTAATGAGCCGTAGTCGGAACAGCTTAATTGCGTAGATCGTTACGTCTACGCCGTAGACAGTTAGCTACGGGACCTTAATTTTCGGTTCAATTATTTATTACAATTATTATCAAAAGAAGCCTGTGCCCAGTAAATACAGACCTGTTTATTAACTCTCCAGTTGGACAGTTAATAAATAGGTCTGATATAATTTATATTAATAACATTGTGTCTTCTTAGATTCCATTTCTAAACCATAACATTTTTTAGACATCAAATTAGATACTTTATTCTATAACAATAAAATTGTTAAAGATTACAAATACCTAATATACGAGTAACGTACTAGCATTTAAAGACTTAGTTAGTAATTGATGTTGAATACAAACATTAACAAATCGCATGAATAACTCATGCCACTTGACATGACATATAGGGGACTGCTACATAGCATGCCCTGATAAATAGGGTATCGTGCGGAAATTGAAATACGTGTATTAACATAATGACATGTGTTGTTTGTTATTCAAATGGCGTTTTCAAAAACAAAATCAATATAGTTTTTACTACTTGCAAAGGCATAATTATGATTTAATGCTCGCCAGCCACTTACCTTATGCAGTAATGATATTTTAGATGCTGCTTATAGACATCGGCAATGCCGAAATTGTCAGATAAGGCACTGCTTACCCTTTTCTCTCATTACTATTCTAATGTAAGCAGTGGCGTCCTTAACTCAAGATGGTACTATATAAAGAGAGGGTATTAAAATATATGCCTTATACAAATAAATAAAATTTAAGTGTCTGTTTATTCCGGCTAATCTGCGAAACGGCTGAACCGATTTTGACGGGACTTTCACTGGCAGATAGGTAATGTTACAAGGAGTAAATCTAAAAGTAAAACTAAATCTACGCAGACGAAGTCGCGGGTAACAGCTAGTAGAATATATATATATATGTATATTAACTGTACACTAAATATTTACATTATATAAACTACACATAGAAATAAGATCTGGGTTCAGTGGAACATGTAGTAGAGCTTGAGTTACATCGCAGTAGGTATTTATTTTACATGCTTAATAATAAGTGCAGAATGTGCACCCTACTGGACTAAAAGGCTTCCCGATATAATAAATAAATATTGTAGGCAATAATTAATAACATTTAAAGACATTACGTTACAATCTTTCCTTTTGTGTGTCTAGGTTCTCTCCACACTAATTGGAAAATCATCGCTTAATGTTTTAACAGATTTTTATCAGACATAGCTAATATCCATCTGGGTTAAACTAGCCTTCTAATAAAATAATCGCAATGAAATTGATGTGTAGTAGATATTAGGTAGATAAACAGATTTTCAAAGGGATTCTATTGCTCGTTCTGTAGCCATAAAGGCTAGCCTTTTTTATAAATGTCGTACAGCTTTATTAGTCAAATGACACGCTAGTAAATACAGTACAAAGCAGATATATAGTAAGTATCTCTTAATATACTTTTAATGGTTGTCGCAAGTTCTAAGATATATGTACCTTTTGCCTCGTTGGGCTTGTGGTTTAAACTTGCGTACGATAGTGAGGTTTCGAGTTCGAATCCAGTGTCATACAATAATGTTATTATGTTTTTTAGAACCTCGAAGTCTGGTAATGTGCCTGTTTGTTGGCTATAGGCTTGCAGCGTACTACATAGGACGTTAAAATATAAGAGGCGAAATGTCGATGTTTTATAGATATTGTGGCGTATATATATACGCACAGGCAACATATGAGTTTATGAAGAACCTGGAATCGAACGGAGCATCATACGTCTAGCCGCGCCGAAACCAACTTACGAACTGAGCGACGCGCTATGGCGATCGAACGGAGCATCATACATCTAGCCACGTCGAATCCAACTTACAAACTGAGCGACGCGCGAAGCTGCTACCCGTTTTTATACGCGGCAATATTTATACGCCACCGCGCCGCACGCACACACGCATAAGGATTTCTAAGAATTACCTCGTAGATGTTAGAATTTTGTTTACTTGACGCTGATTGGTGTAAATGAATATTGTGCACATAATTGCGAGCGCTACTTGTAAGAACAATAAATTATATATAAGAAGGCTCATAAAATTGTAAATATATTCTCAGTTGAATCAGTCTACAGTTACCAGCTACAGACCTGGCTTATGCCCACCGGTTGATAATGCGTTAAAGTATCTTTGCCTGCCACTTCAAGTATGTCAAAGTGGAAGTCTCTGTTCATATGTATGATGTATCGTTTGATTTTATTGGATGGCTACAATTACTTTTAAAAGAAAAGTAACGTGTGAAAATGTTCATAGTTCATCAAAGATCAGACTATTTCATTTATATAACTCCCATTATATAGCTTTAATAATCAAATGATGTAATACACTGCTCGTATATTTCTCTAGAGATGTTATACTTCTCGTGCTGATAAGCAAATAAGCCAAAAAAGTAATACGCGTTAGCGTATTAATCGATAGGTTAGCATATTATATCTAATATTGTACAATATTTTTATACACAATAGTAAGATTTTTTTAATGAAATTGGTGTCGAAAATACTTATTCTTGATAAAATCAAATACGTACATATATGTATAACAAATACCGCTTTAAACCAAACATGCCTTGAGTCGTATTGAAAAAGAAATGTACCTCAGTTTTTGGTAATCGTATTTTTTTATAAAATAATATAAAAGTTGAGTTAAAAAGCACATTGCATTGAAAATTGGACTGAATTTATCTGATATCCGACAATTTATCAGCTTTTTCATAATTCGTAAATGAGTGCGCTACGTTCTTTGCCATGCAAAGGTAATAAAGTAATGTACAATTACAGCATTCGAATATCATTGCAATTATGCACAACGCTGATGCATACTCATATACATATATTGTATTACCATTTTATTAATCGGATACTACCACTAAACAAAATTCTTTAAAACTAACTTATACCTAAAATACTATAAAACAGAAATAAAAAAGAAAATAAAACTAAAATCCTCTAATAGGCATCATAGAATTCCTCCACATCACAATCGATTGGTAGTGTGCCCAGAAGACTGGCAGCATTGCCACGTGGAATGGCGATGCTTATTCTTTCCGCGAAATAAAGGCCAGCCCTCTGGTCACGGGAAGCTTCGATTAAGTATTAACCTTTTTGCTATTTCTCTATAGAGAGCACGAGCACTGGGACCCCATGACCCTAGCTTTTCGATCCCAAATGGCTCAAAAACATAATCCCCTACCAGGTTTTTGTATTTGCGCTGTTTAAGAGTCTCCGCGGATGCAGCAACAGCGCCAGCACAACCCGCCCTGCTGGGAAGATATGATGGCGCAAGGGTGTCGACACACGTTGTGTTACACACCAAAGGCCTACCCATCTTCCAAGGCATCAACGACATGCCGTCCGGTTTCTTCCCATCGTCACGTGCCAAACCATTAGGTTCAAGATGAGCTGGCACGCCGGCGGCGACAAGAGCACGACGGATAATGTCATTAAGATTAGCGTGCCGCGAAAAATGACCGGCACTCCTGCTGCATGATAGGCCATGGTAGCCAAGGGCATCGACGGCTTCACCACAGAAGAGAGAAGAAGAGAGAGAAACATGGATCACCTAAACGGAGGCAAGTGATTTCTATTGTTTTTTTTTGTTAGTGTAGGAGGCAAACGAGTTGACGGATCACCTGATGGTAAGCGATTACCGCTGCCAATGGACATCCGCAACACCAGAGGAGCTACAAGTGCGTTGCCGGCCTTTTAAAAAGGAGTACGCTCTTTTATTGAAGGTTTGTAGATCGTATTGGTCCGGAAATACCGCAGGAGATAATTCATTCCACAGTTTAGTTGTGCGAGGCAGAAAATTTCTGGTAAACGCACAGTTGTGGACTGCCAACCATCTAAATGATGAGGCTGGAAATTCTGTCGCGTAGGACGATGGCGAAAAGAGGCGGCAGGGATCAGTCCGAATAATGCCTCGGAGCACTCACCATAGTAAAAGCGAAAGAAGATGCATAACGAGGCCACATCTCTACGCAGCGCCAAAGGGTCTAGCCGATTTGAAACAACCTGGCAGTCGACGATTCAAGTCGCTCTCCGTTGAATGCGGTCCAGAGGGAGAAACTGGTACTGGGGTGCCCCTGCCCAAATATGAGAACAGTATTCCATGTGAGGCTGAACCTGCGTCTTGTAAAGTAGTAGGCGGTGGGCCGGCGTGAAATACTGTCCCAATCTGTTGAGCACGCCAAGCTTTTTCGAAGCTAATTTAGCCTTACCCTCTAAATGGCCACGGAACTGGACTTCACTCGATATGTCGACACCAAGTATTCCAATATTGGCTAAGGCAGTTATGGGGATGTGCTCAACACTAGGAAATACGACCAACTGTAGTTTTTTAGCTTTAAAGAGGTCTCAATTCCACAAGTTTGTTTCGGCTCTCAATGACGTTTTCCCGAGAAATGTTAGCGCGGCCGGTATAGAGAGTATTGCTCGTGCTGTCGTCAGCATAACAATAAATGTTGCTAATTTACAACATGTCATTGATATGGAGGAGGAACAGAGTAGGCGATAGCACACAACCTTGGGGGACACCAGCATATACAGGCATGGAGTTAGAGTATTCACCGTCGACGGCGACCTTAATGCTTTTGTCTGCTAAAAAGCCAAAGACCTGATGTTAATGTTAAATTCCAATAACAACAACACCGAGTATTAAAATGCACCAAGTTTACTTGTAAAGTTATCTGACGGTCAATATATAATATACTTCTATACATAGAAACATGCCTGTTTACCTGGGGGTAGGTAGACATTGCCACCATGACGCTAACGCTAAAACTAACCCATAATAACATATATTTTTTAAATTAATTTAATATTAGATGCTCACGTATATTAAACCCACATTTCACCATCTATGGTTTTAGTTATTACGTAACAGAGGACGAGCCTATTGCCGCCTAACAGGCATAGTCGAGACTCCGTGCTGCTTCTAAACATTGTTTGGCAGGAAAACTCATAGTCATTACTACTTTACCCGACCTAAACTCGAACACGCGAGCCACATTATAGTATAATGCCTTCTATCTGGAATGCTCCTAAATATGTCACTACTGAGTATTTTCTTACAGCAGTAATTTGATATAACACCACATTATTTAACTTTGATACTTTGTAACCTTTGTATTGAACAAGGTTACAAAGTATTGAATTTTAAATAAATCGCTTATTTAAGCGTTTTATTTAAATACATAACCTAGTCCAGAGAACCAACACGGTTCCTTACCATAAAGTAGTAGATAGTTTTTACACTTGCGGTTGAACAACGAGGCGAGGCTGAATAACCTGCAACCCTGTATATAAACTGTCCCACTGCTGGGCGCTAATCTCTTCTAAAAGTAAAAAGGGTTAGGCCATAGTCCATCTTTAGCACAGTGCGGGTTGGCAGACATCACATATTTTCAAGAACATTATGGAGAACTTCCACACAGTAGATTTTCTCACGATATTCTCCTTCACCATTAAAGCAACAATGTACATACTATTATGTATATTTTATTATAAACAATGACAGATTTTAATAGGTATGAAATCTGGCTCACTTTGTAGCTTTTGTGTCTACATAAATACAAAGCTATTCTTTAATGCCTTCTATAGATTACACAATTCGTCTGTTAGCTAGTCTACTACTTTTACTTTAGAGCAAACCTGAACTAACATAAACATCTCAGTTACATTTGGCACGACTTTGAAATCAACATGAGTCAGAGAGAGACATTCGACGTAAACCTGTAGTAGGCCAACGAGACTGGGTCAATATTACCTGCCTAGGTAGCATACAGATGTTAGTTACCGTCTTGTAATTATAAAACAAAGAGTACTTACAATAAGGCCTTCTATATACCAAAACAAATTAACTGAAGCGTTAGCTAAAGTTGTAGAGTCAAGAGACGATGTGTGATTATTCAAGTACTCATTCGAATTACCAGATATATCCGAGTAATGCGAATGTTTTAGATTATTTAATTAATAATGATTGTTATTCTAACAGTAAGAATCTCCATGTAAAACAAGAAGGTCTACTTTATCGAAATTAATGTAATCAATCAACAATCAAATGCATAGTGCATTCGAAGGTTTGATTGTTCCTTTAATAATAATCAGTAACGGCAAATAAACTGATTGAATAAGATCGTCAAACGTCCATAGAAACCCATCATCCTGCCTATTTCAAGTCCCAAGTTTATCGTTGATTGCGTAATGTTCGATGTGTGAGAAAAGCCTTACTAAAAAGCTTCTACATAATGCCTTACGCTGCAAATCGGCAAAAACCTAAGTGCAAACGTATGTCACTGAATTTACTTACAAGTCAGTATCCAGGTATATGACACAGACTATGATTCACCATGACGACTGTCACTATGATAACGCATTACCAGCGCGATCTATTTCGCTACGCATATCCGCTTCGTGGTACAAGGTGACAGATGGTACGCGATTGACCTGTTGAACTGTAGTGCATTGGGACAGTACTATAAGCGCCCGAGCGGATAATTTTATGAAAATTGACAAATGGAGTCGCAATAAGCACGAGTAGAGCTTATAAACTGTTGTTTACTCAATTGTCGCATAGGAGTAATACATGTAGTCAGTCGTATATTCTTCTTTTTTATGCTACTTCTTAGCTAATAGTGTTTACAAATATTGTATAAATCGAGTCATAATGATAAAAGCATTTTGTTTGAAAGTCGGCGTCCGAACGTTAATGAGTTAAGTCTATAATAATGGTTGATCGTTAAAAGACACGTATAGTCTCTCCCTATCCCTTTGGGCGGCAGGCTTTGTATATATATGTAGGTTCAATTAGTTGCTATGGTGAAAACAGTATGATAGAAATGGATAAGGTTTTTGTAATAATATATCTAACAAAGATAACAAATCGATTTGTCAGAGACTTTTCATGGGAGTATTAATATGTGGTAGTCACTAACTACATAGTAATAAGAAAATCGGTACCTATATAGAGTTCTTACAAATATACATAATTTACAAACTCTGTTAGTCGAGCACTTAACGTACCTTTGTCATATGACAGCTTCATCTGAAAACGTAGTTTACTAGAGCTAATGAGCTTACAATGACGCAAAGAAGCATTACCCTACCTGCTTATTTATTTGTAAGTACCGGTGTTCAGTATTAATCGTTGATTACTATTGTTTGTAGTTTCTATTGTGAATAGGTACACGCAACAGATAATATCCGCAGATGTCAGGTGGGTGGTGAAATTATTGCTGACGTTTAAGTAGAATCTGAATTCATAAGAAATGAAGTCCATGCACTAGATTTATTTTATGAGAAATGATATATTTTTTGTTGTAAGCATCGATGATTTAAGCGTAATAAAATATTTGATATGTTTTAGGCACGGGGTGCTGATTTCATGAGCATACAAAATATCTATTGCCCGAACAGCTGAAAATTGGCTGTCATTTTGTACGCTCCGAACACGATTTTACGATGTTATTCAAGATTTACAGTTCTCTAGAATTGTAAACTATTGAAATTTCTTGAAATATTTTATGCTTAAATCAAAACACGATTGAGGTTATGTCAGGAATTGAGATTTTCACCGGATCAATTGAGTTTTGCTTGTAAACTGAACTCACCTTCGTCGGGCGGTTTATTTCCGAATGCAAAATCCTTAAACCCTCTCCAGTTGACGGTGTACCGTCCGCTGCGTCGCACCATCATTATAATCGGTAAACACTGCACGAAGCGTGCACTAAACGGATAACACGTTGCTCACTAGCGAGTGGACAGGAGCATTATCCGGCACCGGCAGATATTCGCAATAGACGTGCGCGGTATCGATGCGTGGCGCGACGCGTCACGCGGCCGCCGCGGCGTCAGCTGAGCGCGGTACGTCACAGCGGCGCGGCGGCGCCGCGGCCGCCCGCGCCGCGCTTGCGCAAAGCCGCCCGCCCTCCTTCCCGTTCGACGTTTGTGCACATCTGTCATATCGTCCACTACAGTCTGCAACTCTGCATGCCGTTTTAAATAAGATTAAGTGCCTGTTTCCTTTAATACGGTGCCATAGTACAAACATAAAGAGCGAGAGAGTAAGCACGTTAACAGATGCTGGGCGGCCTTAATCATTCCGAGTCCGACATTCTATCGCATGATACGTCAGGCATCTTGAGACGGTTTATTCGCACGCATTGGGTTTTTTTTGAGAGGCAGACACGTTTTACTACCGCACGCGATGTCTACCAACTATAGCCCTCATACTACTATAATTTTAGACTTCCATCGCGAAACTAAAATAAAGATTACGGAAATTTGTGCAAACTTTATTGTAGTTGCAGGAAATGAATATGAATAGCATCCTCTTTGCTCTTAAAATATTCTTATTTATTGAGAAAGTTCTTCACGTTATAAACAATATGCGGGTATATAAAGATGTCTTATTCAAAGCTATGAAAATGTAGTCATAAAGCTAGCCACATAAAAATATTACGATCGTACTATAAAAATTGCGTACCACTCACATTTTGCTACTTCACGTACATTTAAAAGTTAATATCTTCTTATTTTTAGAATGTATGTATGTACATACAGACCTATGAGACGCTTTTATCTTAGCTTTTGACACAAATTCAATGTGGCATGTGGTTACTTATTGTCGTGTTAAACTTTACAAGTATAAAGCCATTATAGGTTCACATGTCCCATGCAATTAAAGCAACATTTATGATCAGCTGAATCGCAGTGTCTATCGGTAAAAATTAAATCTGCGATGTCCTATTAACCTCTTTTCTTATTTTTAATCAGACACAAATAAACGGCAAGTGCGTCAGCAAAATAATATTTTGTAGAATTCGCGTCATTATTTATCAATAATCATTATCTATTGTTATATTTTGGTAAAGAAGATAAAATGATTTGCGGGAATAACAAACTCGTGTCGCGATAACAGGATAACAGTTACATTTTAATGCTTTTTATAGTCAGCTATGTGTAATATAAAAAAAAATTCATAACATTATTTTTAATGATTATTAAACAAACATTAATTAAAAAATTACAATAACATGCTATCCTATTTGCCTTTTTTAACAAGTAAGTATCGATCGGACACACGTTTGTCCATTTGTGTATTGTTCGCGCAATTATTTTTTTGTTCATATATCCTCTTGACACTCAAGAGGTTAAGTAATGTATTTTAACGACATTCAACTGTATTTTATATGGATCTAGTTTTTCTCGTGGCTTCGCCCGCATAACCTAGGTACGCTTACCCGGATAAAAAATATACTATGTTAATCCATAAGGCCAAATAAAAAAAATTACATTCAAATCCATTCAACGGTTTATGCGTCAATGAGTAACAAATATCGGAACATCTTTACGAACTTTCAAATTTAGAACATAGTAGACTTTCCCCGTGGCTTAGCTGAGATTCAGTAATGTTTCTGGATAAAAGGTACCCTATGTCCTTTTCTGTAGCCCTGAAAACGTGTATGCGAAATTTTATGATGATCGGTCGAGTAGATATGACACTTAAGACGTGAAAGCTTTACAAACAAACAAACTCACATTCACATTATAATATTACTTAGGATGTAGATAGCAATCCCACTTTCTAATTTAAAAGTTGAAGACAACAGAGTACTATTTCGTAGCTATGTTTTTTTATTACGATTTTTCATTCATCATTCTCATGAATGAAAATATTTTATAAATGACGACTATCAACTCACTGGCTGGCTTGTGATGTCGCCAAGAGAGTAGGTAGGTATTTAAATTAAAATATTACTAAACTGTTTATTTTGGTACACAATTTCAAAGGTTTAGAGGTATTTTAGTTTGTTTATAGATAAACTAAAATGATGACGTAATGAGTAATTATCTAGTAGGTATACTTATCTTTTCCTGTTATTATCGTATGGGTATTTTATATAAATAAGTATGTACATCTTAGATTCGTTAAAATTTTGTTTTGACTTGCATAACGGTATCACACGAGTCATCAGCTAACATTTAGATCACAAGGAACTTCCTTTAAACCGAATGACGTGGCTTAGATTAAGTGTACGCTAACTAGGTTGATGAAATAAAAGTTAAATGAGATAAAGTATAATTAGATGTGTCTTAAAAAGATAAATAAGGTATTGAAGTTAATGTACTGACGCATATCTTTAATAATAAAATATAAACATTAGATAAATAATGAGTGTTACAATATCTGTGTGGCAATAGAGGCGCGTGCTTGGTGCTGATAACCGGGGTCACAGGCTACACTTATAAGTGAGGTCTGGCGCGGCGACGGGACAGTGCCTGTTGGGCTATGCGACGGCGATCTTTCCTGCATTCTCTCAAAATTAAGTGATTATTTTTTGGGTAACAAAATGCCGTGGACTAGCATTAACAGGTAAATAAAATAAATATTTCAGGCAATTTGTAAATGTAACTTTTCATATAATCTGTTCCAAAAAGTGTGCTGATAATAAATATTATTTATAACGTCAGTGAGTTCAATAGTTCTACAATAAATACTAAATTTTATCACATTCATATAATTTGTAATTGTATTCACAGAATTTACGCGAAACCTTCGAACACGAGTGCGGAAGCTCCCGTGTCTAATGCCCTAAAGGCTGGACCGGTGCTGACGGCTGCGGCGGACTCCGGTGGTCGCTTTGAGCTGAGCCATCATGGTTACGGCAAGAGCGCCATCAAACTCCTTCACGTCCATCGCGACGCGGATTATCACTCTATTCGCGAATTTGAAGTGTTCACGGAACTGAAATTGCAATCCGAAAGCGCTTACGTTGTTGGAGATAATAAGGATGTAGTGGCGACTGATTCTCAGAAGAATACTGTGTATTTATTAGCAAAGAAACATGGAGTAAAAACTCCTGAAGAATTCGGTGCAGTAGTGGTGGCTCATTTCTTATATATGTACAAACAAGTGGTAGAGGCTAAATGCAGAGTTGTCGAGTACCCTTGGGAGAGGCTGCAAGCCGGCACACCTCACAATCACGCTTTTGTATTTTCACCAACAGCAACCAGATGGAGCGAAGTGTCGCAGTCTCGTCATGGTGAGTTATTTAATTAACTCTCATTAAATAAAGTTAATTAAAGTGTTGTTTGAATCGTCTCATTGAAAAGTGTGGTGTTCATGCATAATTTTATTTTTTTATTCAGAGGCTGTTATAGTGAAATCCGGCTTGAGTGGTCTCCGCGTTCTCAAGACAACACAATCAGCGTTTGTGGACTTTGTTCAAGATGAATATACAACGTTGAGCGATGCTGCTGAGAGAATATTTAGGTACAAAGATATACGTTATCAGCGCTTTAGTTAAGTGTAGTTATGTGTTGAATATATAATAATGTTTCTTTCATTACACAGTACGGTGGTAGAAGCAGAATGGGTATACGATAGCATGCGTACAGCGGATTTCGACAACGCCTGGCTAACTGTTAAGGACGCCATATTGGATAAATTCGCCGGACCAGCCGACATTGGCGTATACTCACCTTCAGTACAACATACCTTATATCAAGCTGAGAAGACCGTGCTGGAAAAAGTATCTGAGGTAGGAATTCATAATATTTTTAATTACTTAATAATTTTTGCATCGAAACCTAAAATTAGTTTCGCGGATACTGTTATCAGTGTTTTTACCTACTTCACTGAAAACGAGGTTGAAGTTTAAGTTCCGATAGTAAATAATATTAATAAAATTTTAGATCATGTCACTCTTACGAATAGATTATTTTAAAGTCGTCGGGTTACCTTCGACCTATTTTGTTTTGGATACATGTGTTTGTTACAAAATCTGTTTTACAACTACTAAATGTCAACAATTAATAGCCGTGTTTAACAACAAATTTTATGTCGTAAAACTGCTATAAAAAGTCTGATTAAAGTTTAAGCTTCATAATTCAATCAACGCGAGTTCCTGGATTACAAAATTATGTTCTCACTTTTAATAGAGTTGTCTTAGAATTCGTACTGCTTAGCTTGTATATTTTGTGCAGTCTTTTTGTTTATCTACCTTTAATTGATAAGAAAAAGGTATTCGCAAACATTACTGAGTCATCTTTTTTATTAAAGTCATAATTCTATATCTGTAATACGTAGAAAAACCGGTTGCTTTGTTGTGACTGTCTGTATAAAGTAGCGAGATGTCTTTTGAGTGGTACAGAAATAAACATTACAAGTGCCTATGTTTAGACTGGTCGGTCAATAGCCCGCAGTGTTGCCGCAGTAATGATTTCTCTTGGGAACCTTATTTTCTTAGGCTTTATATGTATTTACGACGCCTGCGAACGCTATATCAAAAAGTAAAAATAAATTGTATGAGTTTGGTAACGTTAATATTTTTTAAATAATGCAAGAATATAAACTTAATAATATGATGAATTTTTATTAATTCGTATCTACTCTAAAGACGACTCTTTAGAGTAGATAGGAATTAATAATCTTTAATGTAATTCTTCTAAATGAATAGATCGATTTGGATAAAAAATATGTGATTGAGTGAGTTTCTGGAAGGTTTGTCCAGAACGTCTCGATCAGATCGGAGACGTCCTGGATAAAGACCAGGTTAAGAACACCTGAAACCGGCGAGCGTGTATGCAGAATGTTATGGATGTGAATGAAGCCAGATAAGTGTGTCAGGATCGTAGCAAATGGAAATCCGTAGTCTCTGCCTACCCCTCTGGGAAACAGGCGTGAATCTATGTATATATGTATGTATTAGATTCACAATTAGACCCGGTACAACGCGCTGTGATCGATTCGTTTGGGCAGGACAACGTGTGTCGAGTCCACTAGTTAATTATAAACTGTTAATTGTATTTTTACGCCATATCGCAAAGCTCCGTGATCCATAGATAGTAATTATTAATAAAATTATCATAATGAGACAACAAAGAGTGTTTTATCGGAAGTGAATCCGGTCACTTGTGTAGTTATGCTAACGATATCGCGTCCGCACGTCACTGTTATTCTGTTTGTGAACGAGTATCACGTGAACCAAAGACCAAAAGGTTATCTGTAAATTAAAACCCGGAGGCTATTGCGTTTGTTTACAAATACATTTTTGTCCGAGAAATTATTTAACCTTGAATTTCTACTAATTTATAACCTTAAATGAACATAAAATTATATAGATTAAAATAATTTATATACTTTTCGGTTCTCAAGGATTTAACTAGTCGATTCATTAGGTGTTACTTTCATTCAAAAATATTTTACGCTACGAGGTTTATGCACAATAAATACGTTATTAAATTATTATATCCGACTTCTAGATAACATGTTTCTAAAGATACACACATGCCAATTACTACTCAATGGTTACTAGATATGAATTTCAATATTAGTAAGAGTTTATAATGATGATATTATTTTTTTTAGTAAAAATGTATTTGTAAGTACATATTTGATATTAATCGACTTTCTATTTCGCCAACAGATCACATGGATCAAGATGACCATGCCAAACAAACACTACCTCAACATCGATATGTCAAAATTCCCCGCGAATGTTACGAAGGGAGACCCGCGCCACCAAATCTACCAGCCCATAGACAAGCCTGCTGGACTCATCTACGCGCAACTACGCCGTAGGCCCAAGAGCCACTTGTGACGAAAACATCTCTACGCCTCGTAGAGCGTCGCCATTATACAACCAGTTTCTTTGTTCCAAAAACTTATCGGTTTAGGTACTAATAGTAAAAGGCTAAGTCTACTGGTCTAAGCTTAGAATATGTAATTATCCCTTGGGAGGTCTGATGAAAAATGTGATTCAGCCAAATCTAGTTAGACTAGAGAGCCGAGCTAAAGGTAATTGGGATTAATAAGGGTACGATGAGAAAAAGTAAAGACACAATACCGTTTCTGTTAAAATGAGACAAAATATTATTTGATATGTGTACATAAATTGTGTAAGGTTACCTATAACCGCTCGTAAGTGGATATTCATGTCATGTCTTGTAAATACATGACAGTTTATTAAAGATCTGCACCATTCGTAGGTGATAAACGGCATTGACGAATTTTATTAGCGGAACTTTTTCGATTATTTACGATTCGCTTTCGGGAAATAGGAACTGGAAATTAGTTTTATATACTCACTATTGCCTAAGTTGTAAACAAGGGGACGTTGTTGTTATCCCCTTATTTCGAATTTTTATGTTCTGAAGTTTAAAAAATATCGGCATTAACTTAAAGTTATAAAACGAAAATGTTGATTATTTGTATATAAGTTTTAACAGTTACCTATGTATCTAGTCAAGGTATTAATTTCGCTGCTTAACTGTGCTGAATCAATGTTGTTTACAGTTTCAATGCGGCATGTAATCTAAGATTATGTTTACCATTATTGTAATAAGTATGTTTAAGCTTAATAAACGTTCGAAGTATTAACCTGTGTTTCGTATCACGGTTACTGGGCAAATAATAACAAACGATGTTTTCTATGGACATTTATTGCATACAAAATTCTTATTTTTCATAGTGTTAACAGTTCACATTTTCCCGATTATATTCTATCTCGTGAACAAGACTGAGAAAAGAAGATACATGACTATAATGCTCTCAGGTACATAATATGACGCACTAAATAACGTAATTACTCTTAAAAATAAATAAAATAACACTTTATATACGTTTCGTTCCGATGATCTTGTCTGCCAACGTATAGAGCTCTTCCACAGTCTGTAATTAAAAAGTTGAAGTTGTAACATTAGTTTTATCGCAGTAAGAATACAATGAGTTCTTGATTAATGTGAAAGTCTTATTGAAAAGTATTTTATGAATGAGAGGACTCAGTACTATTATCACACAGTCTGTACCTATTAGTAAAATGGACATTATTTAAAACAGTACTGTTATACCTATTAGTGTTTGACATTGAATTTTTATATAAAGAACAAGGACTACTTATTTTGTAATTAAATAATGCGAAGTCGTATAGCAAACTGAGAGTAATGAACAAGCCACAATCAGCTTTAGTATTTAATCTAAAGTATAGTCATTCATTAACAAATGTATAGGTTTTATCAGAAGGTCAGTAAAAATATACTGACCTCTATCGCATGTATTAAGAATCATACACCTAGAGCATTTAACTGTGTAGTAACTGTGTAGACAAGTATATTTTTACTCATAAAGAATCAAACAGAAACGACATATAATCTTTTTATTAGAGATTTTCGAAAGACAATATTGGCGATACAAAGATTGGCGATACATAAATATATGACACTTATTTAACTTATGCAACTGACGGTGATATCTGCACTTGGGGTCGTCCGTCATTAAAATATTATTATCACCTATATACGTAGAAAAATTTCAATTCCATGACCCTGAGTTAGTACGGGCAGTACACATTTTAAGTCTCTACAACTAATTCTTGTTGCTAGGATGATTCAGCTAATTAATTAATTAGTCTGTTAAAGTTCACTGTTGAATCTAGACCACTCCTAGTTTATGTAACAGTTTTGTGCGACAATTATTATTATACTAAGAATAAAGGAAGACATGTGTAATTTCGTCCGGGTCAGTCATACGGAAGCTTAGCACTAGCGACTTGCAGCCCAGAAAAGCGCGGTTTTTGTAAAATATTACAGGCATGTTGTATGATACGATGGATAAAATATATCACAAGTTGTTTCTGGGGAACAAGGAAAGTGGATCGTAGTAGAAGTTTCGGCTGGATAACATCAAAGTGTGAACAGACATTGCGTATGATAGTTACATAATACATTCCGCATAAGATAAATTAAACTAGTGACCAAAATGTAATCTTTACTAGAGAGGCACGTTGTACATATTGTTATGTTAATTTTACATATTAATAAAAGTAATAGGTTATTTGCGAAGCTTATTTATATAATATGGTATTTATTGTTATCCAGTTTAATATGTATCTAGGTTATTTTAGACATTTAATGTTTTTATTTTATTTCTCATCATAGCATTAAAATTCTTTAGAAGATATCACAGATTTACACTTATTATCCTACAAAAATAAAAAGTTGTTAGCGTGACAAGACTTCATATTGTATAAATGAATTGCTGGTTATAACAAAAATGCAAGTGCGTTCGTCGATCGCTATGTCCTCGGAGGAACGTCGCGCGCCGTGTCAATGGGCTTTGTCAGTTTCAGTAACTGAATCCATATTACGCGATACTTGGACATAATTAAACGTGGGTATTGCAATCCCTTGCTTTACCCTTCGTGGGGTAGCGTGTTTTGTTATGAATTTATTTGGATAGATTATTAACTCTAACTGAGAAATTTATTAAATTTCTTTTGAGTTGCAAAATGTAATAAAATGGTTATATTACCAGGGGCACCGGGTAAAGTGCTATGGAGCCTGGAATTGTTCCAAGTATACAGGAATATGCTCGCTCCCTAATACATGGAACTCAAAAAACTATAGCTAGCGAAATAAGTGTGTATAATGGAACACGCTAACCCCTCTGTATGTCCTACATGTGGGTTTAATATGCACAATAATATTATCGCCGTAATAATCTAGCCAGATAATTATAGTCTTAATAATTTATTGGAATCGAAACAGTCTTACTTTGTATTAACAGTATAATAAACTCCTTTATAAAGGTTTTATTATTTATTAATTTATATTGTAAGCACGCGTTAGATTAGATAAATGGACATAGAGGTTACTAGTGTCATGATTTCTTAGTTTTGTTAATAATTGTTCGGGCGTTTTTATTTACCTAACTGGCAACACAGCCAACCGTAATTTTTTTAATAGTGGAAGGAAGTATTGTGGAAGGGGGAAATAGTAACTCGGCTCTCGGCGGATGATCACTCAGGAGTGAGGAACTAACATTCAACCAAGAAAGACGTTCTCAACAGTCCGAGTAATTGCTGTGAATTTGGTAATATAGCCACATAATATTTTAGACAAGTGAGTTTCACTACACTAGTGATTGACACGACCGGGACTTGAGTGATGACGTCGTTACTATCGGTCACATATGTACATATGTACCTATCGTACCCTTTTGTAAACGATTGTCCCAAGGGGTGCAGTTTAGTACTTTTTTGATGTCGGTACAAACAACAATATATTGGTAACAACAGCATTAATATGCATCATATACATGAGTTTTATACGTAGAATAGGATGAGTACTCTTGGATAAAGATAATTTACCTATTGTTGTAGTCAAAGGTTATGAAAATATGTACGATTCATGCTGATTACATTAGTTTTCCTCGACAAAGCTAAAGACGCAGACGATTCGTTACGTGAATGTATGAGACTAAATAAATACTTGGATAACAATTTTGAGTACGCCTCTATTTTATTTCTAAGTGGGTAACAGTCATTTTATAACCCGCCTCCGGCCCGAAAGATGCCGTTTCCACACCAGGTGTATAATAAATAGGCTTGCCACCCATTAAATATGGAGTTGCGATGCGGTTAGCCCTATGAGTATAAATGATACTGGCTCTTTAGCTATCAGCCCTCGTTGAGAACACGACATAAAGTTTACTGAACAGCAGATAAATACTAATGAAGGAATAATAAGAAGAGCACATAAAAGTGACAAATTACGGCATTTTAAAGGAATAAATAACGATAAACCGAGGAGCGTTATGTTTAAAATGGTCGCGTCGCTAATGCCACTACGTCGAGAGTTGTAGGGTAAATTCCCATAAAATAATTGTGTGATCTACAAATTTTTGTTTAGAGTGTACTTTGTAACTGTTCAAATGTTTGTAAAACGCCCGTGACATTATATTTATTCCTAGTGCAGTATTATAAAACAAATAAATAAGCTCGTTTGGACCCTTACTTGGACATGATAAAATATACTAATTCAGGGAAAGATAGGCAAACAGAAAGAGAGGAAGACCTAGAAGAAATAACTATCAACTGGAGGAAAAGTGAATGTAGAGACATATTACGCTGCATCTGAAAAGCAGTATAGACCTATTATAAAAATATTTTGCTTAAAAGTTGGCTTCAACTTGCTATTGGAATGTGTTTAATAAAACGAAAATAAAAATACTGTGTAAGAATATTGAATAAAGATGTATTTGAAAATGAATCGAAGAAGATAGAAATTACTACACTAACAATTACATAGCATTTACATTATGGATAGACAGAAAGGCGCGAAAATAATTTATTGATAGCGTATGTGACTTGGTCCAGAGTAAAAGTGAAAACGCATGAAAACTGAACAGATATCGTATAATAAGTTAAAATCTAAGAACATTTCTCATGTACCTATACTGTTTCCAGTGCGCTCGTTTTCTTTTATGTTGTCGCCTTAACGATAACTTCTGATAAGTTATAAATAAAATCCTACTTAAAACATTTATTTCAGAACCGACAAATTACTAAGAACCACGTCTGTATCTCGACGGTGTAGTTGCAGAAAATAAGATCTATTCTAAGATTTTTCTCCTTTTCCTTATTCCAAGATAAAAATATATTTCATGATTCATTACTTTCATTGTGATCATGTCATCATTCATCATGTCTTACTGCCGCTGTGATAACTTGTTATACCATTATATTCTTAAAAGATTATAATCTAAGGTAATTTTAATAAAGTTTTAACTTATTATTTACCTCGTTCACAATAATAAACATAACTCTGCGGGCTCAACAAACTTTTTGATACTCGACCATAAATTTGATATAAGGAATACAAACTTTACAACGATTTATCCTTTCACAATAAGAAATATTAGCAACAGTAAAAGTAAATAATATAAAAGAAATGCTCCGAAACATTGTTTATTCACATATTTATCAGATCAAGCACAGCTGTAATATTTTATTGTTTAGGTTTTATTGTCTCATTTCTACTGTATAATATACAGTTTACTAGTTTAAAAGTTCAATGACATTCGTAGGTCGTTCTAACCATACTTTTGTTAGATAGCTTAGTCATTAATATGTAGACGAAACGTTTCAGTTCACAAGTAGGATATTAATATAATAACCGAAGCAATTTATGACACGACATTCTTCAGAGAATTGCCAACAAATTGGGATGCTTAAAATGTTGTTAGTCAGCTATTACGAATACTCGTTCCGTGTACCTGAATGTTAATAATTCAAATACAAAAATTTGAATGCGTACTTATTATGAGTCGAAATTAAATTATGGTCTCTCGAATTTTGCTCGTATATACCCTAAAGCCTAAATCTATGTAATTTATGGGTTTCGTTTATATTGATTGATTTTAAATGTAGATAACATCTATGCGTAACAAAAGTTTCGATCGCACGAGTGTACTCGTAGTAGCGAGGCTAGGTTGAACGTGATTCATGTCCAGTTCTTAACCGGTATAATCGACATTCGTCGACAGATTACATATTTTCAGCGCACCTTTTGTTTTATAAGTATCAACACGTCTTGAATTACCTGCTAACATCTTAACGTGGAAAGTTTCGAAGTACTACAAGTTCAATGCGCCAGAATCACGCTATTTCGCATTAAAACTTGGATATTCATTTAAAGTCGTGACAGAAAATGGAAAAATGTTCAAGAATCGCCATAATGATATGTTTCGGAAACTTTATGTAATGTTTTTGTAGCAAATCAATCAATATGCAACAGAAAGTGAAACCGATGTAACTTTTCATAAGTTCGTCAAATTTATATGATTTGGAAGTCAATAAGTAAGTACAGTGAATTATATCATTTGTTATTTATATTGCCGCTAATATATTTATTTCTTATATCTACTGTATTGTAAATTATTTTTGCTGCAATATTAAGCACATCTATCTACGAATAGTGTACAATTGATCTGTACTGTGTAGTCATATTAAGGTACTAACAATGTCAGTTATATAGGTAGATGTAAAATGTAAATCAATACGCACTTATATGTTTCTGTGAGTTCCTATAAACATCTAATCTTAGAATGATTTATTGCGAAAGTGCAGAACATTTCAGCAATTTAGTTTCTTTTCAGTTGTTTCCAGCCAAATATGTGATAGGCAATTTTCTATAACGATTCGTTTGTCCTACTTATTAGAAATATATGAGCCCAATCATCGATTCGGATATAGGTATTCTAAAATACTTAATGTGTGTTCAACATGCATTTCGCAAAATGAAATAATACGCTGAGTTATATAGAAGTTATATGACTTTTCGAAATTATGTGCGTATTGATTGACAATTATCGCCTGCTCCGTGCCTCGGAGAGCACGTTAAGCCGTCGGTCCCGACTGCCATGAACATCTATGGCAGTCGTTATTGGGAAAGTCGACACAAAAGATCCCACTGGGTCGAAGTGTCGCCGGTCTGTACTGACTGGCTGGGGGCCAGTCAGTACAGACCGGCGACACAAGATAAGATAAGATATATAGAATTTTCATCATCAAACTAGGTCACAGTTATAGCGCTGGTAAAGCTCTTTCTATTTTTTTAGAAATTTATTTTCAATAGATTATTTGCTTTTTTATTATATACATAAAGAAAATTTTACATATTTTGCAGTTTAGAAAGTTACTCAATACTTACAAAGTTATCAAAACTTACATCAAGATAAGAAAATTTGAGCTTTAGGTTTGCCTTTTGGGTCGCCACTCAGGTCGCAGACTATGTATTTTTCCCAGTTGTGTTATGTTCTTTCCCGTGTAATACGGGTTAAAACTAGAACCTTTTTTTGGGATACAGATACATATTGGATACTACCCTTCAAGCTGAAGCAGCTCTAATGCGAAATCTCCATAGAACATCGCAGACGTAAAGGTCTTGGTTTGTGCTCCTGTGGTGAAAACACGCCAAGACTATTTGACACTAGTCGGATCATATATTGCAAGCGGTAATTGACACAACTATAGACTTTTTAGATGTCAGATCGACCATGAAGCGGTCGTGTATACATAGAAATGCATTTTGAATCATTTAAAGACATTAAGAAGTTTATCAAGAGTAGATACCGATTGCCTACGTATGTAAGTGTAAATGTGCAGTAACGCAAGCTAATGACTATTACACGAGCTTGCGATGAGTCCATAGATCGGTTGCAGGGGCAGGTGCTCTCGGGGTCGGGTCACCGTAAGCTAGAATTTCTCTGGCGTAAACTAGTTCGCCATGAGCGCTATCGTGACTTCACTAGAGTTCTAGACTATAAGAACAAATTAATCGATAAGATAACTGCGTTTAGACTTGACACGCTGACATCCACATAGCCAGATGATTCTAGTTTATAACGAATAATGTATCATGCTGTTACCGTGAGGTTCCTGAGCGTTTTGACATCAGAGGTCTCGTATTTCAGCTGAGCATATCGTTCGTCCGTAAGGCAAACTCCCCTCTCGATGTCCAATTGTTTCTGATTTTCCAGTTCTTCTTTACATTTTGCTAACAGTTGCTGGGGCGTGAGCTGCTCTGTTACTTCTTCTATGTCCTCTGCTTCGGCTTCATCGTCCATCGACTGTAAAATATTTTTAAGTGTCATGACGAGAAGCAAGTTATAGGTATTACAGTGTCTATAGGCATTTAATGTTACGTAGTTTTTAATGGTCCAATGTAATAAGTTGAAACTGGATGGGCTTTCGTCCTTTATTGCTAGTTTTTACAATGGTTTATGTTTTGAATTCGGGCAATTTTAAATCATGGGTTTATTAAACAAGTTTTGTTCTGAATACTATTACCGGTTCGAATTTCTGGGACGCTTTCAATTTTCTGTAATACGCATCAGCACGTTTCTTCGACGCATAGGCGACTTCTCGGTTTACCATCCGCCAGAAAACGAAGACTGGGTGATGGAACAATTCTGGAGGGCATTCTTTCAATGGTGTTTTCCCGACCAAGATGAGTCGTTTAAGCCTCTCCATCTCATCCATCTGTAAATAAAGTAAATTGTATTGTTTATATAAAGAAAGAAAAAAGTAAAAATTTATATCTTTGTCGAAGCGTCAAGAAAATAATCATTGTAATGCAATTTATTTCTGTTACTGAAATGTAATAAAGCGCTATCTATTGGATTGTTTCGGAACGTCAAGCATTAGCTTAAGTGAGGTCGCCACAGAACTAATGTGTCAGTTGGATTGACAGTTATAGCTGTCAGTGTCATATTGACGTTATATAAGCGCCGGAGATGAGTGCGCGGACACATTTGGTGAAGAACTCGCTGCGTTACCGATCAAATCAGAGATAACCACGAAGTATAATACCACGCCTATATTTTGTTGCTTCATCATGTCAAAAGCGAGTTGCCGTCCAACTTGCCGACATGTTTATATCAATCAAATGCTTTTAGTTACACTATCGTAAGGAGGAATATTTATAATGATAGCCGCGAAAGGTGAGTGGCCTGTAGCCGATGAAAATTTATGTCGTCATGAGTAAAATATTGCAATTTCATAATAGTGTGTAATCATTTGAAATTCTTAATACTTTGTATATATTTATTACATTTACTAGATTGCGCAATTAAATTATAAATAAGAGGTTAGATTATAATAATAATATATATAATAGTGATGATACATATAATATTAATTACTTCTGTAAAGATTATACCTACACAGAAATAGCTTCTGGGTAAGAACGTTGCGTTCAAACATTTTCATAGAACCTACGAGTAAAAGAGCCTGTATATTGCTATAATTTCTTAATAATGCCATTGATAATGCGAAGGAAGTGTTGGATCAGTTTATTATTTTCAGGTATACGCATAAAACGAAACCATGGCGCCCATAAAGCAAGCAATGTTCGATTGATGGGTAATTACTTCCACGCCGTTCGTGTTTTAATAAGCGGACGGAACACGAAAGCTGTCTGATGTAAGTCAAAAATTACGTTCGTGTTTGATTGATTGATCACCATTTAAAAGGTAATCTGCAACAGAATTACTATCCGAGGCTGCAGCTAAATAACTAATAATTTTCATGGTTTTCTATAAATAATGGTTTTCTATGCTCATATTATAAAGAGGAATTATTTGATTTTATGTATGTTTGTTTGTAAGGATTTAACTCAAAAACGACTCAACCGATTTTACCAACTACCTACTTAATTACTTTAAAATTATTTCACCATTTGAAAGCTGTATTATCACCGATTAAAATAGGCAACATTTTATTTGAAAAAGTACTGTTACTAACCTAACCTACTTTTAGGCGAGTGAATCCGCGGGCAAAGCTAGTTATTTTAAATTAATGTTTTTAAGAAATATTGATAGGTGAGAAGTAATTTCTCAAATTAAGTTACCGTTGTAATTAGTCCAAAACAATAAATTTCTAATGAAAGCTTTTCTAATGTATTATTTGTGAATATTGTAATTTGTGTATGTGTACCATATACATTCAAATTCAGAGTTCGTTTCGTTTAAAAGATAGTATTAGTTGTGACCCATGGCTTAGTTCGAATTTGTAAAGTACCATGTTATCCTCTATTTTCTGCCCAAACTATGTCGTAATTGGCCTAGTGAATTAGCTTTGAAAAACAAGTGGTAATACAGCAGTCAAAATTCGACCTCAATTCCTTAATTTGTTACATTTTACATAATTATATAGTTTAGCCAAATTGCACTTTGGCACACACACAATCACACTCCTCCGTGCGCGAAATATTTTTAAGAGGTACAACATTTTCTTTACGTATTAATAAATAGTAGCCTATGTCCTTCCCCAGGTTTTAAACTATCTCAGTACCAAATTTCATTCAAATCGGTTGATCGGTTTAAGCCGTGAAGAGAAGACTTTCGAATTTATAACATTAATAAAGATTTACTATGAATGTTTATACTCACAACTCTGGAGGCGATCCTCTTGTTGAGGTTCTCCTCATTGACGATGCGGATCCGATCCTCCAGCTCGGTCATGTAGGCCTTGTCTGTCAGCTTCACCAGGTTGTTGCCCATGTGCTTCTCCAGGCGCGCCCGGACATGCGGATGCGCGAAGCTGGTGACATCATTACATTTTTAATTAAGATAATAGGTTTTTATCTGAGCTTAGTACATAATGACTTTGAATGTCCAAAGGCAATATTTATTATACTTAATTATACAGGTCTTATAGATATAAGATAACGTTAAAAAGTAGTCATTAATTTTGGTAGGTATACAATTATAATTAATAGCCACTTGATAAAAATAATCTTTAGTCATTAAAACAGCCGTAATTTGACAAAAATATATTATGCAAGATAATAAATTCTCGATGAAAACACCAACAACAAATGTTATTTATCACCCAAAAAATACATTAGGTATCCTAAGAATCGTTATAAAATTTACATCGTGTGCGATACTCGATTATTTTAGCGCCATTTTATATTAAGTGATTCTAGTGTAAAGACAAACTATATAAAAATTCAATAAAAATAAATACAAATCAACTAGGTGCGTAAATATAGCGAGATAAAAATGTGTAAAAGTATTTGACTAGTAAACAAAACATACGTCAGCGGGTAGAATAAACTGGGCCGAAATGGAGGCTTTAGGTTCCACTCACCAGAGCCGCGAAGACTCGTTAGAACTCCTTTCTGCACTCGTGTTGGCGGAGCACTTGTTCAGAAACGGTGTACGCGTTGGAGTCAGCCAGACGTCTCGTCGTCGCCGTAAAGTTTTAGTAGTTTTGACGCTACATGCTCAGTGTCATAGTTGAAACCTTTATCGTGGTGTACGATGGGCCTGGCACGGTATGGCACGGCCCCCACCGACACCACATGTTGGTACAAATTTTGTGTAAAGAAGCATTCACACAAACTCATAGGCCGCCGTGGAAATTGCTCCAATAAATGCATCAATATGACTCCGCTGATATGTTCCTAGTAGGTATGTTTAATTAATGAATGACGTGTGAAAAATAAAAATTAATAACATATTGTACCATTATGTAACCTATTTGTCTCATTATTTTTTATTAAATTAAATATAATCGCGGATTGTTTATCAGAACTGCAAAGTCAGAGAAATGTTAATTGTTAAGCGATTTATAAATTTTTATTAATAACTTATCTATATAAATATTTACAACATAAGTGAACACGCGTAAAACAGAATATGAACTCGTTATATTACACAGGGGAACAAAAAATTTTTTTTTTTGCGGCATTCTTTTTGTTACTAGTTTTAATAAACACCTTCATCAGTCATACCCCGAAATGTATTTACTTTGTATGGATTGACGCTGGTTCTTGAGATATTCAACATAAAGAACGGTTCCATCAGGACATTAGAACAATGAAAGAAAGATACCAAGGCCGATGGGACATCCATTTTATGATGGGAGTCTATTGCTTGAGTTTAATAAGGGATTGTCCTGAACATAAACATAATAGAAAAGCTTACAGATAAAGTTACTCCTAATACTTTTATGATGTTTTTTTTTTAATAGCATATGTATTAAGTTTTCTTTTCGTTATTATATAGCCACTTGAAAAATATATATGTAATATGTAGGTAATTGTATTTATATGTCGACCTTCTTTCAGTCATATAGTTATAAAGTCTTATCTCATAAACTAGAGTCAATTTAACAAATCTGATATTTTCTCGTATTCAGCATACTGAACTGACACAAAATTGACTTCAACTTACCATGCCGCCATGAAGCACACAAGCCGCAAAATGAATGTTTGCCCATTATTATTAAACGTCCAACGAAGTAAGTGTCAAAAGCTGTGCAAGCTTTGATCAGTTTTTATCTGTTAAATATATCTGCAATGTCAAAAGTTGGACTAGTAGAAAATGCATATAGCATTCAAATTCGCATAGGTACTTGTAGTCACACCTTTATATTGTGTTTGTTAAACATAAATTTAACCGATATTTCGACATGTTTAAAATGACATTGCTTTTAACCAGTATGCTCGTTGTAAAATCATTATAAAGGGTCCCTAATCCTTCGTGACTGATGAAAATTTAGTCAGCGCCATACATGGCATCGGCATGGCATTTGTGAGTTATTGTCCCTCGAATGCATTAAGTTGCATCTTTATACCACGTTGTACAGATCTAAGCAATAAGCAATGAATCAAACCAACAATGTTCACATATATTTTTCCTTCATTTTTAAAGGCAGGCGTTTGTAAATTACTTTATTTTGCAACTGTATACCACGGAAGGGCGATATCGTAAACACATAAAAGTGAAATTGTATACAGCCGATAATGGGCAATGGACTAGAATGGTATAAAGTTCATATTTGATTGATCGTTATAGTGTCAGTTTACTGGAAAAGCATGTCTCGTTAAGTAACAAACTTAAAATGTAGTAGGTATATATATACATTTGGTGTTGTTGTTGTTTTACAACATGTAACAGAATTAAGCACAATGCACCCCTATATTAACGGTTTTCATTCGTTTGAAATCAATATAATGTAACTTTATAAAAAGGTTGTCAGTATAACGAATTAATTATTGCAGTAGGTATATTTTTTACTTTATTCAGTACGTAAGTCTTTTTCTTTGATATTTTATATCATAAAATGTATAAGGTATATTGAAGAAACGTAACGAATTTTATGACGTAGATAATTCCAAAATATAATCCCAAAATTTCTTATGGTTCATTGTCTTCAATATATGTTACGAGCTGTCCACCACGCTGCCGTGGCTCGTAGGGTGATATTATAATATGCTACCTCTCGATAAAGAAGCTTACTAATCGTGATTGAATAAATAAAATCGGTTCAGTAGTTTTAATTTATTCATAACACACAAACATACAAGAATACAAATATTTTCTCTTTATAATATGAATGTAGATTAAAATTATACATAAAGTAATTAATTCCTGCAATAGAAAGAGGCTGTATATGCCATTGTGGAATTTGCCCTACGTGCATCGTAGCACGCGCGCGCTCCGACACTCGCGGCTATTGTTTACACATCGTCCATCATTCGCTAAAGTTATCGCCAATGTACCCGGCACGCTCGCGATAGTCGAATCGGACACATGACTTCATTCCGATATCGGCACAAGTTATTTACCCCGTGTGGAAAACGAACGTAATATAATATAAACACGGAAAATGATAACATATAATTCTTAGATCGACAAAACATAATCAGTCTTCTTTTATTACCAACTAGCGACCTGCCCCGGCCTCGCACGTATAGTACAAAATCTTGCCAAATTATACAACTAAACCTTCCTATGAATCCCTCTGCCTATTGGTGAAAGCCGCATGAAAATGCGGTAAGTAAGTAAAGTAGTTTTTGAATTTATTGCAAACAGACAGACACGGCAAAGGAATTTTAGTTTTATAATATGTAGGGATAGCGATAAGTTCATTTTTGTCGTCAAGTTATTCCAAAGTACTGCTTCAGTAGTTGTCTAAAAGTATTCCAAGATCTATGGCACACTATACAGTTGCTTAGTAACGTTGTCTGTGTTCACCCGTGTAGGCTGTCACGCAGAGACACGACAAACAAGAAAACGTTATCTACATATGTTATACTTTCATAAAGTGTCTTTTATTACACCTAGAATCATGTTATAAATATTGCAAATAACTTGTTTGACTATGACCTTGACAGTTCTATATTAAAAGATTTATTAAATAGGCGTCCTTCAAAAAAACAAGTCTGTGTGAATCTAGAAATAATATAATTTTAATAAAATATATGTTGTTAGCTCTCGTTGCCAGGGTTACGAATACATTTTATTTCAGTCGAAACAGTCTACGTTGTAATAATAAAGTATGTAATGGAACACCTTTGGTTTAGATTGCAAAAGGTTGTAAAACTTTGATACTATAGCGTCTATACATTTGGATGGTCTACGAGTTGTCGTAGCACTTCGTAGCTATCACATTAAAAAGTCAAGCTATATCCATAAATCAGCTACAAAACTGCTTTTTCTTTTAAAAACTCTTTAGCGGTAAAGCAATATGTTTTATCGACTATTGTCGTACATAAATGTTAAGTATGGAAATATGAAATCATCAAAGGAAATGTATTTTTTGTGTGTTCGTAAGGGATTAACTCAAAAACTACTTAACCAATTTTAATAATTCTTTCATCATTAGAAACCTATATTATCACCGAATAACATAGACTATATTTTATTTGAGAAATGTTCTGTTACTGACATAACCTGTAAAAAGTAGGTTACTACTTTTACGTGGGCGAAGCCGTGAGCAAAAGTTAACATATAATTATATTACATAGCCACAAGAGTCCATTAGTTAGCTTGTGCTTACGCTTGCACTGTCTTAGATTTGATTATCGGTTCAAGCAGTGTTGAAAATGTTCTGTGACACCACAGGGTCTGGTACTGTACCTATCGGTTGGAAGGCAGTAAGCTTCATAAATTACTGGCACTTTAACATAGAAAAAGGTAAGTTTATCTTAGCTTCTCTCTTCGAAGACAAAACAGCGAGATACTAATTAGTAAATTTAATTAACATTATTTTGAAAATAAGGCAACGTCGCACAATAAATGTAATAAATTGTGACGAACATTCGATAACCTCTATTGATAATAAAACGAATATTTTCTAGTTATGTAACAAACAATATTGGTCGATACCGTTATCGTTATTATGTAATTGTATAAAGTAAATATTAGTGCGTCATGCCGCAACACAAAGGGCAAATAGACTCGATTAATTATAATTATGGATTTAGGGCATTTTACGTTTAATGTGTAAACAAAGACCGAAATAGCAAACGATAATATTGCGCGATAACCATCTGCTCTAACCATATTGTAACTCGTAGACTAGTCAGTAGGTAAATGTTTGTCCTATATTGATATTGCCGATATTTATCGTAAACTCAGTCAGAATATTGACCGTGTCATTCTTAGCGTAATAAAGGTTCAAGTTATGTTTGAGTTAGATGTGATTGTTTGTAATTGGATGAGGACACGGTATGTCTTTGTAATTCCTATCCGTTATAAGATTTGAGTATAATTTTATGGCAGTCCAAATAAAAATAACCGCCATTAAACAGGCTATGGTGAAAAAGCAGCTCACTATATGTCACCTAGATGGACTGGGCTCAGGGTATCTTTATTTAGTGCTCGTAACTGTCGCGTCACCTTTATGTAATTTTCTTTTTATTTAGTTTAATTTAATAATCCCTATCCTATCCTTATCCCCGATAAGGTTATCTACTCACCGTTGGAAAGAGACACAATTTAATTGTTTATGTTTTTGGATGACTTGATCCGTGAGTAAGAGGCTATGGCTTATCACGTGAACGGAGCTGCAGACGAAAACATGTAAAATTATGTTTTGACTGCGATATTCTAGACGGTTAAGGTATTTAGCCAGTCAGCCTGCTTCAGATTCGAATAGGCTAAGTACCCTGAGTAGCAAATGCACGTATTTGTAATACCTACTGTATATATTTAAGGGCCATTAACGATCGCGAAGCTATAAGTTTCGGCAATCGGTAATGATAGTTGCTTATTGGAAGCTGGATGTTATCGTACCGATTTATTATGATAAGTCTGAACTCATCAGATATGAATCTCGCGTAAGTCGATTTGACTACTTACTTTATCGAATTATGAACAGTCGAGGCTTATGAATATAAAATTGAATTATACGATCGTTTTTGAATCTAATCGATTTAAGAAAGCCGACTTTATGGGCTTTGCATGCGTTTGAACACACTAGGGTTACAATAAATTACAATTTGGCCGCAAATGTGATGATATTTTTTTGGCATTACTTATATTCTATTAATACTCTATTCCTCGTTGGTTCTGGAGGAGTGGGTGAAATTGAATACCCAACTCGGGAATCGAGTCAAAGACTTTAAGAACAGAAGTCACGTCACTACTATTGCGCGACCGGGGCAAATACCAATATAAATTAAGCACGCAATTGCAAACAATTATTTCCGGCAATAGAAATAACAAAAAGATATTAAAACCTGATTAAAAGAGTTTACTTATCTGTTATCTATGATACACTTTTTGTTATACCACCATTTTGTTGTACCACTCAGAAAAGACGAAGCGTAGACGAATATAAGTAATATTTAAGTGCAACTGCTCCAAAACTCAATCAAAATCAACTCTGGTGCAATTGCAATTAATTCATCATATTGTGATTTCTTTAAAAGTTTATGTGTACTATCATGTAAGGACAAAGATAATCTTCAATAGTGCAAACATCAATTAATTGTCAAGAAACAGACCAATATCTTATCTTACGAGGACTTTTAACTTAAATTATTACGTATCAATAAGTTTATCTTTATAAATTCGCTGGGTCGATACTTATGGTAACTGATAACGATGTTTTTAAATGAGATATAACATTACATAAAATGCGCAGATTTGCTGTTGCGATGCAAAATGCCGTCAATGCTAATTAGCCAAGTGACAATGATATTATTTCACATTTTTTATTTACATAACAAAGAGTACAAGGAATTAATCATTCATGTTGTTGCGTACCTACTTGAAAAGCCTACCTATAACACTACGAGTGAACAAAGTTCGCATAACTCAACGATAACGAAACAACTACTACTCTATGTATTTAAACATCAACGAGAAAACAATATGGTGCATATTGAACAATAATACTAACAAAACGCATTGTTCATAATATAAGTCTGAAAGCGTAGCTATTTGTTGAGGCGTAACCTCGTGCTGACGACAAACGAAAAACTAAAACAATTGGGACCTCACCATGTTCTTTTAAAGCATTATCATTGCATGCATTAGAGTGAGACAGCATGTTATAGCTTTAATCCGTTTCAGGACGTGCAACGATAATCCTTTATGTGGCGGTGGTACGAGACCAGGTTTGAAAGACTATGCTGATATTCAATCTGAAATTATCGAATATATAACCAATATCATATAGGTACTGGGATAATCCTGGAATGATTATGTACTGATATTAAAATATAACTAACTAGCCTTTTCCCATGACTACGTCCGTGTAAACTACAGTTCGTTACATCATTTATCTCAATTACATATGCACTATATCTTCGGTTCTACTGATGGCAGTAAGATGAATCATGGCTTAGATCTTATGCTTTATCTTTTGCGTTTTCTTGGGCTTTTGCAACTTAAATTTGCAACTTTGCATTTGTTACATTTGTCGTTTTAGTTTATCGTATAGATTTTCCTGAGCAAGCGCGCTACTTTGTCAACTGTACTAAGTATAACTTCACATCACGTACGATATCGTTTATACCCAAATACAAATTAAGTGTTTCTGTATTTCTTCTTACTTTATATTATCTATATTATCTGTTACTAGACTTTGCCGAATTCGCGAAAAAGCAGTTGCCCATACAAAATTGGACTTTGACCTCGACATCTTAATTTTTTTTCGCGATTTCGGCTAAGTCCTAGTAACAAGTATAATCACTCCCTGAGAGATTTCCACTATACTAAGAAACACCCATTATAAATCAAACTTTATTTTTGTGGTCTTACAAAATACGTAAATTATATTATTTTTTCTTTAAACGCATTTCCCGCACTAGTAATAAATCCTGTGTCGCGGGGACTTTACAAACATTCAAACAACGGACACAAAGAACACACAGACTCGGTACAACCATTTGTGGATCACACAAAGTTTTGTCCCGTGTGGGATTCGAACCCACAACACTCAGCGCAGTGGCAGTGGCGAGGCGACCACTTAAACCACTACGTCATCCATGCAAAATTATGACATTAAATTACGTACATACTCATAAAAAAATCATGTTAAATTTAAGATGTGACTTCAATAAACATGAAGTCCAGCAACTCATGTTTTAAACTTTTCACATTGAGCTGTCGGCTAAGATACACCTGATCATAGCTTTTCCCCTCACACTTAACTACAATTCTCTTACACTTGCACCTCATATACTTACAAAACCCATTTTTAACCCCCAACGCATAAACGACGGGTGTTATAAGTTTGACGTGTCTGTGTGTGTGTGTGTGTGTGTGTGTGGCATCGTAGCTTCCGAACGGATGAACCGATTTTAGTTGTTTTTTTTTATTTGAAAGGTGAATTAGTCGGTATTGTTCTTAGTTATGTTTGATGAAAATCGGTCCAAGATGGCCGCCGCCACAAAATAGCGGATTACATATTTTTTTACAACTCCCTCAATATGGGTATCAAATGAAAGGGCTTGACTAGTAGAATGCTATACACTATGATAAATTTCAAATCCAAGATAGCCGCCACCATAAAATGGCGCATTACATATTTTTTTCACAACTCCCTCAATATGTGTCGGGGGCTTCTAAATTTTTAATTTATAGTTATTCTTACTTTTGTTATTTGGTAGAGAAACAAAATTGTTACAAAAATCATTTTTGCATTATTAAAATTTTTGCATTGTTTTAATGAACGAAGAAATTGAAATGACGAAATCAAGAAAATACATAAAATTTAGACTTCAGATATTATCTCTGGCTTTTAGTACTTATATAATGATATATGTTTAGTAAACAGGATAAGTGAGAAATAAATAATAATAAATAATTACTAAACTTTTTGTGCGATCTATTTTGGTAGCTACATATATTCTAATCAGTGTGATGTTGTGCAGAGGCCTACAAGGGAAGATAAGAATCGTTCGTTCCCTTAAAAGTTAAATTGCTAAGATAAAGAATCTTTTCTTTAGTAAGACAAGAATCTCAAAGGACATTTCTTATTTTTATTTGTCGCAACAGCACACATACTCAAAACAAATCATATTTGCGATCATATTTGGGTGCCGTAATCTATGAATATTGCCAAATAATAGTAGCATTTTCGATAATAAATCGTTTTCTATATGAATATAATTAAATATGGGAAAGCGAGCCAAATTGCCATATAGCTCGCTTGATAGTTGATAGTAAACGATTAGCGGAAGCGTCATTGGCACGAACAGAACTCAACGCGGCAATGTCGCGAGTAAGCTCATACATACCATAACGTAATAGTATCTAACTAAATGTTTACTGAGCCCGAATTACCCGTGACGATACATTTACTCGCCACGTCACCGTTGATGCGAGCATCGCACTCATTCAACGCCAATACAGCCAGTAAACGTTCGTTTAAAATTTAAATGATACATTTATGTGTTGAATCACGAAGATATTATGACTCATGAACACTTTTTCACACTTGAAAGCTCATTTAAAAATATTTATGAATCAGTAATCCTCAAAAGATTGTACTAAGTATTTTAAAAAGTTTCGTATAATTTATAGAAACAACGATGAGTTTAACTACTGCTTAAAGTTTTTCTGTCTATTTCTATAGATACAATACACAGTGTCGCGTACATATTATATTTTACAGCTATACAAAAAGTTTAACCTCGTTTTATATTTTACGCTTATACAAAAACTTTGTCGCCAGCCTACAGCAATAACAATAGCCTGAAGTTCTACTTTTGTGGTTCGGTATCATACTAACAAATGAATACTAAACGGCTTGATTATGAGCTGTAGAAACGCTTACATTTCAACCTTATATTTCCTTTTTATAAAGTCCCTAAAGCCAAATTACTTGACATCACGCTCCTCAAGTTATGAAGAACGTTTCATACATTTTTATTTCTCAATTAGTTCAATGTAAATCAGAGATATGAATCATCGGATCATGCGTAATCCTGACCCATTTCATCTCGTGCACAATTTTTGTGTTAGTCTAGAGCAATTCGCACAATGTGATGTTACGTCTACGCTTACGTATGTTACGTTGTATTTTTATAGTAAACAAAATGTTGGCGTTTATTAAATCGTGTCTCTAATTGTTTTCAGATAGGAGAAGAACATCATCTATCGTGTTGCTCATCGCCAGCGAAGCGCGAAACTGTTGGCGGCAGAGCAAAAAGCCGTGATATTTTTAAAGCTAGTAAACGTCACAGGCATTGAACGTTTTTAGAATTTATGTACTTCACGATTCGACTTTTCATGGGGAATTGAATTTATGTTTTTATCCATAAAAATGGATGATGTTATTCTGACTGTGAATGGGCGAGATTCCAAGGTGTCGTCATCGGCGTTACTTACGTTTTTTGATCGCTGTCCACAATCATTGCTCGGAAGTGTAAGAGATATTTATGGATATAGTGTTTATGAATAGTTTGTATATAGTGAGAGGCCATTGATGCTCATTTTGTAACTTTTATACTAGCAAAGTGGTAAATAATCACTGTATTCAGCGGGTACTGTAGTTTATGAAGCATTTATAATGCATGACACATTATATATCCGATGCCAGCTCTAGGGACAAACAATGTGGCATTTGTATTGACAAAATGGTAAATTTTTAGATTTGTTAGAAACATATGTATACATTCCAGTGACCATAGTATTCCGATGTATTCGATAAAGGCATTGCCATAATCAGCCCTCTACAGGAGTAAGAGGGTAGAGCCTGACTTTTGTATAAAACAAATATTTCAGATTTTATTTTATTAGCAATATATTGATAAGAAATATTTTAATTTATGTGCTTAAAAATATAGTTACTTATTATCGTATTGATTAGTTATAGTTAGGTGCCTATTATATGTGTAATAAAAAAGATAACATTCAGTCAGCTGACACTTTAATAATGATATCTATACATATAAAAAAACATTGATACATCCGAATTGTAAGTAACTTGCGATATCTCTTTAATCATGCCGCTATCATGGCCTCTATTTGTATATCCCGTAAAGATAAACGCAATTATAATACGTCAATACTTGAAAAATTAAAGCATAATTAAATATATCATAAAAAATAATTGATAAAATGTAAGTTTTCTAAGATTGTAGCTTTGTAGTTTGTCTTTATCAAATATACACAATATATATCTCGATTTACTTCTGTGGGAATCCCTGAGCTGCGTAGGACTTCACAACAATCTTATTATTACCTACTCATCATTGAACCACAGTGTCATTCGTGTATTGAACGTAGCAAGTAGTCTTTTCGTTTTGCAACAAGTTGGGTGAAATGTTCTGATAAAATTTTGAATTCATGATTTTTCCGTAAATTAATTATGTATTCAGTGAGAAACAGTCAAATATATTTTTTATGAATTCTGTAAGATAGATCTCGCTGTCATAAATTAACTAAATTAATTACTGTAAGTGCACTTGTCGTAGCATGTCGCTTTTAACATGACAGATAAATATTGAAGCTGGGATTTAAATTTATGTATAGGACCTGTAGCTTTATCTCTGAACGTTTTATGTTTTGTTCTGTCTAGACTAGTTAGTACATGCACATTACGATCCATAAAGTTATAAATAAAGACATAAATATGACCACATTGACCACATCATCCTGTTGCATGCTATATAGCGTATAACATAATGTACAAAGATATAATTTCTATTTAAATATCAACAAGATCGAGGGATAACATTCACGATTTATTTCCTTCATATCTTTATCGGGTTATCGAACATAAGGTAACATGCTATTGGCATATATTGTCGAGCTTGTTGCCTAAAATACTTGACATGAAGTTCTCTTGAATATTCACAACATGATCAAAATATGTAAACAGCGGATATCCTCTAGAGATTCGTGATAAATTTTTGATAAAATATTACGTTTACACATGCACATCATATTTTGCTTATGATTTGACAGATTGATTTGTCCCCATTCTTCGTAAAGGTTTAAGGATACATAATAAGTTCATTTTGAACATTTTATCGTATGCAATAATCCTGGAAAATGTATTCAATACATTTTACAAATATATTATAATAAAGTATTCAAAACTTTAAATTATTGTATTTCAATTGATGATTGTTTTAATAATATGAAATATTTCTTTATAAAATGAACACACAATACACTTGCTCAAATATAAATTAGTAATAGGGAAAATTATGGCGAATTGTAACAAAGAATATGGCAGACACTATATGATATAACGTTTAATACAAATTATATAAAGTGTTATTGATATTTATTAATCAAAACAATTACATCAAAAGAAGTTTGCGTTCATGGAAAAAGAAATAATATTTTTTTATTACTCATAATATTTAAAAATAAATTATTACGTTGGTACGCTTTTTTATATGGTGTAGGTATTCTCGAAATATAAATACATTTTAAAATAACTCATGCAATTCATACATTAACCATGAAATTTTATGTAGGACATAAACGACAATTTCATAATTAAAGACTAAATAAATAATAATACTAAAGAATATAGTGTCTGATTTTGCTAGAAACTTTCTACACTACGATAGTTTTGAATATTCGTATTAATTAAATGTCTGTATGGTCATTAAATGAATATGGTAATATTGGCATTACCAACACTTACAAAATAATCTTAACGAGGTTTGAGACCTTATACTAAAAGGATAGTCGAAAATTATGTCATTGTGCACTTAAAGATAATAAGGATTGTCGCCTTACACTTTTGGAGTTTTAATCACTATCGCAAGCTACGGTTTCGTTATAATATAAGAACAATATGGCAGTGATTGGTTTCGGAACTTAATGTTCTCGCACGAATTCTGAATTTCCCTTACACGATATGGAAAAGCTAATTAAACCCACTGAAAGCATGCCTGTGCTCGGTGAACAGAATGATATTAAACAGCGGGCCTTAATCGCGTTGGTACACATGCAATCTAACTCGTGTTACAAAAAAATACTTGAGATGTCTCCTCTAATACGTTGTCCTTAATGAGTCAACTATATAATTAAGAATTTTAAGAAATTTGTATCTGCACTGATAGTACCGACAGCACATCCAATTTTTAAGGATTAGGGTGGTTGGTTTTAATTTTTTTACTATTTAAGTCAAATAAATAGTTATATTACTCAAACTCTAAAATGTAAGATTTGAGATCTAAGTACTAAAATATACAATAAGAACACCTTAAACCGGCGAGGTTGTTCTGGTTTAAGGTGTGTTGCGTGTACGAGGAATGTGATGAAAGTGAATAAAGCCAGAGAAAGGAGTCAGGATCGTAGCAAAGGGAAATCCGTAGTCTCTGCCTACCCTTCTGAGAAACAGGCGTGAATCTATGTACACATGTATGTAAGTATTAAAATATACAAAATAACCAGCGCCATCACCAATTCCTAAAATTTTTGATCAAATTAAACATTTGATTGACTTGTTGTTTTTCGAACACCGTCTTTCAATATATTTTGTAACAAAGCATCTACGGTATCTTTGATGAACTAATCACAATATACGGCAAAACACACTGACGTTCAACGTAATCAAAAGCTATGCGATCTCGTACAATCGGCTGATCCCTTTTAAAAGTTGAACCCAGCCATTACTCTCGGTAACGAGTTTGTCTGGCACAGCTTTTATTCTTAGCCAGAGGAAATTGAATTATGTATAAGAGATCTTGTTGACGTAAACGTTTACTAATAGACTAAATTAGATATAAGCATACGTCTTCTATTTTTCAGTTTGGAAGGGTGCAGTAAAATTTGTCACACTTTTTCTGAATATTCAAACCTAGTTTAAAAAATGTATTATAATGTGCGATTTGTTGATTTGTGATTTATACGTAAAAATTTAATCAAATTCTATTATTTTCCCTCAGAGATTTCTCGTAATATATTTTCGATTTATAAATGGTTGAACAGTATTACATAGCTACATCGCTGTACTAATAAATGGTATTATTTAAATAAATAAAATTTGTTTGTACTCGACAAAAAATAAACATCTAATCACTATATATATACCGGCTGGCAATTTCACCATAAGACATAACAATTATTTTTAAAACGCAATATTCAAATGAATAAATAACTAACAGACTCAAAAAAATAGTATTTGTAATTATTTAGATATACAATGCTGACTTTGCAAAATATACACTCCTTAATTTGTGATGCCCACACACGCACTGTCATGTTTATTACAATAGTCCTTTGAACCATAACAAGTGCGTGTCTCGAGTACCGGACGACACGGAGCGTGCGGCGTGGCCCCGGCCCCGACACAGCGCGAGATAACGCACTGAAAACTCACTCTTCATTTCTTATGATACTTTTATGAACTACTCCATGGTAAACAAACTTCATATTCATTGTTATGATTAACAACAGAAGGAGTAAACATTTTATGAATTATCAATAGCTATGATCGCCCGGCGCCCTTAATAAAAACGCCAAACTAACACTACGTGTGAAAACATTAATGTTTGGCAATACCGAATATTTGTTTACGGAAATTACTTTGCTCAGTTTCAGTATAACTTACAAGATATTTTTAAGTATATTACACATATTTTAAGAGAACTATAAAATTAAAATAAAATAGTTTTAAAATATTATATTTAAAATAATGGTATGCTTAGAAAATTAATGTGAAAATGCAAGGTGCCATAACAGTACTCGGTGACGGGTGTAGTGAAATCTGAAATTTAAATAATAATGACGTTCAAAAAGAACCTGAGAGAAGATGCTCTTCTCGAAGGAACATCGACGAATGCGGCATAATCGTCAGCATCAGCAGCAGACCGTCTTCGGTCACGACCGGCGAGGAGTTCGATGGTCGTCCAGAACGAGCCCTCAGAAGTGCTTGAAGGTATTCGCTGCATCTTGACAGTGTAATCACAGTTGCATGTTGCCCGAGTCGCGGCTCAAGGTGCAATGACTGCCGCCGCCATCATAGTCTTAACCACCCCTACCCCCATAGTTTCGACGCCACCGTTTCCACACGCGAACATTAATCTCCCGACTTTCGACACCTTTCATGGATAATTTTGCCGTGTATTCATTGATGTCTACAGACACTTACACGACTTTTAAACATTTCTTTTTCGCAAGTTAATAGTTAATTTGCGCGTCTATTCATTGGGTTTTAATTTACACTTTTGTAGTAAGACTGGATTTATTTAGTATGATTTTTTAAATTAAGTTTCTGCTCATATTTATGCTGTTTAAATGTATCTGTGTAACAGCATATGTAAACATAAAACGATAAATGATGTGTGTGTAGTGGACTTGGTTTGAATGTGGCGCATTTGTAGACGTAGTTCATCCTGCGTTGACCCGGATAGCACCAACGTCGCCGGTCGCGACCGGGTCAGCCGGATGCCTCAGCGATGGCCTTCGCAGACTCACGAAAATAATTAGGTTTTTTATGTTAATACACTTTTAGTATTTCGTTAGCTAATTTTGGAACAAAGCTTTACATTTTAACAAAGATGTTATTGAGTGCTTATGACGCAGGGAATGTCGTAGACGTGTGCTTTTAATACTTGGATATATTGCCTCAATTGATTAGGAATGGTAGGTAATGTCACTGTCATATAGTATGGCGATATGGGACATTTGGATAAAGATATTTGGATAGTATAACTGTGGGAGGTCACGTGAGGCCGTGAGCCGCACGTGCTTCATATATCTGTATGTTTACAGTGGCCTTATAAAAACATACATGATTAGTGTGACGTCAGTTCATTTGGAAGTCTAACGAACTAGTTCAATAATATGAAAGTCATGTTTAATAAAAGATTTTATGATATCTTAGACTGTATTAATATCAATATTTTTGTTGCTATGAGGTCAAGACTGATATCTCAGCTGTGTTTACTCAGATTCTTTTATTTTAAGAAACTATTTCCGGTTACCTACAAATAGTATGATAATAAATATATTCATAGACTATATCCGCATAGTTGCTGTTATCTAACGGTTTCAGATGAAATGCCAAATGGAACTTATCTTTAGGTGAGCTTACGTGGTAAGTACTCTGCGAGTGGAACAGCTCATCGTTGCCAATTATTTGATCACGGTACGAATGAGTAAGTTGGCTTAGGGAAGTACCACCGACTAACAAGAAAAGCATAAAGCTTGCTGTACTCGTCAAATAATATACAGGAGGCTAGAGCTGTGCTACAGACAGACTATGACAACATCACTAGGTGGGCACACGACAATGACATTATTCTTAACCTGAATAAAATAAAGTTATGCATATTTATTCACCATATAATAGATTAGCAAAGAACATCAATTATTCAGAAGTCAGTATTATAGGGCACACTTATGAGTGCACGCAAATAATTTCAATTGCCATTGCCTAAGTTTGTTAAAAAATTCAAATATCTAGGACTGTGGGTGGACCCCTATATGAGCTAAAGTTTGCATGTGGACTTAGTGTGCACTAGCTCAGAGCAGTGTTGAGTAAGTTCTATGCCTTAAATGCGCCGCTGAGTAAGAACACGCTGCGTGTCATTTACTTTACCCTCGCTGATTCGCTGCTTAGCTATGGATTGATTACATTTAAAACGTATTTAGACAACATAAAGTCACGGCAAATTCGCTTCATGAAATACTTAGTCGATAGAAAAACAAAACTTGGATGCAAAGATAATTATGAGAAACTATTATCTATCTGTAAAGTAAGTACTTCCTATACATAAAAGGGTCGAATACTCAGTGGTCCTGGAACAATTGTATAAAGTAAAGTAAAGTTCAAAATAAATGTGGAGAATACTTATAATACTAAAAGCTTTAGACAATATAAATTTGTAATACCTGAGGGTATTACAAATTTATATTGTTTAAAGCTTTTAGTAAAGCTTTTAGCAAGAAATTATTATGGAAAACAATCAGCAAGTATTTGACACCTACATTGTTTAACAAACATGCCTGGCTGAGAACAAATGTTGATTTAATGAAGAAACAAACTGTTAGAATCAAAATTAAAAATGTATTGAGTTTCACCGCTTATTTCATTTTATTAGTTCTTGCTTTATTATTTGTATTTTACTCTTAATTATTAAATCACTGTATTAACCGAGAGCGTAAAACTGGTAAAATAATATAATTATCTATGTTATACTCGAGCGCTAATCCTGCCGACAAACTGTTATGTAGTTTGGTGGGTTTAAAATAATTGTACTATGTTTTTTTCAATAAAATTCTTAATTATTATTATTATAGTAACACAGTCACTGCGTGTGCGCTTACAGCTGTAGTACTTCTGGCAACATTGCAGGAACACAATATAAGTATTTGGCTTCGATTTTTTTAAGCTTGATTTTATCTGTTGTTTAATAGGCAATAGTTTTTCTGTTAGACAATTCTAAGTAGGGCTTCGGAAATGTGGCTTCGTGGCTACGAGCCCCAATGCAAAAATGTTCGTCTACTAAGAAAATTGAATATAACCATGTATTGTAAGTGTAATATAGATAAGTAATGTCGGTTTAATGAGTCTAACAAATAAAAATGAGATTAGTAAATTAAATTAAGTTTATTTACTGTGAAGTACTCAAATAAAATATTTTGTCGTTACAAAAAAAATATGAATTCTTCCATCAATTATAACTCATAACAGTTCGGCTATCGCAGTTGAACACGCAAAACAGTTCGTCTACCACTTGGTTGTATCTCCTTTACTATCAATAACGGATTTAATCCTAAGTGGCATCGTCGCTACTAACTGTTCACATTCTTCTGGAGTTGTTGAATCCCAAACAGTCTTAATTTTCTCCTTTAAATCTTTTTTTGACCTTGATGGATTTTTTCGCAACATCTTCTTCATTTTCCACCACATTGTCTCAATAGGAGACAAATCTGGACTGTTTGACGGCCACTCCATTGTAGGTATTTGTTTAGAGGTGAACCAAGCCTTTGTTGTCCTTGCAGTATGACAGGAAGCACCATCTTGTTGAAAAACATAGGCATTTTGATGTTTCAAAATCGGAATGGACGTCAATAAACTCGTTTCTAAAATGTTTTGGTATTTTACTGCATTAACAGTCTCGTCTACAAATTGCAGGCGACCCACACCTTGTGCTGACATGCAGCCCCATATCATTACAGACGCAGGGAACTTCACTTTTCTCTTGATACAGTCTTGGTGAAATGATTCATCTTTATTTCGGATAACTTTTTTCGTACATCACCGACAGTCACCTCGAATTTGGACTCGTCACTCCATATTATTTGACGCCACTGGTCAGCAGTCCAGTTTAAGTGATCACGAGCGAATTTTAACCTTTTCTTTTTCTGAAGTAATGTGAGTAAGGGTTTCTCTTTAGCCGTGTAAAAGCCGTAACCCATTTTCTTCAGGACTCTTTTACAAGTATCGACCGAGACATCTTTTTTAATCATATCACGCCATTGTAAGGTAAGCTCTCCTGCACGAGCACGACGGTTTTTCTTTATAATTTTCTTTAAAACACGGTTTTCAGCTTCACTCGTAATACGAGGGCGGCCTGATCTCTTCAAACACGAAACTGTGCCGTTATTTTTGCTATGCTGGATTATTGACTGGACAGTTGATCTTGGCAATAATAAGTCTTTGGCGATTTGGTATGCAGATTTCCCATTATCACTGCTTGAAATAATAATTTTTCGAACTTCTACCGCGATAGGTTTTCCACGACCCATATTGCTCAAAATTATTAGCGAAAATAATGAAAAAATACTTGGAACACGCCTTTTTATAGCCTTTGACATCTTAAAAACAATTGAATTCAATTTTTAAGATAATTTATTTTTAAATTTTGGTGTAACAATTAAAAAAGTATATTAACATTAGGCATAGACGAACTATTTTGCATCAATTAAGCACTAGACGAATTATTTTGCGTGACCATTTAAACAGTAATTTAACTAAGATACATAATTTTAAAAAAGGATTATTTTTTTCAATAGTACCAAAATAACGTTATTTATATTGAGTATTTTATTAAATAAATTGTTTACTGCTAGTGTCTTTCTAGGAACGAAGAAAGTTAAAAAGAAAAATGTGTTCTTCATAATGTGTGACTAGACGAACATTTTTGCATTGGGGCTCGTATAATGCATTGTTTATGTATGACATTTTTTATTAGTTTACTATAACTACCTACCTTATTAGTTTGTAGGTATACAAAAAAAGAAGATGTACCGTAGTTTAAGTTTTTATAGTTCTCGAATAGGATTAATTTCAAAATATGTACACAAAACATTTCAATTGATAAGTCGACAGACAACAAAAAAAATTCTTCTAAGGTACGGGACGCTCGGTCAGTGTATTCAACAGGAGTTTAACAATTACGATAAAGTGGAGGTTTTTCCATACATTTTGTATGAAAACGCTTCCACGTAATTGAGTCATAAAGTTCCATTAGTGGGGGCTTGTAATTGGCTAACTGTTCATTTAATTTGTAACTTATCATACATGTATTAGTCCGTAAGCCCTCTTTAAAAATAAATAAATAAATAAATAAATAAAATAAAATAAAATAAAAATAAAAATAATAAACCTCGTGTTAAGGGCACTGTAGTGATTACGAGAGTGCGCGTAAGCTGTTACTAATGGAACTAAAGTAAAGAAAACTATTATGTTTTAGTTTAGATCAAACGCCAGTTATCCTTCACTCTTCGAGTATGAAAATGCTTTCAATCATGATTAATGTATTGCAATATTCTAAATTAATATTATTTTATATTGCATCGCAATCTGATTGCCGAGGTAATGGTAGCGAGTTAAATTCTTGCCGTATATCAAAAGATAACACAATTTAGATATTGGCAGTGTATTGTTTAGGTATTGCTCGAGTACATGGATAGTCCAGCCACTGCGCATAATGTTATGGGTACGTTAAAACGTTCTATGATTCACATATGGTTGTTAGTAGACTAGGTGTTCTATACATGTATATGTAAGGACGATATCAAGGATAGAGCGAAGTGGAGATCTATAAAGAACAAGACTAACCCCATCACACCACCGTGTGGCATAACTAGCCAGGAGAAGAGAGAGTAGTCTAGGTAGTTTAGTTTAGTAGGTTAAGAGTAGTCTATATACTTATATATATCAGTTATTTTAAAGTTTGTAACGAACCTCGCGACACAGGTTTCTTTTACGTCAAAGGTTATTTTTATTTCTTTTATTTATTTATTTATAGAAAATGGATACAAAACACTCCGTGATCCATGAAGTTTTTAAGCGGCTTGGTGTTAATTGTATCCGATATTTCAATGTTTGTTAAGGTACCACGCAACATATGTACATTGTCCCTAGCGCCAGCGAAATTAAACTTAAAATATATGCTTACAGTTTAAGCAGTGTTGTTTATCTTAGTATAATCCTAAAAATACGTTCTATGAAGTCCTAATTACTTTGAACAGCTTAAAATGCCCAAATAGCAATCACAAGAAAATGCTGCAACAAATGTCTTGTAGCATTTTTTCTTATTGTTTAGCTATATTACTGTCTCGTTTTTCAAGTGTCTTGTGTATATGTATGTGGATCAAGAGGGATGGGATGAAGCCTGAGATTTCCCTATCGAGAAACTTTCAGTAACAAACTGGAGTTAGAAACTTGACATTGTTTTGCGCCCGTGGCCTCAGAATGCACTTAAAGCCATCACACCCATGTTTAATTTTTCTCCGGTTGATGGATCACCATTCAATGAAATTAAACTACATTATACGGATTTTGTCACGTTGTTTATTTAATACACTTGCACCGTATAAAGTAGTTTAATTTCAATGTAATATACGCGTAAACATAAGACAATATTATGTGGATCACCATTCCTTTGGACTATATGAGTAAGTGTGCTTGTGATTGCGCACACACTTGTGTTCTATGATAGGAGGTATCATAGTGCACAAGTGTGTCCGCAATCACAAGTTAGGTAAGTAAATAAGGTAAGGTAATAATTATTGAACTTTACTACTATATAAGCTATATATTTTTAATTAAAACTATTTATATTAACTTAAATATAAATAGTTTTAATTAAGGTAAGGTAAGTAAGCAGTTGACTAGTTTTCGAGATTGGCCTCCGTGATGAAATTCGATCGTGCGAAGAGACGATAGCTTGGTTCCAGGTCAACTATGATTGTTTATGTTATACTCACGCATATTGTATGATTGCCGCCTGCCACCATCGCGGCAAATCCGGCAGTTGAAACCTTTTCATTTTTTTGTGACCCATTTCACCTTCTCCGACCTGCTCATCTTCGCCCTCCACCTGCAATGGTTTATTGCTATTAACATTTAACCTATTCAGACACAGCAGCACACCGGTGACCAGACAGATTTTTAATTATGTTTGGAATTTTAAGACTTCAGATTAACGAGCTTTTAGAAACTCACGGTTTATTTTTGATAATAATAAATACAATACATTCTTCAAAATTATATATTTTCTTAGGAAATATAGACATGACTAGTGAGTGGTGAAATAAATTGTACTGTGTCTTTACGCTTTAGAGACACATAAACGTTATATTAGGGTCTGCTATGTTTTTCTCATAGACTTAGAATGTACAAGACAAACAATGTCATATGAAATGTGTAACAAAAAAATAAATGCAAATGTGTGAGTGCAATAGTGTTGTCACAAATCAGTTTAATCATTACGTCGATAAACTAGTGTTCCTGATGGCTTCGCTTGTATGAATTTCGATTAAATAATAATCAATAGGGCTTAAAAGTAATAAATAAATGTTATTAATCATAACATGACATTGTATTAATGTACTAAAATAGCCATTGCCGTTAATATCGAATATCGATAGGTAATTATGACATATATTCCTAAAACTAACTAACTTATTTACTAACAAAATATAATGCCTAAATTACATATAACATTTAACGTATAATTTAAATATAATGACAATCACTTTTAAATGTAAATTTTAATATGTGTCATTACATATTATACAAGAAAGACATGCAATACTGTAAATGTACAAGGAGAAAAGTAAAAGACATTAATAACTGTATAATTTTTTTATTGCCTTTCTCTGATAAAAATCTTAAACAAACGAGCTCAAAAAAATTAGGCTGAGCTAAACGAGATTTTCTCAATTTAAGGCAACATTTGTTTATTTTGTCGGCCTCGATGGCGTAGTGGTTAGGGTAACCGACTGCCACGCCTGAGGTCGCGGGTTCGATTCCCGCACAAGACAAATATTTGTGTGCATGAACATGGATGTTTGTCTTGGTCTGGGTGTTTCTATGTATAATATGTATGTATTTACAAAAAAAAAAAAAGTATATATGTATGTTTATCCATTGTCTAGTATCCATAGTACAAGCTCTGCTTAGTTTGGGCTAGATAGTGTTGTGTGTATGTGGTAGAATATTATTATTTAAACTTTAAATATTATTAATATCATAATTTTACACAGTTCTTACGTTTGTGTAAATCAGTAAATGTTCCCATTACAAATAATATTTCCCAATTCATTTCATTTCAAAATTCGAAATATATTACCAAAATGTCAGAGGTTTAAGAACAAAAACAAATGAATTTTACCAAAATATCCTTCTCAACAATTTTAAAATAATAGCTTTTACTGAGACTTGGCTGAATATTGGCATCATGAATTTTGAAGTTGTTCGACTCTAGGTACACTGTTTACAGACGCGATAGATTGTGTCACAGTACTGCTAAAAAGATGGTGGTAGTGTTCTTTTAGCTGTCTCAAAGGATATTCCTTCAGCTAGAGTCTATAACTGGGAAAGTGACAACGAAGATCTTTGGGTTACTGTAAAGTTGAGATTTAATAACATTGTTAAGATTATAGGCTATTTGTGTTACATATCTGCCTCCACCAGTAAAAGCAGAAACATTGTCAAATTTCTTAAATAATGTTAGTACTATTTTCAACAGTTCACAGGACATCCTGATTATCGGTGATTTTAACCTCAATTCTATTAAATGGTCTAACCCTGGTGGATGCAATCATTCGGTTCCAAATAACTATAACAGTACATTAGGAGAAATTTTTGTCGATTTCGTATCAATAAATAATCTCTATCAATATAACCATATTTGCAACATAGATGATAGAATATTAGATTTGTTTGTCAACGATATGAGTCACCTCTATGTTTCCGTCGCCAGTAACTCACTCACAAAAGATGATACCAAACACCCTACCTTGGAAATTACAATTTCACAGGAGGATTCAAAATGTTTACGTCCGAAGAATAACATTCGCCCTAACTTCTATAAATGCGACTATGAAAACATTCTAACAGACCTATTCGCAATAGATTGGCTTCACGAATTTTCCCAATTCAATGACATTAACGAGCAAGCTTCTCTATTTTATCGAAAGCTAAAGGACTTAATTGACAAGCATGTGCTAAACGTAGTTTTAGAAATTCTAAATATCAATCATGGTTTACTAAGGCCTTTAAAATTATTAAACGAAAAAGAAAAGTACCGTAAAAATATTGTAAATATAACAACCTCCGTGATAAAATAAATTACGAACTACTTCGAAGCCGTTGCCATACAATGATGAATAAACACTGCAGTAACTACATATAAACGCCATATTGAAAATACAATAACAAAAGACTAAAGCTTTTTGGCGTTACATCAAAAACAAACGTTGCAATAAATCGGGAATTCCAGCTAAAATGTACATGGATAACTAAGTAGCCAATAATGGTACTGATATTGCCAATCTTTTCGCAACTTCAATCGTTTCTTCAATCGTTTCAATCAATTCGTTTGAAGTGTTGAGCATATTAGAATTCACGAAGAGAGAAGTACTGGCCAAAATTAAAAAGCTTGACACCACTAAGGGTGCTGGTCCCTATTCTGTCCCACCTATCTTTGTGAAAGCTTGCGGAAGATCTCTCGTGGAGCCGCTATGCTACTTGTTTAATCGATCGTTGAATTCTCTGAATCTAATGTATTCCCTGAAGAATGGAAAAAGCCCGCATTGTAACAATTTATAAAAAAGGCGGTTCCAGTAACATCAAAAACTATGGGCCAATCTCCATTCTGTCTTGTTTCTCGAAACTTTTCGAAAGTCTTGTTTGTCCGATTGTTAGTAATCATTTAGACGCAAATCTCTGTAATAATCAGCACGGTTTTCGAGCTGGGCGATCCACATAGGCTAATCTTGTTAGGTACATTACAGACATTTCAAAAGCATTGGATGACAGATGCGAAGTGGATGCCATCTACACGGACTTTAGCAGTGTATTTGACAAGGTGAGCCATCCACTCGTGATAGCAAAGCTCCAGTCAACTGGAATCCATGGACCGTTACTAAGGTGGTTTACTTCCTATTTAGCAAATCGCTTTCAATTTGTTGCTGTTGGCTATGTTTCCCAGGTGTTCTGTGCACGTTTTGGTGTACCACAAGGTTCACACTTGGGTCCAGTCCTATTTATTTCATTTGTGAACGACATAACATCTCAAATCCAGTACTGACAAAGTCTTCTGTTTGCAGATGATTTAAAAATTTATAAAAAAAATTACCAATCCAATAGACTGCACGCATGTCCAGAGTGATTTAAAAATATTGAAAACTGTTGTGTTAACAACAATATGATTTTAAATCCAAAAAAATACTTCCTCGTCCGTTTCTCCAAGAAAAATAAATCCTTACCTACTACTTACAAACTATATAACACCGCACTGGCAAACGTGAATGAAATAAGGGATATTGGGGTGATAGTCGACGATAAATTAAGCTTTAAGTCGCACATCAACGACATTGTCAAAAAGACTGCTCAGAGTTTGGGTTTTCTCAAACGAAATACTCGGGGATTCCAACTGCCAACCACAAAAATACTTTTATTTAATACCTTTGTGCGAAGTCGGCTAGAATAGGCTAGTACAGCCTGGAATCCATTTTATGCAGTTAATTCTCAAAGAGTAGAGACTATCCAAAGGGCATTCACAAAACATCTGGCTTTTATGTCCAAAGATATCAGTCACCGTTCTCCACATCAGCAGCGCTTATAGCACTTTAAAATAAAAACCCTACGAGAACGTCGTTTATCCCGAGATTCAATTCTCCTATATAAAATTACAAAAGGAATATCACAAATTGCAGTAACTTCGTTGAATGTGTCGCGTATTTAGTCCCTTCGAAACATCCCAGACATCCAAACAACAGAATATTTTATATACCATTCCGCAAAACCAATCTTGGTCGCAATGCACCCCTGCTCAGAATGTGTAGGGAATACAATGAACTTTTCAAAAGGTCTAATATAGATATTCACAGTCTGTCATTGAAAAAATCAGAAATACCTTTTTAGAGTTGCAAGAACATAGCGATGGCGCATAGTTTGTCATGATATGTTGTTTTGTTTTATGAAACTTTGCTGTACTTGTTGTTTTTGTGTTTAGTCCTTTTTATTTTATTTATTTTTTATTTTTGCCTGATCTTGTTTATGTGTTAGTATACAACTAGGAACAGATTGTTGTCTTAACGTGATTGCTGTGTATACATGTAATAGACATGCATGCCAGAACTGACTCATTAATGTGAGAAGTATGTATTAGATGTAACATATAATGCTGTTGGTGTACCAACGAATAAATAAGTAAATAAATAAATAAATACATTTTAACGCGATTTATTTAAAGATATATATTATAGTTAATATTGAAACTATTTAAATTTACACTTTGCTCAACGTTTCAGTTGCACTCTAGCTGAATAATAATTTAAGAAATTACATATTTTATAATCCAGATAATTTTAGGTATACGAGCCCCAATGCAATAATAAAAGTTGTAAACAATTTATTTAATAAAATACTCCATATAAATAACGTTATTTTGGTACTATTGAAAAAAATAATCCTTTTTTAAAATTATGTATCTTAGTTAAATTACTGTTTAAATGGTCACGCAAAATAATTCGTCTAGTGCTTAATTGATGCAAAATAGTTCGTCTATGCCTAATGTTAATATACTTTTTCAATTGTTACACCAAAATTTAAAAATAAATTATCTTAAAAATAGAATTCAATTGTTTTTAAGATGTCAAAGGCTATAAAAAGGCGTGTTCCAAGTATTTTTTCATTATTTTCGCTAATAATTTTGAGCAATATGGGTCGTGGAAAACCTATCGCGGTAGAAGTTCGAAAAATTATTATTTCAAGCAGTGATAATGGGAAATCTGCATACCAAATCGCCAAAGACTTATTATTGCCAAGATCAACTGTCCAGTCAATAATCCAGCATAGCAAAAATAACGGCACAGTTTCGTGTTTGAAGAGATCAGGCCGCCCTCGTATTACGAGTGAAGCTGAAAACCGTGTTTTAAAGAAAATTATAAAGAAAAACCGTCGTGCTCGTGCAGGAGAGCTTACCGTACAATGGCGTGATATGATTAAAAAAGATTTCTCGGTCGATACTTGTAAAAGAGTCCTGAAGAGAATGGGTTACGGCTTTTACACGGCTAAAGAGAAACCCTTACTCACATTACTTCAGAAAAAGAAAAGGTTAAAATTCGCTCGTGATCACTTGAACTGGACTGCTGACCTGTGGCGTCAAATAATATGGAGTGACGAGTCCAAATTCGAGGTGACTGTCGGTGATGTACGAAAAAATGTTATCCGAAATAAAGATGAAGCATTTCACCAAGACTGTATCAAGAGAAAAGTGAAGTTCCCTGCGTCTGTAATGATATGGGGCTGCATGTCAGCACAAGGTGTGGGTCGCCTGCAATTTGTAGACGAGACTGTTAACGCAGTAAAATACCAAAACATTTTAGAAACGAGTTTATTGCCGTCCATTCCGATTTTGAAACATCAAAATGCCTATGTTTTTCAACAAGATGGTGCTTCCTGTCATACTGCAAGGACAACATAGGCTTGGTTCACCTCTAAACAAATACCTACAATGGAGTGGCCGTCAAACAGTCCAGATTTGTCTCCTATTGAGACAATGTGGTGGAAAATGAAGATGTTGTTTTAGTTTTATACAAAGGAAACAACGACGGTCCTCATGAAAGACTATTTGTATCCGTAAGTACTTTATCGGTACTATACGGTAGTTATTACTTATTACTATTAGACACTGGTATTACAAATTATAGGTAGGTTTCGTGTACGAAACATAATATAATTTGTAATACCAGTACTTGTAAGACCTGTAGGTCAAATTGAAATCGAGAAGACCCTGTCCTTTACGTATGCAGAAATATTTAATGTAATCTTGTAAATAATTAAATTATTGTTATTAATGGAGTCGGTGTGAAAAAAAATCAGCTGTTCCATACATTATGTCGAGGTCAAAGTCCAATTTCGTATTGAACAGCTATTTTTTTTATCGCGATTTCGGCATTGTCTCAGAACAAAAGTTGTTCATAATAACAAGTATAATCACCACCTGAGAGGTTTTCACTATACTAAAAAACACCTAGTATTTAAATTAACATTTTATTGTGTTATTATTAAACATGATTTAATTTAGGCATAATTATAATCATACAAACATACATAGTCTCACGCCTGTATCCCCGAGGGGGTAGGCAGAGGTGTATGACTAACCCACATTTCGCCAACTATGTTTTTGGTCACACGTAGCCTATTGCTGTCTACCAGGCACATTTCCAAGCTCCGTGCTGCTACTGAGAATTTCCTAACAGAAAAACCCAATAGCACTTTGCTCGACCCGGGAATCGAATCCGCAGTCGTATACACTACCACTGGACCAACAAGGCATTTATTTCATTGCTAAATAAATAATTAAAAGTGAAATTGTGTAAACTTCGATATTGGTTCGTCATTGGCTATATACATGCAACTAGCATGAATACAATAACATGTTATGATTTATTTATTATTAAATAATAACATTTTATTTTTAACATATAGTTGTTTATTAATTCGAAATTCACGCAAGTGAAGCCATCAGGGACACTATTTTTGTAATGATTAAACTGAGTCATGACAACACTATTGCACTCACACTTCTGCTTTTATTTTTTTTGTAACGCATTACATATGACATCGTTTGTCTTGTACGTTATAAGTCTTTGCCTAAAAGTATAACTTGACGACATGATGACTTGTGGAGATGCCTACGAATACTATTGAAGATATACAAACGGGAGTTTATAATATTTTGATCTACATTATGTTATGTAACATTTTTATTTAAGGCTTTTTTAAACACATACCCGTAGTTTAACTCGCTTTTTATCATCTTCTTCAGGTACTGCAGCCGTTTCAGTCATTTTGTATAATGTATTCAGCTATTTTACACTTAAAATTTATTTACACTATAAATTTCGAAAATTACTTAGCCGTTTAAATTACCGAAGCATGTTATTTCTATAAATTTAGAAAACAGGTACTGTAAATACTTAAAATTTTGGATGGCCACGACACGGGCCGCGGCAAACTGACAATTGTTTGTCAAATATACATTGCACTTGTCACTTTCTTCATTTCTATAATAGACACAATAAAAAAGAATACTAAACTTTATGACATCATAATTATGTACGGTAAGTAAGATCCTCCCATTGAGTTAATAAGTACTTACCCACACTACTTACACATGCCATGGATCTGTTAAGATTGGCCTACCTTAGAGTGGCGAATTTTGCAGAGATTGGACATCCACTCAGTTACTTTTATAGTGCAGAAGTGTATGCTCAAACAGGTGGATGCTCTTTTCCTTAACTGTCATAAGTCTTATAGTACGACAATCCAATATGTCCGAGAGATCAAGCGCAGGACCAATGATTTTACATGCTTACCGAGGCCTGGCCGAGTGCAACGCCGCTAGCTTTCATGCTTGGAGATAGAAAATCTTTGGCAGAAAGTTGGAAATAACTTTCTGATGGTCCGAGCTGGGAATATAACCCGAAACCTTATGCACAGTAGTCATTCACTGACACTACACTACCACCACTACATTCCCATGGAAGAGATTTTAGAAATACGCATACACCTTAATTTTTCGTTATACTCGTGATTAGGTTCTGTTTTTTGTGTATTCATTTTTCTTCTGCTGAGCATGATAGCTCGCTTGGAAAGAACAAGTAGTATTGAGCTCTCTATTAAGAAATTCTCAGTAGCAGTTCGTAGCTTAGAGCTATGGCCGGTAGACGACAATAAGTTTGCCTCCTATCACGTGGGCCTAAAAGTATAGCTGGCGAAATGAAGGTCTAGTAATCTCTGCCTACCCCATCAGGGATTTAGGCGTGACACTAAATACGTATGTTAATAAAATGACCGACTCCTATTCCTTCTCCATTATTAGCACTTCGATGTGGCAGAGCACCATCGGTACTATAGGAATTTTATTTTAATTTGTCTGAGAAGCCAAGAGAATGTGCAGTATAAGTATATCCAATTATTGATATGGTCAGCTAACTCTACCTATTCTTGTTTTCTGTATACAGGATAAATACTCTACAAAATATTTTTCTAATTAGCAAATAGGGACTGGGAATATCTTTTGGAGAGGGGTATTTTCTTAACTCTAAAGAGCTTAATAACAAATAAATTCTGTGAGAGATTCAGTCCTACTTGTGAAGGTGCTTTGTGTGAATCAGGGTATAAGCGGTCATTGATCCTTGCACTGACATCGCAACGACTTCATTTCTGCAGAGTCAGCAAAGCTTGAGTTGGTAATGATGACTCATACCCGATCACTATCGCAAGAGCTAGATAAGTTACGGCAATCGGTTAATATTGGGTGGGCCTTCAGTTGATTTAGCTCTTGGGTAGCATGATGTTAAATAGCCTATACAAACTTCGTCAACAAATACATAGAATAGCATGAAATGAAAAATCAATTTGAAGGCTGGTACTTCAGCTTTTTAATATTAGCATTTTTATATAAAAACGAGTAATGGTATAAGGTTGACTTAATTATTGGGTATTCTTCGATCCGACGTTTTAATCATAAAAAATAATCCACTAAATTATAACCTGACTAAATATAAAAGTAAAATAATCGAACTATTACAATCATATAACTGTAATTTTTTTATTTGTTTATGTTGTACTTTATCCTATGAATAACTTTTACTTGATAAATGGCTAAATAAGGTTTTATCATGTTTACGTGTGTCGAAAAGATACCATAATAAAAATCTATTGTTGAAATTTTCTAATTTAAATAATATACGTTGATGTAATTAATGTTACTACTAAAATTTTATTTACAAATAATTATAAAAGGTATATTTAATATTTATCCAGATCATTAATGGTGACATCCGTGTACTGTTCTTGTTTGTTCATTTCGTTCCAGCGCTGACGGATGTCTGGTTCGGCCGGACCCCACTCGCTGTTTGGAACACAGTTGTCACGAATACGCTGAAAAGAACATTGAGTTGAGTGTTTTTTATTTGAAAAATCAACTCGCTGAACTCCACATTGAGCACATGGACATTCTGGATCAGCGGGATAGACTCCAGGAAGAAGTTAATTCCTTAAACACTTGCAATCAGACCTATTCATGTTCTTTAAGTCGCATAACAGAATTAGAACTTAGCTTAAGTGAGGCTCAAATAAAAATTATTTCATTACAAAATTACATACAGACATTGAATAGTAGTGCGACCCAGACCCTTTACTCAGATGTTTTAGGTAACAGGCACAACTTACAAAATAAGAACTATTATAAGCAATGTAAAATTAATATTAATAGCCATAAAAAAATTAGGAAATACTTAAAACTACATAAACTAATAAGAAACCTAGATTCTAAGCTTAAAAAACAAAACAAAATTCAAGTATTGACCCAAACAAACCAGGAAATGATCATAGAGCGTAGGGAGTTATTGTCAGATCTAGATAATTATAGTGAACAATTAGCTATAGGTAAATTACAGTATGACCAGCACACACAAGATCTCGAAAAAGAAATAGATGAATTACAATCACAATTAAGTAGTCTCAACATTAAATATGACAAAGAAGTCTGTGATTATATAAGGAAGTATGATGAGATTGCTCGAGTAGGCAAAGAGAACTTGGAACAAGTCTTAGCTTTAAGTAGCGGTAGTATCTGTCCAAATTGTTTAACATCAAACTCAAATATTTGTCAGTCTCAAGCAATCAAACATGAATCTAGAATATGCAGTCCCGTCTCTGATCAGATAGGTAGTGCTTTGTCAGTGGTAAATAGTAATATTGAAAAGGTATATATTTTCTCTGATCATTTAGGTATAGGTTTTGGTAGCTTAATTAAAAGTCACATAAAACAGCAGATTATTAACTTCTGTTTCCCTAATATGACTTTCTCCAAACTTATTCATAAACTAAATACAGCTAGTTTAGATATTAACTCCACAATTATATTTCTATATGGGGATAGCTTATTAGTCACAAAAAAGGATATTATCAATCTGACAGAGGTAATGCTGTCAATACAAAATAAATTAGGATGTAAATTTATAACATGTGCATTACCTTACTCAAATAGATTTAATTATCATGAAAATAAATATATCCATGACATGAATTTATGTATGTATAATCTGACATGTCAATATAAGGACATTTTATTTTTTGATACTAATATATTTATTAGTAATTTTATTTTGACAAAAGATAATATGTATCTTTCATTATATTACAAACGACAACTTGCTAAATTATTAGCATATAATATACAAAATGACACAGGTACCTGTAGGGTATCCATGAATTTAATTTCTGTAAATAACTCTATTCCAATAAATTCTTCTATTATAAATAATGACAAAGTTGATTTAAACTTAAGGTTGGGACAAAGGATAGAGGTTATCAATTGAGTGTTGCTCACCAAAACATACAAGGACTATCCGGCAAAGATTTAGAGTTAAGTTTATTTCTAGAGACCCACAATGTTCAAGTTATGTGTATAACAGAACATTGGCTCAAAAGCTATGAAGTAAGTTTTTTAAATAGTATGAATTATATGGTACATAGCGCCTTTTCAAGAACACAAGCCATTCACGGTGGTTCTTTAATACTTGTTGCAAATACAATAACTTGCAGGGAACGTAAAGACATAACTTGTCTGTCTATAGAGCGTAGCATAGAACTGTCCTGTGTTGAGCTTGAATGGTATATAATTATTTGTGTATATCGCCCCCCATTGAGTAACTTTAATCTGTTTGAATCAGTGATGGAAGATGTAATTACTAAAATCAGAACTAGTAGGAAATACATATTAGTATGCGGTGATTTTAATATTAATATACTAGATGGCTCTTCCTTGGCTAATAGACTTATAAACTTATTTAAATCATTTAATTTAACGAATTTGTTTTTGGAACCAACAAGAATAACTGCCACGTCTTCCACTTGTTTAGATAACATTTTCAGTGATTGTAACGCTTCATACAAATTAGTTACCACTGACTTAACCTCAGATCACTGTGGACAATTAGCAATGTTTCCAAACATTAATAATAATAATATTAAACAAAAGATACTTGTTAGGCCTTTAACAAATAATCGCTTCAAACATTTTAGAAATAAAATTTCATGTAATATGTACTCTAATATAAGAGAAGATAAATCTCCTAATAAGGAGTATGACAGCTTTTTTGGTATTGTTAAGAAAGAATTTGATAATACGTTTAGGTTTAAAGTAAAAGTTATTAAAGAAACTAGGACATTTAACGAATGGGCAACCGTAGGTATTTATAAGAGCAGAGTAAAAATGTATGAGTTATATAGTATGAAGAAATATAATTTTGATCCTACTTTTACAGAATATGTTAAGAATTACTCCAAAATTTTTAAAAAGGTATGCAAATTAGCTAAGTCCAAGTTCGTCAGTAACAAAATCAAACAGTCCTCTAATAAAGTTAAGGCTACCTGGCGAGCTATTAATGAAGCTAGTGGCAAGATAACTCAAATAGACAATAGTATTAGTCTGATGGATAATAATAAAATGATCAAAAATAATGCCGATGTAGCATACGTGTTCAATAATTTCTTTGCTAGTGTACCGATTACCACCACGAGCGCATTAAATTCTTCATCTATAGACGCAGAGAGGTTATTACATTCCAGCGTAACAAAGTGTAGAGTATTATTTAGATTTGATTATGTTAACGCAACTGATATTATCAACGCTTTTCAATCTCTGGAATCTAAAAATACGGGGGATCTCTGGGGTATCTCCGTTAAGGTCGTAAAAAGTATAATAGATATAGTTGCTCCTTATTTAAGTGGGTTATTTAATAGGTGTGTAGATTCGGGAACTTTTCCAGATTTGATGAAAAATAGTAAAATCATACCTTTATTTAAATCCGGTAGTAAAACTGATCCTAGTAATTTTAGGCCTATATCAATTCTACCAGCTTTTAGCAAAATATTTGAAAAATTAATACTCAAGCAATTACTTAGACATTTTAATTTAAATAGCCTCTTTCATGACAACCAATATGGCTTTACTAAGGGTCGTTCAACAACGGATGCAGGAGTAGCTTTACTGAAACATATATACAGAGCGTGGGAAAACTCACAAAATGCTATTGGTGTTTTTTGCGACCTCTCAAAAGCATTTGACTGCGTCTGTCATGATACGCTCATACGGAAACTAAGGCATTACGGTGTTCAGAGTAATGCACTGGATGTAATTACGTCGTATTTGAATAACAGGATTCAGTGTGTAGATGTCAATGGTACAAAATCAAATAGCTTACCTGTAAAGCTAGGGGTGCCGCAAGGTTCGATTTTAGGCCCATTTTTATTTTTAATTTATATAAACGATTTACCTTTTTATTTGAACAATATTTGTGACGTTGTACTGTTTGCTGACGATACTTCCTTAATATTTAAAGTAAATAGGAATAGGGACCATTTTGACGAAGTAAACAGTGCATTGATTCAAGTAACAAAATGGTTTACTTTAAATAATTTAGTACTGAACCCCAAAAAAACAAAATGTGTTAAATTCATACTGCCTAATGTAAAACATCTTGGTCCTAGCATAACATTGAACGGTGAGGTACTGGAAGCAATAGAATCCACAGTATTCCTGGGCATTACACTTGATTCAAAGTTACAGTGGGGTGCGCAAATATCTTGTCTCTCAGCGAAACTTAGTTCGGCCGCTTACGCCATTAGAAAAGTCCGTGGATTAACTGACGTTGATACAGCTAGATTAGTTTACTTTAGTTACTTTCACAGCGTTATGTCATATGGAATATTATTATGGGGAAAAGCAGCTGATATACAAAGTATTTTTATATTGCAAAAAAGAGCTGTGCGTGCAATTTATCAATTAGGAACTAGAATCTCGCTCCGAGAAAAATTTAAGAATATAGGTATTTTAACTGTAGCATCACAATATATTTATTTTAATATCATGCATGTCCGTCAAAATATATATTTATACATAAAAAATAGTGACATACATAACATCAATACTAGAAATAAATATAAATTATGTGTTCCATTCTACCGTCTACATAAAGTTCATGGTTCCTTCATGGGTCTTGGTATACGTTTTTATAATAAAATCCCGAGTAATATTCTAGAATTACCAGAGAATAAATTTAAAGTTAAAATTAAAACTTGCTTAATTTCTAAAGCATATTATAATATAGATGATTATTTAAATGACAAACATCCATGGCACTAATATTTGCATTAATTAGATCACAGGATATTAAATGACCAATACTAACACTTATGTTTTTTTTTAAATATATGTATATATATATATTTTTTTTTTTTGTAATATTACACCTTGCTTAAGCTGGAATTTGCATTACTGTTACATTCAGTCGTATTTTAATCAAGAAGAATGTGCAATGAAGACAACTCGTGATTATGGACAGTTCCGTTAAGCTTTCTTTTGAGTCTTATCCTGTATTCTGGTTTAGTGGAATTCGATAATTTACTTCTACATTTTATTTAAACAATTAGATTAAACTACGGACTATAATCACGTCTTGTCTTGATTATTTATGTACATGTAAGTGGATGCTCCTATTTACCATACTGCTGCTTTAGAGGCTACCATCAATTTTTATCAAATGCTTGAGTATGTTGAGTAGTAGTTCATGGAGAAATGGTTGCAGCACCTTACAGTTATGATTTGTAAATGAAATATTATTGTACACTTGGCGATTAAAAAGAGTGGCTATGAGTTTCTTGCCCGTTCTTCTCATGAGCCCTACACACCCTAGCTTTGCTGAACGTGGCAGTAAATGTAAATTCACAGGAAAAAATTTACGTGTAACTTTGACATTCATAAGTGTTACCTTGTAACCTAATTTGAATAAATTTATTTTGATTTTGATTTTTGATTTTGTAAAGTAAGCAGATGGATGGGTAAGGAATCTGCTTGCTAAGGTATAAAGTTAAAAATCATGGCTGGTTGAAAATCATCATCCAGCGAATTATTAATGAATAATCAATCTAATTCAGAATCATTGAATTAAAGACTAAATATTTGATTGTAGTTTAAACACCTATTTTTAAATTTTAATTTAATTTTATATCAAAGCCAACTTATATATAGTCTAACACTAATTGATACAGTGTCCTAACAACTGTTAAGTTTCGTTGACAGATGTCAGTTACCGCGCGTACCGGCAAATCGAGCACATTAATTGTTTCAGTGCGATCGTCAACAGACTGTATGGAAGGAATGTTAGTAATATGCCTTGCTTTGCTTATATATATACTAAACTTTATCTCTAAACCACATAACAACATATCTTTAAATTTAAAACCAATATTTTTAAAGATAATTGATTTTTCCTAGTTCTTTATCCAGTTTTCAATAATGTTTAAACGAAAGCATAATTTTGTAACACTAATTACTATTAATAAAAATATTTGGCACCTATTTTTAAATATCTCGTTTATATTATACAATATCATATATTTATTTTATCAGTGTAGTTTATTACTGGGATGTTTGTACAAGAGAAACAAACCTGTATGAATTTTCCTTTAGTGCTGTAGAGCAGTTTGGCCACGTAGATTGGTACGCAAGTGACTGAAATGAGCGCTATGAACCAACCAGCTGGTCCTGATGCATCTTTTAACGTGTAAACTATAATCACCTGCAAAATAGAAACTCTCGTTGCAAACAATTTGAAATGTATTTATTTGTTCTATAAAAGAGTTACTGTTAAATTAACAGATTAAATGGAGTTGGAGAACAGTTGCAGGAATCTGGTAAAATTAACTTAGATTGATATGAAAGACGACGAATAACGTTGCTAGAATTGTAAAAAATACGACACAATTGTATAACAATATAAAAAAGAAAGATTTTCTCGGTAGGCAGTTTTCTTTGGTTCGTTTCATAAATCTTCTTTTAAATATAAACAAGTTTTAAGCAGTAACTACATTTCTGCAGAAATTAGACATTTTATCAAAAATGAAAGCGAAGTGTGGAGAAGGATAGCGATGGATGGTGAAGCAAATCTCCAATAACAGCAACTCTCGTAAATAAAACTCAAGAAGAACAGCAAATGTTGATTAAATTATTTATATCTAAGCTTCGTAGACCAAGAAAGTTTAATAAGTTGTGACGATCAGTACGTTAGTTAGTATTAATAAACCAAACTATAATATCACATCTTTATATGTTTACTGGGCCTGCCCGCGGCTTCGCAAGCGTAAAAGTTTGATAGGTTAGGTTATATTAGTAACAGGAAACCTCGGCGGGGTCGCGATTGTAAGTGAAAGTGTTTCGCGCAGCTCCGCCGACCCTGACTATGTCGGGGAACACCGTAGTCGGTATTACTGCGATCATCATTCTCCCGGTGAGTCCGACATAACTTCTCTGTCACCAAGAGTAGGCGTCCAATGTACTACACCGCGTAAAAAAATAAAAGGAATATTAGTAACAGTACTTTTTGAATAAAATATAGCTTATGTTATTCGGCGAAAATATTGATTTCTAACAATGAAAGAATTTTTAAAATCAGTTGTATAGTTTTTGCTTTAAATCCTTACAAACAAACAAATTTTTTTTTCCTTTTTATAATGTATTATTATTGTGTCCAATTAGAAACTCCAATTTATCTCCAATACAGATCAAGGTTGAATTTTTATTCGCATTAAAGAAAAATTAAACATAGACAAGATAGAACGAGACATTAACTGCTTTATGACCTATTTAATTTATTGGCAATGCTGCTTACAAATTCTTTTCTATGGATTGTTCTATGTTAACAAGTAACTAACTGCCTGCCGTTAGTGTAATGCTTTTGTTTTATTGGTATGGTGGAAAAGGCGGTATTCTTTGGTGCGGGATATAGTGTTGCCAAAACTATATTACTAAATAAAAGCTAAATTGTAATCCCTTTTGTAAAAGTCAAGTCATGTTAAGTAGCCATTATTTTTGTAATTTGTATCCTGGTATATGCGCCAGTGGGTATCACGCGGGTGAAGTTGCGGGCGTAATTAAGTTAGCAATAAAAGTAAATAATGGCGCTATACAGTTTTCAAAGTTTTTATATATTTTATTTAAATAAAGAATTTTAATTTTGTGTGGTGCAAAAGCTGTAAGATCTGAATTAAGAAAGGTTTAAAATAATATTCGATATCGCTGGAGCTTTTGGAACAGTAAGATCTCGGTCAATGTTTGCGGTAGAGACATCCTTTATCGGTGAATATCCATGAAGCAATAGAACCCAGTTTGGCGAATACTCGAAAAAAAAAAAACGGAACGAGAACGTAACGAGAAAAGGAGTTATGTTAAGGAGTTGTATAAGGGCAAATGGAAATTTCTAGTTCACTAGGAAATAGGAATGAGCCAAAATATGAGTTGTATTTTAAAAATAAAATGTACACACCAGCAATACCATAGGTACGATGTATCTCCACAAGACGATCCACATTCGTTCCACCGGCCTGCCCGTCATGAAGAAGACATCAGCACAAAATCTTTTCGGTCCGTAAATATATAAGGCTGCTATGATTTCCAGTGCGCAGACTGTTGGCACGCAAACAAGTGCTACGTGGGAGTCCAGTAGACCGATTATGTGTATCCCACCCTGTTGAATTAAAATGGTTTGGGTTAGTACACATCGTCTGAAAAGAAGTAAGACAAAGAAGGAAGGGTGTAGTTGGATATTGGTTCTAGTATATTCTATAACAGAGTGACTCAGCTGACTGCTTTAATAAGACGTAGTTCGAACTTAAGAAAAAACGCAGTCAAATAGCAGTATTGTGTTCCTGTGGCACATACACATAGAGAACAATTTAAATATGTGTAATAGACGTATTGATAGTATGACTGCTTTAAACCCTATATTGTATGTGTTATTCGTGTTTGCCATACTGAATACGGCACCAGGCTGCATTGCGCTATTTTTAAGTTACCCTATTGGATTTGCAACTAGTCGGCGAAACCTGTATGAGATATGTGAGTATAATTGCTTTAAAGATTACATTATGATTGAAACTTCCATAAGTTTCTATAATACTATACATAATGGGTTTAAAAGCATTAAACAGTACAAGAAGAGTATATAGCGTAAAGGATGGTCCATCATGTAGAGGTATTGAGATCAAAAGTACCTGACTTATTGAATTTATGTACGTATTAAATAAATAATGTGCACGTCTGAGAACTCGATCCATAATATTCTCAATGATCAATTCGCGCTAAGATATATATAGGATTTCTCACATTAAAAGTAGGCTTGGGCTCGGGCTCATTTTATAGTTTATAAACAATGCCAACAGTAAGCTGACAATAATCATAATAAAACCTCAACAAAAGCTTAGCTAAAAACATTAACCCAAATTAACTCATAATCCACATCAAACACAAACAGCTCTAAACTACATCAACAAAACAGAATACGCTAATATAATTCCCTAATACCTCTCTAGGGTATCATAAGCTAAGAGAGCTTTAACAACTTATCAAATGAAAGCCGCTCGTAAAACACTCTGGTTCAATTAATTCAACGATATTACTCAGAAAGCGGTTGTACAATACCGTCGGAACGAGTTCGCTGTCATGCATGCAGAAGTTTCAGGCGCATAGTCACGCGAACACCTCATTCAATTGTAACTTGCGAAATGTACCATAAACTATTTGCTGGATAACAATTTCACTGAACATTCTATATGTTGGTAGTTTATATGCATATGAAACACCGTATTGCGGATGATTGAAATGCAGGCAAAGTGTCAAATATATAAAAGTAAGCCGTGTGTTGTCTTTTTTAAAATAGTGCTGCGAAACATTGAAATTTCGAAATGTGCCAAGAATATGATGAATGAGTTGTCTTCTAAGAATTTCTTTTATAAATTTGTTGTTTGTTGATTGGCTAGCCGGGGTATCTGTAACTAAGGTGGATTTGACTTCTTGACGCTATCGGCCGCTGCGCCGAGTATTGTGGATTGGAACTCTACACGGGCACTAATATGTGAGTCATAAATTGTTGTTCTGATTTTATGTATTTCAATAGTATGTTTGTAGAGATCCCCGCAGTATACCTTTAAAAAATTGCAATTTCAATTACAGGCATTTCATTTAACACGCTTTTGGTAATATCATAGAGAGGGTGGTATCTTTATCTGTATCTTACTTTTTATACCTGTATGGTGTAAAGGATGATGGTCTGAAACAATAAGTTTTAGTCTGGAGCCAAAAAATACTTCAAATAACTTTTAGTTAACTCTAAATCGGTATATATTGCACGTCAAACTGAGAATATTCGCAATTGACACGAAAACAAAATCACAAACAAAAAAACATGAACGTCATCATGTTTTTTTTGTTTGTGATTTTGTTTGTTTTTTTTAATTTATCGGTATTAACGGCTGTAAGCGCAGTGATCGCATTTTCTATATCATGGCACGCACCACTGAGTTTTTAAGGTTTTTGCATATTACGTAGTGTGACGAACAAAAACAAAACAGAAATCTGCATGTCTGAAAGTTTATCATAATGTTCTCAAAGATTAATTCTGTGAAGAAGCCTGTTGCTATTGTTGTTATTATTAAATGTAAGCGCCTAGAGAGTAGAGACAGTAAACAGTTATGATGCTGACATTGCTCATTTTCAGCTCAGTAAAAGCGGCGTCCATGTTTCGTGTGTTAAGTCAAGCTATTATAGGATTTTATACAATTCACGACACAAAATATGGTAATTCATAAAGCATTCTAAGTATAATCGTATTAAAATGTGTTGATACCATTTAACAGGACCCATGATTCCGTGTACCTAAGTCTTCTAAAGCGCTGGGTATTTACCTAAAGTTTCACGTTGTGTTAAGGTAACAGGTTTACTGCAGCTTTGGTATTTTATAGTGTTCTAGTCGAACAAGGTGAACATGCATTTCTAACAAAACATATGGCACAGCGCAAAAAAAGAATATTTTTTCCCATTTTAAACTATGTTATTCGATTCGTATATCAGTATCATATTTTATTTTACATTGAACAATACAAACCTCCGTGTTGCAAATAATTGAAACAAAGAATAGCATCAAACACGTCAGAAATGTGATGAGTCTTTTTCTTGGCCGCAATATTGGAAACTCGTCTATGATGCCAGCTATTATCGCTTCTATGGTCACGAACTGTAAGAGTGAATAAACTTGTATATTTAAACAGTACAGCGGATCAAGATGCGAATACTGGAATAAAGTATACCATTGTGTCAATTCCAAGGAAGAAGAGCATAATGAAGAATGTAATAGCCCAAAAATTCGCTGCAGGCATCATGCTCACGGCTGTGGGATACGTCACGAAGGCTAACCCAGGTCCTGCCGTAGCTACTTCGCCTACCGGCACCCCCGACCGTTCTGCTGCAAAGCCAAGTATCGAAAAAACTACAAATCCTCCCCATATACTAGTCCCACTGTTCACTAGTGGTATTATTATTGAAGATCTGAAAAAGAAAATATCATCTTACTTTATTTAATATAGACTTCCTTTCTTAGGATAATTACTGCACAAGCTGTTAAAACCTACAATAGTTCGCCTAAAGCATAGTAAACCAGGAAATGCTGCAATGATGAATATTGTGACAGAGATATGAGGGACCTATTCTTAGATTTGTTTAATTTTTTTTCGTATCGTGCTTAAATATTATTTTTTATACAATATAAAATGTAAAGTATGTGTTAACATAGTGCGTGTTACATATGTGCATTATATTATGCAGACTGGATGTAAAGAATAAAGGTGAAAATCTATCTAAATTATAGATTGATGTTTCATGACATCGGCTCAGGCCACACACGTTTTGCCTTTGAATTACGTAAACAACTCACCTGAAGTTATTGTAATGGAACTTATTGAAACTAGCCATACTCAGCAAACCACCCCAACCAGGTCCTAACGAATAAAATAGTTGTGTAGCTGCATCGGCCCATACCTGTAATTTTGTAATAGTCATTCATTTTGTAATAGTAATAGTCATTCAGTCAGTCAGTAAGTTCGACAATAATAACTATGAGTTATTATTGTCGTTGAATTTACTGCGTCACACACAACGTGAATTTTAAGGTTGCTGCTGCATTGTACTCGAGCTTTATTTACGTGATATAATTATAAATAGTATTTACGATGAAAAATAATGGAGTTTTCGTAAATAATTCAGTGTAGAGACCCGTTGGGTGAAGCGTTGAGGTCTCTAGTTTGACCCAAAGGCACTTAGAATCGACCGTTAATTTGGTTTCGACGAAGATATGTGGTGAACTATTTTTTTCGTATTAAGTAGACAGCCATACCCGGCAGTGGGATAGTCTATTAATAACACTGATATTAATATTTTTAACTAAGCTTAAGACATATCGCATTTTGAAACAAAAACAAGAAATATGTATATTTACTTTCGGCTTCATCAGTTGCCCCCAATCCGGCAGAATATAAAACAGGATGCCCTTCCAAGCGCCGGGCAACGTGACTCCGCGAATGAGTAACACGGTCAGCACCATATAAGGAAACAGCACGGTGAAGTACACAATCTAAAGAGCAAAAATACATACGTTTTCAACAAAAAGTGTATATTTATTTACGTGATTGACAAAACGGCATTCTGCCAACTGAGATCAATCGGGATAAATATTAAAGCTCACCTTTCCGACGCTCTTGACACCATTACAGATGCACAGATATACGAGGATCCAACATAACACGTTACACCAGAACACGGGCCACACGATACCGCCGATGTGATTGATGCTAGGTGACATCTTTAAGAGGTGAATGCTAAAACAAATAACTTTGTGTTTTCGTATACAAACAATAACTGGGTCGAGGTCGATGAGTAGGCAGTGCTCGTTCTTCACAAAGTACACGGAAGTTTAGTAGAATGCTTTTGAAAATTATTCATATTTGCATTCTTTGCAAAACTTTGCTTGTACTAAGAATAATAAACTTACTGGAAAAATTCGTCCTCTGGCGTAGTAATTGACCCATTTGACGTAAAAAAGCTCGAATTGCCTCTTATCTGAAAGTAATTCCGTCGTAAGTAAACACAACCCGGCTCTATTTTTAATCAAATCTATAAATCTAAAATTATCTAACCTCAACGCACTTGTCGGTATTCCAGGAATTGCCACAATTCTGCCAAGGCAAAGGTGAGCTCATTGAATGAAAGATAAACAATATCGGATATGACATGATAGCCGCAAAGTATGTTATGGCTATGACGTTCATTACAATGGCCGCGTAACCCGCTCCTGTGGACATTAAATCAGACTATGAATCTATTTTATGTGATCTCGACAAACCAGTCTAAAAGCAAATATTCATATATCGTTAATTCGCATAATTAAATTAGCTAGAACAATAAGTTTGACTTTGTGTTCTAGTATTATTTTGCATGTATAAATAATATGTCAAAATACAGAGTGTAAGTCAATATAATTAATAATAATTATAGTAATCCAATTTGCAACAATTTAAATTAAATTCTATAACTATCAGGATATTATAGAGGTTTTCTTAAAAGAAAAATCATTTTAATTTTAACTAGTTCTTAAACTATTTTTGTTTACAGCTTTCAGATGTTTCGGTTGTTTTTCAGCAAGCATGGTCACGGGGAGTCTTCTCGTTAACGTTATAAAATATAAAGTTAACTCTAAAGGGGTAGGATGAATATTTTGCTACTTCTCCTTCTTAATTTATTGCAAATTTTATGGAAGTAATCCTGCCAAACTTCTACCGAGGTAACAGCTGTAGAACCAGTTCCAGAAATGGAAATCTACGAAAATACTGAGTCACTTGCATATGTAAGCCTAAGGAATATTTTGACTACTCAGATTATTCCCTGAGAAATTCCTAATGATTTTTAATAAAGAGATAAGAAAAGCAGTAATCATCATCAATCTTAATTCAACTTACCTTTAAACAATGGATTAATGTTAAAGACAGAAATACATCCTGCACTAGCGAACTGTCCTAATGTAGTTTCTAAATAAACTAGGGGGATACCGCAAACAAATAGTGTGAGAGAATATGGAATGAGGAATGCTCCTAAAACATAAAATAAATAGTATTATAAAATAGTGGATACATACGTATAAACAAGAACTTGATATGACAAACAAAAAAACACAACTGTAGGTTACAAATGAATGGTAATAACTCACCTCCCCCATTCCGATAACATAAATAAGGGAATCTCCATAGGTTTCCAATACCAACTGCATATCCGAGGCATGACAACAAGTATTCCGCTTGACTTCCCCATCGTTCATGCGGTTTCCCAGCCATTCACAAACAACTCGACCGTTGGATACCTTAACTGACCCTGTACTGACTCGATTATAGCCCAAATTGAGGATATGAATACTTGCTTTAACTCTTCAATCAGACACTACTTCAACAATGAGATACATATGTCTGTTTAGGTATAATGAACCATAACTATATATCTATATTAATCCCATCATTGATATTAAACTCACCACTCACGGGTCTTGGTATTTTAATAAGCTTTTGACTGGATTGATGTTGGACAGGTAAGTTTAAAAGCGCTTAGAAGGCTATTAGTGCTCTTCAATGATTTTTAAGAAGTCATGCGTGTTCTTCGTCTACACGGTTACAGATCTATGTGTCAGGTCAGTTGTAAACATACAGTAGTTGACTGACAATTGGATAATGGCTATTATAAATAGTTCAGCACGGTTCAACGGATGCAATAAACAGTTTGATGGGTTAAAATTAGAAGCAGCGGTTGGAAACTGACTTGCAATTCTTTTGATGTTTTATAAATATTGATTGTACCTTTATTTTTATTGAATAGTAATATTTGAACTACATAGATACTTAAACATATTGCAGTCTGCTATTTAAACGATTGGGATAGATTAGGACTTATTTTTCATTAAGTGCGTCATCAGTAGTCGCCACGTTTGATTTGTTATTTTCAACATGTTTAGCTGGTGTATTATAATAATAATAAAAGTTAATTGTATCCAAATGAAATAATTTTATTAAGCTTAATATGGTAATGCTACTGATGCTTAAAACAGAAAATCTTAAGTTAAAAGCATTAGTAAAATTTTTTATTGAGGCAATAAGCTACCGTTGAATTTGCAACTAACATGTACGTGTAACATGTAATTAAAGAACTTTTCAGCTTGATCTTTATCGAAATCTATTGCTAGAATTTTCTTTTTAAAACGAGTTCCTATTTTCCCTTATCTCTTTCGGTTAACAAACGTAGTAAGAGTGTTTATATATTTCAGGCTATAATTGAGCGGTTAATTATCAGAGCAGTCGCCAATCGTTCAAATTTTTTGCCCAAATTGCCCTGAAATCTGGGCATTCATATGCATAGGTACCAAAGCAGTTATGTATCTACATAGATAAATAAGTTGCTACGCCCTAACAGGGTTTCATGTTGAGACTATTCCTAATTTTTAATAACTTGTATGTACACATGAACGCAATAAACGATTTGATTTGATTTGATTTGATAGGTAAACCAAGCTGAACATTCGTGATTAGTGATTACATAATGGAACATAAAAAATAAATAGTCGATACCAACAATTTCATCTATTTATAATTAAAGAATTAACAAAGTAGAATTAATTACAAAAAAAATCATCATCATGTATTATTATGTATTGTCTATGGTACGACGCGTAAAGTATCAATTCCAAAACCAAAGTGACAAGTAAGATTGTCTGGCGGCAATTGGCGGGAACCTGCTATGGCGTCTTCCCTGTCTTGTTTCCCTTTAGACACTTTTACAGGCGCCTGAGTGTACGTAAGTACCTGAAAACAATTTATAAAATGTAATACTTGGAATTGTTCATATAAATTCAATAGGGATTGATAAGCATCTATAAATAAACTGTTTAGGTACTGAGGATGCGTGACTCACAATCTGATTTTCATTCGGTTTATGTTTGTTTGTAGGTGCGGAACGACAGATTATCGACACATATAAACTTATAAATTACCTATTGTAATTTGATGTCTGCTTTTACCTATATGAAGAAGAATTGAAGTATCTTTCTAAAGAAGAACGTGACCATGTATCTTTTTTGACAGCCATCCAAAAAGGTGTTTTGTCGTCAGCGGGCAGACTAACCATCTCGACGCAAGGTTAAGATCAGTCTGTGCTTGCCATAATCCAGGTGTTACAAGCTACTAGGGTTACTATAATCAGATTCTATCAGGGACATATACTTGCTGTTTTAATAGTAAATTTAAATATTGGAGAATACGCTTTAATTCTCAACTATAGTTACCACGGCATAACGCCGGCACCTATATGCCGATGTTGCAGCCTACACGACAGTTTGCGTCATGTCAATAAGCTGATACATTATTTTCATTTTATTATTTGTAATTAGATTTAAGTTAGTCTTAGTAGCGATAGCTTAGTATGGAGACCAACAGACTGCAATGCAGAGGGTTTCGGGTTCGAACCCACGTCGCGCACCTCTGACTTTCGGAAGTTATATGACTTTTCGAAATTATGTGCGTATTGATTGACAATTATCGCCTGCTCCGTGCCTCGGAAAGCACGTTAAGCCGTCGGTCCCGGCTGCCATGAACATCTATGGCAATCGTTATCGGGAAGTCAGTGCCCTATAATATCCTAACAGTGGTCTAGCCTTAGGGTATCGTTTAGCCTTCGGGTTGCGGAGGTCAGGTGGCAGCCGCTCCGTGTAAAAGCTGATATCCAGTCAAATCCGGTTAGACTAGAAAAGCCGACCCCAAGTGACTTGGGAATAATAAAGGCTAGGGAGAAGAAGATTTAAGTTAGTCTTGTAACAGCTTTTATTGAGTAAACGTTGTACTTTGATAAATAAATCTTTTTTTAACTAATTTTCCGTTCGCGATAACTCAACTGGCGCAGTCGGTAGGATCGCGGCACGCTTATCTCGAATACATCTCTTTGGGAAAAGCTGTGACGGTTCTCAAATCGTACCCTCGCGATCCGTAAAGAACGTACGCGCGATCGGACACCTGGTAGCAGAATCTCTGGAGCAATAGAGGAGCTGCTGCGGCTGACAAGACTCCACAGGCGATGCAGAGATCACTTTGGTAAGTACTCTCGTACTATTCAAGTGTTCCTTGCTCTATTTCCTGTGTTATTATTAGTATACTATATTTCTTTATATTTTGTATATTGTGTGTGTCTGTCTATAAGCTAGAATCGCGCTAGGCATTCCATATAATTCATTCAAATTGTATTGACGAAAGTTATAAAACATAATTATTACAAATAGATACTAAATCGGTGCACAAACGCATTGCTATAAACTCATTGAATAAAAGTGTAATCGTACACTCCCATTGTTCTCGTACTATCCATTGTTTTAAGTTAATAGTTTTATATCTTAGTAAAAATGTCTCTAAAGGATTGTGATAATGCTCATTTTAAAATACTTACGGGCTTAATGCCTAAGTACGATAGCAATCCAAAACGTTTGAATTATTATATTAGAGAAGTAGAAAACATACTGTGTTTAATGGATGAGGCAGATCGTGCACACCCAGCATTGATATGTTTAATTAAGAATAAGTTAAGTGGAACGGCAATTGACGTGGTTGCGTATGATGAGAATTTAAGTAATTGGGAGTTGATAAAACACGCATTAGTACGACGTCTTAGGGAACAACGTAACGAGATTCAAGTTATGCAGGAACTAACGCGCACTAGGAGGCAAAGAAATGAGGATGCCTAAAGTTTCGGCAAACGCTTACGAGACCTTTTAGATACATTGTACTCAATAGGCGAACATATCAATACATCATATTACGAGAAAATGGTTATTGAACAATATGTGAATCAACTCGACTTTTAAGTGTCAATAGGGGTCAAAATCACTAGACCAGAGACGCTAGATCTAGCGATAATAGTAGCTAGGCAGGAAGAAATTAGACTTGCATATAACAGATCAACTGTTAGTTAATTTAATAGCCCATCTACATCGCAAGCGAAACCAAAGGAATTACTTAAGCCTAATACTAATAACAATAATTCATTCTGTAACTTCATTAATAGTACACCTAGATCGCATCCTAACTTTAACAACCTTTCAACTAGTTTCCAAAACCCTTACGGTTCGAATAACATTACCCCTCCGCAAAATAGCTTCGGTCCTAAGCAGCATCCGCAATGGGTACCCTGGAATAATAAGCCTTCATCAGGTAACTTTAAGCCTAATACGTCTAGGAATAACAGTGGTAACTTCAGGCACCAGCAGAACATCCCTAAACAACAGGTAAACCCTCCACAGCGAGAATCTGATGTGACCATGCGCTCAGTCGATAAACCCGCAACACCACAGTTCGCAACTCAAGAACTTTTCTATACACCGGCTCATTTGGATCAAACGCAGCCATTCTTTGACGAAGATGAGTGTTACAATTATAGTGATACCAATAATAATCTTGCAGACTCAGAGCCGTGTGACAACGAAGCAGAGGTAAGTTACGATCAGGATTTTATCTCAGGAGAGGATCAAGACGACCGAGTCGACAGAGCTAGTTAAAATGAACATCCAATATAAGGACTATTTACCCTATATTGAATTGCCCGAATTTAATGGTAAGTTTTTAATAGATACAGGTGCTAGTCGATCTTCTGTAGCATCTGATGTAATTTTTGGCACGATGATTGAAAATTGTATAGAAATAGAACCATTTCAAATAGTGACTGCTCACAGTTCATCTCTACATAGTCAAGTTGTTTATCTCCCTTTACCACCTGAGTTTAACTGTGACTTAACGCATATATTTTTAATATTCGACTTAGACCCAAAATACAAAGGCGTTATTGGATGTTATTTATTAAAACTATTAGAATGTAACATTGATCTTAATAATAATGTTTTACGTACATCTACTGCTAATATACCGATTCATTTTAGTTATCCCGTTCAAAAGATTAAGGTTGAAACCAAATGTGAGAAAATTATTACCGTTAAAACACACTACACAGACGGTCAATACATACATGATAATTTTTATTGGTTAGATCGTTTAGTTTCGCCAGTAGCTATTATTAACGTAACTAACGGATTATTTAAAACATCTGTAATTAATTTTAACGATGAAAAGAAATATATACCAAATAAATCTTTGATATCGTTAGAAAAGTATCTGGAACCTGAAATGAAAAACACATATAGATTAAATAACATGCAAATAAATAATGTAGATCAGGAACCTTGTGAAAATTAAGAAAGTACGTACCGGGCATATGAATGAAGAGGAGAAATGCAAAATCACTAAGCTATGTTATCAATATAGAGATCTATTTTATTCTGAAAATTTACCCCTTACCTTTACACACGCAGTTAAGCACGAACTTAGACTTATCGATAATAATCCTATATTTGTACATAGCTACAGACAAGCCCCACAACAACGTAACGAAATTCGTAAACAAGTAATTAAGTTATTACAGCAAGGCATCATTAGAGAAAGTATATCACCTTGGTCATGCCCCGTGCATATTGTACCTAAAATGGCCGATGCCTCCGGGAAGGTTAAGTGGAGACTCGTAATTGATTATAGGCGATTGAACGAACGTACTGTCGAAGATAAGTACCCTTTGCCAAATATCCATGATATTTTAGATAGATTAGGTCACGCTCAATATTTTACAACCCTAGATTTGGCCAGTGGCTACCGTCAGGTAGAAATGCACCCAAACGATATTGAGAAGACGGCATTCACAACTGAAAGAGGGCATTATGAATTCCTTAGAATGCCCTTTGGCTTGAAAAATGCACCAAGTACATTTCAACGCCTTATGGATCACATTCTGAGAGGAATAGATAATGTTTATACGTATTTGGATGACGTAATCATTATATCAACCAGCCTCTAGCAACATACTGAAAAGCTTAAACAGGTTTTTGAAAGATTCAGAACCCACAATCGAAAAATACAGCTAGATAAATCGGAATTCGTTCAGAAACATGTATCATTTTTAGGACACGAACTTACAGATGAAGGCCTTAAGCCAAACAAAGATAAAATTAAAGCCGTTCTTAATTTTCCGTTAACAAGTACGCATAAAAATATTACATCCTTTTTGGGACTAGTTGGCTATTATAGAAAATGTATAAAAGATTCGCCAAATTAACTAAACCAATGACAATATGTCTTAAGAAAATCATAAAGTAATTCATTCCCCAGATTTTATAGAAGTGTTTAATAAATGTAAACAGATCTTAACTAACGCTCCAATATTACATTACCTGAACTTTGATGAACATTTCATCCTAACCCTGTGGTTGCGCCAAAAGCAATGTCTGGTGCGTCTGTACGCACCAGACATTGCTTTTGGCGCAGTTTTGTCTCAGGACATTGTTGGTTCTGATAAGCCAGTCGCGTTTGCATCTCGTACTTTATCTGAAACGGAAACCCGATATTCCACTATAGAAAAAGAGCTTTTGGCTATAGTTTGGGCAATCAAGTACTTCAGACCCTACTTTTATGGTAGAAAGTTTACAATATATACAGGCCTCTTACTTGGTTAATGTCATTAAAAGATCCTAATGCCAAATTGACAAGATGGCGCTTAAAACTCGCGGAATACGACTATAATGTTGTGTACAAAAAGGGTCTTCAAAATACAAACGCGGACGCTTTATCTCGTGCTAAGATATTTCACCATAGTATAGACTCATTGGCTGTAAATTTAGATGACAATAATGATGACGACATAATTAATAGAATTTTTGATCGCGCAAGAGAAGCCGCAAACGAGCAGAGTAATAACCAAAATAACGTTAATCCACCCGAAAACCCAAGCATCCCCGAATCTCAGACAGGTACTGTATCTGATAGTATGAGTATAGTATCCCAAAACCCGGAACTAGTTTCAACCTACCACACCCAACCAGATAACGAAAATAGAGGCATCCCTATTACAGCAGACGCAATAGATAGGCAGTTAAAACAATTCCACATAAGATCAACACCCGGATCCACATATAGAGTAGATAATAGATCTATAAGTACAAGAAATGTTATCAAAGATGTCTTTATTCCTATAAACAACACAGATGCAAAAATAATACGATTCCTAAAGGAACATACAGTAGCCGATAGAGTTTTTCATTGTTACTTCCATAGTAATGAACTATATTATGCTTTTTCTAGAGTTTATACTACGATATTTAATAACCGTGGCCCAAAATCAATAAAGTGTACCTCACGCGTAACCTTAGTTGAAAATAGATCTGAAAAAAATGAAATCATTAAGAAATACCACGAAGGTAAGAGGGTACACCGCGGTATTCAGGAAACATACAAGTAAATGCATCGTAATTACCATTGGTCCAATATGTTACTTACAATACAGAGCTATATTAATCAATGCGATACATGTTTAAAAGCAAAGTATGAAAGAAACCCTCTTAAACCTCCACTGAACTCCACTACTGAAACATCTACTAAGCCCATTGAACATTTATTCATGGATCTATATTCAACAGGTGGAGCAACCTTTCTTACTGGAATTGATAATTTTTCAAAATTCGCACAGGCTTCTCCTTTAAGCGCAAGTAGCAGTGTTCATATAGCAGAAGCATTAATTAAAATTTTCTCAATATTAGGTTTACCGTGAAAAATGACTACAGATTCTGACAGTAAGTTTGATAATGATGTTATTAAAGAAATGTGTGCTTTGCATAATATAAACATTCACTTTACTACGCCATATAATCCCAATTCAAATTCGCCAATCGAACGCTTCCATTCTACCATAGCAGAAATAGTTCGTATTCAAAGAATGACTAATAAAGATGACCCCATACAATCCATAATGATGTACTCGGTTATAGCTTACAATAATGCAATGCATTCAGCTACAGGATACACACCTCACGAGTTACTATTTGGACACACAGTCTCTAGAAACCCACTAGAATTATTTTACCCGAAAGAATTTTATAAAGATTACGTTATTAAACATCGTACAAACGCTGAAGCCGTTCAGGAAATTGTTTCAGCCCATATGTCTAAAAATAAGGAACAGGTTATCGCTAAAAGGAACCAGGCAGCTGAAGAAATCATGTTCAAGGTAGGTGAGACTGTATATAAACAGGTAGCAAAGATGGCGCGCGGCGACAAAACGAAGCCAGTATTCAAAGGACCCTACAAGATCATCCATTTGCATCCAAATAACATCGCCGAGATAATAGGTAACCACCCTAACTCTAAGTCCAATAGGGTTCACTTGAAGTTATTACGTAGGCCTCATCTTGTTGCAGGAACCTCGTCGCAGGAGCCGTCGTGCTCTACAAGTCAGCCACCGTAACCATAAAATCTATAGATAACGGAAATGGCATCCTATTGCTTAAAGAAGGGCAGATTCTTAAGCAATTACTTTAGTTTAGCTTGTATTTATAATACGTGTTACATCTATGAAGTTTATCTTTACATGCAAGTATTAGAGCTGCTGAAGGTTTAACATTCGGAGAGCTACATAAGACTTACAAAGACCAAATACAAAACAATCTAAACATAATTAGTAAAAAGGTGCAATTTTTGTCACCTCCAATTAGAAGGAAACGTGGTATTATTAACGGTTTAGGTTCAGTTGTTAAAGCCATTACAGGAAATCTTGACAATGAAGATGCGGTTAAATTTGAAAATGACATATCTAATATTAGAAATAAAATCAACCACATTGAAAGCTCTCAAAATAAGTCTTTAGTATTAGCAGAAAATACAATAAATGAGTTTAGTAACCAGTTAAACAAATTAGACAAGAATCAGAAGCATTTAACAGAATTTCTTAAAAATCTTACTAGAGATCGTAATAGTGTCAATAACCATTTACATTTCCTAGATGTATACGTACAGATAGACTTTAGCTTACAGATAATTTTAGATAAATTAATGATTTTAGAAGATGCAATGACGTTTGCTCGGTTGGGTACTATGCATCCCAGTATTATTGATTCTCAAACTCTTATTGCCGAATTAACTAAATTATATAAATAATACAGTTTTAAGCCAGTATCTCAAATAAACATAAGCAACATATATCTAATAGAAAAATCTATTAATGTTAAAGCATATAGTACAGCACATTCAATTAACTTTATTCCAGAAATCCCATCTATCTCCCCGGAAATATATGACCCTTATACATTTTTATTCCATTCCTGATAAAAATAACCTTACTATTATGCCAAAATCCAAATACCTTGCACTTGGGAAAGATGAGTACACTTACCTGACAGAAACCTGCGATCCACTTGCTGATGGCAGCCAACTCTGCAAGACTCTGGAAACAAGAAAAATAGACGATGCCGAAGACTGCATCGTAGCCCTCATACAACACAGAAAAGCCAACTGCACATACGCCAAGATGAACCTCGCTAACGGCAAGATACAGAAGATTGGAGACAGCAGCTGGTTAGTGGTGCTGAAAGAAGAACAGGTTATTCGAACAGATTGCAACTCCAAGACAGAATACAAGCGAGTAATCGGAGTGATCCTAATTTCACTGACAGAAAATTGTAAGATCTACATTATGAACACAACGCTTACAACGCACACCAGTACAATAGCCATCAATGAAATCATTCCATTGCCTAAGCAACAGACAGTACCAGAAGAAACGATAAGGTTCGAGTTACAAGTAAAAGAAATATCCTTAGATAATATTAATTCACGAACTTATTAACCGGGCGAATTACATCTCTGGAAACAACGACGTAAACTGGCCCTTGATTATCGCTACACCCAGTTGGACAACGTTGCTGCTCTATACCCTCTTGATAGCAGCAGCAATATGGCAAATATATCGATGGAAATCTGCAGCGTTCCAGCTAGATCAGAACACTAGGACGCCCAAGGATTCCGATGGTAGCGAGGACGCTACCGCCAGCAGTACCTGCTTCCGTCTTAGGGATCTATCTCGACGCAAGGTTAAGATCACTACTGTGCTTGCCATAATCCAGGTGTTACAAGCTGCTAGGGTTACTATAATCAGTTTCTATCAGGGACGTATACTTGCTGTTTCAATAGTAAATTTAAATATTGGAGAATACGCTTTAATTCTCAACTATAGTTACCACGGCATAACAACACCTTTATGCCGATGTTGCAGCCTACACGACAGTTTGCGTCATGTCAGTTAGCTGATACATTATTTTCATTTTATTATTATTTGTAATTAGATTTAAGTTAGTCTTGTAACAGTTTTTATTGAGTAAACGTTGTACTTTGATAAATAAATCTTTTTTAAACTTATTTTCCGTTCGCGATAAGTTAACTCTATCTATAGGCATATTTAAACATCAGTGATTAATTTTAAACTATTATCAGTTTGTAATAACAAACAGATTTAAATGATATTAACAATTTAGTAAGAACCGTCTATAGATACACTATTAATCAGTTTTTTTATGGATTCATAATTTACAAATATTAATTTCTAAATACATTTAATCCTAATATTTACAAATTTTAGATTACATGATCTTATTTAGATATGTTATAGTTCATATTTTTTTTTATATTATTATATTTATGTATATATACATGTATTAAATGTTATATGTATTCATTATATACAAAAATTTCGATTTCGGGATGCCAATACCGCATTCCAACTATCGAATAGGTACCATATGTGACTGGAAAAATGGTATAACCTATCTAAGCGTATTTTGTAATATTCTTATAATATTCTATCACATACACACACCATCTAGCCCAAACTAAGCAGAACTTGTATTATGGGTACTAGATAATGGATAAACATACATATATACTTTCTTTTTGTACATACATATTATACATAGAAACACCCAGACCAAGACAAACATCCATGTTCATGCACAGAAATGTTTTGACTTGTGCGGGAATCGAACCCGCGACCTCAGGCGTGGCAGTCGGTTACACTAACCACTACGCCATCGAGACCGCAACTGCTTTTGCTTGTTATATTCTACTGGAGTGCCTTCTAACCTGTTAGTGTAAGTAAGGACGAGGTTAATAGACCAGAATGATATACGGCTGTACCAAGCTACTATTTTATTTACGTATCCCGGATACCCGGCACCTGCTATCTGCCGATCATACCTATACATACTTTACGTATTCTTAACCTACATCATAATTCACTATCGAAAAGCATCAATATTTTATGTTGACGATACACATTTATAAGCTTTTAGAAGTTTCAATATGAGTTAGGTACCATTATTATATGCTATAAATCACACAATAATAAACAAAGAAACTTAATAAAATCTTTAAACAGTCGATGTATTTTAAACTCTTATTCTTTTCCTTACTAATATTATACTTTAGTTTTTATTTTCACACTCCGCCTGATTGTAAGCAGTCATGTGATATAAGAGCAGTGGCCTCCACACTGTCCTTATAGAAGATGACGATGTTGAGTTCTCTATTTTGATGGTCTGAGAAGGTGCTTTTTCACGCCCCGCTTAAAGGACACAGGATTGAAGGAAGAAGGATACATGTGCTTTGGCAGAGATTTCCACGCCTTGATCGTTCGGCAGAGGTATGAGGACTCAAACTTGTTGGTGCGCGCTCTAATCGGCTCTACCGTGTAAGGATTGCATCTGAGTCCAGCACGCGTTGTTCTGAATAGGAAAGGTGAGGGCGGGATAAGGTGGAATAACTCTTCAGAGCACTCACCGTGGCATATTCTGTATATATATATAATAGGAAAATGTGTTGGTTTCTCTTTTAATACGGCAAGTAAGCAACGAATTCGCGTGATGTATTATTTAGAGGATACGTGTCACCAAGTGGCTAGTTTGTTTGTATTCCGAAATAATGTATTTTTCCTTTGTTCCTGTTAGATATTAATTGTCTTACAACATACAGAGCCAGGCCGCGGGTTACGTATATACGTTTTGCGATTTTGGTATTGGGGTAACAACGTTATAACTTAGCTCTCTCTAGAGCACTAAATATAATTCCTCAGAATGTTTGTGAATCAAATCGAAATAAAATGCCACCATTTCATTGTGGTGATAAAAATCGCGTATGACTCACAAATTCCTTTTGAGCACAAGACGAAAACTTATATGACTAACGGTTACCGGTATTTACATACAGTTACATAGGACTGAAAACATAGCTGGTCAAACATGAGTGTAATATACACCTTTGAGGATATAAAAGCTTAGTTTATGATATGGTATGGTAACTTACATCAAGATCTCCATCACCCCAGTGTATAGCGTCATCAGTACCGAGAGTATCGTCCCAATGAAAGTGTTGCGACGGCTGACTCCAGTCTGGGCTCTGTAGAGCACATTTGATGGTAGCTATAGTCACATATTGTTCTGGTGGTGGCTGGTGTGGTTTCATCACGTGAACACTTTTCTTCTCCAGCTTAGGTAGTTTTCCGATAACCTATTTGAACAGTTAGGACTGATTAATATTCTGGTATTATACATAAATGTAATGTAATATATAGCGATAGGATTCTTTTTGTTAATGCACAAATACAAATATACCTATTTGCTTATGCGATTTTAATATTGCAATGAGATTTTAAGGTAGTCTCACTTTATTTAAAATCCTTTCGAAAAACAGTTATTTGAATGTGTTAAAAACAAAAATTATAACAAATGACTACATGTGTTGCAGATTGTTCATAATTTGTTGTCAGTAGTTGAACATTGGCATAACGCTGTACGGTTACACCATATATAAATTTAATATAATGTTAACCCATAACATTGGCAGATTATTTGTGTACCCGCCTTCCTAAAATTGCGCGAATAAGGAAATAGCGATATTGATAGCCATGTTTGTGAAGCATTAGCTGCGCAAATACAACTGAGGATAAGTATAGATCGATGTCACATCTGTAGATATTGGTGACGTAAGGAGTCTAAAAAGGACGAAATGTTTAGCAAATAACAGCAAAGAGATATTAAATCTAGGCGTCTATGCTTCTGCCTAATCCTAGGCGTGACGCTAGACTCATAAAGCAAAGCTAGTATACTCAAGTAGTTAATCATCTTGTGCAAGTCTGAACAAAGCGCTTCTAACTATTACCTTGTAGCTAAAAGTGAAACAAACATTTAGACCGTTAGCCGCATCCATCATTTAGACAGCCAGGTGTTCATTAATTACCAAAACCATTGACAGCAAAGCAAGCTTGATCATTAAGTATGTATAAGACGAAGGTATACATAGAAACGTCACCCTAACTAATATTATAAATGCGAATGTGAGTTTGTTTGTTTGTAACGATTTCACGCCTTAACTACCCGACCAATCATCATGCAATTTTGCATACACCTTGTCAGGGAAACAGGAAAGGACCTAGAGTACCTTTCATCCAGATAAAAGTACTGTTACTAACCTAACCTAACCTACATTTACGCGATCGAAGCCGCGGGCAAAATCTAGTATTATATAATATGAAGACAACAGATTGTTTAAAAGTTAAAAACAGATTAGGTAAACGTACCCTTATCAAAATGCATTTTTACATATACCAACAAACGCCTGTATACTCCATTTATTTATACTTGTCTTATTCATAAACAAATATGGCATACTGGAAGCTATACCTAAATAATACATAGTCACATCTTTATATATATTATTTGACTTTTTTGTCATTTGTAAGAGAGCAAATGTAGTTTGAAAGCAATAATGCCACATAATAAATTGATGGCGACTTTATTGGCGATCGACTGCAATAAATTCATATTTGATACATATTAGTTACGATCACACACATACACGAACTTGTTAGAGATAACTTTTAAATTTAAGGACGATGTGCTTATATCAACGACGATATTCAATATGCGTCTCACCCCATCCATAACAGTATCTATGCATAATTGGGTACTTTAATCTACCAAGTACTTCTTTGCGATGTTGAAACCGCTCTATGGAAATATATACCGAGGCACTTTACTATTTTAATTCTCACACCTATTTCCCTAAGGCAGGTTACATTAGCGGAATAGTATGAAGACACTACGACGTTTATGACCTAGGTTCAATAACTCTTATCATATCGCTCGTTTGTTTCTTATCGTTAGTGCTTATGATCTGGTCTGTCTCAAGAATATCGCTTGTCTGATCAGAAAACGCCTAGGTCTTTTCGGGCCGATTTACCCATTAGCATATTATGTCTTATAAACATACCTACATCTTCAATTATATTGGTGTTCATATTGCCACATACCCAAACAATTTAACTACCCCTTTTTCAATTTACATTATATATAAATTATTAATGTGAAAGTATTTGAATATGTTTGGATATTTGTTGTACAATCACGCGTAAAACAATAAACAAAAGATGTCCGGACCCGATACGCATATATCAGGATAAAATTAAGTTATGTTATAATTTTAATCATGGGATGTGTTGTTGGCAATCCTGGGCAGTCACCAGAGGAATTAAGTACTATTTAAATAAAAATATCTCGTAAGTACTGTGGCATAACAATGAGCACTTGTTTTTTGTGTTTCACTAAATTTTACTTCTAAAGGTTGTTTTCACTATTGATCTGCATATATAGTTACGAAATTTTGTACATATGACTTCTTTGTAAGATAGTATAAGCTTGTCTTTCTATGATATTACAGTGCTCTCGACTGTGGCGTAACTCCAAGGAAATTGTTTTTCGTAAGCCAAACTGTGCCCTCAAAACGTTGCATGCAAAGAAACCATTAATACACATAATTGTTTTACAATTAGAGTAGAATTGTGTAATTAGTATTATCTATAATTAAAATCAAATAATGAACTCAGCACTACAGGTTAAATTCTACTTTTGTACGACTGTTGAAACAGTTTAGAACTCTGGCAATTAATCATATGGTGTCTAACGTTTTCTATAACAGTTTTTTATAAAATTGAAGTTTAGGGGTTGTGTATCACCGTCTTTCATAGCAGTATTATTATAAGCTTGCTATATGAGAGAAAGAGATTTTTAATTTTACACATTATATAGTATCGCCGTCGCTAGTGCTATGGACGGCTAACAACCCGTCATCACTGCTTCTTTTGACAAGGTCATTGACGTATGCACAAAAGAAAAGCTTGCCAACTTTAGGAAATGTATGGACAGGGACGCTGTCCTACGGTCCAATGCGTACATCCAACTCTGATTGTGAAGGTAGATATAAAGGATAATAAATTATACTTACAACTGAATAAATCAGCCTAACGGTGATGACCGTTCGGAAGGTATTCCTCAAAGCGACCAGATCAGGGCAAAATATCTTCACAGTTGGCTCTTGGAAGTTCATGATTTTGGCCCATTGCACTTTGTTACTTTCAAATATAGTGAAGTTGTTGATGATCCGCGAGTTCTTCGCTTCCAAACGTTGGTAGATATCTGACGAATGTGACGACGCCTCATCTGCGACTACGGCTACGCCTAAAGTAAATTGAAAATTATAATTCCATGGTAAATTGAACACCTTAGTTGGTCATAATGGCACTTACTGTTGACCATTATATTGTTTAGTCTAATCAATGCCCTAAGTTGATGAGGAGAGTGGTGTGATGACCGGTACCTAGGACCTTACTAATTATTTTCTAGCTTCTAGTACCTTATCTACATTTTAATAATCTTTCTTTTCAATAAAACCGTTTAACTTGAAAATATTTTTTACTTATTTTTTTGTTACTACGTTTTAGGAAGTTGTTATGTCGTGTTGATGTTGAACGAACCATCCTAAGATAAAATCAATTGTTTGTATTGTATGCGTCAACTAATTACATAACTTCACTAAACATACATACGTCAATTACTGATATAATATACAACATGTCGTAAATTTGTTGAGTCATTAAATCGAGACGTTATTCTTGAACAAATATATGGCACGTGATGTAATTAGTTCAAAACACATAATTAGGTAGGTATTGGGATAATGATATTAACTTATTGTTAATATTATTATCTCGCATTGTTATTCAGCTATAGCGAGTTTTAATTTTATCAACAATCATTATTGTTATATTATTGTTATAGTATGTTGCGTGGGTGTGTTTAAGCATCATAATATGACTATTACGACAACAAAACAACGTATTGCTGACTTTTATAAGTTTATGATTATTTATATTTAAACAGCGAGTTGGTAGTAGATCCTCGCTGGTTTCAGCATGAATGGGCCGGATCAACCGGGGTAGTACTACCCTCTCACAGAATACCGGCGTGAAGTAACGGTACCCGTACTGTTGCGTTTCGTATTGGTGAGTGACAGAGCCGGAGGCCCAGTTACCCCGATCCTTTCCTTTGTCCTTTCTCTCCTTCATTCCTTTTTAAAGGGCTGTCAACGCACTTGTAACTCATTTGTGGTTGCGGGTGTCCATGGGCGGCAGTAATCGCTTACCATCAGGCGATCGGTCTGCTCGTTTGCCACCCAAAAACATTAAAAAAAAACAACTGTGTGTGGCAGACTCACGGTCGGGAGACCGTGAGGTCTCAAATTCGATGTCAAGACACGACCTACACCTCTGACTTTACGAAGTAATGAGCATATAAATGTGCATGTTTAAAAGTTAATTATCGCTCGCTTGTACAGCGAAAGAAAACATCGTGAGGCAACCTGCATGTCTGGAAGTTCTCCAAAGATGTGTGAAGTCTGCTAAGCCGCACTGAGCCAGCGTGGTGAACTATGACCTAGCTTTTCTCGAACTAAGAAGAGGCCCGTGCCCGGTATTGCGACCTTTTATATACAGGGGTATATATTCTTACGTTTACGCGAATGTTATACATTGAAATTAAACAACTTTAAACGGACTTTGTCTCAAGAAGAGGTTGCATATCTGAATAACCTGTATTGCAATCGGACCATGTAATTCGAGGTCGACGAAGAACCAAAATACATACACAAGGTTTTGAAAATGGCACTATATTTGGAGGTATTTAGAAAACCAGGGTTTTCAGGCTATTGGTTAGTCCTTTTTAATATAAAATTTATGTTTTTACTTGGATTATTGAACGGTTACTATTTTTAGAATTAGTGTCTGTTTATTTTTACGCTTGCATGCGCATTACATAGACCATACTGCATGAAATTGAATGCGGTTTACAGAATTGTATAGGAGGTTTTACTTAAAATCTGGTGTATGTTTCATCTTGATACGCCGTCTAGAAGGTGTAACAACAAGATATAGTTGAGAAGCCAAAAAGGGAAAAATACCCTATATTTAACCGACTTCAAAAAAGGAGGATGTTCTCAACTCGAATGTTTTTTTATGGTTAGTTCAGAACTGTGGTGGTGATTTGATCAAGATCTTACCATCAGTTTCTGAGTTATCATTAATGTATTTGGTTGAATTCGACTAACATTGATGATGTTCTCATTTTATTATTTGTCTAGTTGTTGTATAGCTGAAGACGGTTTCTTTTGTTATTTTTTTTTATTCTCTTTAGGTATTCCTTCTGAAAAATCTATAAGTGTCTATATACCTAGTGTTGCCATAAATATTGTTACAAGAAAAATCTTTATTTTTCTATTGCATTAAACATTTATTACTTTAATGCATGTTAGTATATATCTTAATCCGCTGGATTATGATTTATGGCCTGTCTTCAGCTCTGATGAAGTCCGAAAAGTTCTTATTTATTTCTTAGCTTTATGACCCGGTGCTGAGTCGTGCTGAGTCTTGCTGAAAGGACCATTCTTGGTTATGGAACATGGTGTTGTTAAGAAGCTTAACCACCTTCTCAAGAATCGTATCTTGAAACACTTCTGCCGATGTTTTGACACTCTTTCCACAAAAATATGGCTCAGTCACTCCTTGATAGCTAACACCCCACCAAACTATCACTGGAGTCGGATAATGTCCACGTTCTACTCTGCTGACTAATTGGGAAGCTTCTATAGAGTTTTGAGCATAAACTCGGTCATTCTACTTGTTAAAATATGTCTTTGCGTACAGTACTGCTTAAAAAAATGTTTAGATTTTACCACTCTATTCAATTTTGAATTATCAGTTAAATAATGACCAGTGCGTCTCTTATAACCTGCAAGTCCTAAGTCATCTTTTAAAATACGCGACATGTTTCCAGGTGCTATATTCATATTCCGAGATAAAATCTTTGATAAAAAAAATTGTTACCTATACTACGTGGACGGCCAGATCTTTTTCTTTTTCAAACAGAAGAGGTTTTATTGTACCTATCAATAGCCCGGTACATAAACATTCGACTAATACCAAGCGTGTGGAGAGTTTCAAAAATTGCATTTGGCTCCATACCTACTTTGTGTTATGGTATCACAACAATTCGGTTCTCTTTATCACCTCACTCCATTTTAATATCACAAAAATATTTAACATCGATTGCCGCGAAAATGAGAAAACGCATTGGATATTCATATAAGAATGACAGATTCCAAATTCAAGTGTAATATTGTTTTTTTTAAATCGTAACTGTATTTATGGTCACACTAAGTAGATAGGTTAGGTACCTATGGAAATCCACGCGTACGAAGTCGTCGGCAAAAGCTAGTTCATAATATTATTAGATATATATTTATAAGGTTTTATTTATGAGTATTATATTTATTTAACCTTTCTTTTTCTTTTTTTTTTACGTGGTGGAATGCAATGACGCATATCCCTCCGCGGGGGCGGACGGAGGGATTATGTCGGACTCGCCGGGGTAAAAGAAGATGGAAAAGAAATAATGTACCTCCCGGAATACCGACTAAACCTACCACGGTGTTCCTCGACAAAACCACTATCGGCGGGGCCGCGCGAATCGCTTTCGCATGCGGTCGCGACCCCGCCGAGGTTTCGGCCCGCCGTATGAAACGGCAGGCCACTACCCAAAGAGACCTACCCAAAGGACTCCCTCAAAAATTCCCTACTGTCTCCCCCCTAGAGGGGAGACGGACTCGACACAGAGGCGCGCGTGGGAACACGCACGCCGCCTCTCGGACCTGGTGCTGAACGGATGGCGGGCAGGCCCACAAAGCCCGCCACCCCCAGGTCAAACCTCAGGGTGGCTGGAGGTCATCGCGCGCCCTCCGGCGCCTGGCTCTGCGGTTGGGGAGAGGGTTTAAACGCTACCTCTCCCGCTCCGACGCCTCCTTGATGGAAATCACTTCCTCGCAAAAGGAGGCGACGGCGTTCCACGACCTCTCACTCCGGACCATAGACTGAACTACGGCCGGGAGCGAGAGGGCAACCGATCCGACTGCCGCGGTCAACTCACGGCGCTGCGATGCCCAGGCGGGGCAAACCGCCAAAGTGTGCAGCGCCGTGTCCTCTACAACGTCGCGGCAGTCGCCGCAGTGGTGACAACCGGGCGTCTCTTGCCAGCGTATACGACACAGGAACTGGCCAAAACAACCGTGGCCAGTCAATACCTGTGTCAGCCGGAAGGTGAGGGCGCCATGCCGCCTCTTCAGCCACTCCTGAAACACGGGACTTACCGCCACGATCGTGGCGTGCCCGATATTTATTTAACCTTGCTTATAATTAAATAAATACATGTTTATATCTAAATCCCATATTGTCATTCAACGATTTCGTTTAAAAATATGGTTAAAAGTGCATTATTTTCCAATTACTTAATATCCCAAGTAAATCTTATAATAAAAATGGCCCCGCCCGAAGAAAGTTACACTATATGTTTAATATTCGATGTTCTTCGATGAATTTTGATGTCAATACTGTGGCAATACGTGCTTTAAGTATATTAACATTTATTTACATATAGTCAGTAAAATATGTAGGCATCAGAAAAAAAGCGATTTATAAATTTGTTTTATGGGGTGTTATCGTTAGTACCCTGGCAGAAATGTGGGTTTGTGATGGTAATGGTGAGGTCCCAAGGTCCCGACCAAGGGTTCAAAAAGTATTTTGGATTGACTAGATAGAAAATACTCAGTAGCAACATCAAGTCAAAATGTGTGCTGTTGACATTGATAGGTCGGCACCCTGTCGCCTGTTGGGTACGTGGGACCTAGAGTATAACTGCAAAATGTGAGTGTAATTATATACGCCTACCCCTTCGTAGATGTACAGGTTCTAATATAGTAAAATATCTTATTAGAAACTTGATAATAATTATTTGTAATTTCATTATTTGTATTTCATTATTTGTATTTCATAAAGGTCTATATTATATGTCTATATTATATAGATATATTATATATCTATATTATATAGGTGGATGGACCGTGCCCCGTCACGGGCTCAAAAGAATATCGGTGTGTACATTTTATATGAACTCGTTCACACACGTCCGTGCCCGGGCTGGCACGGCGACGGAGCTTCAGTGTACTAGCATGGCCTCGGCCCTGTAACGTCCCGGGCACGGCCCTGACAGGTGTGGATAGACCTTAATTTGTATTTCATTATTGTTAATTCATTATAAGTAATTTACTATTTGTAACTTTGTTCAATTTCGCCAACTGTATGTAAGTTTTTACTTTGCGTGCTGTGGCCTACTGTAAGTGAGAGTGTACACTTAATCTATTGACCTAACACTTTTGTATTAAGCTTTAAGTTGTGTGTATCTTTGTAGATGGTCCAATCAAATAAATATATAAAACAATACAGTTAAGTATATTTAGACAAGTGCGGTCTACGCACAGTAAATTCAGTATTCAAAACTTAATAAGTTTATTTAAACATAATTATTACCATAATAATAACATATAAGTACCATATGCCCACGACGAGAAGCTGGCGCCATCTGACCGTGGCGTACGGAAATGATAATAAGTATATGACTAAATCAGTATAGATGGCAAATTACATAAAATATTTTTAAGCTGAAAGAAGCTATGCCTGTGCATTATACTTATTAAAAAATGACCAACACAAAACTGTTTAAGGGTTTCTGAATTCGAAATTATCCTTTTGCAGACAGCATGTGCATTTGTTAAAACTTAACGCAAAACCAATGAAAGGATTTCTTTGTGGTTTTTAGTTAAATTGCTTATAGTTCAACGCATTTCAAAAGTGATAAAATTATGTTTTGTAATTTACCATTCTATTAGTTTAGAAGTTTAGATAATACTAAAATCTATAAATATCTGTTCAATTAAACAAACTTTTCCTAATCTGTAATATTTTCAACGTTTTGTTAAAGGCAGCTCGCAATATTATAATTCTCACATTACATAAGCGTGTATATCCTAAATGAGTATGCAGAGGTGCATGACACTTACATTTCGCCAGCTTTGTTTTTAGGTCTGGCGTGCTTTTGGTTGAGCATATTGTTGTCCACACGACACCTTTCCACAGTCCGTGCTTCTAAGAATTGCCTAACTATATCTAAAACAAACCACAGGACCAGAGGCGGTCAAGGTGATACAATGTCTTTAAAACTACCACCAACAACTGTCCAGGATGCATAATCCAATTCTTGAACTACTTCAAAATATAAGATAAATAAATAATACATAGCAATATCGGTTGCTGAAACGGTACCCAACCAACGACGTGTAAAATCAAACTCATATTAAGCAATTTAATAGGCGGTTGGTAATTTAGTCAGCCAATCCCAAATATTTGGTCTGATCTACATTTCAGAAATCGATTGTCAAGAATATTAAATAATTTTAAAGCAGATAAACAGCGAAATACACATCGTAGATACCTATTTCGACTGGCTGGGTAATACGTACATTGTCTGTTTTGGTTGACACGTTGATTTAGTATATTTATGCTTACAAAGGGAGCTGTGTTTTTAGCAGAGGTCACAATAGTCTTTGACCTCGCTAATTGCTGTTTATTGACATGTTACTGATAATTCTTGAGCTACCAGTATATCATGTTAACCATTCAGGTAAGTAATATGATTTCTATAATATTATGGAATAAACATTTGTAAATATATTTGGATGATTGTTACTGAATAATGACTTGTGTGTGTCATCCAAAATCGTTTAATAGTTGAGCTTAACGAATTTGGATGGAGAAACTAGACTGATAGAGAGGTGGTCGGTATGCGTTCTAGTGGGATTTACTAGAGCGAATTAGCATAGCAGACGCTGGTTCCTTTTTAAATATATTTTAAGCGAGTCTTTTCTTTACCAATTCAAAAGTGTGAGTGTTTGTGTGTGTGTTGTTCTGGTTTTCTAATGGAGCAGTGGATCGGTTTTTTGTTTGCTTGGATCTAATTTATAGGCCTGCAAGTGCACAGGCTGCTTCCAGGACAAAAAGTACATACAGTGAAATAGCCTTAAAATCATATGAGCGAAACTGAGAGGAAAAGTTATTTATAGCTAACATTTTTTATTTAAAATATTTATACCGGCTTTACTTTGTTGTGGTACTGAAGCAGACATAAGTGCTTTTTCTTCGATTATTTCGTCGTCCTCCGGTATTGGTAACATTTCTGTCAGTGATTCATAGTTCCGGAATAATAAGAACCTCCGTCTAGATACGTCTAGCAACGGTATCTCTAGTTCCACGTGAAATGCTGTTACTGCACCCTAGAAAATAAAAATCCTTCTCCTGGCTACTTAATACTTAATATTGTCTTATGTTTACGCGAATGTTATACAATGAAATTAAACACTTTATACGGATTTTGTCGCGTTGTTTATTTTACTATATAGCGTTTAAAGTAAAATAAACATCTCGACAAAATCCGTATAAAGTGTTTAATTTGAATACTTATAACATGTTGTACCTAGATGACAATGCCTTATTATCTACTGTACATAGAATTTTTTTTATTATTTATTCATAAACCTAGGTGCATTTACATCACTGATTGATACAACAAAATAAGACAGGGATACATGGTGATCTTGCGGCCTGACGACCAATATTGCGCCTGTTTGTCATGAGGATAAGGAGTCAAAAGAGCGATGGCAGATCCTTTAGTCCAGTAACTGTATTGACTGATTCCCAGTTTGAGCAGTGTTATTAGATTTAAGAGAAATTGATAATAGTTTGAAGATAGAATCAATGTTCTGAAGGTACAAACAGGCGTATATAAACATTAGTATAAATATATCCTAAATTACCTTTTCGGGCTTCGGCGGAGGCGGAGCGCTCATTACTCGAAAGATGCTGAAATGGAAATACGTAGACAGCAGATCATCTGGGTGAAGTTCTATAGGCTCTTGAATTCTATCCGTAGGAAGAATTTTTCGCGCATCTAGCCATTTCAAACGCCGTAAAGTCATCAATGTGTATCGAGCATATCCGGCACAAACCTAATTAGTAGATAAGATTATAAAAGCGCCATCTATGAATGAACACACGTACTAGTACATAAAATTCTACATACCGAGCATGGGTTTCCTGAGAGGTACAGTGAAGTTAAATTAGGCAGTCTGAGCAAAGCATCAACTACAGACTCAAGATCACAGAGGTCATTATCTGATATATCAAGAACTGTTAAATGGCCCGGCAAAAGTGCCAGCCCTCCTACGTTTTCTGCAAAATATAAAAGTTATTACTAAACAATATTTTAGTTTATAATACCGTATTAAAGTGGATCAAATATTACCATCTTTAAGCAAATTTTTCGACAGACCCAAGTACAGCAAATTAGGTGGTAAAGATTCAACAAATGAGAAAATGTCGCTGATATGATTAGTTTGAAGCTCAAGACTTCTCAATGTTTGTGGTATTAAACTTGCTTCGATATTCTTGATATAATTGCCACACAAATTGAGTAATACTAATCTCTTAAATTTAAGGATACCTTTATCTAATTCAGTCATCTGAAAAAGACGTAACAGGAAGTTGATAAGTATCCCTAATAAATAACGTTATGGAGATTTGTTCAACGCGGCCGTATATTTAATATTATTTTTTTCTGGGTTGACGATTTATTTATTCTCAGAAAGAACAGGTAAAATTCACTTATATTGAGATTCTATAAATTTTAATTATATCATTAAAGTCGTCGGAAGAGGCACTGTAAGAAATGTATGGAATCAAACTCCACTATCAGATGTCATAAAGAAACTAAAATTCTAGACCTAAGGATATTTTACCGATAATTTAAAATTAGTTCTTCTAGAACCAAGACCGCGTTTAGGGCAACTGTAAAACAGTAGGCAATGTTGCCTACCTTGTTTACTGTTATATATACTCTGCGTATTGTAGGTATACTAGTATTATGATTACCTTTTGATCATTAACCCTCAAAACTTCAACCATCATCATTTTCTTCCACAAAGCGTTTCTATCGCCTATTTTTACGGCCATTTTGATCAACTTGCCGACGTCATTTGTGAGACAATTCGCATTTTCGAAGCATGATTTCCCTTCAGGAGTGGCGAACTTCTCATTATCCCATAGTTTTGTAGCTAGCACAAACTCCCATTGTTGTTCAAGAGTCATGTTAGACTTTTCATCAAGGAAATCACCCAAAACGCTTTTCTTTATTTTATTTTCGAGCGCCTGAGTGAAAGTTATTGTAGGCAATTCCTCTCTTTTCTGATCACGTCGTCTGTGACGGCGAAGTCCCGTTTCAATAATAGTCCAATCTATTCCAGTTTCTATACGTTCTTGATAACCTAATATAGAATATACGTAAGAATGTATTGTTGCTAGCATCTTAGGGTTCGAACGTTGGAACAAAAGATGATTTCATCTATATCTGTTCTTAGTAATAGATAAGGTCAAGTCATAAAAGGTAATAGGTTTACTGAAGTAAATTATATTTTCACCGTAGTAGCGGAATGTTATAAATAGGTAAGGTACATTACAATACCTAATATCTTAATTATATTTATGAGATACCTAGATTGAACAAGGATAATGCGATTCTGGTAAATATGCCCAAAACCAAAAAGGTAGCTTTGCAAAATCTTGGTACCTACAGAATACGCCACTGTTTTTCTGATTCTTATGAGTTGATAGTCGTTTTTGGGCCCAGGGAGGGTATAGCTTCTATAGTAATAACCGTTTTAGACTTAGGAGGATATACCTAATACTCAAGATTAGATCATAGGAAAAGGAAACGAAAGAAACCATTCCCAAGTCAACTATATTTTTATAATTATATTCACACATTGCTATATAAAATTAAGACATTTTATATTTTTTGGTTTTTTGGATATTACTGTCGTGTTTGTTCCTACAAGATCTTTAGTTCATTGAGCCATTTACGTGCTAAGTCTGTACCTATTCTTATTTCTGTAATGATTATTATCAACGTTCTGGCATTGGAGGTAAACCTGTTGGTTTAGTTATTTAATAAATTATTATTCAATATGATTACTGCAGCGTGTAAAGGCTAAAGATGCTATTTATCATTTCAATTGTAGGTAGGTACCTGACAGACTTAAAAAGTAGGGCGAGTAATGATCATTGTGATAAAAATCAGTCTACTTATTCAACGCCACAGGTCTTTACATTTTTTATATTTTACTTAATAGTGAAATAAAATATAGATACCCTCTATAGCATCCTCTGGAACGTATACAAGACTCGAATCGCTGATAGGTGGCCGTACAATTGCAGGTGTTGGTTTCTTAGATACATCTTTACTCTTTGGTGGCATAGTTTCAGCCAGTTAGTCACAATACGATTTAGTTTGTTGTGTATATCTATTGTAATAGTTACTGTAGATTTAGTACCAGAAAGAACTATGTGTTAATCTTGTAACGACCAAAATTAAATAAATAAACTTAATGAATAAAAAATAACAGGTTATTATACAATAGCTTTGCACAATTTTATCACAGATAATTTACGACTTTTTATTTATAAAGAGGCTAATTAAGGTAAAAAGTTCTTATAACTATTATTTCTGCAGTACTTTGCTGTGGGTAAAGCAGGACTCAGTTAGAAGTACTAGCTATCGTTAATAGATGGCGTTAATATAACATTTATATTAATCAACATTCCTCCAAATCCAACCATGTGCGGTATGTACTGTTTTGCCCAGTTGTACTGTCAGTGTCACTTAGTACTGGTTTCGTGATAGACAGCTGTCAATGTGCACATCTTAAATTGTCTGATGAATTTAAGGAAAAATAAATAAGCGTTTCATTTTCAAGACAGTTGGGTCTTATAAGAATAGCATTATTTCAAATTAATTCATTGGAGTTATATATACAGCCGTGTGTGGTACTATTTATATTGTTTTGGTGTGGATTTATATACGATTTATGGAATGACATTGACATGTGAGTGCGCGGGGAATTTAAGTTTACGTGCTAAGGCAGATTCCGTCGGTGCCGGGTTCCGCGCAAGTGTTTTGCAAAAATCATGTTGAGTGAAAGTAAACTGTGCAATGCGGTTGTGTAGGTTTGGTGACGTTATTATTGCCAATATATGTGTATGCCCCTGCGAGGTTGGCAAGATCCCATATTATATGCGAACAATTCTACTTTGTTTACTGCCGCACTAACCGTGTGATTATTTTTTACAATTTGAATATTTACGAGCTAAAAAAGGTAAGCAACGGTATATTATTAATTTATTTATATTAATACGTGAAATACATGTTTTTTAATTAGAATTTATATAAATTAAGTTATATACATGGGTATACCATACCATACGTACCTAATTGCCTCGAGTGGTTAGCATTGAAACGCACGCCGAGATAAATAGTACTCTGTTAATACAGGACTTAGTCTACCTGTATGCAAAGTTTTATCCAAATCTGTTCATCGGTTTACGCGTGACTGTGTAACAAACATCTGTGGATGGTTATCAAGATGTTTGCATTTTAATATACACGTGATTAAATAACACACCTCCAAACATCTTCATTAACTTTCAAAGTTATTAATAAGTAGGATTGCCTTAAAGAAATTACAGCTATTCTGATCAGATTTCATTCAAAGTCCGATATCTAAAGATTTGAAGTATGTTGCTCATATTGAGATGACTACTTGCACCACCTACAATTTATACAGAGTCCATAATAGTAAATCTATCAATTCATCTTCTGTTTAAGTTATTTCTGTTGTTTAATTCGGCCTTAATAATGTCGCATCATCAGTCTCCTTACGTGACAGCACAGTTGTTATGCCATTTGTGATAAATTCTAGACGGCAGAATGCGTTGTATCACTAAAATTTTCTTTTGTCATGTATTAAAGGCGAATTAGTCTACACTGCTTATATATTTCTTAATTTTAAATTTTAATTGGGATTTAGGGTGTATAGAACGGGTTTTATATTTTGAATCCGTAAGGATAGGGTGCACTTTAACTTGTTAATAAAATAATACAACAATAGACTGTATATAATTAATTTGTTGCTAATCTGACAGTTTGCTAATAGGGCAAGATAGGATTTATTGCTAATCATTAATTAACTGGCACCATCGATCAAATATACCATATATAATATATTTGATCGATGACTGGCACCTACTAACTCAGCGTCATCTCATCTGTCAACGTAGTTAGCAGTTTTAACTTTTTATACAATATTAGGTTATGGCTTATACCTATGTCCTCGATAAAATTATTAGTCCTGGCCACAGTCTTATTCTTAAACAAATAAAATTTCATTTAAAATTATAGACGCATAATAATAATAATGTCCTCCAGACCGAATTTCGGTCACGGCGGCCAGTCTTAACGGATACTGCCCATCTGCCCAGGAGACATTATAGTGCACTAGTGTGTGCGCAAACACAAGTGTACTCTCTCCTTAACTCTCATGATCCGATGGGACGGTAATCCGACACGACTGGAGAGAGATCAGGCGCAGGACCAACAGCTTTACGTGCTTTCCGAGGCACACCGCCAACTTTCTAACCGAAAAACCCAATAACTTTTTCCTGGCCTGACCCGAGATTCGAACCCGGGACCTCATGCACAGCAGTCGCATTCACTAACGCTGAGTAAAGAGCCAACATAAAAAAAAAGAAATCTTTTTGTTACAATTAACGTTACAATGAATTTTAGTATACGGACACTTATCCATCAGAAAATCTTTCAGTTTATATTGATAATATAAATTTTAACTAATCCCCGGGTACGATCCCAAAGCACGCCCTTCTGACTTTTCGAAGTTATGTGAATACAAATTAGTTAATTATTATCGCTTGCTTTAACGGTGAAGAAAACAAAAAAAACATTGTGAGGAAACCATGTCTGAGAGTTCACCATAATGTTCTCGAAGATATGTGGAGTCTGCTTACCCGCACTGGGACAGTGTGGTGGACTATGGCCTAATCCTTCTAACACTAAGAAAAGGCATGTGCCCTACAGTGGGATAGTATAAGTATACATATATAGGGCTGATATTATATTATTTTATATATTTCCGATCGGTAATCTTTTAGTTTATGTTTCAACCACACAAAAGAACGATCATCTAGAACGCAGATGATTTCAGACAGCTTAATAAATAATTGAACAGTTGGTATTTAAATTTATTTAAAATTTAAAAGAACCATAATCGAATCGTTATTAATAGCTGCGAATGTATCAAATTCCCTGTTTATGATACGACGATGACGTGTGAGCTGCGCCTATGCATTTTAATCGACGGAATTAAGTCAATGTAACATCTAAATAATCGAAAATGCTTACGATTATGTAGACACTAGATATTGCCCGCAGTTCTTCTTGCTTAAATGTAGGTATACCTATTACTATCCCTCGAGAACGATACTTTTTTCTAGAAGAAAGGTATCCTATGTCCTTTTCTATTCTCCTGACAACGAGAAGGTATGCGAAATTTCATGATGATCGGTCGAGTAGTCAAGGCGTGAAAGCGTAACAAAAACACAAAGAAAAAAGAAAATAAACATACTCACATTCGCATTTATAGTGTTAGTTAGGATACTTCTATTTTGTTACAACATCATCAACCTGCATTTTACAGACCAGTATTGGAGATAGATCTCTCGCCAATAGTTTCATAACACGCGATCTGCCTCATCTAGTCTAAATAGACTTACCGAGTCTTAGTCTCCCCGTGACCATGGCTGCAGATAAGCAACCGAGGCGTCGGAGAAAGTTTAAATTTAAATAGTTTAATAGTAGCGTAAATGCATTGTTTTGCAATAAATTGCAATTAAAGTCGAATAAAGTAGTTCATTTAATTAATAACATTTGCGTAAACATAAGACAATATTAACTAACTAATTTAATGGGTGTGTATATTTTGTTCAACTAGTTAACTATACATAATAATATGTAGGTATAGGTGTATATGTATAATTTGAATGATTGAATGTTAATAAAAATACTAGTTTGTGTGCCCGGCTTCGCCAGCGTCATTCCCACAGAAGCGTACACCGAGATAAAAATTAAAGGTATAATTTTTTTCAGGATATCTATACTTAATATTATAAAGCTGAAGAGTTTGTTTGATGGTTTGCTTGAACGCACTAATCTCAAGAACTACCGGTTCGAATTGAAAAATTCTATTAGTGTTCGATAGCCTATTTATCGAGCAAGGCTATGGGCTATATAACATCACGCTACGACCCACGGGGGCGGCGCACTAACGATAAACGTGGGTGAAACCGCGGGAACATCTAGTGGTCTATATGCCAGCAGTATTTTTTTAAAATTAGTTCATCCGTTTACGCTTGAGTGAGTAACAAACATCTGTAGATGTTTATCAAGATGTATGCATTTTTATAAACTTCCCTATTTATAATATTAGAGGAATGTTAACACACAAGTCGCCATGGTAAATTTGCTTCATATTTAATAAAAAGAGTTCATTGATTTTCTTGCGACTTTGTGGATTACATAATACATATTGACGACATAGTAGGTAAACATTAACTTATTTTATAACAAAATAAAATAAACCACTAAACCACTAACTTGTTTGAAAACTTATTATTTTCAATAGATATTTCATTATGTGAATGTTATGACCGCTCAGCGTAGCCTGTAAATTTATTTAGCACAAGGGTTTTTAAAGAACCAAAAATAGACATTTCTAAGGCAACTTTTTCAAACCTGATGATTGTCATAATAAGCTATCAACGACCTGCTTCGATGTCTATGTCACTAAAGGTACTCAAAAAGTGTCGGAATATTTTATTGTTCTAGATGCTCTTATAGTGTACGTACACACGGTTACACATCAAGTTAGACACCCTATATACGCATAACTACGCTACATACAAAATAGAGAATTGTCGGAAAGGGACAGTGCATATTGGTGTCGATGTAATAGTAAGGATAGAGCGTCGCGTCCCGTTCAGCGTGAATGAGACAAAATAACAAAAATATAACGCACGCTCTCGCACGATTCGAAGCGTTCAACTTCTAATAGTTCAAAGTCCAAACAGTCTACGTTGATGTGTCGCTGTGTTTACCTACGTTTACTAATCCATCCGTAAAAATGCCATTAAATAGTATCGATAACAATAAACTGCGTCATTCGTCTAATGGAATGCAGATTCAAATAAATGTTATTGTACTTAAATTATTGACTTATTGCGATAAAGGCCGTAATGATCGGCAACATCATATTTTCCATGAGGTTATATCTTATAAATGAACCATTATATTCTCATGTAACTTCAGGTACAATAAATAATAATGCAAACATACTATTATTACATACCTGCGTATATTCACGCCAGTTTCCCGAAGGTGTAAGGAGAGATTACGCATTTCCATCCAAACTAATATTATTAATGCGAATGTGAGTTTGTTTACTTGTTCCGCTTTCACGTCTTAACTACTTGATCGATCATTATGAAATTTCGCATACACGATATTGTGGCAACAGAAAAGTAAATATGGTACTTTATGTATAACTAGACTAGAAAGAAGTACTGTTACTAATTTCACCTAACCTAACCTGCATTTACGCGAGCAAATCTAGTTTACTAAAGTGACATATCGCTTTTGCTTCGTTCATTCACTGCAGTCTGCACTGCATTCGCCGAGTAAGCTCGTTAGTTTGAAAGTCTTCAAATACATGTGAACGATAAAATGATGATATAATCATTACACGGTGATGGCGAATGATGAAAAATAACCAGTATAAGTAAAAATAAATAAGTTTGTTAATGTTAAAGTTCATCACCTTTAAATAATTTTAAGGTTAAATTAAACATGCAAGTGAGGCATAAATTATTTTACATCTTGTAAGACTGCATTCTCGAGTTTGCTATTAGACTATGAGTGGTACAATTTATATTTATATTGCAAGTCCTAATTGCTATACGCGTAATAAATAATTTTTATTACCAAATAGTTAGTACCATTACTTCGCTTAAAATTATTATGACCAATTCCTTTACCAAGCTTTCCGATAACTGAAATGCTCTTCTGTACTTTCCTCTACTGACTGTATTTCACTATACATAGATATGGTTAACGCATAGTATTTATATCACGTGCTAACAGTAAGATAAATGAGATATTATAAGAACAAACTAACAGATTTCATAGAAATTGGAGATGGTTGCAAGTCTGTTTGAAGTTTTCTGTGTATGTCATTAATTTTGTATTACGAGTTTACGAGTCAGTTTGTATTTGTGTGCAGAAAAGGTGTGGGGCGGTGCGCAAATTTATTGCATTTAACCGTTTCTCAGTCCGTCCTTAAACTGGTTAAACACATATACGATCCCTTTATAGTTTCATAAATCGCCGCAGTTTAAAATAATGTCTGTGTTTAAAATATATGTCTAAATATCTGCTATATTATTTAAGTATGTGGTGCTATTGTGCTAAACAAGTTTTATGATAAGGCCGGAAGCAGTAAACAACAACCACAATCTCACATTTATAATATCAGTTACATTAAACTATTGACCAGCACGCAGCTCGGATCTTAATCCCATTGAGCATGTTTGGGACAGTTTAAAAAAAGCTGCATATGCGAGAAATCCTGTGCCCACAACAGTGGCAGCACTAAGAACAGCGATTTCTCAAGAATGGAACAATATTTCGCAAGACCGTTTATACCCCCTAATCAGATCTAGAGAATAACCCTAATCCGATCAATGCGGAACCGATTAGAATGTGTAATAAGGGGACGTGGAGGCAATACACTTTATTAAAAGAAAAAAAAACACGATCTTCAACTTTTTTTGTATTGTAATTAAACCAATTTTCAGTAAACCAACCAAAACCAATTTTTGTTACATATATTGTTTTTATTCAAAAAAATTGAATGGTATAGTATACAAACATACACTTAAGGATATGATACTACGCTGTTATGAAGTTAACGAACCAAACTATAGGTTTCAATTTAAATTTGTATAAAAAGTTTGAATACTTGGTTAAAATGTTTATTTTAAATGTGTCTTGAACATTGATGCAGTTTATGAGTCCGTCAATGTATTTAAATTAACACGTTTTTAAATTTGTATTCTTCAAAAATAAAATGCGGTAGAATCCGTATAATTAAAGTAGTTTAACTTGAATGTATAATATTTATGTAAAAGTAAGAAAATATTCTTCTTCACAATTCTTACGTTCTTACGCTTACCTCTGCAGTACGAAATGTGACACTGTCCAAAGTACACTGCAATAAGCTCGTTCACAACTCGTTCATATTTATATGTCTAGTGTGTCAAAAATGTATGTTATATTCTATTTTTAACTCATATAGAACAAACTTTAAGAAATGAAAGATGAGATGAGATTATATTTATATATTTTTTTTATTGGACGCAGGTGCACACCATGACTTCATTCACAATGCAAGAAGGAGGATTCGGGGTGGGAGACTATGTGGTCTTCGGCGTGCTATGTGCTGCGTCATGCACGGGAGGACTCTGGTATAGCGCTGTTGGCTCCAAGACGAAGGCGCTGGCAGATATCAAAGACTATCTGCTGGGCGGCAGAGCAATGTCGACCTTCCCGGTTGCTATGTCGCTTATAGCCAGGTATGTTTTGTTCTTTTGTAATGTATAAGGCATGTCATTATAACAGTTATAGGTAAGTTGCTTACCTACTTACTGGAATCCTAAAGGACAAGAGAAGGGAAACATGGGTATGGGGAACATGGGTGATTGAGTGGGTGACTGTGATTTTAGTCATTAATCGGCTGGCATACTCCATGCTGCTTAGATTCTCTTTCTTCATTCGTATACCGTTCCTTTCAACTTATCTTTAATTTCTTTTCTTTCGGGGCAGCTACGCGAGTCCCTTTGTATTGTAAGCAATAATAGGTTAGGTACAGTAAACTATAATTATCAGGCGGGCCGTCTGCGTATTTCCCAACATCTATACTAATATTATAAAGCTGAAGAGTTGGTTTGTTAGTATGCTTGAATGCGCTAATCTCAGGAACTACTGGTTCGATTTGAAAATTGTTTTATTTTTGTATAGCCTATTTACCGAGGAAGGTTATAGGCTGCATAACATCACGCTATGACCCACGGGGGCGGCGCAGTAATTATAAACGCGGGTGAAACCGCGGGCAAATCTAGTTGTTTCATAAAATGAAAGTATATTACAACGATTTGGACATATCTATTGTGTTTAGGTAGTAGAAATTTCTGAATGACTTTTGATTTGGAATTCGTGATATGTATTTAAATTGTAGTACATTTTAGTATTTTATTATCGAGCTTGATCGAAATTTGATTTACGTCCATTCAGTGGGTTTGGCGTCAAATAGTCGCCGAGCATTTTACATATATGATATTAGTAGTAAATTTTTAATAATATTAGATGTAATTTTTCATGCCGCCGCCATAGTAATTTTACTGTATAAAAGGTAGCATACGTTCTTTTCTGTACCCCTGACGACGTGTATGCGAAATTTAAGTAAAAGTAAAAGTACAAGTAGTTAAGGCCTGAAAGCGTAACAAACAAACAAACACTTATATTCGCATTTATAATATTAGTTAGGATTATATAGTAGAAGTGTAGATTTAGTTCCAACCTATATATAATTTACACTAAATGTTTATAAGTACCATCTTTGTGACAATTTCTACGACAGTAAGTTAGAATATTTTAGTTAAAATATTTTGAACGACTGCGTATTTTCTTGACCTACATTTTAATTACGAAACCGACATATGCGTGATAAAATAGAAATGGCTTAAAATAGAAGGTCTTTATATAACAATAACAAAAACCATGATTTAGCCTTAAGATGTTATGTATTATACGTATAGATATAGAGCTACACACCTATATTTCGTAGGTAAATATCAAGCATCGATTTGTCAAAATAATAAAATATTATGATGCTATTGGTATAGCTTTTACTGTTTTATTCTGAACTTGGAATCTTATCTAGTTCCGTTCTGCCTATTTAGCTATCTTTAAGTTGATAAAACAAAAATGCAGTTGTTACTCCACTATATTTTTTATTTTATTATCTTATTAGTAGCAATAACATATATGTTAGAATTACTAGGAATTGATTATGGTTAATTTGTTCTTTGTGCACAACAAATCCGCAATGTTTTGACTTGGTTTGTGGTGGACAACTCTTGCACTATGTATTATTCCAGAATATCGACGTGAAATAGCAGTGTTCTTACTGTTGTGTTTCGTTTGGTGATTCAACCACCCTCTTTCCCCCTTCCCGCTCCTTCTCCTCCCCACTTCCTTTTTTCCTAAAGGGTTGGAAACTCTAGTATTGCAGGCGTCCATAGGCTACGGTGACCACTTACCATCAGGTGGGCCGTATGCTTGTTTGCCACCTTAGTTGCATAAAAAACAAAATATAATAGATAATAGACGACGTCGCGAAATAGCCACTTAAACCGCAAGCCATGCAGTCAAAAGTTAAAATCACTTCACTCCACTTTTGTTTCAACTCAATATTTCCAGTTCCTTAAAGACGATCACAAATATGCCGTACTCTACGGAGACAATATCGCGGCGTGTCCAAAAATAGTATGACATTGCATAGCAACAAGTTAAGTCTCGGGTCTTAAAATACCAGGGGATAAAATATAATCTATACTTTACCACTGCATTAAGCGATGGAGAAATAAAACAACTCATAAAACCTCCATACTTGTATGTATGTTGTAGTCGTTCGACGAGTCGACGATCGAGTTTTACACCTTGCTTCGACATAATACGAATCAAATTATATTTTGCACTGTCGGTTTAAGTTTGCCAAGTAATGATTAATAGATGTCTCGCTGGACATCACAATCGGATCGGAACAGCACGATTTTGGAAATGATCCTGGTGAAGCTATCGGCCCGAGCTATAATACTTAGGATCTTAATATATAGCTAGCGAAAAGTGAGTGTAAACTGTAAAGCAGTTTTGCTTGTCCCATAGGTGTTGGTTTGTTGATTAATGAAGAAGACTTGTATTCATGATTATACCAGTGACCTAAGTTTGAGCGCTTGTTAAATTTGCAAGTGGAAGTTAAATCAAGTCCCGGGCTTAGGCAAGAAAATGGCCTGAGTTTAGAGAACGAAAACTGACTTGCATTCTCATGTTCTTATTTCGTTTTCATAACTACTTTAAAATATAAAGAAAGAAAGATGTCAAACGTCACACCTTTGATTTTTAAACGTATGAGCAATGACATTATCGTTGTTTTTAAGTCTACGTGATTTTGTGTCCGTTATAATTATATAAATTCTAATACTAGTGTGAGATTAAATAAATCAAAGTTGGCAAAGCTCATAAAGGAATGTCAATGATCCTAAGAATTCTATTGCCTCATACATTATTTTTATACACTCTCTTCGTATAATATTGTGAGAATCATAGCAAATGTAAATTTATAATCTTTAGCTTTGCCTATTGGATGCAGGAGTTGGCTATGTGTGTGTTTACATGGCTAACTCCGATTTACTCAGACATACTAGAGATTACGTAACGTACTTCGCCATTCAAGCCAATTTTCATTCAAGAGTATCGCGCGGTTATTTTCATATGCGTTTTACAAATCAAATACATACGCCATCTATGATTTTAGGTCCAACGTAATATTGGACGACCTTTTTGCTGTCAACTACGGTCAGCCACTGAGAATTTCTTAACAGAAAATCTCTATAACAGTTTATCCGACTCAGGTATGAAATCCGTGATATCACGCCCAGGTATCGCATTTACTAGTGCCTCACTACCGAGGCAGTTTGCAATGTGTTCACGTGTAACTTTGACCTTTTGTAAACCCTTACTCTAAGTATCTGCTTACAGTAAATTGTCTTGTAATTATAGTTTTAATTGCCTAGCTCTCCCTGTATTATTAACTAACGTTTATGCACAAGACCTATCGTGATGATATGTTATAAGATCCGGTGCAGATAACGTGTTATACAGTTTTTCTGTAAGTAGTAATTTCAGGGGACAGTAGCACAGAGTCTGAAAATGTTTCGTAAGGAATAGTGATATTATTGTGTATGTGAACATTGCCAGACGCCGTTTGGTCCGATTCTCCTGTATTACATGAGATCTAAAATTGTTTATTATCCTATTGGTATGTCTAACTGTTAGTAAAAGGCCTCTCCTTGCAATTCCAAATCGCTCTGTTGTTATCTATATCCTGCCAGTTCATTTTGATCTAAAACAGGGCTGGTAAAGTGTGACTGTCTAATCCTTGGTGTGTATGTGTCTGTATGTAATGTGCGTCGTATTTCGTCGCATTTGTTTTGTGATCATAACAATTAAACATCTGTTTTGGAATAAAAAACAAATAGGAGTCATTAAGAATATCGTAACTAAGATTATAAATGCGAATGTGATTTTATGTGTTTGTTTATTACCTACGCTTTCACGTGTTAACTACTCGACCGATTACATGAATTTTCACATACACATTGTCAGAGGAACAGAAAAGGACATAGGGTACCTAGAAAAAGTACTGTTAATAACCTCACCTAACCTACATTTCCGCGAGCAAAGCCGCGGGCAAGATCTAGTCGTAAATAAAGTCGAAAACAATAGTGTTAGTACTTCCGAGTACCATTTTAATTATTAATGTTTTGATAATTATCTAGCAACTAGTTGTCAACCCGCAAAGAGGATAATTTTTTTAAAGTAAAATATATCCTTAACTTATATTCGTTTTTAAAGTAACTTATGTGCATACTCGTATATTCTCGGGTTCAATGTAGTTCAATACAAAATGTTGTCGATATCGCTTGAGGAGTTTATTAGTCATTGAGAAATATAGTCGTTGTTACTAAAAAGTCATATCAATGATATAAGAATAACTGTGAAGGATTGTATTCACTCAGTTTATAAACGTTAATAATGATAAAATACCTAATAAAAGATTAGTAATACTGAATTTTAATGCCGCTGTATTTTAAGTAAGTACGTTATGGATCTAACGTTATCATGCTCAGTTTTTACATTCGTCTTTTTCATGAAACACCAAAGTATTAAAGTTGTCATGGATCTACATAATAGATATAATATGGTTTGCATTATTCAGTCTTCATGGTTATAAATTCACCGTTGAATAGTCGTAGCAATGTCTCGTGTATAGATTAAACACGTGTTTAAACATTATGGGTTGTTGTTGAACGGGTAACTTCAATATATATGTATATACGAATAAATAAAATTAAAGTGTTTGTTTGTAATGTCAAAATAACAGCTTTTTACTAAATGCATATAAACGTCAAGTATACACGGCACTTTTATCAAAATATCAATTTTACCATTTCTGTCTGTTTGTACCGGCTAATCTCTGAAACGGCTGGACCGATTTTGACGGGACTTTTACTAGCAGATAGCTAATATTATATGGAGTAACTTGGCTACTTTCATTTTAGAAAAAGTAGGGTGCCGCGAAAAATGGCATTCCACGCGGCCGAAGTCGCGGGTAAACAACGGGATTAAATATAATGACCATCAAAAATACTAATTGCACAGCAAAATATGCTTACTAATATATATCATAACGAGCATCTATATGCCTCAAATCACTGCATTCCGTCTCGGAAGTGTTAGGTTATGTTAGGTTCCTTCCTAAACCTACCCAAAAAGAGGATCCCCGCGAAGCGGAGCTCCGTCGACTTAGTTTGATCTCTTTAAATATATTTTGCTGTGCAATTAGTATTTTTGGTAAGCATATTTTGCTGTGCAATTACTATTTTTGGTGGAACACAGGCAAAAAATTGAGGAACAGTTAAATAAAGACCCAACAGCTAGTTTAAAATAAATTTAGCCTTAGTTTATTTATTGATTTATTTTAGATAAGTCTAAACGTTTCATTAACCTCTGAATCATTTGGACGTAATTCAAGACGTCTATTACATCTGAAGTCATATGATTTACAGACGAAATTACAAAGTTATATTATAAATTACGTATAATGTTGATGCGAGAGAAATAGTATTTGTACTGCTTTATATTTTGATCTTAGTCTTTTGTGGTGTGAATCGAATATAAGTCCGATTTTTAATTACTTTACTGCTGAGCAAGGGCCTTCTGTCTCCATATGAAACGGGCGTTAGATGTCAAATTATTCCATTAAACACGCAGTGCAGTTTGGTTTACTTCACACGTAATTGAGAAGATTATAAAGCACTGCCAGACGGGCCGTTAAAATGAGCGAAACAGCTTCGATAAGTTGGAGGTACGTGTGGTGTGATGCCAATGTATACACAATCAGCCCTATTTAGCGTGGGATGTCTGACAATTGTCATATAAGTAGGATGGCTTATATATACTGATTCATAACTTACTTTAAACATATCAACCAATTCTTTTTAAGTTTATACAAATCAATTTATGTTTAGAATTCCTCACTTGACCACGCTACCTACTAAGTTAATTATTCCATAGCACCCTTCGTAACGGAGATGAGACAATTGATGTTATGTATAACATTCTTGTACATGGTTATAATAGTATGTTTTTACACACTTACCGCCAAGCCAAAAGCAGTGGAATGTTTTATGTATAGAAAGATAGAGCTCTTACATCACAGAATGTATATTTAGTCAAAAATGACATTTGCATGACCGCAAGGTCTTCATTGGATTAATCTGCATATGTTTACATTCACGTTTAATGTGATATTGTATCAGATTTTATGGCAAAATAAACATGATAGACATGAGCAATACCTGCCAATGTGATCGTTAATAATGAATATTGTATATCATTGAGGTGGTAAATATGCATATGGCCCGCCTGAAGTTAGGTGGTTACCGCAGCTTAAGAAAAATATTGTCGCAGTAGCAATAAATAATGAACTCACGCTGAGAACATAGTGGCTTCTACTCGTAAATGCCACAGGGGTGGACCGTAATCTATATATTAATACGTGAAACAAAAACGTTGTACCTTTTTTTACGAAAAATGCGCTGACGGAGGAGTATGAAATTTGGCACAGTTAAAGTTTGTATGGAGAAGGAGTGGCAAATCCTAATATTTTTATAAAATATGCATTAGAAATACGTTAAATTTATGCAAAAGCACTACACGCACACGCCATTCATTTGACACACGCAGTCGAATCACGTTCATAGTATTTCGGCATTGTTCGGTTGACGTCGTACAATTCTTCGTAACTATGGTTACATACCTTACTTATTTATTTATTTTATTGATATGTAATAAAGAAAATAAAGTAGCTAGCTTAGGAATATCGTCAATGAAAGAGTATAGTTAAGTAAATAATAGTTTGTTTGAAAAATATAGGTAAATTAAGCTGATAGCCTTGGCGAAATCTAAATGAAATGTGATTATAAGGGTAAAGTTATAGACAATAAAAACTTAATAACGATCAAACTTAAAATTTAAATCAATTATGGTCGAATTTCGACCATATACGAATTTTTACTATATTAGGCTTTTTATAAGACAAATAAATCTATCGGTCTAACTGTTTTAAAAATCTGTTCATGGTTTAAAAATAAAGTTGAACAGTTGATTTTCTGACGAATTGTTGATGATATGTGTGATATATTTGACGTTTACGTTATTAAATATGTCTAAACTGGTCCATAATTATTGTTTTTTGTTAGCTACGTGTCCGGAGTGACGATTCTGGGGACACCGGCGGAGATATACAACTATGGCACGCAGTACTGGCTGGTGATCATCGGAGTGGCGCTCAGCTGTGTCATAGTGGCCACTGTGTATCTCCCTGTGTTCTGCACCCTGAGGCTCTCATCATCTTACGAGGTAAGTTACGCAGTTCACCCTCCTCTTTTTAAAGACAGCTATCGTAAATCCTGTATGACGGGGATCTTCACAAAAATTCAAGCTAAGGACCCAAGAACACCCAGCCTCGGATTAACTATTTTTAGATCTTATTAATTTTTGTCCGGTGTGGTTATCAAATTATACGAAACTACAACACTCGGCGCACCGCCCATAAATCACTACGCTATTCGTACAGTTGTATTATTGTGTATGCAAAGACAACAATATTTGCTCAAAAAGGGAGTCATGGTCATAGCAGATTTATGTTTACGTGTAAAGTTTAATCTACATACTTTGTTCTACCAAAAGTACGGCAATAGATACTAGAACAACTATAGATATATCAACTTTATAGCGAAACATATTTTCGAATTAAGGTATAGATGGGTTCGAAGCATTAATTCGAAAATATATTTATTAGTATCTACTAATAAATATATTATGTATATGTGAGTACTAATAAACATATTTTCGAATCAGTCGCATACAGTGCTCTACGGAGGCGGCGTCATTACCAATATTTTTATAAATGTTGACATTTAAATTATAATCTTAATTTTATGTGACATTGAAAAATATATTCTTAATTTTTTTGCAAGGGAATTGGCAAGCAGGTATTGAAATATTGCATAATGAATGCTGACGTTAGTTGATTTTAATGAACTCCTTAGAGATCCCTAGCCAAGTTAATCGAGGTGTATAGTCAGCAACATAAGTCGATTCACACTTGCGAAATTTCTATTCCCCCTTTCTTTCAAAAGTGTATCAAATGTTAGTTTTTAATAGCAATAATAGCTAAAATATACAAATTAATAATAAGGATTTTTAAGTCATAAAATATAAGTAGCTAAACCTTTACAACAGTGTTAAATATTTAGCTACTTATATTGCTGACTGTACACATTATGCATTTCGTAGATTTTGCTTCTAACGCTCTCGTTCTCGTCCTCAGTCGATACATCAACGCTGAAGATCATTACCATGGCACACGGTTAGTTTTATCTAATTTCGCCAAGCTTCTGTATTTTATATCTAGGTCATATATACATATAATATATAGTAATAGCATAGTATCAACCCTGTATGATGTAGCTAGAGACGAGTTAGGCCATAGTCCACCATGATGCCCCGTGTGGGTTGGCAGACATCACATATCTCCGAGAACATTCTTTACAGCTCTCAGGTTTCTTCACGATGGTTTCCTTCACCGGTAAATCGAGCGATATTAAGTATTTAATACTCACATAACTTCAAAAAGTCACAGGTGAGTGCCTCGGGATCAAACTCGAGACCTCTGTCGTGGCGGTAGAACAGTCTTCTGCTAGGCTATCGCTGCTATATATGATAGATTTCTGCGTATGTACGTGTGTATGGTAAAGTACATAATGCTTTGTCCATGGAATAGATTCCGTGATTTTCTCGTCTACTTATATAATATATATAAATAGGTAGACATAATTATGTATATATTTTTTATATTCTTACATATACACACAACACCAACTAGCCCAAACTAAGCAGAGCTTGTACTATGGGTACTAGACAATGGATAAATATATATTTTAGTGCTCAGTGAAAATGTATGAAGCCGGGGCAGATATACGAAAATTTTATTTATTTTTCCTTGTGTAGCGACACTGCTGGTGCTATAGTTTTGTATAATCAGGCGCAAGTATACAGTAGCGCCGCGTCATCATCGAATCATCTCGCCTGGGTGTCCAAATGAAATAACGTGATGATATACTGAATGGATATATATTTACTAGTACCAGTTCTAATATGATATAAATATTGAGCTACGACCTGTGTGATTGCGGGGAGACGACTGACGCCGGACTATATAAAACTAAAGCGTCACCAGTGTCGCTACAACTCGTAATGTGAAGCCTCAGCTATATAGATTAGATAGATTTCTGAATGCTATGACATGTCGTTCTTTAAACGATTCAAAGAAAGTACCTATCTACTTCTATCGCGGTAGACTGCGGTGTGGCTCTGTGTATACTTGACATTGCCGAAATCTATGAGTGGCGGTTCAGACCACCAGGTAGCCCGCTAGCTTACGTACAGTAAAAATCTAATCTATAATAAAATATAAAAAAAATAATGGAACTAGAGCTAAATAATCGACCTCAATTAGTTTTCTAAAAAAACCTGTAATTTACACAGAATCATTACGGATTACCGTTGCATTATAATAAAGATAGAGTGCTAATATTGTTTTATAACATGGTAGTGAAAACCCTGTACAAATGTTGTCTTAAAAGTAAGTATTCTGAAAACCTCTGGTCATGTTTGTTAATGATGTAATCCATAATGATAAATCATTGACATAATTTACATGGCGATGACGTAAAGGAATAAATTATGAACATTCACTAAACAATCCACTCGTTCTTATTGGAGTAATTTATCTGTATAGATCTTATCGTAACCTTAGGTAATCTGTCACCGAGTGGCATCAGTTTCGCAGTGGACTTTGGTTGTAGGTAGTAAAAAATCTTAACGGTAAAGCCGGTTTCATAGTATTTGAACAAATAATATATGTAAAGAAGTCTAGAGTTATTTTTCGATTATACTTAATTAATCAATTAGCCGGCCAACACATTCATATAAAATCATTGTGTCTGATCTTAGATCCAAGACCAAAAGTCTTTCAGATTACTATATCTTCCTACGTACCTATCTCATTTCCAAGGTTGTGTGCTATACTGCATGAGTTGCCATTATTTCCCATCTTTTACCAAGTAACACTGAATTTTCCTCATAGCCAGGAGGAAAATGTTCAAGATCACGATAAGACTAATAATGTTACAAATGTTACAATAGTATCCATTGAACGGCAGTTGCACTGGAGATGTAAATATTGACATGGATGTGTGGTGAAACAATAATTGATGGTATAAATAATTAGTTTACTACATATTAATTAGTTAACCAGATAGTATACTATTTAAAACAGATCGGTAAGGAGCTTGTAAGTAGTGCTGGTCGGTAAAAGAAAACCGAAGCAGTGCAGCTAGTTACGGACTAACATTGCGCTATTGTTACGGAATACAATAATGATTCGAAAACGTGCGATTCTGAATTCAAATGTCGATAATGTATTCGTTGTTACTGATGATTCGAATCGTAATCTAATATTCCAGCCACGATTAGTAGACACGTTGATAAGAGTGCAATACCTTCTTCGATTTGATGTGGTCGATTGTCTTGATGACCACTTCTTGCGCCAGTACGTACCTACTACTACTACTACTACTGAAGTCAATATTGTGCAAATCAGCTATTTATGCCTACGAATAATGATCAATATTGTTCAAATACATTCATATTATCACTTAAACAATCTATACATTTAAATAAAATTGAAGTGTCTGTTTGTAATATCAAAATATCAGCTTTTTACTAAATGCATATGAAAGTATATACGGAACTTATAACAACAAAAGTTATTTTTCAATATATTGTCTGTCTGTCTGTTTGTTCTGGCTAATCTCTGAAACGGCTGGACCGATTTGGATGGCGGACAGGACTTTCACTGGCAGGAAAACAACTAAAAAACTACTAACTACCTTATAGGAAAAGTAACTTAAACTAACTTAAAGAGTAACTAAGGCTAAGACAAACACTTTTTTGTTTTATTACACGCGGACGAAGTTGCTATAATTGATAATCGCACATCGCTAGTATGCACTGAGCAGTAGCATGGCTATAAAGAGAGTAATTTCATAGAAGCATCAGAAATGGCATGACTAGAAAAATGTGAATTATTAAGAATTTATGCTTTATGGATGGCGGCGACACGTAGACAAATAAACATGGTTACAGATAATAAAAATAGATATAGGTAAACCAACTTATTACTTGTGCCACCGGCAGAGGTGCAAGCCTTTAAAACATAATAGAATGGATGTAAGATAATAATAAAGTACTTTTAAAAAATTGAGTAATTACCGAAAATATCTAAAACATTGGTGCACAAGTTACCTACTTTAAAACGTGTCATCGAAAAATTCCTGAAGCACAAATTGTTCTTTAAATTATACGAATATATACTTTTGAATTAAACATGAAATACATATATAGGGCGTTGTAGAGTATCTTGGGTTTATTTAGTAGTGTATTTTCGTAGATCTTGCATATAGTCACGTGTAATAGCTGTTGGTATTTTGTTTTAGTATTTTAAGCCGCAATTGCGTATGTCATTCTGAAGGAAATGTTTGTTCCAGTATTTGGAGCTGAGGTTCAATCGGCATGTCCGCGCAGTCGCCTCGGTGCTGTTTTTACTTGATGAGGTAAGTTCATTTTAATAATAGATAATATTGATTGCGATTAATCAACGAAAATACAGAGCGTTGTTTAATAATAAGTTATCTATATTTTTATTTACCGATTTTAATGTTACAAACACTGACACTAGGCTGCTGTAAGACTAAACAACGACGTGTGAAATTAAAACTCATTTCAATCGATTTGATTGGTTGCCGCAAATTTAGTCAACCCATCTGAGCATTTGACTTACGTTAGATCGTACCCAAACTTATCTTCGTACTTCATGAAAACCATATACAAATCGGTTGAATTTTGTGTAGACTGGTATGCATAAAGACAAACAGTTTGCTAGTACTGCCTTATTTCTAGATGTTATGTATGTAATTGTAACACAACAACGGACAAAGTCAGAAATAAAAGTAAATTATTATTATTATAAACGAACAGATAAACCAGAAATATTAACGTTTATAATAATTATAATTGTCATGTAAATTGTAGACTATATGATATGAAATGTTGAATATAAATTTAAACTGAGACATTGAGATATAAAAACAAAATTTTAGGCCTGTTCTTACAACTTTATCAGTGAATGATTGTCAGCATGCGGATGTAAGTGCATTGAATGATAACAGATTAATCGTTCTTACGTAGATAGTGATATTTTAGTGCGACTTATGACATATGGGTATCACGATTGAAATCAGATTACAATGTCACTATGATATTCAAACAGTTTCTATGTACATAAATACGTAAAATTATCTGCGAGTACCTACTATGAACCAAAACGTTTCATACAAAGTAGGTTTGAAAATTTAATATGATTGTTTATAATATTGCCGCCTGTTTTCGACTTGCTATGATTCCAAAGATTTTTGTTTCTCGCTTCGCTCAGCGTGCTCATATAGGTAAGTAAGTTTACTTTACGTACGCGCGTGATCTAAAACATCTCTGACATGGTCATCGAACGATTAACTGGTTTAATCATTCTTACGTCTCTGAATACAATTCTGGAAAAGAATGTATACTGCTGGATAGGCGGGCATGAAAGGTCCCAAGTAACCAGATACCACATAAACGGTTGATGGCGAAGAGTTTGTATTAGCAGTAACTTGCCTGTGCAAAAGAAAGTTTTCAATGACGATGGGGGTGCTGAAAATATATAAAACATCGACAAATGTTGTAAAATTGTTATGTTATAGTTATATAACAAATTTACAATTTTTTTGGATTCCTTTTAAAGTAAAGGTTTTTCTTCCTTTTATAAACATCCTTTCATAAATTATAATAATTCTAGCTGAATTGACCTGACTGTTCCACCTTTGCCTTTAGGAAAGATGCAAACTAAGAAACTAAATAATCTTACTACAGAGCAATCTATAGTGTCCTATAGTAATGAACCATGCTTTCAACAGACAGCAGATACTTTTATGAAGTATATGTATTTCCAATCGATGGAGTCATTCAGAAGTTAGACGATCACAAATATCATAATATATCAAGACTATTTTTAAGCGTACTTGGCCCTACGCTCTTTCTCACCTACATTAACGATTTATGTAATATGCAACTAACGAATGGCATAATTATTACTTTCGCTGATGACACTGCACTAATCTTTCATGGAGATAATTGGTATGATACTTTTGCTTTCGCACAGATGGGGTTCAATGCGGTGTCTTCGTGGCTTAGGAATAATGGTTTGACGCTTACTGACTTTGACTAAATATATCCCCTTTACAATAAAGAACTCTCCAACCAACCATCCCGAAAATCACTCTATTGTTGCCCATACTTGTTTAACCTACCAATCCTGTGCTTGTAACCACCTACAAAGCACCACCAACATTAAATATCTCGGCATTATTATAGATGGCACTCTCAGCTTCAGCTATCATATAGATCTCCTGTCATCTAGAAAGCGGAAACTGATTTTTATCTTTGAAAATTTACGCCACGTAGCTGACAAAAAGATAATTAAAATGGTTTATACATCATTGTGCCAACCCATATTGTCGTATTGTATCTCCGTATGGGGTGGAGCTTGCAAAACCAACCTAATGAAGGTAGAAAGAGCTCAAAGGGCATTTCTTAAGGTAAGTCCCTCCTTACCATTCTTATACCCCACTAGTGATCTCTACCAACTTTCGGATGTCCTTACGGTTCGGCAATTATATATCCTTGATACTGTCCTGAAGCAACATTCGCTACTGCCATATGATGCCACTATCACTAGTAAGCAACTCAAACATAAGGTTTGCCCTCCGACTGAGATTCGGTGGAGCACAGCATTTTCTGGCAGATTTTTCGGCTTTCTAGGAAGATACCTTTATAACAAGGTAAATCAAAAGTTGCATATCTACTCCTCAACAAAGTTCCAATGCAAGCGTATTATTGCCCATTGGCTAAAATCTCTTGACTACGAACAGACTGAAAATCTTCTATATGTGCCTTCATAGATACTTGAACACACTGGTTCGGTATTCATACCATGCTTATGCATCTGTTAGCTTGCTATCAGATTCTGATCCCAAGATAAACTGATTCTATTTATCGTTTATCGTAGGGTTAGCACGCGCACACACACACACACGGACGCACACACACACACACACACACACACACACACACGCACACGCACGCACACACACACACACGCACACATGCACACACACACACACGCACGCACGCACGCACACACACACTCACACACACACACACACACGTTCACGGACAAGTACACACACACAATCAAACACGCACTAACACTTACATCAATAAACATATAATCTCTCTGACATGTACACTCTATACACTCACTTACTCATTGGTACATCACTTTAAGATATTATTTATTAATTTATTTATTCATCTCACCTGTTTAGAATAACACGTAATCTATACTACAGATTACACTACCCTAGTACCTACTTGTCTAGAGTTAGGAGAGATTGGTTATCTGTCATACAGGTTTCTACCTAGTACGGAAACCAGTCTCTCACACAGATTATCACATCTTGAATTGTATAACTAGGTTAAAATTGATTCTGTTAACAATTTTCTGTGTGAGAGAAGAAATAAATGATTTTATTATTATTATTATTATTATTATCTCTATGGCGTATTCTCGTTAACACGGCAGGATATAATGGATTTATTTTTAAGTACATATAGCTAGGAAATGTTAAATAAGGTTAGCCTTATCCATATTGAACGTATAGTTAATGAATAAAACAATGCATACTTGTATTGACAAGGAAATAGGTATATTTTATCGATGACTCGTTAATCAACGATTGTTATAAAAATTAGCTGGGAAAATGAATGTATACATGTAATGTTTCACCTGACTCCCTTGGTTATAAGTACAAGCGTGAATATGTTTCAATGAGCGTGATTATTAAAATTAGTTGTAGTGCCGATTTGAGTATGTAGGTACCTACCTACAGTTGTGGTGTACAGGGTGTTCAGCAAAAATATCATATGTGTATCTACACATATGATATTTTTGCTGAACAGCCAATCAGGCTTTCACTTTCTTTTAAAATAAACAGTATAGACATTAAAATTATATAAATATTTACCATGGAAACAATATATACTAGGATTGTAACGATTATATTTTTTATTGCGAAACGACAGACGTTGATCGCTACATAAGAAAAAAATAATAAAAACCAAATCTAAACAATTCCCCGAATCCACTTGAACACACAAAAAATTTCATCGATATCGGTCCAGCTGTTTAGGAGGAGTTTAATTACAAACACACGCACAGAAGATTTATATATATACAGATGTACTTAGCTAAATAAAATGTACTAAGCTTGTATAAGGTGGATTAGAGAATTCAACCCATACTTATTATGTTGTTTGTTCGACTGTTCAGATTACCTAATAATCTATTTTTCACATTACAGCCAGCATAGAGTATTGACGTAACAAAAAATGTCGCAATTTATTAAACACACCTACTGGGTGCTGACGTAATTTATTTTGACTTATTATTTACTACATAATGTTACATACGTGGTCAAATATTATAAATAATCATAATATTAGTGACCTAATTTTTTGTGCTTTTACTAAGAATTATGTATGTTATTCTGTTTGTGATATAATAGTGATTGTGCCGATCTATCGATTAAGGGCAGTCAATAACAACGCCGCGGTCTGGTTTTCGATAGTTGATTAATTATTTATTAACCTCTAGGTCAACGCTTGTAAAGTCTCCTCACAAGTAAATATTGTCCCTAGTGTGGGACTTGCCTTTTTAAGAAATGAAAAACGACATTGTGTCTTTTTGGCTGCTAAATGAGGAGTTACAGACTGCTGCTAGCTGTTATTATTGACAATGACACAACACTTCATTTTATGTCTTTTCGATATGTGGCACATTTTGGGTAGGTTTCAAGTCCAAGTTATCCGTGAGAAGAGTGACCTAGACCATGTAGAGATTCATGGTCTTGCAAGCAGAAATAAAAAAGAAATGGCGTTACGCTGTCTTTTCTGAATAATATAAATCGTTTAAATTCTAGCAAGTCTTCAATGATATGAGTATGTTAATGCCAACGCTGCATGTGGAATAAATTAAAATATATAAAATAATGTTAAAAGTAAAAAAGATAGGTATGGTACATTTTAACAAACGTATTTGAACAACTGTACTTACGTATACGATGCATTAAGGTACTTACTATTTATGGGTTTATACAAATCCAAATAAGGCAGACTCGGAAATGACTTAAAATTAAAGATACATATTAGTGATAGAAAATCCTTTTACTAATTCAGAATAAAGTAAAAATTTTGGTAATGCCATGGATATCATGCTGCAATACAGTGTGAGTTTTCATAAAGTGCACATATAAAAATGAGTAAAACTAGACATAATTTTATCGGTAGGAAAAATAATAAAATAAATCTAAATAAAATATTCTTCGATTTATACCCATTTACATTTTTTTAGTAGTTATGTACCTTGTACCAAGAAAACCTTGTAACTTTTGAACCAGGTGGTTAATCGTGTTGAAACAAAATCAATAATAATAGTGAATGCGTAGGCAATACCGACGCAATACTATTCACACCCAAAAATATGCCGGTGACATAAAATTAAGGAACATTTTGACAGCAAAACTGATGCCCGTACAATATTTTTTTAAACATCGTTTAAAACTCAACAAACTGTCCCTATTGCCCCTAGTTATTATTAATCAACGTTAATCGCTATCTTATAAGCTTTAAAACAATATAAAAACCACATCTGTATCCCAAACAAAACACTTTTTATGAAAGGCTAAACAAAGATCATTTTCATATGTGCACTTTATGAAAACTCACACTGTATACAATACACCTGATGCCTATTGATAATAAACAAAACTGCTCGAATGACCAGCGTCATCCGTAAGATATCCGTCTTAAATAATAAAGAGGGTATAACTAATTGAAATAGCCATGACAAATACAGCGTCTTGGGGTGATAAACCCACAGTAAGTCCTAAAATTGAATTAACATAGTTATCGTTAAAAAAAAAACTGGCTCTTCAATTTGTTATTGTCTTGTGACGTCTCTTAAAGATGCTGACACCTGCCAGATACACGCTATATATAAAAAATACCTTATATGTATTCAGTATATAATTTAGTAAATACGAAAACCTTTGCCATTATACTGTTGCTCTGATCAGCAATTCTTATTAGTATCGTGTATGTGAAAGGTCGTTCGCTCGGCCGCCGTGGACTTTGAACGGTATCGTTTACTATGAAGAAAATCAACATCAATTGTCCGGTATATTGGCGGAACTGCCACGCGATTGTGCCACTTACATAATGTGTGTCTCTATGGACGTTTCGGCTTTCGACATGCTCAGAGCGGTTGCTAAGTAATATTAGCCATACTTTTAAAGGTGCTTCCGTATAATTGGGGACTGTTAGCGGAGAAGCCATACAATATTTAACATAATATAAAAATATATTTTTGATTGCACGGATGGCGTAATGTTTTGAGTATTTGCCACTGCCATTGCCGATTGCTGTTCCCAGTCTGCGTCTTATTTATGTCTGTTGTTTGAATGTTCGTGAAGCCCTCGGTGGCACAGGAATAATTTCTAGTGTGTAAGTCCTAAAAATGACCCAATTTTACACAAAATCTTTTGCATTAACTCTTCCAATATCCATTGCGCCATTTATTAGTTGAAATGTACAACACAAGTGCAGTTATTACAAGCAAAGTAGTCTGGATCGGATTTTCGACGTCGATTATTATGACAGTGACATATCTAGTTTAGAGTATAATTGCTTGCAGTAAACATCCGTCAAATCGTCATCTTCTTTATAAATAAATAACAATCAATTGCGACATATATGACAGAGCATCACTCAAGAACGGGTCGACTGATATGGCTGTTTTTTTGTTGTATTTGTAATTGTCGGGACAAGGTTTGTATAAACCAAAATTTGAGAAAATCCACGGAAAATTTAGTAATCTCAGTGATATTTTTATATTTATTGAATAAAATTCCTATTCCGTATGTTTGTGTCTGCAAATCTCGTAAAGTAGTCAATGGATAGACATAACATTTCTACACCATGTTGCGTTTCTATATAAAAATGTTTTTATTTAGGTACTTTTTATCACAAAGTTTCCACAGGAACGGGAAATTAAAATATCAAATTGAGCCACAACGAAGTGTGGTCGGGTTAAGCTTGTATATGATATATGTACCTTCTTCGATCAAATAAAGTAAATTGTGGGTTTTACTTGGCAGGTAATATAATGCGTATAAAATTTACACTAATAATAGGTGTGTTTGATACTACAACCACTTGTCTGCAAAAATATCACACAAAGTTAAATATTGATTCACGCGTAACTACCTGAAGACTTAGAATATTTTTCTTATACAGTACATATAAATATTTTATATATTTTGCCTAATAGCCTATTAAATAAAAATTGTAGATTTCGTTAAAATTAATCGATTTAAAATGACATCGGCCATTTTATTTTGTCGTAGGTCGGTATTTATAGAACAGCTACTTTGTTTGCTTATAGCCTAATAGAGGTACGCTCTCTAATGTTTCTACACTCTCCGATTCACTAAAAAGGTACTAAAATATAAAGAATCCATAGATACAAAATTAATAGCCATTTGTTGATACGCTTTCACATTGACAAGTCACTTTCATTCACGAGACCTCTTCACTGTTCTGTAATTGTATGTGAGGGCTTTATATAAACTGACATACTATATATACCTTATTAGAAAACCATGTACCATCACTGATAATGTTTTTGAGGAGAAAATATATGATATGGTATCATTATAAGTTTCTCCAGACTGTATTTTGGACAGGGCGGCCAATCTAAGCAATGACTAGCCTTCTGCCCAGGAGTTATGATAGCGTACAAGATTGTGCACAACCACCAGAGCACTCTCTATTTCCTCATTCTTATATTCCAATGTGACGGCGATCCAACCAATCCAAGATAAGCCACAGGATCAAATCCTTTAACCTGCTTTGCGAAGCACTAAGGTATACAACACCACTAACTTTCTAATTACGGATTGATATTTAAAAATTCTTGACAGAAAAACCCAATAACAATTTTGTTGACCTGAACCGCGATTTGTACCCGAGACAGCAATTCCATTTAAGAATAATTAAAAAACACCATCGTTAATTTGCACTAGTAGTAAGAACTAGTCAAAAATATATGTAGGTACTTTGTTATTGCTGGCATCTACGTACACGAATATGTAAAAGTATGGCAATGCATAAGATATGCGAAATTTATTCGCATACATCTTTGAATAGATATTTTTAAAGTCTATTTTTATTATGGACAAGGTTAGCTGGTACGTGGACTTTGAGCGGAACAATTTGTGATTTGACAATATAAACAATGAACAACAACTCTAAGATTACAATGGTCAATTGACTACTTGAATCGGTGTTGGACTTGCGGATGCAATGACGCGTTGATGTTTAAAAATACGAAGACACGTGTCAAGTGGGCTGTACTGTCAAATCGTTTAGCCATGCTCGGTGCTTTGTTAGCTGTGTGAGAGAATTTCAGATGTAGAAATGAGAAGGGCGGACATTTAAATTGATTGATGGTAAATGTCCACCTTGATTCTTTTCCGCCTGCTTATAGCCTTATTTTATTGCCGCCATGAAAGGGAAATCCTAAGAAAAGAAAATTACAAATAAAATACATATATATATATCATAAACTCAAAAAGAAAAAGTATTTATTTATAATTTAAACCGTGTATGTCCTTTATTAGTCTTAATTTAGTTTTTATTAATTTATAATTACTAAAGTAGATAAGAACGCTCTCGCTTGCCACGTGATCATCGGATTGTTTGTATTGAGACTAGGTGTCACTTTGCAGATTCATTTAAAATCATCTGCGTTTGCATGCGAGTGCAATAAAATTAATCTATATAACTCACAGGCGCATTTTGTCCTAGTTAATTCGCTGGCGCAACGGCGTATCGCGTATTTTGTTTTACTGTTCAATTGTTGCCAAAACAACATATAGACCATTGTATTTAGAATTATTTACTTGCAATTTGTGTAGTAGGCGTCTTTAAAATTACACTTGTTTTAGGATAGGCAATCATAGCCTATTTTGCTGTTACTATTTTGAGATTTAGAAGGACATGCCTGACATGCATGGCCATGAGTTTCTTGCCCGTTCTCCTCATGAGCCCTACACCCTTGCTTTGCTGAACGTGGCAGTAAATGTAAAAACACAGAAAAAAATAGTGTAACTTTGACATTCCTAAGTGTTACCTTGTAACCTAACTTGAATAAATTTATTTTTGATTTTGATTTTTGACAAACGGACTGTGTTAGCATGTCCTCAGGGTAGGTATGTGACATTTCAAAAGGTCCTCAGGAGACTTCGATGATTCAAAGACTCGCGTTTAATATGCCAGCAAGACCTTGACCAACGATATATTATTATTGTCTTCGTAATTATTGTTTGCATTGTTTTGAATATTCTTAAGATATGAGGGCAGATAGCATGGCCGTGGATTGATTTTAAATAATGTATGTTTTGTTCCAGGTGCTGTTCCTGCCAATGGTGGTATTTGTTCCTGCGTTAGCGTTCAATCAACGTGAGTTTAAAAACAAAGAGTAACAGAAAGGTGTAATGAAATAGTAAAATGTTTGGACATTATTGGATATAGTAATTAAATTAAGGACATCCTCCGTTTTTGTTAGCGTATAAAATAAGGGAACATTTCGTCAGTTTTTTTATCTTCTTTGTTATATATTTTTTTTGTTTAATCATGATCAAGAAGATGAAAGCGAATTTGCCCATGAGTATTGAGGTCGTTACTTTGTAGACTGCCGCCAGATTTTTCACGAGGCGACTGCCTTTTGAGGTTTATATACCATAAGAGCAAAGAAATTTTAATATTAGATCCTAAAGTTCATGTCAACGGATTAATATGATCGATAAAATACCCGTCAATAAGTATGACGGTGGGAACGTTGGTAAACTTGACTAATCGATAGATTAACGAGCTCGTTACTGTTTTTCTTTTCTTGTTGTTTGTTTCAATTCAAATGTTTTATGTTTTCAATTTAATATGGATTTTACGATAAATCCTATCAAATTTTGTGTTTTTGATTTTAATTTATGTACCTCCCAGGTCCATGTCATAATTATACCGTTTTGAAACAGATTATACTTAAAGCTTTAATATAAACCTAAAAATATTTGTTGGTGCAGATATTTATTGACATGTTTTGTATGTTAAGAAAAACATGTCTCATTTTATTTTTTATTGTTGTTTTTTAAATAGCTTACATCTTTATTAATTGTTTTGTTATTATGATTTCCAGTTACCGGTTTCAATGTGTATGCCGTCGGTGGCGCTATGGTTATTATCTGTGGCCTCTACACAGTATTAGTGAGTAGATTTATTATTTTATCGTATATATGTTTTTTTTCAGTATCTTCTGTTCCTTTTTTGTATTTTTTTATTTGTATTTTATTTATTTATTTATAAAACAATATAAGCTTACAGTCTAGACCAAGGCACTTATATGTTAGGTCAACACAATTAAAAACATAGAATAATGTACACACAAATGAAATACATAAAAAAGAAACATTACAAAAATTATTACAAAAACAGAAGATACTTAGAATTAAACAGGTAACATTATATTAAATTATTTAAATACATTATTGCACTTACTCTTACATTACCCGGTTGAGTGAAATAAATATCCACGTCCGGGAACCTTTCCAAAAAGTTATTTAACATGTTAATTGCACAAGCCGTAGGACAATTCTTGGCGCGTGCTGTTCGCCATGAAGTAGGATAGGCTAAAAGTCTGTGTTGCCTACGGCCGCAACCGCGCAAATAGTTATCCGGCACATAGAAATAAATAGACTCACGCACAGACGGATTATCTATCCTATTGAGTAAAAGCATATAATAATGCATTAACAAAGCAAGTTTCCGCCTTAGTTCCAAGGTGTCAAGACCTACCATTCCGGAGACAAATAATGATGGATACAGAAAGGGGTAAAAGCCATACGTACGTTTGTATAAATACCGGGTGAATTTACGTTGAACTTTTTCTATCATGAGAGTGTAAAGTTTTTCCTGAGGATTCCAAACTATAGCGTTGTATTCGAGTTTGCTGCGGACATAGGCATTGTATAAAAGCTTTATGACTTCAACATTATTGAACTGTGAGGCAGTTCTTATTATAAACCCTAGGGATCTACTGGCTTTTTTACAAACTTGCTGTATGTGCTCACGGAAATTAAGTTTGTGGTCAATAAGCAGTCCCAGATCACGGATAGCCATGACACGTTTTAGAGGCATGCCCGCTAGCTCGTACTTTACAGTGATAGGTGAACGGGACCGAGAGAAAGTTATCGTACTACACTTTTCAGCATTAAGCGATAGCCTATTTGCACGACTCCAGTTAGCAACGCTGTCTAAATCACACTGTAGTGAGGCGCAATCACTGATGTTTGTGACGGGTATGAATAATTTAATATCATCAGCAAACATTAAACACTTGGCTTTGGAGAGAACACTTGGTAGATCGTTTATCATGATGAGGAACTGGGTAGGGCCAAGGGTACTACCCTGACTCACGCCTGAACGTGTATAGTATGCCTGCGATACATAGTTGCCAACCCTAACATACTGTTTTCGATCTCTGAGATAGTCAGCCATGAATTCAAGGAGCTTCGTACTAAATCCTATCGTGGAAAACTTTGTTAAGAGCATATCATTATCGACCAGATCAAAAGCCTTACGAAAGTCAAGATATGCTGCATCCACCTGTGAGCCACACCCCAAATGAGCACTAACATAGTCAACAAAACTAACATGATTAGTAAGTGTAGAGCGTGCTGTTCGGAAACCATGCTGTGAGCAGCTAAAACGTCCTCTAATTTGGCGGACTATACATTCATTGAGAATAGACTCAAATAGCTTGCCAAATACCGACAAGACAGCAATTGGTCTGAAGTCAGTGATATCTGTCGATGCATCTTTCTTGGGTACTGGGGTAACCCTAGTGAGCTTCCATTTACTGGGATAAAGATTATTTTGAAGAGAGAGATTAAATAAATATAAAAGGGGTTCCTCCAGCACTGACGAACAGTCCTTAATTAAGAATGGTGGTATATTATCTGGACCATAGGCGGAACATGACTTAAGTCGTCTTAATGCATGTCTTAATTCTACTAAACCAATGTTACTAATACCTATAGTTGAAACATAACCTCCGTCTGTTGCATTATGTTCCGCTGCCGCCGGATTTAACAAAGGGATGTTATCATGGAAAACTGAGCTAAAATATTCTGCAAATGCATCTATTGCTTCTTGTCCTTGTACAGATTTGTTTACATAGACGAATTCCCTAGGTTGCTGCTTATTTTGCTGTTTATCTTTTACGTATTTCCAAAATGAAGATGGTTCAGAACGAATGTTACTCTCAATAGAATTAATATATTTTTTATATGCTACATTAATTAGTTTCTTCACTTTACTTCTGTAATATTTGAACATGTCTCTATTAAATTGCAGACGACGCATTTTGTATGATGCTATGTCGTAGCGAAATATTATATTAATATAAAAATCATTATGACCATAACATATAATTCACGGCATGTTACAAATAAAGTAATTTAAGAAATACAAACACACACGTGCGTTGCTAATTGTTGAAACGTGAGGACAATATAGCAATGAATAACACTTATAAATATGTAGGTATATAATAATATAACAAGTTGATTATTTTTATTGAGTATTGAAATAATCATATCAATGTCGCTCGCATATAGTCTAATGAATAAAATAAGGAAGAAAAGTTCTTAAAATACCTAATGCCGTCACATATAAGTAATGCGCGGGATGAGGTTTAGGGAAAAGACGTGCTAGTCTTCCTGTGTAATTGATTTTATACTGAATATAACTATACAATACACTGGTAAAATACCCTTGAATTTGTCACTAAACCTGCAATATCCTACAAGACTATCGACCGTCATCTGACACAATTATAACAATCAGTTAGGACACTTTTATAGTTTATGTATGCCATTGAAATTTATATTGTTACTCATATTATTTATAAATCAATCCTCTCGTTTATTTTCATGAGAAAATTGACAGATATACCTTTAATAATTTTATAAAATTAAAAAGACTGCACGAATGGAATGGTAATTTAAGTGGTCGCCTTGCCAATGGCACTGAGCCGAGTGTTGTGGGTTCGATCCTCAAGCGGGACAAAAATGTGTTTGATCTAAGTATAAATTGTTGTTTAGAGTCTGTTTGTTCTATTTTATTTCATTTGATGTGTCAGTTGTTTGAATGTCTGAAAAATCTTTCGCGAAAATTGAAACAATTCCAGTGCCAGTGCGTTTTATTAGAAAATATATATTTACTGATATCTACCACGATCTAACGTGTCACAAGTTCAGAAATGATTTCAGCAAATAATTATTTTTGTCACAGGATCTTTTGGCCTTGTGAACTTGGGGTTAAATGTGTTAATTTAAATAACCTTCATAGTGTAGATATGTTACTTTTTCATGAGATAAATGAATGATGAATCTCTTACTTCTATGAGTTATACTAAAATTCATATTGTCTTACGTTAAGGCGAATGTTATACGTTTAAATCAAAGTACTGTTCACGGCTTTTATTGGATACTAGGTATTTAATAACGCTTCTTTCAGATAATGTAGGCCAATTAAATTTACACTTTATCTGTCGCTTCGGTTGCTTTGCAGTAGTCATGGTTACGGGAGGACTAAGATGGTGATCGTCTCATTGTCTTAAATTGTATTTAATGCAAAATTCCCAAACATAATATAATTAAGTATTTACGCAGGAATAAACTCTAAGAATCATGAAGTGTTGCTGTTTTGTTTCTTCTTGGGCTTGAGTAACTGTAAATAAGCCGTGATAAAAACCGTAAATAGTAGAATTTTATAATAAAATTTGTTGGAATTAAAAATTCATGTTTATGACAGGGTGGTCTTCGTGCTGTGGTATGGACGGACTCCGTGCAGACGGGCATAATGTTCATAGGTGTAGTACTGGTCGCGGCTGCTGGAACCATCGCCGTGGGTGGCGTGAAAGCCGTGCTGGAGATAGCCAATGAGTCCGGTAGACTGGAGTTATCCAAGTAAGTATTTGATTACACGGTTAGCGCAGCGGGACCAGTGGCCTTATCGCTTCCGCCGCTCTTGAATGTTGTGGCTTCGAATCCCACAAGGGACAATTTATTATTCGTGTCATCCACACACAATTGTTCTGAATCTGAATGTTCTTGGTGTTCGTTATTTATATGTTCCTAGAGAGTCTCGCAATACAGGAATTGTTCCTATTAACAAATAAAATGTAGGTACTATGTGTAGTTTTCGACACCAGAACGGTTGCTATCAAATGTTTTAGAAATTTGTGGCCCGTCATTATTTCAGGTAGTGATAAAATATTATATGTTCCATTTGTTATACTAAACTACGTAGTACGTTGAATTATACACTTAAGCGAATTGTTAAAATACAAAACATTGCCTTAGCACTTCAAAGAAAAACGAGTGTCTTGATAGATATTGTTTCTTTCGAAAGAGTCACGAGTAGGAATCGTTAAAAGACTAATCTTAAAGAATAATGTATCTAAATGGGTATACCCATTTAGATACTATAGTAATTGATTTTTAATAGATTCTTTATCATATTACCTGATCTTTCTAATTTTAAATGCTCCGTCCGTACGAAATGCGTCTTCCTGTAATCTTTTAATCTTTCCTTATCATCGACGCAAATCTCGGGTAAAAATAAAATGATGTTATTATCGGGACCTAGAATTGGCGATTAATCATCCTACCGCGCAATCAATCATGGTATTACGCAAATATTTAATGATTATCTAACCAATCAAACAATCTAGATTGAAAATACACGCAAATAAATTGAATGCATGCAAGATGTATTGGCTGCATCATTGTCGGTCATTTAAATCAAATGCAGCATAAAATATAGGTCATGGGAGAATAAATAATTTATCATTTCACATCATTGTTAGACAATTGCTTTGCTTGCACGAATGGCGAAGTGGTTTAAAATAACATATGAGAGAGAGTGTTCTTTTAATTCTGACGTAGCCAGTATGTACTGTAATTTTAGTGATAAAATACAGATGACTGTATAGGTCGCAATCTAATTCTTTCTTTATTTCTCTCTCTGCCTGAACGAATCATCAATTCATATTAATTTTAATATTTGACCAATATCATTCAATCATAACTACCTAAGAAAGCCTTATGGTTGATTTTATGTCAAGTTTCACTAGGCAGCACAAATTGTAAACCATATTAATAGCTATATATGTGCAAATATGTCAAAACTGTAGTTTATCGTTGATCTATGCACTAAACCTATACCTAACCGGCAATAATTATAGGCTGAATATCCCTTTGGGCCGAGATAGAGTGCGATGATGATTTATGAATCTAACACTGAATAAAAAGCGCGAATTGTTCGTACGTTTCGACAATAGGCATTATTTTCTATCTGTTACAGAAAGTGATCGTGCGACAATTCACACAGGTACTGTCAACTTGTGTAGAGAAGGTGTAGGAATGCGTATGTAATACATGTTGTGGACCTTGAATCCGTAGACTGGTTAACGTGGGACAGTATTATGACTGGCGATAGAAAATATGAGGTGTATAAGTTGATTATTACTGCATGTTTATGTGGAAAATAAACCGTTTACCGTATTTTGGAGATTTGGCCACAAACGTGCTCTTACATAGTTTTAATGTTTGTGGTGAAAATGTAAACAAAAATGGATCCATTTCAGTAAACAGTTACGTATTATTGAGCCATTTTGGACACCACCTTAATGAACCTGATATATATTTTTATTTAGAATTATATTGTTGTGCTCCATTATACAAAAAAATTAAAATACTGCTAAAAAAATAAAAATAGGTCTACTAAGCTGTAATTTTTTTATCACTCTGCAGTCAATAATGAAATAATTAGAAATAAAATTATAACTGCAATTATTTTTAAATTAAAGTTATTACTTTAAGTACAAAACAATTGCATCATTCAAAATGAGATCGTCCTTAGAAAGGGGATTATTGCAATGCTAATTTACCTTATCTGAAAATAACCTTCAAAGGTATTTAAATGTAATTGGGTCTTAAGAATTTACTGACGTAGCTTGTAGATTATTTAGTACAATAAAACAACTGTTGTACTAAAACTATAGTAACATAACGTAAGGTTTCTTCATTTGTCATTATTTTAGGATATTTATGTAGGTATTACTTGTCATTGATTGATAAACAGGCAATAAATTGATTTTATACACGGTAAAAAGTGACATCAACAAGAAATTAAAACTTCTAATTTCATTATAATTTTTGCAAGAGGTGCACAATGATAAATGATGAAATTGCATCCTAATATTTAGCGAGAGATATGTTTCTTGGCATTCAAACATACCATGTTATAATGGTAAATATCTATACATATTTTACCTCATCGCATTTTACCGTGACATTTTATGTAGTCAGGTTTTAGGTTAAATATTTTAAGGATAGTTGAGGGTCGAGGGAAGACTTCCTTATCCTCAAAATCAGCACTAGAAATAAATACAAACCAACTTGCATAATATATAAAAATCTCCTTATGTTTTTGCCCGCAATACTCGAGAAGTGGCCCATGGATTGGTCTTGAAATTTTAACACAACGTTGCGTTTATATAGGAATGGTTTTATAAACTTTTTATCCCTTAGGACCCATGGGAACGGTAAATAAAAAATATTATATTGATCCGGGTTTACCTAGTTAAATTGTATGAAACAAATCAAGTAGTTACCAACTGAAATTTAATACAACGAGTTGATAAATATTTAAACACAAAAAATCGCACGTTCCCCATACATTGATCTTTGAACGTCGTCGTGCACGCACATTTACACGTGACTTTAAATGACGTCAATTAATCTGCACAGTCGTCATTGGACTAATGGTCAAGTGTTTGTATTGCGTATAGCAGAAAAAGTGGTTTTATGAGACTTACATATGGTATAAGGAACTAGGTCTTGTAAGGAATGCCTCTTAAAGTTCTGATGAAACTACCACTAATTACAAATGAGTAATTATAAACAATCTAAGCGTCCCCGCTTTGTCATTGCCAATTATTTGATGACGGTATAAATGAGTCGGCTTGCCACTCCACTGATGTAAGAGCAGTAATACTGTTGTTAAGTTTCGACTATTTTGTCCGGTTAGTAAGAGTACCAGATACCTACCATTCCTATGCTTTTAGTTTTAACCCTAACGTGGGCAGACGCGATTAGACGCCCTGTTGCTAATCGCTGTTAATTTCTTAAAAGAAATTCCAATATACGCGAGTGGAGATTTGAACGTGAGACCTTATGCACGACAGTCGCATACACTACTGCAAAGGACCACCGAGACACGCAGAAAAATATTAAATAGTGAAAAATGAAAATATGATTTTATCAAATAATTAAATTCAAACAGATTACTGATACTAAATTTCAAATAGTTCTATTTTAATTGCCATTTTGGTCTCACAAATATGCATATCGCTGGTCATTAGCGTCGCATTAAAATTGCTAAGATGAAAACTAATGAAATCAATCGGTTTCTAATTATTCTGATACGGCAAATTTTCTCAGAGATAACGTGAAATAAAAATTCTGTACCTAGTTTATATGACGTACTACAAATAAACATTACATTATCAAATACCTCATGACCAGTGATCGGAGTAGGTAGATTGATTTTTGGTACTTGTATCATAAATGCACACAGAAAGAATAACATGGATAAGCCATTTTCCCGGAAAGTAATTCCGGTATTTCCGGATTCAATTAAATATTGTTAATGTTGGTAGTGATATTATTCCTACTCAATTCAAAATTTAAAGGAAGGTATCAAAACTAAATTAATTCATTATTTATCTGTTGAATAATAAAAACAATCGAATTCCGATCGAAGCTTTAATTTTTATTTTTAGCCTTTTATGGCTAGAACTTTTATAGATAGACATAAATTGTTGCACTTAAATTTAAATATTTTCATAGGGGTCATGGTAATTTGCATTAAGGGTAGAATAAATGACGGGGCCCCATAGAGGGCCAATGCCTGCTGGGGTCGTGAGACTGTTCTAAGGATGCACCACGACTCTGAAACGTAAAGGGCATACGAAGGAACAGGTTGATTTTAGTCAGATTTTAGGACCAAAAAAAAGGGGTAGAATAAAGAAAAAAGATAAAAATCAAGATTGTTTATTGTTAAATATGTACATTTTACATTTATTCACATTTTTAATCTTCATCGATTACAATGTCAGCATCCTGGTAATCCTGATCTTTACAATTAAAATATATAACTATGAGTTTCTCTATATTTTCTATTTTCAACCTATTTCTTTTAACATCTAAAGTCCATTTATAAATGGAAAAAGACCGTTCTACATCTGACGATGTCAAAGGAGCAAATTTTAAAAAAGGTATTAAATTATGTGCTTCATTTTTTTCAATGGCCTCACTATATTCTCTAAGTGTGTCTAAATCTGGGTTTCGTTCCATAACACGTTCTATTTTATTTTTTATATTTTCTGAATTGCACTGATTTATAGCATCTCTGACGTTGTCAAATGCTAAAAGTGAATCTGTCAACGATAAATTATGCTTTTGCAATTCTTTTAAAGACAAATGAATTATAAAATAATTGTCTTTAATGTAATTTAAATCTTCTTTTAAATTTTCTTTTTCTATAATATTTTTTGCCTCTCGAATAGATACCGCATCAGAGCTGCTTAAACAAGATAATACTTCTTTTATTTTTTCAAAGTTTTGAGCGTAATAAAATGCTGCCTCTAACCAAGTGCCCCATCTTGTAACAACTGGTTGGGGAGGTAGCGGCAAATCTGGATATTTTTCTTTTAAAATTTTGACTCTACTTGGGGCTTTCAAAAATACCTTTTTAACATTTGCTATTAAAATGTTAACATCGTGATATTCTAACCTAATTTGCTCAGATACGCGATGAAGAGAGTGCGCCAAACATGTTACGTGCTTCATTTCAGGTAAGTATTGTTTTAAATTTCGTCCTGCAGACAGCATATATGGAACGCTATCAGTGCAGAGGACAAGAATGTTACCTACCTTCGATTCAAAAGAATCTTCCCAAAAGTTTTCCAAACATTCTAACACAAATTGCGTGATTGTTTGTCCATTAACTACAGTTAGCATTTTACATGCTACCAAATAAGGTCTAGTCAAATTGCTAGGATGTAATGGTTTTATTAAAAAATGGACTATATAGCGACCTAAAAAGTCTGTCGTTTCATCTAATGATATCCATAGTTTCTCATTTTTATAATTTTGCCGAATCGTATTGATTTTATTCTTAAAAAACTTGTCCAAGTAAACTTTCCGTAACTGTGATTCATCTGGCAGAGTACGATTAGTACACGTACAACAACAGGTACTACACATATATCTTTTAAAGAAATCTTGAAAAGTAGTATTTTTCATCTGAGACCACGGAATATTGCACAAAATGAGAAATTTTATAAGATCGAAATAAAATTCCTCTTCGGGCCGCTTAAACTTTCCCTGGTGTACTGCTCCTTCGATATGTCTTTTAACGTTTCCTTTATTTATGGTTTTCAAATGGCTTTCACATTTTGAACAGTATATTGTACCACTAGCGTGATCGTAAAGTAGTTCGGGATGACCGGATATCCATTTTTCTACAGTTTCAGCCTTGACGTTTGCCATATCTGAACTTTGTTTTAGAGATGGAACCTCGTATATATCACCTAAAACAAAGACATGAAAAAATTACATTTTATTTAGTTTATTTAGCTTACTCCGTTTGTTTTATTTTTCGTGGATCAAATTTAGTCATTGAAATTTCACCCTCTTCCTGTCAATCCAAAATGGCTGCCGCTACAAGATGGCGGACAATTTTTTTTTTTTTACAATTCCATCAATATATATATATATCAAATGAAAGGGCTTGTTACGTAGAATATTTTGTAGAGAAGTAGATAAGGCCTATAGTAATTTATTTTACCAATACATTGCAAGAGGACACAGGGCATTCAAATTATATACGGATTCCAGTAAAATGTCGGTTAATAGTGGAGTTAGCTGAATTGCGACTACATTACTAGAATATCATAATTTTGTTTCGCACTAAGCTCACTGGTTCATACTCTATTAAAGATTTAACAATATTAAGACTCATGGTATGTTCAGCAGGTTAAGCGAACAAACACAATACTAAAAATATTCTTATAGTACATCCAAACATGCTTTATACTCCTTGTAACTAGTAAAATATTACTTACCAAAGCTTGGTTTAAATATGTAGATCCAATTCAATAGTGAAAAATCTGAGTCCGTATATTCGAGCCAAATCGTGGTTTAGAGCAGATTCCAGAAGTCAGTATGTACACAAGCCAGGGTCAAGTAACGTTTTCACAACACAGTAACAAACAAAGATGCGCACTCTACGAACCGAAGTAAACGAGTGAGCTACCTGGCATGTCGTCGGCGGGCGTACGCATTGTTCTGATAACCGGTTATTGTACCACCCATGATCCTTTGTTCTGATTGGTCGTTGGGTTTTGTCAAATCGTAACTGTGTGCCGTTAAAAAAAATATGAAGAATAATAAAGAATAATATTGCTCATTTTATTACAACTCCTACCTTTTTTTGAGGATGGCAAATCATCAAATGACTCCTTCCACTCTGGCAGAATAAAATTCCTACATAAGTTCCGGTTTTTTTTTAATAATCCACCAATTCCGGAGGAATGTCCATATTAATATATACGTTTCGGATCAATGACCCCATTTCAATCTACCTACTCCGATCACTGCTCATGACATAACATTTGACTGCACGGATGGTGTCGCGGTTTAAATGGTCGCCTGGCCACTGCCACTGCGCCGAATGTTGTAGGTTCGAATCCCACATGGGATAAAACTTTGTGTGATCCACAAATTGCTGTTCCGAGTCTGAATATTCTTTGTGTTCGTTGTTTTAATGTTTGTAAAGTCCTCCGCGACACATAATTTATTCCTAGTGCGGACGTTGTCTTTATTTAAATCTTTGTTGTTTTTTGGAATAAAAGAAAAATGTTACGGCTGTTTATTCCCAATGAAGTAAGCAGATATGTATTACACCCACATATCCCATACTAAGATGGTAGATCCCACGAAAAACGGGACGAGCCTTTTGCCCTCTACCGCTCCAACGCCTATTTCGTGCTACTTTAAATTGCCTAGCTAAACACCTAACTAAACACTCCAATATTACTTTCCTCTTAGGACTTTAGGGCAAGTAGCAAACATATGCTAATATTTATGCCGGGCACTACAGATTACTTCGTCAGTCGTCAAAGTTAAAAGAATCTCTCAGTCAGTTTGAAATATGTAATAGCAGTAGTTATTTTCGAAGCCAATTTTTTTAAGCCATTCTGATATCTACCACTATTTATATAAACTTTTTGATATACCCTTAATCGGGCACAGGGAACTATTTTCCCACCCCGTCAATATAGCTAACTACACGAATATTTTTAATATAACAACTTTTTAGATTCTTCTATATTTTACCCCAATATAATCTTAGATAATTACTGATTAATTTTATTGACAAATCCCACCCATTAAAATGTAAAATGTCAACACCAGAGTTAGATTAATGTCACGTTTGAAATTTTGCGCGGTTTCCAAGTAGTGCAGACTTAATTCTAAGAAGTTTCTTCAGAAAAAATTCTAGTAGGTAGGTATTTGATTTGTTATTGACTAATTTATTATATTCTGTGTAATTTTGTTATGATATACAATGCAAAAATTTAATTAAAAGGAATGTAAATAAATGTAATTAAATTTATAGACGTAATTGGGCAAAGGGAAATAATTTCCCACTTGGATAGTCCGTAAATGGGCGGAGGAATAATTTCCCACCTAAAAAATCCATAGCTTTTCAGTTTCAATAATTTATATTTTATTTTATTTACACTACTACCTACCTAACATGACACAAGATATTACAGTTAAATCATGAAATGTTGATTTTTTTGTCCTGCCCGATTAAGGATTAAAAAATATAAATCTTTGAACATATGTACATTTTGCTTTGCGCAACATCAAACAGCAGCCGCACTAATTATAGTCACAGACATACGTCAATTCGAACGTCAAATAAAAGCATCATTCAGCGGTTTAAATCACCGCAGCAATGCAGTTTGATGACTTTAACGATCCACCTACATATATATTTTACTTTATATTAGTTTGCTTTTTTAATAGACAACTCCCGCACTAGAAATTATGTGATGGCAAATAAGTAATGCGTACTTAATTATGTGCGATTATCAGCGGGCAAAACTGACGTAACATATAATAAAGCTAATATTATAAAGCTGAAGAGTTTGTTCGTTTGAACGCGCTAATCTCAGGAACTACTGGTCAGAATTGAAAAATTATTTTAGTGTTGGATAGCTCATTTATCGAGGAAGGCTATAGGCTATTTAACATGACGCTACGACCCACGGGGCGTAGTAATCACAAAAGCTGGTGAAACCGCGGGCACATCTAGTAACTAAATAAGCTGATTAAGGCTACGCAGTTGACGTTGCAATTAGATTTGCATGCATGTTATCAATCTATACATATTGTATGAAATTGATTATATGCATGAATAAAAAGCAAGTTATTATAGATCATGTTTGGAATTATTTTGACTGAACGGATGGCGTAGTGGTTAAAGTGGTCGTCGCGGTCACGCGGCGTAGGAATTTTCCCTAATGAGGGAGATTTCTTTTTTCTAAGACCTAAAAGAAAGAAAATTCTGAATACAGGACTATAGAATAGAATCGAGCCTGTAAAACCCAAAACAGTTGGTTAAAGCTGTACAGCACCCACACTAGGTGGTCCTTATTCCTCCGCTATAGTGAAGGCCGCGGGCGGGAGAACGGGGATCTCCCGTCCGTCAGCCATTAGGTCGAAGTGATGCCTTCTGTCTTGCCGGGGTGTCACCCAGAAGTCGTCGACCGCAGGCATTCCTTGTCTGCGTTGGGCACTGCTGGGTGGGTCGCTGATGTAGTTTCAGTTCCAGCGACCCACCCACCACTCAAGGCAGCGAGCTGGCACACCGTGGTGGGTTTAGTCGTTTACCCGGGACATTCCATCTTCTCCCGGGTAATCCCGACATAACCTCTCCGCTCCCTTTTCCGCGGAGAGGTACGCGTCAAAGCATTCCCCCACGATAAAAAAAGGGTGATCCTTATTTCTAAAAAAATATTAGTTTCTTTAATTTCACGGGGCACCACATAATTTGATTATATACATTAACAAACTATTTCAGTAATTTTTTAAAGGACTATTTAAGGTTGTTACGATGGTTTGAATTTTAAATAAAACTCCAAATATCTGCACTTGTTGGATTCTTTACTTTCATAAGTCAGGACATAAAAAATGAAAATACTGTTTTTGTTTTAAGATAAATAGTAATAAATATTTGAATCATTTATTTTTAAGATACAAGGGTTGACTTGTTAGTATAATAGTACTTTTACCTATAGGTACTCTATCACTAACAAAATTAAATATTGCTTTTCATTGGTTGGAATCAATTTATTGCAGTTAAAATGTGATATAAACATTTAAATCAAACATAAGTGCAATCACCATTTAAGCAGCCGCAACAACGCTTTTCGTTAAAATTTGACAACTGGTAGCGACATCTAAATCGTAACAAAAAATTTAAAGAAAAATATCTTTTTCATATTTAGATGTATATAATCTAATAACAAAGTGCCGTAATGCTAATTCAAAAGTCGAGAAGGAAAGGACCACCCTAACCCTCACACCCCTCAGCTATTTTAAAAACGCCAAACTGATTGTTGTGTCCTGAGCATAGTTCTAGTATATTACTAGGTAAGTTCTATCTGTATGGCTCCTATGAATAAATTAATTAATCTGTTACCAGTTGGAGTTTCTCCCCTTACGAGCGTCAGACAGGATGGGGTGCGGTGGTTGGCGGGTGTCTGTACTGGACGTGCTTTAACTCCGTCAATCAGACCATGGTGCAGCGGTACATCGCTCTGCCCAGCAAGAACAAGGCTGTCGCGTAAGTACTAACACATTTTGTGAATCTATAACAATCTTATGTATAACTAACCTACGCAAGCCTAGTGGAGGAACGCTGGACTGCAGAGGTCTCGAGTTCGATTCGAGTTAAAGGTACCTTGGAATTGCAAGGCACCTTTAACTTGTCGAAGTTATGTTCGTAATAAATTGATATAATTATCGCTCGTTTGAATAGTACATGATAATATCGTGCGGAAACCTGCATATCTGAGAGTTGTCCATTGTCTTTAAAGATATGTGAAGTCTAGGACAGTGTAGTGGTCTATAGCCTACCCTTTCTCTCAACAAGAGACCCGTGCCCAGCAGTGGTGGTTTATAATTTATATACAGGGCTGCATTATAAATATTGTTTATATGAAGCATGGAACACGTCGATATTTAAACGTAGGTATAGTGGATCTAGTGAAAATCTTTACAGCGAGTATGTTTACAGAAAATACAACTGGCAACTTCACAATCTGAACTTTTAATTTGTCTGATGATCATCATGATGTTTTGATTTGTCTGTATGTAATGTCTACGTAAAATAAAATGTTTTAGGATCACTAGACTATTTATCATGGCTGTGACCGCTCTTATCTATGACACACCTTTTTTACAAGCTGTTTAATAATGTATGGCCTTCTAGCATATCTGTTCAATTAAGTTAAAGGGTCAATTTTAATTATGCCACAATTTACTTATCTTCAATGTTACAAACCGCTATTTAGAATTACAAACGTGAATGAATACATGACAATAGGTACAGCCTTATAGCTTGTTTGGTCTTATTAATTCCTTTCGACCTCGGGACAGTCTGTGTTTAACTACGCATAGAGGGAATTAACAGATTTGTTATCTTTAGCAATATTATAAAGAAGAAAAATGTGTATTTTTGTTTTTAACGAATAGACTCAAAAACTACTGAACCGATTTTGGACATTCTTCCACCATTAGTAAGTTACTTTATCTAGAAGTAACATTGGCTGTACACATCACGCTAAAAGCCAAGAAAGCGGAGTAGTAATCACAAACCGTGAAACCGTGCCTAGCGGAAAATGTAGATGGAGTTAATTGCGACTGTAAATTCAGATTAATGCGTGAATGGTATGGTAATCACAAAAGATACATTTATTGACTAGCTTAGATATGCGACGAGTGAAAAGAAATATATTGCATTACTATATAGTATGTAGTGGAGCTGAAATTTCTTACACACCGTATAAAATATAAACTAACCAAACGTTTAATAGGCGTTTGCCTACAAATTAGTTCAGGATAAATGACTAAACGGTGCTCGGCTTGCGGTATACAGAAGGACCGGACTAACTTACTATTACCTGCAAACGTATTTAAACAACGATTGCCTCTAGAGTTAGCTGAGATGATTTTATATATTTTCTATTATAGTATTCGATTACCCTTAATAAGACTATCAAACGTCCGATGAAACCAGAATAATTGCTACCGTTGGGTACGAATATATCGTTACACTATGTTTTAAATTATTTATTGAATTGGACAACTATAGTTGTTACGTTATCACTTGCATATTAAAATGAATACATTATTTCATATTATTATAGTAAGTAAAAGACACTTCCGTAACTTGCTCTCCTCTGCTTGTCAACGGATTTTCTTTGTTTTTCTGTTTAGTAACTATTGATTAGTTTTAGCGTTATCAAAAAAGAAAATAGAGACAGTTAGCTTTATAAAAAAATATGTAGGTAAGGATAAAAAATATTAATGTCGAAATTTAACCACTGGGCGAATACTAATTATCTGAAATGCACAACATTTTAAGGTGTCACAACTTGCGTGGAAAGTAAGACCGGTATCACAATAGCTAAAAGAATGTATACATAGATGAGTCAAATGCATTTCTTTTTAAACCTTTCTCACTCCGTAATTATACGATATAATCGGATTTTATCTATCAGCAAATAATAACTCCGAAGATATAAATAGAAGACATGTAAACTCAGATTGCTTTAACTGGTTTGTATATTGCCACGGAACAAATATATTACATTACTTGATAAGAAAACTAAACGGTAAGGTACGTGCGCAAATCTCATACGAGATAAAACATAAATCTAAATTAGTGATACAATAGAATAACAAGATCTAGATAGATACATCTTTATTGCTCATAATAATATTAATTCATATTTAAATAAACCTTCTTCAAGTCATCTATCTAAACTTTTGTAGACAAGGCAACTATTTCCCAATACGAATCGTTGTATATACACAGAGAGAGAGTAATATATCTATCTCGTACGGATAGGTAGGAACTAAAGATTTCCATTTGTTACCAAGATTGCAGATATCGTTCGAAATACGATTAGTGTTTCATCTATAAAATCTACTAAAGTTAAACAGACAACCCATGACGTATTATTAATTATCTTAAAATAACCAATTTTCAGTTGCGGAGTTATTTTTGTTTTATTAAAGTACAAAGTATATTCGACCACACTTTATTGTGGCTCAATCTGATGTATTTTTTGCCCGTTCTCGTGGTAACTTCGGGATATTAAGATTATTTATTTCTCTCTCCGAATTTTTATATATAAAGATTATGAAAATAAATAGAATAGGCAAGACATAATTTATTATTCGTAGCGCTTACAAGCCTGAAATCACAGATGTATTCTCATTATGATACACGGTGGATTGATATATAACAAGACAACCATGTTCCCAGTGAATCACTTGCCGTGTTGACGTTGCAGTTAGTTTTAATATTATGTTATGAACCATAACTGGTATAGGTCTATTGTATATATCAGTTTCTCTATATTCTTCGTTCTCCTATTAGATACTATTGTATAATTAATTTATTTTATTTATTTATTTAATAATATCAGTCCTGTATAAAACTGTTGCCTTGCTGGGCACGGGCTTCTTTTCGGCGTAAGTAGGGTACAGTAATATCATATACCTAATGATATTATTGAATAATAAGCAATAAATAAGAAGTATATCTAACTCCTTACAAATATAATTAGTAAAATTAGCAACATTGGAAAATTGGTGATTATGCCCATTCTTCTCATTGTTTTGCTTAACGTGGCAACAGGTAAAAGTAAATTAATTCATATAGTTCACTTAGTGCAACTTTGACGTTCATAAGCGTCACTTTGTGACCTAAATGAATGAAGGTATATTATTATATATCTGTACTTAAATGAAATCACGGAAGAACCCGCAATTTAATTAATATATACCTAATATATGTAAAAAAATAAGTTTTGGTTGTCCTACCTGTTTGGTTTAGCATTACATTACAAGAACGTACGTCGCATAATTAAAATTTTGTAGAGTTATCATATGTCTTGAATCCTTGGATTTAAATAGATTCGTTTCCTTGTTCAATGCAGTTTTGCTGATGGTACTTTATAGAATTGTAGAGAATAATTTATCCGATTGTCTATAATTTGTAATAACTTCTATACGTAGAGATATTATGAGACTCAACTACAGATACTTAGAAACATATTATGTCATATTGCAGACAGAGCCAAAATAATTGCTTGTAACATGGCTTAAATTCTACCGGTTTAAATGATAAAAGCAATATCAGTTCATTGGTATGTCATCTTTAATACCAAGTAACCGACATTGCTTTAATCATTTGAACCGGTAGAATGAATGCAATGTTCTGATAAAATTATGTAATAGCTGAGTGACGGCTTTGATGTCAATAGAATGAATTATATAATAACATGGGTTCAATGGAATGACCTTAAAGCAAGCTGTGCTAAAACACGTTCACATGAAGTAACAACTTTCGTTTATTCTTGACAACGTGGCATTGGGTATCTATTCTCCAACATTTTATTATCAGTATTATATTTGCCGATTCCTTTAAAATGTGGCTACAATAAACGATTAAAAGCAATATACGCAGGTATGACACAGATCACCAAAAACTAGATTTGAAAAGTCTGAATAATACTCTAAAGATTTGTTTACTTTTGATACCAACTAACTCTTTAATCGTGTATTTAGTGTATAACACATGAGCAGAATAGTCCGTCGCGGTCGTTGCCAATTATTTAATGACGAATGTGCTGGCTCGTCCGGTGACATACCTCCTTTACTAGAAACCGGCGTAAGAGTAGTAACTCTGATACTGCGTTTTGGTCGGTCAATAAGAGTTGTAGAGGCTCACTTATATCTTCTATTCCTTTGCTTTCAAAACCATCGGCAATTCCCTTTCCCTAGTATCAGCAACGCACAAGTAATACCTTAAAGCACTAGGTTCGTCTATACTTACGTCATACGGTGAGTTGAACGCATTGCAATTTTTGCGTACTATTTTATAACATACTAGATTTTCCCCGCGGCTTCGCTCGCGTAAATGTAGGTTAGGTTAGAAAAAATACTTTTTTTCTGGATGAAAATGTCCTATGTTCTTTTCTGTTCCCCTGACAACGTGTATGCGAAATTTCATGATGATCGGTCGAGTAGTTACGGCGCGAAATCATAACAAACAAAGAAATTCACATTCGTATTTATAATATTAGCTAGGATAAAGCAATGGGTACTTACTTTGGATTTTGCGTTGAACGTAATGTCAATCATAGCGAGAGAAGCGAGTCATCGTAAACGATCCGACACAGTTGAATCCATATAAAAATAAAAGATTTCTAGATTTTCCGCGACTTCCTCGCGTAAATCTAGGTTAAGTTAGGCTAGAAACAATCCTTTTCCTGGATAAAATGTACCCTATGTCCTTTTCTGTTATGATGATCCGTCGCATAGAAGTCGTGAACGCGTAACAAACAAAGAAACTCACATTCGCATTTATAATATTAGCTAGAATAAAGATAGGTTTAAATTATATGCGTAGCCATTGGGCTACGCTTTGGTTTTTGCGTTGTACGTAATGTACATTTTTTACGTAGGTATTTGAAATCAGTTAAATAATGCCGGTATTTTTATATTGAATTTAAATATATTGTTAAGTACGTTCCTTATAGCTATTTACGGTAGCTATTTACTCTATTGCATTTGAGAGACTTTGTTTTCTGAACAATCCAAACAGAGAGAGAAATTAAGACCTACTGTGTTTATCTAATCTTTGCGTATATTTTTAGGGCAATAGGTATATTTTGTATCGGCGCAATCCTGGCAATTTCTCTATGCGTATGGTGCGGCCTCACAGCTTGGGGTGCGTGGGTCATCGGTGGCTGCCAAGAAAGTGGTGCTCCGTTGGTCGACGACAGGCTACTGCCTGCCTTCGTTACGTACATCTCAAAGACACAACATCTGCCTGGATTAGCTGGCGTGTTTCTTGCTGGAGTTTTTGGAGCTGGACTAAGGTAATTATTAAGCTGTTCATATATTTATAAATGGATCCGTTATGGTCACCGACGTACATATATCCGTTTTTATAATAAATCCGGCCAAAACACGCATTGAATACAACATTTTGCAGGCCATGCATGCTTAGAAAAATATTTCGTGCAATAGTATTGTTATAGAGGTTAGGATTTTCTTTACTACTAGCCATTTCCGTAAGAGGCATCTTTGAAGCGAGGAAACGTCATACTGCTTTAAATGGTATCGCACTTACGCAGATGTTGCGTCATAGTAAATTTAACACAAAGGCGACTATTTTACTGGCGTGAATAACATAATATTAGGGGTTAAAGTATGCATTTGCCGATTTGTAATGAAAATTTAAGATGTAGGTACCATATTTATTTAATCGAAATATTTACCCTCATTATCTATACATTGCTGTCATCTAAACGAAAGTTCATTTATGCCTTTACAATAGAACTCCGGGGATCTAGATTCGACAAACTGTATGAAAGCATTTTGTACTGCGTCCTGGGAGCAATATTTTTTATCACGTAGAAAATTGGCCAGATCACGACAAAATGGCTACTAGCGAGTAAGGATGATGACGTATGGTTTCTAACTGTAGCTCCTGTAGAGTTACAACGGTTTCTCGTGCAGTATGAGGTCTTGTGTTATCATGGAGCAATAATGGTGAAGATCGATTCACGTGTCGGGGCTATTTCACTGCCGGTTTCGCTTTCGTTCAGCACAGTAAACATCTGCTGCTATTGCTTGACCGGATCTGAAAAAGCTATAGTGAATAACACCATGAAGAGACTACCAAACAGTTACCATTATCTTTTTATTGGCTTATTGGCAGCTTTGCTTTCATAGCTATTGCATTTTTCGCTTACGGTTATCGTAAAGAATCCACTTTTTGTCACATGTCACAATTCGATCCAATATTCCTTCATTCCTTTACCAATTCAACAAGACAACACCCGTTTCAACATGCATTTCTTTCTGCAGCTCAGTCAAATCATGAGGCACCCATTTTCATATTTTTTATCTTATTGATTTCATGCAAATGAGCCAATATAGTAGGGAAGGGTAACGTTAAACCATGCCGCTAATTCCTGGGTAGTTTGACTCGGATCGGTTTCCACCATTTCCTACGAAAGCGTTTAAACCAAAAACGCACGGTGCGTTCATTAGCAGTCTCCTCTCCAAACGCAGCGTTGATATTGCGAGCTGTTTCTGCCGCGTTAGTTCCGCATCGAAACTCGTATTAAATAATGACTCAGATTTTCCAAGTATCCATCTTTCCCGTCTAAGCTGAATAAAAGACAATCGAAAGTCAAAAACCGAATTTTGCACATTTTTAAAAGAAGAATCTTATACTGTATCACGTGAAAAAAGTTTTACTCGAAAATCTCACACCATGAAGGTTTAATGTCAATTCAAAGTATCTATTACTGTAATATTGTCTTATGTTTACGCGAATGTTATACATTGAAATTAAACACTTTATACGGATTTTATCGCGTTGTTTATTTTACTTTAAACACTGTTCAATGTACTGTAATAACAGTGTTTAAAGTAAAATAAACAACGCGATAAAATCCGTATAAAGTGTTTAATTTCAATATCTATTACTGTACAACGGCAACTTCATGCTTTAACCTCTATTATATATTGACAACTAGTTCAATTGTGGAGAATATTCGAAATTCTCATTGTCTTGTGAGTCTTTAACATTCAAAAAGTTTGGGTAAAACCGGGACCTATAAATTGTTGAAATGCCAGACATAATTGTAAACCTATTGCATCTGACCGACGGTGTACCACTGCCGCTCAATAGGTTAATTAGACATGATCATTTTATTTCTTCAGTTCACTATCTGCAGTCTTGAATGCATGTGCGTTGGTGGCCGTCGAGGACATAATGCACGGTTGGCTGCAACTCCGCCTCAAGCCTGTAACTGAAGGACTACTTGCCCGAGCCATCACTGGTGCTTTGGCTATCATCTCCGTAATCATGTTGGTCGTTATTCAGAAATTGGGAGGAGTGCTTGGTGAGTTATTTCAAAATCTCTACTTAATTATTTATATCAATAGCTACAAATTCCATTGCGGCGTGGTCGTTCAGAATTTAAATTGACGGTAGAATACTTCTAGTGTCAATATTCGTCATTCGTTTTAGTTATTTGCAAAATGTCTGAAATGTCAGCAACGTTTCAGACACTTTCCAGCTAGCTATATCATATAATATTCAAACATTCGTATTACTATTTTTCATTGGTGGTTTTCCTCATTATAGGTTCTGTAATACTGAGGCAACCCAGCCATGTCCATGAGTAGTGTTTATCGTTAACCATGATACTACTGTAGGAAATGAGAACAGATTTTGTTCAGTTTGCTATGAACAACTCAACAAATAAATGTTTTCATGCAAGATCATTAGATGGCGTTGTTAGGCCAGTTTGAATCGCGCTGTGGTTTTGTTACTCAGAAAACTATAAACGCTAAACCATTTATTTTGTAAAATGTAACGTCGGTACAAATATATTATAGTTTGTTTTTTGGAGCCGTTCAGCGTTTTTTATTTTACTCGTCTAAGGACCCTTGATATCGTTTAGTAGTGGAACGCCTATTGATGTGGACTTTTATACGGTGTGCAGGTGTGGCAACAGCCCTGTCTGCGATCGCGGCGAGCGCAACGTGTGGTGTGTTTACGCTGGGCATGGTGTGCTGGTGGGTGGGCCCACGCGGCGCGCTGGCAGGCGCGGCGGCGGGCGCGCTGCTGGCCGGCCTCACGTCCCTCGGCACGCAGACCGCCGCCGCCAGCGGCCTCAGAGCACCGCCGCTAAACTACTCCATGCAGTGCGCTCCTAATGCCACCTTCATGGACTTGAAGGATACTTTTGTAAGTAGATAGTATGTTTTTTGTACTTAAGTGCACACAATTTTTATGATTCATTGTTTATGCTGTCATGTAATAACGTAAAATTAAGGTCGTTCTTTTTAACCTGCATCGTAAATTAGTCTCAGAAAATGATCACGACGGATGTCAAGAAGTTTTGCTTGTGAAACATGAACAAAATTATGGCACATTATATAATCGGCTCCCAAGCTTCATATTAAGCGGAATTGATGATTTAACCACCTACAAATCTTATGTTTCAGGACCCAGAAACAATTTTTCCTCTATTCCGCGTTTCCTATCACTGGATCGCGCCACTGGGTCTGCTCGCTACCCTGACAGTGGGTTCGATCGTGGGCTGGTTCTTCGACAAGCAAGAGGATATAAAGATGGACGCGGAGCTGTTCACGCCGGCGGTGTGGTGCTGCCTGCCGGGCGCGGCGCGCGAGTGCGCGGGCAGCACGCGGCGCGCGCGCGCCGCGCTCGACGCCGCGCTGCCGCACTCCGCGCCGCTCATTATATCAACTGTGGATAAGGTAAGATCATCAATTGCCATGATCAGTCTGGAACTCGCTAAATAGACTTCGAATCCAGGTCGGTCGGTACAAAGAAAACATGTTTAGGTGGAAACTCTCAGACGGTACCGATCTGGCTTGCGCGTGCGGTGCGAGACAAACGATGTCCCACCTCACATCGTGCCCTGCGTGCAAATGGTCGGGCGAGGGCGGGGAGGATCTCGTGGCTGCCTCTAACAACGCAGCTAGCGTAGCTGTTTTCTGGGCGGCAAATATATAATTTAAAACTGTTTGTCAACGATACGCTAAAAAGAAGAATATAAGGTGGATGCGGCGCTGTAACATTGAACTAGCGATGTCATGCAGCGTGATATTCGCCATGCCGCGCTGCGTCGGTGACTCAGCGTCTACCAGCTGCAGCAACCGCAGCACTGCATGACTGGAACGTTCGTATCATTGTCACGCGGCGTGACATGTAAGTTCGATTTAATTTTTTTAATCGCGGTGATCGTAAATGACAGACTCATAAATTGAGCCATGACAGTAGGTACAAAATTTTATTATTTATTGACACTTGTGTCAAAAAAGCAACAAAATACAAATGATACATACGCACTCTAATAAAACACGTGACTTAACTCGAAATTTGGAAGTAAGGTAATCTGACCTCTAATTGTGTGACTATGAATTATAATATTATATTTGTGTTAAGTAATTGCAACAGAGTTCAAATTTGATTACCCCAGAATACTCAGATATGTCTCTGTTTTATTAAATCAAATCAAATCAAATTGTTTATTAAGAGTGCGAATTATGTATTTAACCTTTGTCTATTACATGAAGTAGGTCGTTATACGACAGAACACAAGCATGTTTCAAGAAATTGTTCAATGAACTGCTTTTACATTTGAGATGCGTATCAGATTACAAGCCGCCATGTGTCACACGGAAGTGGATCTGCGCTCAGATTTTTATTTTTACCATTTTGACATGTTAGTCTTGTACAGTTATTTCGTCAACATTCTTTAACTCTAATCCCATTCCTTCTCCCTATCTCATCCATTTCATAAAAAAAATCACATACCCCATCTTTTATTTGGCCTTCCACTAACTTTCATTCCATTCACAATCATATTCATAACAATTTTACATACATGCGTTTCATCTCTTCTCATAATATGCTAACACGAACCATTCTCTTTCAACTTTCTACCACTATTATAGTGGCAGAAATAAATATACTTAAACACGCAATAAATTTTATTACATTGAAACTTCGTAATGTAATACCTATCGTTTTTATGTGGAATATAATATCTATTAGTTTTTTACACTAAAAGGTGCCAACCCGCACTGGGCCAGCGTGGTGAACAATCTTTTTTTTTTTTACATCGGTCTTTGCATTGGTGCATACCCCTCCGCGGGGGCGGGCGGAGGGGTTATGTAGGACTCACCGGGGTAAGAGAAAGATGGAATAAATAGTAATGTACCTCGCGACAAAACACGCCGCACGCCGCCTCTCGGACCTGGTGTTGAACAGATGGCGGGCAGGCTCACAAAGCCCACCACCCCCAGGTCAAACTTCAGGGTGGCTCGAGGTCGTCTCGCGCCCTCTGGCGCTTAGCTCTACGGTTGGGGAGAGGGTTTACGCGCTCCCTCTACTGCTCCGCCGCCTCCTTGATGGAAATCACTTCCTCACAGAAGGAGGCGACGGCGTTCCACGACTTCTCACTCCGGACCATAGACTGAACTACGGCCGGAAGCGAGCGGAGCGTGGTGATCTATGACCTAACCCTTCTCACACTGAGAAGTGACTCGTGCTCTGTAGTGGGAAAGCTTATATATACAACCTGATTTTTTAGTCACCGTCTAAACTTTAATATAATAATCTTTGAGTAAAATAATGAGACACGTATTTTTTATTTTTATGCTAAGTAGTACAAAATTAATGAATTCAGCCACTACAAATTTGTCTTAAAAACTTCTATGATTATGGACACCACGCGCGGTACATGCACTACGCGTTAGGCGGCAAGACCCCCCCGCGCGCCCCGCGCCCCGCCGTCGCCGGCGCGGCCGGCGGTATATCAGTGATAACATAATCAATTTCAAACCTACTCTTTATTATTTCATTAGCTGGAGATTGCACAAGATACTATTCGACGTAAGGGCTAATAAGTATTTATTGAATTATTCATTAGGCACAACATAAAAATCGTAAATACGTAAAACAAAAGTATAAAGTAGAATAGTTGGATTTATGCGTTTTAAAATAAATGTAATCAGCTTAGGTTTTTGGTTGAGGCGTACAACTAAAATCCACTTACCACATCTTCAGCTGTACTTCAATAAATTTTCAAAATGCAATCCGTTTCTCTCTAGGCACAGTCTTGCTCGCTTTTGCACATTGTTTTTTAGCTTATTTAGCACTGTAGTGTTATTTTTCACTTCGTCAAATGCACGGTTTATCTGTTCTTTTAAAGCCTCGAGACTTTCAGCCTCCTCCACATACACACGTCTTTTTATTTCACCCCATAAAAAAAGTCACACGGCGTAAGGTCCGGGGAACGCGGCGGCCATGGAACAGGACCCCCACGACCGATCCAGCGACTGCCGTATTCCGTGTTAAGGTATTCACGAACAGAGGTGGCATAATGTGGTGGTGCACCGTCGTGTTGGTAGTAAAACTCACGATAATTAACTATAGGCACATCGTCCATAAAATCTTCTATGACATGTCGCAACATGTCCAAGTATGTGCCTCCGGTGAGACGTCCCTCAATAAAATATGGACCCAATATTTTATTGCCTATAATGCCAGCCCATACGTTTGCACTGAATCGTACTTGGTGATAGGTCTCCCTTATCATGTGCGGATTACGAAACGACCACCAATGTTCGTTATGCTGATTGTATAGCCCGGCTCTAGTAAAGAGTGCCTCATCCGTCCATAAAATGTCAGCATTTGGATGTGCAATTAGCCACTCACAAAATCTTCGACGAGGCATAGCATCCTCATCATTTAATGCTTGGACCTTCCGAAAGTGATAACGGTGCATGCCGGTAGTGTTCAGTAGTTTCCAAACCGCATACTGACTCACGCCGAAGCGCCGGGCTGCGTCTCGTGTACTTGCACGAGGTTTGCGTTCATAGAAATCGAAGATTTCGTCTTCGACTTCTACAGGCAGTCTCTGCCTGCCGCGTCCTTGGGCATGCGAAGGTGTAGTAAATTGGCCGTAGTCTAACAGCCGTTGATTAGCAGCTAAAATCGTTTCACGATTTGGCACTGTTGGATTTACGTGTCCTTGATTACGGAGGCGAGGAACACTTTGTTCTTCGTAAAGTCTTTGAGCACCATTTAAACTTTCTCCACTCAAAATGTAACAACGCACCATTTCGTAGTACTCGCGGTTTGAATACATTGTCAAAAGATAGGGCGGCGGCGTGCGCGGGAAAAGTAAACACGGAAGTAAGCGATTGCGTCACAACACAAGTGCGCACGCGAGTAAACGAAATTTACGATTTGTGACATTTGTGTTGCAGCTGTGCCCTTCTCGCACCCCGCGCGCCACCCCGCTTTCATTCAATGCATTGTTATAGAATCATGTGTTTACGTTGACTCGGTGACCACGCTAAATTAATGTTTGTTTTAAAAATATTTTAATTATATTTTATTAATATTATACTTTCTTTTTGAAAAATGGGTTCTGTTACTGATACCTAACGTCTAGACGAAATTTGGCTGGTAGTATAAATTTCATATTGTATATAAGCTTGGGGCTGACGTTGTTATATTTTTCTTAGCTTTTTGTTATGTCCCACTGCTGGGCAAAAGGCTCTTCCATGGACTTCCAAACCACTCTCTTCAAAGATATCCCTTGACAGTCTCTCGCAAAAACGTCCAAGTCATCCCGCCACCTTCGTTTAGGTCTGTCTTTTGGTACCCAATCAGTCATGATTTGTGCCCATATTAATATTAAAAATGGTGCTAATATTAAATATTTCTCATTTATTCCAGATTGAAATGAACGGCGAAGCCAGTAGGTGAGGTGAGCTGTATACGTATCGATATATACATTTATTTGTATTGTGACCAAGATTGTTTCTAGTCACTAATAGTGATGTTCAACTAAATGATACCATTATATACATTACGTCAAATCGATTAAAAGTCGCGGGCGACGATAATATTTATTATTATATAAAAAGTGCCTTTTAGAAGTATACTGCTAATGCAATCATACATATTTTTGGAATTCATGTTCCTTGTATAGTATTGTTATACAGGCTTTAAATGAAAGCATTCCTTATGTGAGTGTATTAAACGTGATGTGGAGGTGTACATAGATTATTTGAATTCCTGTTATAACAGGAATTCAAAAGATACTTGTAACTTTAGTTAGGGTTTACTAAACAGGCAATATTTGATTGCAATATTTGGCTGAAATGATTTCAACAATAGTTTAGCCAATTAAAAAAACGGCGGCCATTTCAAACGTAATTCTTTGGATATTCATATGCAAGATATTGACGTGAGCTCTATAATATTAATTACTGGCCGGCTGTAGTACCATATGGATGCTATTGCGGGCCAGCATATTACAGTTACAAATTTTCGAAGTAATATTGCTCGTTTAGAAGGCTCTTTTCTATATTTTCAATTGCAGTGTTATGAAGACTTCAAATTTTATCCGGTTTGACTTAGAAAAATATTTATTTAAATGAAGTCTCGATTTCATTTAGCTGTATTGGTGGGACCAATTGTATATACCTATGTTTTATATTGCAGAAGTAAATAATATTTTTATGTGGTGTGTGTAACGCATTACATGCGAATGAATATTTTACTGTGAACGTAATTTTACAATTGTTCTAAGTTCTCGCCAACGTAGAATATCAATTTAATAAACTAAGTACTTACGTTTAGTAGTAGGTTGTAGAAATTATAGACTGGTCAGTAGATAATTTTATTAACTAACACATTGACTGCCGTGCAGTTAACACAATTTATAATCTATTATTCGCGGTCACCGGGATCCGCGCCGGCGTTGAAAGGGTTAAGACAGTAATTTAAAATTATTCATGTGCACAGGCAAGTATTTCTTTCCAGCGGTTCTGAAAGGACTGTAGTTAAAACTAGCGAACAATTTTATTCTATAGTAAGTAAGCGGTGATTTAGAATATTATTTAAATTCAAAAGACGTTATATTTATCTCAATCGATGAAGTTTCCAATGTTAGTAAAATCATTATTATTTATTGATCAGTATAGTGTCATTTACAATGCAAGTTTAATCATATAAGTAATAAAATAAGTATTACAGAAGGCAATAAGGCACTTGTCTATTGTATTAAATTAAGACCAAGTGTTATACTGTCTATTAGGCAAAATAAATATTAGTATCTATGCAATTCTAAATAGAGCGCAACCATAGATGAACACGATGCGTGCAGCGGTGGCGGTCATAACATAACACGTTCGGCGTTCTACTAGTGTAAACAGGTGAACGCCAAAGCCAACGCTAACGCTGAACGCATATTTAATGTTTACTCTACGTTCTGCATTATACAAGCGCAAATAATGTACTGTGCTTCTTAGCAATACGGACGTTGTTAAACTTACATTTAGTTATAGATATTAATTATACGTAAAAATATAAAACCCACTATCACCAATCTCGAATTGAAACAAGTATCAGTATTAATTTGTGTAAATATTTACATTAATTCAAAATCTTTATCAATCTAAATTAAATGTTTAATATAATGGCTATAAAGCTTAATGAATTCATGAGGTGAGGCCTTTATTATTCAAACCAAATGGGCCGATAATCGAATAAAATGCCTTGCATAGAATCCTAATTTTACATGTACGGCTTAATGAAACCAACATAGACGCAGTGGCAATAAAATATGTCATACACACGGGAACCAATGTTGTAAAAATGCATTGCAAAACCAAATTATTTGACATCAGGAACATTTGGCCAGCTTTGTAGCACACATGTGACATGCTGTGTATGTGATTTAGTTTCTCCTCAATTAGCCGTGCTAGCAAACCTTTTTATCTACGAATGTCTTAAATACAGTAGTATGATGTATTAAGATATTGAAACTATTAAACAGGGTGTCCGGTAATTAATGGATAACCTTGAAATGTCTTATAGTAGAACTGCAGGCCGTGCAGAAAAATAAAAAAAAAAGAAGATTATATGTAAAAACACATCTCAGGTAGTAGTTAGGATAGATTTCTCAATTTTTTTTTCTGAACGGCCTTCATTTCCACTATAAGACATTTCCAGGTTATCCATTAATTACCGGACATCCTGTATATGTATTAAGATATTGAAAAGGATTTTATCGTGGTTTAATTAATTTATCTATTATTTAAACCGCGATAAAATTCGTGAAAATATGTATTCCTTAATTAACAGTTGTTTGTAGTAATTCCATTCTTATAATATTAGATTAGTGATTTAGCTACTTAATTGAATTTCGACAGTATTTATAAAGTACTTAAGTATTAGTTTTAGATATCAAGTTGTTTTTGCTACAAAATTACGTTATAGTATTTATCATGTTTCATAATTATATGCAGTATATTGACGGAAAATAATATTACGTTCATATATTATATTTGATTTGGAAGAAATTAATATTTGTTTAGAATTGTTTAAATAGAGATGGAAATATTATAATCTATTACTCAAATCACAGTGTACTCTTATATGTAAAGAGATCTTTTGGTACTTAATTATGTATTATTTTTATTCACTAAGTGCTACATTTTGCTTGGAGATCTTGATATATCCCCACGATATGTATTTAAGCTGTGTTAACAAATTAGTAACTATTCTGAGCTATCATTGGTATACGCTGCTAACGTTATAAGGATATAGCAATATAATTTATAACATTTTACATTTTCTTCTTTCAATTTCATATTTCTCTACGGATGCAGTCGATAGATACAAATGAAATAACATTGTAATGTTTTAAAAGCATATTTTAAATAAATGCCTGCTTTTTAAAATCTTTTATATACATAAAATTCTTCTAAAATAGTTTGTAGTGTCTCATAGTACCTACCTAATAAAAACAATATTTTACGATGTTATTTAATTTGTTTATATGCGTATTAACTACCTATGTAGTTAATTATCGCTCGCTTTAACGGTGAAGGAAAACATCGTGAGAAAATCTGCATTTCTGAGAGTTATCCATAATGTTCATGAAGATATATGTGAAGTCTGCCAACCCGCAAGAGGCCAGCGTGGTGGACTATGGCCTAACCCTTCTCACACTGAGAAGAGGCCCTTGCTCAGCAGTGGGACAGTTTAATACAGGGCTGATATTATTATTATATATCGTCACTACCTATTATTGTGTACAGGCATATAAAAAAGAAACTGCTGAGCGTCAAATGGTCCGAATGGTGTGTAAATGAATGATTAAAACTATATTAATAATAATGTATTTGTTGTAATTACTTAGATTGCCTTTTATGTTACTATTAAGTTAACTTAGTAGTATTATTTGTATTGCATTGTATAGAATGATTTTATATTAGTGTGATATTCGTTACAGTATTTCAGTAAACGTACAAATGTTCTTTAAACAAAACGGACACAATGTATGAACGCCATAACCCATGTGTTTTGAAAAGATGTTGGAAAAGTCGACGCTCTCATAAAGAAAAGCCTTTTGACCGACATAGTCATGTATGCATGGCAAAGCAAAATGTCTTCATGTCTACATGACAAATTAAAGGATGAAATCGTAGTTTGGCGCCGAGAGCACGCTTTTGATTTTTCGACGTGGCTGTCAAAGATTTAAGCATACAAATGTCTGTAGCATTTTTGTAGGTGCTATGTTGAATACAGATTGATATAAACACGTTGATTTTCTATGGCTAATATTTGCGACAACTTTTCTAAGGCAAGTAATTATTATACAAATTAAATAGGTAAAGGTATAACTTAATATGTAGTTCAGTATGATGGTGTTTTATAAATAATATACACGTATTCTCAAACCAGTAAAATCAGTAATATTTTGTATCGTTTCATCTCTTGATGATAGAGCATTATCATTTTAAGACTATAAACTTTAAGAGCTCTGCCCACTAGGTTTCTTCTTGTATTTGTTTTCTTGTTATTGAAATTGTATACCTCTCTATTCCACATAGTTATACTGTTTAAAATGTAATATGTATCCCATCTGAAGACAGCTAACTCAGGTTAATACCTTTATATAAAGTAGAGTGAGAGGAGCAGTTGCTTTTGGGTACCAGATGGCAAGTTGCGCCAAAAGCCAATTCCAGCGCAAATTTAGTAAACTTAATAGAAAAATTATTATTGTTTATATAACATAAAACTGAAGTAGAATTTACGTGGAGTAAAAGGGTAGACCGAAGAGTGCGCACTGCAATGTCGCTCTACTGACGTTACACTAGATTTGATACCACTGACTCAAATATAGTAATGCTCAACCTCTCATCTATTAGGGAGGTAAGTCGCATTAATATTAATATCTTAACAGCTGATTTTCAATACTCTATGTAATATTAAATAGCAATTATACTTGCAATTAGGACCGCAAATAAAGATTATAATCTTTAACTCAGCCAGACACAGACAGCAGAGGCAAAGCGATAGCGGAGGCGGCATTTTTGTATTGTTCGAATTAGTATAAAACATTACATAAGTACACAATCGGTGTGTAATATTTCATACTAATTTTAACAATACACCAAACACGTCACCGCTGTTTGTATCTGGCGGGCTTAAGGTGCAACAGGCACCTTAAGCCCGCCAGCTAGGTATGGCAGCTTTATGCATTATATTCGTCCACTGTGCCTTATTCAGTAATATTATTTTGAAGACGTACTTGTATAATATAGGGAATTCTGATGAGACTGAAAACAAAGTTCTGTCAAATGGAAAAATGAAAGTTCAAAAAGTCGGTCGATTCTCACCCAAAATGTCGTTTAATTATTTTCATTGTATGTTATAAGTACATAACATAAAATGTAAATGAATAATTGTACCTACTTATATTTATGTTAACCGTACCTAAAACATAACATTTATATCTTGCAACAATTCATTTAGTAAACACTTGAACACATATTCTTAATTGAATTTACTTTAACTATAAGTAAAAGTAAGTAACGTAACAATGTTTAAAAAACATTATAATGTAATGTGTTATTGCAAATGTTGTGTAAAAATTTTAGCCTAAGTGTTGATAATAATAGGTTGTTGGCTGTATTCAACGTATTTAGTAAATAAGCATCGCACACATCAAACATACCTATATCATAGGTACATTATAAAATATAACGCGCCAAGTAGTATATAAGTAGATATATATACATATATGTATGGTATAAGTGAATACAGTTATCGTCGATATTAATACATTATATATAATGTACTGTATCTAAATACCACAAAGTAGGTATTAATAGAACGTGTACCTGAATCAATATGTAAATATATTTTGTTACACATTTGAATATTGAACCTATATTTATATATAATCATGTATTGTTACAAAATAAATAAAACTATAACTGGAAGTTTAATTTTTATTATCTATAATGATTAATAACTTAAATAATCAACAATATAAAAAAATACATATTATACAAAGTGGCGCAAAACTTGTCACATTAAATTATATACTACCTTAAGCTGGTTGATATAAGACAGTTAACATAAACAAAAAAACAATTTTTGCAGAAATTAAAAATGATTATTGGAACAAAATAAATAAAATAAAATTAAACACAAATTGTACCACCATTGTAATAAGCACACACTAACCTATTTATATTCGTCACAGGATTATGGACATTATTTCATTGGTCTTTTTTGTTTCTTTTTGTGTTATTTTCGTTTGTTTGTTTTGTTTTAATATCGCTGCTTGAGGTCTTTGACATTTATCTCTGCATTACACATGATGTTCTGAATTATGAAAACAAAAAAAATGTCCTGTGGCTAAACTACTAAATACATTTGGTTCATAATTTGTAAATCGTCAAAGAATATCATGTAGTATATGTGGTATCAATTAATGTGATAACATTTGCGCCACTTTGTATAATGCTAGATTTTGCCCGCGGCTTCACTCGCGTAAATGTAGTTTAGGTTGACACCCTAACACTTAGCGGTATGAAATATACTTTACGACCTATTCTCATACCAACCAAATATACATAATATTTTATAAAAATCGGCAGAGCCGTATCGAAGGAGTGTGACCACAAACCCCGTGACACGACATTATTATATATACTTATATATATAAAATAATCACTAGCAGACTATGAATTAGTTTTAGCTGTAATGGTAGATTAATATAATAGTTAGTTACTTAGAGTAGCTTATATTTTAATGCCCGTTGGTAGCATGGGTTGGTAGAGACTAGTGATAGTGAAATTTAAAATAACGCCATCTATGTATGAAATTGCGTACTATTACGTATAACTACCGAAAGAGATATCGTTTCCCATGTGCATTGAAATGAAGTAGAGGAGTTTAGTACCTGTTAAAAGTTACAGATGGCATTAACAGATTCTTAAAGGATGCAAGATTAACTAAATCTTAATTTATTAATAAATCGCTATTGATACACAAAGCAGGCTATTAATGGAAAGCAATCCATTAATTAGGTCAGGTCAGGTAGGTCTAATCGAAATCTTCGATAATACCCGGGATTTTACTTAGAATAAAGAAGCACAGTTTGATCAAATTTGTGATCTTCTTTTCTCAAACAACTTTTTGTTGTATTCGTGAGGTGAGTAGAGTATACAGGTCTTTGAGGAGTCGCTCAAATGCGGTGTTTTCAGTAAGGGATTTTGATGATTTCAATTCATTAACAGCCGTTGGCACTCTAGACTTCATTATAAAAATAACAATTTATGTAACCTAAAATGTCTTTATGATAATTAAATGATTATTAAAAAAATATATATATGATACATATGATATATAGATATAAATGAGAAACAAGAAGATGTAGCAATAACTAAATATTTTATTTGTTAGGCGCAGTATACTATTTAAGGAAATTTATATACAACTAGATTTGCCCGCGGTTTCACCCACGTTTATCGTTACTGCGCCACCCCCGTGGGTCGTAGCGTGATGTTATATTATTTGTTTTCATTTCGATCCATTACTTCCTGAGACTAGCGCGTTCAACCAAACAAACAAACTCTTCACCTTTATAATATTAGTATAGATATATTTATTTAACATTATAATTATAAACACATTATAAAAGCGCAATAACGATATTATTTCACTTAAAATACTAATTGTTCGCCAAATATGCCGATCGTTCTACAAAATATCTTATTATATAGTTTTTTATACCTACTGATACCATCATTATGGTTAACACCAAGATTCAGAGCAATCGGACGCGGATAGGTTAGGTTAGAAAGCTAAGGCGGGAGCTCTGCTCCCGCTTTAGCCTTCGTGGTTATTTTTTAGAGTAGTATTTAACTGTATGAATACTGATTAGTACGCAATGCAATTTTAACGTAATTACATTAGATAAATAAAAATAAATTGGGATTTGATTGGTGTTTGATTAAAATATTTTTAGTGTGAAGTGCTTCTTTATTAGAAAGGAGTATTTTTATCATTACAGATTTGCAACAGTTATTAAAAAGGTGTTCGTTATGAAATATTTTAGTCAGCATATTTTAGTGCACAATTAGTATCTTTAGTGGAACAAAGGCATGTTTTGTAGTAGAAAACAGGAATAAATTGAGGAACAGTTAAATACTACCCTAAAATATATATTTAAGCATATTTGCACAGTATCTTTAACCCATGCAAACGCACATGCCTCTTGCACACACACATGAACACATACACATATACACGCACGTGAATACACACACTAGCACACACATGCATTCAACACCATAGCATTGACTTGACATGACTTTTTAATTTTTTTTTTATTGTATTCTGCATTAAATTTATTTCTGTTATTTTTCTGATCTCCGCCATGTTCACGGATGTGAGCGTTAATGGCTGCGTCACAGTTTAATACTATTGCAGCCATTAGCGTACATATTTATGTACATATTTTCGGAATATAAAAGTTATTGTTATTAGCTTTAAAATAAAATACTTTAAAATGGCGTTCGCCATGCAAATAGGAGATTTCAAGGTGGTAAACAATATAGTCTCCGTCATACTTGTGGCTGGTTCGTGCTCTGGAGGTGTATGCTATAGTCTCGTGCTCTCCAAGATGATGAACATTAAAGACTTTGATGATTATCTACTAGGTGGAAGAAAGATGGTGACCGTTCCAGTTGCTGTATCGTTTAAGGCCAGGTGATCTTTAATTTGTTTAGCCAATTTATAATATAAGAAGTTCACTTCGGCTTCGTTATCTGTAACAACGATTGTGAATAGCAACTTCCTACAGCTATAGAAACTTGAGTTGCCATTCAACGGCGAGAATAAGTGCGGTACTGCATTGAAAGAGCGTTGAAGTCAAACAAAGATATCAAGTTACTCTTGTACAAAGGCGCCAATGAGCGGCTGATATCTCTGCTGTTCCAGATTGAACAGAGCTGCTGCTTTCAGAACTAACAATAGACTATCCAGTCAGAGATAAAACTTACATCTTTACATTTTTAAAACAAGGGTAATATCAAAGTAGTCTTACTTCTCGTAGGAAGCAACAAATTTTATCAGGCTACACCAAAGTTCAAGCAATGCACTAGGTAATCATCATGTCAGTGTGGTATGATGATAAAGCTTTTTACTGGAATTCCATGGAAATATCACCAAAAATAAAAGCTAAAATGCTTCTATCCGTTTCTTGGCAACGATGTTGGCCTAAAGTAGCTGCTTATACTGGTTGCTTTCGTTCTAGAATCTGCGCTTAAACCTGACCCTTAGTATACATGTAAGAAATCCTTGCACCGCTTGAAAGCTAACGACTACAGCTTAATCGTCTAACAATAAGAAATATGTAGAACCAAGCTTTCATGAATTTTATATCTTCTATTGTAATTTTAGTTTCTTTTCCGGGGTGGCACTCCTGAGAATGCCGTCGGAGATGTATAATTACGGCCTGCAGTTCTGGCTGGAACGAGCGGGAACGAGCTATGTATTCATGGTTAACCTGTACGTTGCAGCTGTCGTCGTCTTATAAGGTACGAAGAAAATACGCTAGTTCTCAAATGACAAAATTAGAGGCTTTCGCGTAGACAATACGGGAATGACTTTATATGTCTCCATCTCATCATTGTCTATTACGCATTCTGTTCTAGTTTTGGTTTAAGTACGGTTATTACTTGTTGCGTCTAAAAATGTGCTTGATTAAATATAAATTTTATAAAGATTTTCATCAGCGGTTAAGGTTATGAGATTTACAATCGAGAGATCTTAGTTTTGATTCGCATCTAGTGCTCTATCGCTGGAACCTACTCCTAATGAACATTTAGCTTAGCTGAAGGCCCAAGGATATTTACATCCCTTTATAAAGAAAAAGTATAGATCTCTAATATTTAAAGGCACTTAATTCAACGCATGATCCTACTGATCCTACTAATAGGTATACTTTAAATAACTAATAATCATCCCTACTCACAAACGTTCATGGTGAGTATGGATGAATGGATGTTAGTTACTCTGCTACGCAAGAACTACTAAACTGATTATGACGACACTTGGTATGTAGATAGCTGGAGACGTGGATAAACGTATAGGCTACTTTTTATCCCGATATTCCCATAGAATCGAGACTTATGCGGGTGAAACCGCGGGGCGCGTCTAGTCTGTGCTATATTTGAAACGATGTTTACGTACCTACTATAAGCTAGTCAAAATCTGGGCAATTGTTCAAATAACCACATTTGGTGTACTATCTGCAGCTGCAGTTTGGCCGGACAATCCGCGCGGTTGCCTCGTTCCTATTTTTGATAGACGCGGTGAATATTGTATCTTCTTTATCCTTCTTCATGCCTAACTGCCTAAGAGTGAGCTAAATCAATTTCTATCTCTCACTAGGCTTGCTTAATATCAGTTATATCACGGAGCAATTGCCATCTGCATTCCGCAATCCAAGACTAACAATATTCTAACGTTAGATTAAAAGTTAGAATATTAGTGAGGTACTTACTGGTTTTATATGTGCCATAGATTACACAACACAACAGAATTGCAACTTTTTTCTGATGAATGAGTTTTATCACATGAGGTTTACAAATTCGACGTCACTGATCCTAGAGGGTATACCCCTCTTTTTTTTTTGTAACAGCTCTTGTTTACGAGTTATAGCTTCAACTAAATATGGTGATAACTAGAATAATATTAAGTTTACCTAATATAATTTGATATGGCATCGTCAAGACGTGTTTGTGTGAATAATCCGAATCATTTTTATTTAATTTTCGTAGAGTATATAAATAATAATAATAAGCTCAGCTCTCTGTCATCAGCTTCAGCAAGGAAGGCAAAAAAAAGAAAGGATTTTCAACTTAAGAACTAAACAAAATAAGATAATCTTTAAATATATCGTGTTTTATTATAAAAAGACCCATGTTTCATATTTTGTTAACTAGACTTGATAAAGAAATTTCAGTCATAGATTTAAAATTGTCATTTAAAGTTGGACTAATAACATAACCCAATCATCAGACATGCTGTTGTGCAGTGTTATCATAATAGGCGAGACGGCTTTGCATGATCTTTGAGCCACGGAGGTGGCTAATGGCTACCCATCTATAAATATAACAGTGTCAACGTACAGGAATATAGAGAAACGGTCGCTATTCGACAATCTTATGATAGCGCCCATGGACTACAGTAATCGCTGTTAATTTACCATCCAATTCAAGTTTCCATCAAGTGGGTAGTATGCTAGTTTTGCTACCTGTACGGGAACACAATAAAATACATATGTACAATACCCTGTATTAACCTGCCCCACTGCTGGGCACGGGCCTCTTCTCAGTGTGAGAAGGGTTAGGCCTTAGTCCACCACGCAGGCCCACTGCGGGTTGGCATACTTCACTTAATATTTGGATAACATTATGGAGAACTCTTAGACATGCAGGTTTCCGCACGATGTTTTCCATCACCGTTAAAGCAAGCAATAATTAACTATTTAATACGCACATAACTTCGGAAAGTCAGAGATGCGTGCCTTGGGATCGAACTCGAGACCTCTGCGTGGCAGTCCAACGGCTTCCCACTAGGCTATCGCTGCTGTAGTTTTATAATATACTACGCTATTGCCCGCGGCTTCGCACGCGTAAAAGTAGGTTATGTTAATAACAGTACTTTTATTAAATAAAATATAGCCTATGTTACTCGTTGATAATATAGCTTTATAATAGTAAAAGAATTTTTATAATCGGTTAAGTACTTTTTGAATAACGTTACAAACAAAAATGAAATTTTTCCTCTTTATAATATTGGTTATATTGTTCCTCGCCGCTTTTATACTTAATTGTTATTTTATGTGGTCTCTATGCAGCTTTAGTAAGTTTAATTTTTGTTACACTTATGTAGTGTTTGCTTGTGTTTATAATTTTCCTTGTCGAAAGTATTCTGTGCTTATTAATTGTATGCATTGAACTCTTCTTCTCACTAGCCTTTATTATTCCCAAATCACTCGGGGTCGGCTTTTCTGGTCTAACCGGATTTGACTGGATATCAGTTTTTATACGGAGCGGCTGCCACCTGACCTCCACAACCCGAAGGCTAACGATACCCTAAGTTTAGACCAGTGTCAGGATATTATAGGGCACTGACTTCCCAATAACGACTGCCATAGATCGTCATGGCAGCCGGGACCGACGGCTTAACGTGCCCTCCGAAGCACGGAGCAAGCGATAATTATCAATCAATACGCACATAATTTCGAAAAGTCATATAACTTCCGAAAGTGAAATCTTTCCTAGTATGCGACGTGGGTTCGAACCTGAGACCCTCTGCATTGCCGTCTGTTGGTCTCCCCACTGAGCTATCGCTGCTTCATCAATTGTATGCATTGAACTATTGGTAACAAAAAATTGTATGCGATTCAAATAAAAAGCAACGCCAGCACTAGCAACAATACCTGTGTCGCGGGGGACTTTCCAAACATTCAAACAACGGACACAAAATCCACCCAAACTCAGAACAACCATTTTTGGATCACACAAATATTTGTTCCGTGTAGTATTTGAACTCACAACATTCGGTGCAATAGCAGTGGCGATGCGACCACTACGCCATTCGCGCAGATATTTAAAACCTTTAAACAGATTCCGAACATTCAGCTTTCACTCTCTCTCACTCATCTTTATAATTTTTAAACTAAACGACTGCGCTAGCACTTATTAGATTAGGATTATATTTAATAATTTAATAAACTAGCTTCACCTCGCGGTTTCACACGCGTTACTCCTAAGCTTAGTAGCGTGACAATCTGATGCTCTAATAGTTAAAGGGATTACTGCAAACTAAAGAAACAAACAAGCTCTTTATGATAACAAACACTGTCTTTTAAGATACAGGTCTTACCTAGTTTAAAAGGCAGGATTTTCACTATTTTAAATCTTACCAACGACTAAATTTCTCCTGTAATTAACATAGCTATGTTCATTTGTAACAATCTATGTATCTTTTTTTGAGAAATAACCTTTATTATTATTATGATTATAATATCAGAATAAACTAAATGTGGAAGTTATAAAAGGCTGTGAAAGCTTAATAATAAACCTTAGTTTTAACACATTTATAAAGCATCCTAATCCTATCTAATATTATAAATGCGAATGCGAGTTTAATTGTTTGTTACGCTTTCTCGTCTTAACTACTCGACTTACCAGCATGAGATTTCTCATACACGTCGTCAGAGACACAGAAAAGGACATAATATAGCCCTTAACACCGTACAAAGTAATGATCCTGAGTGATAGACGTTTAGAGTGTTTTATGACAACTTTTTAGAGTGTTTAATGGCAACATCAGTAGCTGTAAAATTAAGGTTTAAGTGGTCGCTTCGCCACTGCCACATTGCCAAGTGTTGTGGGTTCGAATCCCGCACGGGACAAATATTTGTGTGATCCACAAATGGTTGTTCCGAATCTAGGTATTCTTTGTGTTCATTGTTTCAATGTTTGTAAAGTCCCCTGTGATATAGGATTTATTCCTAGTGTGAGTTGTCGTTTTATAAGAAAATATATCAGACATTGGATTTTTCCAAGTAAGCATTTTAGTAAAATCAAGTGTATATATATAATTTTTTTATAGAGTAGCGACGGCCGTCTTCCTGCGGTGCTAATAGACAGAAGCCGACGGCCGCGAACGTAAAGAAGAATCAAGAGGTAATTAGGAGGAAAAACCAAGCAACAAAGCTGTCGTGATTTTGTAATATTTTCATTTTCTATTAGGCCTTTTTAAACGCATTTTTATGTGCTTTAGCGACACGCCAGCGACCAGACACAATTGTTTATCAATTATGTCTGGCATTCTAGCAATTTACAAGTTTGTAATTTATGTTTAATGCAATGTTGCAATACGATTAATTTCTTGAAGGGAATTAAAGACGTGCTGAAAAGAAAGGGCCGCTACCACGAATCTAAACTTTTAGCCTCCGGGTGTAACAATTTTTAGTCCTACACCGGTTTTTGTAAGACCCGGTACTAAATAAAAGGCAAAAGCAGGCTCTTCTAAACAAAATCTTTCTGTCCTTGTGTTTTATTAAATAAAAACTTAAATTAAAACTAGGCACTAACCTAAATGTAACTGTGCCGACAACTTGTCGGCCTCGGTGACATAGTGGTTAGTGTAACCGACTGCCACGCTTGAGGTCGCGTGTTCGATTCCCGCACAAGTCAAACATTTGTGTGCATGACATGGATGTTTGTCTTGGTCTGGGTGTTTCTATGTATAATATGTATGTATTTACAAAAAAAAGTATAGGTATATGTATGTTTATCGATTGTCTAGTACCCATAGTACAAACTCTGCTTAGTTTGGGCTAGATGGTGTTGTGTGTAGGTCTTAGAATATTATTATTAAAAAAAACTGGAACTTCACAAACGAGTATAATGTCGCTCAAAGCTTACTATATGATTTCACTGAATAAACGATTTTTAACTTTATACATTGACTATTTTGTGTTACTAGTTCGGATTTGTCACCTTACATGCGTCAGATGAGATTGGGCGCGTTGGTTGGTGGTTTTGAATTCTGGACGTGCTACATTTCCGTCCATCAGGTTTCGGGTTCCAATCCCATGTCGGGCCAACGAAAAGTTATTGGGTTATTCAGTTAAGATATCTCAACAGCGGAGTTAGGAAGTTGGCGGTGTAAGACACCCCCGTGTTTTGGAAAGCACGTAAAGCCGTTGGTCCTGCTCCTGATCTCTCTCCGGTCGTGTCGGATTACCGTCCCATCGGATCATGGGAGTTAGGGAACAGAGAGTGCACTTGTGTTTGCGCACACACTTGTGCACTATAATATCTCCTGCGTAGTTGGCCAGTCTCTGTGAAGACAGGCCGCCGTGGCCGAAATTCAGTCTGAAGGAGGATATACAGGTGTCCGGTAATTAATGGATAATCTGGAAATGTCTTACAGTGGAACTGATGGCTGCTCAGAAAAAATATGAAAAGAAATCTATCCTAACTACTACCTGAGATATGTATTTTTTTTAATTACCATGTATAACTTTTTTGTATACTACGACCATAAATGAATGAAATCCATCGGTTTTTTGTTGTTTTATTATTAAACACTAATTATGCTAATAGATAGACAGTCAAAAGTATGCTATGCTATATAGATTGCAATCTAATCTAATCTTTTTAATATATATTTTCTTTTTTAATCTGTTTTATTATTATTGTTTTCACTTTTTCTGAACGATTTTCTGTTCTACTATATGACATTTTAAGGTTATCCATTGATTACCGGACACCCTGTATATATATCTCATTGCCATCCAAGGGGAAAGCTATCATGTAAGGAATTTTATACTTTATACATTAGATTAAGTAAGTAATAGGACTATTTGCTGGATAAAAGATACTCTTTGTCCTTTTTTTGTACCTCTGACTATGTGTAGGTATGCTAATTCATTTCATGATGATCGGTCAAGTAGTTAAAGCGTGAAAGCGTAACAAAAAAATAAACAAACAAACTCATATAAGGATTAGGATTAGTGCGGCTTTACTGATACAATATACGTCTTGAAGGAGAACTACACAGGACCGCAAAGAAAAAGGGTCGGTTAGAAAATCTTCAATATCTTCAAAAGTACCCGAACTAGCTTTATAAAATAAAGACTAAATTAAAGAATATTTTAATGTTCTTAAAAGAAAATAAAAAAGCTTTTAATTTTAATAAATAAAAATGCGTAGGTTTTACAGTATTTTCGTAAATGTAGATTGGTTACAGATGTGCCGTTTTCACGCACTTTAGTACTTTGTGTTGTCTCCGCGAGTTCGCAATACTGCTGTTATGCGATTCGGCATGCTTTTCTACTAGGTTTTGAGGCGATGCTGCGGAATATTCTGCCCTTCCTCTATTAGAGCCTCTTTCATTACACGTAGCGTGATTGGCGGCGGATTCCGCTGACGTACACGTCGTCCCAGTTCGTCCCATGCATGCTCAATGGGGTTTAAGTCGGGGCTGCGTGCTGGTCATTCTATGTGTGTGATACCGACTTCTTGAAAATAGGCAAACATTAACCGAGCCGTTTGCGGGTGGCATTGTCTTGCATAAAAACGGCATTCGCGCCCATGTCCACTATAAATGGACCTACGTAGTCATTCAGAATTTCTGTGACATGTCTTTCTGCAGTTAAAGTTCCATTTTATATCACCACTAGCTCAGTGCAGCTTTTGGAAGAAATCCCAGCCCACACGTGAACAGAGCCTCCGCCGTATGGTACTTTTTTCTATACAGGCTTGGTTATAGCGTTTTCCCGGTCTTATGTACACTCTTTTCCTCCCGTCGTGCCTGTATAAACAGAATCTAGACTTGTCCGAAAACATAACTCTTGACCAGTCATTCAGAGTCCAATTCTCGTGTTCTCTTCCATAACTCAACCTTGAGTTACTGTGGTGTCTTTCTAGTTGTGGGCCATTTGCAGGTCTTAGTGTAATTCAACAGCCGTAAGAAAGCGATTTCTCAAAATTGTTGACACCATATAGCGATCCTCCCACGCCCTCGTGCACCTTGTTCGGCCTGTTCCTGGTCTTCCGAACTGTAGAAAGAGTCACACCAACAGTTCTCGCTGTATTTCGCTGACTGTGCCCATCTTCAAGCATTGTCAGGATCCTTGTACATTCTTCATTCATAAGGCAGAGACACCACATTTATAACTTTTTTATTGCAATTCTAAAACAAACGCGAAAAATTTTTGGTACTACATTCAAAAATTTATTATTTATTTTACATTTTCAGTTTTTTATACAATTATCAAAAAAAAAAGGTTGTATATATTATTTTATGTGGCATTAAATATTCTTTAATTTAGTCTTTATTTCATAAAGCTAGGTCAAATACTTTTGAAGATATTGAAGATTTTCTAACCGATCTTCTTTCTTTGCGGTCCAGTGTAGACATACGATTATAAGAAGAATGCTTTTGTGATATACGTGATTAATTCACATGAAAGCCATATTATATATTCCATGTTATAACTATAGCCATATCTGTATAAAAATGTGTAAAGAGTAAACATTCTATCTCCTTTAAAGCTAATTGCGCGCACAGATCGGTATGGTGTTTGGTATAATACAATTTTACATGCTATATAAAAGAAAATAATTAATTACGATAGAAAATCGACCAATGTGCTATCTCTAGTCGTAATGAAATATCCATAAATATAATCCATAAATTTCTTTGTATTACATCATGGGGTAGAGCACATTTGATGAAATTAGAACGAGTTTAGCGAGCGTTGCTCAAATTTATCAAGTTTAAACTCTTTAGGTCCCACCGCTGATACTCAGAATGGAAAGTCCTAACAATTAGACAATTATTCATAAAGGATACCATAATGTCTCAACATCGCAAATTTCTCTTTACGAAACAAGAAAATTGCTAGACGCACTGATAAAGTTTGTCAAAAAGATTTTTATAAAACCGCATCTATAGAAAATTTCAATGCTATCTGGGGCCTTTCTTATATAACAAAATTCTCAAAATATATCCATTAAATAATCATTTCTGTAAAACAGCTTTATTAAACTGGCTACAGACTCAAACGTATGATGATATAGAAAATTGATTTCTAAACTTGAAATGATTCGTTAAATTTTTCTATTGTAGTGACTGCGCTAGTTAAATTTGGAATTGGTTTTAATATATATTTAATGCATACCTTTTTTAGAATAATATCTATCATGAAAAATACAAAGTTTTAAATTGTATCTCACGGCTGCGCTCACATAATATTTTCGGGATCGTCCGACTAGTTTTGGACTCGAATAGAGTCCTTATTTCACATTATTATATCTTTTTTGTAATTGGCTGTAACATGAATTCATAAAATATTAATTCACATTACATGTGTAAAATAGTGATAATTTCGTGCATACACATCAAACAAATACTAGCGGTCGCCTAGTGGTCGAAATTCGACCATAATTGATTTAAATTTTAAGTTATTAAGGTTTTATTGTCTAGAACTATAACCCTTATAATCACATTTATACAAATTAATCAAACAAATTCGTAAGCTTGCTACTTTGTTTTCTCTTTTTATTTATTACATATAAATACGTAAATATATTATAATATAAATAGTATATATCGTTCCAATCCACCCAAACGTTGCCTGTAAGATATATGTAACCATAGTTACGAAGAATAGTACTATATCAGTCGAACCATGCCGAAATACTACGAACGCGATTCGACTGCGTGTCTCAAATGCATGGTTGTGTGCGTGTAGTGTTTTTTGATTAATTTAATGTACTTCTAATGCATATTTAATATAAATATTAGGATTTGACATTCCTTCTCCATATAAACTTTAACTGTGCCAAATTTCATACGCCTGCGTACGCGCAATTTTCGTAAAAAGTTTTTGCTACACGTATTAATATACGTATTAATTTATACCGTCCTTTCCTCAAAATCTGTAATTTCTACATTTTTATTACGTTTGTGTCAATTACAACAACAAAATCAACAATAATTAAATAAAAATAATAATGTGCCTAGGTTCATATTTGTCGTGTTCACAGAACGACGCTTTGTCATGTTTGTTACTCAAATGAAGGTAAAAGTGAAAAGATCGATATTGTAAGTTGTTGATTTGAGATTTTAAATTAGTTTGGATAAAATAATTTGTGTCATACAAGTACCCCCAAATACAATCTATGAAGATTTTATATAAATTTTCTTTAAAATAAAGGTGTACATGTTTGTGTCTTATGTCATGGGAGATACTAACGTCTAAGATACAGGTTCGGCCTCGTTTAGACGTTAGTGTTTACATTGAATTATTCGTATGGAACTGCATCATTCGTTGTAAGACATATTGTTGTATGAACTTGCTTCACTCAAGTTATTTTAGTTATTAACCTTTGAGTCTTCTTCAGAAGGTTAATGAAAACACTATGTCGGTCTGTGTGTCTGTCTGTTAGTGACAGGCATAGCTCCGAAACCACTGGACCGATTGATTTAAACTTGCTGTACAGACACCTTTGGGTTATCCCTCGGTCAAGTTTGAATATGGGCCCTGTGGGTTAAAAGACCACTGAGATATAGGGGTCACAAAGTCATAAGGTCAGGGGATATCCACCAACAGAGTGATTTGGAAGTCCGAGGGACCAGCTTTTGCTCAGCAGTGGGACATTACAAAAAGCTGATTACACCCATCTCGTTTATTTACCTTATACCACTAGATCGCACCAATGGGGTTAATTACAACACTAGTCGTAGTGGTTTTAGAGGTTACCTTGTCTCTGCCACTGCGCTGAGTGATCGAATCTCACACGGGATGAATATTTGTGTGATTCACAAAAGGTTGTTCCGAGTCTGGATGTTCTTTGTGTCCGTTGTTTGAATGTTTGTGAAGTCCCTCGCAATACAGGAATTATTACTAGCACGGAAAAATACTATCAGTTGGTGCCATCGTGGTACTACTGTTAGATGGTCAAGCGAGTGTCAAAATGAATGCACAGTTGTTCTCGCCAGTAGTGTGGTAGTTTCAGCCACCTGAAGCGCGACAGATCGCGGTCACCACGCGTTTGGCTCTGAACGCAGCGCCACCTGCAAAATCTGCTTTGCTCACTAGTATGTATTTATGCATTATATTATACACTGTTACATACTTAGACTACACAGTAACGTTTGTCACACCGATGGATTGCAGACACAACGTTTCGTTTTAACGGAGACTATCTGCGCACGAGATAATAAATAATAAATAATAAAATAAATATTCTTTATTCCAGGCAATTTTAAACCCATAAGACATACAAACATACATTAATATTTAAAAATAAAATAATAACAATAATAACAAAATAAACATTTAAAAACTTAACCTAAATTAAATTAAGAGCAATTACTATAAGTCTTTTCTCTCTCTTTTTAGATGGACTAAATGGAATACAGTGGACACAATTTCGTTGTTACTCATGGCTACTCTGTTGTAGAATGAGAACCTGAGTTTCTGTAGTAGCGCGGCAAAACCTGCAACTCTGCTCTCAGCGAACATGTCAGTCGCACTACACCGCCATGTCAGGTTCATCATCACCCGGAATGCATTATTATATTGTACACGAAGAGTGTTATACGCACTCCTCGTGTACCGGTACCAGAGTTGGCTGGTGTATAACGACTGACAGTACGCCTTGAACAGCGTTACCTTCACTTGTTTAGAGCAGTGGTAGAAACGTCTGGCTAGCATGTTACTTCTACAGGCTATACTGCGCCTCTGTCGTTCCAAATCGTCATCATCCGATAAATTATCTGCTACAATATGCCCCAGATATTTAAATTTCGTAACAATTTTTAACACTGTTCCACATAAACTTATCGGTAGTATTACATCAGGGCCTTTCTTATATTTAAATATCATAACTTCCGTTTTCTTTACATTGTATGTTAGGTGGTGTCGAGTTGCATACTTCTCACATATATTTATTAGTTTCCTAATGCCGTTGACCGACGGACTAAGCAGCACCATGTCGTCCGCAGAACTAAGGTTATTAACGCGCACTCCACCGACCTGGCATCCGACTCTGGTGCTGCTCAGTTCCTCGATCAGCTCGTTTATGTACAGGTTGAATAAGACCGGTGACGTCAGACCGCCCTGCCTCACTCCACTTGTTAGAGTATACGTCTCTGACATAGTATTATTCCACTTCACCTGATTTACTTGATTGGCATACCAGTATTCTAAAATATTTAATAATAATGTCCTCCAGACCGAATTTCGGTTACGGCGGCCGGTCTTAACGGAGACTGGCCATCTGTGCAGGAGATAATAATATTATAGTGCACAAGTGTGTGCGCAAACTTGCGTGTCACTCTTAGTTCCCTAACTGTTATGATCCGATGGGACAGTAATTCGACACGATCGGAGAGAGATTAGGCGCAGGACCAACGGCTTTACGTGCTTTCCGAGGCACGAGGGTGTCTAACATCGCCAAATTCCTAACTCCCCGAGACCCCAAACCCGAGACCTCATGCACAGCAGTCGCATTCACTACCGCTGAGCCAAGACGTGCGCCGCTGCGCACGAGATGTTACAGAGCATACCTACAGTGGTGGCTACATAGATCCAATAGCCCTGCTTGCTTTTCTAAGGCCTAGTGCGGATTGCCTTGCGTTTTTTAACGCATAATCTGTGAAGTATATAGTGTCATAGAAGTGCGCGCATTGCAGTGAAATAAACGCAATGGGTAAAGTCATAGTTGGCCTCCCGCTGCAAATTTACGGTGAATCTACCGCACATATTTCTGTATCGCATAGAGATCTCAAGAAGTGCCGGGCACTACGGTGAAAAAAACGCACTGAGACACTCAGTCAGTTGCTGTTGGGACGCGACACAGATATGTCGTCACCTGGCGTTTCTTTTCGTTTCCTTGTGGTAAATTTCAACACCAACAAATCTTAGAAAATTATCAAAAGATTTAACGCTCATTCTGTAATATCCGAACAGCTTTTTTGGATACGAACGTAGATCGTTATATCTTACGAAAAAGAAAGCCCTTCATAGGCCTTTAGGCCGTCAAGGGATGAACCCAATACCGTTTAGGTATCCTTTTTTACGCAATAATAAATATATACAGATAGCAACTCTTATATCGTAGTCCATAACGATGACGTATATGCACCACACCTGGAGTTCGAATAACAAAACGTGTTTATTCCGCGCAGTGCTAGCAATGCTAGGCCTAAAACAACTTATTGTGGTCAACTAGAATTTTACCCCGCCTTCGTTCGTTCGCTTAAATGAAGACTAGATTAGGTTAGTTTTTGGATGATAGGAATTACTCTATGTTTCCCGGTGTACGTGTATGCGAAATTTAATGATGGTCGGTCATGTTAAGGTGTGGTGTGAATGCGTAATAAACAAACAAACTCACATTCGCATATACAACGTGTGACATATTAAACGCACTTCCTGAAAGTACTTTGTTCAGAATCGGCTACAGAATCCATTTCTGTCATTTTAATAAAGGTATTTTTCTGTCCTAAAATAATTAAAAAACTGTAAATTATAGTCATCCTTTTCTTTAACAGTCGAAATATACGAAAATGTATCATAATTCAAGCCAATAAGGTTTTTGATGCAATAAAGGCAATAATATTGGATTTATTGTAATATATCCATAGTATCCGCGCACAATAAGGAGAACTAATTCGTTAAATTAAAATATTTAAGTACCTACATAAAAGTAACATTTTAATGATTATAATATTATTACGATTTAATAATCTAAGTGGTGTGTGAGGTTGTGCGTTATATTTGTAACACGTTGTGTAATAATAGTTATGAAGTTAAATCCTTAACATGTTGTGACATGATGTGCATATATTTATATTGTAATATTGCTTTTAGAAGCAATGTATAAATATACACTGTACAGCTTGTATAATTATTTTTATGAGGAACCATTCTATTACGTGGGCTGAAACTGAAATATAACTGCAGACGTACAATAGGCAGAAAATCAGTGTCGATAAAAGAACTGTCAAAATTATAATAATGTCTAATTATTAATTTACTAAAAGTGAGGGTTATTATGAGTGATTTTCCTGTTAATTAGCCTCTGACATGAGTTTGCTTGTCTTTCCGTACGATCACAGCTCACGGGTTCGCATGCCAAAACTGGTAGTAATTTTTTGGTCTTCTGTTTGAAATTCTTTCGTGGTACCGTTAGGTTCTATATAAAGATATATTTATTTGCTTCAAACATGTGTAGTTTACAGAAAATGCATCCTATCACAGTTGAATAGGTAGGTTATGTATCAACATGTTTTAATATAATTAATTAGAAATTAAATATTGACAATACATAAAAAGCAGTGAATATTTCGAGTAATCAAATTAAAATCATAAATAACATAATAGGGGTTAAAGTATGAAGTTGCCGTTGCGCCAGGAGGCGCTATCTCGGTTAAACCCTCTCCCCAACCGCAGAGCCGGGCGCCGGAGGGCGCGAGATGACCTCCAGCCACCCTGAGGTTTGACCTGGGGGTGGCGGGCTTTGTGGGCCTGCCCGCCATCCGTTCAGCACCAGGTCCGAGAGGCGGCGTGCGTGTTCCCACGCGCGCCTCTGTGTCGAGTCCGTCTTCCCTCTAGGGGGGAGACAGTAGGGTTTTATTTGAAGTAGTGCCTATTTTGGGTAGGTCTTTCGTGTAGTGGCCTGCCGTTTCATACGGCGGGCCGTAACCTCGGCGGGGTCGCGACCGCATGCGAAAGCGATTCGCGCGGCCCCGTCGGTAGTGGTTGTGTCGAGGAACACCGTGGTAGGTTTAGTCGGTATTCCGGGAGGTACATTATCATTTAACATCTTTATTTTACCCCGGCGAGTCCGACATAATCCCTCCGCCCGCCCCCGCGGAGGGATATGCGTCATTGCATTCCCCCACGTAAAAAAAAAAAAAAAAAAAAAAAAAAAAGGAGGCGCTAGCTCGGGGCGAAGGACCGGGTCTTGCCGCAATCAAGGCGGCGAGGTCCGAGCTCCGCCAGGTCCTAGTGGCCAATTGGAAGGAACGACTTGTGCACCCCAGTGCCGGGCACGCCACGATCGTGGCGGTAAGTCCCGTTTTTGAGGAGTGGCTGGAGAGGCGGCATGGCGCCCTCACCTTTCGGCTGACACAGGTTCTAACTGGCCACGGTTGTTTTGGCCAGTTCCTGTGTCGTATACGCCGGCAAGAGACGCCCGGTTGTCACCACTGCGGCGACTGCCGCGACGTTGTTGAGGACACGGCGCTGCACACTTTGGCGGTTTGCCCCGCCTGGGCATCGCAGCGCCGTGATTTGATCGCGGCAGTCGGATCGGTTGCCCTCTCGCTCCCGGCCGTAGTTCAGTCTATGGTCCGGAGTGAGAGGTCATGGAACGCCGTCGCCTCCTTTTGCGAGGAAGTGATTTCCATCAAGGAGGCGGCGGAGCGGGAGAGGGAGCGTTTAAACCCTCTCCCCAACCGCAGAGCCGGGCGCCGGAGGGCGCGCGATGACCTCCAGCCACCCTGAGGTTTGACCTGGGGGTGGCGGGCTTTGTGGGCCTGCCCGCCATCCGTTCAGCACCAGGTCCGAGAGGCGGCGTGCGTGTTCCCACGCGCGCCTCTGTGTCGAGTCCGTCTCCCCTCTAGGGGAGACAGTAGGGTTTTATATGACGTAGTGCCTATTTTGGGTAGGTCTTTCGTGTAGTGGCCTGCCGTTTCATACGGCGGGCCGTAACCTTGGCGGGGTCGCGACCGCATGCGAAAGCGATTCGCGCGGCCCCGTCGATAGTGGTTGTGTCGAGGAACACCGTGGTAGGTTTAGTCGGTATCCCGGCAGGTACATTATATTCTCAACATCTTTCTTTACCCCGGCGAGTCCGACATAATCCCTCCGCCCGCCCCCGCGGAGGGATATGCGTCATAGCATTCCCCCACGTAAAAAAAAAAAAAAAAAAAAAAAATGAAGTTGCCGTTGTATAATAATAGATACTTTGAATTGACATAAAACCTTCATGATCAGATTTTTGAGTGAAACTTTTTGCACACGAGACTTATAAGATTCTTCTTATAAAAAATGTGCATCATTCGATTTTCGTCTATCAATTGTTTTTTATTCAGCTTAGATGGGAAAGATGGATATTTCGAAAATCCGAGTCATTTTTGAATACGAGTTCCGACGCGGAACTAACGCGGCAGAAACGGCTCGCAATATCAACGCTGCGTTTGGAAACGAGACTGCTGAATGAACGCACCGTGCGTTTTTTGTTTAAACGCTTTCCTAATGGAGACTTCGACTTGAAGAACGAATCACGGGGAAGTCCGCCCACACAGGTGAATAACGCTTCATTGAAGGAGATGGTGGAAGCCGATCCGAGTCAAACTACCCAGGAATTAGCGGCATGATGTAATGTTACCCTACCTACAGTATTGGCTCATTTGCATCAAATCAATAAGATAAAAAAGTATGAAAATGGATGCCTTATGATTTGACTGATCTGCAGAAAGAAATGCGTGTTAAAACTTGTGTTGTCTTATTGAATCGGTACAGAAATGAAGGAATTTTGGATCGCATTGTGACATGTGACGATAAATGGATTCTTTACGATAACCGTAAGCGAAAAATGCAATGGCTAACCCCAGGTCAAATGCCGCAACAGTGCCCTAAAGCAAAGCTTACCAATAAAAAGGTAATGGTAACTGTTTGGTGGTCTCTTCATGGTGTTATTCACTATGCTTTCTCAGGTCTAGTCAAGCAATAATAGTAGATGTTTACTGCGCCGAATTTCGAACAATAATGGCGAAACTGGCAGTGAAACAGCTCCGACTCGTGAATCGATCTTCACCATTATTGCTCCGGGATAACGCAAGACCTCACACTGCACGAGAAACCGTTGTAACTCTACAGAAGCTACTGCCGTTAGTATCCATAGATCATTCTCCGTGCTCGTCACATCTTGCTCCAATGGTCTACCATTTTTTAAACGATTTGGACAATTTTATACGTGATAAAAAAAATTCTTCCTTGATTACAAAATGCTTTCGCACAGTTTGTCGAATCTAGATCCCCGGAGTTCTATCGTAAGAGCATAAATGAACTTCCGTTTAGATGGCAGCAATGTATAGATAATGAGAGTAAATATTTCGATTAAATAAATATGGTACATGTTAGAAAAAACGAGTTTAAATTTTTCAGTACAAATCGGCAATTTTATATGTTAACCCCTAATAAGGTAAGAATACAACAAAAAATTATAGAAGTAGGTGTATTTCCGGTATAAAATGTCAAACAAGAGAGTCAAAATAGGAGAGGAAGGAACGTTAAGTAAGTTTTCGAACTCTGTGGTGCTATTTAACAATTAATTAGACTGCATATATGTATGTATATCGGTGGCAATAAGCTTGCCCCCATTATGTGACATCATAAGACATAGCTGGCCAAATGAAGAAGTAATACACTTTTGCCTGTGCCTTCGGTAATATAGACACATGAGTCTACGTTATGTAATGTGTGAGAGTGAGAATAGTATTTCATAGCGTGATCTCTAATAGGTTAGATGGTGAATATGTTGGACGCTATTGCAAGTTTTCTAACAAAACATTGCTCGATTTTCCATCTCTGGATTGTAGGAGATTGCACTTCTTACATAGAGTAACACTGTCTATTAAAATTACTAAATAAATAAGGCAATCATGCGAGTTTTCATAATCTTAAAATATTTTATCCAGCTGGTAAGAATGCATGCATGCATGCACTATATAGTGAACTAGCTAACCCGCGCAACTTAGTCTGCTTCACATAAGAGAACTTCCCCGTTTTTGCAACATTTTTCATCGATGCTCCGCTCCTATTAGTCGTAGCATGATGTTATATAGCCTATAACCTTTCTTGGTAAATGGGCTATCCAACACTAAAGTATTTTTTCAATTCGAGCCAGTAGTTCCTGAGATTAGCGCGTTCAACCAAACATACAAACAAACTCTTCAGCTTTATAATATTAGTATAGATAAGGCCTCCAAGGCTCTGGGTTTTATCATAAGATCGTCTGCTTCTTTTCGTTCGTTACAAAGTGTAAAGATGTACTGCTCTTAACTTGCGAAGCCATCTTGAGTATGCTTGTCAAGTATGGAATCCTCAATATAAAATCTAAATATCTCGAATTGAAGGTATACAGAGAAGGTTCCTGAGGTACTTAGACTTTAAAGCGCAACAGTGTTCAATTGATTGTAATGAGCGATGCAAGCGGTATCTTTTCTTGCCCCTTGAATTTAGACGCACGGTTTACGATCTCTGTCTTGTGCTAAACTTTGCGCAAACATTTATTTCTTTGTGCATTGCGACCAGCTCCATTGACTGTCCTAAACTTCTTGCAGGCATAGAATTACGAACTAACCAATTGGGCCTCAGACAGCGACCTTTATTAAATATTCCATTTGCGTCTACGAATTATCGTCAGAATGCCTTCCTATTACGTGCAGTGCTAGGACTTTTAATAAACTTTCTCTTGAGCTTAATATGGATTTATTTAATACCAGACCTAACACAGTTAATAAATTTATGAATAATGTTTTCTTCGCAAACAACCAGCATTAACTCAAGTTTTAAATTTGCCTGTGTAACCTAACTTAAGTAAATTAATTGTAAGCAAAAACATAATTAGTTCATAGTTGAAATAAAAGCTGTATTATTAATATTGTATATCTGTGGAAGCTTGTTGTCAGCTTGTACTCTGAACATTTTTATACCATATATATGTATTATTTGTCTGTAAGCTTTCCGACAATAAATAAATAAATGTATCGTACAACGAGATTACGTCTAAAATTTTCTCATTAGCCATTACATGAAGTACCTATGTACGCATTGCTTGTGGCGGCCTTAATTTAATGTACGACGATACATAGAATGTAATTCTATTAATAAGCCAAACGGACACAAGGGAATGCTATCGGCGGCAAAATATTATCTGGTCTAAAAAAAGGTATGTAATTAGTTACCAACAAAGATCGCGTTAATTCTCGTTTTATTTTATATAAATATAACTAGCTGACCTGCGCAACTTCGTCTGCTTCACATAAGAGAATTTTATCTGTTTATGCAACATTTTTCAATTATGCTCTGCTCCTATTGGTGGTAGTGTGATGCTATATAGCCTATAGCCTTCCTCAACAAATGGGCTATCCAACACTAAAAGATTTTTTCAATTCGAGCTAGTAGTTCCTGAGATTAGCGCGTTCAAACAAACAAATAAACAAACAAACTCTTCAGCTTTATATAGTATAAATTATTTGTGTTAAATGTTTCTTGACTAGAGTCATAAGTAGAAAATATATAGCGACAATTGTCACAAACAATGAGTTTTGGCCGACGGACAATTGATACGCCGCCGGCTTTTCTGCTCCTAAAAAAATAAAGCAAGCCATAATGAGTGACAATGAGATTAATAATAAAATCTAATAGGTACATTTATATGTAGAAGAGTTCTGATTTAAACAACCGGTGGCTGAACTGTTGAAGTCATCGCAACTAAAACAGTGACTATAAACTATCGTGAGATTTAAATTCAAGCAACTATTAGCAGCAATAACCTAGTGGGAGATCGTTGGACTGCAAGACAGAAGTCTCGAGTTTGATCCCAAGGCGCGGTTATATGCGTATTAAATAGTAAATTATCGCTCGCTTGAACGGTAAAGAAAAACATCGTGAGGAAACCTGTATGTCTGTGAGTTCTTCATAATGTTCTCAATGATATGATATGTACCAACAAGTTTGGGTCCTCATACCTCTGCCGAACGATCAAGGCATGGAATTCTCTGCCAAGGCACGTGTTTCCTTCTTCCTTCAATCCTGGGTCCTTTAAGCGGTGCGTGAAAAAGCACCTTCTCAGGCCGTCAAAGTAGAGACCTCAACATCGCCTCGGCTGCTATGAGGACGATGTGGAGGCCACTGCTCTTAGACCACACGACTGCTTACCATCAGGCGGAGTGTGGTCATTTTGACGAGCAAAATAAAAAAAAAAAAAAAAAAAAGAAGTCTGCCAACACGCACTGAGCCAGCATGGTGGACTATGGCCTAACCCTTCACACACTGAGAAGAGGCCCGTGCCCAGCAGTGGGGCAGTTTAATACAGGGCTGATATTATTATAAATGGAATGTTAACAATATATAATATACACATAAAACCACGTATAAAATAAATTAAATTACAACATTACTTAAGTTTAGTCATTTTACATTCAGAAAGACATTTAAATGGGAGTTATTTCAAAAACGTGGTGTACAATTTTGTATGAAGTTTGGAAAGTTATAAAATTGCTTGGAATTGTGGAGATGAGGAGAATAACGTAAATAGTCAGGTGTTGGCGAATGTGCGGGACCGACCGTGATTTACATGCGACGCGCGACGTGCCACGCGCCACGCGCACCTATTAAAAGTGCCGCCAACATTGTGCCTGTACCCACAGCCCTGTCCTGAGTCTTCGCCCTTAGAAAGTACCACCCTTATAGCACGTAATCTTAGTCTAAGAACATTTGACTTCGAGCAGGTGAGAGGGCGCTCAAATATTTTTAAGTGTTACATACTTACATACATATACACTCTTACGCTTATATCCCCTAGAGCAGGAGAAAAAGTGTATCCTCGACATAGCGCCTGCTATAGCTTTAAGTTCTACGAAACAGGGGGCCAACCGATACCTTCTATCGAACAATTATGCTCAGTAGCCGGAGAACTGGAATCATCTAGATGATATAATCTCACCAACAGGGTGAGATTTCATTGACAGATAACTTCAATAACGCAATATTTTTTACGATCCGCGCCCAACAAACATATTCACTACCGCTGCGCCACCGAATTGAAATAGGTGTAAAGATTTAGATTAGAACCTTGGAACATTAAATTTAAGGATACACAGATCGACGTTCCAAAAAAAGGAAACATTGCATCAAATCTTTCAATACAAGCATAGTGGATAAATGGTCACCGTAGACACTGTAGCTGTTATATTTAAAGACTACGTGTATATTTATTATACAGGATAGGAATCATATTTAGTTATTACATAGTTATCACAGCAAGTATGATTGCACCATTTCTTTACAATAAACTAAGTACTAAAATGTCGTCAAATGTCGGACTGTTTAAAACGGCAAATAGCAATAACGAAAACGTTTACCGTAAAGTAATTATCGCCATAATACCCGCGTTTAGTTTGATGTCTTTACAATATCCACTTAAAATAGTAAAGACGGGTAAATTTCTTGAGGCATCAACGCAAACCACTCGCGCGTCAAACGACTCAAACAAACTTATTCAAGCAAGCTATAAAATCGCAAATTTCTGACAAAAAGCATCGTAAAACTGATTGCGGCGTCGAAAAGCCTCGAACGGAGGCTCGATCGTAAACTGAATTGGCCTAGGAACTGTTTAATTGCGAACAGTAACTTGTAATTAAATATGCGTAAAACGAAATACATTCTGTTTGTGAAAGAGGGAAATATTGGCGTACTAAGTCTTGGGGTAACTTGATAAATAAAGCATCTATGATTTGGTTAGGTAAGAACAGGCTAGACAGCCTTAATAGAAAACACAAAAATATCTTAGATGCATTTTTTTTTCAGAAATGACCTGCATCGGTACTTATTGGCGCTATTCCGGCCATGTTTATATATTTTGCTTTACACCTAAAAAGTTCTAAGGGTAAGCCATATGGCTCACCCTGATATACCTACCCTTATAACTTGTTATGTTATTGTTATGGCTATACTGGCTATATAGCCATATATATCTTATATATCTTCATACATATATATATATATCTTCATTTTTAATGTTATGCCTGTAAATAAGTGTATTACACTTTTCTTTAGCCAGCTAAGTTCAGGTAGCTTAGCCAAGGTGAGCCAACATGGGGTAAAGAATAAAACGTTATACTTAGGAAATTAAGTTAAAAATGTTTGCCCCTATGTTTTGCGTAAATAAAAACGGTATCATATTCTCAAACTTTCTTTAGTAATAAAATAATTGTATTATTATTCTCTTTATTATTTCACTTTAATTGTCCATTATAGTATTTGAATGTAATATTTAAAAAAATAACACTTTTTATTATTATAACAATTTGAGCATAGGCGAAGTAGCTATACCTGATCAATCTGACTTACAGGCCACGTCGTTTCCGATCTATTTAAAAATATATCAACGTTTTTAGTTTTCCTCTTGTAATATATTCCTGGCTTGTTAACGGCGACGAAAGCTAAATAGGATGTAACAGATAATGAAGCCCCCCGCGGCGAGACCGCGCTACACAACTTTATAGTCATCGTAAAAAGCACGCGGCCCATCGTGGTAGACGCCCAATTAATTAATGAGCCAACTTGAAAATGAATTACCCAAGCAGTCCCAAGGTGTTCTGAATAACGGCGCTTACGCCTTCATACTTAAGACTTCTGAACGTGAAATAAAATGTTATTGTTTTTGTTATTTGTGACTCCCATTCTGCTAAATTGTAGACATATAAAATAAAATTAATGTTGATTGTTGTTTTATGTGCATTGCTTAAATATTTTTATAAATTAACCGAATATATATAAATAAACTTAATTTTAATAACACCGAACTGGTATGCATTTTATTCAAAGTGTTACAGCCGATGTCTCAAAAGCAGATCAACACAATTCGTTAGCAGACGCTCATACATAATAACTAGAATTCGCTGACCGAATTAGCAACAGCCAAATTTGACATGACGCCATTGATGAACCTTTCAGAAACCGGGTGTAAACCGAAGACCGCAAAACATAGCAAAACCTAAAATAGATTGAGGTCGTTAAGTGAAAATAACTTCAATATCGGAATGATATATTTATATATTATAATACGTTATACCTATAGGTTAATTTGTTACAGCTTAAAAAAGAAAATATTGTTGAACAAAAAGTTAATTATTTATAAAAATACTTGTATTATTTTAAATGTTTTCAAAACATAGAAATCTTTGTATAACTTGGGAAATGGTTTCAATTCAAATAGATGTTTTTTTTATTCTAGCGCATATTAATTAAGAGGAAAATAACAATGTTGCCAATTTTCGTACATAATTATGGTGTTATAACATTGTATTTATTACCTATTTAAATTAAAAAAATATATTACAGATATATTTTTGTACAAATATAATAACATTCGTAAATAAATATGCTTTTGTATAATTTTTAAATAATGAAATGATTACATTTACAAATAAATCGATCATCAAATTTTTAAAAGTACTCAATCGATTCTTTTTATCTGTTGCACTGATGTTCAATGTCGTTATTAGTGACATGATATTGTATGGAGAAATTCCAATAGTGTTATATTATTTCTTGTGATTGTTTACGATAAGACAGTGGATTGCACCGCGATTAGTACCTTCGTTTTATTTTTTTAGTGAATTTATCATCAGTGCTTTTAAAAAGTGTAAAGTGTAAAAGGACACATAAATATAGCGATGAGAAGCTTTTCTGTTAATACAGGTAAATACTAGTATAATCATTCTAAATTAAATTGAAGATTCATGTCATATAGCTTTGATTAATGTTCACTTTAAATATCCTTTTTAATCACCATATTTAAGGGTGGAAAACAAAACTACAGGACGAAGGGAACATACACAAATTTCTTCGTAATATCTACATATTGCTTTATTTATGTCAATTCTTGGCCGTGCTTGTATGGGTCACTTACACATTACATGTCCTTTCAAGACAATAACAGTACTTTAGTCTACCTTAGCGATGAAAAGCACAGTTGACGTTGATAGATGACAGAATGTACCGAATAATCAAATTTCAAATTTCAAATCATTTCATTTCATTTATTTCGGGCTGCATAGGCCCATAGATAAATACCATAACCTAGATTTACATATTATAAAATTTTATAATACAAACACACAACACCATCTAGCCCAAACTAAGCAGAGCTTGTATTATGGGTACTAGACAATGGATAAACATACATAGATACGAAGGAAATGCCGTAGGTCTTACGAATCATTCTGCTGTATGACGATGTAATTGGGATCGGTTACCCAATGGCCTAATGTTTTAAGCGTACCTACGTAACTTATTAACGTATTAATTTTATTCATTGGATAAAATACGACTTTATTTCAGTAGTATTTTATTCTATAAAACAAGCTGACAGCTATATGCATGAAATATTTTTATTATTTTACTTTAACATTCAGCTAGATTATAATGATTTATCTACAAGATGGTTAACTTTTCGTGATGATAAAAAACAGGCTCGACGTAGGAATTAGCTATGAAATTAATAACTACATAATTCCATGAAATTTGCTTCAGCTAACATATTTTAAAATTAGTATTTCGTATATTTTTTACCTATATGTAAATTTTTTTTTTGTTATAATAATAAAAGTTTTAACAAAGTCAAATCCGTAAAAAAAAAGTAAATTTAAAATTCCGTCATTTTAAAATTCAAAAATTGATACGAGCTGCATTGCTTTTTAAAAACGTAGACAATGGCATACGTATTTCGACGTATATCGTTGACAAAGGCAATCGTAAGCTGCACTTTATTACGACAATCGTGTGGATTTGTGTGCGGTACGTGGCCGTTATCTCTGACCGTATCAAAGAGTCCTCCCTCGAAGACAGTCATTGGCCAGATTGTCGCCCATTTACGCCCCACACTAAGATATCGATGTTACACCACTCACACTATGAACAATACTTTAATTAACAGACTTATACAATACGAACTTTTTACACATATAATTGTATATTAATTTATAACTTCCACAGCGCGGATGGCATAATTGTTTAAGTGGTTATCTCGCCAGTTCCAAAAGTCTCCATGAGTATATACACGCGAGGTCATTGATCAGAGTTCGATGTACGAAAGAATCCATGTACGAAACGAAAATATCCATATATCAAATCATTTTAAATCTAATTCTCTCTAAGTTTGGGATTTCTATGTGTACGTTGTATAAATTTTCGATATTTATCCCCAATTTTAACATTATTTTATAATTATACGTAAGTTTCACACGCTGAGTGAAAGTGTTCCTTCCTAGGGTCGGCAGTACGCGAGTGATACCTAATCCTAGTATTGCAAGAGATAATTGAAAATTCTAGTCACTTATTAGTTTTCCAAGCACTAGTTTGCTATGCTTGCTCTCCAAAAAATCGTAGACGGAAAACGAATCTCTATGATATACAATCATTGCAGACGCGAATACATAACATACTTAGACAAAATAGCTATAACATATTTATTTCCTTTCAGTACATACATAAAATATCATACGATTTCAACTACTAATACATCATAAATCGCTTTATAGATACTATACAGTTGTTATATATAAACTGACGCGTATTTCTAACGAGGTTTTAAACAAAAGTTGTACAAACATCTCGCTAGCATACAGTCTTAGGTCCATAAGCAGATACCGATAATTTTTAATATAAAAACGCTAGTTACAGAGTAATGTAGTCAAGGGAGTAGCGTACACACAGTTGTCAATATATAAAAATATAGGTCGTATGCAATTGTGTACATCGCTTAACAGCTGATAAAGTTGCGCTGACACTTATACATTAATATTATGAGACAATAAGTTAGGTAGCCAGGAATATATCTATAATGATGATTCTAAAACAAAAATATCGTTTATTATATACTAGTGACCGACCCCGGCTTCGCACGGGTCGGTATGTTTTGTTATATCGTAAAGGATTTTCGATAAAAGCTCATAGGCGGTCTGACTTTTCGAACATTTACATAAATTATCGTCATATTTCAACCAATTAACACAAATGGTCTAGTCAACAAGTACTTTTTTGTCAACTATTTTCAGCAGTCTCAGAAGAAAACTTTCCTAAAAAATGTCTTGACTCCCGAAATTGTAGGACCAATATTTAATTTTTTTCCAGAGGGATGAAAATACGGCCGAAAACGGGTAGGTACTCTGGCTTGCGCAAGCCACGCCTACTTCGGATACTGTATCAATAAACTTTATTTAAAAATATTAAATATAAAATTTAAGAAATGAAAAAATTCAGGGGCCTACTGGATAAATAAATGAACAATAATCCGCCGGTTTTTTTATCACAATTTTTCAATTAGTTATGCAATAGTTCATTAATATTTTTTTGCTGCTTGAACATGAACATTGCAAGTATGATAATTGTTAAACTATAAATTAGAGATTTCCCCTATCTTGGAGCTTTTCTTGAAAGGCTTCAGAATAGATCCCCGTTGGAAAAACTCGTTCATATTTTTCCGAGACTGTTGGAAAAGTTGACCAAAAAGGCACTTCTTGTCTAGACTAAAAACCTTGAAGAATAATACACCTAAACCTTTCTCTGTCTATTGGTGAAAACCTCGTGATAATTAGTTTTTAGTTTAGTATTAGTTTAGTAGTATCGAATTTATTGCGAACAGATAGACACACATACGTAGCGGGGGACTTTGTTTTAAAATATGTAGTGATAATATATATTCTTAGGAATTAACTGATGTGAGTGATGATGATAACATCATAATGTAGACTTTACTGAATGACTGACATCATTATATGTATAGTTATTCTTAATGCCCTAGGATTAGGAATAACTGCTTTTTTAGTATTTATAAGTCGAAAGGTGACCTGCTGGATCATCCGCCGCCAAAAGCTATACGGCCGAGATTTTGGGCAGTAGTAGCACTTTGACTGCAGGCTTGTAATCGTTGTACGTACAACGTGGCAGTATAGTATCCATAAAGTTTTTACTTCATCATTTGAATGAAATCTTTTGAGCTTACCGAATGTCTCTTGATTGTTTTGATCCGAGGTACTGAGCAAGGATTTAGCTGACTATGTCTGTCACTTTTTTTTCTTCTTCATGCAATGCCAATGGTTCCTTTCTTAATTTGTTCCTTATAATACATTAAGGGAAATACGGCACAGTTAGTACAATACACTAACAATTATCCATTTATATAGTTTTAAACAAATTTAATACATAATTAAACTTTTTCTGCATAATCAGACCAGTTAAAACTGTAAAAGGACAATATGAGATATTCCAACGTGCCGACACGATAACAAAAATACAAATATATTGGCTGATATTAGTGTTAAGGGGGGTTTACACGGGTCGATTTTCGCCGTGCGGCGAGTCGCTTCACTAATTGCCTCACCAAGCCGCATCGCTAGCCCATTTACACTGGTTACTAAAATCGCATGCGGCTCTGTCATTTCCATCGAAAATGTTGAGCAGAATAGCCATTTGTGCCGGAATTGAAATAATTAATTATTCAATTATTCAACAATTGCTTAAAGAACAAAGAGTGAAGAAAAAACAAAAGGAAAGAAGAAAACGTAATGTTTGGGTACGTGGATGGATTTCTCGACGTAAGGACTTGGGTGCTTCGGATACTTTATTGGTTGAGTGTAGTTTAGAAGATCCTGATTATTTTAAAAAACGATTAAGAATGACTACTGATCAGTTTAATACTTTACTACATAAGGTTACTCCGCTTATACAAAAATGCGATACCAATATGCGAGTAGCACTTTCTCCGAAAATTAAATTAGAAATAACTCTGAAGTTCTTGGCTACCGGTGATAACTATTCAAGTCTTGCAGAGTCATTTAGAGTTCCAGAATGCACAATTTCCTTGTTTTTGAAGGATGTTTTGGATGCTATATACAATGTTTTACAGGAGTTCATTATGGTAAGTGAAACTAGTAATTAATTATAAACGATTTATTTATAAATTTTCCATTGTGTTTTCATCTAAGCATGACCTAACAGCTTGAGATAGAATATCGTCGTTCACTCCGTATTGTTGCCCAGTATTTTCTTGTGTAAGTAAACAGCTGGCAAAATAGTCTTCTTCATAATCGAGGTGCCTTCTAGAAGTGGAAGCTTCGGGAGTCGAAGTTTCACGCTGGTTTTGAAAAGCTTGGTTTCGGGAAGTAGTAGCTTCGGCTTCTGGAGTCGAAGTATAGCGTGTATACTCTGAGAGTGAACTCGTAGGTCTAGCAATTGGAAAATGTTGTGTATTTAAGGTTTTCAGTCTTTCTTGTGACAAATAATTATTGATGAAATTTTGACAAACAATAGCATTTCTTAATGGCAAACTACGTAATTGGCTTGCCACATGTACTCCGAATGTATCAAATTCATCTTGACGGATAGTTTGAGCCAAAGTTTCTAATCTATTAACTGCTTGTAAAACAGGTGGGTCCATTTTAGGTGCGTCCATTAGAGCACGCTCCGCCTTTTTCTTTGGAAACAATTTTTTTTTCTTTTGTAAGGGCGCAATATTATCTTCTTGTTCCAATTCATCAAAATATGAAGACGCGTCGCTGTTTGTGTTCACCGCTGAATCTTTTCCCTGTAACCATACACTAATATAAGTTTATTTCTTTTAGGTGCCATCCACCACAGATCAATGGAAGAAAATACAAAAGGATTTTTTAGATCGCTGGCAATTTCCTTTTTGCTGTGGGGCTATTGACGGGAAACACGTATTAATCGAAAATCCACCACACGGAGCATCAGACTATTATAATTACAAAGGCACTTATAGTGTGGTGTTGTTTGCTATAGTAGATGCACATTACCGTTTCATATATATAGATTTCGGAACTAATGGACGCATGAATGATTCGCATATTTGGAAAAAAACAAAGTTCTATAGTGCTCTTGAAAGAAATAATTTGAAACTACCTAATAAGGCAGTTTTCGTTGGTGATGATGCTTTCCCTTTGGCAACCTATTTAATGAAACCGTATTCAAGACATGAAGGTTTGGAACACAAACAAAAAATCTTTAATTACAGACTATCAAGAGCACGCCGAATCGTAGAGAATGCCTTTGGCATAATGGCTTCACGATTCAGAGTATACAGAAAACCTATATCTGTTTCATTGGATAAAACTGATTTTATTATTAAAGCGACCTGTGCGCTGCATAACTGGCTTCGGACTAATCTCATATACATGAATACTCCCGAATTAGTAGACGGAGAAGACTTCAGTTCAGGGACAATCAGAAACGGAAGTTGGAGAAGCATTCCTACGGCAGGAGTAGACGAATTAATGACACCGCTATCTTCTAACAACTATTCACGAAATGCAAAAGATCTGCGCGATAGATATGCTGACTATTTTGTCGGACCAGGAAAAGTTTCATGGCAAGATAGAATGATTGCGTAAATATTGTATTTTTATTTAAGTAATATTATAAAAATAGCTCTGTTCACGATTTACCTATTATAATTTATAATATGCGAACAAGAATAACTATTTAATAAATAATAATAAGACTTACCATGTTATCTTTACTGTTTCTTCCTTCTATCACTGGCTTTAAAAAGCGGTTAGCTACAGAAAACCAAATTAATTGAGGTCTGTATATATCATCCTTTCCCGCGCCACTCTTCTTTGACTTTGCTACCTTACTGGCCTCTCTATTATACGTGGTTCGTATATTTTTTATCTTCAATTTAAGCTCTTCAACTGTTATGGACAAACGCATTTCTTGAATAATAGATTTAAGAGCCGCTAAACGTACATTATTGTTCCTGTAATCTTGTTCTCTTGGGTTCCATAAGCATGGATGCATTTCATAGCATTCCAAAAACTGTATGGTGTTATTTTTATTCATGGTTGTTACGATACATGTACACAGAAACGCTGTAGTAAATAAATACACGTGCGTGCGCGAAACACCTTCATGCGGCGGGCGATCGCCTGCAACTGATCGTTTACACGGTCGATTTTAGTCACCAGTCGCATGCGGCCGGTTGCCGCGCGGCCAAAGTCGGATGCTACCCAACTTTGGGGCTTGCGGCTTTAGTCACTTGCAACTTAGCCGAATTGCCATTTAGATGGTCGATTTACGCCGCGCGGCAAAAATCGTGCGGCTTTAGTCACCCGTGTAAACCCCCCATTAGAAAGTAAAATAAACAACGCGACAAAAACCGTATAAAGTGTTTAATTTCAATGTATAACATTCGCGTAAACATAAGACAATATTATGATATTACCTTGTAAAAAAACAGGACACAGAGTAATTTTACTCGCGGCGTTATTCTCGTGACGAAACGCATTGTTCACAGGACGAAATATAGCCTATATCACTCGCCTGTCTTTAGACTATTTAATAACTGCATCGGTGGCGCAGCGGTAGTGAAAGCGACTGCTGTGCATGAGGTCTCGGGTTCGAATCCCGGATCGAGCCAAGAAAAGTTAATGGGTTTTTCTGTTAAGAAATCTCAATAGCAGCCCGGTGTTAGGAAGTTGGCAATGTTAGACACACCCGTGTCTCGGAAAGCACGTAAAACCGTTGGTCTTGCACCTGATCCCTCTCCGGGCGTATCGGATTACTGTCCCATCAGATCATGAGAGCTAAGGAACAGAGAGCGCAATTGTGTTTGCGCTCACATTTGTGCACTATAATATCTCCTACGCAGATGACCAGACTCCGTTAAGACTGGCCGCCGTGACAGAAATTCGGTCTGGAGGACATTAGACTATTTTAATGCAAAACATCATCGATCCTTTGCTTTTTCTAGAATAAAATAAGGACTAACGAACATACACCTTTTTCATTTATAACATTGATATGGTTTGTTAATCCATTCGTATATATAATTTAGTATAAAATGTAACTAGGTAAATTTTTTTCAATTGCACTATTCCGTAGCACGGAACACGGTACGTACTTATACACTATTCTTGTAGCATTTGTAGCGAGCTTAATCGTGTGGTAATGTGAGCCGGGCGGGTCGACAAGTGCGCCGTTGTTTTAATTGAGTTTTCTTCCCTTTGCACCTTTGTGGCGACGAGTGGTGTCACCCTCAAACGAGAGACGTAATGAGGTGCGATGATGCGGACGTGAGCACAAGTGCCCCGACTTTACATCACTTCATACGATTTAGTAATAGACACATTTTTGTAATGGCATTTCGATACGCAGTGTGCATTTCATGAACGTTGTATAGATTCATATCTTGTTTTTCTACATATATAAGCTGTACAATAACAAATCAGAGTTAGTAATGAAACAGTTTGTCGAAAGATTTCCTTTTTATGAGAGATATTTTCTTGTTGTGGTAGTTGGCACGTAAAGCGATGTCGTCTCATTTAATCGCCACATTACATGCAAAGTGCATCTCTTACATGTAAAACAGTCCCGGCGGGTATTTAAATTTTCGCCTTTCCCCGTAATTCGTTGAGTGCAGACAAAGGCTTTCAGAGGAAACATTGTTAATGTGTTACCCGATGCATTTTACCTGACACACCTGGCTATACATCTACGGAAGCGAGCGCCGTTGTTTTTGAAGATGTGGTGCGGAAATTGATAAATTAGACGCATTTGTAACTTAACTTCATTTCACACAATTTCCGCATACATTTTCCTCTCGTGTTCCACACAAGTTCGTGTTTTAACAACTTAAAATTTTATAACGTTCTGATTTTAGTAGTGATGATGCAGATCCTAGTATTAAAAGATATTCGACAGTGTTAACCGCAATTAAGCTTCTACGTCGAAGAAAAACGGGAAAAACAGTGTGCGAAATAGACATTTGAAATAGCGGCGAAGAGTCAACAAACGAATTTCCGACATGTCAAAGTAAATCTCTACCCGACAATACGAATGGCAATAAAATCCACCGGCGGGGTATGCTGACGGTCGGTAAGCCACCGGCCCTTACTCAGAGCAGGGTTAGAAAAAATATGATTAACTCTCTATTGTTTAAGGCAAATGTAAAATTGCAAAGCTTTATACCTTTTTCAACTAAACAATAAAAATATTTTATTCAATATCCAAACATTTAGGATCAAGTATTATTTCTGTTAAAGTACCCAAGTGTACGATTTTCCATCGACAGCTAATCTTGGTTTGTTCGAATACAAATGGTAGGGGCTATGTCCTAAGCCATACAAAAAGTCAACTTTTAGCAGTTTTCGAGAGGAGCCAGTAAAACGGTGTAATTTGTGAGATAAGAGACGGTTTAGCTGAACGCTGGACACTGATACTGATCTGCCAATAAGAGGGTGTCGCACTAGTATAGCCGACTTAACTAAACTTTTTTAGATGGGGATTACCATTGGAATAAATTAGTAGTATCTACGTATTTTACTGACCGAAGCTCTTCGTTTAGGGTGTTTGAATTATCAAGTGTTATTTATTATCAAGTGTACATACTACATTGCTTTTTATTTGAGAAGTTTAAATATATCTAATAGCTATACCTGATTGATTCTCAATTCAGTTTCGAAAAGTCACGATACAGAATATATTTATTGGATAGTTGGCAATAATAAAGATATACATACTTAAAGAAGTAAGGAAAGACGACAGATATTTAAAATTGATGCTCGTATATTTTCATAACTCTGTTGATACTAAACATCATTTCGGTCATTAGTACTGAAAATGAAGTTAGGTCTCGGGACGGTGTACATTGAAAGAGACTGAAGGTATTTAATAGTTTTATGTAAGTTAGTTATTTTGCGCTGGTTTCTCGATAACAGTATTATACTCTCATGCATGTAGTAATTAGTAGCTAGAGGCGTTGGCGTGGTGGTGCGGAGGTCGGAGTGCGGAGTGCGGCCGGTGTGTGAAGACCACGGGGTGAGACTTTCCGGCGGACGCCTCGCGGGCATTAATTGAACTCCGTCGCAGGCACTTAATTTTCAATAGGAGCAGAGCCGCCTCCCACCAGGTGGACGCTTTGTGCGCTCTCCTGTTTGCTAAAGTCCTCGTATTTATTTTAGATTCCATTGTGCTACGCTCCGACGCTTTGTCGGGAAATAGCCCTCTCGTGTACCACTGCTTTGTTAATTTTATTAATACGTGAAACATTTATAAATCGCGACCGCACACCAGCGATTTAATGAGTTTTATTGTTGAACAGAGAGTAATGTGCTCGAAATGAAGCGCGCCCTCGGCTTAGATGTTGTCTAAACTCATGCGAGCGCAGCAGGAGCGCGATTTTAACAATTTAATTCAAACAATTTATTCTATGATACCTACTGCCGCCGTTCGTGGGTCGGAAACGTAGCACCTGCTAGTTTTAATTTATCATATTACGTTGTTTAACGAACATGTTTTATTTCATCGTCGAGTCTGGCAAATTCAGATACACGTGGGGAAGCTAAAGGTTGCAAATAATCCGTTGTATCCCGGTGTCTAGCAAAGTTCAAAAGACATAACCTGCAGAGATATTTACGTTGATCCCGTAGAGCCGGACCGCGGCTAAATAACTGGGCATTCCGCCGCGGCGGCCAACAAAAGAATTTAATAACACCGCGAAGGCTAGGGCGGGCTCGGGGCGGGCGGGCGGCGGCGGCCCGCCCTCGGCCGGTAAGCTTATTATCGCGCCGGGCCGGCGGCCGGGGCGCCGGGCCACCGCCAAGAACATATTTGCTTTGTTGAATGTCAACCGACGGCTGTCGCCGCTGCCGCCGCCCTCGCACTCTCAATAGCGAGTTTTGCGCCGCTTAAACATTAAAGACCTCGCAATGTTTAGAGACGGCGCAAATTAAAATAGGCTTTATGCGAAATCTAATTTGCCAAGTAGGGAACCGAGTGCCTCGCTTGACGAGAGGTACCTGACTCGAGGCAGATGTTTGTATTGGCAATTGAATTAATTTTGCTTTTGAATTACCTACTAAATATAATTGATATTACGTATTTAGGCCTCTTTTCTCATCTGCAGAGTAAATGTCATTACGACAAATTAAAAGCTTTAGAACCGTTAATGATTTGATAGAATTCATTAACAATGTTTGCGATTTCTTGCAATAATTAGATTCTAATGACACCTTGTTTGTTCTTGGTGCTTAGGATCCTTCAAAATACTTTTATAATCAGATAAATTCGCAGAGAATAACTAAATACATTAACTTGATAGATAATAAATTAATTATAATATATTATATATTGTGATATTATTAACATTGACAATTTCAAAACATTATGAATTTGTGCGTCCTACAGGTACTTTGAATTTGTTTTCAAATATTTACCAACAAACACTTTAAGCGAAAACTTAGAAAGACGTAAACCGAAAAGTGGCTCAAGAATTTATATGGTTTTATCTTACAAATAGAACAATATCGATGTAGTCCACTGGATTTTACTATAAACAATATGAAATAGAAAGTATTATTACAAACCGATAGACTTTACTTAGAACAACAGTTTACATCAAAGTGAAAATTTAAATACAATTACACAATTATAAAATGTATAGTTTACAACCTGTTAAAAACAGGATAAATATTTATAAGTCAAAGACGCGATCCTTATATACGGGCACACCATTCAGTCACATTTCATTTTTATATCCATCTTTCAAGTTAAGCAGCTTGCCAAACACTTGAATGACATACAATACATTCGTTTCAAACTCGATCTACGTTTTGACACACGTTTAAAAATTCATTTTCTCAGACGTATTCATTCGTATAAAGGGGAGGGGGGCGCGGGGTGGCGATTATAAATAATTGAGTATGATTAGGCTTACTTTCCATACAGTGCGAGTAGTTTGTTTGAACACAAACAGTGGACGGTTCGGCAAGTTTGCGAGTACTGGCATTAAATGAAACTATATTAAAGATTCAGTGAGGGTTCGTTAAGTTACACCTAACCGCAGGTGAGCCGCGAAGCCTTTGCTGGCGCTCCTGAATAAGTCAGCATGCTGAAGAATTAATTTACTAGAACTGGCTTTCTAGTTTCTGATATTAAATTATAATATAAAGTTATTATTACTTTTTTGTTACAAGTTTACAGTTTTCACTTACAAAATAGGCTGTAATTATGTTAACATTTGATATGCAATAATAAAATATAGCTGAAATTATAAACATACTTATATCACAAGTAAGAATTTATTTACATGTTATATACTATTAATTATTACTACACTATATTGTCTTATGTTTACGCGAATGTTATACATTGAAATTCAACACTTTATACGGATTTTGTCGCGTTGTTTATTTTACTTTAAAACACTTTTATTACATAATTTTGAAAACTCTAGCACTTGGTACTATTATTGAACCTTACTACTATTTAAGCTATTTAATTTAATTAAAACTATTTATATTTAAGTTTACAATATTACTACACTAATAAAACTGTGGTTGGTGAGATGGAAATATTCCCTAATATATATTGATGATGATCAATACTGAGAAATTTACGAAACATAACATCAATATATATTATTATTATTAGACTAACTTTAGGTTTAATGTTTAAACACGCAAATCTCTGGAACCAGTCACTTTAGTGACCAAAGTAAAAAAACACATAATTGCAATAGATATCCCGTTTTTTTAATCGTGATCTGTATAATCACGCTGGTACCTAAACAAGCGGACTAGTAAACCATAAATGTTAGTTGGTGCTAATGATTCCGCAAGACCTAGCTACTATGTATAGGTTAATATCTACGGTATGAACGCGAATTAAGATTAAAAAAATAATGATGATGATGATAAAATTTAAATGTGCAGCATAGTCTTTTCAGGAAAGGCAAAAAGAAAGCTTAATATCTGGAAACTATAATAGCTGTTTCGTTACCATTTCCAGCACGTTGTAGCATCTACGTCATGCATGCGAATACTTAGGCACACCGCTGCATTCCTTATGTTAAAGGAGTACACATGTTTTGATGGATAACAATTTTATTCGGAAACATTTTAGTGTGTCACTCGTAAAAGCAAACACAACGTTACTGGATACAACTCTCATACAGTTTGATGTTTGGCTATTAAATAAAACGAGGCGCATAAAATGTTCACTCATAAGTCATAAGTCTACAGCTCTTTAAATAATCTTAGGTTGGTTTAAGAAATGTCTTAACTTTAGGAAAGGTTTAACAAACAAAATGTATTAATGTGGAGCAAAAAGTAATGCTCAACAATAAATGAATTACTTTGAAGATATTTCTAAGTCACATTTGCATATAATTTCGTGAAACCAAGTAGTTGTGGCGCTCACGTGTAAGACATGTCTTGTAAAAAAAACTAGTTAAAGCTAAGGAATTGGATTTGGTTTTAAATACTTGCAGACAATCTATTGTTAAATTATACTTGGAATAAGTCAAGCGCTGTAATCACAATCAATCACAATAGATTGCTATAAGAAAATGCATTGATCTGTAGGTATCAAATAGTTTGGTTGGAGATCGTCCAGGGCTTTGTGGTCCTAAAGTGTAACCTTATTTAAATCAGGTACTTTAGTTAACTACAAGTTCAATTTTTAATAGAGAGAACTGAAATGGCCTGTAATAAAATCTAAGCGGACTAAGTAGTTATTCTGAGTTTTTCTTTGTGTATGTTGTTTAAATGTTTGTAAAGTTCCTTGCCATTCAGGGTTTGAGTTTTAGATTCGTAATGTGGGAGTTGTCGTTTATAGATAAAGAAGTTTACTGACACATTCTCTATTGATTAGATGACACCGTCAAACTTGCAGAACGTTACGCGGGACGTGTATGCCTTTAGAGCATTAGCAAAGTAACGACATATAAAAGAGGTTGATATCTGATTATGATAAGAAACAGGTTGCTTTGATATATCTACATATACGACGCGTAATTTAAATAGTTGCTCATATTAAAACGTAAAACCTGGTAATTATATTTAGAAACACAACTTGTCTTACTCGATTCGACTGAAAAATTTGCCAAAGCTTTAGATATATTTTTAGATACGACGACGATTAATTTACCTACGGTTATAAACTTTTAATTGCTGATATGACGTGATTTGTCAGAAAATGTCATTGTAAAATATATATTGGAAATAGTTATAATAAATCAAGACAGTAAGGATATATTTAATAAATTTTAAAGATTTTCATGCTAATACGAGTATAACTATTTATCATCATGTTACAAACCTTAAATATGATGTTTATGTAATGGTATATCAAATTCATCATTTACGAGCAATACCATTTATTATACATGATAAATAGTCATGTCATATTATAATCCTTAGTTTGACACCTTAAGGTTACAAACTTTAAATTAAAATTCAATTCCTTAACGCAATTGAACATTGTGACTCCGTAGTTGACTGTAACTTAAGCCATATCTAATTAACAGGTTCTAAAACAAATCACAGTGAACATTTGATCAGGCCGGGGCGCAAACTAGGAGGTCTCAATTCTCGTGGTACATCGCGGCTGCGGTCTCGGTAATCGGTTTATCTGACCGCAGACCGCGCCTGCTCAAAGGACCTTCGCAAAAAGCCAGCCCTTTGACTGTGTCTTCAAATATTTGCACCGAACACCGCAACCGCGCATTATTTTCAGTATAAACATTCATAATCCCAGGAAACTTCGTTGGGTCAAAGCTTATTTTATTTTCTGTGGTAAACAGGAATTTGTATGTGAGGTAAATGTTTGCGAAATTGTTATATTACATTCTGATATTTACAAAGTTTTTCAAAGACTGCGTCGTTTGACCCTTGGCATAAGTTATGCTTTTGTTTTTGCGTTCGTGAGGTTTCGGGTTCGTAGGCCAGACTTGGCCGTGTTATTAAGGTTTTCTGTAAGAAGATTCTTGGTCTGTAAATATAGGGCCCAAAATGTGGGCGAACATATTTTGGACAATCCCTTCAAGGATATACAAGAACAAGCGTCAGTGTCATGTAAGTCCGTTAAAAGAAAAATATTGTACGTTTTTTATTGTTTCTATATGTAGCAGAAAGAAAATGCTATACGTAGAAGCCGTGGACCAGAAGAGTGATGTTAATTTCAATAATCATATAAAATAATGCTCCTTACGGTAAATTAATCCACCATAAATGAGCCAGATTACATTCTGTTTTGTAGTCAAACTGTCCTAAGATACCGCGCGCAGAGATGAAACACGTATCGGAACAAATTTTGTGTTCGAAGCGGCATACTGCAAGTTGAAGGACGCCCGCAACCCATGAGGCGGTTGTCCAACATCAAAGGGGGTCAATAGTATCAACTTTTTCTATTGAATTAATTGTGGTCGTATGTTTCCCAGGTAATATTTATAAATATGCAATTTACTCCTTCTTGTATATAATATACTATTCATTACAATAACCCCGTATTTACACGAGATAAAATAATACATTATACCATTCTGAAATCTGTATAAAATACGCATTTTTATGTTTTTTTTTTTAATAATATTCTACCACATACACACAAGACCATCTAGCCCAAACTAAGCAGAGATACTATGGGTACTAGACAATAGATAAACATACATATATACTTAATTTTTTTGTAAATACATACATATTATACATAGAAACACCCAGACCAAGACAAATCCATATTCATGCACACAAATGTTTGACTTGTGCGGGAATCGAACCCGCGGCCTCAGGCGTGGCAGTCGGTTTTTTGTTTTTATCTTGTAGTAGGTATACGGAATAGCAAAACACTAGGTACCTTCTCGAAAATATGTTTTTTGGGCTATAGCTCTACTTTATGTGTCTTAGGTTGTATTTATTTTAATGTTTAAACTTTTATGTGGATATAAATATTTTGTATTTTACGTCTGTTAAATATGGCATCACACAATTTTCTGTAACACCCTATTATTTGCCGACAAAAACCTTGAAACGTGTTGTTGTTAGTATGATCATTAGGATTACCTGTCTCGGGCACGCCACGATCGTGGCGGTAAGTCCCGTGTTTGAGGAGTGGCTGGAGAGGCGGCATGGCGCCCTCACCTTCCGGCTGACACAGGTACTGACTGGCCACGGTTGTTTTGGCCAGTTCCTGTGTCGTATACGCCGGCAAGAGACGCCCGGTTGTCACCACTGCGGTGACTGCCGCGACGTTGTAGAGGACACGGCGCTGCACACTTTGGCGGTTTGCCCCGCCTGGGCATCGCAGCGCCGTGAGCTGATCGTGGCAGTCGGATCGATTGCCCTCTCGCTCCCGGCCGTAGTTCAGTCTATGGTCCGGAGTGAGAGGTCGTGGAACGCCGTCGCCTCCTTTTGCGAGGAAGTAATCTCCATCAAGGAGGCGGCGGAGCGGGAGAGGGAGCGTTTGAACCCTCTCCCCAACCGCAGAGCCGGGCGCCGGAGGGCGCGCGATGACCTCCAGCCACCCTGAGGTTTGACCTGGGGGTGGCGGGCTTTGTGGGCCTGCCCGCCATCCGTTCAGCACCAGGTCCGAGAGGCGGCGTGCGTGTTCCCACGCGCGCCTCTGTGTCGAGTCCGTCTCCCCCCTAGGGGGGAGACAGTAGGGAATTTTTGAGCGTGAGTCCTTTGGGTAGGTCTCTTCGGGTAGTGGCCTGCCGTTTCACACGGCGGGCCGTAACCTCGGCGGGGTCGCGACCGCATGCGAAAGCGATTCGCGCGGCCCCGTCGATAGTGGTTTTGTCGAGGAACACCGTGGTAGGTTTAGTCGGTATTCCGGGAGGTACTTTACTATTATTCCATCTTTCTTTTACCCCGGCGAGTCCGACATAATCCCTCCGCCCGCCCCCGCGGAGGGATATGCGCCATAGCATTCCCCCAGGTAAAAAAAAAAAAAAAAAAATTAGGTTTACCTGTCTCCTTAAGGAGGCAGTATTAATTTATTTATTTTCCAATACTTATTATTTATTTTTAGTAACATAATGCAATTATTCTGGCTCACACTGAATTTAATAATGTGGTATTTGCCCCTTTATCCTTGATCCACAAGGACTTCTGTTTTAAACGGTTGGGAACGCGTGCACGCAATATACAACGTAGTGTTACATCAATTGCAACTGTCTCTGTGGTGCAGCGGTAATCAATGCGACTGGTGTGTATGAGGTCTAGGAAATCGAACTCCGAATCGGGCCAGTAAACAACCTCAATAGCAACCTGGAGTTAGAAAGCTGGCTATATTAGACACCCTCGTGTCTCGGCAAGCGCGTAAAGCCGTTTGTTGGACACCTGATTTTTCTCCAGTCATGTCGGTTCAGTCGGAAACATAGAGTGCACTTGTGTTTGCGCACACACTTGTGCACTATAATATCTCGTGCACTGATAGTTAATTTCTGTTTAGATTGGCCGCCGTGACAGAAATTCGGTTTGGAGGACATTATTATTTATGTTAGACTATGTTAAACTTGCCGTATACTTGTGTGCCATCTTGGTAGTATAAAAATTTATTAGACATGTACTGAATTGCAAGAATATACAATAAGTGTAGAACATATACTTCATGAAATACGGCATGACTAGTATTATCTTGAAACTTTATATTGAAAATAAATGAATATAATGGAATCCTTTAAAGATATGACAAAAGAAATAGATGCAAATGTTAAATCATACATATATATTTTCAGTTCTTTTTAATAATAAGATGCTTATACTCTGTCCATTATGTGAAACCGCCAGTAATAAGTAAGTTGTATGAAAAAACATAAGTATTAATTTTATGGTCATATGTTAATATCAGGATAACTCTAAATACTACATAGGCAGCAACTCAGGTCTATTGTAAGAAAACGTCGAAAGTAGTTTTCTATTGAATTAATTAACGGGCTGATGAGAAATTTGAAAATTACTAAGCCTACGATTTTTTTATATCCTTTGGCCTTTTGAGTCTTATTTTGACTTGAATGTAAATCAGATCTTTGTCTTCTTGGATCTGGTTTATATCATCCTCTATAACAAGACAAAGGTTGGTTCATGTGCTTACCATACTAGATTTAAAACAGTTAATCTTATATAAAATGCAACAACCTTCAGAATCTTGATAGTTGCAAGCTCGGTCACAGCTACACACATATCGGGGGCAATTAATGTTAACTAAGCGCGCACACGTCAACACCAGACGCCGATGTTGCAACTAATCGAAACACCACTGATTAAACTTATACGTTTGCAGTCGCGTGCAGATGTTTGCGTGGCGGGATTTAATATTGATAGCGGAGGTTGCTCGATCCCAAGCGCGCAAAGCGACACAGTCGACTGTTTACGATACCTGACATCTCGCAACTGGTGGCTGCGTGCATACACTCACCAACTAACAAACACTACCCCTACAAAAATAATTCAAATACACCGGGGGGTGTTCTACAAATGCACGCGAACCTCAAACGTACATCTTGACATGCCAACTTTCATAAATATCAAAGCAGTCTTCCCGAAAACAATTTCTTGGGAATCCAGCGGCGGCGTTCACACGTCGCTCCGTTGCCGGTGGCTAACACAATTTTATTCGAGCATAAAAAACGAGCTCATCATGCAAACGCCAAAGTCGTGGGACGTGGCTCGCTCCCGCGGTAAAACAATTTATCTACATCGACGGCATTACGGGCGGTGCGCCGTGAATAAAATATGTCGCCGGCTCCCGGCTGTCAGTCCGACGAAGACGTTGTCTGGGAGGCTGTCCGTCAACCGTCAGGGGTGCCTGATGCCTGCCATTGATGTTGATGCTCATCTGACAACGTAATACACCATGAATAGCCTTCGTATACTCACCACTATAAAAAAAGTATTAACTCTTAAATGATGTGGACATTCGGCTTTTATAGTGTGAACCCATACAGGATGTGCACTGCAATAAAATTAATTATATGCTAGTTTTAAAATTAATTATGTAGGAAACTGCATCGTAAAACTCTGCGAAAATCTGAATGGCTGGTAATTTAAAATTGCCTTGTTCCTAGATCACTATGGAAATTGATGCAAATTCTATATGCAATTATAAATTCTAATCAACATTAAACTCTACCTATTGCTTTTAAACAGTTGCTTTGATCGTAATTATCATAAATAGCAAATGTATTTATCTGTGTTACGCTCGATTGACTGAATGCGGTAAAATTAGTTTTCTGGAAGATTTTATGTGTTAAATATAATATTATTTTAATATTATATTATATAATAGTAGCACTATTGTACGTAACATAACAAACACTACCTATATTAACATAAGAAATCTTTTCGTAGCGGCATATTTTAACTAGCTTCTATCCATTTTAACGTCTACGAGCATCAAGGGAACGGGTGCCAGTATAAAAGTATTCAGGATGTCTATATGTGTACCAAATTTAATCCAAATCCGTGCAATAGTTTACGCGTCATTAAGTAACAAACATTCAAACATCTTTACAATGCTTTACATTTATGATAATATCATTCGGAATATCCTAACACAGGTATAATTTTAAACTTAAAAACATACATCCTTTCTTAAATATAAATACTCCTGTATGAGATAAGGAAATAAACCATTTTTAAAGTGAAACTCCAAGCATATCTAAGTCACAAACTTTTTATATAATGTTAAATATTACTAGAAATATTCAATTATTAGCCCTTTAGCATTTACGCTGATATTGAATATGTGTTATTTTATACTAACCCTACAATATGCCATTTTTTGGTATGACATCGTCGCAGCCCTATTCGTAAATTTGACGGGGAAAGAGAGACGTGCGGGCTCCAAGAATTAGGTCTTCGTGGCATCGTTTTTTCGCTAACTTGTTCCTTAGATGACGAGTGAGTCAACGTGACGTGAACTGTCACAGGTAGCACGTCGGACCCGCTGGGACCAACGCTGTTCAAATTATTAGCTCACAAGGGTTAGCCCTACTAATATATTTATCATTTACAAATAAATAGCATGCATAAGTGATAAGTTACGCAAGTCAAATTATAGAAATGAAATATTTTTATTTTACAAGGAATTTTCACCATTATTTTAAGGTTGGTTATTCGCAAAGATTTTTAGTTTTCTTATTATGCCTAGCTTTAAGTCAGGTTATTACAGTAATATGTCTTTTGAACAACATTTTATAGTGCATGCAGAATTTTGCCGAAATTATATTTTACTGAATTCACCTACGTTCAAAAGTAAGTGCAGTGCATAATAACTTTTTGAAAAACTTCCATATTAATTATATTTTGGTTGTCATTCATCCACACTCATTCTGGATGCTAACGCATAGCTATAAGTATCATTTAACGATGGATGAAAGAAAGCACTCGACGATTTATAGGATAAAAATTATACAATGTAGTTTAAATTTCGATAAATGAGACTACAAAAACATCTCAAAATGATTGACACGAAGCATAAAACAGCATCTGTCGTGCACTCGTTTGCCAACCTCATTACATCTAAATTGAATACTACTCGAATAAACCGTAATAATTTCCCCTCGGCAGAGTTAAATCATAAAAATTCCACGTTAAATGTATGACAAGTGTATTTTCCGTTCGATTGCTTCGCCACTGGAATGTCAATCGTGTCTACTTAGCATTCCGTGGTGCGGGCGGGCCGCGTAGCGGGTGCGGGGCGGCTGCGGTGCGGTGACGGTGAGCTGCGACTAAAATAAACTTGTAGAATGGTGCCTCGTTAACGTATTAGCGAGTTAAACGGGATTGTGCATCGACTAAGGGCTGTGATCGCTTTGAATAAAATGTGTCGATAAATGTGACAGGAATACTTAGTTCAGGTTCTATATTATTATGATGTTAACATGCAATTTTAGTAGGAGGACTATTTCTTTTCTGGCGCTGTTTAATATGATTCACCAAATTTATTTTAGGACTTTATTTTTCAATTTCACATAAAATAAGTTTTCTCTTTTAATTAATATAAAATTCTAGTTAATTTTCTTTATGATGTGCTTTTATAAACCGTTGTCTAGAGATTAGGATAGATTAGGAAAAATCATTTAAAACATTATAAAATACTGATATTCTCGTACTCGCGTACTTAAGCAATTCCAACAAACATCAAAATATTGTAACTTCTATACTTACTGTAGACACCTCGACGATATTCTGAAAACCCGATCAAGACAAAACTTGTTGAGAATTTGAACATTCCAAGCGGTTTGAATATTGATAAAATAAATATTGTAGCACGTGACCGAGCGTCGAGCGCCGCCGCCGTGCCCCTTGGTGGAGCCGGGAGGACACGCCGCGTGTTTGCACTCAACTCGTTCAACACCTCATTGGTTCACTGGCTTTGTTGAATTTTACAATAGAATTATGTATTATTACGTATTCAAGCTTGTTATAAGTGTCTACCTATAGCTGATCGTATAGTCTGCTATTTATTATGCTATAAAGTCTACAGTCTGGGATTTTTTGTAAAATAATATATATTTGTAACTACAAATTATGTGTATTTTCATACTATTGCGGTATTATAATATAATTTTGCGGTAGTTTCATATAAACTCTAAAGCCTAGGTTGCCTTACAAAGTTTGATGTAGCATTAGCAGCATTAACATTTATTTACAAATCGCAACTGCTAGCCTGCATATAGTCAAAATTATGACTATCGCTTATTAGCCATGCTCATTTCGAGAAATAGTGAGCGTTGGTTGCCATCAGTGGAACAGATACAAAGTACGTTGCTTTATAAGGTAGATTTTTATTAATTAATTTCTAAAATAATTTTTAAATAATAGGTATATACATATAATTTAGTATCTATTGATACACGTTGCATGCATTTTATTCTTTCTGAACTAAACCAATAAAGTTTAGTTCAGATAGAGCTACGAAATAAAAATGTTTTAAGTATTGACAAAATCAAACTTGACGCAATACATTGCAGCTTGTTCAGAGGTAACGACTTCTAAATTTTAATTTAAATGGTACTCCATATAAAAACAAAATATCAGATGCATTTAAAAAACAAACCACGTAGGTACACGTTGGCGCGCTAGATTCACAGAGAATGCGACGCGTCAAAGACAACAAACATTTCATCACTATCCCTTAGCTACTGGCCACACAGAAACAGCACTGTGTATTATTCTAAAATCTCTCAGATATTTGAAGTGAGACGGGGTGTTTGTCGAACCGAGCGATCCCTTCCTATCGTGGCCGGCAAAGCAAACGGATATTCAGTTTGAACATTACTTATTGGTGACGGGAGCCAGCGGCTGTGATCCGTGAATGGACCTTACATGTGCGGAAACATTCTGTCTTCGAATCCCTTCACATTTCATTTGTCTTGTTAGGTGTTAGTTCGGCAACGCTCGTGTGATTTTAGTGTGTAATCTTTCTGGAAAATCGCTGCTGTTTCTCCGAAAATGCGTTCGGATTCAACGGGTAAGATACTTGCAATATTCTTGTTGATTTAGCTTTGAAAATTATTTTGGTTTGTTAAATATCCATATACGATGTATATCGTAAGTCCAACGCTGCATGTAATATGTTTTGATTTGAACGTTATCTGTTAATATTTTACATTCGTTAATACATTGTCTTTGACACCAAAGCGATACACTGTTTCTTTATTAAAGGCAAAGGTCAAGGAAAATTATTGTACTAGACTAAGGGTCGATTTTTCAATGGTCAGATAATTTTTATCTGGGGAATATGTTGGACGTTTTGACAGCTTTTGTATAGAAAATATGTCATACCGCCATATTTATTCTTCAGATAAAAGTTATCTGACGATTGAAAAACCGGCCCTAAGTGATATTATGAAAGTAGAAGTTTATAAAGTTAATTAAATACTTTCTCGTAATCACGCGTAAACTGTAGAACGAATTTGGATGCATCTGTATGCCAAGTTACGTTTGTCTAAACGATGTCCTAGATTAACAAAATGTACATACATACATACATAAATTCACGCCTGTTTCCCAGAGGGTTAGTCAGAGACTACGGATTTCCATTTGCTACGATCCTGATACACTTCTCTGGCTTCATTCACTTTCATAACATTTCTCATACATGCTCGCCGGTTTAAAGTGCTTTTGGCCTTTATCCAGAACGTCTACGATCTGATCAAGAAACGTTCGCCTAGGTCTTCCCCTTGCGACTGTTCCATTCACACTAGCCTTATAAACTTTCTTAGTCAGTCTTTTCTCGTCCATTCTTTCTACATGCCCAAACCAGCTTAACATACCCTTTTCTATTCTCGTCACTATATCAACTTTCATGCCGCATCTCTCTCTAATCACACTTTTCCTTACTCTATCTTTCAGAGTCACACCACATCTATTTCTCAGTGCTCTCATTTCTACAGCATTTATTCATTTATTTATTAACATAATATAGAATACTTTAACCCAAGGGACCTACGTAGGTAAAACCGCGAGCCGAAACTGATTAGGTATGAATATGCAAGTAAATAAAAAGAGACTGCACGCATGGCATAGTGGTTTAAGTACGCGCCTCGCCACTGCCGCCGCGACGAGAGTTGTGGGTTCGATTCCCGCACGAGACAAAAATTGTGTGATCTACAAATGGTTGTTTCGATTCTGGGTGTTCTTTGTGTCCGTTATTTGAATGTTTGTAAAGTCCGCGACACAGGAATTAATCCCAGTGCGGCAGTTGCCTTTTTAAAACAAATAAAGAAATAATCTTGTAACGTTAGAATGCTGTATTTAATTCCTTTTCGATTTTACGTATCCTGGAGGTACTCTTAATAACCTTGAATGAATGTAGCTTGTAGACAGAAATATCAGTGCATCTCAAGTAACGATTAGTACACCCAAACACTGGCACATAGATTAACAGACAATATTTTATAATAATTTACAACACTCGTTAATATTATATAATACTAGCTTTGCTTTTAATCAATAAAAAGTAGTCTATCCCAGCCAGTCCTTTCTCACTATCTTTGTACCAAATTTCATCCAAATCGGTTGAGTGGTTTAGCCGTAAAAAGGTAACAGACAGGATTAACGAGTTTATTATATTATTGTGTGTGCAATTATGCCAGAGCAATTAATTATTTGAATAGAACTAAATATAGGTTTTGTATTCGTTACGATTTTCATATGTATAAATATTAGGTATTTAACTATGAAATTACTATCATCAATGACATCTTTTTTCGTGGTTTCTGTTCAAAATGCAATGGTTATTTTAGAAATTTCAAATGGACTATATAAATGTATTATTAATAACATGTATAATTAATAATAAATATCGATAACCTTTTATACAGTTTGTTTTTTAAGTTACAACGCTTAGTAGACACTAAGCGTTATAACTTTATAATAGGTACGGGCCGTACCTATTTGTTGTTTCGATTCCCATAATTACGTGATGGTTGATGTTTTTGCTAATCTAAGGGATAGTGGCCTATACATAAAGAAAAATATAGAATTAGAAATGGCCATTCAAAAAATGTTGATGAAATAGTATGAAAACCACAATGTTTCCGATTTATTTCATACAAAGCGTTTCAACTTTATATTTATACCTCTATTACTTACCGATATTGTGTAAATATTGAAATACAAGAATTATCATACAAGATTGCACTTAATTGCATGTCGAAATAATTTACTTAATCATGAATAATTTCTAGTCAGAAGTTTAAATTTGTATAAAATATTCATGTATTAATCAACATTTAATTTAATTTTGTTTATTATTAGTTCTAAGTTTACGGGGTAATAAGTCGGCCATCGTCATTTCAGGCTTGTTGGACTACGGAAAAATACTGAACATTTTCACATAATTTACAACGTATAAAATTTGTATATAAACTCACGAATTAATAAATTAGATTATGATTATGTTTTTCGAAAGTCACAAAGTAAAACTAATAGTCATTAAAGGATAACCATAGGATAAAGATTTTATAATCTTTAGCTGAAAAATCCTGATATCCTGGGATTTTGCTTAAGGGTGTTAATACGTACCAATGGTAGTCTGGTACAAAAGAGTAGGATCATGGATTCAAAGATAAGAACAAAATATATCCTACACCTGTATTGCGAAAAGATAGGCAGAGATATATAGTTTTGAATCCTACGTAATCGGGAGCGAGCACACTTTGGGACTCTGTGTTATTACTGAGATGGCAAGAAAAGCCCAGAACACTTTGCATGACCCAGAAAATCGAATCCTAAACCTTATGCACAGAAGTCGCATTCACTACCTCTGCGCCACCGAGGCTGAAAAGAAATCCGATTTTAAACCAACATTTGTGAAAAATCTTTGTATATTATGGTAATACAATATTATTACTGTATCACAACATATTATTTTTAGCTGTGTTCAAGGTTAATAACCTATATCTCTTGCTTATAATATAATATAATATTTATTATGTAATCCGCCCGACTTTCAAATTATGTCTTTAATCTATTGAAATTAAACTACTTTATACGGTGTTTACCGCGGTTTATTTTGAAAATATTTAAATGAATAAACTAGTTAAAATAATTAAATTTATACTATCCACGACGTCTCGTTTGCTTTTCAGGAGCCTAGTCACAGGAAATAAAATCCGTATAAAGTAATTTAATATCAATTTATAGCATTCGCGTAAATGTAAGAGTAGGTATATTTAATTTAAGCTATTAGCCCTTCTAAAAATATTGTACATCAAAGTTGCTTCATGTCCCAGATTGAGCGTCATCGAATTGCGTGATCGCCACTGTGTCACAGCCAAAATAACAGGGACAATATGTCATTGTGTCGTACATTTATTTAAATAACGCAGCTATAAATCCTATGATAGCGATTCTCTTTTGAATGGGGTTGTTTTTGATTAACATTCAATATTAATATAGTTAGTTACCTTATCGTTTACTTCTTACATTGTTTATTCAGAAAGATAAATAATAATAATACATGAAAAAGGTAATTAATAATACCATTATGTGCCAAGAACCAGAAGCAATATTATAAGATGTTTCCTATAATATCTATTTCATGTAAAAGGCAGTCTCCGCGTGATGTGTCCGCAAAACTCGAACCTGAACACTTGCATTTCTTTGTAACAGTGTGTTTAAATAATAAAGTACTTTTATTTACTTTTCTAATAATTAATAACAGACTAAGCTACAGCTAAACGAGGCTAGGTTTAGCTTGTATAAATATACATAAAATGTTGTATAAATGACACGCTCATCAAAAGCATATATGTATATATATTACAAATAATATTGTCTTACGTTTATGCGAATGTTATACATTGAAATTAAACAAACTTTATACGGATTTTATCGCGTTGTTTATTTTTTACTATTATTACATAATTTTGTAACTTTAAACTATTATTATTAAACACTTTTACTAGTTACTGTTTACTTCAATGTAAGCTATTACCGAAACGTCGTGGAAAGTGTAAAATTAAATCTAAACAGTTGTATAATTTAAATAGCTTAATAAAAATTAAACTACTATATACGGATTTTATCGCGTTGTTTATTTAACACTCTATTACATAATTTAGAAACTGTAACACTACTATACTATACAATTAAACTTTACTAATTTTAAGCTAATTAAATTGTTAAAACTATCAAATCTATTTGTATTTAAGTTTACACTTTCCCCGACGTTTCGGTTGCTTTTCAGCAGCCATGGTCACGGGGAGATTAAGATGGTAGTTGTCTCAATGTTCCAGTGTATTTATTTCAAAGTACCCGAACATAATTTGGTTATTGGTGTTTCTATTTACGCAGAATGAGCTCAAAGTATCATGAAGTCTAGTTGTGGTTTGTTTCTTCTTGGGTTTGACTATTTGAAGTACTGGATCCCAAGCTGGTGGTACATTCCAACCATCTTCTCTATTGAAATTTGGATGTTTTTGGATTTCAATAGCCTCGCGAAGCATCCTTGGTAGGAAAGGTCTATATTTAATCGAAAGGTTAGGCCGAGGTCTTTTCTCGAGTCGATGGTACAATTATTTTAAATATGTCCTGCCCAATGTATAGCCACGGTAATCGCATCAGCAGTTGCGTCCATCAAGTTCTCCATGGTACACCTACAGGGACAATTTTTGCATTTCAACAGATGGTTTTTTGATTGGGATCACCACTGTGCTTTGTGAGGTTCCCCATTTTACCAGATTGCAACAGCAGCGGCCGACTTGAGTACGAAGTCAATTTAGGGAATTCCATATTGGCCATGGTAATTTCGACCCAGGTGATAGGTTTTCGCTAACTTTTAAATAGTCGATTGGTGGAGGAACTTTTTCCTGCCAAGTTTTGACCCTAGTTGTCTCTGGCAGATCTTGACTGGACTTTGTAAATCGCAAAAAGCCATTACGATTCTTAAGCCTCCCTGGCGGCAAATTGCGTTCATGCAAAGAGTTTCGGACATTAGATTCCAGGAGATGTTTTTCCAGGGCACTATGCGCTTCTCTGCTCACGGCCGGTGGTGCAATACCCACTAGTTGGTAGGTACATTTTATTTGACGTGGTTGGTTTTAAGCATCCTGATATTATACGATACGTCTCATTTAGCGCTATGTCAACTTGCTTAGCATGATGCCATACTAGGCATGCACTAGGCCGAGGCGTAGGCAAGTAAATAGACATTGAAATTAAACACTTTATACGGATTTTGTCGCGTTGTTTATTTTTCTTTAAACACAGCTAGACTTCATGATACTTTGAGCTCATTCTGCGTAAATAGGAACACCAAAGATTAAATTATGTTCGGGTACTTTGAAATAACTAGCTACACTTCAGAACGTTGGGACAAATACCATCTTAGTCTCCCCGTGAACATGGCTGCTGTAAAGCAACCGAAACGTCGATTGTAAACTTTAATATAAATAGTTTTAATTAGAAAATATATAGCTTAAATAGTAGTAAAGTTCAATAATAGTAGTGTTAGAGTTTTCAAAATTATGTAATAACAGTGTTTAAAGTAAAATAAACAACGCGACAAAATCCGTATAAAGTGTTTAATTTCAATGTATAACATTCGCGTAAACATAAGACAATATTAAATAAATAGACATTAGAACAAGCAGCAATTTAGAAACATCGCTGGGGTTCAAGTCAATTACAAGGTTTGAATGCCGGAGAGATCTAAATAACTATTATAAAGATTTCTACCTTTTATTAAAAAAGGCTTACTTTCGCAGGGATCTAATTCTCTCATTGGGGATCAATCCCTTAGTCCAATCCCTTAGTCACAGAAGATTTATAATCATACAAATGACGGATAGAGAACACCCAGACTTAAAAGAATAATAATAATGTTTATTTTCACCACCGTATAACAACACTCGTATATAAAATTATTTTATATTTACGAGTACACAGATATGATGGAATAAATAACATTGTATTCCTGTAACATGTTAAAAGGTGACCGACCCCTTTGCTAAGTTGTTATTAAGAAAAACGATATGGAAATAGGCATTGCTCATCAACCAATATCCTGCGTCTTATTATTTAAATATAGCTATCAAAATATAACTGTGATACTAGCACAACCAAGTTGCATGTCTAATCCGTTCTAAATACTACAATAAGTATAAGATTCGATTAGAGGAACATTAAATGCTTTAAAGAAGAAATTATGCAAGATATAAAGATTTTCTGTGCGTTTTTAAAATTACCAAAGGTGCTGAAGAGGATTTTTATAAAATTAGATATATCTGGTATAGCTTACGACTTCGCCGGGGTAAAGTATAGAGCTTTAGTTTGACCGCCACATTATTTATATGAAACACTCTTTACACAATGATAACTCTGTTTCTTACCAAACGGAATTAGTCGAAATATGGCTTAGATTTTAAATTATTAGAAATATTGTAATTTATGCGTGATTCTAGAACAAATAGACAGACAAAATCTCTTACTTGTTCAATTTAACGCCATGCTGGTCATATAATGCCAAATAATAAATGAACGGTACATTTCTTTTTGCCATATCATTCAATGTGTTAAAACCATTGTTTTAACACATTGTTTGCCTAAATAATAAATGCCTTTTGAATTATCAAAGACTAGCTTTTAGACTTTTTTCTGGATAACAGGTAACCTATGTCCTTTTCTGTACCCCTGACAACGTATATGCGAAATTTCATGATGATCGGTTGAGTAGTTAAGGCGTGAAAACATAACAAATAAACAAACAAACAAAATCACATGCGTACTTGTAATATTAGTTAGGATATCTATAAAATAAAACCGCGTTATAATTTAACAAATATAGATATATTGATTAACAGAACTTTTACATTTACTTTAATGATTTATGAAAGTATACTAGTTGTCGTTTGAGGCGCCATACGCGGACATTACTTTTAAACGCAATATAGATAGTAAAAAAAAGTAAAAGCAAGTAACATTCTCGTTATAAACAACTTTATTTATTTATTCAAACACATTTATAACATCTTAACAGGATATTCCAAAACGATATTATAAGCTATATATAATATAACTAGGACAATATTAATAATTTGACACATTTACATGACTGTTTGCAAAATCCCCCGCAATACAGGAATTGTTCGTAGTCTATGCATTTGTGCGTTGAATTTCAGCAGGCTACGTGATAGATATCAAGATAGTCGTTTAAATGATGTAAATCTGAAAGCTGTAGTTACCTGACATGATGGCATGGCATATGGAAATAATTAAAGGCCAGGAAATAGATTGGATAATTGGGATAACCTAGGCGAACGTCCTCTGGCCAAATCGGCGACATTCAGCTACAGAGTGCTTTATACCAACGCGTGCATTAAAGAATGTAATGCGAGACAATGACAAAATGATAGTGCTGATAGGCCAGGATGGTAGCAAGTGCCTGCCTACCCCTTTAGGAAACATGCGTGCATAATTAATATTCTTTCATAAAATTATTTTATTAACACGTAATGTTTTTCCTAACTGTACCTTATGTAAGAGACTGTCTCGGTAGTGCAATGACAATGTTTAAGACTGATAAGCAGCATCAATGTTATTGGGATTTTCTGTAACGATCATAGTTGTAGCACGAAATCTGGAACTATTCCTGGCAGAATGGTACCTAATAGGCTCGCGCCCTATTACATTGGGCTCATAGCTGGCAATATAAATGTAGGCTTAATATTCCTTCGGCTACTCCTTCGAGGATATAGGTGAGAGTCTATGTATGTAAGTTTTCGAAATATTAATCCTAGTCAGGCATTCATTCTAAATCACGAATGTTTGCAAAAGATCTTTATAAACATTTACAATTTCTTTATGTATAATGTATTAATTTTTATTTCTTAATCTTTAAGAAAGACAACTATTGTTCTATACTTATGAAACTATCTAAATATTATTTAAAATGAAGCCGCATCACAAAACTGGTCTAAACTAAACAAAAAACTATGTTTACTTTAAAGTGTGCTTTTGCAAATATTTTAAATGCATCTAATGTATGCAATGCTGTTTTCTAACGTGTAATTTAAATGTTGTTACCTAATTTGACATGTAGAAGAAACTTTATAAATTTAAAAGAAATCTGTGGTCTATTCGGCTTTTGTAAATCTCGTTTATAACTATAACGGCAATCGTTACTGTAAGTTTTACTCCTTAACACATTGAATGCCATATAACAGAAACAATAGAAAATGTATTATTTGCGGTCATTTACGACCGGCATGGCAATGTATTAATTTTTATACAACAAGAATTGTAAATATTAATATGAAGGTATATTTATGGTTACAAAAGACTACGATTAAACTGTATTAAGTACTTTAGCAATTATCAATAAGAGGTTTTAATAAAGCTTTATAGAGCTTTATAGCAGTGAAAAGCTATAGACATTTATTTAAATTATATTTTACTAATAACTTTAACAAACTTGTGCATCCAAGATATGAATAGAATTATTAAATTATATTAATTAAATTTATAAGTCTTAAGCCTTATATTTTCAGTAGATTAGTTACATGCTAGTATTAGTATTTCTATTCTGACAATTATTATTCCTTTTCTACCATAAACTACAAGCTAGCTTTTAAATTTTCCTTATCGTTTGATTGTGTTGTGGTTGAATGGTTGCAGCTTCGTACAGAAAATATTTGTAAAATAAACAATACTATAAACTTGGTGATTAAAAAGATTTGCATGAGTTTCTAGCCAGTTTTTATTCTTATTTTACGTCTGTAACATTTTACATAATAGCAAATGTTAGAAAAGTTAAACACATTCCAGATTTCAAATACACTAAACTTGAGTGGTTGTGATTAGCCGTTATTGAATTTCAAATCTCGAAATCAAAGAAAATTGTTTAAAAATGAAGTCCAAACGACCCTTGTGTAAACAATTTCACTTTACTGAATACTGAGATGATAGAAAGAAGAAGAACCAGACTAGACAGGTGAATGATCTGATTAATGTGTCATTATTAGCTATCCTAGTAATGCGATAGTTTATTGAAAATTGAAACTTGTAGTTACACTGCTGATGCACGGTAATACTATCTAACAGTATTGTAAACTCGGCCGTATCTTTGAAATAAATGCCTACAGCCGCGCGGTACGTAAACATGTGATAGGGCTGCTCACGTACAGCATTTTAATTAAATCTGCCTACTTTGAGTTTCTATCTATTTTTGTGATTGTAAATATTTCTTATCTTATTTAAACAAATAAAATACTTTGTGAATGGAATAGGAAGTGTTCAATAAAAATGCATGTTGTTTTTTGATTGGTAGATTTATTTAAAAAAAAACATGTTTATGTTAGATTTAAGACTTAATAACAAATCGGTCTTATAAATTTGCGACTGAAAAATATTTGCGCCTCGACTGAGACGTATGGAATGCTTTATTATTATATTTTAAAGTATGAAAAATCCGCAAACGAATATAAAGCACGATTAAAAAATTTTTTGGAAAACCTGGACAAGGAGGAGTAAATGGGATATCTTTTACTTGGTTATAGATACCAGCAGTTACTATACAATTTATATGTTTAGTTTTAAAAGAAGTTTGGAATATTTCTTCCATTTTTCTATATATTCCACGAAATCATCGCCGGGTACAATTTAAAAAAATTGCGAATTAATCTTACTGTAGTCCCGGTATACTTAGCTATAAATAGGCTATACTTATACTTATTTTTGGCAAAAAAATCGCGTGGTTACTGTTTAAAAAACAACACACCGTCCGTTCGTCACTGCGGCGCATTCGCGACTGGTTGCGTGCCGAGCGCATGCCGACGCCAAGGCGCGTAGGTATGACTCGAGTTACGACCGTTTGTATGAAGATAGGTTACTGTATATTTATGTACTGTGGCTGATGCTTTTGTTTTGCAAATGCTTAGTCAGACGCAAGTAAGCGATACGGCTCGGCAGTTGTCTCCCCGCATCCAATAAGGTCGTAGTTTAAAATGTAGTTATTTTATTTGTCAATGGTACCAGTAAATATATAGATATATCTACCATGAAGCATTTAATTTGGACACACACAACAAGAACACTTCTGATTATACCTACAAACAACATAAACCGACGGCTTCACGACGAAAATTATTTTGAGATATGATAGACAACACGAGTTTCATTGCCCCCTTTGAGATATTAGGGCATCAAGTCTACATAATATGTTAATTTCAGTAGGAACGTAAGTAGCTCAAATATATTAGAACCTTGATTATTGTAGAATTAAGATAGATTATAATAAGTTAGATACTGATACAATCGAAAAACGATGACGAACGCAAAAGGTTCACCTAATCTAAACATCAAATGAATTTAACTTATACACGTATAAACCAATTATCCTTTGAGTGTATAGGTATAACTACTGTATCAGTTTGATGTGTTTACGAATTTTTATGTAAACTTATTTTAAGATTTCATAAATTCTGTTACAGTCACGGCAAAATTGAAAAGTCAATTTTCTCACAGGGTGAAATGCTTATAAAGTTGGTACAATATGGGGATAAATTAAACAATGTGGCAACAAGCCGGCAATTTACGTCAAACATATTCACTCTATCGAAAGATGTTGAAAAATTTCTATACACCTATCTAAACTACAAGTATTGAAATTAAACAAATATTATACGGATTTTAGTCTCCTCGTGACCATGGCTGCTAAAAAGCAACCGAAACGTCGGAGAAAGTGTAAAATTAAACCTAATAGTTGTATAATTTAAATAGCTTAAATTACAATGCGATAAAATCCGTATAAAGTTTGTTTAATTCCAATGTATAACATTCGCGTAAACATAAGACAATATCAAACTAAAAGTAGTTTAGATAGATGTATAGAATTTTCTTAAGGTTTTAACGTTTTTAGACCTTCTCGATTTGTAGACATACTCAAAATAATACTAGAAACGGGTCGTACTCGCAATTAAGTATTCAAAGTTAATGTCACGGGTTAAGCCAACCCGTGACCATGATCGACGCAAGACAGTCGAAAGGTCCATCGGTCAATCAATAGGAATTTATTACCTTTTAATCCCTAATCACGAGTAAATACCGTTATCTAGTATAATACACTTCTCATCAGAAAAATCGAAACACCTTGCAAGTTTATGTTTTGTAAGGATTATCAGAAAAATGTGTATATTTTGGAATATATGTCACATGTCGTTTAATAGTGAATAATATGAGGATTTCACATCCTAATGTTAATGTTCTAAATTCAAATTAAATTTTCATAGGTTTCGTATTTTGTTTAACAAGTCATTTTTACCCTGTATGGAGTATGAAGGAAATTGATAAAACAACACATGTAAATGAAAAAAAAAGCTTAGAAACGTTTATTTAATAACTTGTATTCCCTCCTCGAACTCTTAACTTCTCTATTCATCGATCGGATGAGAGTCACGATCAAATGTTGTGGCATTCCATTCCATTCCTCTCGGATTGCATTTTGCAGCTGGCTAAGTGTTTCTAAGGCAGGATCTCTCACACGAATTCGTCTCTTTAATTCATCCCATAGATGTTCAATCGGATTCATGTCCGGGCTTCTTGCTGGCCTTTCCGTAATGGAGATACCGACTTCGGTAACATAATCTCGTACGACGCTCGTAGTGTGAGCCCTAGCATTGTAGTGCATGAATATGAAACCGTTGCCAATAAAATGTGTATTGGGCATCACGTGAGGCTCAAGAAACTGTTCGATGTACCGATGACTGTTTAGTGCAGCAGACGTCGCCCAGACACAAAGACAAGCTCTGTCTTAACGTCGACGCTGATTCCTCCCCAAACCGTCCACAAACTGCCACCATAGCTGACCTTTTCTTCAATGCAGCATTGTGCAAAGCGTTCTCCATCTCTTCTGTAGACCTTGTTCCTTACGTCGTTGCCACACTATATATACATAATTTTACACTCATCAGAAAAGAGGACTTTGTTCCACTGGAGGTATGACCAATTTAGGTGCTCACGTGCAAAGTTAAGGCGCGCTCTTCGATGGTCTACAGTTAATTTCGGCCCATTTACTGGCTTGTGCGGTACCAGTCCACGTTCCTTCAACCTTCTTCTAATTGTAGAGTCACTTACAGCCACCCTACGTACAACATGAAGCTGCTGGTGCAGTTGAAAAGCATTAAGGCGTCGATTTCGTAAAAAAGTTGTTACAATAAATCGATCATCTCGCTCAGAAGTGACCCGTTTCCTGCCAGATCCTGAACAGCGCGTGAACAAACCAGTCTCCCGATAGCGTTTGTAGACTCTATGAACAGACGACAGGCTTAGGGGCAATCTTTCAGCCACAACATGCTGACTAAGTCCAGAATCCAGCAATGCCACCACTTGGGCGGCTTCTGCGGGCGAAGTATCCATATGTTTTAGAAAAAACTTTTTCAGACGTCCCAAAGTCACAGTATACACACAGTATAAAGACCACAGAACAAAAAGTTTTAAGATAACCGCTAATTTTTAGTTTTCAAAGGTGAAATGTACTCCAACTTTAAACACACATTTGTCTCAAAACAGTGAATCATTTCATTTATAGGATAAACAAATGAAATTCTAATTTTGAATTTAGAAATTTCGCTTATCACTGTAATGGCCAAACTGCCAGCTATACAATCATGTGATTTTTTTCATGGAATGAAAACTCTTTTGTGTTAAATTAGGACAGAAACCATAAAAACGGAAGTGTTTCGATTTTTCTGATGAGAAGTGTTTTAAGTATACTTGGGTTTATAAGTAATTCAAAGTTGACTGACAGACTGCGGCAGGTAAATCTTGTAAAAATAAGATGCAACTGTGTATGTTTTAATTTTAAAACATATGTATATATAAAAAAGATATGTTTATAAAAAAGACAGACTAAAGTCAAAATTTAACTGTAGCAGCTTAACTGGATAAGTAGTTTTAGAACGTCGCAGCTATTCACCATTCTACAGGTTTATCCAAATCATCGGGGCGAAGGCAATGTTTAGAATATACCCATGAAAACGTTTCTACAGATTTATTTCTTTCAAAGTGATATTACTCTGTTGTTTAGAACTCTACTATGAAATAGCATGGTAGGATTTAGGACGATCTAAACGTTAATTCCATCATGATACGAATAGTAGAAATAATTGGATTATAACTACGGTTTTTACGTTTCATAGTAGTCCTTCTGTGTTTTTCTTACGGTTAGTAAGGTTTCAACGCTATTTGTCGCAGGCGCTGTAGTGCCAGTATGGGCTAGTGTGGTGTTTCTTATGCGATGGCACCAACAATTAGGTTTGAGAGGATCGGTAACGCGCGAATCTTGCAGCTGATGTTACAAGCGTCCAAAGACTACGGTATCTATTTAAAACCAAGTAAGTAGCATTCATTAATTTTAATTGCGTCGACTTGTGATTCGTCTTTACACGAGTATTTACTTAATGGGTACTACACAATCAACCGAATAGGTAGGTATAGTTTGAGATTCGAGTTTTGTTGTAGAATCTGAAGTGCTGAGTAATATCTGTTAGCTTCAGCGATAATTATGGGAATAAAATTGCTTCCCTCTTTTTTAAATAGGTACTGATAAAGGGTGATGTCTCTAAACACCCTCTCTTTAGAGACATTTCGCTCCGTATTGACATAAGACAAAGCCGCACGATAAAAGATGTGTAGTTTTGAATTAATATGTGATTGCAATGATGAACTATTATTCGCTATGTAGAGTTCAGTGTTCATTTCGGTTAGAAGTTTATAAAGTGTTCGTCTTTGTAAAGTAAAAGTGATCTTTAGCATTTGAACAAAAAAATTATATGTGATGTAGGTAATAAAATAGTAAAAACAAGGTACTTATGCCCACAGAATATGAGAACTTATTGCATAAAGGTCTGTTTTTTTTATTACCGACGTGACAAATAGGTAGATATACCTACCTACTTGGAATGCTAGTTGGGTACTTCTGTTTACGGAGTCTAGATTTTGATATATATAGATATTATTGTTATAGATTGGATTTTATGGCTTAATATTTTTTTTCTTACTTATATCTTAAGGTTATAATTATGTTTACAACTATCATATCGATTACTTTCTTTGCTGTCATTGTAGGCTTTAGACACTTAAGTCTATTAAGACTTAAGCACCAGACCAAGCATACCTACTTAAACTTGAGCAGCACCATTAGCCAACACTCATATGCTTGCTGTAAGGCTGGATACGCTTCATAGGCACAATATCCTCTAAAAGAGGAATCGCTGTATTTTATTCGCCATTTCTATCCTAATTTTTATTCACTTCAGCTGCCAAATACTCGATGTGAAAGCTCTAATAATGTTTATTAGATCTTTGTTAGAACACCTCTGACTTTCGTAAGTTATATGACTTTTCGAAATTATGTGCGTATTGATTGACAATTATCGCCTGCTCCGTGCCTCGGATAGCACGTCAAGACGTCGGTCCCGGCTGCCATGAACATCTATGGCAGTCGTTATTGGGAAGTCAGTGCCCTATAATATCCTGATACTGGTCTAGCCTTAGGATATCGTTAGCCTTCGGAATGCGGAGATCAGGTGGCAGCCGCTGATATTCAGTCAAATCCGGTTAGACTAGAAAAGCTGACCCCAAGTGACTTGAGAATAATAAAGGCTAAGGAGAAGAATAAGATCTTTGTTAGAAAAAAACTACATATATATGTTAAATTATTTATAGGAACAAGTGATAGGTACCTATGTATTTATAGGTATATTAACATCTAGTAATTTACATCTTTTTCGATCCATAGCCAAATCCTTAAATTCTCTTTAAGTATGTCTCTATGTAGAGAATCAATAACAATGATAGATAAATCAAAATGCTAAACCTACCTACTGCCTCATCTATCTACTAAGTAGTATCTTGATTTTAAATCATTATAATATATAATGTTCTAATTACCTGTCTGTGATCTCGGCATCTGATGCTATAAATCTTAACTCAGCAAACTATTAATCAATTAGTGGATGTAGAGTGAACACGGCGGCAGATAGCGACTGGTTCGATTATAACGAGCGGTTTAGTTCGCATTGAGGACAACCGTTTGGGATATCATCGACAGTTTTGTATGAGGTTTCGCTAATCGCACATGCAGCGGCCAATTTCGGCGTGAATGATCCGCCGGCGGGCGCTTTTGTGCCTTGTCGTCGATTCTAATTGAAACTATTTTGGACGCAGGACAATGCAGTATTGTCCGCGTGTCCGGCGATGTTTGCCGCCTTTATTAATTCAGGTGGGCGTGGCGGCGAGTGGGCGGGGCGGCGGGCGGGGCGTGTCGCCGACCGCCCACCGCGACGTCGCCGCGCGCGCCGCGCCGCCGTTCACCGACAGTCGGTCTGTTGCCGCCGCGTCTGACGCTCATCTTTGCGCGGACAACGGAACAACTTTTGAACATCGCTTACGTCGTTAGATGCTCCACTAAACTTGTTGACTCTCTGTAGTCGCCGCCACATCACTTGTACCCGTAGAGACACTGTGTAGGGACTCAGTTTGCGGTGTGCCCCGTGTGCGCGGGTGGCCGGCCGGTGCCCTCAGCGGCTTGCCACGTGCTTTTGACAACTGCTGCACGGCCCCACACGCACGCCAAGTAAGTTCACTTATCAAAACTAATATCGTTATACCTACTTACTTCATTTATCTGTACCTACATTTACTTTACTTTTTGACTACACGGAATACATCATAAGATACAAGTCAAATATCCCTGGAAATACACGCCAAATATGTTTTAGGAAGTTTAAATTAACTAGGATAGTTATTATCTTCAGTAGTTTCATAAGAAATTTTATAACTATAAAGTTATTTAAAGTAATACCTACAAAAACGTTATCAAGGTTTTAACTATCTGTACATTAAAATAAAAAACAGCTAAGATGATATAAGAATTTCATAGAGTTAGCCTATACAATTTCAGTATTACTATGAAGTTTTAGAAGACAATTATACAGAAAGTTTGCCTTTAAAAATAAGTGTACTGACTTGCTCTAATCCTCATAGTTAAGGAACTAATATTAAATCAATTTGTTACAAAAGTATATTAAACTATGAAAGTTAAGAAAATACTTTCTATGAATAGAAAATATTTCTTTTTATTTATGTTGAGAACAGAATAAACCTGTTGTAAATTGAAATAAACTTTATTTAAACCTTATAGTGTAAAACTGTTAAAAAAACGGATTTCTATTTTATTTTACCTATTAGGTACATTCTAAATCCTAAAAAAAAATTATCCTATTTTCATATACCAATTTTTTTTATGAATCGTCGATAACATTGTCCTTTCAGAATTGATAATTGAATAAGTTTTGGCTCAACGTTTTATGATTATAAAAGTGTTTTTTGTTTTGCTATCCAACACGATGGTTAAACTTTTTAAATATTTAAACATAATATCACGCCTGTACATTACTGCAGAGTTAGGCAGAGATGCATCACTTCTAACTTTAATAATTAATACAAATAAACTGCCTTTTTCTAGGCAACCAGCCAGGCTATTCCAAAGGCCGAGCTTTTACCGAGAATTTTCTTACAGCTACTATCTGTCTGAATCGGATATCGAATCCAGCCCCGCTATTAAAAGCGCTTAAACTTTTGCCATTAAACCAGTGGCGGTAACTAGTTACTCGCTTTTTAATTTCTATAAGCCATTGCGGGTTGGTACACTACACACATGTTCGATAACATTATTGAGAATTCTCAGATACAAAGGTTTCCTCGTGATCTTATCCTTCACCGTTAATACGATCAATAATCAATTACATCACTTTAATTTCTATAAAATGTTCATTAAAATCCCAAAATAAAAAATGTGGTAGTTTGGTAAAAAAGTTTTTACCAAACTACCACATTTTTTATTTTGGGTTGGGTCAGTTTAGTTTTAAAAAAAACGAATCTGTCATGCAGATGTCGCGAGATCGATCTTTAGACCTGCACCTCTGACTTTTCAAAGTTATATGCGTAGAAATTAAACACTTTATACGGATTTTATCGCGTTGTTTATTTTACTTTAAACACTGTTATTACATAATTTTGAAAACTCTAACACTACTATTATTGAATTTTACTACTATTTAAGCTAAGTATATATTTTTTCTAATTAAAACTATTTGTATTTAAGTTTACACTTTGCCCCGACGTTTCGGTTGCTTTACAGCAGCCATGTTCACGGGGAGACTAAGATGGTAGTTGTCCCAACGTTCCGAAGTGTAGCTAGTTATTTTAAAGTACCCGAACATAATTTAATCTTTGGTGTTCCTATTTACGCAGAATGAGCTCAAAGTATCATGAAGTCTAGCTGTGTTTTGCTTCTTCTTGGGTTTGACTATTTCAATGACTGGATCCCAAGCTGTTGGTAGCAAGCCGTCGGGGCAAAGTGTAAACTTAAATACAAATAGTTTTAATTAGAAAAAATATATACTTAGCTTAAATAGTAGTAAAATTCAATAATAGTAGTGTTAGAGTTTTCAAAATTATGTAATAACAGTGTTTAAAGTAAAATAAACAACGCGATAAAATCCGTATAAAGTGTTTAATTTCAATGTATAACATTCGCGTAAACATAAGACAATATTATATGCGTAGTAAATAGTATCGTTCGCTTTAACCGAAAAGAAAAACATCATAAGAAAACATCAGGTTTGAGAGTTCTCAATAAGATTCTCTAGAATTTGTGAAGTCTGCCAACCCGCACTAGGCTAGCGTGGTGAAACATGGCTATCTCACTCTGGGAAGTGACCTATCCCCAGCAATGGGACAATTTATATTTAGGGCAGATATTATTATAATTATTTATTATGTTTGTTTTTCTTTAATCTTATTTTTATTTTAAAGGGTTAGAGAATTTGACACGCGGCCCGTGCATAGCCATGTGCACCAAAGGGCGAAAAATAATAATTATAAAGAACGAAGTATTATTAAAAGCGCTTGTTCTTTACATAATTTATTATACTGTAGGTACAATGTAACATTTCAAAACAGAAGAAGTCATCAAAAAGCACAACGTCACGGAAATAATCTGGCAACCAATCGAGATGGAACAAATCAGTCGTCACTACTCTCTCGACTAGAGTTTTTCCTGTCGCCGTATAAAAATGTCCGCCCGCCCAAACCGTGTTGCTCTCCCCCTGCGCGTGCCTCTCCCTACCCCCTGAAATCATCGCGGCATCGTGGCATTGCTGACAATGTCGAATCCGTTTTATTGCCAACGATCTTTTTATATGGCAATTGGCATGGATCGTTTTTCCATTTCGATTGGGTTGCTTTGTCCTTCTTGCGGTTCCTTTGCCGTTTTTTGCCGAGGAAATAAATTTTGATTCGATGTTTATTTTGCTATAGTGTATGGGTGTGTTCTTTGGATGGCATTACGGTATTTTTATTTATTCGTTATTTTGGATACTTGTATAGGCAAAGGGCGTAGGTTTATACGGACGGCATGAATACAATTTCAATCAATCAATTAGAATATAGCAGTTGACTGCTGGTTATGCTGCTATCTGATCTTCTGCTTTATGCATTTAATCTGCACTGATCGCGCACTAGTTTAATTGGGCACCTTGCCGCTGCGCTAAGCGTTGTGGCTTCGATTCCCACACGTCATGAAAATTATCCATTCACAAAAATTTTGTGGCTGGATAATTTTTTATTAATTCATTAATTGTTTTGAGTCAGGGTCTAATTTGAGAATTTTTATAAACTCTATCGCGATACGAAAATGTATATCTAGTGTAAAAGATTGATTTGTAAAATTAAAATCAATTACCATATAAATGCGTTTCCAATTTACGATCTGTACTTTAATACTAGTTTCATTCTTCATATTATATGTATTCTTCAATACAGCTAGCATATTGTCATTTTAGCTTTCCTATTCACCAAAATTTTAGTTCTAGCTATACAATTGATAATTGATCTATAAACAAAATCTTTAGATTTATTAAATAAAATTTGACATCAAACTAATGTTTATAATATTGAACGTATAGAAAGATAGTTAATACGGACACCAAAAATTAAAACTTTGTTACATTCTGTCAGACGACAGAGACTGTTATAATTTCCATTAGTTTTTCTCGCATGTTTTCCATAACAACGTGTACTGAGATATAAGGTATTCTATTTTATAATTAAAAGGACCTTGTGTATCTGATATTACGAATTATTAGTAAATTTAAAAATAAATTTTTTTTAATCAACGGACACAAAGAACATCCAGACTCGGAATAACCATTTGTAGATCACACAAAATTTTGTTCCGTGTGGAATCTGCGCAGTGGTAGCTGCGAGGCGACCGCTTAAACCACTGCGCAATACGTGCAATAGGTACGTATTCAGTTAGATGTGTTATTAACCTCTGAGTCTTCTTCGAAGATGTTAATGAATACACTATGTGGGTCTGTGTGTCTGACTGTTAGTGACAGTTTGTTAGTGACAGGCATAACTCCAGTACCACTGGATCGATTGACTTGTAACTTGGTGTGCACCTTAGGGTTATACCTCGGTCGAGTTTGAATATGGGCCTTGTGGGTCAAAAGACCCCCGAGATATAGGGGTCACAAGGTCAAATGTATTTTAAATGATTTTACATTTAAGACGAAGAGGTTGAATCCTGGGTTTTTACACCCATCTCGTTATTTCGTAATAATAATGCATAAGCGATACTGTCTCAGTAGCGCAGCGGTAGTTAACGCGACTTCTATGCGGGTTCAATTCCCAGGTCGGGCAATTTGTTATCTTATTTTTCTATCAATAAATTCTTAGTAGCATCACAAAGTTATGATCTGTGTCTGCTGGATGGCAATAGGCTCACCTATTGTTACGGGGGACCTAGCACCAATAGTTGTTGAATTGAGGATTTCCCTTTTTTTCTGTCTACAGCTTTGTCAATGAGAGTATGCAGAAATTCAAACAATAGTAATTAGTACTAAGACTAGAGGTCTCAAGGGTGCCAAATCAGAACTCTGCGATGCAAATCTATAATACCTACCCACCGCAAACTTTTCGAAGCTATTTGCGATATTTATTTATTTATTTTAAGATTCCTAACAAAGGAATATACAATAACATATGTACATTATAAAGTAATAATAAAGTTCTTAGCGTGTATAGTCCCTCAATTATAGGGAACACAGCTTACAAATTATAACTACAACCAAACCAACAAATTTAACTAAAGATAGGTATAATATCCCAACCATATTTTTTTAAATATCTTATTAATCTATAAGTATTAATTGCTCGCTTTAACCATAAAGGAAAATAAAGGTCTCCATAATCTTCTTGAAGATATGTGGAGTCTGTGATCATGCACTTGGTTCCTAGCTCCTCTTATTAATAAAAGTGATCCGTGCACAGTACTACCAAAGCTAAACTAAGCGATTAAGATTTATATCCCAGTAATTATTCATAAAAAAGATGTTGGGCTGCCACGCGAGTCTCGAGGTCGAACCCAAGGCGCGCATGTCTGAGTTTTCGAAGTTATGTGCGTATTAAATAATTAATTATCTCTCGTCTTAATGCTGGAGGAAAATATCGCGAGGAAACCTGCATGTCAGAGAATTCTACATATTATTCTCAAAGATTTGTGAAGCCTACCAACCCACATTGGGCCAGCGTGGCCTCACACTGACAAGAGGCGCGTGCCTAGCATTGGTAGAGTTTAAAACAGGACTGATATTATTATTACGTTATATAATTATCTATAATAAAATGCCTCATGCGTTATTTTTTCTTTTGAGTTATTACGATATTGCGATTTCTTTAAACATGTATTGTAAATTCTGTAATGTTCATTCTCTATAAATCGAAATTAAAGACGGATGCGTGTTATCATAACTTATTATGAGACAACATAATGAATTTTAATTAATTTATTTACAATATTAGGTATACCTCCGCGGCGCAGCGGTAGCAAAAGCAACTGCTGTGCATGAAGTCTCTGGATCGATTTCTAGGTTAGACAAAGTATTGTATGCTTTTTCTCTTAAGAAATTCTGAAATAATCGTCGGTAGACGTCGATAGGTTTGCTCCTTATGCCATGGGACCTAACATGGTACTCACTCCTGTACTACCTCGACAGAGATATATATAGTTCATTTGCTAAGAAAGCCCATCAGTTTTTTTTTATACTATTAGGTTTTTATACCTATACCTAATTAGGTCTGGGCATCTTGAAATTCTCTTGCCCTGTCTTCCTCATCGCAATGGATGCCAAGCCTAAGTAAGCGCTATGCTTTCAACAGGTAACTAGTGATCTTAGCCAAGAGGAAATATTCTATATTTAAATAACATACAATGCCAGCAAAGCCACGTTTAAAACTATAAATAAGTAAAAAAACAGTTTAGAAGAATTAACAGTTCATAGGAAAGTGTAACAAAAAATCCATCGTTAGCTGAAACAGACCCGATGCAAAAACGTGCACTAACAGGAGAGTGATTACGCGTTCTGCCACCCCGACATCGACGCCGTGACGTCACACTCTGTTCCCGTTTCGTGAACAACGCTACGTTTATTTCAGGCATTTATACTACAAATTCTCTTTTACAAGGCCGTGGTAGTAAAGATACGCTTTTAGTTGCTTATTGTGTTATGCTATTTAGCAGCATTTCTGTTCTATTTTTAAGCGGATTTCAAGGCCTCCAAAGCTATGCAGATACAATAAGGGTTAATTTCGAAAACATCGAGTTATGGCGCAGGAATAGTGAGCACTATCTGTCTTGAAACTGATTTAGAATTCGCAAGAAACTACGAATAGTAAAGTATTTACCCCTTTATCGCAATGGCGAAATGTGAAAAATATGTATGTGATGATGGTTTACATAGCAATGTCTTGTATATATCATACAGACAACCAAATGAGCAGGCAAATTCTAGTCTAACTAAATGAAGAGGTGCTGGCAAGTTTAAAATTAATAATTTTAATATTCTGCGTCGATTCTGTGTTGGACATTTTATGCCGTGACAACGTCGGCATGCGATTAAAGTGATATTTCGAATTTCAATTATTCGGTTCAATTTTATTTGATCAACTGATAAATCGCACACGATTTGAAACGTCCATCAAGTTATTGACAATTCGTGACAACGATGATCGATTTAATATGCAATTGTAATCGATTAGAAACGACCGTCTTATAAATCCCGTCGCATAAAATTGAACTTATGTTAACGTGCCATTGTAAAGGTCTGGTTTTGATTTCGAAATTAGGCAAAGTATTAGATCTTTTTGTTAGAAACGGCTTAGTAGTAGAACCTAGTCAGGCAATGTGTTCAGTAGACGGATATGAGCACGCGCTTTTCTTACGAGGAATCCAGAATACTGTGTGAAATGTAAATTAATATACCTAACTCTGCTAACTTCTTCAACAAAAACAAGCGCAAGTCTATTTATGTATAATGAACCGTAAAATACCGAAAGCTTGAAGAAAACACCGCTAAGAACACATTTTAAAAAAATCTTTTTTTTATATCATATGCAATATATTTTTGTACGAAATTAGATATTTTTAAAAATATAACAAACTGATGAAATTGCTGCCACTTGTTTAATTTTAGATCGGTTGTAGAGTTTCATCCAAGTAGATACAGCAACCTTATCGTCTCTATTGTATAATGAGAATAAGTTCTGTCTTAAGGAATATTAATTTAATTACTTTATACGGATGTTATCGAAGTTTATTTTTGAAATATTTCTATTGTTAAATTAATTTTATAATAAAGGTAACCCATTTAAATTTTCACGACGTTTCCGTTCTCGATAAAATCCATGTAAAATAGTTTAATTCCAATGTGTAACTTTCGCGTAAACGAGACAATATTATTATAAACACTATTGAAATTTATCACAGACTAGATTATGCTCGTGTCTTTTTCGTTCACGTGTGCAGTTTTACTAAACAATTTAAACCAAACGTGGCATATATTTTAATTTGAACCTTAAGCTATCAAACCACATTAAAATCACACTAGTTTCCGCGTAAAGCTCGAACAAACTTATAAACAGATAAGTATAAAAAAATACAGTTTCAAATCCATAAAAGTTATCTCAGTTTACCTTTTTGTAGCTTTAATGCATATCCATAGTTTCTTTTTATAACAGTACTAGTTTCTGCCCGCAGATTTACTCCCGGAAACGCAAACCAGGATAAAAAGTATTACCAGAAACCGTTCAATGATTTGTTCATTATTTAGTAACAAATGTCTAAACATCTTCACAAACATTCTTATTTATAATATTAGCAGTATAAACGACATATTAGAAGCATGCGAACTGTGTGGATACAGATTAAACAGTTTGTTTCGAACCAACGTTAAAATGCACAAAATGTTATTTAGTAAAGAGCACCTAACATAACAACCAGGCTTGACGCTCGTAAATCCAAACACTGTGCCCCATACCTATACCTATAGCATCCTACAGCATCCTACAGACCTTCTAGTATACCTATAACATACTACAAATGGCATGTTTTAAAATTGCCAATGCCTCTTTCTATGCAATTTGTATGGAGCCCATTCAGTACTTACTTATCCTTGACTACAAAATATTATGTCTACATATTATTGACTATATTATAAGGCAGCAGGTGCAGCAGTTGTGAATGACTGCTTTACATGAGGAAGGCTTTGATTCTCGTTTTGGGCAAGCGTTATTGAGCACTTCTGTTAAGACATTTTAGTCTAATATATTTCTATGATTGACTACATAACAAGGTAGTAAGCGCAGCGGTAGTAAATTCGACTGCTTAGGCTTAGACTGAGTCAGGTTCGATTCCCGAATATTGCAAAGGGTATTTGCCTTCTGATGACACATTTTAGTGTAATGTATGTATCTATGATTGACTACATAAGAAGGTAATAAGTGCAATAGTAGTAAATGCTAGCTGCTTAGCCTGACTTCTCGGGTATGATGCCCGGATCTAGCAAAGCGTTAATGAACTCTTTCAATAAGGTAATATAATATAATATACTATGTAATAGGTAGTAAGCGCAGCGGTAGTGAATGCGAATTCTAAGGCTGAGTTCGCGGGTTCGATTCTCGAATTTTGCATAGCTAGGCTTTTCTGATGAAATATTCTAGTCTAGTATAATATACTAGCTTTTGCCCGCGGTTTCGCTCGCGTAAAAGCAGGTTAGGTTAGGTTAGATTGTATTAGTAACAGTACCTTTTTTTTAGATAAAATATAGCCTATGTTACTCGGTGATTATATAACTTTCTAATGGTGATAGATTTTTTAAAATCGGTTGTGTAGTTTTTGAGTTAAATCCTTACAAACAAACAAACAGAAAATCTAATCTTTTCACTTTATAAAGTTAGTATATGTAGATGTCAATGAATGACTACATAATAAGGCAGCAGGTGCAGCAGCAGGGTATAGAATTGCTGTTCATAAGGTTTTGGGTTCGATTACCGGATTGAGTAAAGCGTCATTAGGCTTTTCGGATGAGATATTTTTAGTAAGTACGAAGTTTAGAACTGTGTTCGGCGGACGGAAATACGCTCATCCAAACAGAACCGTAGCTATCAAAATGTGGGTTTAATACATCTCTGCTCCCCCTCAAGGAACGTAGGCTTGCAACTATACATGTAGATAATATTCACAGTTTTAAGATTATCTGAATCAATAATATTAACAGTTTTGAGGTTATCTGATAACTATCTGCACGTCAAACTACAATGTTTGTAAAGTACTTTGTACATATAAGTATATGGCATTAATGTTATACTTTTTAAAATACACATTTGCATGTTCATTGAAATTAAAATTAAACTACTATATACGGATTTTATCGCGTTGTTTATTTAGCACTGTATTACAAAATTTTGAAAATATTACACTACTACTACTATTGATTTTATTTTACTAATTTATAAGCTAATAAAATTATTTAAACTATTAAATCTATTTATTTTTGGTTTACACTTTCCCCGACGTTTCGGTTGCTTTTCAGCAGCCATGGTCACGGTCTTCATGCTGCTACAGAAATTTTCCTAATAATTAAAAGACCAATTAAACATTGCCTGATAATAAAAAATATGTTCAAAATAGATAGAGGATAGAGGTTCAAAATAGTACCGATCTTGTCTAATAAATATCAAAATTAAATGAAAAATTAAAATAAGCTCAATACATTTCAGTTCATGAAATGTATTGAGCTTATTTTAAGTAAGGATAATACTGTTTATGATATAATATATTTTGATGCCCGCTGCTTTGCTTGTGTCAATCTAGATTTCTTAAATTTTCTATACCTTTGAATACACAATTTTTTTTCTGGATGAAAGGTTACAACGTGTATGCGTATGAAAATTTTATGCTGATCGGTTGAGTAGTTAAAGCGTGAAAGCGTAAAAACAAACAAACAAAGTCATGTTCGCTATTATATGTAATATTAGTTAGGATAAAACACTGAGACTAGATATGCTCTATTTTTTTAATTCGATCTCAGACCTGTAAGAATCTTGCAATAGACAGTTTCGTAACTGGTCACTCCATGTGGTGTCTCTATCTTTAATTTGTTTACAATAATATGCATTTATGTTTAATAATATTTACGGCATACTTAGATATATAAATTATTAATATCAATTAAATTACTTACAGAAGTGATTTAATAATATTAATATCGTATTACAATTAATTACCAACATCAACAGTAATATTAATAATTAATATACAAAGAATATCATCTGTATTTAAAAATAGGTATGTGACTAATGATGCACTGCAATTTAAAGACGATAAAAATAACGATATTAGAATATACATATCACTACATATAACAACATTTATGAAACTAATGACATTATACTTTTTGGACTGCAAGAATGGCACAGCAGGCGAGGTCGAGTCGCTGCTGCCGATGCGTTAAGTATGGTGAGTTCGAAACCCACACGAAGTAATTATTAGTGTGAAACACAAATGACTTTTCAGAATCTGTGGGTACTTTTTGTCTGCTAATTATATATTTGTAAAATCTCCCGAGGCACAGGGTAACAACTGACAAATTTTGCGGGCGTTGTCTTCGCCCACTAAACTCCATTGGAACGCATAGACAATTCCCTGATAATATGATCTATCTGAGTGACAGGTTGCAATAAAATCCGAGCTAGGGTTTAGCCGCGATTGGGTTACAAACATATAACTCTCCAAACATCTTCACATCCTTCCACATAACAAGATTAATAGGATAATCTTCCTCAATAAACGCGCTATATATCGCCAAAAGAGTTTTTGAAGTTGGGCAGTTATTGTATGAGTTGCGGTCGCCGCGTTCTAACGTCGTATTATTTCCCCAGTCTAATAGTACCTACTGCTATATATCTATCAGACACAGTAGAAATAATTGCAAAAAAAAATGTGTACCATTATGTTTTCTTCCTAGTCGAAAAGATCACCGTAAGATTTGATCACCGTAAGACTCTGGTAATAAAGTAAATATTTAGTTTTACTAAATATTTATAGAAAACTCCAACACTATCTGACCAGGGAAAAAAAGATTATGCCATGCAGTCTCATTTCCTACCCCTATGCCACCGAGACAGTATAAAAACATGCAGTTAATTTAACGACTAACTACATCACTATTGATTTACGAGTGTAACTTCTTCCTACTATGTAGATTTACTATTACCAGCAAGCTAGAACAATATGTTCTACACCTCCCTTTAAAAGGGAACAATGCATGCTTTCCGGATTTACCAAAATCCATGCAATAAAAATGCATGTCGACAAATAAATTAAGATAACAGTCGGTCGGAGCGATATCGCGCGCTATAATGAGGCGACCGCGATGCGATAACGAACGCGCCGCACCGCTCCACATCGCACCGCAACGTACCGCTAGGATTAGGGAGATGCGACACACATTATGCGTTCATGTTGAGCTCGTGCGTTTAGTGGGCTTAGCCAATAGCTGAATAAATGTATCAGTTATTTTAATTTGCAATAAAGTGAGATTAAAATGCTGATAGCCACAAAATTATATGCCGTTTCTATAGCAGCTTTATAAGTGTACTTTATTAAATTATTCAAAGGGCAACATTTCTATGAACACTTCAATTCACGCAGGACTTCAATGTCATAAATTTTTTTGAGACAAACTAATTTTTATATAAAGTCCACATAATTACTTAAGATAACATGAAAAATAGATAACGTTATTTAGGTTTATAAAACTGTCCATAGTTTTATCTGATTTTTATAAGCAACTGTGTTGCTAATATACCACCAATAATGCACCTTTTGTTGATTAAATAAAGAACCGATATTATTTAACAGCTTTATAAATGAAACATGGCTTTTATATAACCGTTATTATAAAGAAATATTACCGTAGCAAGATTAAAAATAGTTTAATTTGTAATAAGTTTTAAAATAACAGGTTTAATACCTATTATAAAATAAATTCAACTTTGCCTAACAGTGGCTGTAAAACATTCCAGCACCTGCATTTATGAAAGTTTATTTAAATCTGTTTCCTGCCATAAAAACTTTAACGTTACACAAATTAATGTTGAATGATCCAGATCTAATTTACAATTTATTGTGCATCTGTTTGGTAATTTGGAACGGGTCGTGATATCATCTAGTGACAAGTATATGGGGCAATAAGTTTAGTAGATTAGAGCTTAAAATGATGCTCAGTTATGACACGGGCCGTCTGTATCGAGGTCGGGCGGCGCGCGATAAATATTTATGTGTTTACATGTTGTTAGCTTCAACTGGATCGCTAGCGTTGATAGCTTCATAAATGATATTTCACTCGTTATGTGTTAATCGATGTGTTTGTTTTTAATTTTTTTATTTTTATCTTGGTTTTTGAGTGTGTTAAGTCAATTACATGATTGGATATTACCTCCTCAATCCAATAGCAGTAGAATTTAAGCTTGTTGTTGTTGAAAATTTTTGTAAGCGGTTCTGTTATGAGACAACAATCGCTACATTACGCAGAAGCTATATACATATCTGACAACTTGACTTGCTTTATACTTTTTCGGGGCTTACAAATGTTGCACTATGTTATACTAGATTTTTTCGCGGCTTTGTTCGCGTTATAGTACATTTTCTCAATAAAGTTCTACCTCTCAAGCACAGTATCTTTTTTCTGCATGAAAGGTGTATGATTATATCCTTTACTATAGCCCTGACAACGTAGTTAAGCCGTGAAAGCGTAACAAACGGAGAAACAAATAAAATCACATTCGCATTTATAATATTATTGAGTATAATGTAGGTAGGTTTAAATAATATCATATACAACAAATGTACTACTTACATTTATTTTATCAGCGAATAAAATAAAAATATATATTTAATCTTTAAATTTAAAATAGCCTATATGTTCTTATAACATGACGTATTTAAGTAGATTTAGCCGTAATCTTATCCAAACTATACGCGTTTAATATATTTTAAAACACAGCAACCATTTTATATGATTTATTTTCAATATAAAAATATAATCTTTAATATATATCTTTTCTAATAGTACGGTTCTTGTTTTTGTAAAATATCAGAAGAATATAACAATTAAAACTCGCTATTTTAATCTTTTATCGCAGTTTAATAGCTGGCTACCTAGATGTTTTAGAAGGCACACTTTATTTTATCTACCTAGTCTAGAGATGCTAGACATAATTAATAATCAATTGTGTGTTGCCGCCGGTTTGCCGCTGCACCTCAATAGGTTAATTGTATATCATATTATGTATAGACAATACTTTATTGAATAGCCACTTAAATGCAACTACTACTCACTAGAGTTGCACCTCCCCGGACATCATAATTGTTGCCTCTTGCGGTTAAGTATCATTTACGACATAACATATAGTCCTTTTAATGGCAGAACATTATTTTTAAATAGCCATGTTTGTTACAATTATGTTTATCCAGTTTCGTCAGGTGAACGGATATCAAGACGAAAGAGGGACTTCAATTTCTTTTTTTTTTTTGGGAATTTATTGCGCTCGTTATATAAAAGGCAATCATTAGGCAGGATTAAGATCTGCGATCGCGGCAAACCATATCACAATCTTACCACCCTAAAACTATTATAAAAAAATCTACACACAATCAAAGTAGATAAACAAATTTACTTAATAGATTAAAGAAAAATAATAACGCAGATAGAAACATTATTGCACAAGAAGGTTACAAATAATATCGTATGAATGTTAAATTAGACTATATCTTTAAATATCATTAGTAGGTACCTAATCTACATAGAGAAAATACGGCTGGTAACTAGTTTAAAAAATGTATTACCCATGGACTGGTCCTATATAGTATTACATTTCCGTATTTGGATCTTTCTTCACATAACTGCATCCAAAGAATTTAAATTACAATCAAACTATTTATGATAAAGCAACAATATTTACAACGTTCCGTCGCAAAAGACAACGGTATCAGGTCTGCTAAAGAATTCGTTCATAACTAGAGGGAGATACCTGGGATCATGGACTATAGTTTCCGAGTAACAAGCGGGCGGGAAAGGCTTCTGCGGTCGCATTAAAAACAGAATTTAAAAAGCAGGGCCCGTAAATGATGCTAAATGATCGTCGCGTTGCGAATACACGAGCGGATAAACGCTAGACTGCAAACTGTACCAGCATTTTATATTCAGTTTTGTTAAACAATAATTACGTTTTTATTTAGTGAAACTGAACTAGTATTTGACTTTATAGTTCAGTTTCTCGGCGCATAGTTAACGTGGAGAATAACCAATTACCTACGTCAAATCATATTTGAAATGGTAATTGTTTAATAGTAATTCCTTCTAATTTAAAATATTACTTTGTAGGTTAGGTAGGAAGTAATTCAAATAATATGGATTTGAAATATCTAATATATAATTAATACAATGTGAACAAAAAATTAAATACATGTTAGGGTATGTATGTATATAGTATGCGATTAACACATCGTATAAAATTACAATAAAAGCTAAAACTGTCTATTTAAAAAATACAACTATAACGTGCCAAGCTAATCATAAGTGATTGAGAATTAGACATGAACATTGTTATTGTTTTTTCACCATAGTTCTTGTAAGCGCTTACATTATATTAGACGCGACTTTACATCAATAGCACCATGGCTCATCGTCATCAAATATTTTATTTAGCTAACGATTTTTGCCTGATTGTCTGGCGAGTGCGTGTGATGAGCGTGCCAGCCGCCCGTGTGCACCGCCACCACGGCCGATTGGTTTAGTTAGCAGTGAGCGTCGCGCCTCATTTGCTTGCCGCTTGCCGCACCGCACCATCCCGCACCGTCCCGCACCGCTCCGCAACGCCCGCTCGACTTTGTACCCACTCTTTTCATTCCAACAGCGTTCTAACTATCCGCTCAAGTGATAAATCGGTGTCATAAAACTTTATAATATTTTATGCACTTAAATGCATGTTTTATAACCGACTGTGTCTTATTTGCAAAGAACTTTATAATTTATGCATATAATAATAATGTCAGTCATGTGTTCAAACTGTTACTGTCGCCTCTAAGGATATTTTATCACCGGTATAGACCACCACGTTTGCCAAGCGTGTTTGACTACAACACATCTTTGAGAACAAAATAGAGATATCTCAATCATTCACATTTTCTCACGATATTGTCTTTCGCTGTTAACAAGAGCGATAGATTTTTAATTGACTTTCCATGGCATAATATGTGTAGTAAAAATATACGCAGATAATTTTGAAATATGTGTGCGGATAATATACAATGATAAGCTGCTCAGGCTTACAAGAAAATTTAAGGAGTCTTGCTACAATAAAAGTTTCATCACTAAATCAATCGCATATAATGTCGGCAGTACCTTTGTCTAATCTATAATGGTTATATAGAAAACTAACTTCAGTGTGAATTTAGAAAATAGTATGACGATAAGATTTTCAGAATTGCATATTACCATAAGGTACATGGTAAATCGCAAGTAACATTGTATTTTGAAAATATGTTACTAAACTCTCAAAACAAAAAATATTAGTTATATGTAATATGAATGACTCGTTGATCTAATGACCCAAGGTTGTTGTGATCTAACTTTACCTTGGTTGTTGTTCTTAATATCTCGGATTCACTTACCGGCGCAGGCAATGTTATTCATATCACTTCCTTAATTTTAAATAGTTATACTCAGTATGTTTAGTTATGTGGTAATAGATTAGTAATACATACATAGTACCACAACCTGAATTCATTTTATAAAGTTTTACAAAATGGAATTAACTACCTACTATTTAAACCCAACCATGACGCTGCCTATTATCTATCTCAGTATTTACGTCTATTTCTAATACTTACTTCAAACACACTTTTATAAGAAGCTGAATGAGAGGCCTTACAATAATGCAGACGTCCGCTAAAAGCTTAAGAAGCTAAGCGACATGCGATCTCATATCAATTAACCGGTTTTTAATCAGCGGATGGTAGAATATATAAATATATAGGTAGAATATACAACGCTATAGATTCCTATTAAATCACAACCAATATCACACAGAATTAATAGACACAGGCAGTAACAATACCAACCATTAGAAACCGAACTCTATAGAGCTGGTTTAATATAGTACCATAAAGCCGGCATTATACTCCACAATGCAGTACAATAGCTATAGCTCTAGCCCATAGACAGTAGTCTATGGTACACTGTAGGTTATATGTACATTATCAGGGTGAAACGCATCGTGTTGCCCGCGGCTCAATCATTAAGGGATCATTAAGAGTTCGCTGTCAACCTGTTGGGCGCTCAACCGATGCCCTTTCTCTACTTTTCTCCGTTCCCTGCGTTTCAAAGGGTTTAGATATTTAATTCTGCGTTATAATTAAACTTTATTCTTTACTGAAGCTGCACATTTTAAATGAGAGTTGTAATTTTATGTTAGTTTTATGTTTTATGAGATGCTGTTTTGATAAAGTTAAGATTTATTTATGAATTAAATTATATTTAGAACTTTATATTTAAAACTAATTGCAACTAATCGAAATTACAAAATATGTTTATTAACGTTGCAGTTTTTGTTTGACCATCATTGTCACCGTAAACGTAACCGGCAATAACTCAGTAATCGTGATAGGTTAGGCAGATACATACATATGTATGTGTCACACTGTGTAGACATTGCGTTAACGTTTAAAAACTAGGTAAGAGTTAGGAGCGAGACTTTTACCTACAGAGCAAATTATCAAACTTAGACTACGATAAAAATATAATGAAAATCAAATCATAGGAAATCAATGTTTAAGTCTCACTTACTAGTGGGACAGTAAACCTAATAGTATTTTGTCTGACTCAGGAATCGAACTCGAGATACATGAATAGCCTACATTCACTACCGCTGAGCTGGTTAATTAACCTGTTATATTAAACAAAGATGTACCAAATAATCTGTACTTTGTAGCCCTGTTCCTCTAAAACCGTTCCTAAAACTTGTCGACCGCAAGGCAAAAATCCATAAATTCCCTTGAAACGTACACGAATGTGAACGAAAAATACTTGAAGACGTAGATGGCGATCAGAGAGCGTATTAATTTGTTAAGGCGTGTGCAAACAGCGGAGGGTGACACGAGAGGCTGTCGTTAAGCGCCGTTAATGATTTCTTAATGATTGAACCCACGGCCCGCGACACAACCGACGCGGTAGTTGTTCCCAAACCATTCGGAAATTCGTCGGGTTTACATACATTTTGATGGATAGGCTGTTCTGAAGATTATGATTGAGGTATATTGTAATTTATTAAAATACGATTTAGAAAAGCTAGTATTGTGTGTCACATGAATCTGAACATCTTTAGTAGTAAAATACCTCATCGGTGCCGCGATATCAATATAATATGGCATAAGGTTACAATTATGTTTGTGTACTATTTCTGAAGACAAGAGATCAAAATTATAGAAATATAGTCACAAAGTAACACCCATGAATGTCCGTTACACTTATTGATATAAATTAACATTTATATTTCAGTAGTTGATTTCCAGAGGACAGGCAAACTGTTTTTAGGCCTTGCTGTTAGGAAATTCCCAGTCGCCGCACAGATTGTAGAAAAGTATCCGACAGTCAGCATTAAGCTCGCCTCTTATTTTGTTGAAGATTTTTTTATTAAAATACTAGTCCATCCGGCAAACGCTGTTCTGCCATGCCAATTTTGCGTGTGACAGTGACCACAATTAATAAAAATTAAAAGTCTATTGTAAATAAATATTTAGCTCTTATGCTATCTGGAAAAAATTATTACACCTGATTTCTGAAGGGCTAATCAACATGACAAACTGAAACTCATGTCAAGACGTTTGAAGCGCTGTTGCCAATGCAGTCAACCAATCTTAGTAGTTGACATACCTTTGACCGCCTGTTACCAAACATTTGTGTCAATCTGCCTTTCAGAATGTGAGTGTAGGAAGAGATCTAACTTATCTGATAGATGCCTAATATTATACAAAAAGTTTGTTTGTGTCTCTTCTACAAAAACATTTTTCTAAAAGTCACAACAATTTTTCTTCTAACTGCAGTAATCAGCTATTGTAACGAAAAATATCTGAATAATTCTTATGTATTCAATATATTACCACGTACTGTATAATAAAAGTTCTTTGTTTTAATTGTTATTGAGCTATTTAATAACGTTACAATTAACTTTAATTAAAAAGATTTCGCTTTGAAATATTAAAAATATATGTATTTTGTGTGATGATTACAATGTTTTACGTTTTAATATTGTATGGTTTATACGGATGTACTATCGAATTACTTGGTGGGTGCTCCAGTACGTGCGGCGTGCCAGTGCCGGCGGCGGCCCATTAAAAATAATCGATGCTTGCGAAAATATCGAGAGCTTTCCACTAATGACATCGCGCGGGAAAACAAAGCGCACCGGCTCACAGCCGAGCGGCGCGCACCGCACCGCCTTCGACTGCTACGATTCAAATACGGCCTAAGGATGTGTGACGGGGCCTTAAATCCTTAAGGAGTTCACGGGACTTTTGAGCCTCGAGAGCCCGACTCATTTATATAGAGATTTTAGTACCCCCTCAAACATGCATCAATGCTAAACTCGACGCCGCTTTTATGTTTCCTTCTACAACAAACTGTCGATAAATGAACTCTAATTGAATAAGTTCAACCAATAAACCACCTAGAAATGTGAGCATACCGAACAAATTCCAAAATTTTAACTACATCAAAAAATGTAACCCTATGTTACGAGTACAATAACGTAGGCGGTAACCGAAGTTTATTACCCGAATTTGGTGTTTAATAGGTTAATTCACGTGGAAGATGTTTGTGGAGCACCGAGCACCGAACGCAGAGCCGTGGCGTCGCTCCGCGATGCGCCGCCTCACCGCCTCACCGCACGCCCGCCTTGTTTTTCTTACAAATGAAATTATTGCGCGAATAAAATATTTTACTGTCTGTCAATTTGGCTGGTTCACTTCGTCGAAATGTTCCGCCAGATATTAAGCAGAGGTTAAAATTTTATTTGCACGGAGTTATTGCCCGAATGCCGGCGTCGCGGCGTGATGTTGTTGAATTCTCCGCGCTACATCGGCTCGTTCGTGGCCCATTATTGCTTGATGTAAGACAATACCTACAAATAAAATAAAATACTCACTCTTATTTATTGCTTCGTAGAATATTGAGAGGACTTTGTTCGCTAGAAGTGTCTTGCTTCGTGTAATAGATGGTCATCGTAACAAAATAATACGATACCTATTGGTATATTAAAAGTGCTTGATTTAGAGTTAAAGACTAAGTAGATCTATAAAATTGCTACAAACTTGAAATAATCTTAGTAAATAGTGCTTTGATATAAAATAAAACTTCCAAAAACTGAATAACATAAAAATAGTATAGGCCACTTTGGATCACAAATTATGACTGACATTAAACATTTAAAACTAATAAAAAGTTAAGTGGTAAATTCTAGGAGATTTCTAATTTGCATAATCATTGTTTTGTAAGCATAGACAGTTTGAAGCATAAAATTAATTTCGTCATAAAAGAACTATATCGATTAAGTCTTTTTAATTTACAGTTTTAACTTTACACATAAACATTTAGGTGCCTATTACTAAACTAAGTAATTCAACAATGAATTAAGTACTCATATATTTAATTCCCATCTAGCTAAGCAATGGGCAACTACCATTTTACTTAAATATAAATTAATGATTTTTAACATCGGAAAAACAATCGAAGGGTCAATAAAATTCCGATTTAAAATAATATTTTTCTTGAAAACATATAAAGTAAAATACAGAGTGAGATATTGGAATGAACAGAGATGAGTACGTGGCAGTGTAGTGGTGAAAAGCGCGAATCTGATTGAATTAATCTGTGATACGAATGGAGTTGGACGCAACAAAGCTGATGTAATTGGTGCATTGTAGGCGGCCGCGGGCAGGCATCGTTAGCCTTTCTTTCGTAGACTCGGTTTTGTCCGGGCCCCGCGCTTGCTAATTAACTATGAAATTAATTGACGCGGCAAAGTTTCCGAGCGAAACTTGAATTAATTGGCACGTCCGACTTCAGCCTAATTAGGAGCCTGAGGCTTTTCAGTACCGCGCTCGTTGATGCCGTGAAAAACACACAAAAGTGTTGTGTATAGTTTGGATGTGCGCGAGATTTTCTCACTCGAATCAAAATATGAGCCGAGTAATTGCGTGTGCTGGTTATATGAGCGATATTTCGTTTGCAAGCTTTTGTCTTCATACCGAGTGATGATTAAAGCGGTCCTGTATTTTACATGTGTCACGTTTTTATTAAAAGATTTTTGAAGTATATCGATGCTAAATTTCTATAAGATAAAACCGCGATCAAGCCAGTCATATTTTTTAAATAACGATTCCTGATACTTAAAGCAAAGGACCCAATCAATATTGTTACTGGACTACTACAATACTGTTTCAGTAGTGAATCAAACCCATAACGGTCAACATTTTGGGCGTTGACACCATTGAACCAACAATAACAGAAGTACTGTATTCATTAATTTTAACCTTACATACATGCTACGGTTCACTTACAACAGGAATAACTTTATGTCGATTCTTATGGCCCTGAATACTATTTCAGAATTAAATGGTACCTATAATTTCTGATCTCATTGGGCATTAGATTTATTGGTTAAGCGTGTCACAGAATTAATATAAACAGTCAATTTATTTTATTTTATCATCGTAAGCCTAGCTTCAGGAACCGATTCTGCGAGAAGTATTAAACGTTTTAGGTAACTGTCAACTACAGCTCAACGAAAGTAAGAAAAATATTCGTCTTTTGTCAAGTAGGACGTAAGAAATATTAACGAAATTTTAGTCTTATATACCAGCCAACCCTACGCCTACGAGCGGTTGAAACCAAGATGTTATAATTATCTAAATATACCTAGTACATACATAATCATAGGATTTATGTTTTATGTTTTCGTGCGGATGTTTATGATTGTGATACTATTGAACAATTTGACCTCTTGTAATCATATTTACACAATAGGTATACTTAATTTGTTGAAACTATGGTTCACTACTGTGCTAGGATACTATAAGCGATGCTAATCCAGTTGCTAACAAGGTATCTATTTAAAAAATACAGACAAGGTTGCAGGGAACAGCTAGTTACTTGTAACCTATAATAGTGGACGCAGATAAAAGCTCTTGTGTGAAAGGGTCCGACGCATGTTTCCATTCCCCTATACAACAATAGCTATTATTTTAGTTTGCTTATTTAGAATTCCCACTGTTGCCTATCATTATTTATTTGTAAATGCACAATATAAACACAGTTCGCATTGAAGGGCCGGCGAGCGGTGAGGGGAGGGGAGGGGTGTCCCGAGGCGAAGGAACCTCCATAATTAACATACATTATGAATTATCGAAAATGACCGAGTCGATAACCCTAATTACATGTTACTGGGCGCCGTCGAGCTGGGCCCGGGTAATGAATAGCTTTGTATTTTATTAATACGCGTTGCCGACCTTTATTAGATATCTTTGTTGGGATTCATCATATATTACGAGCCCTATTACGTGTTAATTGGGTTTATGTGGCCATTTTGCTTTTTTGTTTCCAATTTCAAAATTTAAATTAAGAGCGCCACCAGATGGAACGCTTTGAAATTATACATTTTTTGGGTAGTCAATTTCTTTTTAATTAATTGTTTATGATCATATTTTGTCATATAAGTACAAAAATAATCCCAAATTTTCTGTAAATTAGTATAACAAATAAAATATCAGCTCAAGTCTAGAAATTTGGATGGAATAATTGGAAACATCATAATTAAGTCAATAATCTTTAATTTACGATAAATGTAGAGTTAATTATACAAAAGTAATAGAGGTTAAAGTATGCAGTTGCCGTTTTATAGTAATAGATACTTTGAATTGACATAAAACCTTCATGTTGTGAGATTTTCAAGTTAAACTTTTTTACATGATACCTATAAGATTCTTCTTTTAATTTTCGACATTCAATTGTTTTTTATTCAGCTTAGACGGGAAAGATGGATACTTCGAAAATTCGAGTCATTTTTGAATACGAGTTCCGACGCGGAACTAACGCGGCAGAAACGGCTTGCAATATCAACGCTGCGCTTGGAGTGGAGACTGCTAATGAACGCACCGTGCGTTTTTGGTTTAAACTCTTTCGTAATGGTAACTTCGACTTGAAGAACGAACCACGTGGAAGACAACACAGGTGAATGACGCTGAATTGAAGGAGATGGTGAAATCCGATCCGAGTCAAACTACCCAGGAATTAGCGGCATGGATTAACGTTAGCCTACCTACAATATTAGCTCATTTGCATGAAAAAAATCAGATAAAAAAATAGGAAAAATGGGTGCCTCATGATTTGACTGATCTGCAGAAAGAAATGCGTGTTGAAACTTGTGTTGCCTTCTTGAATCGGTACAGAAATGAAGGAATATTGGATCGAATTGTGACATGTGACGAAAAATTCTTTACGATAACCGTAAGCGAAAAATGCAATGGCTGACCCCAAGTCAAACGCCGCAACAGTGCCCTAAAGCAAAGCTTACCAATAAAAAGGTAATGGTAACTGTTTGGTGTTCTCTTCATGGTTCATGTGTTCAGGTGTTAGTCACTTTAACTTTCTCAGGTCTGGTCAAGCAATAACAGCAGATGTTTACTGTGCCGAACTTCGAACAATGATGACGAAACTGGCTGTGAAACAGTCCCGACTCGTGCATCGATTTTCACCATTATTACTCCATGATAACGCAAGACCCCACACTGCACGAGAATCCGTTGTAACTCTACAGCAGCTGCAGTTAGAAACCATACGTCATCCACCGTACTCGCCAGGCCTTGCTCCAACGGACTACAATTTTAGCCGTGATTTGGACAATTTTCTACGTGATAACAAATTTTGAATCGTGTATGAGGAATGTTATGAAAGTGAATGAAGCCAGAGAAGTGTGTCAGGATCGTAGCAAATGGAAATCCGTAGTCTCTGCCTACCCCTCTGGGAAACAGGCGTGAATTTATGTATGTATGAATGTATAACAAATTTTCTTCCCAGGAGGCAGTACAAAATAATTTTACAATCTAGAATCGTCGAATCTAGATCCCCGAAGTTCTATCGTAAAGGCATATATAAACTTCCGTTTAGATGGCAGCAATGTAATGAGGGTAAATATTACGATATGATAAATATGGTACATCTTAGAAAAAACGAGTTTCAATTTTTCAGTACAAATCGGCAATTTCATACTTTAATCATTCTTCTTGATCAAGAGTAACTATTTATCGTCATGACTTTTAAGGAAGATACATAAAAGAGCTGTCTCATTATCGCCGTTTGTGATGTGTCACGTTAACGTTTAACGTTTAACGCGAAACGGCAGCTACTGCTGTTTTGCATTAAGTACATATACTTATATATATATATACATAAAAAAGAATACATAAAAACATACAGTTTAAATTGAGAATCCTTTTTTATTAATATCGTTTAAAGAAATATCACAATGATAAAAAGTTTATTTCGATACAACCTATTAACTATCCCATAATAGTGAATAATTGTAAAACATTTATTTTATAAAATCTCTATAAAAATAAAGAACTTGCTTCGGAAAAGTTGTTGTTTCGTATCATGGCAACTTCGACACTTGAGTTAATGAGTTCCAATAATTTTCCTCCTCTTTTGTTTACAAAGCTTATTAGACGAGATCCCACTTATAAAATACATGTTCAATTATGGCGTATTATTGACGTTTATTTTAAAAATTGCAACTCTGAAGTGTTACTTGAAGCGGTAATAGGTTCGAAAACGAAAGGTCGTGGATTCGATGTCCTTTTCTCTACCGATATGAACCACACATAAAATAGTAATTTAAAACCTAAGTTACTAGAAATTTTAAAATATAACGGTATATCAAGTGTTCTTTGTAGTAAAAGAACCGGCTATCCATGAACAGATCTGGAATCTGCCTGCATTTGCGTACCGCGCCTATCAACTAAAGTATTCATATAATTTACCTGCAATAATATAAACCAGAAATTGCTCGCGGCTTTGTTGGCTTAAATGTACGTAATGTTAAGTTAGTAACAGTTCTTATTGACACGCTTTTATTAGCTTAGTTTCTGGCACTGGCATATTTCCCGAACCTTTCATACAAGCTCTTATCCATCCAATTTATAAATCTGGGGACCGAAACTATATCGAAAATTATAGACCTATATCAGTTCTCCCGGCAATGTCAAAGATTCTTGAAAAATCATTAACCTTAGATTAGTAACCTATTTAGAATCTCACAACCTGTTGAATGCTAACCAGTTTGGCTTTAGAAAAAAAAATCTACGGGTGATGCTGTTCACAGCTTGGTTGAACTTATTGTTGGGAAACTAGATGTAGGTCAGAAATGTGTAGCTTTGTTCCTAGATCTCGAAAAAGCTTTCGATGCGGTTTCGGTTTCTATTCTTGTGAAGAAGCTGGAGTCACTTGGAATAAGAGGAACTCAGTTATCCTTATTCCAAAGTTACCTAACTGGCAGGTCGCAGTTGGTCAGGATTGGTTCTTATGCCAGTGCTGAAATGCCCATAACATACGGCTTGCCCAAAGGCAGTATTCTTGGCCCCAGTTTGTTTCTAGTCTACATTAATGAACTTTGTAATCTTCTACGTGACCATGGTACAGTTTTTTCATACGCGGATGATACTGCACTAGTTTTGTTCTTCAGACACCTGGTTGGATACTTATGGTTTTGCTCAAAAGGGATTCGATGTAGTTAGTAAGTGGCTTACTGATAATTTGCTCACGATAAATATAATTAAAACAAAAGTAATAGATTTTTATATACGAGTTCCAATCAAATTAGACAGTTCGCTACGAATTACCGCAACTGTACCAAACAGTGTAATAGGTAACAGTTCCTATTGTATTGAAAAAGTATATTCGATAAAGTATCTTGGTATAGTCATCGACAATAACTTAAACTTTAAAGACCCCATTGAGTATTTGTCAAGTAGAACACGTAAACTTATTTATCTGTATATTTAGAGAACTGCGACACTCAGCTGATCCTCAAATAATGAAAATGGTTTATCAATCATTATGTCAATCTATTCTAAGCTACTACGTCACCACATGGGGCGGTGCGGCTAAAACAAACATTATACGCCTTGAGCGCGCCCAAAGAGCGGTGCTCAAAGTATGCTGTTTCAAGCCTCGCTTCTTTCCTACAACTAGGCTCTATGAATACTGCCAAGTTCCTACTGTCAGGCAACTATTTGTACAAGCTACAATTCTTAGGCAACATGCAGTAACCCATTACATGCGAGGAAGTACCCGCCGCAATAATCCTGTTGTCATGTCATCGCAAATTAGAACGTCATTTAGTCGTAAATTCTTTATTTTTCTCGGTCCCTAATATATAAAAAAAATTATAAATTTCTGTGTATCTATCCCCTATACAGTTATCAATGCAACATTACTGTTCTAGAATGGCTTCGAAAGCTATCTTATAATGAAACTGAAGAAATGAACTCTCTTGACGGTTCTGGAGTAATCATTTGCGCTCACAATCACTGATACACACACACACACACACACACACACACACACACATGCACACACAACACACACACACACACACACACACACACACACATACACATACACACACACACACTTATACACACCCACTTAGATCAACATATTCAAAATGTTAACATGATCTTTTTAGCATTTTTTTTTGTTTTAGCTTTTAGTTTCGATTCTTATGTTTTGTTTCGTTTATGTTTGCATAACCTGGCTCCGTGCGGAGACCTGGTGACCTGTAATACAGCTTTTATATTGCTACTCTGTAACCACGACCCTATGTGTATCTCGGTTTTGGTGAGAAATAAACGATTTATTATTATTATTATTATGTATCTATGTAACGGAATCTTTGAACGTGATTTTCACCCCTTTCAAACCGACGGATTGATTTGAAACTTTGCACACTTATCGAGGACCGATGACAATACAATAATTTAGAAAAAGTATATAAAAGAAATTAAAATAAATCATAGATTAAAACTGGAAAACCCGCTTTATTAAAAAAAACAATTTAAAGAGTAGAAAATAATTTAATAATTTTAATATAAAAAACGTGGGGTTATCAAAATATCTTAGAAAGCACCCCACGCTTTTACTATTTATTCTGGATGAAAGGTATATATGTATGTCTTTTCTTGTTTCCCTGACAACGTGTTTGTTAAATGTCACAATGATCATTCAAGTAGTTAATACGTAACAAACAAACAAACTCACATTCGCATTTATAATATTGGTTAATATATTTTCTCTTTGAATACTTTATGGACCTTTTATGCGTCTGTTGCCAGTGAAAAAAAATACAAATACATTATTGTAGCGCGTGCGACAAACCTCAAAGTTTCAAATAAAATATAATGCAGTTGAGTGATTTTACAGGAAAGCATTCAACAAATAATATAAATGTTTTCGTAAACATTCGATCCTGTTACATTTACGAGTATTTTTCGATACAGATTTATATTTCCGTTTCGTTCGGCCGGTGTCGGTACAGAGGAGTGGAATAAGCCCGTTGGCGCATTTCGGGCTGGTCGCACAAACTGAATGAAGAATCATATTGTGTTGAAGAAGCATCTCTGAACGTGATGTTTGTAGATTGTGTGGGAATCACCTGATGTAGCTAGGATGAAGATTGAAGAGGGTGGCCGCCATTTGTAATGTTCTAGATTATATTTCTCATTTTTTATTTCTGTTACATAGCAATTTGATTTTCAACAATTAGGTGTTTCTTTAGCCGATTTTCATCAGTATGGTGTAATCTTCTAGATACAGTGTTAAATGACACTTCCTAAATTTATTGGTTGCCTTGATTTCTAAATTTTGAACACTGTTTCTGAAAAGCAACCGAAACGTCGGGGAAAGTGTAAACTTAAATATAAATGGTTTTAATAATTTTATTAGTTTAAAAATTTGTGAAGTTCAATAGAAGTAGTAGTGTAACAGTTTCTAAATTATGTAATACAGTGTTAAATAAGCAACGCGGTAAAATCCGTATAAATGAGTTTAATTTCAATACAGAATCTGTTTAATAAATACGTGAATATCCTTTTTAGCATATTGTGCGCACCCGAGAAGAGTGTGAGATTCGGCATAGTTATAATCTTTATATATTTTAAAGGCAGCAGGCAATCATTAACCTATTAATTGTTGGAAAGCTAGACATAATTAAAAACCTATTGCGTCTGGCCGCTAGTGTGCCGCTGCGACTCAATGAGTTAAAGAAAAATAATACAACGAAACATGATCGAATTTCGACCACTGTGCCACAAATATCTTCTACTACATGTTGTTTTTTTAATATGCGATCAAACCAACGAACATTAAGCCATAACTTTTTATTCACATTGACTTATTTATTTGTATGCAAACTGTATTTTAATATCTATTAAGAATAATGCAAAGGAGTGCCGATCGAAAGGTTATATTTTCGAATCCTTCGCGATGCACAATAGAAATGAAACAATAGGCTCAATGGACAGGATTACATTTAGATTTGATTTATTATACTTGAGCGGCAAGTAAAGGTATTTAGCTTAAGTTTAAAGGCTTAACAAATGCCAGATAAAAGCAAGCCACGGTCTTAAATGTATGAAATAAAATATTTTTTATGTAATTAACTAGATATAATGAATTACTGTTTGTGTTCAGCGGTCTACGTTAATATAAGACTTAGGTACCACATAATAGAGGTCGAAGCTATTGATGTCTACCGCAGTTTCAAACGCCGGGCTTCTTTTGAGTAATTCTAGTCAGAGAATAAATCTTACTTAATAGGGGGCCAGGTATTGGCGTCCTCCGGGTGCGATGTCAGACTCCGGGCTGCTATTGAGCAATCCTAGTCAGAGAATAGGTCCCACGTAATAGCAAGCGAGCCAACTGGCGTCTATCGGACACAGTTCCAGACTCTGGGCTGATTGAGCTTTTTGAGCTGATTGAGATTGGCTGATGAGGCTATTGAGCAATTATAGTCAAAGAAACCAATTAAAACGATGCCTGACCTGGAGATCCCATTATTCTCTATAGCCATCGAAGCAGTCTAATGTTTGTAGCCTAGTAGAGTAGCCCGGGCTTCTACCCCAGTTACCTTTTACATAGTAATAGATACCCCTATGTAAAAGCAGCTGGCGAAATGTGAACGTGTTTCAGTCCTGGCTAATCGTTTGTGGATTTAGTGATTTAACTTTATGCGAACGTACATATTGTCTCAAGCATATTCTCGTTCTCTCTTCCTCTCTCATATGCCCGAACCCACATTTCACTTCAGCCTGCCCTACATCTGCAATGGAAAAGGACATAGCATGTGCCATGAGCGGCGGTTACCGGTTACCACAGCCAACTGCTTTTGTACCGCCTCAGGCAATAAGAGAAGCCCTTGAGAACTATATTGGTCCAGTTGCTACACTAATTTGTCTTATTATTTTATGCGAATACGATTAGTGTGCATGAGGTCTTAGATTCGATTCCGCACGCAAATTAGTCTCAGTAGCAGCACGGAGTCTAAAACTGTGCCCGGTAGACGTACGTAGATAAGCTCGTCCTCTACAAGGTGGTACCTAAAATCATAATTGGCGAAATATAGGCGTAATACTCCTCTGTCAATCTCTTCGAGGATAGAGGCCATTATGTGTATTTGAATATATTTATATTATTTCCATTTCTTTAAAAGAAACCTCTTGCACTAGCGTTCTTAATTTGTCATGTGGAACTCTACAAAAATACAATTATATTTTTGTTATACTTTGTGTCCTACAAACATTAACTAGGGTCAGAACGGTTATTTGCCGCTCGTACAAATAGTTGACCCGTCTGGGATCCGAACGCACAGCGTCAGTAGTGAGGCAACCGCTTGTCCACTACACCATCCGTGCAGTCAAATACTTTTAAGTAATATTAAATCGTAAGTTAGCTGAACTACTAGGCACCTACATTTCTCAGCGAACAAACAATCATTACCATTCACCACAATTTTAATAGGTCTCCTTTAACGAACTCAAAAAATTTAAATATATTTGCAGCAATCTTGGTGACGGTCATTACCACGAGTGTTCGTAAGGCGAGGGCCGAGGCGCTGGCGTTGCCCGAGTGACCGCTAATGACCGAGGCGTTGCGGAATCGCCTCGTTACCTCACCCCATTGTCGGGTAAAGAGTTCTCGAGACACGTTCTTCATTTGATTTTCATAAAAAATATATAGCTATAATTATGATTAATTTTGTATGGCAATACTGTCGTAAATAAAAGAGGTATACCAAGATTGTAGCCGGTTGAAATCTGTAGTCTCTGCCTGCCGATCCAGGAAGTAGACGTGAGTCTATGCGTTTAAAAATGTAGCAGACGAAAGGTCGCGTTTCATTAAATAAGGTAACTCGTAATTTAGGGTGATCACTGAAATCTTCTTACTGTAATGTGGGACTATCTTAAAGTTTCTATGGTATAAGCTTTCGCTTACATTTATTGCTGATCATGAGGCCTCGGGTTCCATTCTCGGCGTGAGCAGAGTTAAATAGTCTGGCAATGTGCCATGTAGATATTACAATAGAATCTTCAAATGGGTGTTACACCTCAGTTTATACAGGTGTGATAATCACATCTTATTGTCTTGATGCAATAGAACCTCGAGAGCTAATTACCACTCGCTTTTGCACAAAATCGAGTGGTAATGTGCTTTCTAGGTTTAATAATCGTTCGAGCAAAAGTTATGACCGAATGTTCGATAGATGGCAATAGTGGTCCCAAAACATATTTGGCAACATGTAAATAAGGTACTAACACAGCTCTCCGAAGGTATACCAACGCACAACCATAATATACTTATATTGCTTAATCTAAACAGTTTTGCCAATGCTGCAAATAGTCATAGTACTGTGGTATCACATACAAAATATGCAAGATTAGAGCCTGTAAATCTCGATGCATTGATAGTGGTGAAGCGAACACTTCAACTAGCAATAGTTTAAATGTTTACCTAATACTATGAGCAAGTGGTATTTATAACATTTACAATTAAGCTTTTTGTTCCAAGAAAAGGAGAATGAATTGACCGCGAACGCATTTTGTATTGTATCTGCGACATGGCATTCGATGTGTTAACTGGGGCAGCTCGACTAGGAAAAATAGGCTAGCAGGTAGATAAACCTTGTATTATATTCCTGACTTCGGTGAGCAGTATTTGTAGGTGCCTTAAAGGCAAGGGGCATGCTGTCAGCACAGGGTTTTGCTTGCTCCTTGCACTAACAACTCATGGACTTACTCATTGTCATTTTTTGAAGAGATGGCTTTGCATATTATCTTTAGATGATGTTGCAATCGTTTATAGGTTACAGTAACTTGTTACAATACGGTTTGTATGTTTGTCTATTAACTTAATGATCTGAATCTTATATTTTCAATTTGATTGTATAGATAGCTCAGTGGTTAAAGTCAAAGACAAAATGTGTTATTGCCATAACAATTATCCGATAATAATATAAATTAATTTAGTATGTTATACAACATACTAAATTAATTTATAACTCTTATTAGTAGTCTCGTCACTACCAATACACCAAGTATTGTAGGTTCGAATTTCACGCAGTACAGTCAGCAACTTAAAGCGATAAACTCTTTAATTGAGTGAGGGTACGAAATTTAGATTTTCTCTATTATAGAGTTCAAAAATATCAATTGAGAACAGAAGAGGAAAGATGTTTGGCCACCTTATAAGACATGACGACTTTATAAAAAACATCATAGAAGGAAAAGTGGAAGGAAAGACATGAAGTCTGCAGACCCAGAAGGGTATTCACAGATCAATTAAAAGAAAAGGCGAAGGTCATGTCTTATAAGGAGGTCAAGGTATTGGCCGAAAATCGAGAAAGATGGCGTATACTCCACCGACAAGAGCAAAGCTCTTAAGTATAGAGAAAGAAGAAATATATTTTAAAAAATATTAGGTATTTATATTGCCGACCGTACAATAATTTGTATGATTAACAAATAGTTGTTCCAAGTCTTTTTGTACTTTGTATCCAAGATTCAAATCTTTGTAAAATCGTCCGCAATATTAGAAATATATTTTCCAATTTACTCATTGTTTAACAGCAATTTCTAATTACCACGATACAGGCAACATTCACAACGCAGTTGTCTTCCTACATGAATGAAAGTGACCGTCAAAAAAACTCATTACCTACCATTTTTTACCACAGTCGATCGAGTGAATGCATTGACCAATGGTTACGTTTACGTGACCGTGACGTCACCATATCTAACCAATTTACGCTTGTAACGTTTACACTGGGTGTGTAATCGTAATGTTAAGGCACTTCCTGTGCGCTTGTTTGATTTGTGCGCTCTGATTTGTAATAAGGAAGCTGTAAAATAAATCGAACGATTTAGCGGTAATGTCGGCGCGTACGCAGAAACCGTTATTGCTTTTTAAATGGTTCTTAATAATTTTGTTTTTGTAGTCTAACTTTTGACCGCGGAACGTTACTTATTTTCTGGAGGAAAGGTACCCTATGTCCTATTATGTACCCTTGACAACGTGTATTCGAAATTGCATGATGATCGCTCATGTAATAAAGGCGTATAAGCGTAACAAACGAACAAACTCACATTCGCATTATCTTAAATACTAGTTTGTTGTTGCCGACGACTTCACTCGTATTAATAAAGATTTTGTCGATAAACTTTAATCCTAAATTATATCGGAGGCAAGGCAGTCCTGTTTGTCTAGAGCAGAGATAGTCTATGTCCTTTGCTGTACCCCTAAAACTCTGTATGCTAAATTCTATAATAATCGGTTGAGTAGTTAAGGCGTGAAAGCATAACAAACCAACTAAAAATCGCATATCGCATAAAAAATTACAATCGCATTTATAATGTTAGTTAGGATTACAAAGCTATCGAGAAAATTGTTATTCTTTTTTTTATTTATACTACCGGTAACAAAGAAGCACATGATCCAGTTATTAGTAGTGGTTATCTTAACCTATGATTGGTAGCAATACTCCTGGGTATCACTCGCGCGCTGACTCTAGGGAGAAGCGAGCACTAATTAGTGGGCAGTCTAATTAATAATGAGATGTAAAAAAGGAATAAAAAAGCTTTATGATCTCCTGTAACTATCTGCACCTTATATAGACTACATCTGAATAAACCTGATGGAGTAGGTAGCAGTGTAATATACCTATTTTCACATGCTATAGATATATTTATAATATATCAGCCCTGTATTAAACTGTCCCACTGCTGGGCACGGGCCTATACTCAATGTGAAAAGCCATTGTCCACCACGCTGACCCAGCGCAGGTTGAACATTATGTAGAACTCTTAGAGAAGCTTCCTCACGATGTTTTCCTTCACCGTTAAAGAGAGCATTTTTTTTTCTTGCCATTATTGGCATACGAGCAAGTGGCCCACCTGATGGAAAGTGGTAACCGCTGCTAATGGACTTCAGCAATATCAGGACTGTGTCCTTCAAAGCCGCTACCTACCGTGAAAGAAGAACTCTTTTTAAACTCGTTTGAAGAAGAACATATCATGCTCGGAAAACACCGAAAATAGACAGTTAATTCCAGAAACTATTTAATAACCTAACCTAACCTAACCTAACTTCGTTAAGGTAGAGATGCGCGCCCTGGGATCGAACTCGAGATCTCTGCGTAGCAGTCCAACGGTCTCCCACTAAGCTTTCGCTGATTATCATTATATATGTAGGTCGTTCAGGTGGCGAGGCTAAAGCAAGCTTTCAACCACGTGTCCTGACTCCGCGCTGCTAGTGACGATTACCTAATAGAATATCCAGTAAAGTGTTACAGAATATCGTGAGAGTTTAACGCCCGGGTAGAGAAGTTTTTCTATCCGGTAGTCAAACTCTCATAATCACACGCAATCTTATGCCACAAGATCGACGAGACAAATCTAATTTTAATTACGTTAATTATTTTCATTCACCCACATATCCTCGAAATGAGCACCGGACGTGGGAACGAACTTGGGACTTATAAAAACAGAACCCAAGATTATTCCTACTAGACTATCGCTAAAACGTTTATAAGTAATGCTTAAAGCTTAACTAGTCCATTAATGAATTTACATTTCTAGGTTGTTGAAGTGTTCACCTCGCTACTGCCTTAACGCCGAGTGTTATACTTTTGATGACTTTGTGACACGAGACAAAAATCTCTCTGGTCCATAATGGCTAGCAGTTTGGAAATAGTTTAATTACAATTAATAATATTAGCTTTTAAAAACGACAACTATCGCTCAAATCCCTGTGCACCGGCGTCTAAGTAGGTACACGAAGCCTCATAACAATAATTTCTTACCGCATAAATAATTATCTCTTGTGGGATTCAAACCAATATACCAGCGTAAGGACCGCTCACCCGCTGCGTGTGAATAACATTAAAACTACTGTGTAAATGCAACTGCTGTGCATGAGGTCTCGGGTTCGAATCCCGGATCGGGACAACAAAAAGTTATTTGATTTTTCTGTTAGAAATCTCAATAGCAGCCCAGAGTTAGGAAGTTGGCGGTGTTAGACACCCCCGTGTCTCAGAAAGCACGTAAAGCCGTTGGTCCTGCGTCTGATCTCTCTCCGGTCGTGTCGGATTACCGTCCCATCGGATCATGATAGTTAGGGAACAGAGAGTGCACTTGTGTTTGCGTATACACTTGTGCACTATAATATCTCCTGCGTCCAGCCGAAATTCGGTATGGAGGACATTACATTCAAAAAGCATTGTTACAATTAATCAGAACGTTATATAAAAAAAAAACCATTAGGTTATATAAACGCTCGCTAAACTATTCTTCAACAACCGCTGAATTAATTAATTATTAAAATATGCATGATGTGTTTGCACGTAACGCTTGCATCGCGCATCGCTCGCTCGCTCGCTAACAAACTGCACTAATTTATGCACTCGGTGATCGAGCCGCAACTTGATTGCTTTTCTTTCCAACTTGTTAACTTCGCTTCATATTCAGTAATAGCTTATGGGTTTGTACGTACTACGAGTATTTGTATTTAATTCAATTCCATCGTTAATTTACTAAGGACTTAAATACATTCATACACACATAACACTCACAACTGTTGCCTGGGCAGGCAGCGATTATGATTACCACTTCCTAAGATATATCCAGCAGCTTAGCCTAGTGGGAAATCGTTGGACTGCCACGCAGAACTCTCGAGTACGATCACAAGGCGCGCTAACGTTTTGTAGTTATGTGCGTATTAAATAATAATTTATTATCGTTCGAATTGAGTAATCTAAAGAACGCGTTCGAGAATAGTTATGTATTTACGCAGGCACAAAAGCTACAAAGTGAGTCAGATTTCATACCTATTTGAATTTGTCATTGTTTATAATAAAATATACATATTGTGTACATTGTTCCTTGAACGGTGAAGAAATACATCGTGAAGAAACATGCATGTCTGGAAATGCCCTATAGTGTTCTCGAAGATATTACATGAAATCTGCCAATTAGCAATAGGCCAGCATGGTGGCCTATGGCTTCACCTTTCTCACACGTGCTTAGCAGTAGGACAGTTTAATCCAGGGCTTATTTTATTATTATATAAGATCCTAACATATCTCTCTCTATCTAGCTACATTCACTCACTCCTACTTACAGTCTTTATGCACGTTCTTCGGTTATGGGTACTCGAAATCTGACTTTTGCCAGAATATTTCGATGTGGTCAAAAAGCGCTCGCCTAAGTCTGCGTCTTTTGACTGTCCCATTTACAGATAGTAGGTACTTAGAACATAGCGGGTCTATATAAACATCCTAACTAACATTATAAACGCGAATGTTTTTTTTTGTTTGTTACTATTTTGTGCCTAAATAATTTGACCGATAATGATGAAATGTCGCGTAGACGTTGTCAGGGATACAGAAAAGCAAATAAGGTACCTTTCACCCAGAAAAGGTACTGTTCCGGAGTATATACAAGTAAAATGAAATCAATAAAAAACTTTAGATATTATATATAAATCAATATATCACTACATAGAGTAACTTTGGCGATTCGGTATTTATTTTACAATATCCACATCACATATATATAAAGAGGTTAAATTTGATTGTTTGTAATCGATAAACTCTAAAATTACTGAATCAATTTCAACAATTCTTCCATCATTACAAAGCTACTTTATCCATAAGTAAAATAGGCTATATAACATTACGCTATAAGTCACAGGAGCGTTGCGGTAATCATAATCGTGGGAGGAACCGCGGGGGACAGCTAATATGGCTATGAATAAAACGATTAACTTAACTACTCTATTAAATAGCTCCTGGCTATTACTATCACCTATGTCATTAAAACATCTGTCAATGTTGTAGAACTTCTTTCGAAACTACGTGATATTATAGAACATAGATGTGCCCGCGGTTTCACCCGCGTTTATAATTACTGCGCCGCCCCCGTGGGTCGTAGCGTGATGTTATATAGCCTACAGCCTTCCTCGATAAATGGGCTATCCAACACTAAAAGAATTTTTCAATTCGAACTAGTAGTTCCTGAGATTACCGCGTTCAACCAAACAAACAAACTCTTCAGCTTTATAATATTAGTATACATAGGTAGACTTCACGGATGCCGTAGTGGTATAAGTGGTCGTCTCGCCGCTGCCACTGGACCAAAAATTTGTGTCATCCAATAGATAGAAGTTCTTTGTGTCCGTTCTTTTGAATGTTTGTAAAGACCCCCGCGACACAAGAATTATTCCTAGAGAGGGAGTTGCCAACTTTAAGAAAAACAATAGATAGTCTTACATCGATGTAATAGAATAATAATAGTAATAATAATAATCTTCTATCACATACACACAACACCATCTAGCCCAAACTAAACAGAGCTTGTACTATGGGTATTAGACAATGGATAAACATACATATATATATTTTTTTACAAATACTTACATATTATACATAGAAACACCCAGACCAAGACAAACATCCATGTTCATGCACACAAATGTTTGACTTGTGCGGGAATTGAACCTGCGACCTCGGGCGTGGCAGTCGGTAACACCAACCTCTACGCCATCGAGTCGTCAAGTATCTTGTAAGTTTAAATTTATTCATTAATCGTAAAGCATACTAATTCTGGTACTTAATAGTGGTTTATTATCTTCTCAAAATTAAATGTTGGGTTCAACTTAGGATTACGGTCTTGGAATTACACTGATTAGTATATACTACTGAAATAAAGCCAACATTGGAAACAGGGATGGCTATAGAAATAAGTATTTTTATACACCTACAACGAAAATACCGGTGAAATGATGACTTATCAATATTTCTAATTCTGAATTCAAAATATCCGTTATCACGTTGTAAAGTCAACATAAACATTGATACGCAAACTGTACTGCAGAAGTTCGACTCGCACTTGACCGATTTCCATTATTTATTTATTCATTGTGCGCAAATGAAGTATTACAGACTGTGGCCAGCGCGCGTCTCGCGACGCATTGCGCGCTCATTTGAATTTCTCTAAGTCTTTTAACAATTCATAAGTGTTGGACATTTCTCCGCATAAGTGCTCACTAAATAACGTTTAAAACACATTGACAACACGGCAATTTGTTAGCCGTAACAACAATAACACAACAATCGTACAACAATAAGCCATTAGACAAGTTGTGGAAATTTTCCGGTTATTTCCGATTCACACCGATTGTTACGGCCGGCGCGGCCATTCGAAGGGCCATAACTCGGCCCGAGACTCGCTTCGAGTGGGGTCTATGGCCAACGACCACGGAATCGTGTATTTATGGTATATTTGTGGTATATTTACGGCCTATATAATGCGAGAGATTTATTGGGTGCGGCGTAATTAGCGCGCGTTTAGATTTACAATCTGAATTTGTAGAGCCAGTTGTGCCCACTTTTTAATGGTAAGGTTTGCGCTAATGAGCCTTTCGAACTCTTAATGATACGCATAATAATTACTATAAAGGCACGAAATGTATATTAGTTGGCATGGTTTAAAATTTGGGTAATTTTAGAAAGGATCTGTATTTTTCGCTTTTTGTTGGTAACGCTAAGTAAAATCGATGTTTATCTGTCATAAATTAGTATAAATAAGTGAGATTGTGCAGGCGAGTGCGCCGGCGCCGCGGGCGCGCGTAAATCAGGCACAACCGCTTATTAAGTTGTTAGGGGCGGCCATGTCTGTGCCCACGCGTGCCCGCTCTCGCACAGTCTGTCCACGCCCTTATGTTTGCGATAGCTCACAACCTTGTATCTCCAGTTCGTTCCCATAAACTTGTTTATTCCTTGTAGATACACGTAGCCGTACAAAAAGTACGAATTATTTATACATTGCAATACCTATAATTCCTACACGATGTTGTGCATAGTGTATTGTTTGTGGGACTGTGGCAACAACATTGCTGAAACTGTTGTCTTATTAATATTATTGGACACGGATATTTTGAATGTCGCACGACTATTACTAATCGTGATCTCTTAGCCAAAACTATGTGATCTCGTATCCCAAAAAAACAAAAACTCATACATATGGTGAAGCGTTTTAATGATGACCTTTACGTCGGGTACCTAATACGACTTTAATTTCCGCAAACACAAAATGTGTGTCATCAATTTATTCGATGAGCCGTTAATTTTAGCCATTGCTTTAATTTACTTTATTAAATTAACAAAACAGCATAATGATTTTGCTGGCACGACCCAGGAATCGAACCCGAAACATGACACTGCACCCGTTTTTACTAGCCCTACGACACCAAATACGATTAAGTAACTAACATCCAGACATCTTCATAAACTTTCACATTTATTAGTAGGATTATGTTTCTTATCTGGCAGCTCTCTAAAGGAGTGCAGTTAGTAGGATCAACCTGTTACTTACAAAGTAGTTAGTTGTAGCCTACTTAGCGTCTAACTTCATAGCTTAGCAGTAATTAAACCGCACATTAAGCGATTATGTTCTCTGACCTTTTACGTACCGTCCTTTAAAAGTTTATAATGTATATAGCAAAGATTGTAGCTACTCGAATACAGATTAACTAGCGATCTTTATTTTGAACAATTGTAGGTATATAGGCTCATGGGTTCTTGGTCCTTGATAGGGTAGGCAGTGATATTCACAGATACATTTCTCCAATTATGTATTTACGTTACTCTTATTAGGAAGCGAGCCTATTGCCGCCTACTTTCAGCTTCTCGAACTCAGTGCTGCTACTGAGAATTAGCCAACAGAAAAACCCAATAATTACACCTGACGCAAGAATCCAACTTGAGACCTACATAAGCCACTGAACCAACGACGGAAACCAGAATGTCCTAACAGCTAGCTGAATACATTTTGTTTGTCGCGGTAATGAATCTGCGACTTCATGATGTATTTTTAACTTTTCGGTATATCTGAAAGTGGACCAGGTTCAAGATATTTTATTTGTGTAAACATGAGTATAGTATGCAAGATAGTTAGTTAACAAATGATCTGTCACCTTTGACCTTTAAGATGTTCAGGAATGCTCTTTCTCTTCTTAATGTTTTTGTAAAACATTAAGAGGAAACACAAGGGCCGTTTTTCCATACAAATGTAGTCCCCTGTTTCCTCCCTGGATAATGCCAGTAGAACAATAATATTTTAAAATAACATGTATAGCCTCTATTGGCATGTCCCTATGTTTTCCTTTTTTTTCATTAATTAATTATTAAAAGAGATATGAGCCTTCAAAAACCTCAAATATTGGTCATATTTACCGCTGTGTTCAAAAATCCAGAAAACATATTTGAGTAGTTTATATAAAAAAACAAAAACATAGAAACACGGCCAAAGCCTTTCTTCAATTTTTAATGAAATAAGTATTTAAATCGGTCAAGTGTTGGAGAAGGAATCAGGGGACTACGAAACGTTGATTTTGTGTACTTTTATAGGTATTTTCGGTCTAAGGTGCAGTTGTCTCTATCACGCTCTGCGGGCACTGCGCGACAGCAATAGATTTTACAAATACCTATTTTTCAATTCTCTCGCCCGTGGTGTTTCCTCTTAAGAAGAGAAAGAGACAACAATGCAAAGGCCTTGTATATATGGAAACAAAGATCATCCAAATTACTTATGCCTTTTTCTCTTTAAAAGGAAAGCTCTAGGATTAATGTCTTTGGAAGATCATCGAGACTCAAATATCTATTTGTGGATCACACAATTTTTTACACCGTTTAGGGATCGAACCCACAACACTGAGCTCAGTGGCAACGGCGAGGCTATCACTTACTTGTCCTATGTGGTAACTGAACCCGCCACAGTCGGCGCGGTTCATGACTTACTACGTATACCATTGCTCTATCCGTGACATCTATCTGTATATGCAGTTGTTATATCCACTGAAAGATTGACGCTAAGTATGCATAATTAACAGAAATATTCGTGACCACACAACATTTTATATCCATACATTAACACCTAGCATGACTCAATGAATCAAAATTAAATTTAAATACAAGGCAAGTAAAATTGGCATCAAGTAAAACCAGTCCAACTACTCAATACAGATCAATGTATGAAGTTCAATCAACTATGTAACTCGCTCACAGACAAACACCATTTTAATTAATTTCTCACATCCTTCAATCTTCCTATAGTCAGGAGAGCCGGCATAACGGGAGGTATTAAAATCAGCGTTTGTCTTTTTGCGATGCTATTCCTCATACGATGGGCGTACACAAGATGGTCGTGAAAACCATTGGCAGATAAATCGATAGCTAATTCGAAATGGTTCATTGTTGTCTGGGTCTACAAAGGCACACAACTTTCACAGATATTGCTCTTGCACAATAGCGTGGACACTTAACGCAAACTAAAATGGCGGGGGCTGAGCGAGCGTGCCGGCTAACGCTACAAAGTGTTCGCAAATAGGCCTTTTAATTTTAAAGACGTGTGAGCAACTGTTTGTCTATAATGGCCCGTTTACATAAAGCATCTTTCTTCACGCAAGTGCCTTTATTATTAGCATAATTGCTAACACATTTTGCACCATCCACTTTTCCTTTTGATTCATACTTTTTTTAAATAAAATGATAAATAATCTCGCTATAGGTATCATTCCTGTGTCACAGGGTATTTTACAAACATTCAAACAACAAACGCAAATAACATTGCAACAATTTTAGTCCCTTGACCGCACACAGTCAAAAATTTGTCAAATCGACAACGACTACACCATCCGTGTCTAATATCCAATTCTGTACGTCCCTAATTCGTCTCGCTATCTCCTTCTGGGCCTTCCTCGTAGTCGCTTCCTGGTATTTAGAATCCACTATGTGGCAACACCCGACCATAACTCTTTTGGCATGCAACTGATATGTTATCCCTATTTTTCCCACCAAGTTAGACCAAGATAGCACGACACTTGCTTCTAGTAACTTAGGCAAGTTTGAGTTAAGGCCCATTACACTAGACAGTGTAATGGGCCTTAAGTCAAAATGTTTCGTCATGAAATGGTGTGCTTTTAAACATGTGTTCGGCCTTTCATAAGCCGCCACAATGAACAGTAGGTAATAGGAGAAAATTATTAATTTACAATCCTTTTGAACAGGCCGATAGGTAATTGGCATATACCAGTGAGTGCTAGTAAACTTAAACAACCAAATACTTCGTATCTTTATATATTATATAAATCTACTGTACGTGTGTTTGTAATTAAACTCCTTCTAAACGACTGGACCGATTATGATGAATTGTTTTGTGTGTGTTTAAGTGGATTCGAGAATGGTTGTTGACTTGTTATATTTTTTTTGTGTGCAGGGCAACGTCTGACGGGTCCGCTAGTGTTAATATAAATGTTTAATAAAACATTTGTTTTTATTTGAAAGAAATCAACACTAGGAATAATTCCTGTGTCGCGGGGGTTTGCCAATATTCAAACAATTGGACACAAAGAACCCAGACTCGGAAAAACTGTTTGTGGATTACACAAACTTTTGTTCCGTGTAGGGATCGAACCCATAATACTTGGCGCGGCGGCAGTGGTGAGAGACCACTTAAACCACTGCGCTACTCGTGTAGTCACTAATCTATACCTACTAATATTATAAAGCTAAAGAGTTTGTTTGTTTGTTTGGTTGGTTGAACGCGCTAATCTCAGGAACTACCGGTTCGAAATGAAAAATTATTTTAGTGTTGCAAATAACATCACGATACGACAAATAGGGGCGGGGCATCAAAAAAAATTTGCTTAGACGGGTAAAATTCTCTTATGTGAAGCAGACGAAGTTGCGCGGGTCAGCTAGTACATATATAAACTCAGGCTTATATGTCCCCGAAGTGGTAGGTGATACATTTAGGGAACTATATTTTTTTGTCATACGTAAAAGTTCGAGCCTATTTCCGTTTATCGGACACAGTTCCAGACTCCGTACTGATGCTTAGAATTGCTTGATAGAAAAAAACAATTACACTTTGCCCAACCCGATAATCGAACCAGAGACCTTATAATCGCACACAACCTTATGCCATGCCACTGGATCAACGAAGCTAACCATAAAATCGGCCAAAAATAATAATGCACAATTCTACAAATCAAAGTTAAGATTAGAAAGCTAAGAAGACTTCCTGCTGATAAGAAACTGTTAAACAAATCCCTTTATATATAAATTATAAACAGAGAGCATTATCGCTTTAAACAAGAAAACAACCCAAGTATTCCATATAGCAAGTACCTACATAGCAGCGTCCAAGTCACGTCCGTTTGGCATGTTTTAAACAACTTAATGATGTTCTGTGATTTACCGACTTCAATCGGCTTCATTACGAAATCTCCCGATATCGCGACCGCAGATCATTCCATAAATTAGAGTGCGCCCACGATCCGACGACGATCTTGTACCCCATATTTATAATACGCCGACTTACGCTGACTCGACTTACGCGAACTTAGTTACGTTATTAAAAAAAGCATTATAGCTACATACTTACATACATAGATTCATTTAATTAGCCCAGAGTTGTAATTATTTTAATTCTTCTGCTACGTTTGCTGTGAACACTCCTTTTGGTGCTATATTACCGAGAACTTGGTTAATTTAATCTATTGAGTCGTGGCTAGACACAATAGTCTTTCAATAATGTCTGATGTTCTAAGAATTCACAAGTTAAATTCAATAAACGACGAATTAAATTACTAAGATATTTTTGTGACATTTTTCGCCGTAATAATTGGTGACCTTTGGTTGAACGAGTTTCTTCTCTCTTACACGTCTAGTATTATATTTAATGCTTACAAATAATTTAAAATCTTCACTAAGTAATGTTGCAATCCAATTAAATAACTATTTTTTTTTATTTTCTGGTAGAATTTACATATGGGGAATAACTTATCATAATTTTTGTTACAATTTTCCGTAACTTTTTTGGTAACCAAGTACTTAATTAATCTTATTTGTAAATGTTTGATATCTTGTAGATATGTTTTAAATATTCGGCCATACACAGTTAGGCCGTAACTGATCAATGAGTCAACCAGCGCATAGTATACTGTTCGTAAAGTCTGTTTATTTAATATTACTCAATATTAAATAAACAGACTTTAGTTCTTAGTTACTTAGACTTCAGTTAATAAAATTTTGCCAGTATAGATCTTAACTTGTTACAAATATTATTTATGTGCGTCTTCCAGCTATGTGTGTGTGTATGTGTAAATGTATGTCGACAGTTAAGCCTAGATATTTAAATGTGTTTACATATTCCAATTTCTTACAATTACAGCTAATTTTATTATAATGCAAGCATTCATATGAATGTCTTATTATTTCAAGATGTTCTTTAAGAATATGTTTAGCTCGTTGGTTATGTGGCGAGTGTATGTGCATACATTTACTTTTGGTTATGTTTAGGATAAATCCATTATCGTGAGCCCATTTCGTTATATTCTCAAAATCTTCTTGTATGTAACTTTGCATTTCTAGTATGTGTTTTGAAGTATAGACCAAACACATGTCATTGGCATACATATATACTTGGTACTTTTTCAAAACATTAGACACGATATTAACATGCAACGTAATGTTCATGTATTTATAAACTACTTTATTAGATATATTAAAAGATAATACTTTATTGTCCGTGAAAGCAATCATCCAGCCAAACGCATTTAACAGCCTAAACGTTTGTAAATTACACATGTGACAAGTACCTATATTGGAGTGATTAAAAAATAGGTACTTTGAAAAATATATTAATCATCAATAGGCGACTCCGGTAAGACACATGTCGTCCATAATTGTCAGAATAATTTCACATGTACGCGAGTTTCGACTTACGCTCATCGTCATTCCCATCGATCGCTTAACTCGCGACCACGTACAGTATACTAACGTTAATATACTATCTACTAATAAACGGTAATGACGATACTCTTAATAACTGAGAGTCTATTAATCGGCTCTATTTATTGAGGAGGCTGAATTAATTGCCCTGTGAATGATAATCTTTTGAAGTTATTTCTTACTTTATCTGTTTGTCGATTAAGTAGTATGGGTAGCGCGGCCTCGCTTACGTTAAATTGGAGTTTGATTAGAAATGTATGGAGGAAACAGTCGCGTATTAAATATTAATGTTTAATTATTATTTCATCTTATGTATTTTATGAGTATTATTTGTTAATCTCATAGATAAAAATGAATTCACACAGATAAAAAGTTGTTTGGTTGTATAACTTTATTTTTTAAGCTTACGCCTGTTTTCCTGTGAAGCAGGCAGAAACTATCGATGTAAACTTGCTACGAGCCTGGCATACCTTTATTGTATTCCCTCAATCAGTTATAACTTGTTACCTTTAATACGTACTTTTAGGTCTTCTCTAGCTATGTTATATTATAACATCTTCTTCTAATTTTTTTGTTTAATTTCTATCCGTCTTTATATGCCGTTTTTAATTTTCTACTCGTTAGCCAAATTGCTATCTGCTATAAATAGATTGGAAAAGAAAACATTACACAAAATGGCTGGCGCTATGGCATGAATGTTTTAGTTGATTAATTTATGTTATAAATATATATCATCTGTGGTTCATTTTATATTTTTAGAATTGCATGTCATGTACCTAATATATTAATTGGAGATGCTCAGCTGAAGAACTAGGTATACTCACTCTTACTGAGAATCTCGGCCTTGGATAGTGATTTATATTTCTAATACTGGAATAAGCACTTCTGACCATAATAACAAAGACGTATTCTGCTTATTAATATCTGCTTTCGCCAAACTTACTTCATGATTACAAATAATAAAAAAATATACGTTAGGAATTAAGCGCTAGATAACAGTACGCTCAGTTATTTTCTAACGTACTACATTTAAAAATAGCAATAAAACATATAAACGACTTCCTGCCTAAATCCATATCTGCACCATATCTCCCACACCCGTGGTTAGTTGTAAAACACGAAGAAACATAATTTACAAGCAGTTAGATCATATATTTCAGTAATCAGTGGCACAGATAACAGTGTTAGTCGAACGTGGTATAGGGCGGGTGCACACAGCGCGAGTTTGAGCGATACCCTTCGATAATACCGACTCGTTAGCCGTTACCGACGCGTGAGAATCGCCCCAGCATCATTTCTCAGGAGATGAAAAAATATACATGTTTGCTATAGACCGTTTTGCCTGTACGATGAGCGCAGATAAAACCTTTTTTACTTTTATAGATTCCTTACATACCAAAAAACGGTCCGTCTTGTTATTCATCCTCTAAATTAAGCTGTATGAGTCATATAATTAAATATAATAGCACTCAATAATTCAATATTTAATGGCACTTATAAAACAGCCCTTATCTACACGCGTTTGTACTTCACAGGCATCGTTTAAAAGACGTGTGTTGATGACGTCATATTATAGTAATAAGCGTCATTACCCGATGACACCGCCGCGTCATTACGCGCGCACAGCCCGCCGCTGTGACGTCATTAACCAGTTTTTTCGCAATTTGTCGGGAAACATTAATTAAAACACACCCTCGGCATTTGAGACAGCGAAACCTCCCGCGTAATACCCGTCTCACAGCGAGCGCAAATAACTCATATCATAATTTAATTAATATGACTTTTCTCTTCACTTTGTAATTAGTAATTATGTTTTAATTACTCAAAAATAAACCTAGAAATCATCTATTATAATTTATAAGTATTGCTTTTTCCAAGAACACAAGATTTTTCCATATAGTTTCAAAATGTTGACTCAGATAATTAAATCAAGCGGCCAAAACGAAAGAGTATTCTGAATATTACTTACCTTACAAGTAATTAATTTTGATAATCAAACGAAAACAACACTGTTTAGTAGTGACGAAACAAGAAGGTAACTAAGCGCGATAATATTTGACAGCGACATTAAATTTCGCTTAGAGCAAAAGAAAATAAAACATGTCTTCTCCAAATATGCCAAAAAGTTTGTTCTTACTTACACTTTTTTTTTAGGGATATTTTGCTTAGTCTATTGTAGATAATAAACGTAATTAATTAACATTTTAAACAAGTGTTAACAGCCCTATTAAAATACAGAAAGTGTAAATGTAAATCTTTTTGATGAAATCAGGGCAAGACATCGCCGCAGAACAAAACATTGGCCCTGTAAAAATAAGTCAGCGTCGGTGAATTTTAATAAGGCAAAAAGTTTGTTTGTAGTAATATTTGTTTGTTGGCTCATTTCGTTGCTCACGTACGCGCTCATAGCGGCGCGGGTAGTCGGGCGACGGCGGTGGCGCGGGGCAGTGTGCGATGTGCCGCCTGCTTTGCACGTCGTCATTTCCTCGAAAGTAATTCAAATGGAATCGTGTGCGCCGTTATTAAATATTTCATAACTTATCTCCACCCCCCCGCTACCCTCGCCTGTGTCTCAACCCCCTCCTCCCCGGCGACCGCATATTAAAGTCATAAAAAAGGGTTGTTTGATCTATCCCCTAAAACAATTTACATATCTCGGCTCAGGCCGCCGCTAAATTATTTAATTAAGAGAGGCATAAGTTTTTATTATTTTAATATGTCGGGTATAAAATTGTGTTAATGGAACAATGCCGCCGTTGTGGACTGAATTTTAACCCTCGAAAGCGGGGAGATTACGAGCATCGACGTAAATATACGAAATACTGAAAGTGTTCTAATTTAGTTTCTCAAATAAATTAATGGTTTGTGTAATTAAACGGTTTTTAATGGTAATCTTTCTTGATCTCTCCAGTGTCTCTTTGAGGCTTACGTTTTAAGACTTTAGATTAAATTAGTTTTAGACTTTAACTTCAATACAGTTAACACTTGACAAAGCTTCTGACGTTACGTCTCACTCCACAGCTATGTTGTCACGAACGGGTGGGCAGAGGCATACGATTAACATTTTACCAGATATTTTAGACACCACGTACTTATTGCCGCCCACCCAGCATATTCTGAGACTGATTACTAAGAATTACCGATAAAAAACTCAATACCAATTTTGCCGCTCAAGGATTGAACCTTGACCTCACGTTTGGCCGTAATCATAAGAGAATAAGAAGCAGTGCTATTGAGGTAAAAAAATTGTTAAACATAACATTACACTTGTGTACGAAGGGCCAGACAGGGTCAGAATAAATAGCATTGATATGCATCATATTCACAACATTTCTATTTTAGTTTTACACAGCTTGGAACCTGTATACTATGCACAGTTCATACTAAAATACTACTGAGTATTTTAAAATGAAAGTCCTTGTAATTCTAACCGGCGCGGGAATCGAACAAGAAACCTCGGTATTAGCACTATAGAGACTTACAATACTCGACAGATGAAAACAAACTACTTTATTGTTAGACATTAGGTATTATTAAATAATAAAATAATAATAAGTATTTATTTTGTCGGCCTCGATGGCGTAGTGGTTAGTGTAACCGACTGCCACGCCTAAGGTCGCGGGTTCGATTCCCGCACAAGTCAAACATTTGTGTGCATGAACATGGATGTTTGTCTTGGTCTGGGTGTTTCTATGTATAATATGTATGTATTTACAAAAAAAAAGTATATATGTATGTTTATCCATTGTCTAGTACCCATAGTACAAGCTCTGTTTAGTTTGGGCTAGATGGTGTTGTGTGTATGTGGTAGAGTATATTATTATATTATTATTATTATATTATTATTTAACAAACTTTACAGATACATTTATACTTCAATACAACGTAAGTGTTTATATAATACAGTGAAATTGGTTAAAATTGTAGATAACAAATGGGAGAAGCATTTATTTTAATTTCCTTACAAATTAAAATTAAGAGGGAAGGTAATTGTAAAAATCTGTTTACTAAAATATTAACTCTGCCCCTTAAACTAGGCTTAGCCTGTGTCTTAAGAGACAGTGATCGGTATTAGCTTTTAACCCCCGACGCAAAAACGACGGGGTGTTATTAGTTTGACGAGTCTGTGTGTGTGTGTGTGTGTGTGTGTGTGTGTGTGTGTGTGTGTGTGTGTGTGTGTGTGTGTGTGTGTGTGTGTGTGTGTGTGTGTGTGTGTGTGTGTGTGTGTGTGTGTGTGTGTGTGTGTGTGTGTGTGTGTGTGTGTGTGTGTGTGTGTGTGTGTGTGTGTGTGTGTGTGTGTGTGTGTGTGTGTGTGTGTGTGTGTGTGTGTGTGTGTGTCTGTCTGTGGCATCGTAGCTCCCGAACGGATGAACCGATTTTAATGTTGTTTTTTTTATTTGAAAGGTGAATTAGTCGGGAGTGTTCTTAGTTATGTTTGATGAAAATCGGTCCAAGATGGCGACCGCCACAAAATGGCGGATTACATATTTTTTCACAACTCCCTCAATATGGGTATCAAATGAAAGGGCTTGACTAGTAGAATACTATACACTATGATAAATTGCTAATCCAAGATGGCCGCCACGATAAAATGACGAATTAAAATATTTTTTCACAACTCCCTCAATATGTGTCGGGGGTTTTTAAATTTTTAATTTATGGTTATAATACAATAATAAGATTTGTACAACGACTTCAATATGATATATATGTACTTCATTGGTTCTACGATATACCTAGTGTGAGTTGTGAATATTGTTTTCAAGGTTCAATTCTTGAATCCAGAAGTATTATTTAGTAGTTCTGACAAGCAATGCTCTTTAATATCAAAAGCAAAAGATAATGACGGCGGTAGTCCAATGGACAAGAATCCTACTTGCAATTGAAAAGTCGTGGGTTCGGGTGCCTAATATTGCGCTATTAACATGAACCCTCTCCCATCACATTTATCGTGATTGAAGGATATAACAATAATATTAGTAATTTGTTATCTAAATTGCTAGTAATCTTTCAAAATAGTTAATTATAACATAGCCAATGAAATGTGGATTCTGGAAAAGTTTATATTTACTTAAATCTTCAGTCTCTCACTTCTGGCTAAATCAGTCAATCAACCAGCTTATCGCTGTCCACTGCTGGCCATATAACTCTTCCAACATATGTATAATATATCGAGCCAATTTTAAAAACTCATGACTCGATGGCGTTGCGATTATAAATGCAATTGAGGGTGCGATTCCTGAGTCGGACAAAGGTATTTTTTTTTATTTAGTAATTCTTAGTAGCAGCTCTACATCTGGAACTCAGGCCCTATTACATTGGACCTAAATCATAGCTAGCGAAATGTTTTTTGAGTAGTAGAGCCTCGCTGATTTCAGCATGAATGGGCCCGGCTCAACCGGGGAAGGACTACCCTCTCACAGAATATCGACGTGAAATAGCAGTATTCCCACTGTTGTGTTTCGTTCGGTGAGTGAGAGTGTCGGAGGCCCAATCACCCTCTTTCCCCCTCCCCGCTCCTTCTCATCCCATTTCCTTTTTCTCTCCTTCCTTTCCTAAAGGGTCGGCATCGCGCAAGTGATGCCTCTGGTGTTGCAGGCGTCCACAGGCCACGGTTACCACTCACCATCAGGTGGGCCGTATGCTTGTTTGCCAACTTAGAAGTATAAAAATATGTAGGTGTGAAACTCTTTGCCTACCTCTTCTGAGATAAAGACGCGAGTCTATGTATTTAAAAACACATAAAATTCAACAAAACAAAAACAGCGGTTGTTAAAAAAAGTATATAAGCTCAAGTCGTACTTTACTAGGACATTACTGGACGAAAGCATGCGAAATTAGTGTCGCATTACTTGACCGGTGAGCAATAAACGTTTAGACAGAGCAAAAAGTACTGTCGGTATGCGACGTACGGTACGCTACGGCCGGTATGCTAAGCAGCGGTAATGAAAACTGCGTCAGATACACGATTACTCGCGTCCTCTGATCTTGCACGGAATTTCTACACCCTGTGTGTTAATCTACGTTCGGTTAATACAAGTGCGCCGTTGGTTGCGTCTCGAATTATTGTTGTGTGTGTTCGATATGTACAAGTTGTAAAGGGATTTCAAGCAATCATGTTAGATTCTGGCCATGGAAAAAGGTGCATCCAATGGTGCCAAGGCCGGTTGAAACGGCAAATTCCCGTTACAAATTCTTTTATTGCAATATGAAAGTTATTATTGTAATGTTCGAATTATGTTGCTTATTCTAAAGGGAATTTTCGGCATAATTTTCTTAAACGGTTTAACAATATAGTTGAAAAGTAATACAGAAAAATGGAATCGTTTAATGAGACAAGCAAATAACCAATTTTGCCGTTGGACCAAGGTTCGATTCCCCAATCGACCAAAGTGGTTATCTGGTATATTCCACGACATGAGTCGTTTCGATACACGGGCATAATTCTATATACGTATTTTAAGTTAAAGACTTAGGCTCTAATAAGTACCTGGTAGACAATAGGCACGCTCTTTATTATAAGGGGCCTAAAATACGAGAATGATGTCCCAAGGCAGTCACAGAATGGTGGATAAGAGAAGCCACTGGGCTTAGTGGACAGATCAGCAGCACAAACAATGTACTAACTACTATATAGGTTGAAAGTGCCTTTTTAAGAAAGATAGCGAGCCAAACTAAGAACAAGTTATACTGCAGCAAATACTTCAAATATTCTAGAATTTATGTATGTTTTAAACAAATGTACAAGTACCCACATATTTGCTAACTCTATAAATACACGCACCCTTCCTAGTCGTACGTAGTTCACGTAGAAGCGGGTGTTGTGTCCACAGGGTGTTCTCCCGTACTGACCACCCGTGAGGTTAATGAGCGCATTTTTATGTGCTCTCGCAATGAGGAATGCAAATTTGGAGGCGGTTACCCTGGCGTTTACCCCATTGTTTTAACACCGACGCTTAACACCCTTGGACTCTCATACCTTTAAATACGTAAGCGCCCAAACAACGTGACACTTTAATACTAATCCTTTGTTTTGTGTGCGATGTGCAGTATTATAAATATGTGGCTTTTAATTTACTGGCGCAATGGGGTGCGTACTCGTAACTCTGTTTGTTTTGTTAACGAGCTTATAAAAAGAATACCTTGTTTTGCCACCATCGTTAAGTTTCTACCGTAATCAATTTGTACAGTCAACACAGATAATAAGGTTGTTTACATTTGTGGTATATAGACTTCTAGGTTATACATCATATGTGAAGAATACGCAAACGGCTCAAAAATGTACAGTATTTTATTTAAGTTGCGTTACTATTTTGTAATAACAAAAACAAATTTTATATTTTACAATGAAATGCAAAATTTGTTTTTGTATTTGCCTTTGTGGCGCAGCGTTAGTGTATGCGACTGCTGTGTATGAGGTCTCGAGTGTAATTCCCGGGTCGAGCAAAGTGTTTTATTAAGGAAATCTCAGCAGCAACATGGAGTCATATTTTACATACATACATAGGTTCTCTCCTATATATCCAAAGGGATAGACGGCAGTGTATTATACCCGCATTTCTTCAACTATGTTATAATGTCTCACGTAATAGAGGACAAGTCTATTGCCGTACTGGACACAGCTTCGGACTCCATACTGCTAGTAAGAATTCCTTGACTGAGACACACAATAACACTTTGCCCGACGCGTACATCGAACCTGATACCTCATGCACTGCATTAGCATTACTGACATAACTGATTTTAAATTTATTGTACTTCAGTGATGCATACATTTGCATGCTTCTATTTAAGTTGAACACATCCCCTAATTTCCGAACACCATCGCCACATATTTGTAAGTTAATATACTATTAGCACTAATGAACAGTTACCTTCTGAGATACAATTTCAACTAGTTCAGAAGGTACCGAATTTTATTGTTAAAAAAAGCTAATCTAAATTCTAAAGAAAACATTTTAGTTTTAAGGGTTATTTAATGTACATTTATGCTCTTTATATTTGATTTATAAGGTCCATTTTTGGTTAATTTATTATTATATTATTTTTAAATTAATTACCGCTGCGCCACTGACTCAGACAGGCAATTATACGTTTCTAAACTGTTTGATATATGCAGCTTATATTTTTCAAAGTGGTACGAAGAAATATGTAGCACTCTTCTTGCAACACATCATTAAAATGTACTTATTAGCTACGTTTGTGGGCGAACCTATTATCGGCTACTAGGTATCGGCTTACAGCTTTTTCAAATAGTAGTAGTAATAGGTAGTTCATTGCCAATTGGTTGGCGACGAAACGGTAATAAGCCGGCTTGAACGTTAGAGTATCTCCCTGTTACAGGCAACCTGCGTTACCTTAGCCTATTGAGTCGCAGCGACACACCGGCGGTCAGACACAAAAGTTATTAATGATGTCGGTCGTTCCAACATTTAACAGGTAAAGCGCTTGGTTCATTTGCGCGTCATACGCTGCGATAGACGCATGTGAATGCACAACGTAGTGGACTAAGTGGTCGCCTCGCTGCTAACAGTAGTGAATGCAACCGCTGTGGTGAAGGTCTGGGTTCGGATTTCTCATCGGGCAATATTGGGTGCTTTTGTCCAGTCATTTGAGAATCACTTTTTCAGACTAGTTTCAGACCCCGTGACGTTGCTGAGGCAGTAGGTAGGTCTGAAACTATGCCCGGTGAATGGCAAAAGACCTGCTCTTTATTACGTAGGGTCTTAAACAACTGGTGAAATGCTGGTGTTAATAAGTTTCTGTCTACATGCTTTAAGTTTATAGGCGTAAGACTGTGTATATATGTAGTAATTTAATTGGCCGCCTCTCTACTGATACTGCGTTAAGTGTTACTGTGTCAACCACACAACAAAAAATTGTGTGATCATAAACGAAACGTTGTTCCGAGCATTGGTGTTCATTGTATTCGTTGTTTAAATGATTGTTAAGTCACCCGCGGAACAGGAATTATTTCTAGTGACGGAGGTGTATTTAAATAAATATTTTTTAATAATCCACTCGCTTTGCTCGCCCAACACAACACGCGTCTCACACTGCGATTGATGTTGCGTTCAACACAAAAACCAAAGTGTACCAACTGCTTTATCTATACTAATAGATATAATAATAATATAATAATAATTCAAAATATCTTCGAAAGCACCCCACGCTTTTTTACATAAAAGTTATCAAATTATTTTGGTTTGCTTTTTTAATAAAGCGTGTTTTCCAGTTTTAAACTATTACTTATTTTAATTTTATATATATTTTTTAATTGTTTCTATATTATTGTATTGTCATCGGTCCTTGATAAGTATGCCAAATTTCGAGTTCATCCGACGTTTTGAAGGGGGTCAAAATCATGTTCAAAGTTTCCTTTACATACATACTAACATACATAGGCACAACATACGTATGAAGCTAATAAACTGGTGAAAGAATTAATATATAATCACCGAGTAACAGGCTATATAATTTCAAATGTACCATTTCTAACATAACCTAACCTACTTTTACGCGAGCGAAGCCGTGAGCAAAAATTAGTATGTAATAATATAGAACGCGGCCATCACAATGTAAGCGCACCGTTCACGCATAAAAGAAATTAGCGCTTAATACCACGAAACATACAGCATGCTGCGTTGAATCAAACATTTGTATCAGACGCTCGACGCTAAGCTTTGTCGCTCTAAACGTATTCGCTTGGAACGAAAGTTTCGTGGCCCTCAGATAAGATTAGTAGTGCTGTAACTACGTTATACCTAGTTAACGAAAGTACCTACCTCACTCATTACTTGCCTTTTATTCCATTTTTAAACACTTACGATCAGCACTTACGCCCTACGATCAGCAACACGCGCGAACTCCTGGTGAAAGCAAATGATAATAGGTTACGCTAATAACTTAACATCAGGTGCAGGGTGCTTAGTTGTTACATTGAAAGTATAGTAAATCATGTTTCTATTAATAATAACTAGATTTTACCCATGGCGTCGCTCGCGTCAATGTAGACTTGACTTTGTCAATAAATTTCTGTCGTCTCTATCCTCGGGCACAGTTTACTTTTATGCATGAAAGGTGTGCTTTTGTCCTTTTCTATACTCCTGAACAAGTGGGTAGAAGTGGTAACGGGTAGGTATTAACGCGATCATGCATAATGTTTACCTTAACCTTTACATGCTGACTCGAGCTGTCAGCCTGTAACCACGGCCGGTGAAACCTGGTCAAACCGTCAAGCATTAAAAGGTATATATTATGCATCGGTCGCGTTAAGACCCGTTGCGTATTATATACATATGTATGTATAATGCCACGCGATAGTTTAAAGTTATTACGTGTATGCCAAATTTCATGATGATCAGTCGAATAGTTAAGGCTTGAAAGCATAACCAACAAGCAATCGTACATACACACAATAGTAAATAAAATAGGAAGCTCTCGCTAAAGAACACCGATTCCTGCCAAGGATGCTTCGCGAGGCTATTGAAATTAAAAAACATCCCAATTTCAATAGAGAAGATGGTTGGAATGTACCACCAGCTTGGGATCCAGTACTTCAAATAGTCAAACCCAAGAAGAAACAAACCACAGCTAGACTTCATGATACTTTGAGCTCATTCTGCGTAAATAGAAACACCAATAATTAAATTATGTTCAGGTACTTTGAAATAACTACACTGGAACATTGAGACAACTACCATCTTAGTCTCCCCGTGACCATGGCTGCTGAAAAGCACCCGAAACGTCGGGGAAAGTGTAAACCAAAAATAAATAGATTTAATAGTTTAAATAATTTTATTAGCTTATAAATTAGTCAAATAAAATCAATAGTAGTAGTAGAGTAATATTTTCAAAATTTTGTAATACAGTGATAAATAAACAACGCGATAAAATCCGTATATAGGAATAGTTGAAATACTTGGACCTAGCTCACGAGATTGTCGACATGTGGCGTGTGAACTCGGCGATCATTGTGCCGATAGTCATTACAGTCAATGGTTTAATACCTAAGAGCCTCGACCACCATCTGCAGAAGCTCACGTTAGATGGCTGGATCAAGTCCTTGATAAAAAAGGCAGTTCTATTCGACACGGCGCGTATTGAGAGAAGATTCCTCTCTCTGGGGCCCTAACCACCGGCTGCTTTGATCCTGTTCCCGATGTCGGTGGGTTATTTCAGTTTTTATAGTTTTAAATATGTATAGTTTTCTATTTATATTTAAAAATGTAAATATTAGAAAAAAAATAATAATAAATAAATAATAATTATAATACCCTCTGGGACAGACATTATTTCATCATGAGACTAACGCGATATCGGAGGGCACAGTACACTAGCTTTTAAAATATCACCTTCGCCTAGTGATGTAAACAAAAAAATTATCACCAGGTTAAATAAAAGCGCACAAACCGCAGGGCAGCTTGTGGCAAGCTGAATGTGAGTGACGACACTGCGTTCCTGAATGCCTCAAAAATTCTGTTAGGGCCTCGTCCCCGGCTTGCCGTTACTGATTGGCTGGAGTGGAACTTCAAGAGCGCCCATAGGACTCTCAACTCTGGCTTGCCTTAGTTGGCCGGTCAGAGTGGGCTGATAGAGCTATATGCGTGGTGGAAGTGTTATTTTCAAGGGCATAACTACGGGGAAACCTGCTCCTGGTCTTCGTTGTCTTGAGACCCGTGATGATGAAACCGGCGCTGCACCGCTCGACACCCTTAGCCGCTCGCACCGGTGTTGCCCTCTGCTGCTGGCTTGTATGCCTATGGTGGCTATTCAGGGGGCTCATCTAGTGAGTTAGCGAGTCACCGTCTGCCCATTGCATTGATGCTATTAGAGTATTCAGGGCAGACGCCGTTTTTCATCCATTGTTAGCAATATACCGGTCAACCAAACACCCATGCCTATAGCCCATATATTAGAATCCATACGTAGTAATATTCCTACACCTGCTGCGGCTAGTGCCGATGTGGGTGTTCCATTCCACCTTTGATTAAACACTCAAAGAGCCTCTTCATGTTGAAACCATGTCTCCGTGTAAGCCTCCCAAAGGGCCGGGTATTTTCCTAACGTATTAGGGAAATACCCGTGAAAGAGAAACAAATATTTACAGGCCAAATTTTTTGAAGAAGATGAATAGATGAACGTAGTTTAAACATTATAAGGTACTGTAAACTGATTCCCAAATTAAGCGAGAGCTTGTATTTTGGATATTATAAATACAGAGCATATATACAAAATTGGCAGTAAAAGTGTAACAAAGCATGGCAATCTTCTGGGACCCAAACTAGTAAAAACCTGTATCTCAGGCACCAGACTTATAATGATAATAAATAAACTAGTACATAAGGACCAGGATACTTGGTATAAATCCGTACCTGTTTCTAAAAACCGACCATTGGTCGAGAAAGTAATAAAATTACACATAATAATAATGTTTATTTTCACCACAGTATAATACTTTTACATAATTATTCTATATCTACGAGTACACAGACATAATTACATAATAAATAAAATAAAATTGTGTTACTGATGCACATTAAGTGGTGACCGGCTCCTTTGCTAAGTTGTTATTAAACAACTTGTATTAAAGAGGCCAGGTAAGGTAGACTTATAGACTTATAATGCCACTGACGACTACATCTTTGGTCCTGGTGCTGTAAGCCCTTCGTGTAATCCTAGGTTTGATTCCGCTGTGGAATAAAATGCTATTCAAATGATATGTAATGAAACTCATCGTAGCAATTCAGGGTCTAGAAATCCTTGACCTTTGATTGATGATTCCTGTATTGCACAAAAACATAGATAGCTTAATCTTAAACATCGTTCTATAGTATTATGTGTTGTAATTTAGATCTGTAATAGTCTTCTTTAGACGGAGTGGCAAGATTTATAAAAGGTGTAAATATATATGTATATTCAACACTTAAATTTCTATTTTAAGCTTTGTTGTTACATGTAAGTGCATGCTGTGTTCTCCTATAGCCGAAGGAGTACACTATACAAAGCTTATGTTCATTTGTTTTTGTAAGTAATTAGTAATTAGCCAATTGGCCTCACAAATAGCCTGCACATTAACAACAAAATACCTTTTCTATTTTTGGCGAATGATAAACCTGGTAGATTAATTTTACTACACTATACTACTACTGCCTAACTACATTCGGAAATATACAAAACTTTCAAAATACTTTTGTTAGCCCCGCCGGCTAAACTCGTGTTAGGAACAGATCGAATCGGCAGTGCCACGGGTGGAGAACGAACACACGACCTTTAGATCGCAAGCGCGATGCATTAATCTTTGAACTACTTAAAACTTGTGTTAAACGTAAGTAATTCAGTGTAGCTATTCATATACTGATCTATAGTTATAAAGCTGAAGCCATTGTTTGTATGTTTGAAAGCGCTAATCTCTGGAAATGCTAGCCTCATTTGTAATTTCGTTTTGTATTTTATAGCTTATTGCTTATGTTAGGTTATTTAACATCACGCTACGACTATTAGTAACAGAGTAGGTAATAGGGCGGGGTTCAGCTTATGCTTCTATAAAACTGTAAACATATTTATGTATGACAGCTTTTTGTTATATCTGAAAATTACAGCTCGGTTGGCGTAGTGGCTTAGGTAGTCGCCTTGGCAATGAAATAGCGCCGATTGTTGTGGGTTCGATCCCCACACAGAGCAAAAAATTGTTTGATCCTCAACTAGTTCTACCGCACGTGGTTCCGTGTTGCTACTGACAATACCATGACAGAAGCGACAATAACACTTTGCTCGACGACGGAATCAAAATCCAGACCTCATGCACGGCACTCACATTACCTACTGCTGCGCTGCTGAGGCTATATAAAATAAATATTGGTACACCATTTACTTTGTGTTCCTGCTTACTTACGATGACATAAACTGTACTCGCACGAAATAAAAAAGAACTATTTGTAGAACTAAATAAATCATATTCTTCTACAATCTATATTCTTGTGGTGTAGGTAAACGTGTAGGTATAGGCCACCAAAAACAACATTAATAAAAATTTGTGAAGCCGGGAATCGAACCTGATTACCACCAAACACTGCGCCACGGAAGCTCTCTGCCAAACAACACCGATAATACTTTGCCATAACCAGGCATCAAACCCGAAACCTGACGCACAACAATCATATTCACTACCAGATTACCACCAAGGCAGTTCAATATGATTACAAACCGTTTAATTTGTATTCCTAAAAACACATAAACCACGTAAATATAAAAACGAATTCGTAAAATTAAATCAATCGTATTCATACATACATACTTTCAAACCTATACCCCGAAGGGGTAGGCAAACGTACCTATATATATACTACCTATATGTATATACCCACATTCGGCCAGCACTGTTTTTGAGTCTTATGAAATAATTGGCGAACCGTATTGCCGTCTACCGTACACAGTTCCAAACCTCATACGACTTACAAACAACACCAATAAAAATACGAAACCATGAATCGAACCCAAGTACCACCAACAGTTGCGCCACGGAGGCATTCTAATATTCATTTTATTTGCTTTTACTAACAAACAACACCAATACAAACAAAAATTTTAACATAGAAGAAAACCGACTTCATCGTAGAATATTCTAATACAAAAAATGCACTAAAAAGTTTTTTTATTAATGCAGTCGGTGTCAGCCAAGGTAGGTTTGTAACTACTTAAACATGAGATGTCTTACTATAATCATAATATAACATTGGCATGCACAGTTACACACATAGACGTAGCACGCAGCGCGGGTGGCTGACACCGACTCCAAAAATAACAATAATTTAATTATTCACATTCGTTAACTGATTTTATTTGTCTGAGTATGGGTACACTTACTAAACGCACTGCTCATATTAGACAGCGCCGTTTAAATGAGACAATCGACTAAAGGAAGAAACGCCCATCTCAAAATAGGAAATCTACCTCCAGGGCCATTTCAAAAGAGACTTGTGAAGAGCGCAAAAATAGGCTGTCGAAAATGCGGGCTTACATGAAACATGTTTTGGATAGGAAAATCGGGATATACCGTTTAAATCAATTTTGGCCATAGTGCATCTCATGATAATTCCAAATACGGTTGGGATAATATGTTTTTATTCCGGAGTTCCGGTGCCTAATGGCTTCAGCGTCACATTAAAAGATATATTATAGAAATAATTTTGTTATTAGCTTTTTTGTGTATACCTTGTTGAGTTTAACAGTTGCACATAACCCTATACTATAGAATGCTATCAGAACCCAATTTGAATTTGTGTAACAATACATATACATACATATATGTATGTGTGTGATTGTAGCAATCACGGCAAATTTGCTGTCATTTATTAAAGAATTCCGTTGTATAAAACGGAAGATCTTTATTAGAACATCACCAAATTAGAATAAGGCTACCTCAAAATACTACGAGGGGCTTCCGAACCATCCTACACAGTTGTTTATTTTGTTGTTACAAAAAATGAGAACATCATCAATGTAGCCGAAGTCAACCAAATACGTATTATTAAGGATAACTCGAATACTAATGTTTAAATCTTGATCAAAATGGGACCAAATGGAAAGCACCAGCTTTCAAATAAAAAAAGGATCATCAAAATCGATTAACCTACAAAAAAGTTATGAGGTAACACACATAAAAAAACGAATTGAGAACCTCCTCCTTTTTTGAAGTCGGTTAAAAACAATTGTCGTACCCAGACATCATGTTCTGACATGATGTCTGGGTACGACAATTGGTCTGCCCTTACACAGCAGTGCATCACCACTAAGGCAGTTTAATATGATTATAAACCGTTTAATTTCCATTCCTAATAATAATCTATTCTAATATTATAAAGCTGAAGAGTTTGTTTGTTTGTTTGCTTGAACGCGCTAATCTCAGGCACTACTAGTCTCAATTGAAAAATTCTTTCAGTGTTGGATAGCCCATTTATCGAAGAAGGCTATAGGCTATATAACATCACGCTACGACCAATAGGAGCAGAGCATTAATGAAAAATGTTGCAATAACGGGGCAAATTATCTTATGTGAAGCAGACGAAGTTGTGTAGGTCAGCTAGTAATAAAATAAACTGGCAACACTAAGTAACGTCTGTGTGTTTTTAGAGACAAATATTATATTTTCAGTTTTAAGTTTATTTTTGATATAAATCCATTTATTTTCAAACCAATTAAAACAATAAGACGCTTTGCACAATAAATGTAAAAAAATACAGGCATAATAGCAAACATTCCTCAGAATTTAGTATTAAAATATAATGACAATGCCAAAAATGAAAATTTTCACCGACACTGAATTTAATTTTACTAAAACCACAAGATGTTAACAAGAGCCAGATGTAGAGTCACACCGCTACCACCTCTGGGTTCGACGCTTAGCTCCGCCTCGCAGCCGTCGATGCCTCGATCAGAATCACCGTCCGCTGCAGTTGCGTCGAGCTCAAGAGACGAATATTTCTCTCCGCCTTGGTCACCATCACCTGCACGTTGGCGGGGATGAGGCCGGCCACCGACCCGCTTGGGACCCCGAGGCCCACCGACCGCGAATCGAATACGTTGCCGGTGGTGATGTGCGCCGCATGCGATGGACTCAATCTATTAATGAAAACGTCATGCGTCATATTTTGGGGCTACAGAGGGAGGAACTAACCTCACTGCGTATCGCAGCCGTATGCTTGTTCTGTTTCAGTTCCCTTGAACTAAGCGTCAACGTTTCAGCACAGCGATTATCGGATCAAGTGCGGGTTATCCAACGCAGTCGATAGTTGGATGATACCGTGCTTGATAGGCTACGCTCAGAATACTTGCCTACAAGCCATGCCATTCGCATACAACCGCAGTTACACAGTATGGAGGTGCATGACATGACAAATGATGTAAGTATTCAGTAAAATGAGGAGGTAAAGGATGCTTTGAAACGTGCGATTCAGGAGTACCGGTACATGCAATTTACGATTCGGCCCCATCTGCCTCGGTTACCTGTGCATAGAAAAATATAGCATTGGTGAGTGTCCTGGACTCGCTATTATCTAGTCATTTAGATAATAGCGAGAATCTTGCCGATACTCATTCGATCCTGTACTGTGCTGCTGTGGCGGCAAGTCGTATAGCGGGCATCATGTTACCCACATATGTCCCTGCTATACGACAAACATCTGTCGTCCCGGCTTGGCAGTGCAGGATTGAACGGCGTATTGCTGGGGCAAGGACTCTCATCGGTAAGCTGATCTGCTTAAGGGAGGGGAATACACGGTCCAGTATAATGCACTATGTGGGCCGGGCTTTTCTGGGGACTGGGGTCAGTCCTCATGACTACGTGTCTCGGGCCACAGAGCGCATTGACTTCCTGAAGCAGAAAGTCTATGCATGGGTAAATCGACTGCGCAGATACAAATAACGCGTGGACCGTTATGTCATCAACCAAACGTTTCAAAGTAACCAAAGGTGGGTCTATAGAACCTGGGAACGGCCAGATCAATGTGTGACTGATGTGGGGCTACCAGATGCTGATGCTACAAATTCGTTTTGGAGGAACATCTGGTCGGTACTCGTCGGCCATACTGAGGGGGAATGGATGCGGGATGTCAAACGAGCAAGTGAGCTAATTCCAGAAATGGAAAACGTGGGCATTGATAGCCAGGACGTAATTAGTGCGGTCCGATCCTTATCAAATTGGAAATCGCCAGGACCGAAAGGACTGCTCAATTTCTGGCTGAAATGGTTGCGTAGCTCACATGCTTCTTTGGCTGCTCAATTTCAATTTGCCCTAGAATCTGAGTCGTTACCAGATTTTATGACCACGGGAACAATCCACCTACTCCATAAAACAGGTAGTACCAACGAGCCCGGCAATTATAGACCGATAACATGTTTGCCATCGATCTATAAGCTTCTTACATCTATTTTGAGAGCCAAGGTATCCAAACATATTAATACAAATTCAATAATGTTAGCTTCTTAGAATGGATGTAAGACGGAGGCTCGTGGCACTTAAGAGCTCCTCCTCATTGATATGGCCATTAGCCAACAGGTTTGCCGTAAACGAAGGGATCTGGCGGCATGTTGGATAGATTTTAAGAAAGCGTATGATTCGGTGCCATGTACATGGCTTTTGAGGGTGTTAGAGTTGTATAAAGTAAATGCAACTCTGCGCACCTTTTCGAAGTCGCATTGGGCAATGGAAAACGGTTCTTAGCTATCCAGGATGTCGACAGATCCCTGGGAATGGCAAACCGATAAAAATTGAGCGGGGTATATTTCAGGACGACAGCCTCCTCTTTGGTTCTGCTTAACATTGAATCCTCTTAGTACATTACTAGAAGGTTCAGGGCTAAGTTACAGTTTACATAGAGGTGGTGGAGTAATATCCCACTTGCTGTATATGGATGACTTAAAGTTGTTTACCCACACTGATTTACAGCTGATAGATTTACTTAAAGTAACTAAAACTTTTAGTAAGTCTATCAGCATGGATTTTGGTATGGACAAAAATGCTGTCATCCATGTAAAGCAAGGAAGGATAGTGGAATCCGAAGGTACACAACTTTCGGATTCCATTAACCTACGATCACTTCTTGTAACCGATACTTACAAGTACTTGGGTATGTCACAGGCGTTATCAATGAGGCTGACATGAAGCAATCGTTGCAGGAGCGTTTCTTTGGTCGCCCGAAAAACGTTTTAAATAGTCTTTTATCAGGTGGCAACAAGGTGCGCGCTTGTAACGGATGGGTCATGCCGGTTCTCATGTACTCCTTTGGCATACTTAAGTGGACTCAGACTGAACTGGATGCCCTGGACCGGCGGGTTCGTACAATCTTGGTATACCGTATGCATCACCCACGTTCGTCTGTGATGAGATTGTATATCCCGCGGAAATGTGGAGGCCGAGGCTTTCTAAATGTCAAGGCCCTTCATAACCGCGAGGTGTGCAACCTCAGAGAATACTTTCTCCAGGCAGACGTGGGTATGCATCGGGATGTAGTTGCTGTGGACACCGGACTCACCCCGCTCAGTTTGGCTTAAGAGAACTGGCTCAAGCCTGTAGTACTTAGCACGAACGATCGCAGGGATGTATGGCAGAGCAAGGAGCTTGACGGTAGGATCTACAAAGCTCTATATGGAGCCGATGTAGACCCGTTAGCCTTCGTGAACTGGCTACGTTTCGGTGACCTCTTTGGGGAAACGGAAGGTTTTGTCTGTGCTATTGCGGACGAAGTTATCAAGACGATTAACTACCGGAGATATATCTTCAGGGATGGTATAGTTGACATTTGTCAGGCGTGCCACCTACCTGGTGAGTCCCTCAGGCATATAGTTTCCGGTTGTTCTCATCTTGCTAACGGCGAGTACTTATACAGACATAACCAAGTAGCCAGGATTATTCACCAGCAACTTGCTCTGAAATACAAACTTGTAGATGCTGAAGTGGCGTACTACAGGTATGTAGCTGAATCAGTTCTCGAAAATGGTCATGTTACGTTGTACTGGGATCGAACTATCATCACAGACAGGACTGTTGAGGCCAAGAAACCTGACATTGTGTTGATAGATCGATCAGAGCGCCGCGCAATGATTATCGATGTCACCATTCCGCATGACGGCAATTTAGCGAAAGCTGAAAAAGATAAACAAATAAAATTACTCAATTTAGCTCGGGAGGTTATCGACATGTAGGATGTAGATTCGGCAATCATTGTGCCGATAGTCATATCTGTCAATGGTCTAATAGCCAAGAGCCTCGATTACCATCTAAAGAGGCTCGCGTTGGGTGCTTGGATCAAGGGTTTGATGCAGAAGGTAGTGCTATTAGATACGGCACGCATTGTGAGGAGGTTCCTATCTTTGGAATCCTAACCACCGGCAGCTTGGACCCTGTTCCCGATGCCGGTGGGGTACCAAATATTTTATATTTATAATGTATTTTTTACATTGTTATTTAAAATTAAAGTTAATTAAATCATTTGTTTATTTAAATTGAAAAAAATTTAAATAAATAGTATAATAATAATAATAACATTTATTTGTCAGAATATTGTCAGATTAGTTAGAGTTACATAATATATAGCACATAATATTCTACTGAATGAACAGTGAACAAATATTCGTAATATAAAAAAAATAAAATCAAATGGACAAGAATATAATTCCTACACGTCTTTACAACTTAACAATGATTAAAAAACCTACCTGCTTACAAACCCATAAACCATTGCGTACTAAATATAAAATCCAATTCGAAAAATTTAATCAATCGTATTCATGCTATGATTAAAACCACTTTAAATTTAGCGGGCGGGTAGTTTTTTAACCGAAGCTCAACGATTTCATGCCTGTTTATTATCAATACAGATAATTTATTATACAGCACCAATAATAAGCTGCCATTACACATTATAAAGATCCGGTTTTACTTGTGAGCGGTACTTTTTTTGCTAGGTGTACTTGGTATTCCGTACGCATGGCAGCTATCTAATATTGTGCAAGTTTGTGCGAGTAAGCTGTACAATCTTCCTCAAAAAGATGTGTACGGAACAGGGCGCCATTAAAATGTCTACGTCTACACCAATATGCCAAAATATTGTAAGCTTCCTATCCTAACTTGTATTATATAATGCAATTGTAATTTTGTTTGTTTGTTACGCATTCACGCCTTAACTACTTGACTGATCATCATAGTCTTTGTCAAGAATACAGAAAAAGACCTCTGCAACTCCGTAGGGACATTGCCTCATTCGCATGTTTCTACAGAATATACCACGGGGAGTGCTCTGAATAGTTATTCCACCTTATCTCGCCCTCCCCTTTCCTATCAACGTGTGCTGGGCTCAGACGCCATCCTTACACGGTGGAGTCAACTAGAGTGCGTACCAACAAGTTTGTGTCCTCATACCTCTGCCGAAAGATCAAGGCATGGAATTCTCTGCCAAGGCATGTGTTTCCTTCTTCCTTCAATCCTGGGTCCTTTAAGCGGGGCGCGAAAAAGCACCTTCTCAGGCCGTCAAAGTAGAGACCTCAATATCGCCTCGGCTGCTATGAGAACGATGTGAAGGCCACTGCTCTTAGACCACACGACTGCTTACCATCAGGCGGAGTGTGGTCATTTTGACGAGCACAATAAAAGAAAAATGTACTTTTTGAGGAATAGAAAATCTAGAATAACGTGAGGGACGCTGCGGCCAAAATCTAGTCTATTATGTTTACCACGTTATTACACATATATCATTTTAGATTATTATTGACTGCCTCCGTGGCGCAGTGATAGTGAATGAGACTGCTGTACAGGTCTCGGATTCGAAACCCAGGTCGGAGCAACAAAGTATTGTTGGTTTTTCAGACAAGAAATTCTCAGTAACAACCCGGAGTTATGTATACAATACTGGTTACACTCCAGGAATAGTCCTATGTTTTTTTCTATACCCCCGACAATGTGTATGCGAAATTTCATGATGATCGGTCGAGTAGTTAAGGTGTAGAAGCCTAACAAACAAACTTAAATTCGCATTTATAATATTAGTTAGGATTTTGGCATATTGGGTGTAGACATTTTAATGTACCTAAACTTGTTTCGTTTACATGATATTGAGGCTGACTGTACACGTGTATATTAGCTATTGTTTTAAACGAGTTCCCTTAACGGTACTCACTGAATTTAATTAAAAACTAAGATACGTGGGTACGGATCCATGTTATATAAGTGTTTGTATATAAACTTTTTTATTATTTGTCTTATTTGGTAAACTAACAACCTGGTATTAAATTAGTTCAGTTACTGCTTTCAATTCTTCCTTTCTCTGGTAAAGAGAGTAGAAAGAGAGATGACAAAGAAGAAAGACAGTAGATATGGGTCTTTATGTATTGTCTCTAGCTACCAGTTTGCTATATTTGCTTAATAATAAGGCAAGTAAGGAAAAATTAAAATATTTATGAGAAAAGCGCAAAACCGTATAAAAATTACACATTAAGTCATTACCGATGACCGATCCTTAAACGCGGTAGCCCAATAGAAAAGGCATTGGTCTTGCGATCAATAGGTAATCGGTTCACATCCTAAAAATTGCACTATCGACGTTAACTCTCTCTTAACACAAGCACTCTAGCTTATCTGGGGCAGTTTACAAGTATACAACTAATGTGCGAATAAACTTAATATAAATCTTTTTACAACAATCACTAAAGTAAAAGACATCTTGTTCTTCCTTTGTTCTTAAATTTTTCTTGTGTTAATTAGGCAAACGGGATTTGGAGCTTATAGGAGAGTGCCGCCACCATTTATACACCTGCTTGACTTGAAAGATTTTTGGTCACGCAACATAAGTTTGGGTAGCATCTTGATGTCTTAGGCTCAATACCCGACTCGGGCTTAGGCAGCACTGAGTACGGCATAGTGCCTCTAAACCAGTCTTTAGAAAAATGTAGGTATTTATAATACATCGCCGCATCTTCGAAGGTTCGTCGACGTGTTTCTATGTTTATTTATGTTCATCCACTGATGCCAATCTATTACTAAAAGAATAAGTAAAGATTGTATCCACATTTTGCCATTTTATACGTCCTATGTAAAAAGGTGGAATCTATTGCCATCGCCTCCCTTCATATATAATAATAATAATATTCTACCACATACGCACAACACCATCTAGCCCAAACTAAGCAGAGCTTGTATTATGGGTACAAGACAATGGATAAACATACATAATAATATATACTTACATACTATACGGTAACTAATTACGTTCTGCTTTTAAAATTCAAGCAGATAAAACCCAACACTTAATTAAATTCGAGAATTAAACTTGAGAAGTCAGCTCAGCACCAGCATTTACTCCCACTGTGCAAAGGAAAATCACTAGCGCAGGAGTTTTCTTTACCCCACCAAAAAACATAAAAGAATAACAATTACCGATAAATCAGCTAGTAAAAAATGTTGGTTAAAAATCGAAGACAAAGTATGTAGAAATCTAACCTGTATTGCCGGTCCACTCTCACATAAATAAATATTTAGCCGCGAATACTCATAGTGAATGCTGTGTAAATCGTACAAAACTCTACACATGTCGACAAGTATTCTGATATGGCAGCCACCCGGCACCGTAAGCCACCCAGCATCTCTATACATTACGATTAAGCTAGCATGAAACCCTATCTCGTTTAGTTAAAGCGTATAACAATAATTTCTTAATCAAGAACACGTTATGTTCTTGATTAACCAATTTACTCCTAGTCAAAGGATGTGCGTTGCAATTCCAATAACAGACTCCATTCAAGCCGTAATCCCTATAATTGCTCTTTATCGGATACACTCCCCGTACTGAACTCGACACATGTAAATAAACAATCAGCGCTAAAGTGTAATCAAACGGATTTAAAAATCCGATAATGAATATTGAAATATTTTTTGCGCTGCAAATAACAGTGATTGAAACATAAAAAATGAAAAGAACACAAAGGTGACGAAGTTTGCGCTTTCACGCAAATTATTTTATTGTAATCAATCAGTGTATTGCGCGGTGGGCGGGCGGCGCGGCGCGGCGGCGCGCGACACAAACCGACCAAATTGCGAAGCTACCGAATGAACCATGTTTTCATTTCAAATTTTCTCAACAACGAATATTGTAAATGGGAACGTGCAATTTATTTCATTCACTCGCGAGTGATTGCTTATGATGTGATTGTTAACTGCATTTTGTACTCAATATTTTTCATTTCAGATTTTTATGTCCAGCGCGCTATAGTGTATTATTGTATTTTTTATTGCAATCGAAGTCAAATTATTTCACAAATTTAAAAGAATTACTGTCGTAATGGAAGAAAGTGAAAGAGCGATAACGGGCTTAGTTCTAAACGTGCTTGTAAATAGTGAAACTTTTTCGTTCGGCGAGCAGAGCTGGGAAGTGCCTAGAGGCAGGTTCAATTACGGGGCGCGCTGCGCAGCCAATAATTGGCAGCAGGGCCCGCGACAAAGCGCCCACAATGGGCCCTGATTAATTTCCGAACTACAGCCGAATTCTAACTAGCAAACACGCGGCGAGCGCTCCGTGCAACCAGCACGGGAAAATTACTTCGTCGCTGTTTCACCCTATGCACTGGAGCAGACTACCCTCATTGTCTCGGCACTGTATCAAAGGTTTTTGTCCCGCCGCTATCATTGTTATTGGCGTCTGCTCTGGCTGTGAGCCGTGCGTGATCAAATAACTATTAGTGTCAAACACTAGATAGTTAACTGTTAATTTCGATGCCGTCTTCATTGATAAAGAACTATGATAATTAATTCTATACAAAGCTTAGTTTGTTCGTAACAAACGCTCTATTGCAGTTTAGATAAGTTAACCACAGCTAGTTCAAAACGGTACTAGATGAAAAATTGCATATTTATATAAAGTTTTATGTATTATACATTTATTTTTATACATTTACTTTTATTATCTTTGACGAGTGACGGGTCGTCACTCGTCAAAGATAATAAAAGTATACCGATAAATCTGAATCACTGCCAACCTTCCATTTTTACTTTTCAGCTGTTTGTCAACATGTATCACAATCAATACGGAGAGTTAGTACTCTTAAATATTCTGGCATCTGGTTTAACCTTAAATAAAACGTAAAGCACCTGAAGGTAATCAATATACCTTAACGCAATGTGCGTTGAGCCCGCTAATCCTATCTAGTCTACTACCTAGTCAACTAATATTATAAATGCGAATGTGTGTTTGTTTGTTTGTTACTCTTTTACATCTTAACTGCCGACCGATTATCAAGAAATTTCGCATATTTCATGATATTCGTCAGGGATACAGAAAAGATCATAGTGCAACTTTCATCCAGAAAAAGCATTGTTCTTGAGCGAGCGAAGATGCGAATAAAAACCTAGAATAGGGGTATGTATATCATGCAACGCGAAAGCTTAAAGTAAATAAACATAACTATATAATCCCGCAGCGCGAATATAACACTAACAGTATACAATAAAATAACTACACATAAATCATAGCGTGTCAAAACTAATCTCGCATCCAAACTGACCATTTACTGACCATTCAACTTTCCAATTTGCATTTTACATATCGATTTATAAATTCCCAACCGTTATCAAGACTCAGTAGAAGTTAATCTAGATCCCAAGGTTCGAGATAAGGGACAAAGGCTTAGTTTCACTGCATCGTGTTAATTGAATCGCCAACTATCAGATGATGCCGAGAGTGGCCACAGTGGAGGAAATTAAACGTCATTCGGTCACTTTCTTCAGTTGAACAATGCGCAACTAATAATAACTATACTAGTGTAATCTGCTCGATGTTGACGACTCTCATTTATTCTGTGACGGGCTGTGATAGTAGATTGACGATTGAGGTTAAATCTTCTCTTTTAAAGAACTTTCGCACTAGAACTATTTCTGTGTCTCAAGGGACTTTAATAATATTAAAACAACAGACACAATACATGGAATAATTATAAAGTCTTATCTATTTGCTTATTTTGTAAAAGGATATTTCACAGTATAATTTTTCACAAACATTGAAAAGGTCACAAAAAGCACCCTGTTTCAGAGCAACTATTAGAGTAAAACACAAATTTTCTGTCTCGTGTGGATCGAACCCACTCAACGCGAGTACCAGTTAAATAATTGCGCCATCAGTCCAATCAATTTATTTTAATGACCAGTCGTGGATTTTACGCTTACTTAACGCATTACAAGTTTACTTACAGACTCGGTCACAGAATTCTGTTTCTTATGTTTGCGACCTATCACGAGATTCCGGTTTTGATTCCCTAGTCGGGTGTAGGGTTACAGTAGTTTTCAGTACGGGAATTATTCTTTGTAACCACATAGAGTTTGTAAATATGCCTATGATCTCCAAGATAGCTGGCAAAATGTGTGTCTAGTACACCCCTAGCTACACCACCGAGAAATATAAGCGTGCGTTTATGTACATAAATAATATATGTATATACAAATGCTTTTAGTAATATATGTTTACTTTATTTAATTATATTTGTTGGTTTAGTTGTAAAAGTGTGAGCGATCGTTTAATTGTGACGGTGATTTTTTAAGCTAGGTAAAGGTTCGTCATATTAATAAACGTTTACCTATCCCAAAAGAAACTCGATTCCCGTTATATCACGCATTACGAACACTTTACTTAGCTAATAGAAATATAATAATCTCCAATATAATATCATAATAATCAAATAACAACAAAATTATGAACCCTTTAATGTAAAATAGATTTTTCAGCTACCCGCACACAAGTGGCACTAAGGCTAGAAACTAATCTACGCCCTGTAGAACGCACGCAGCGAAACTGTGCCCAGGAAATTAAACGACGACATACTGAGCACTAGCTGTCTATGGCTCCTCAATTACCTTGCTTACCTACTCTATGTAGAATTACTTGATGTAGACTCACTACCGCTGCTAATAAACTCCCTTTGAAATATTTGGTCGCATCGCCTCTGATTACTTTGGTATTGATACAAATAGTGCCTTATGCAAATTAATAAGCTACGGTTTCGTGGAGTTCCATTTTGAAATCTGTGTGTATGGATTTTAATTTTGGAATGACAGTCTCTGCTCGGTAACTGGTTATATGAGCTTCTACGTGTTTATTCTATATTTAAATTTTAACGACAGCTTTTCTTTACTACAAAAGAAATTACTTCTACCCCAGATATTGTTAAATTTACCCTTATGCTGAGGCTGTATTTATTCCTTTTAGATTTTCCACACATTCGAATACGGTTGTAAAGAACATTTACACCCAGCTCCTGGAAGGTTAATCAACAACGCGTCAAAGTCAAGCTGAAGTGAAGTGATTGACTGTTGCTAATTCGGTCAGCAAATCACAGCAGTTGACATACGTTTGACCGTCTGTTAACTAATTTTTGTGTTTGAACTACCTCTCAGGAACCATGTTATACCATTGAACCGTTTTAGCCGCGGTATCAAACCCACAATCCTTAGCCACGGACAGTGGCGTCCTTAAGTTACCGCAACATTCATGCAGTCAGTTAAGCGCCAAACTCGTTCGGAAAAGTGCAGAGCAATCGCAAGCCTTATATGTATATTTTACATATTTGATGCGACATATTTCTCAGGAAAAAACACGTTACAGAGTTATCTACTTCTAACACAATTAGAGCCCTAAAAATAAACAGAGGGTGAAGTAAAATTTATTTCTCATATGAAGTATTAACCTTTAACGAAATAAAATGGCATATCTTATTTGAAATCGTTTATCTTTCAAGAAATTCGCCATTTTAATTATGAGACAGAAATGTCTGCTTTCTGAAAATTTGCCTCCACCACATTGTCCTCGACGTTGCTTCATATTTTTAAGAACTTTGGATACTTAGGGCATTTATCGCGCTTAAGAAGATTATAGGTACATATACGTAAAGACAACTCGTATCTTCTACGCACGGTTAGCTCATTGGTCAAGAGGTCACCTCGCCACTTATCGGAGATTATCCAATAAACTGATCGTTAAAAGCGATATCTAATTCTTTTATAACCTAGACTATAAGTGGTTTCAAGTTTCACTTTTATCCATCAATCAGCCTTTCACGGTCCATTGCTGGATATAATATGGCCTAAGTAACGAATCAAAACAGATTTGGTTTATAAATGTGTATGCACGACCGAAGATAGGCTTTTTATTTATTTAGGTTCAGCATCTATTGTAACAGTGTTTATGTATGTTTATACATAAAAAAATTACAAGATAAGTTGTTATACACTCACTGCACAATCATAATGGATAAACACCATAGGTAATCCTAACTTATATTATAGCGAATGTGAGTTTGTTCCTTTATGAATTCACGCCTTAACTACTCGACCGATCTTCATGAAATTTCGCATACAAGTTGTCTGGCAGCAAAAAAGGACATAGAGTACCTCTCACTTAGAAAAAGTATTGTTAGTAATCGAATCTAAACCAACCTACATTTACACGAGCGAAGTCGCATGCAAAATCTAGTGTTACATATTTAAAAAAAGAAAACAGAATAATTACACAAAGATTAATAATACAGTTTCACTATGCAAACTGAAAAATTGAGAACATAGACATATATAGGCACTAGAGTTGTCTACTGCTACCTAAAGCTAGAGTATACTTGCATGTATTTTATTAAAGACCCCCAAAAGTCAAATCACCTATTTATTGCATTTCAGAAGTCGCATGACATCGGAACCAAATAATTATAACTTGTCGGTATACCAGCTCAAGTTGCGGTCCATTACAGGCAATAACAGTCAATTCATCGTCTTAATTATTCCTTAATTAAGGCTCCATTTACTTCAAAAGGTTTGAAACAGAGAACAGAGGTGCTCACTCAAATTCCGCCTGTAAATAGAGGCATCGTACTTTGAATGACGTGACGACGGGGCTGCGTCGCAGGCCGCACTGTCCAACCGTTTAATTTCCTGCTGACGCCGCCAACTGATTGTACAAGTCAGCCCGTTGTCGAGAAGAACTGCTACGAATGTGTGTTTTTGAACTTAGTTTTCTGCGTATTAAGAATTTAAGAGCAGAATATATGGATGTAAATAAAAAGATCAAAGCAACCCACCACGTCGGTTATTTGTCGCTTCGCTTTACCTACTATGAGCCTACCTCACGTGTTTAAATTACTCTATTTAAGAATCTTAATAAAATCAATCGTAATATGTAATGTTATAGTATATAGTATATGTTTATTTGTTCTGAAACTAACCCAGTTATTTATTCAATCCGATGCTAAAAATGTCTTATGTAGTATTTTGAGTTATATTTAAAAATGCCGACACTAATTCCGGTGAACCAATTAAATCGCGATACAACGGATATAAGCTTAGTGGAAATAGGCAATTAAGTATCCGAAAATAGTGCAGTTAGCGTGCGTGGTATCGGCGCATCTAGCGCGTGCTGGGGCGGCGGAGGCTAGCGAGTCGCGGTACGGGCGTGCATCGCGCGACGTGCCCGCGTGCCCGCGCGCCAATTAGACGCCCGTCGCACCACCGGCTAATGGCCCATTAACACTCGCTTTACACCGCGCGGCCATCGCTCACCTCCATCTATTCGCCTGTTACTGCACCGCCAATCTACCGCGCGCTACCCCGCCTCCCACGCCATTATCTGTGTACGACGACACAGGGGAAGCCCGCTTAATTGACGGGAGTCCGCTGTCATAAATAAACGTTCAAATGTTCCACTTTATAGGCACTGCAGCTAATGTGCAATCGAACTTATTTATGGCACGAATTCCTCAAATTTATAGCGCTTTTGTGACGGTGGTGGTCAGCGCGGGCGGCGATTAGTTTTACATCACGTTCTCCGAATACGTCAAGTGAAATATTCATAGCCGCACTCGAGACGAGGCGTTCAGTGCTCATAGAGCAGTTGAACACTGGCGAAGTTTCGGTAGGAGCTAGTGACAAGTGTCGCTAACGAGAGATCGTTTCAAATGAACGAGTAATAGAAACTCGGTAGCGTTAGGTCGGCGTGGAACACGCGAGGTGCGATGCCCCGTGATCGGGCAAACGTTTCGCGTTAATTAATTGGATATTTTCACACGTCAGCGGCTAGATCTCTCCAAATAGATCGGCGCGCGCGGCCCTTAATTAGCTATATCTGCGCGACCGATCGCCTGCGCCCGCGCACTCCGCCACGCCAATTTGGCGCTAGACTCTGCTTCGGAATAGCTCGAGATAAGGCAACTAGAATGCTCAGTAATAACCTCATTATGAAATATACGACCCTCTGCTGTTTGTTAGATAACGCGACGACTTTGTGTATCGTACCTTGTTATATTGTGTTGCCGACGCTATTTATGACCAGCATGCGCTTTGTGCCGACCATTATTTGAGTTAACGCCGTGCCACCATAATTTGATATTAATTAAATAAAATTTATTACTCACAAACTTATTTATTACTAATTAACTTACTTTATAATAACGCCGAGTCGTGGTCTTAAATCGTACAACTTTCTTATTTAATTGCAACTTATGAAGATGACTTATCGGAAATTACAGAAAAGCGATACAATAATGTTGAAATAATTGGCGTTGCTTTAATGAAGCTGTAATTTAGAACGTTAATATCGCATTAAAGTGTGTGCTGCGGCTGCGGCGATAGACGCGGCGTCGCACGTGTCTGGCGTGCACCATTGTCTCGCGCCGCGGCCACCGTCAGGACAGATTGACGCCCGTCAGGAAACAATTACGTTTTTGTCGGCCGTACGATACACCGCTAATTACAATAAGTGATCATTGATTTTTTTAATTACGCCGCGCATTGAAGCGTCTATCATCGCGGCTAATAGTTGCCAGTCAGTGCATTTAATAACTCCCGCCGCGACTTCGGAATGCTCGTAGTTTCGCTCTCGCGGAATTTTTATTAAATTGTTCCCTCTTTAATTTATTTTTTAAATTAAACCCTCTATCTGAAATCACCGGCGACTGGTTACTGATTTTATTTAATCATTGAACAAATTGCAACTTTAACATTGTTGACTGAGATCCGGGCAAAAAGTTAACAACTATTAAGAACGAATTTGAATGTGTGGAGTAAATGAAATCTTTATACAGAAATCGATGTATAACCAGTTCTGCGGTGTGTAACGTACGTTGCATTCCTTCATAAAGCGAGAGATGCGCGACGTGCCGGTGTCGGCTCCGCGTCGGTGTCGGCCTGCGCCGGTATCGGCCGCGCGCCGGCCCGCGGCCGCGCCACCGCCGCCACCCGCCCCGTGAGAAACGAATGTTCCCGACCTCTAATTACGTTTTATGCGATATCGCCATTTAATTAGCAACATGTTTCCCATTCCGAAACATTAATTAATATTTTCATCAGAGTTCTCCGCATTTAACTGTGCTTTTATTACTCTCTCGAGATTTTAATAAAGATTCTCGACCACCCTCGCTCGAGTGTTATTGTTTTAAAAAATCTTATTATGAAATTTTATTGCTGTGTCGTCGAGGGCGATCATTTATTTCATTGTCGACGGCTTTTCGATCGAATGCCTTAAATGAGTTCTTTTGAGTAAAACGAGCGTTGAGCAAGAAAGTTTTTGTCGTACGGGTCGAAACGGCGACAAGTGGTTGACATTATAACAACGCAAGATCACATTGGACACTTTTTGCCATAATAAAAATATCACCACGAGCATTTCTTGACAGCTACACAAGAACTTAACATCTCGATAAGTTGACGTTCGCGAGTGAATTCGCCAGATAAGGGGTACAATTAATTCAATGGTCGGAGAGTAATTGTAGCAACAGATTAATAACCGATCCACGTAGCGGCGGACAAATTGCGCCAGCTGACCGCGCCGCGCCGCGCGCCGGTAATGGTGCTGCGACCGAGGCGCGCGACTCACGAGTGACATCTCTCTTACATTTGCGAGTCCGCCGCGGTACATTCTCCGCATTACGGTAATCACTAATCATTTATTCTACGTGTTCGAGTGCCACAATATTTGCATATATTAGCCTTATTTGCATAATTGTAATCGATGAAATTCCTACAATTTCGCGAGGCTGAAGGTCCGAGAGCGTGAGAACAGCCCTCGGAGGGAACTAATTACACCGAATGTGGCTTGGGTCTTCGGTTAATTAGAGACAGAGTGGTTCTACCCTCTTAATTAATACTTGTGCCTAGAAGGCCCTCATGCTTACCTCGTCTGTTTTGTTTGAATTGTTAATTCGTGATAAAACATCAGTGGGTATTGTGTTAACATTATAATTAAATGTTAAAAAAGCATTACCTGAACTTGCCTTGCTACCTTCATCCCTTTGTATTACAAAGTAAATTAGATCCTTTATTTGTAAATGTATAGAATACATTATCTTTATACAAATAATTAAGTATTTGTTTATTTTTCTTGCATTCAATACAAAAAGGGCTTATTCACAAACTGGCAACATTATGTGCTGTCTTTACAAAACTTATCTTTATGTGTTATGTTTAAATTTGGATCGTAAGAAATAAATAAAATGTAATGTCATTATTATTATGAAACAAGCTTGTCCAGTGTCCATTCTTTTATAACAAAATATTTTATGAATCATCCTTTTACTCACATACGAAATCCTTGCCGGAGGCCTCATATAGTTTTCTCCTATCATTATTAAAATTAACCTGAAATGTAAATCTACATGCCGAGCCGTCTCCGTATTTTCATACTTGTATTTTGGACATAGTCTACGTATTTTATAACCGTAGGTATCCTGCATAACTAATGTATTTAGCTATCCAAATAAAACGTAGAACTTTATAAAAGGAAATCATATTAACATATCATTGATAAATAAATTTGTTAAGGTTGCCTTCGTAGCGCAGCGGTGGTGTCAGGGCACAATACGCAACAGTAATTGTTTGTTATTATTACTTGTTAAATTTTTGTTTGAAACGAGTACACAAACTATTCCTTAGACCGTATTAATTGCTACTTAAAAAAGTACACGCTTACATAATGCTTATTATTAAGAACTAGATTTTACTTCGCTCGTTTTAGTGTAAATTTTGTCAAAGATTTCTATCCCTAGCGAAGAGTACTTTTTTTCTGAATGACAGGTATCCTATGTCCTTTTCTGTTCTTCTGACAAAATGAATGTGAAATTTCATGGTGATCGGTCGAGTAGTTTAGGCGTGAAAGCGTAACAAACAAACGAACTCACATTCGCATTTATAATATTACTAAGGAAATAAGGATTGCTTCATATTATTGCTGATGCCTCTAAATATGACGCATAACGGCTGAGAGCGAGGTATTTCGGGTCAATATACAGCGTAGCTCGAACAGGCAGTAAATGAGACTGTCTTCGGTTCGATTCCCAAGGCGGACAAAGTTTAATTACGTCTTTCTGGCAATATAACTGGAACTGTAGATGACAATAGGCTGACTCTCTATAACGTAGGACCTAAATCTATACTTGGCGAGATGTAGGTGTAATCATCTGCCTACCCTTTCGGATATAAGCGTAAGATTATATATCCTAACTAATATTATAAATGCGAATGTGAGCCGATTATTTATCTTCTTCATTTTCACGCCTACTATTTGACCAATCATCATGAAACTTCGCACACACTTTATAGAGAGGTACATCGCCTCTTTCTACGACTAGTCCAGTTTATGATATAGCTTTCCCCTACACCAACCGCAAGGGTTATAATAGGTGGAGCCGCTGTACCTTCCAGTGCCCGAGAGCACCTTCCGGGACCAGTTATAGACAGGTATTGTCTCCAAATCTCGACTTCCTCCACCCTTACCTCAGAGATTCGGTTCTCGTAAGCGAGCTACCTCGTGTCCAAGTGACACTACCTATTCTCCAGATAGGTACCGGCGCAATAAAGACGCTCACCATTCGCAACTCTGGGAGGTGCTAACGAAAGCCTCGCTGAAGCCGACGGAGAAGCTGTCTCCCATATCTCCAGTATGGTACCGGAGCTGTGTAAGGCACGCTCACTTCCCGACGTACATCCATACGCCCACCCGAATAGGCCTACAAGCCGGGTGTGGCCCGAGTCACTCCAACTATGAGTCTTACTTGCTGAGCAGGCAAGCGCCCGAGATGCGTTGCGGCAGTGAAACCACACTGCCACTTCGCTAAAGACAACTCCGTGGCTCGCGCGACCGACTGGTTCGCATTAGCCGCGCCTGAGTCCGACGCTCGAACGCCACGTGCTTGCCGAGTAATGAACATATCGTCCTCAGGGGCTAACCACATACCCTTGCGAGTCCAGTCAGGCACCGTGCACTCTTATCAGCGCGGTCGATAGAGCACGCCTTTCGAGGCGCAGTGGGCTTCCTGACCCTGCAGTACCCTGGTGCAAAGGGGGAAACCCGTAGTTTTCCCCCCGAAACCCTATCTACTCGGGTCCTGAAGATAAGAGAGATAGGGGGGTACCGAAAAATACAACAACAGTACTTTTACTTGAATGACAGGTAACGTACCTTTCCTCCAGAAAAACATATTGTTCTCGAGAGGAGCTGCGGGCAAAAGTTTGTATATGATAAATATTAAACTATAAAAAATAAAGTTGTATATCCCTCGTATTTTGCTAATTATGTTTCGGTTCTTTGCACATAGTACGGGATTTATTGTCGCCTAGTAGACTTTATGTTTGTAATCTTAGGCGTTAGGACGTCCACTACAATTTAACATAAGCCTCCTAAAACATAATTTTGCTTAGCTAACTTTAATGACCGACTTTAAGCTTAACAATATTAGTGACTAAAATATTTATTATCATAACTGAGAAAGGTGTCATGATCAGATTTCAACATTTTAACAAATCCCTATTGACGGCTACTGTAATATCAAATAGACTTTTATAATGACTGCAACACTTTACAAATTCGAGTTGTAAATTTAGATTTATCAAGAGGTATTTAATATACCTCCCGCACCATAAATAAAAACTTTGTCACGGGGTCTTAACAAACATTCAAATTTATGGATCACACAATTTTTCCCGTGTGAAGATCGAACCCAAAACATTCGGCGCAGTGACAATGGCAAGGCAACCACTTCAACTTCTACGCCGTCCGTAAATTCAAGAATGGCCGTAAGTGCTAATATCTTTCTCATAGAATTTTCATTAGCCTGAACCTAGCAACTAGTCTTAATATAGCTTCAGTTAGCTCACTAATGACTAACTTTTAAAGTTTATAAGTTTTACTATGTGACCTAAATAATTTAAAAAGAATAAATATTAATTAGCCATTAACGAGTAGTGTGTGCATGTGTGTTTTGCAGGTATCCTTCTCATAAACTTTTGCTTTGTCCGACCTTAACAACTAATCTACACTTAACTGTTGTACTCACTAGACACTAAACTATGAATTCGTCATCATTCACTCATTTCACTCGTTCATAAGTGTTACTTTGTAACCTGAATGTAAAATCATTTTCGAATTTAAAAGGCATTAAAATTCCACAAATCGATACCAGGACCTATAAAATTCGACAGAACCACTTACGCTTACACCTAAAATACTTGACAAAGAAGGCAGTCAAAATATTTTAACACGTTCCAAAAAAGAAAATAATTTACGATACATATTTCATAGTCCTTAGACATGGCAATACATCCGAATAAATAAAGTTGTTGTAAATGGTAACACCTGCGTGCGTAGGTGCTGCGTAGGAGAATACCACTGCATTGGGACCACGATACTATATTTTTGTTACAAAACACCATTTTATTTATGTTACAGCTTTATTTGTATAAATTGAGACATCCTCTGATCTTATTTAAATGGTGAATAAAATATGTATACTTACTTTTATATTTTAGTTTTCATTGTTGAAGTATTTTTGTAAGATTGGTTTAACGTTTCGATCTTTAAATAAAACCTTAGTCTGCCATAAGTCAGGGCAAACGTGAGCTAAACTCCTGTAGGCTTAATTCTCACACAGAATAAAAATTCGTGGGATCCAATAATCGCTGTTCATATTCTGTGATTAATTTGTGTTTGTTATTGAAATGCTTGTGAATTCCATCTTAATACAGAAATTACTCTTGTGAGCCTTTAAAGAAAGCGTGACTGCCAAACGTGAGGGTCTACATACATACGTTCGATACAAAGTTCGGATAAAGTAACTCAGGTTTTACATAATATTGTCTTATGTTTACGCGAATGTTATACATTGAAATTAAACACTTTATACGGATTTTATCGCGTTGTTTATTTTACTTTAAACACTGTTATTACATAATTTTGAAAACTCTAACACTACTATTATTGAATTTTACTACTATTTAAGCTATATATTTTCTAATTAAAACTATTTATATTTAAGTTTACACTTTGCCCCGACGTTTCGGTTGCTTTACAGCAGCCATGTTCACGGGGAGACTAAGATGGTAGTTGTCCCAACGTTCTGAAGTGTAGCTAGTTATTTTAAAGTACCCGAACATAATTTAATCTTTGGTGTTCCTATTTACGCAGAATGAGCTCAAAGTATCATGAAGTCTAGCTGTGTTTTGCTTCTTCTTGAGTTTGACTATTTGAAGTACCGCGCCGCCGTCACAGATCCCGAGAAAAGCCAGCCACAGTCGAGCGCCAGCCTGCCATACTACCATATGTAAGGGGTGTCACTGACAAGATTGGCTACATCTTGAAGCGAGCTTCAATCAACACATACTTCAAGCCGCCAACGAAGATAAGTCAATTTTTACCATCCGTCAAGTGCTAATTACCTTTACAAGATGCAGGGGTCTATAAAATAGATTGTGACTGCCGACTCTCATATATTGGGCAAACCAAGAGAAGCATAGGCACCCGCTTAAAAGAACATATAGCTGATGTTAAACACCAACGCTCGTTGAAGTCTGCTGTGTGTGAACATGTGCAACAGGGGACCAACCACTACCTACGATTTGACAAACCACATATACTCGCAAAAGAACACCGATTCCTACCAAGGATGCTTCGCGAGGCTATTGAAATTAAAAAACATCCTAATTTCAATAGAGAGGATGGTTGGAATGTACCACCAGCTTGGGATCCAGTCATTCAAATAGTCAAACCCAAGAAGAAGCAAAACACAGCTAGACTTCATGATACTTTGAGCTCATTCTGCGTAAATAGGAACACCAAAGATTAAATTATGTTCGGGTACTTTAAAATAACTAGCTACACTTCAGAACGTTGGGACAACTACCATCTTAGTCTCCCCGTGAACATGGCTGCTGTAAAGCAACCGAAACGTCGGGGCAAAGTGTAAACTTAAATATAAATAGTTTTAATTAGAAAATATATAGCTTAAATAGTAGTAAAATTCAATAATAGTAGTGTTAGAGTTTTCAAAATTATGTAATAACAGTGTTTAAAGTAAAATAAACAACGCGATAAAATCCGTATAAAGTGTTTAATTTCAACTCAGGTTTTATTGTCAGAGAAAAGTCAGTTTGTCAGCAAGGTTTATATAGAATGGTGTTTAAAAACAACAATCATAATTACGTGGAAGCTTATAGATAATAGTTAACATATTTTGGCGTATATCTCCTGCCTACCTCACGCACATTTATAGGCACGATGCTATATTATTGTAATGCATATCACTTTTATTAGTCCGTGGGATAAAGTGAACTCAGGCTACAAAAACGTGAATGTTTTTAAGATCGTTTAGTTTTACTACATTTTTATCACGCTATTTACAAAGCGCACATCCTGCCCCAAGAAACGTAACTACATACCTACTTATTATGACAGAAAATAATTACAGAATAAAATTATCTGTTACTTATACAATGCAAATGTCAGCAACGTGACATTGTAATTGTGAAGTTATAATAATAATTGGAATTTGTAATCATTGTGCCGATAATCGTAACGGTCAATGGCCTATTTGCCAAGAGTCACGACCTGATCACCTTAGAAGACTCTAGTTAGGGGTTTCTCAAAGGTTTGATGCAGAAAGCAGTGTTGGTAGTCTAAGTAGCAAGAGCCTTGACCATCACCTTAAGAGATTCTCGTTAGATGGTTGTAAACGGTTCGATGTAGAAGGCATTGCTGCTAGGCATGGGACGCATTGTAAGAAGGTCTATGAAGCCCTAAATAGAGCAATAACTTAGAGCCTGGTCTCAATATGTGCCGGTGGGTCCGCTTATTACTAGCAATTTGGGTTACACAATACAAGTATTGTTTTTAATCCCTTCAGAGCTAATATGTTTGTACTACGAATAGGTAGAACGAATCCTGTCTGTAGTGCAACGGTATTTATTTGAACCTGTAAAGGATCAATCGCATTTACGATCCCTTTAATGTAATAAAAATATAACCATTGGACAACGGCCACTGAAAAGTAATCAGCTCTGTCTGTTTGTAACTTTTAAGGCTCTCAGCCAAAATTAATAATAGAGATAGAAATCTGACATAATGTATTTATGTCTGATAGGATCGATTGGTTTGGTATGGACATGTTATGCGAAGAGATGATACGTATGTAGGTAAGCAAGTGATGAATATGAGGGTAGAGGGACGAAAAGGGAGAGGAAGGACAAGGAAAAGATGGATGGACTGTGTGAGGATGGATATGAAATGGAAAGGGGTAAATGACCAGATGACGGGTGACAGAGAAGTATGGAAGCGAAGGACATACTGTCCCGATCCCAAATAAATTGGGATCAGGGCAAGAGGATGATGATGTCTGATAGGCGAAAAATCAAAAGATGGCTATTAATTTTGGCTTTAAACATGTAAACTCAAGTATGTTCATGTCTGGGTATTCTTTGTGTCGATTATTTCAATGTATATATAGTCTCTTACGACACAGGAATAATTTGTAGTGTAAAAAGCCCTCTCTGGGAATAATGCATGTGAAGCGAGGAGTATTTTAAAATAAATATCAATTTTGTGTTCGGAGTGGCAAGTTGAGTCGCTATATCCAAATCGTCAATGCCAATATTATAAGTAGTTGCCCAGCTTTAGCCTTCACTATATTTGTCAAAGTTTATAGTGCCAGATCTCATAGCTATCAGAACGACGTTATTTTTTTAAAACTGATTTTTAACGCTAATTGTAAACTAAGTTATTTTAGTTGAACTAAAAGTTATATATTATCTTACGTTACAGTAGTAAACCTTAATCTCATATTTATTATTGACTAGATGTTCCCGCGGTTTCACCCACGTTTATCGTTACTGCGCCGCCCCCGTGGGTTGTATCGTGATGTTATATAGCCTATAGCCTTCCTCGATAAATAGGCTATCCAACACTAAAATAATTTTTCAATTTGAACCAGTAGTTCCTGAGATTAGCGCGTTCAAGCAAATAAACAAACAAACTCTTCAGCTTTATAATATTAGTATAGATTATGTAATTTTAACCCATTTGTAAGCGGATAAATCGATCCAAAAATGCCAATCAGATAGAAGAGAAACCTACATTTAAAAATGGCCCACGTTCAATCTATCGATTATGCATAGGTACGTTGTTTATCCCTAATGTCGCGGGTTCGATTCCCGCACAAGTCAAACATTTGTGTGCATGAACATGGATGTTTGTCTTGGTCTGGGTGTTTCTATGTATAATATGTATGTATTTACAAAAAAAAAACGAAAGTATATATGTATGTTTATCCATTGTCTAGTACCCATAGTACAAGCTCTGCTTAGTTTGGGCTTGTGGGTGTGTGTATGTTGTAGAATATTATATTATATTATATTATTATATTAATTACTGTAAAATGTCTGGTGGTACTGGTGCCTTTGAGATATTTGTCAACAAATTAGTTAGTCTAATTAACTATTGATATATTTTAGAAAGGTTATCCAGCAGTAGCTAAAATAACCATAGATTAATATCCCTATATCGCGGCGAGCCAACACATACACAACAATCACATTGATCAAATTCGCCGCAACTATTAAGCTATCCTCCAATTCTATGTCCTATGCAAATAAATCCCAACAGACGATGCCTAGTCACATCACTATCATTAGTGACAAAATCACCTGAACCAAAGCGCCATCTAAAATTTCAAAAAACTCAAATATGTTATTCATTGAAATTAAACTACTATATAAGGATTTTAATTTCAAGTATGTTATCACCATAATCATCATCATTCAATTAAATTTGCTATAGTTTTCACGAGTATCTCTACCAAAACTTTCATGACAAGAACAGAATAACTACAGAACAATGTTCTGATCATGTAGGCTTTTTACTAGAGCCGCATTTCGCTATACTGTTGTATATTTTTTACAATGTTGGCAATTAATCGCCATCGGACACCTTTACCTATTGCCACACGGTATTCTACACTCGCAAGTCTTCGCCCGCGTAGAAAAATGCGGCGTACGTAATGAATATTGCATTAAATAGCTAATTTATGGACGATCAATGAATAAAGAACATTCTATATTTTATAAACAGAACATTTCTACACAATTGCTTATTAATTATTATCATTACATAGCTATATTAAATTGTAATTACAGTTTTTACTTTAAAAGTAATTTTAACTTCTTATGGACTTGATTCATGTTATACCTACACAAGGTTTATCTTCTAATCTGAAAGCCGGCAGCTGACTTTATTTATATATATTTTCATATTAACAATTTAAAAAGCTACCTTCATAGTTGAGGTTAGGTTAATAGTTACGAGTTTAAAATACCAAACAAACATACCATTATATCCACCGTTATACACGATCATAATAAACTTCTACGAGGCTCGATAGCAAAATTAGTATAATTTAATTGTCAAGTATCATTTTTCTTTTGACTAATGCAGTGCCTGATCTTTCATTTTATATTTCTCAACTGTTAGTATTTTGCTACTGTAGCAATAATATTATGTATTCTCATGATGATCGCGGCGTTATAGACGTCAAGCCTTATTTGTTTAATTATTTTAACCATTTTACAATGCCATCGGTTTAAGTGTTTGTGCTAGTCTCAAAATATTTAGTAGTAACAGATAATATAAAAATTGTGTTTACACGATATCATATAAGAGGTAGAGTTTAAATATAACTGTGAAATAAATCTCTATGTAACAGATATACAGGCGTCCGGTTAAAATGTCTTATTTAACAAAATATTTTTGGTGACCCTATTATCTTTCGATTTTACTATAGTTTTATTTCGTTTCCAATCACCCAACGTGCAAATAATACCCCAATAGAATATATATAAAGTCAATTTACAGCGTGTCAGTGTAAAGTCGTAAATGCGAGATTGTTCTCGGCTGTGGATAATGGTGTATTTAATGTATTTGTGTCTGGATGTTCCGTATTACCTAACCGTTGTCGCGTATGTACACTATAAGTACCTACGTCCACGACACGGCTCTTCGATTAACATAAAATCGAGTGGAACACTCGCGACCCCGCGTGGGCGAAGCTCTTGCGCATCTACCTTGCTTTATATTGGGATCCCGCTCCCTCTAAACCTCGAACTGTTTATATAAAACAAACGTACACAGCAAACACAATCCCATTACCACACCGCGGTAATCACTCAAATGTTTCGTGACCACTAAACCGCATTTAGTCAGTTAGTCATCATAAACCAGCTGATGTTGCAACTACGTTGGTCGAAAAATAATTAGCAGTTAGTCGACCTCGCGGCCCAACAGCGAAGGAAAACCGCACTGGCCGACATTGACCCGCGCCGAGCCCCACTGTACCAACACCGCACTCTACTCACTCCGCGAGTACTCAGCGGGCACGAGACGCAACAGATCTTTGTGTTTGTATAATATTATACTCAGCGCATAATTGAGAGCAACAAAAAATCAAAGACGTCGGAGTGAGCGCGCTACCTCAGTACCTACAGCTTTCATCCGGTCGCACACAAACCGATCATTACCACTTACGGGATCAATAACTCATATCCAATTAGCTGATTACCGCAGGATGTTCGTGTAACACGTACATAATGTTGTGTACGACACATGATTGCGTTTTCAATTAATATATCTCCTCATTTAAATAGTAAGTAGTTTACAATGTACTGCGATATTGTCTGACATGTTTGATGCTGAGGCGATGCTACGCACTGATAACATTCCGGTTCAGGTATCGAACACGAAATTCTTGGCGCGGTCAAAGCCGAGCCACGCTTGAGGTATACGACGATTCGATCTAGACGTATGTTTGAATGCATAGAATTCACCGACAATTGATTGAAGAGCGCGATCCATCGCTTTCTATGTGCAAATCTAGTCTTTAGGGCGGGCAGCAATGTTCTGCATACCGTTCGATGAGAGGCCTCGTCATCAGCCGATAGGATCGTGACAGAGAATTCGTCGGTCGGCTGCCGGTGGAATGCGAGCTGTAATTGATTTGTCCTGTGTAATCGACGGCGGACGGGATTGACAGGAGTATCGAGACGTCACGCTAGCGACGGCGATGCCGAAGATAGCCGCGCAACCTTGTTACTCGCTGCCGCCGGTGACTTGTGCACTTATGGACACTGCCGTCACTCGTCACGTCTTCACGCCAATTATTTTAATGACGACGTTACATTGATTTATAACTTAATGTTACAAACATTTATGGTATTGCCTCTACGTTTCAAAACGATCATTCCACGCCAGGTGTTCCAGAAAAGTATCAACATTTTGGCAAATTGTTTACCAATTAAGAATGATAACGGCAGAAGTTGAACAACTTTCACTGAGCATCGTCAGCATTCTTACCGGCTCCGTCGGTCGTGTGTGCGATAAAATATTGGAAACAGTGGTGAGCAATTGGTCGCACGCGATCCACAAACTGGTCTGCTCAATAAGAACGCGAAGCCAAATAAAATTAATATTCATAGCCGTTGTATTTATTGGCTTTCAATTAGTATAATCTTAATGGAGCATTAACATACGCGCGGGCGACGCGTTGGAGCATTACCATAGCCGAACGGGGGTTGCCACCATCCAACAACAACCAGGATTTTGGACAATTTTAACATCTGTTCACCTAAAGAGATTCACTATTACGTGTTTCATTGGCAGGGTAGCTTTTATTGCAAGAAGTGGATAAATAATTGTCGTATAAAACATGCATGATATAAGCGTTTACGTATGCACAAGTCATTACTTCTAATGTATCCTGCAAACTGCCGCGTGCGAGACTAGTGATCGTCTTAAAAAGGCAACAAATGCTACGGGCTGTCCCAGTTAACCTCAGTCGTTTCGAAAAACTACATTTATGGGCAACCGAGGCGGTCTAAGCTGGCAACACCGGTCGCGGAAGGCTCGCTGCCGATGACCTCCGAGGACCGGTTCCCGCGGCTCCCTCCCCCTCCGCCCCCGCGTCTCGCCCCTCGCCCCCCTCGCGCGAGACGTTTCATTACGTTATTATTATATTAAATGCTATAATACACATTGTAGGCATTAGTCCGCCGAGACGTCGTCCTAAGAAAGGGTAATGTATTGCCCACGTAGCCGGTCCATTCGGTTTTATTTGAAACGCTCGGGGATTAGCGTGGTGATCTTTATGACCGTTTTGAATGGCGAATTGTTCTATAGCGAGAAATTTTTAGCCATTATGCTGCCTTCTCAGTATTTCAGTCTTAAAGAAAGTTTTGCGTTGTGTTCATCACGTTTTATGCGTACAACTTAAATTGTGGTTACATTTGCTATATTCTTAAAATATTAACATCATATAACATTTATACCAAATCTATTAATAAGTTCAGTCAAATTCGAACATTACATTAATAATTAGAAAAGACCATAGACAATATTAAGCTTGTTTAAAAACAGTATATTCTTATTCATGTAGTTAGTAGCTTGACAATATTTTTAATCCACCGCCTTGCCAAAATACTGACTTATATTGTTAGCGACTAACTCGTGTCTGCACATGATGAGCAATTTTTAAGGTCTAAAAATCGTCATAACTTCTGACGTAAGAGTTCTTAACAGCAAGGATTAACTTTACATGCTTCAACTTGAGTTTTGACCAAGTGTTAGCTACTCGTTTTTCCAAACTTCATACTGATATTATAATAAAATTAATTTTAACAGGAAAATATGAGAAAACTTGACTCGGCTATCGAACCCAGACTGTCATGGTAGATAACATACCACTAACCAACAAGGCGGCCGATAAAGACCGTATTTTATTTAATAATAGACACGTCATATACCTACCCATCAACTTTTTACAAGAAATAAAAATGGTGGGTGGTGGTCTCCATGCGTCCTTTCTCCGTACAACTATTTAATGAAAGTGCGTCTAATTTTAAATTATCCACTTCAAACTCGCAAGATCCACACCTGTGTACATTCAAGGCCAAACAGTAAACTCAAGTGATGGTAAAAATATATTATTCGATGTTGACACAACTCCGCAGCATCGTTGTTCTTGCGTCCGCTGATCATAATTCGATTTGGCATTAAACCGATTCTTTGGCGCTCTCGTACCGTGTATCGATTTGGGACAATTAAGTGAGAGATTTTTAATACTTCATGCGATTTAGTTGATATAAAACGTGCAGGAGGAAATTACTTTCTTGTTCATTCAGACTTTTTAGTCGGCTGAACTTGAATAAAGTATCGTGAATTTTCCTTGTCTTATTTAGTAAGCAAAAATCGCATACTGGTATCTATAGACAATATCTACATAGACTCATCTATTTAATATAAAATAAATATAGTCCTAAGGCATTAACTAAATGTTTAATAATTATTTACTCAACAAGACATACATTTCCTTTTATGGGATTAACCTATGATGAATAGCACTCAAATTGCCATCACGTGACACATACCATGTGACAGATGAAAAAGCCTAATATCAACCTTACCATTGCTATTAGGTGGTTTAAAAAACTATTCAATTTGCCCGATCCAGAAACCGTACCTATTCACCACACACAGCAGATTGATTTAATGTACTTCACTGGAAAAACGGAGCAGTGAAATAAAATACTCTGACATCAAGCACTTGTCCATATACAACGTCTTGCTAAATGAACAGATTTCTTGGCCTAAGTGTCGAGTCGAGACCCTCTGACGCTGAAACATCCGTCACCGCCGTGTCAACTAGTCACGTGACCTCAACTGTCGAATCGGGACGGGCCTACGTCCCACGGCCTGTCAGTTATTCCCAACATTCCCTTGCAAAAGAAAGTCCGAGAAAATCATGAATATACATCGAAAGGAAACGTTCCAAATCGACTTGTTGCACCATCCCGTACTAACTGATAAGTAATCAAATGTTGGTAAAGAACTGCTCTTAGTTTACCAGAGTCTCGTGACCTCATCATGGGTCACACGCTTCAATCACGTGACTTCGTCTGCTGTCATAATTACACCATAATTATTTGTATATTACTCTGTTTAAATATAAAACCACTAAAGTCTGAGTAAATCAAAGTAATCATTAGATACCGTAGACTATAATTACAACAAATTCATTTCCACTAATTAAAATTTTCTTTAACAGACAGAACAATTTCTGTGCGCTGTCGTTTTATGTTATCTCTTACTCGCTAGGCGTGAGAACTTATCTAACATCTAAATTCATCTCATTATGAAAATACAAATTATTTCCACGTAGTGTGTCACTGAGGACCGATCTAATTATAGAGTTGACCAGTTTGGCGGGGTGGGGTCGCGGGACGAAGGGGCGCGGGGCAAGTGGGCACCTTTCGTCGGAATAAAGCACGCCACGAAGTATCGCGTTACATCTCGCGGTGCACTTGATCATGCCGTTGTCTGCACTCTTTTATTTATACTTTATGTTCATCCTTTATTTTTATTGGAACCACTTTGAACGGCGACCGCACCGACCGCACCGCTTAGCGCTCGCCGCAAACCCCGCCCGACCGAATTAGTCTTACTAAAATACATTATGTTCCGCGTCAAACCACATATAAAATCAATATCCACTAACTATAAACGTCTGTGGTGCGACTTTAAAATCGTATTAGTAGTCTCTGGGTCGACATTAGACGTCGAAACCGCATAACTTTCATTACCGTCTACTAAATCCCATACGTTATTACGCATCCTTTTAAGCCAGGTCTAAGTCGATGTTTGAAACTTATTAGAGCAGTCGTTAAAGTGAGTTCAGTGGAAGAGCATAAATCGAGTTGGCACGTCAAAATATCAGTGGTAATAGAGCGAGTGGAGTGCGTGAGAGAGGTCGTGCCCCGGCCGACCAATTTATTCGTCGGGACGTCAGATTTCGAGGGCCTCGTTACGACTAAGCCTCCAATTAGACTTATCCCTAATTAAGAGATGCCAATAAATTACCCTCCATCACGGGCTAACGAAGACGCGCCGCACTAATAACGCTAATTGATTTTGAGTAATGAGCTCGAGTTTTGATGGAGCTGATTGGGGGACGCGAGGGGGCGCCATCGATCGCGACTACACAGCCAATATGCGAATGCCTCCGCTGCGCTTGTTCTTCATAGTTTTGTTGTGCTTTCTTACTCGACCGTGTTCGTTTAATTTGGTAATTGAATTTGAGGGTTCTAAATCCACCTGTGTAAGTAAGCACTAGAGAATTTTAATTAATTTAAAGTAGCAGAAATGTTTGAGTAATTTTTAATTTATGCTATCCAGCGGAAGCTTTGCTTGTAGGTCGGTATCAACGAGTGAATAAAGTGCATTTTAGTTTTAATTGAATTCCATTACCGTAGTGAAAGCTCACGCTTAATTACCGACTGAGACTAAACAAGACCATGTTCTGATAAATTGCATTTAAAACGTAAATACTGCGATTGTTTTGTTCAGCTATGAGAGCGCTCGTTCGTTAATTACTTGCGTCACACCTGTTACTTTTTTATAACTTAGTAGAGTTGTATTATTAATAACATGTTATTTTTTACGTTATTTCAATTTTATTTGTTAATTAACATTAGTTCGTTGTAATGAGTAGTTGCAATTACAGGATTAATAATTAATTAATGCCAAAATTCTAAAGCGTAACGAAGCAGAAATTACACTTGCATATATTAAAGTAATTTTCTGTTACACGTTAATTCAATTTAGTTGTTCTGTCTTAAACTCAAGTTAAAGACGAGAATCAATATATCCTAATATCAGGCTAAGAAGCTTCTTAGCTTGATATTAGGATTACGTAACATTTACCAATGTAAGTAAGGTATCCCTAAAACACTGCCTTTTTGAGTGGACAATCCTGCTGTTGCCAATTATTTGGTATCGTCACGAGTAAACCGAGCCTCACCCGAAGAAAACCCTCTTACAGGCAAATAGTATAAAACGTTGCGCTCGGTAAGAAAGCGTTAAGACGGCTCACATACTTACTCGTCCATTCCTCTGCTTACACCCCATCTTCAATTCCTTTTACCCAGGAGCGGAAACACAATATGATTAATATAACTGGTATTGCAAACACTCATACATATATTTATTCCTGAGAGGCTGCTCCTGCATTTGGGTTCTCGTCTTGTGTCATAGAGACCTATACAAACATCAAATAAACATAATAAAGAACACTCAGACTCGGCTAAATTATTTGTGAATCATACTATCCCATCTGGGATTCGAAGCCTCAATACTCGGCGAAGCGACAGCCTGCTACGTCATCTGTGCAGTTACAGTTTCCTGTAATCGCTAACCAATAGGCGAACCGTTTGCTTGCTTGCAAACTTTCATTCATAAAAATGCTTGCCTCTTAAACATAAGGTTTCGAATATGATTCTGGTTTGTCATTAGATATGTCTCTTGACCCAATTGCATTCGATGCAGTACTCCTTTATTGCGTAGTACCTTAACCTCCATAATAGTTAGTTAACTCCAATTAACCATTTGAACACTGACTATGTTATGTATGTACAATTATCATCTAGCTGCTTGATTCCTTAGCATATAGTTGCGTTTATGTTTACAACTGATTGTGAGGGCTCAGATTCCATTTTCGAGTCGGACGACATAGTATTTGATTATCTGTTAGAAAATGTCTAATAGCAGCCCGTAGTCGGGTAATGGCTTGATGAAATCCGATGGACAGTAACAGATTCACTCCGTATTACATGTGCCGATGAGGGTGTTATACTGATGATATGTATATATCCTTTGGAGTAATCAATTGGTTGATCTATTTAATATACACAGATAAGTCCTTAGAGGTTTTCGTGTACGGCTATATCATTGTTTTAAACACTGCAAGTGTATTGGAAATGAATAAATAAATAATTATTATAACTTTATAATGCTCTTGCTTCTTGGATTCGAATACGTACTGTTAAATAAATATAATATTAGTGTTTATAAATCAATTTAAATAAGGATTATTTCTCAAACTTTTTAGGGTGGTGACCAACATGACACAAGAGTTCCTAAAGAACATCTGAATTTATTTGCTATTCTTTAACAATACGTACAGAGGCAAGATATACATTCATACATATATAATTTTTTAAGTCTTTTTGCATCAGGTTACTTAATCACCATCGGTTGAAAGCTAGGGCCCAAACCCAAAATACTTTTATCTCTATCTTGATATACTTATTTTAACAAGTGACATGCGGGAGGCATCGGCACATACGCTGTTACCCATCGTCAGGGTAAAAGTGCGATTGCCCGATTTGCCTCTGAAAGCTGCACTCATACCGTGGTATATGTCTAGTGGACCGTGTGAGATTTTAAAATATATCTGATATTTATTTAATAGAATAGGCCGCCATTTCTAGTTATTTCGTGATGGTACAAATGAGCTGAAACACTTATAAATCAATGACCACAGACATCCAGTAATTTTACTGTGTCTCAGCCATAAGTACTTAAGTCTCACATTCCTAGCTCACACATTTCTTTCTTTTTATCCTACCTTTAATTCCTCTCCTGGTGTTCCAAGCCACTGTGGCTTACGGTACCCGCTTACCACCAGGCAGGCCAACTGGTTGTTTGCCACCTCTGCTGTAAACAAAAGAATAAGCAACTATGAAGTTCGGATAGGACAGATAGTTGTGCAACAACTCAGACTTCTTGAACGATATAGGAGTTGATGACCCCCAGTTTGAGAAACACTGTCACAGAATACACATGTATAGAGCGGCCGGCACATTCGAAGAGATCTGTAATAGATAAATAATTACATTTGTAGATAAACATGGCTATTTCCTGTCATTGACTAGTAATACCCTGATCACATATTAATTAATTTATTACTGTAATGAAAAAGGAAATGAATCATTAGGTTATAATTATATCATAAAAGCACATTGATTAATAAATCCGTTACTTTGAATCTTAATTATAATTTATTTAATTAATAATTAATAAACTGGACTAGTAAAACCTTGAATTAAAATATATTATTATACAGTTGTGCCTAGGGTTCAAAATAAGGTTTTATTATGTAAAGAGGAAAAATTAATCTCAAGACGTATTTATTTATTTAGATCCTACGAAGTAACAATGATGAAAGCCAAAGTATAGTGGTTAGTGTGTTAGTAAAAGCTGTCTTAGTTCATTTACATAATGAAATAAAACGGCTTCAGATAGCGCATATGCTTGAAGGATGAGGCAGAGATGTATTACATACCGAGAGGCGGCGTGCGTGTGTTAGGGACAGTAGTGATGACCAACGGGTAGGTCTTTTTATGAAGTGGCCAGCCGTTTCATACGGCGGGGTCGCGATTGCATGTGAAAGTGATTCGCGCGGCCCCACCGATTGCGGTTTTATCAAGGAACACCGTGGCAGATTTAGTTGGTATTACCAGGCTGTCGCTATGGTTTCACCATCTTTCTGTGCTCTGGCGAGTCCGACATAACCCCTTCGCTCGCCCTTGTGGAGGGGTATGCGTCAATGCATTACCAATTGTAAAAAACTAGAGATGTATTAGTCATTTTATTTTATTACACTCATTGCATCTACACGACATTACAATTTCAATTCTTGGCAGTAATATCTAACTACATTATTTCATAACCTGTCCCGAGAAACAAATCCAAGATCTTATACAAAGCAGTCGCATTCACTATCACTGCGTCATCAAGATGTAACTTTGCATCTAAATAATCTAATTAAGCTCGTAATACCATCGCGTGACGGTTTTAGACCCGTGAATTAAACCCAGAAACATCCGACAATTGCACAAAAAAACGAGTAAAACCATTCCATACAAAAAGCAAACTTAAATTACAAAGAGATATCATTAATAAAAACATTGACAGTATAATACAGAACAAAATGTATATAAAACTGTTTAATTATAAATGTCTGACATTAATTGTTTCGGGCTTTACCTTATAAGTCCGTACAACATGGGATAAATGAAGTTGTAGAGCGTGCGCCGGCGCAGCCGCGGCGTGACTTGCGCCCGCGACTATCTGTAGATCCTATCCGCCGATACATCGCCGCTATCACAATCTCATTATTCCATACAATCCGATTAGTCGTGTCTCCTCTTGTAATTTTGCTTAATAATAGTATCAAAGCGTTTCAATAGTTTGAATATATTTTATAATTGCCTTGTTCGTCCTGTAGCATTAGATTACGTTTTTGTTCACGACTGATCATGATGTTTCCGATATTCGATACGAGCAGAGTATTTTTGTTTATTTTTAGTTGAAAATTTGTGTTTGCAGCACAGCGCGGCGTTTGGAAAAGTGTCCGATATACGACTATAGATTCGCGGCCTTTTACTCAGGATCGAAAAACGAGTATGAACTCGCTAGCTGTTTTTAGATAGGCATACCGACATGTGTTTGTAAAGACTGTGTAGTCTTTCAAGTCTGTACTTCAGACTCTTGACTACAGAGTAATATGCAGCGCGACTGGTTAAACGAGAAATATATTGAAGGAAGGTTTTCAGTAATCGATCTTCTTTCTGAATATGGATAATAAGTAGGTAGTAATTTGATTTAGGCACCGAATAAATCACATTAATTAGTTGGAGTATGATGGAAACGAATCATACGCCACTCTCACCTTGCTACCTCATCAAAGGTCATTCGTGTTGTCGCTCGAATCTCGCGTGTTGGAGACGCGCGTGTCGATGACAGGGATTCACATTTTGGCCATCTTATTGCAATATATATTAAAGATTTTTCTGTGATTTACGAGTGAACATTTTTAGATATTTTATGTTACATAGGAGGAAATTTTACATAAACTCTTTGAGGCCTTATGAATAATATTTAAACTTGATAATAATAGAATTTAGCTCTCATAGTACATAGAGACCAGGGACTTAAGCTCCACCCTAAATCCGACCATTGGTACCACCATTTTATCAATATCAGTAGACAAACATATTTACGTTCCTATTAAAGAGAAGAATAGCACTTATGTTACTTGTTTCTTTACTTTAGGCATAGGCTTGGTTGTTTTACCTGGAATGTTTACCGCAGCATTGAGCCAACACAGTGATGAGTATGAACGGTGTGGGCTGCTGGCTCTTTTGCTACTGAAGACATTAAAAATGATAATATCTCTAACACGTTATCTAGAAATATATCAATCTCAAATTAAGCCAGCTATATTTAGCCAATTATATAAGGAATAGCCCGGATCGTCCGAAAAATGTAACCTTGCACGTTATGACCAGCAATTGCGCATACGCCACACACCACTAATACGGCGAGGCGGTCAAAATTTCTAATAAACATTCTACTTAATCCTATTTTCACATAAAAGCTACATTTAATTGGATTATAAATTTCATGGCAATTAAAAACATAAATAATTACTTCTCGGAACAAAATAACAATCTTCTTAAGTTATTAGTAAATTACTCAACTCATTTATAAAACAACACTTAAGTTTATTAAGCAGTCGATATAATCTAACTACGGTATTTTAGAAATAGCTTGTACAATGTGATGGTTCGTTGGTCCGGTGGCATACGTTTGTGTTTGTATTTCACCTGATCGTGACCCGTGTTCCCGCGTTCGATGACTGAGCACTTGACAATTTTTTATTATTATTTATGCCTGGTAGTCATTACCTAAACTCAAAAAAACAAAGACACTTTGGAATCTACACAATCATATAGATTTAAGCATTTTAAATATAGTAGTAGGGGTAATGGTCAAATGACAGAAAAAGGATGAACGATACAAACTATGACGTAACCGCTATTTAAATGCAATTGTACGCGGGAGACAGCGAGATATCCCCACTACGAACCCACTTTTCTTATATCCAAAATTAAAATATTAACGGCCACTCCTACCACTAACAAGTAAAAGTTATCCGAAAGATTAATCGCATGCTGTGTCACTCAGGTTAGGTTAAAGAAGAGAGATGGCGAGACTTTTATCTTATAGATAAATTATATGTGGAGGTTGTAATACAAGCCCATAATTCCTTTGCATTTTGCAATCCTATTAAGCACTTTTCACAAAAAGATTTCTTTAGTTGTTAATTGTTCTGGTGTGTAATATAAAGTACGAAATAAAACATACGCAAATACCCTATTAAGTTTTCATCTATAATGCAAATATTTATAGCCTGTATAAGTGTCCAATAGACGACAATAGTTTTGGAATTATACAGGCGTTAGTATAAAATAAAACGATGATCTCTAGAGATTATGCAGGTACCATATTTTGGTGTTACGTAATAGAGAACAAACCGTTTATCGAATAAAAGGAGACAAAATACTACTTAAGATTCGAACTCGATATCTGGCGATAATAGCGCAAGCGCATGTGTTCACAACTTAAACTAACGAGGCAGTTTGAAATGAGTGTTTGAACAAATATAAGTATATTGACAAGATAATATAGTCTACGACGTAAAATTTATACACACATACCAAGTACTTGACTGTCCGATATAATATTTCGGTGTCAAACAACCCAACACAATGCAAATATATACTCTAAAATCACAGCAATATAGTTGATAATTCAATGAGATAATAAGTTCCTAGTGTCTCCGAATGATGAGCGAGCGTAGCTCCAATCTTTGACGTTAAATAATGAAGTTTTACTGAGGCCACTTACAACACCATTACTTGTTATAATGAGCTCTGTTAGATAAGAAGTAATGCTTATAATTGGTACATGGAATAGTGAGGAAATAACTCGATGGAGATGACTCTAAAGCTCATTAGTAACGGGTTACAGTGTCGCCAAAAAATGCATTACAGTGTAAGTACATTAAACGATTGTCTTATGTTTACGCGAATGTTATACATTGAAATTAAATACTTTATACGGATTTTATCGATGTTTATTTTATATTTTATATGTTATATTTTAGTCTTCCCGTGAACATGGCTGCTGTAAAGCAACCGAAACGTCGGGGCAAAGTGTAAACTCAAATATAAATTGTTTTAATTAGAAAATATATAGCTTAAATAGTAGTAAAGTTCAATAATAGTAGTGTTAGAGTTTTCAAAATTATGTAATACCAGTAAAGTAAAACCTGTTTCAATACATACACTGTTAACAAAAAACATATTTTCAGAAGTAGTTAGTAATCATTAATTGAATCTTATATTGCTTTTTATTCTATTTATAAAAGACAAAACGCGTAATAATAAAAGTAGATAATCGCGGCGGTAGTTACATAAATCCAAACTGAGGGTCACAAAATGTTTAACCCGTTTAGGGATCAAACCTAGACCACTTAAACAACTACATAAACCGTGCAGTCAAATTAAATATTATCATATAATTAAGGTGGCTGAAAAACTGTGTACCTAAGTGTAATGTCAGTAGGCGTTGTGACGTAGACTGTTACGACTAGATGGATGATGTGACATTTTTACCAAAACTCAAATCGAATTCTGTGCTATTCAAACTTGTACTCTATTTCCTTGCCGATAAGTATACTATTTGTATGTAGTTGTACTTATGGTCAATTGTCCAGAATTATGTCACGGATAGAACGGGAGAAGACAGCTGCATGCCACATCCTACAGTCTTCAATAATCCACTGTAATGTTAGTGATACGATGTGGTGGCTCGCTGCTCACATACGCTATCCAACTTCATCGGTAACGAAAAGGCTTCATTTTATTACTTAAGACTGAGGATTTACGGATCTTAAGACTATCTGTTACGTTAGAGCTGTGCTTGAACTGCTGTGTGATCGATAATGTTATTGCTATACGCGGATAAGACTGGTGTAAAACAATTTGATTGTTAATGCAGTTGATAAAGGTTAACCGTACAATTAATAACTGATGCTTAAAAAATAGATGCAGCAATGACCTTGTAGTAGACTGTTGGATTGTCCGTAGATGTCTTAAGTTCGATCTTAAGGCAGGCAACTGACTTTTTGCAGTAAAAGTTAAGTTTAAAATAGTTAATTATTGCTCGCTTTAACGGTGAAAGTAAAATCGTGTAGATATTTGCATGTCTAAGAGTTCTCCCAATGTTCTTGGAGATATACGAAGTCTGCTAACTCATAGATGGTAGACTTTTTCATTCTGAACAAAGACCCAGGCGGTTCAACAGTAGGGCAGTTTATAAACAGGGCAATTTATATTATTTTGATTATGTGAATAATCTCATTTTTGGAGTTTTAAAAGCTTGAGTCTTTAGATCATATAGCCTTTGCAATGTATTCACTGAGCAATGACATGCTCACTTTTAAATTAATTTAATTATTTAAAGATTGTGTCGGCCTCGATGGCGTAGTGGTTAGTGTAACCGACTGCCACGCCTGAGGTCGCGGGTTCGATTCCCGCACAAGACAAATATTTGTGTGCATGAACATGGATGTTTGTCTTGGTCTGGGTGTTTCTATGTATAATATGTATGTATTTACAAAAAAAAAAATGTATATATGTATGTTTATCCATTGTCTAGTACCCATAGTACAAGCTCTGCTTAGTTTGGGCTAGATGGTGTTGTGTGTATGTGGTAGAATATTATTATTATTATTATTATTATTATTGTCTTTTCAACTTATGACTTATGCTTACTACCGTTGTGAAGACCGAAGAGCAATGTATTATATGTATAGGATCAACAGTTTTTTTTTTGTAGCAATCTTGAGACTACGTCTATGCTCTGTAGGCAAGAATAGGTATGAGACTGTAAAAGATTGCACCCCATAACGGAGATGTTAAGAGGGAAGCTAATAACAGGCGAAGTGTGGCTGTCAACTTTTGATAATAATTCTTACATGATAGAGAAACTTAGGGTCTATATAATAGTAAGTTATTACTGAAACCGAAAGACACTGGGTATCCCTTGTAGCTATAAAGTATTTGGATAATGCAAGAGCCAAACCCACACTGGTCTCTAACAGCACAGCCTCTTCCCCTCGCCTTAGTTCTAAACATCCTAATGTGTCTATGATATCCCGTAGATTATCACAGATAGGTAGGTATAGGTTTCCTAGTCAAGCTGCTTCAATTCCTGCGAAATGTCATACTTTAATGAAGATACACTATCTTTTCCAAACAGAGGTTTTAACTAAAACTAACATAACTCAAAGCGCTGCCATCCCACGCGTACTATTGCACCAAGCATGAGAAGCTTGTCCTAGTATACAATAAACGTCATTTCTCTTTTTATATTTCATCTTAATTCGTAGTTGATATATTAAACTGCATCTTTAGACCCATGTCTCTTGGATAGAAATAAATAGATTTTATGACTATAACTGAACACATAAGAATTTATTACATGATAGATGATTTATATTTTTTTGTCATAGTCTCTGATTCATGCAACTGCATGTAAATAGTAAATAATCATGTCTTCAAATAGTACCGGTAGAGTCTAGAACAATCTATGTAAGTTAGATCTCTTTCTACTCCCGGATTCTGGAAGGCAGATCAACACAAAGATTTGTTAACAGACGGTCAAACGTATGTCAACTGCTGTGATTACCTGACTGAATTAGCAACAGTCAATTTACTTGATATGACTTTGATTTTGACTTAGTTTTATAATAACTAGCGGCCACCTAGTGGTCAAAATTCGAACATAATTGATTAAAATTTTATCGTTATTAAGGTTTAATGGTCTACTACTTTACCCTAAGAATCACATATTTTCATTTAGATTTCGTCAAGGCATACAATTTAAATATACCTATCTTTTTCAAACAAATTATTATTGACTTGACTATACTCTTTCATTGACGATATTCCTCAGCTTGCTACTTTGGTTTTTTTCTTTATTACATATATCTAACTAAGGTATAGATAACCATAGTTACAAAGAATTGTACGATGTCAGACGAACAACGCCGAAATACAAACGCGATTCGACTGCGTGCGTTAAATGCATGTTTGTGTGCGTGTAGTGTTTTTTCATTAATTTAATGTATCTCTGATGCATATTTTATAAAAATATTAGGATTCGCCACTTCTTCTCCATGTACACTTTAACTGTGCCAAATTTCATACTCCTACGTCCGCGCAATTTTCAAAAAAAGGGGTACAAAGTTTTTCACGTATTAATTATATACATAGATAATTGCTCTAAGCTGCTTACGGCAAACTTGAGTGCGCGCTTTATAGTTTACTTAATTATATAATATAAGCTTTATAATTAAACTAAGCAAATATGTTTTCTTAATAGGTTGAGCATGTCTTATAATTATTTCTGTGGGTTGAGCGCTCAAACATACGACGGTAGATTGTCTATTGTGTGCTGCATAGCAATCAACATGTTAATGAGATTACTAGTAGGTATTGTTTTGTTGCACGTTACTATTCTTCGTTGACCCCTTTAATTAAGCTATGTGCTTGGGCCACAAGTTTGTTCAATGGGTGGTCTTCATCAAACTTAAAACATAGCCAGCATTACGACCAAGAGAATAGTGCTACACCTGTGTCCATCTTTTGAAAATTTCTTATATTGACTGCCTTATTGGCGCCAAAAACAAATGACAAGAAAGATTTGTAAAACAGGCCACGAGCCTAGTACAGACTCCAGCTCTCATTAAGGCACAGAACAATTGTTAAGTTTTTATCATTATATAACATTGTTAAATTTACTCCTCGATATTTTGTGAAACTTCTGTAATAAAAACAACTGTATGTACATTGTGTGCGAAATAAATAAATAAAAAAAAATTAAATAATTACGCCCTCGGAAATATACGTATGTCTGATTGTGAAGACGTATTTCAAAAGTTGTCTAACCAAAACCTACATGTCTGCAGTCAGTATGCATTCACAACTTCATGGGTTACGGTTTAACGAATAGATTTGCTATTACGGTTTAGCAATACACGGTAAAACAAATGCATGCATTCCGATTTAATATATATACCTGTGAAATCTCTCATATATTTCAATTTGCTAAATCGTAACAAAAAACCCACTTGTGTGATCGTAGCGTGTTAAGCATAGAAAACAAACGCTTACCTCCACAGCTCACTCTTTATCTTCTTTATTCCTGGCTATAAATCCACATACTCGTGGAGTCGGCTTCCCTGCTCTTGTTTTTCAACTTTGCTCGACATCTTCTTCAGATAACTTGCACAGCCTCATATCTCTTTGCATTAAAGCCTTTCAAACAATAATCTTAATCTTTTTATGTATTACAATTAGAAGTCAATCGTCAACGATTATTGTTATTACTTCCGGATGTATATAAAGATAAACGTAACGTTGTATATTAGTAAAACAGACTGTCGTAAAAGTTTTATTACAAGTATGGTTTTAACTTAAATTCACTTTTTATTAGTATCTTGAGTTTTTGTTTCTTGTAATCATTAAAAGTTTTATGTACTGTTAGACATTAGCCATGATTTCATTTGCATGTCTTTAACATATTCGTCGTCGTGATTCAAATTATCTCAATGGCAAATTTCTTCATAATCGGAACAGCAGATTAGGCGTGTTTAAATAGCAAACATGCGCTAGAATTAGGATTAAATAAAATGAAGTCTTACAAATCTAAGTTGTAAAGATTCCGACTAAAGATTTGCAAGCGAGTAAAAGTTAAATTGCATTCATGGATGTTTGTTTAACCGATTTATTTTGTTTAAGTACCATTTATCTGTAATTTAGAATAAAGACGATTGCTTTTGTTTTAAATGTTAGACACATCAGAAAAATGTATTCATAAATCTTTTAACAATTAAAAATTCTCATTAATGCGAAAATGAGTTCGTCTAACTTTTATAATATTTAGGCAAGAATATATATATTTATATATATTGACTGAAGCAAGAATATACATATTGACTGTACGGATGGCGTAGAGATTTAAATGGTCGCCTCGCCCATGCCACCACGTCGAGTGTTGTGGGTTCGATCCCCACGGGACAAAACTTTGTTTGACCCACAAATAGTTGTTCCGAGTCTGAGTGTTTTCGGTGTCCATTGTTTGAATAGGCTAGGGTCAGATAGTCTGGATACAGTAAAAAGTCTAAGCAAAATTTTATGTAAAGTACCCCACGACACAGAAAATATACATAGCGGGAACTGCATCGTCTTTAAAAAGAGATATATTAAAACACAGAGGAAACGTCGAAAATACCGCCGTTGCCAATAATTTGATGACTATAAGAATGAGCTGGCTCACTGTGGGAAGCATCGCCCACATACAGGAGACAGGCGTAAAACATTCATTTTGCCAGTTGACCTGGCTCTCTCATTTCTTTTCCTTTTCTTTGGATCAGCATTACTAGCCATCCTAAACTACGATGACCGTCTAATCAGGCGTGTCGTCTGCTAGTTTAGTAGCATGGTATTATAAATAAAACACATAAACATAAATACCTACACGTAATTAAAAGCCGAACATACAACATCTCGTACAATAACCCACGGCGCACAGCAAGTCATATACTTCACAGTATCTATTAATAATATAATTAGAACGGGAAACAAGAACTTGGAATGAAGTGAACTTTGGCGTTACAAGGTGAACTCTAGTGATTAATTAGCAAGGTGGCTAATTAGCGAACACAAGTCAACTCATTACTAACCGTAATTGAAACAGGCAAGCCTTGGATTTTTCCAAGAAAATCTCCGCTTAATTTTGTCTATACGTAATACGGCCATGTTTTGAGCTTGTTAAGAGACACCCTGTTTTTGTTGGATGGTTATTGTGGGTACTTTGCACGTATGTTTCCATGCGATCGTGAGATCGCGGGTTTAATTCCTGGTTTGGTCAGCGTCATTGGGTTTCCTGCTTAGAAAATTCTCTTATTATAGGGTCCGGTAGACAGTAATAAGCTCGCTCTATATTATATGGGAACTAATAACAGGCCAAATTTGACAGTAACACGTTTCTGCCCACCGCTTTGGGAGTAATTCTGGTCAGTGGTCAGTAGAAATTGCTCAAATGTTTACATTCTTTGCCTGTGAACATTAAACGAGACCACAACCAAAATAAATTCAAGAGACTATTAATGTAATTTCTATTGGAGAGCATATAATATACATTTTAATATATCTATACTACCTAATATTATAAAGCTTAATATTATAAGTTTGTTTGTTTGGTAAAACGCAAGTAAAACCGCGGGCACATTTAGTATATAATAAATATGAGAATGTGTAAAACAGGTTTGTGGACCATGGTAACACTAAAGTATTCACAGGTATATATATTTACTTGTCTGTAATAATAAATAAATGAATAATAATAAGTGTCCACAGCTTTTAAACATCATACTGTACTAATATATTTTTGAACAAAAGACACTAATACTGTCTGACCCGGGGAAGATAGCGGTACCTTGACTTTCACCATGCGCGTGTAGCACTCGGTTCTAAACTTGCCCTGGATCAGTAAACGATTCATATTTATGATTATAATTGATATCACACTATTTAACTTTCCCGTGGAATCGAACACATAACATAAAACTCAACGCATCGACAATGACAAGGCTTGCTCGCTGCACCATTAGTGCTATCAAACTATTCAGACAGACTATTCTTCGGTACGTCTTTATTTTTTACTGCAGTAGTCTATCGCATAGAAATACACATAAAAATAGTTAGACAGAGCGCAATATACCAATACTTTTTTCAACCTCACTTCTGTATATTACGCTTATAATATTACTGGCAGCTGGCGACGCCACGAAACACTAATTAAAAATAAGACCTAGTCCCACAGAAAGTGAAACTGTTGGTAATACTATCTTTGCATTAACTGTTTCGAAGTCAATTTAATGAACCCGTATTTTAGCACATTTTTTTACTACAACTTCCATTTTGCCCATTGTATTTAATTATAGAGGCAATAATTAAAAACTATACGAACTGTGCTTTTGTTCCGAGGTATGATACATTGAACGGCTGGAATTGAGCTGCGTTACGAATGGCAGCCGCAGGCGAACAGTATGAATTAAATTTCAGTTTAGCTAAAACAGAACGTAACCAATTTAGATAGATACATGACAAAGGCAACGAATTGACAATGACATGCACCGGTGCATTGCACGTACAAATACGTTTATTTATTTAAATAAATGGCCGGTCTGTTATTGATATGGAGTTTATATGAGGTGCTGTTGTTGTGTACGTTGTAATACATCAGAATGCTACAATAAAATATAAAAAAGAAACACCTTTGTTCAACGATGTCACCGATTCGACAAACCAATTATATTACAAAGTAACAATGACATTTAGTAATGTACTGTCTTGTTGGTCTGTAGCATATACTTTATATTTGCGTGCGAAAGGGAGGTCCCGGATTCGAGAACGATTTGAATTTTTAAATTAGTGTTCTGTTAGAAACGAAATTGTCAGTAGCAACACAGTTTCGGTTTACCCTCTATTACGAGGGATCTAAAATGGGTAATTTTAGGTCCTTCAAGTTAATAGTTAATACGCCTCGATAATATTATTGTAGGCTTTGTGTCATTTAATATAATTTAAATTTCAGCAATAAGTCTTATTGCTGAAGTTTAAATTATTTAACTTTGTCATTAATTAAGCTTGTTTTACAGAACATACTTATTTGATTGACAATAATTAAGGTGGGCATTACGTAAATTGTAAACGAGAATGTAGTCCCATACAATTCGATACACCGAAGCCTGATAATATATCAGTTTAATTAGCAGAAATAAATTGGTTCATTATTATAGTCCGACATTGTATTGTCTGTCATATCCAATTATATCCAAAACACCTTCTCTCATATGAAGTACTTATATTAATTTGTTTTAATGTTTGTATTTGATTATATCTACTTGTAATCTAACTCTGTGCTTACGTATGATACAAAACCAGTATTGGTAGCCTCATTAATGACATGTTGCGATTAATGATTCAGTCCGAGGTTTGATCCCTGACTCGAGCAAACTGTAATTCGGTGAATTTTATATTTTATTTTTATTTTATTCAATAGGCATAGTAACAGACTACACACTAATACATAATGTTAAACAGTACACAATACTCAAATCTGGACTCCTATTATAACTATACACATCATTTAGTTAGTGAGAGAAAACTTACGCGAGTGAAGATACGATATAAACAATCGGCAATGAACAAGCATTGATATTATACAGGGTGTCCGGTAATTAATGGATAACCTAGAAATGTCTTATAGCGGAAATGATAGCGGTTCTGAAAAAAAAAGAAGAAAAAATCTATCCTAACTACTACCTGAGATATGTGTTTTTTTTAAATTACCATGTATATCTTTCATGTATCTCTACTACTAATAAATTAAATCAATCGATTTTTGTTGTTTTATTATTAAACACTAATTATGCTAATAGATAGACAGTCAAAAGTATGCTATGCTATATACCTTGCACTTTTTAATATATACAGGGTGATTTTGAAATCGTGTAATTCCTTTTAACCTCGCATTCTACTGGTGATATAGAATAACCCTGACCATATTTTTATTTAATTAGATTTATTTTTTTTGAAAAATTATTATACCGTTTTTTTCGTGAAATGGTATCAGATAGTCATTTTTTTTTTTTTTTTTTTTACGTGGGGGAATGCTATGACGCATATCCCTCCGCGGGGGCGGGCGGAGGGATTATGTCGGACTCGCCGGGGTAAAGAAAGATGTTGAAAAGATAATGTACCTCCCGGAATACCGACTAAACCTACCACGGTGTTCCTCGACACAACCACTATCGACGGGGCCGCGCGAATCGCTTTCGCATGCGGTCGCGACCCCGCCAAGGTTACGGCCCGCCGTATGAAACGGCAGGCCACTACACAAAAGACCTACCCAAAGGTACTTACTTCTAGTAAAACCCTACTGTCTGCCCCCTAGGGGGGAGACGGACTCGACACAGAGGCGCGCGTGGGAACACGCACGCCGCCTCTCGGACCTGGTGCTGAACGGATGGCGGGCAGGCCCACAAAGCCCGCCACCCCCAGGTCAAACCTCAGGGTGGCTGGAGGTCATCGCGCGCCCTCCGGCGCCCGGCTCTGCGGTTGGGGAGAGGATTCAAACGCTCCCTCTCCCGCTCCGCCGCCTCCTTGATGGAAATTACTTCCTCACAAAAGGAGGCGACGGCGTTCCACGACCTCTCACTCCGGACCATAGACTGAACTACGGTCGGGAGCGAGAGGGCAATCGATCCGACTGCCGCGATCAACTCACGGCGCTGCGATGCCCAGGCGGGGCAAACCGCCAGAGTGTGCAGCGCCGTGTCCTCTACAACGTCGCGGCAGTCGCCGCAGTGGTGACAACCGGGCGTCTCTTGCCGGCGTATACGACACAGGAACTGGCCAAAACAACCGTGGCCAGTCAATACCTGTGTCAGCCGGAAGGTGAGGGCGCCATGCCGCCTCTCCAGCCACTCCTCAAACACGGGACTTACCGCCACGATTGTGGCGTGCCCGATCAGATAGTCATATGTTAACCAACCGAGGCAATTTTAATTTTTTATTAATTAAAATAAAAAATCATATTAATAATTAATGTCGTAAATAATAACGGGCGGTCCTTTTTATTGCCCCTTATTATTTACGACATCAGTTATTGTTATGTTATTATTTTTAAATTAGTAAAATATTAAGATTGTGTCAGGTGGTTAAAATATGACTATTTGAAATCATTTCATGAAAAAAAATCTGTACTCTAATTTTGCCGAAACCATTATTCTAATTAAGAAAAAATATGGTCAGGGTTATTCTATATCACCAGTAGAATGCGTGGTTAAAAGGAATTACACGATTTCAAAATCAGCCTGTATATATTTTTTTTTTCAATTTTATTTTTTATATTTTCATTTTTCTGAACGGCTTTCAGTTCTTCTATAACACATTTCAAGGTTATCCATTAATTACCGGACAACCTGTATAAATATAAAATAAATGTTACAAAACCCCTCGGCAATACATATGTTTGACTGTATTTATGTATAATAGTTACCAGAACTTAAACGCCAATATTTCAGCTTGTTACGTAAAGATGCTTCTTAAAATGACAGCAGACAAGCAGACAGACTTATTTCTACGACAATACATCAATAATAATACCTTACATCAAGAACCAAAAGTTTCGTTTAATAGAGGGACAAATGCAATGAGTAAAATAGTAAAACAATTCTTACAGATTAACCAAAGAGCATTCGCCCGTATACAAGACATCCAAGCTTGTTTAATATAAATGGAATGGACAGTGGACTATGGACTTTCTGGCTCAGTTTCGTAAACTGGACTCCAAAGGCCTGCTGTTTTACAAAACAGAAAGGCTCAGGACTAGTCTATCCCACATTATATTTAGAATACAAAATAAACTACTGATTGTTATGACCTTAAATTTGATTGGTAGGTATTTAGTTATAGATTGGAACCTTGTGATAAGGTATTAGGATAAATAATTTTAAAAGTCTGTTATCTGACGTTTAATTCTTACTTTTAATACATATAATATTTTAAATGAACCCTTACTTAATATAAATTGCGAATGAAAGTTTGTTTGTTTGTTTCGCTACTTGACCGATCATCATAAAAATGTCGCTTACACGTTGTCAGGAGTACAGAATAGAACATGGAGCACCTTTTATCCAGGAAAAAGTACTGTTACTAATCTAACCTAACTTACATTTACACGAGCGAAGCCGCGGGCAAAATCTAGTTATTTATAAACAAAAGCTATCAAGCTATATATCCACAAAGGGGTAGGCAGAGATCTATAACACCTTCATCTCGCCAACAATGTTTTTAATCTCTAAGCCAACGTTCGGATCCTAGGACCCAAACACAATCCTTTTTTGTTGTGTCTGGTTTACGGCAAATCGATAAACTAAGTATGTATGATTTTTGACTTCTAGTCAGTCCGTGTTCATATTAATCTCTAATTTTAATTGTATCTACATTTCTTTTAGTACAGTCCTTCTAATTTATTTAGTTTTGTTCATTGTGTTATTTAGTTTCATAATTGTTTGTAAATTAATTTCCATCTCTTTATTTGTCAGTTGATATATCCCACCAATGGGGCAAATTCAGTTACTTCAACTTTAATGTTCTTCAATATACCAACAACGTCTGCTCGTCTTGAATCGAGCTATTAATTTCCCATCAACCATCAGCACCAACCACATTAAAATAAACAAAATTTAAATCATAATTCATTTTAAACTAAAGATTAAATACTAGATAAACAAATACAAATACAAAGGCCATAAACATTGCCGTTTCCGCTTTTTAATATTTCTGAGGTCATTGGATTGTTTCTAGAATATCAATTTTTAAAAGTTCAAGGTTCCAAGTAAAAATAATAATGTTGATATACATATAGACCGATTAGTCAAACATTTTTTAAACATAAATCAGAACCATAATTAGATAGGGGGACACTTAGGACCGTTACAGCTGAAAATATATATGTTTAATATCTATCTTTTTTATTTTGTTGCTCGTCGTGTGGTCGTTCGTGTCTTGGTGGATCAAAATATTTTTTAGATGAATTTAAATTATATTATGGGTTATTAAAGTACTTTGGTATTTTAATGAAAAATATTATTCAGCTTAAGTTTTCTTTTTCATTACGCATATAAGATAGAATTAGCTAATTCGTCCATCAAACACTAAAGACGAATCTTAGTTGCTTGTGTAAGTAGTAGAACTTGACCTTAGAATATTGAAATAGAGTAGTTATATAATATTTTAAATAGTTGAATCAGAGTTACAACTTTGACAGTGCTATTCAAGCGCTGTCATTAATGTCATATTAAGTTCTGGTTTCGGACACTACGGCGCTAGCATCTTCGCCGGCGTCGATGTGACCATATTAATAAACTTAGCATAAACGAACATACTAAATTGACTATTTTATGTGTGTTTTAAAATAAATCGCTAGTTATTTTAAAACGTGGCTCTTGCTCTCGCTGGCCGTAAGTGCAGGATACACAAATAAAACAATATTATGCTGTTGTTTGTTGAAATAAGGACATCAGCTCTAAATTTAATCTTTATTTGCACGCGTAAACGTTTGCTAATAATAGATCTGTATCAAGAATATTCTATATTTAGAACTTAATTGCATTATGTGTTTATTTTAATTTTACTTATTTAAATTCGACAGTTTTGAATATAAATTTAAATTAATGATTGTGGTCAATCTAGAGATACCGGATTTGATTCCTGTCAGAAGAACTTTCTATTCGAAAATTATCAGTAGGTAGTCTGTAATTTTGCTCTACTAATACGCGCCTATATGCTTGCTGGTTATGTTTTATAAGTCTGTTACGTCCCACTGCAGGGCAAAGGCCTTCCAGTGGGATGGACTTCGCTTTGTGTTTTTTTTTGGAAAGGAGGTTACTCCTTTCATCTTTTTCTATACAAAGCCGCTTAGGATGAAACATTTTTAAAATTTTCGCTGCCTATTTTACTTATAACAAACTATTATTACTTAATAAGAAATGTAAGCATAAAAATACGCCTCTGCTTACTCTTCGAACAATAACAGGTGTGAGATACATAGATGTATGCAAGAAAATCAATAGGAAACAGTAAAAAACGTAAGCTTAATTATCTCTATTCAACACCTTTGAATAAGTGTCAACGATTAATAACAAGCTATTTTCAATACGACTTTGGGGTAGTTTTAAAAAATAACTGTAATGCCTTAGGCTTGTTAAACGTAACTAAAACAGCTCCATTTTGAAATACGACAGAATCAATAGCAGTGTATAAGGATTACCGATTGTATTTCAGCATAAGCTTGCAAAGAATGAAGTAGGTACCTCATACTATAGACTGCAGTAGCCACAAATTAAATTAAAACAGATGGCTGACTCAATACAATGTCCGTTGCGTTTTACGCACACACGCATAGACGTGAATACAGCGGTCTCAGATAGGGTTGCCACCTTTATTTTGAACAAATAGAGCATATTTAATTTCTGAGGTACGGAGAATAAAACATAACATAAAATTATGGCATATTATTTTAAAGCTGCTTCTTAGTGTCCACGTTTTTATTGCTTCTGGCAACATATAACAAAAAACATTATCAAGAAACATCATAACTGGAATTTTACAACGTATGTCTATATCAAGATAAATAAATAATCAGTATTTTGTTTTATTTAGGCAGTTCTATTGTGTTGTTTGTTATTTATATAAGTAAACAATATAAAACTTGTTAAAGTCAACATAGGTAAAATAAAGTATTTTCATGTACCTTATTTGCCCTTACATAGTATATGTACCCAAACGTTCAGAACTTCATCATAAAGTACGAGTGGCAACCCTAATCTCAGATCAAGTGTTTCATATTTGAAAACGAAATCGTTTTACGCACGCGTCTACCAAAACCGATGCACATACGCATCGGTTTTGGCGCGTTTATTGCGCCGGCTATCCGTTTCCGTTTAATTTGTGCAATAGACGTCTGTCAATCAATTAATTGGCTATTATAGGAAATGAAATTAGTGCAATATACAAACGCAATAAACTCACACTAACGCAAGACATCATTATCATTATACACACACATTTGCAAACTCTCAGACATAGACTTCTATTTTAAATATAGAATATTGTTCGTTTACTAGTGACGAGAAATTACGTTGAGTTCCTTCCACCCAATAACATAGACCTCACATGATCACTTAACCGAAAATGGAATCAACAAAGTACATTAATAATAGATACAAAGAATCAAGTTATGGATTTTAAATCACATTACTAGTTGCGCAGTGAACTCGATTTGAAAGATTGGCTAGAGCACCGAAGTGCAATAGGGTGATGGTATAAAGGCGAGATTGCATACCTGTGCCGCTCTAGGGTTGCTAAAGCAGAACAATTAATATCGATAAATTTGCAACTTGCAGGAAATTATAGTCTGAAGTCAATTTTAATATATTTAGCGCAAACACATGTATTTATTTGCTTAGTTTTAGTAATTAACGGTCGTGACATCGACTGGATGGAATAAGTGTATCTGAACATTTATATTTTAAAATATTAAAAAAATACTGAAAACAAAATAAAAAGAATTAACAAATCAACTGGCATTTCCAGAACAAACAGAGTAATTTAATGATTACTTATTACCGCAATTAATATATACTATATTATAAACATGTATTTTTATGTACAAAAAACTATTTTATGAAGCTATTATAAAAGTGTTACGTAGTACTCACTAAATTTCGCCTATATAATGCTGATCGTTACTTAAGCATGTTTATGCCATCAACGTGCAACAACATTAGACGGTTATACCAACAGCAAACAGTTTTAATTAAGCACCTGTAAAGTCAACGTTTATGCAAATCAACTTGTGTCACAGGAACTTATTGTATTTATGCAAGCAAAATTACACGGTCAAGTGTCGATCATTTCACATTTATTGGAAGCTCCGAAACATTTTTGCCGAATGTATAACAGAAGGGATAAGCCAAAAATTACTACGGCTAAACAACATTCGAAACTGAATCGGTTCAGAATCAATTTAGCGTGGCGTTTGGCCACTTATCGAGCATTGTTGGACTGAGATACTCGCTTTGTGACGTTTCCCATCCCTACGGGCACCCAGCGGGGGGTGTACGATGATTGATGGCTGGTCGGCTGCACGCCGCGACGGACAGGGACGGCGATATCGGCGAGCCGTCGGACCTCTCGCTCGGATGCACAGCGGGCTGGCCTCGTAATTGAATGGCAATTACCTGGGCTGTAAATATGACACAAGCGCGTAATTGTAGGAGTGGAACGCGTGAGGCCCGAGACCGCAGTGTGAATGCTGCCTTTGAGATGAAATATTGAAATCACGTGCGATGTCTCTTCGTACTCCAGCCACCCGACTACTGGATCTTTAATTAGAGCATGACTCAGTTTATTAAATTAAGTTTTTGTTAATTAGAATAATGAACCCCTTTGTTGTGGTACTTTCATAATATAAGGTATCATGTGTAAGCTATTGTTGACGAATGCGTAGGAGTTTTAAAACAGCTAACATTGTTAAAGATACTTGACTCCGGTTTACGGTCGGGACCACTCGAAAAATGTTAATATATTGTGACATAGATGTATTATTCAACTAAATTTTTTTTATATTTGGCCTCTTTTTTACTTAATTTTTAGGGACCTGCTCATGACATACCGAATTGTTAGAGCGGTGTGGTCCGGGCGTTTTATGCGTTAATATTCCTAGAATTACAACAACACATGTTTAAAACGATATCGTATAAATTAAAGCTATTTTAATACTATTACTATTACAATTCTAGAAAAATGAGTATTGTAAAAGTTCGTAGAAGTTATTAAGAGCGCTACCGATTCAATCAGTATGACCTCATTCCGTCCGTACCCCGTACGTACTGTGTAAGTAAATCATTGTCGATTAATCCTTAAATTACGTCATCAACTGAGTAACCACGCTGAATCAAAGCCGCGGGCGTCGCGAAGTGAAAGGCTAAGCAACACATACCTACGTAATTAAATACAAGTTCTTAGTATTACGGAACAACTAACATTTATAGTCATTAAAATATGAAAAGTTATTTATTTTTAGCTGTTAATTAAATTTTTAATTTACATACAAATAGTGGGCACATGTCGGCAATGCGGAGCAACTGTTACACCGTTTGCGCCCCGGGCACCCTCGCCACCTGTCCTACGCAATAGGGTGTCTCTCTCCACTCACATACGTACCTATTTGCACAGTGCACAATGTTCCTATGCGGCTACACCATGCCAGCTAATTAACCTACCGTACTTTATAGTCACGTATTCAACGTCGTAAGTTTCGTATTAATTAAGACCCTAAAACACATTATAGTCTTAAATTACCAACGTTGACACGCCATGGTCGCCTGCGCCAATTAAATTTTTTTTGTAGAACATTGATTCAGTTAAAATTCAAAACAGAACTAAATCTAACACGTGCCGTACCTACATGACAAAACGCCAGGAGTCAGGTTTTAATTGGCGTGGTGTCGAGTTCGGACCAGAGGAGTATGGGGGGCGACGCGCGGTGCGCGGGGAGGATCGCATCTCGCCCGACACTCAGTTTTTCTCTCACCCTCTACAAAGCAACAGGTGGTTCGATGAACTGCCGAAATTGCCGAATCCGAGAATCTATCATACAAAAATATGACAATGCGACCAGCAACACTTTGTTTCGGAGTAATATCACGTAATTGACATTAATCAGGGCTACTTTAATATCAAATCGTTGATTAAAGCGAGCCTTCTGCACAATCGTTCATTTGGAGCGTTCTCACGCCTCATTAAAGTCTTTTTCGTGATTCGGCGACCGCGTCTACCGTTTTCCGGAGCACAATGAGCGAGTGATTCGGCGGCGAATAACGAGGGCATTTTGTCGGCCGCCTCTCACGTCCGACGCCTTCCGACGCTCAATGAAAGTTTACCTGCAGCCGTAACGAGCGATTTGTCCCCTGGCCCCGGCCCCCGCGCCCCGGGGCCCAAATCAAAGCCCATTCACATCTGCATGCCGACACAATGCTGGCAATTAGGCCGTGCCTGGCCCTACAATCGAACGTAATGCGCTCGTTCGATGACGCCACGAATGCCTCGTCCTTGGTCTTCCAGTACCCAAATCACCTTTGTTCAATTTTGTTCTGACAATTAATAACAACTCGTGGTACGAATACAACAATTTGATAGCCCGTAGATTTACAGTCTAGTTAAAAAAAATCTATGTTAACTAATCCAGCTATCAGATGTTCACGGTCGAAACATATCGAACAATGTCCTCCAACGACTCCAGTTTGTGAATAATTGCTAACAACTTCCGTCGGAATCGGAATCGACGTTTCGATGTATTTATTTTTTGTTCGAAACTGACTTTTAATTATAGAACGGAAACTAAAAACGAGTGTATTATGCTTAATCTCTACAAAGTAATTAAGATCCGCACACATGCAAACGTAGGCCGACAATTAAGCGCTTTTTCATGAAACCGTCCACGGCCAAGGTTGAGGTCAAGCTTGTCCCCGTCAACGTTTCTTTTGTGAAGGCAATTTGCTTGCCAGAGGTCCGGGTCAAATGCTCACCGTAAATCTTTACACCTGCCTGTGTACAAACTTTCTTCAACTTTGTAAAGGGTCTTTATTTTAAATTATGCGTGAAGAGACTTTATGCTTACTGTTGACAATATAAGATGTCTAATATTAGATAATAATATTACCTAACCTAAAAAATGGAATACCACAAATAACGCGTGCTTTCAAGGAATTTGGCACGAAGCCCACTTGAACGCGGATTTACAAAAACTACATTGCCTTCAGAAATTAGCATAGATTTATATTGTGATTTATCATTGTTATCGTTCGGCAGCTTTACTAAACTACCAATTAATTTTAAAAATATGTTGCAAAGACGAAAACCCAATATTTGGGGGAGTTAATGAAGAACAAAATTTATGCAAATTGCACGGAAAAGCAAAGTAAACTTTCGGTCATCATTTCTTTATTCCGATAAGGAGACTTTGGCTTTTGATTCATTTTACTATTCTTTATCATATGTAACCTGGTTAATACATAGTTTAATATTAGATTTAACTAAAATAATAATTTAAATGTATACGTAATAATGTAGGTAAGAATTATGCTTGGCCTACTATTAGTAAACACAGGTTTTTCTCATATTAGGAAGGGCAACATCGGCACACTATCCAAATACGGGTGCAGTCTTCACGGACCTACTATTTATACATTTATAATACTGTAACGAGGCTCTGCCGTACACTATTTATATTTTTGGAACTTTATTTCGGAATGACCATCTAAAACCGAAATTATGACTTTAGAATTTATGTCTGTCTGTCTCTTTGTGTGTTATACGCAAATCCGCTGAACGGTTTGATGTGGGTGTCACGATTTAGTACCTTGGAGATAAACTCAAAACTAAGACAATTTGCATGTTATTCAGTTCTCAATTGATATTCTACCCGTGATATGATGAATAGTACGAACAACTATAGCTTATGCTGACGAAGTCATGCAAAGGCTAGTTGTAAATATGACGCAAAGCCATCATGATAATTATTAGAACGGAATAAAGCAGACATATTTTTTGTAGTGTTACATAAAATACGTTTAACGTATGAATATGTACAATAGGCTTCCTTATCGTTAAAATAATCTCACACAGGCTTTCTATCATGTAATATTCATACGGCCAAAAAGTAATTTATTAATTATTTACTAATTAAACTTTTAATATAAGTTTTTATAAATATTTAAACAACCCTGGTTTCTACTAAAAGTAGTTTTAATACAGTCGCGTCTAGTAGGTAGCTGGCAAATGTTCGCATTCGACATTTAGTGCCGTCGTAATGTATTACAACGTCGGTTTGTCTTGCTCGCTTTTATAACCATAATACGTTCAACTGTTACATTTAGCATGAATATTATATTTATGTAGTACTAGCTTTTGCCCGCAGCTTCACTCACACCGGAACACTACTTTTTTTCTAGACGCATGGTACCCAACGTCCTTTTCTGAACTCCTGTCAACGTTTATGCGAAATTTCATGATAATCGGTCGTGTAGTTAAGGCGTAAAAGTGTAACAAACAAATAATCAAACTCACATTGGCATTAATAATATTAGTTAGGATTCTATAATTCTCGAGGCCTTACCTTTTTTCTAATGTACTTACATATACTACTGCTTCTTACGCGGATTGCAACCTGAAATGATCACGTAGCGGTGGCGATACGAAAACAGAAATGTTCAGTCATTATTATTTTGTCTAGACGTTGCGTCAACTGCACGCATCGTGATCGTTTCTGTTTGCTTTGGATTTGTTTTGTAGTCTTACGTACGTTTATATAGTAGTTACTCGACGTGATCTCGATTTTCTAGAACTCTTCATGTGTCACAAATATTAATATTTGTCGTGTATTTAATAGCTATAACCAAAGACATTATAAGATGCTATACCTATTGCTTGTTTGCTGGATTGTCGTAATTCTAACTAATACTATAAATAAGAATGTAAGTTGGATTGTGCCGCTTTTACGCCTTACTACTCAATCGATCATTGTGAAATTTCCCCTACACGGTGTCAAAGGTACCGAAAAGAAAAAGTAACGTAGGATTAGGGTAAAGTACTGTTCACGAGCAATAGCCAGTTCAAAATAAAGCTTACTTGATGAAAACTGTAGCTGGGCCCTTTCTACGGAATGTATCGAATGACCTTACTGTATGCTGCTTCAATTACGGGCCATTAACATTTACAAATTACTAACATGCTCCTCAATCCTTCCAGCTAAGCTAAGTAATATGCTTGTGTCAAATACTGGCTCTCATTTGTATAAAAAATTGTTATTTAATTACCTCTTAATGCATATTTAATTCATATTATTATATTTAAGATTTAATTGCTGAATTATTTCAATATCAGTTTTTATTTTGGTAAAAACGTACCGACAATCTGTAATCAATGTCTATTTCACTATTTCGCACAGAATTCTGTTCGTACTAATTTACATAGTATTATCTCACGTTTATGCGGATTATAAACAGAAATTAAACACATGGTCACGGAAAGATATATCTATTTGACAATAATTGCTTAAAGGCAACTTAATTTTAAAACATCGGGGCATTGTGAATAGAAAATAATTTAAACAAAATAAACTGTGATCTCCGTTTAAAGTTTACATTTCAAAGATTTTCTGTTGATATACTTAAAACTGTATAAAATCGTAGTACACTATGACCACCAGGTACCAAAAGCCATACTTACATAACAAAGAACTCTTACTACGAATGCCTCCTTTACCGTTAGAGCGAATGATAACGAAAAACGGTATCATACATGTTTTACACAGTTAAATTAAATTTAACACCGGTACGGAGAAATCTGTTGATTTATGTACACGCACAAATCACATTCTTGTGCATACATGTTGACAGTGGTATACCGTGTAGTGTCGTCACAACACTTGAGGACAGTTTGTGTAACTGTTACTTCGGTCTGAACGTGCTCATGCGCACGTTAACGCCAAACTACATACTTACCGAATACCAGGTCGGTGTGACAGGTGGTGAATGCTTCTTAAATGTTGTTAAAACGATGGTATAAGTGTTACAAGTCAGAAGCAAGAAGATAGGCATATAGATACATGACGATAACTGCCTCGTTGGTCTATTGGTGTCAGTCTGTGAGCGTACGCAACTGCTGCTAGTGATGGTCGGGGTTTATTTTGGAGAAAGAAGTTTTACTAGGTTTTCTGTAAAGAGATTTTCGAAAGCTGCATTACACTTATAGATTTGTCCGGTAGCCTATAGGCTCACGCCACAAGAAGCAAACCTATGGGTTTACACATTAAAAGGAAACAGATATAATGTGGGTAGTGTTACATACAACCTAGCACTACGCTGCCTTGATACTTTGCTGATGATGATCAAAATCTATAGCATAAACTACAATATAGCCTTTCACCAATAAGAATATACTTCACTTTACCTTATAGAGTTCTACTACGATCACCGACATGTTTTTAAAAACGCCTCTGATGTCAATCATGTAATAAATTCATGGAAAAGCATTGCGACAATCGTACGTATCCAAGGTGTTACAGTGCGTCGAGACCCATAAAAACCAACTGCAATCCCTCAAACGCCGAATAGAATAACGTAGCAACGTCACATTTCTGCTGATTACGTTAAGTCAAATCAAATCAAAAACATTAATTTAATCACAAAGTTGCACTAATGAATGACAACGTCCTCTCTTAATAACTTCACTAAAGCTACATTTATGTTATTTAATAGGTTCAGGCATAGGCAAACATAGGTTTGATAGAATAATATATAATATTAGGTCTTTACCTATGAAATAGCCGTTTTTCATGAAATAAATTAAGTGTATATTTTTCTATATTTTTTACTTTTATTAATCAAAGTAATCACCCATGCAATCAATGCATCTTTGCCAACGCATTGGTAGCTTATTGATGCCCTTCTTGAAGAAATCAGCTGGACAGGAGGCAACAAATTCTTCAAAGGCATTTTGTACTGCCTTTCGGGTATTGAATTTTTTTCCCGCCAAGAAGTTATCCAAATTCTGGAAAAGTAGAAAAGTCTGTAGGCGCAAGGTCTGGTGAGTACGGCGGATGACGGAGAACTTTCAACCCCAGCTCTTGTGGCTTGGAGACCGTCTGCTGTGCAGTATGAGGTCGCGCGTTGACGTGCAGGAGCAGTGGAGCCGAAAGATTGACCAAAACTGGTTGGGGACGTGCGAGCTTCTCCATCATTGTGTTCAGTTCTTCACAGTACACATCTGCAGTAATGCTCGTCCCGTTTGGTAAGAAGCTGTGATGAATTACACCAGCGTTAGACCACCAAACAGTGACCATCACTTTTCTAGGGGTAAGTTTTCGTTTAGGTCATTGTTTGGGTGCTGAACCAGGGTCCAACTAACTTGCTGAGCGCTTACGATTGTCGAACAGGATCCATTTCTCGTCACAAGTAACAATGCAGTTCATAATTCCTTCATTTGTATGCCTGTTGAGCAGTGCAAGGCATGTCTCGACGCGTACTTCGCGCTGGCGATCATTGAGTTCGTGGGGTACCCATTTGTCAAGCTTTTTTACCTTGCCAATTTGACGCAAATGAACCAATAGTGTTTTGATGCCAACGTCGAAAGCTGCTGCTAATTCAGCCGTAGATTGAGTATCATCAGCTTCCACAATCGCCTTTAATTCGTCATTTTCGACCAAAGTTTTCGGACGACCACGGGGTTCATTTTCCAGGTCAAAATTTCCAGAACGGAAGCGGGCAAACCAATAACGGGTGGTGCGTTCGTTTGTAGTGTTCGCTCCGTAAACGTCGTTGATGTTGCGTGCCGCTTGTGCCGCTTTGCTGCCACGACGGTACTCATACTCCATAATTACTCGAATTTTTAACGGATCCATAATGACGAAAAATGTTCGAATGCGATGAAAACAAAACACTAACTATTAAACAAATGAAAATTTTAGGAAAAGAATTTCATGTTTTTAAAATAAAATCAATTTTAAATTAGAAACATTAGCCAAAAAAAATATTTTGATTTGAAATGGCCAGTACGGCAGAACGGCATTTTCATAGGTAAAGACCTATTATATAAATAAGATACCAGCAAGAAATACTTTTGATTAAACCAGTACCTATTCTATTATAAGTAGCTCGACTTATTGACGCCAAATTATAAAGCAACTGCCTTACGATAATATGTAAGTACAGCAATGCCGTCCCACAAAAAGCAAAAAATCAAAGAATACCTACACTAATTCGGTATTATAGTAGACATTCACGCAAAAAGCTCTTGATTACGTTCATTACCGCATGTGGCTGCGGCGTGACAATGATCCAATAATTAACAGGCGACAATCGCGCAAATGTCGTGTGGGTGACGACACGACTACCACACGGGGGCGCTGCCGTGCCTGCGTCATTAAGGAGCATTCACTCCGTCCGACAATATTCTTCATTTGCGTACCGGCCGTCATTTGGCGCATTGTGACGCTCGCCCTCCGTTGCAACTGCAGTGTGCCACCGCCTTAATTGTACCCTTGTCTCGTTGTTACCAGTTTTAGACGTGAATGTGTTAAACTAATCCTGAAATAAGACGTCTGCGTTTGTGTATCTTGTCGGGCCACGAGTTTTATTGCCTAAAGGGAGAACGTCGCGACTCGACACTGCCACTTGTACTCAACAGGACTATACCATAAAACGTCGCGTACACAAAATGGAAAATAAATAAAATAGTACGCTCAATTGGCACGAAATTTCAAAGAACTTGTTTGTTTTACTTTGCACTGTTTGCACTCACTGGCGTGAGGTTTGACGCCTGTATATCTCCGGGGTACCCCCTCGGTGATATAGGTGCATTAAACCCACATTTCTCTAGAGGATACGTTTAGGATCCCGTAATAGAGTTCGAGTACCTATATTGATTATTACCCATCACATTGCCAGTCTCTATTGTCAGTAGCAGCACTACTGACAATTTCCTTATATTAGGAAATTGAAAAAACAAAGATCTAACGCAGTCTTTTATTACAGAACCAACGAGACATTAAAATATAGCTCTGATTATATTCTTTCACAAGCACCTTAGACAGATGACGGTGATAAGATGATAGTGTTTTGTTTTTTAAACATAATGAATAGGTATGTTTATGTTTCCCACAGTCTTTGTCACAAAACAAAGGGACAAGAAAGGGCACCGTCTTGATTATAGTTTTGATAGCAGCATTGTTATATGTTTGAAAATGGAAATTGTCATGAGCATGTCTGTAATATCTACCCTCTACAGCAACTCTATTCTCAAAAGTAGGAGAATTTAGCCTACAGTCCCTCATATGACTAGCAATCAAACACACGAGTTTAGGTAAGAAGTCACTCTCTAAAATCAACTATAGTTCAAACGTAATGCTCAAATAAATACTCTAATACATACCAGCCGTTAATATCTGTATAAAGCTATTAGACATACAATAGTCTATTCAATCTAATCGAACAGCGTGAACCATAAAATTATAAAACTATTAAGACTATTACAATTAAATAAAACTGGCCAGGTATAATACCCATTATTTTATACCCGAAGAATTGTATTCTCACCTCTATTAATTAAGAAGAATTATAATATTGGTAACACATTCACCTGCTCTTACTAATCGTGTGCAACTCGTTACGAACTTTAAGGCCTTGTGACAAAGTTTAAATTGTATTGTCACGTGTATCGATTCTAATAGAGCCACGAGGAGGTTGTGTAACGGTGCATTTGTTTTCGTAATAAAAGCCTCGATATCTTTGAACTGAGTCACCGATTACCACATTATATCCATCTAGACATAATGCCCATGATTAATAAGGCCCATTAACTTTAAACAAAGATTAATTTGAAAGCGGAGCAGTTCGTAAAAGATTTCCCCGTACCACGAAAACTATGGACGCTCAACCGCTTTATTTATGAGTTGTATGGTAAATGTTTTATCAGATCTTAAGTGTTTTCACAGAAACATTTGAATAGTTTATTATGAAAGCTCTCGGCAACTAAAGGTACATATATATTATGGAGATGTTGCGTTTGTGTAACACGTTTAGTATTTCAATTAACAATGATAAAGCTTTACTGATTCAACTGCAAATATTATTTCTATAGATCTGTCTACCTGAATAACCTGATATTTTTAAATACATAGTGGTTTTTAATTAAATCTACAAAATTTAATTATGTTCCTGCCAAACGGGAGTATCGAATTCTGAGTAGTATCATAATACGGGTCGGTGGTGCGGTGTAGTGTTGTGCGCCCACCTGCGCCCGCGCAATTGATCGATCGGGCTAAACCAAATTAGTCCGATTATGCTCCATCCATGAAATTATTGAATTAACCACAAATCGAGCCCGATTCCTTTCTTGTAACCCGACAAGGAATGTGTAATGAGTTTCCTGTAGGGATGTAACTTATTATTATTTAAAAAATCTTTTAATAATTACATTATAATAATAGTATCAGCATTGTATTAAACTGTCCCAGTGCTAGACACGGGCTTATTCTCAGTGTGAGAAGGTTTAAGACGCAGTACACCACGCTGGCCCAGTGAGGATTGGCAGACTTCACATATCTTCGAAAATTTTGAAGAACTCTCAAACATGTGGGTATTCTCAAGATGTTTTCCTTCGCCGTTAAACCGAGTGGTAATTAACTATTTAATACACATATACCTAACTTTGAAAAGTCAGAAATGCGATTTTTGGGATTGAACTCGAGACCTCTGCGTGGCAGTCCAACGGTTGCTCATTATACAATCTCAATATTTATTAGAAGCTTATAGTAATAATAATGAGCAAATACATAATGATGATGTATCTATACTATTACTAATATTATATGGAGGTAAATTTCTGTGTGATTGATTAAGGTCGTGTTTCTCTGAAACTAGAAAACTGATTCTATAAATCCTTTATTAATTGAAAGCCATACTATCCCTGAGTAAAATAGCGTTGCTTTGGTTTCATATTTACGTCGATATAAAGAAAGTGTAAAACTATCTGTGAGTTCAATAAAAACAATGTAGAAGTAAATGAAAGGACTGCTTTAAAGTTCGTAATTACTGTAATGGTCTCATTCAGCCCAGTCAGTCAGGGAAAGAGAGGGGAATAATTATGACGATAATTGGACTTTAAGCAATAGCTTAGTTTATTTTGTCAAACTGTCTGACACTTACATGAACTAAATGACAAATATTATAATAATGTTCATGCTTGATTGTTGATGATTCACGCTTGTTTCTCGATGAGACAACGTCGGGGAAAGTGTAAACCTAAATATAAATAGTTTTAATAGTTTAAATAATTTTATTAGCTTATAAATTAATAAAATTCAATAGTAGTAGTAGTGTAAAAGTTTCAAAATTATGTAATACAGTGATAAATAAACAACGCGATAAAATCCGTATATATTAGTTTAATTTCAATCAGTAAATCAGCTTGAACCATTTAACTGTCGACGAGAAGACTTTTCCTAAACGTCCTTTTTAGTCCTATCTTTGACTCCTTTTTTACCGTTACCAGCCACTTGTCTCGTTATTCTACTTAGCCGTCTGCTTTCGAGAGCTCATAAATATAGCCCTCAAGTTCCAAGTTATCAGCTATTAATTGACATAAGTTTGAGTGTTTGTACTCATATCTGCTTCTTTTAGAGTATGTACCAGTTTAACGGTACTTGACTGATATTTTTGTGCAAATGTCTAAAAATACGTTACTATATAGTGTTTGTCCTTAGCTTCGTTAATGTAGATTTTGTTAATATTTTTTTGTCCCTTAGATACAGTACTTGTTTTCTGAATAAAAGGTACGATACATCCTTTTCTGTACCCCTGGTGAACGGTCGAGTAGTTAAGGCGTGAAAGCGTAACAAATAAACTCACATTCTCATTTGTAATATTAGTTTGGAATATTTGTTATAAAAGGAAGTTGCTTTAATCTGTTATCCTAATTTTAGAAAATTCTTTTCATTTTAGAACATTCCAGTAAAGCCACTTACTCTAAAAGAGACAGGTATGATACCTATACCGAATCCTGAATAATATAATATCATCTGCATCTGTTGCCGTTTTATGTGAATACATCACTAGACATTTTAGCAAGGATCGTAGCTAGAGGAAGTCTGTAGTGTCGGCCTATCTCCCTACGAAACAGGCTCCTTATAAAAATAGGGTAGTTAATACATATATGTATTAACTACCCCATTTTATAAGCCTAAAATGATTAAGTGGGCCATATTATTCAAGACTCTGTATACTGCTGCAAATTTAATAACAAAACCATCTTATTCAACCTAGAAATCGAACTTAAGACCTCATACTACCAATCCACCACACCAATGAGGCATTCTTAATCGTAGTACGTCTAAAAAGACATTCTAAAGATGGCTAACATTGCAGCTTCGATTCAAAACGGTTGAACAGTACGTAGGAATCGTATCACTAATTTGCCGTACTTAGTTTAGCAGTCGCGGCCCGTGGGAACGAAGCAAATGAACTTAAGGGAATGAGTTCAATAGACAACGTTTAAACAACTTTTGTTCAATCGTTTAAATGCTATCGTGACTAATATTATAAATGCTAAACTGTTTGTTTGCTTACGGCTCGTTAAATCACCTTAATGACTTGAACTTGATAAGAGATAGCTTGTCTAAGGAAGAGTAATGTAGGATACTGTAGCATAATATTTTTAGAATTTAAATATACAAAGGCGTTTTTCGAAGTATGATGTACACAATAAAAGTGCTTGGATTTGCCAGTGTATCTTTTAAAATATATAAACATTTAAAACGTTTACTTTAATTAACTTATTAACTGCTTAATTTACTTTAATACACTTTTTTTTAACTTGGGGGATTGCATTGACGCTTATCTCTCTGCGGGAAAAGGGGAGCGGGTAGGTTATGTTTAGCTCACCAGAGAAAAGATGGAACGTCCCGGGTACTACCAACTAAAACTACCACGTTGTGCCAATACTTTAATACACCTTTGCCAACCTCTTTAAGGAGACAAGAGACATGTAAGAGAGAGGACACGAGATATACGAGACGATGATTGCCTAATCGTTAAAATATTGACACTGCGATAGTCGGGTCGAGGTCCCGGGCTGGAAACCCATCCATTACACTATTGAAGTGAAACCAGTCTTAACATATGCACATTAGCCTAGGTAAAAGAGTTAAAAAGAATATTAATATTTTGTAAATAATTTGTAAACCAAACTACCAAAAACTTACGAAAATTATACACAGATATATATATTATTATGTACTCTAAACCGTTGCGTTGGAAGGAAGACTCTGAGCTCGATTATAGTGCGAGTAAACTGAAACATCATTAAAACACCACGTGTCAATCCTGTATACGTATCTGAAGTAGAAACACTTCAAATACGTATATAGTCTGGGATTGACATGGCATAACCTGGGAGCTAATAGTCACGAAGTCGACAGTTTTATTTAATAGACACATGTCAAATAAATATGTATGTAGTTGTATAATTTCTTTTTGAGTCCCTCTTTTTATTTCATCTTATATTTATCTATCAAACAAAAATGACGACTTTTAAAGAATTAGCCACCAATAATGTCTGTTTATATTCATACTAGGTATCCCACGTAAAAAGTTTTGCGAATCTATATTTTCATACGTCCAAAAGCCGGGCTTTCCCTACTAAAATACTTAATCCAGAATAAATAATAGTTTATTCATTTATTATGCTCAAACTAGTACGCCTTTAGTGTGCTCTGATGCACTGGATGAGTGCATGCAAGGGAAATTGAAGAACAGAAATAATTATATATTATGTTGTGTTAAAAATAATGTTATTATATTGCACTTTCTTTATTTTGAAAACGTGGCGAGTCACCAATAATGCTACGCTAATAAAATAACTAAGGCTGTGTCAGCTAACTACAAACTGTGTACGCAAACATTATTAATACAATTAACAAATCCACGATAAGCATCTATAATGTAAGGTAGCTTACTTATCTGCTAATAAATTTTTTACTATTAAAGAATTTCAAATCTCCAATATTTTCCTTTCTACGTCATTGGTCTTATTACCAGTGGCGTAGGATCATTCTAGATTCTGACTGGCAGACTGGTGATCAATGGTAAAGTAGTTCCTCAGCTTCATCTATCAACATTTAGTTTATTTATTCAATCTCCATGTCAATAAATGTCTCAAGTGATTAAAATGCACCAAAATGTATAGCCGATGAGTAGAGTGTAGTTGTTAGTGTATTGTATATTTGTATGTAGTGTCCATGTACAAAATGTACAACCGTCAGTCGTTTGCGACTGACATCGTCAAATAACTCACTCAGACTTTATTTTACTTCTGTATGCAAATGCACCAATTAGCGGGTCTTACGTTTCTCGGTAGGTAATACTCATTATTTCAAGTTGGGATTTTTTCCTGCAAGCGTCGAGCGTACCGCAGCCGCGGTCGCTGTAATTAACCATGAACGGGACCCGTCCTTCAGCGTTTGCTTATTAACGTCTAATCTTTGTTGGCGCCCGTCGATCTTAATTAATTTAATTAAAGTATTAAGGAGTAGGTGAAGGTTGCGGTCCTCTCACTGAAATTTAAAAACTTAACGTCGCCGTCGTCGTAACGACTCACCGAGTATAGAAGGGGGAGGCGAATTAATCAAATAATACCGCGGAGGTGAGGGGCCGGCACCGCCCGCCCCGCACCCCCGCGCCGGCCCCGCGCGCGACCGCGTGGCTCAGTCGCGACCGAAACGCCGCACGGGGAAGTGTCGTCGATCCCCACAAACATAACTACTTTTTTCGAAGTTCTCTGTACAGTTTTGTTTTAAAGTTTTACAAGGAAGTTTTTGTGTGACCGGTCTTTTATCCTGTCGAACTTAAAGGTTAAGAGACTGCGCTCGGCGGTGTAGTTTCTTGAGTTCATACGTTTATTGTGTTTTTTTTGTTATTGTTAAGTTTTTTGTTTGGTGCATCGTGCCGGTGGGTAGACCGGCGGTCCCTTCGAGGCAGCAAGCCTGGACGCGCGGCCTACAGACCTCAGAGGACAAAGCCTTTAGGTAACTATCGGGAAGAAGTTTTAGGTCGTCGGCATGTAACGATCGAACGGTTTGAGCGTCGAACTGCAATGCAGCATGTTTGTAAACAGACTGCATCAACTAATAAACTATGACATGCTGGGCTCATTATAACAATAGGTTTGCTGTTAGACGTAGCTACTAATTATCGGTTGTGTTTATGGGACACTTGTTTCGGGAGTGATCGTCGGCGACGGCTCGCCGACTTCAAACACGGACCACGTGCTATTTCAGTGATTGTTTGGGATATGAGTGACAGATCGAAGTATGCTTTAAACCTACAACACTTTGTTATCGGTATGCAGTAGATTTTAATAGATATCTATTAACTTATAACTCTTTATTGCAAATCATAACATTTTCGCCGTTGTTTATAATGTTTTCAACTTATTTAATAGATGTTTACGTTTTAAATAGTTAGTTTGTCTGTTTTCTTTTATAATATAATTAGCTTCAAGACTTGGACAACACAGTAGGTATGGTGATTAAAAATAACCCAGGAAAAGCGTATGTAATTATTTAAAACAATGGAGATGTACAAAAACAAAAAGTGATTAAACAAATATCAAAATTAATATAAAAGTTTATCGACAAAGAAAATATGATAATAGATTACCCCATACTACAGTACCTCCAGAATAATTAATTAATAAGCATCTCGTGAGCACAACACTAATTATTTTACCGTCAGGTGAAACTCAATTACTAAGAGATAATTAAACCATCAAGGATTTATTTACTTTGAACATCAATTTTCTTTAAAATAAACCTACTTTTAATTAAAGCTTAACGAAATACAAATAGAGAAGGAGAGAGGCAACCCTTGCGTACGAGCGACTCATCGCCTCGCTGCGGCCCGCGCCGAGTCGCGTCGCACCGCGTCGCACCGAGTGCGCTGTTGTTATTGAGGACTTAGGCCTATTCGATCTCGACACCCCGTCAATGAAAGCTAAGCCGCAAGCCAAACAAAACATAACTGTTTTATTTGAACAGGATCATCATTACACCGAACTTGTTCACAGCGAAACACACGAGCCCAATTATGGTTCACGAATATGACTAGGACCGGGTGCGTGCAAATTATTTCATCAAATCATTCGTAATAAGACGGGTTAAAATTAATTTAAAACATGTCTAAGCAATATTATACGGACCACTTCATTTCATCGCCGGTTTAATTAAAAACGAGTGCCCGCTCCCCCCTCGTTTTCGGGTTGGAGTACCCCCTACGCCCGCCTGGGCGTCTCGCTCCGCTTATATTTAGATAATTGTACAATCATCTAAATTAATGAGTCCTCTCGTCCGGCCCTGGCCTCTATTGTATTATGTTTGCGCTGCCCGCACAGCGGATACACGGTGACAATTTTAATTTAAAAATTCTAATTAATACATTATTCATTTCGTGCTCGACTCCAAATATTAAATATTTCCCAAGAATTTTAATTTCAACGCTATTATAGATTAACTTTTTACATTACATTAAAAATATTATTACCTAATAGTATTGTAATGATACTTAGGACAGATATAAATAATGCCACGGTTTTTATTTTCTATAATGCGCTTAATGGGTTATCTATAACTACATGATTAAAATTTATTAGTTAGTACCTAGCACGGCAGCGGCGCGGCGCAGCGCGGAGGGAAGAGTACAATCTCAGTGGGTGTTCATAACTCCCAGTTGACGACAGTGATAGAGCTCAATGCAATTAAAAGTTTCACTACGTGCGTGGACGAGGCGCCTCGCGAATCTACCTTAATTTATGCCAGCGATAAGCCCAAGTTATGAGAGCCAATTAATTACTTATATTAACTAAGATTCGCGACTGCATATTATAACTGCTGATATCATTGCATCAATGAGCCTTGACTGGTAAAGAGCACATCAGTATAGAATAAACAAATTGAATGAGTTTGCGAAACAAAAGCAAATTGATATTTCGTGCATCGATGGTTTGTAAACGACAAGCCCGCTGATGGACAAATGGAATTAGTGACGCATCCATCATCGAATGCCCTCGCAAAATTAAATGTATCAAGCAACAGAAGGACGTGGCATGGAGTGGGCCGGACGCCGGGTACCCGGAAGGCCCGCGGCGATCAGCCTAATGAACCCGTACCACCCCGCACCCTGATTTATTAACGAATTAAATGCATTCTGGTGCACCCTCATGCAAAACTCATGCTTTATACATACCTACATAACATAATTAACAGAACCAAACAAGGGTTCATATCCAAAAGCAAACAAACGTTACACAAAACATTAATTACTTCTTTGTGATAAGGCGCTGAGGTATTAAACGTCATATAACCTCAAAACGGATAATGATAATATTAGTTAGTGAAACATTGCCGAGCAGAACATAACCAGTTCCGCTTGGCTAACTCTCTACCTACACATTAGTTCCTTACGTTTAAACAGCAACTAAACAACTCGCTTACTATGCAAATAAAGCTTGCTTATACATCTAAGGAAACTCACCAAATTCTATTATTGAAACAACAACGGGATATTCGAAACAACTATACAATATAATTCGTGTAAAATATTCTGGAATTGGTATTTCGTCTGTGATACATTTCGAATGAATACTAATATATTTAATACTGTAGCCAGATGCTATACCAAGTGCGGGGCGGGACAGGTGTTCGTTCCCATGTCTCTTTTATAAAAGCCTTTTATTCAGACAAGGATATTCTAATGCCACAAATGAGAGTTGATTGTTGAACTAAGAGGATTACAAAGTATCAATGACATCAATATTTAATGTAACTTTTATTTCACTTTAAGCTGGAAAATATTCAAAAATTCTTCACGAGTTATGGTCAGGCAATATGGCATTTTGTATTGAATAAATTGAGGCGATGTACTCGGAGTGATATTATTGTTGCATGTATTATTCAGAGGACAGGCCGGTAAGGGACGGCGCGGCGCGCCGCCAGACCTTACATTATTAAAGACGCGTTAGATGCCGCCCTAAACTCATAATCTGAGGGGCTTGATGTACGAAACATTGGTCGACAACTTCATAGCGCCGCAACTTTTTATCTTCGCGTATCAAATTCGCATCGCACGTATACCCAAGAACAGCTGTGTGGCAACGTTTATCTTGAGTTATAGCTAGACAGCGAAGTAAATCTCAGACAAACTATTTAAGGCTTGAATTGGAATTCTCATTGAGGCAGTAGGCCCGATGGAACACCTGCTATGATATCGCGCATGCCCTCTCCCCAGTCCGTAAGTCCACATTGACCAAACCGGTTTCCATTACAGGTTATAGCTACCTACTTATCCGTTTGGCGGAAACGAACCTCTCATGTAGCTTGTTGTGCATATTCTTAATACAATGTACAATTATATTTTTTTGTTTGTAAACTTTTTTAAATAAGCACCTAAGTTATATCTGTCACATTTTCAACGTCTGGTTCTGCGGTTATAATTTGAGCCTACCGTTTACAGTGTTATTAATATACACATATTCACACCTATGTATCTTCAAAATGGACTGCAGAGGTGTATTACAACATTTCCAATGTATGTCATTAGGTCACACGTTCCTATTGCCGTCTATCTGGCAATAGATCCCGACTCCATACTACTACTGAGAATTTCTTAACTGAAACATCCAATAACAGTGCTCGGGCATCGAACCCGGGACCTCATTATCGGCCGCACAGATAAGGAAACTTAGTCAAGGGACCAACCAGTCATAGTTCCGAGGACTTATCGACACAATACTAAAAGGCGAATAAATTTATAACAGCACCCTTTTAAAAGCAATGCTTTTAAATAGCATGCTTTTATCCTTATTATGCTATTCGTTTTTAGCTACATTTATTATCATTCAAAGCTGCGTTTGTTGTTTAAGTATCTAACTATAGCATACTCGAGTCGTTATTAGAAATTGTAGAGATATTTACAGAGCGATTACCAATATTACCCACGTTCCGGGAAGAAGCAATTCAAGTCCCATACAAAAATAAACAAAGTCAACCGCAGTTTATTTGTTTTGTAGGTAAGAGGGCCTCGGTCCATGAAATAATGATGTTTGAAGAATTTAGGAACAAGCGTTTAACCTCTATCATAATAACGAGATGCGCATTCCTTGAATTAAAGAATTTTATATAGCTCAGACCGCCGAGAGAAAAACAAGGCGCACTATTAACTATTCATACAGTTCATTCTTATTAAGTTTGTCGAATTAAATTGTACATTTGTTAATACATACCTTGCATTAATTTCGTTCGTTAAGATTTATTACATTTACTATAAAAGATTTCCTCATTTTGTTCAGACTTCTAAAATACGCACTCAGATTAAGGAGCAAATGTGTGGCTGTATGCTATTATTACACGGTGTTTACTGATTTCTATAGATTTAAAAAATTGTGTGATTTACCGATGGTAGTTGCAAGTTCAGATATGTTCTTTGAGTTTGATACACATATATTAGGATAAAGAATATCCTACGTGTATAAAGATTATCCAAGTAATCTGGCACATGGATCTAATTGCGCTAAGTTTTAAACCAAGTCAAATCGACGTAAACCATTGAAACGTAATTTAATAACAAAAATCGAAACATCTTTACAATCTTTTACATTTAAAATATAACTAGAATTTAATAAGAGACCAAAATAATGAAGCAAGAAGATATGCCAGGATCGTAGCAGTCTCTGCCGAACCTTCCAGTAAACAGACGTGACTTTTTATATTTACGTACATAAATAAAACAAATCAACTATAATTTTATAACAGGTAACATCAGCTTTTCAAAAAACATTAATTTATTCCATCCCTTTGATAGCAGTTTTCAATGTCAACTTTTGAAAGCTTAAATTCAATTGAACGCGGAGGCAAGGGGCAGGTATTATTCAGCCTCTAGCCAAAGACACGGTGATCTCCTTAATTTCTCTTCGCGTGCGGCCACTCGAGATATGCCAGTCATCCTATTTGATTGTGCAGGGGAATTCTTCTCGTAATTACTACTAATTATTGTTTTGAGAGCACTCAGCAATATGAACTGCTGTAAAAATCATGTGGGCTTGATCGCCGTGCATTATGTTTTATTGATTGTAATCATATTTAACTTAGTTCTTCTAATATAGCTTTCATTGACTTTAAAAACGTATTACCAATTATTACCTCAGTAAGTATTGTGAGAAATTAAATGTCCTTGTTTATTTTTAAATATTTTTCTTTAAAGCGTGCTCTTGTATACAGGTCCATCTAAAACAGCGCGACAAATAACATAAACAGGTTTTATAAGACCAAGTTCTTTTATTACTTAGGCCCAAGAGTATCTTTATTCAAGAAAGTGGTTTCATGATAAGAAACTTAAACATATCGTACAAATTACATCCATTGAACAACTGGACGCGGTATAAAGTGTTCGTGCTAAAAGAAAAGTTGAAATGAACAGCTATCCTTAGCTAATAACGGCAATAAGCGTAGTGAGACGAGGCCCATATTTCACCGGTTGCTATGGCAACGGGCGAGCCAAACACCACCATGAGATATACAGGCGTCGATATCTGTCTCACATCTACGTATTTTTCTAATGTAAGAACCTGCTTTGTAAACAGTTATTACATGTTTCATAATATAATAACGCCTTTAGTTACAATATTGTGCAACATTGTGTAATGTGAGCATGCGTTGTTCTTTGTTAAAGGCTAATTAAATTAATGACAAACGTATTATTTATTGTTTTGATTTATATTAATTAAAAATATTATTCATCGTACTGTAACATCAGCGTAAACAGGCCACGTCATTTTTAATGAAAGCCTTTGTTATGTGTCACAAATACTTACTTCATTAAAATTATTTTAATATTTTACATGTATACAATATTCATAAATGTTTTAGTTCATGTCAAGGCTTTTTACAGCTATAAATTGTTATATTGATAAATCCAAAATGGATTTAATATCATAGATTTAATGCTCAAGTAAGTCAGTTATGTTTGTAGTGATTTTACAGCTAAATCGTTAAGTCGAATTTGATAATATCTGCTGTGGACTGATAGCTAGAATGCAGAAGCCGGTCTAGGATTTTAGAATAATATACCTAAGCCTTTTTAACAGGAAATGATGTGGATTATATTTTGTTCGCTAAAGATGGAACAATATTGAATCTTTACTTATATTTGCTTATCCTAAATTAGTTCACTGAAGTACACGAAATGTATGCTGGTGATAGAGTTAACTTATTAAATTAATAAAATCATGTGCCGAATTCATCATTTTAGCAAGCCAAGCCGGGATTTACACATGAATGTAGCTACAGCCTCTGATGAAATCCTTATGAACAAATTAGCTTCAACCTGTCAATGGTTGAAATGCCAGTTAGGTATAATCGAAAACCTATTATACCTAGCCACTGGTGTGCCGCTGCGGCATTATACGTTAAAAACCTCGTGTGTACCAGCTATAACATAATAAACGCCGCAGTAATATCGACTACGATACGTATCCCTTTGTTAAATTCTAATCAAACCGCGAATGATAAACATATTCATTGTTATGAAAATCATAAGTCGACTTTAGAACAATTTGTTGCTTCATTATCGGCGCGTCCCGAGCGCTAACAGCAACTAAGTAGATAACAATCAGCTCAAGGCTTGTTCGAGACACGAAATTAATTAAAACAAGTTTGTTCGCGGATCCTATGCAGGGCGAACAAAGCCGTGCTGAGTCACTAGCTAATTACACCACGGCAGACGCCAGTGCGGCGCCTTAAATCTAACATTATCTTGAGCCTCATTACAACGAGCCCACCAACCACCGAGCATTATCAAAACGCCATCATAATCAATCTAACAACTATCATTCTTAAAGATAACAGATAAAAGAATTATACCCTCATTTGCAAGTCACATCAAAAATTGAAAATTGAATCACCCAAGACGATAGTCCGCACCCGAAGGGTTAAAAATGTCCTTTCATTGGCGCTTTGAACTCGCCAATATTCTTTTCTGAGGCCTTTCTGCGGAATATTGTTGTGATCGCGCCTTGTCATCGGGAATTTTAATTATATTCCGTGATTAATTATGTGTAACGAGTAAAGACGAGGCGGGGCTGTGGTCTGATAGCTGATAGATTGATGAGTATCCAAGAAGTTCTCAGTTTAGCGAGCTCCTTCCCGCGGCATTGTTTCCTCTTTAATTGTTACTTTAAACGCTATATTTTGTTTCATTGTTCCCCGCATAGTGAGCGATGTAATTTGATTTATTCGGCACACTGCGTCATTGTTGTTATTAATTTTATAATGGCGAAGACAATGCTGGTATTTACCTCGAGCTGATTCATCGTAAAAAGCTTATTATTTTGTGTAATTAATACTTGTTATTAGCTGCGTACACATATTATTTGGGAATCCCATCACTTTATTATAAATAATATGCATAACAAAATAAATGCATATATAGGACTTGTACTTAATACATTTGTAGAAAGAAGTCATCAAAAATGCATTTTAATTAAAATAAAGGCTTATGTAGTAATCTATTTTATAGTAACATTGCTATTTGAATTTAAATTTTAGAATATAACACGTTTGTACAAAACACAATTCCCTATAAGTAGGTGAGCGGTACCATTAAGCGCGTACTGGAAGGCATGGCTTATCTCTGCCTTTTAACACAATGAGCCATCTGTTCCGTTGCGACGACTGACGGCATCCATGACCTAATGACAGCAATACCTTCGCTATTATCTGCTTTTCTTATTCATTTACAAACTGGTAATTATCTTACTCGACTTTCAAATGTCATATTAAATTTGAAGCGAGAGATAGCGGTCACTACGAACGCTTGAAATTACGCCTATACTTAGATATACATTAATTTTAGCATACTCCCTAAGATTTAGATATCATAAATTTATTTTAAACCATAGATTAAATTACAGATAGTAATTGAAATGAAATATGCTATGAATGTTGTCGAATTTCATGATAACAGTATATCCTCGCGCACATACATAATATCGAGTGAATAGATCGTCCACTCCGAATGTAAATAGATTATACTGAGTGCTCCCCGCGGCATATATTATTAAACAAGCGATTACCCTCTAAATTTAGACCTGCATAGATACCGAACGATCCGGGAATCGCTACTACGCGCTGCCTGCAAATCCGACAGTTTTGACAAATTATGCGCATTCATTTGCACCGTCATAAATTCCTACTAAACTGTCAACGTATAACAACACACCAAATACGTTTAACAAAACACGAGGAGTCACATTGCACGACCTCTAGCCACTCAAAAATAGTTATTTCAAGAATGGTGTTAGACAGTTTTTGAAGATTAATGGCGAGCGTGTAATTTGCACACAAACATTTGTAATTAAAACGCTGTTTACGTCATATTTGTCGCTCGCTTCCCACGTCGCGCCGTTTTCTGTAGTTTATCTAATCTGCTCAGGGCGGGTTATTTGCACTCTGATAATACTGCGAATGGCCCTTCACGGATCGGTATTTTGCAACAGCGTTCCACTTTACGGTCGAGACTCGAGACATGCTTTTTTGCTAGTAAAACTTTATCTAAGTGTAATAAAATGGTAAGAATGCTTTTTGAATTATTTGAATGTGAATGCAATATCAACATGTATCGAGGGTCGGGAATGGCGTCGCAGGCACAGGGGGGCGCCGTCCAAATTGGCAACGGGTCGCGAGGGCTCTTTCCATACGTTAAATACACAATTTGGAGCTCTATACAATCAGTCAAATGAGCTCGCGTCGATGCAATCAATTACGCATCTTTTTTATTTGGGGTGAAAATCGACGAGTTCACTAGGTCACCGTTCGCTGTCAATAGTAATTATTTTTATCGGATGATACTTTTTTGGTTTCGGTTTGAGATGAAGATATAAAACGTTATCCTAAGCAAACAATGACGTGCATTTTTATTGACGGCGATGTATACCCTAATTATGAGGCCAGTCAGCATAAATTTATCTTAACGGGATTGATCGAAATGTATAATGATGTTTGTTTTGGTAAAATAACATGTCAAATATTCGAGAACTTTTTAAATAAGGATTTGATGACTTTTATTGGAGAAAAACATTGGCATCTTTACAAATTAGCAAGATAAATAAACCACATAATAGCTCTGTTGATAATACTTGGATAAATAAACAAAACAAATGACGAATGAGTTTATGTTAGTCAACTTTAACAAAGTGATATTGTTTCAATTTGTGTTACCTAAATCTTTGAATCCATCCTTGCTGATATTATGAATGCGATAGTGTGTTTGTTTGGTTCATTTCGCCTAGATTTTGAAACTGAGAGTGCCATGGGAGCAAAGTAGCGACATTAAGCTACATATATTCATAATATGACGATACATATATGTAAGATATCTCAGTCTTAAAGTACTTACATACACAATAGTATATAATATATAATTAAGTACTTAATACCAGGTCGCAGGTAAAATCTCGGACAAGTATAAAATATGTACCACGTGGATGGCACAGTGATGTATGATTACCAATGCTGTAGATGCGATCTTGGCACGAAACCTAAATCGCGTGATTCATAGATAGCTGTTCAAACACCGAGTGATCTTTTTGTCCATGTTACAATGTTGTTTGTAAAGACTTCTATGTCAAAAATGCACCAACACAGAAACTAGAAAGTGTCCTTTTTCAAATACCGTTGGATCTTAGTTCTTAATCGCTCTTTATTCAAAGCTAGTTTTTACCGTGGCTATGCATTCGTGGTTATAAAGAAACTATTCACAAATATCGTACATTTATACCGGGATAAAAATTAGTCTCTAATTTTATTTCCCATGAACTATGTCTGTCCAAAAATGCATTTTGTTCCGGTGCTTCGTTGCTATCCGAAAACAACACAACCAATAATCAATCACACATTCTCATTAATAATATTAGTAAATATATATACAGAACAGCTGTCTCAAGAGCTATTTAATTATGAATAATTTGACAGTCAATTATTTTATACATAATGGCAATGTCAATAAGACAACAATGACATGCTCATGCTCATGTTATGCAAGAATAAGAGCCGATACGAGACTCCTTAGAATAATTACAGACGGATTAAACACCAATCAAAATATCTATTACCTATCAACATCTAATATACATATGTATTTTAAGATGCAGTGAAGTAGAATACAAATACGATAAGTTCTGAGTAATGCAAAAGTTTTTGTTTTATACGCAAACTTTAAAGTTCACATATATTTGTAAAAGGTCACCGATGCACCGTACGATATCTAAGCAAAAGAGCTCATGCAAACTGGGCAAAAATTATCTGTTCATCTATAATATAAGTATGGATTGTGTCAAATACCAGCGCCAAAGGAACTCGTTGATGTTTAAATATAATCTTAACTTGTACGATGTAGGACTTTTCATTAATATTCTAAGTGACCCTACTTCTAATGCGGCGTTAGACCTATTTGAGATATATGTACAACAACGACTTCCTTTGTCTCCGATTATTACATAATAAGCTAGTATCTAAGAATAAGCCACGATGGGGCTAACATATTATTCTGTAATAAAAGCCTCTAAACAAAAAAATAATAAAAAAAGTAAAATATAAGTACGTAAGTATAAGTGTATTTTTAAAACATTAAATTAAATATTAAAACATAAATTACTAGTATCCTTGTTAATCCTTCCAGTTAAGCTAGAATGCTTGTGTTAGGAGTAGGATCATATCGGTAGTGCAATAGGTAGATTTCGAACCCTCGACTCTCAATTGCAAGTCTTATGCCTTATCCATTGGGCAACCAGGCCAACTACCGCTAAACTTACAATTGCATATACAGGGTGTCCGGTAATTAATGGATGGCTGCTGTAAAGCAACCGAAACGTCGGGGCAATGTGTAAACTTAAATATAAATAGTTGTAATTAGAAAATATATAGCTTAAATAGTAGTAAAGTTCAATAATAGTAGTGTTAGAGTTTTCAAAATTATGTAATAACAGTGTTTAAAGTAAAATAAACAACGCGACAAAATCCGTATAAAGTGTTTAATTTCAATGTATATTCAATGTAAATTCGCGTAAACATACAATATTAATGATAAAAAAAAATAAAAAATATATATATTCAAAAGTGCAAGCATAGCATACTTTTGACTGTCTATCTATTAGCATATTTAGTGTTTAATAATAAAACAACAAAAAACCGATGAATTTCATTCATTTATAGTCGTAGTATACAAGAAAGTTATACATGGTAATTAAAAAAAGAACATATCTCAGGTAGTAGTTAGGATAGACTTTTTCATATTTTTTTCTGAACGGCCATCAGTTACACTATAAGACATTTCTAGGTTATCCATTAATTACCGGACACCCTGTATACATAGTTGAGGTCTTGTAGTAGTATATTCACATTTTGCTACCTATGTCTTTAGATCTCACGTATAATCTACAATTCTCCGCCATACACGATTTGCTAATTCGGCTTGTCAATTCTTTGCACTCTGACGACTAATTTGGTTCCGACGGATAACCACGTTTCGGATGTTATCACCAGTGAGACATCGTCGAGTTAGTCCGTCAAAACGGGACGGCATTAGGCTTGGTAAAAAAAAGATTTAAAACTAGGTACTTGTGAGATATGACTGAACCTATATCATAATAGAACCCTGCCAACCCTTTAGCGTGTATAGGTGTGGTGATATGTTCAGTTGTAGAACTATGAATAATCTAACGCTTCATACAAGTTTTAGGGAAATACAGCTTACAAATAAATTACATGGCGCATTTAAACCAAATTAAATTAGCACAATTTAAACGCTTTCGCGTGTATCGTTTCACATTTTTCAAATGGTTCACGAACATTTGTGATGTGTTATTATGTTTGAGTATGTGTAATTTTGAATGGTATCAAGTATTAAGGATAACTGTCATTGTGCTAACGGAAGGTCGCTTACTGTTCGCTGGTCGAGGTTTAAACTGTGAGTTAGGCATGAAAATTAAAATCAAAATCAAAATAAATTTATTCAAATTAGGTTACAAGGTAACACTTATGAATGACAAAGTTACACGTAATTTTTTTTCTGTGAATTTACATTTACTGCCACGTTCAGCAAAGCAAGGGTGTGTAGGGCTCATGAGAAGAACGGGCAAGAAACTTTAACTTTAACATGTAAAGTTATAAATCGGTTGGCCGAATATTGAGTAAGCAAATTTTCTAAAGCAATTTAAGCCTATTAATCTATAAACTTTTAAAAATTCTTAATAATATTACTATTTAGAGAAAGACGGTGATAATTATAACGGCTTATTAATGTTCCTAGTAGGAATTCCATCACCCACATACAATTTTTATGAATAACTTGTGCAAGGACCATAGCAATTTTTAAGACTTTTTCTGCACACTGTCCTCTTTATATGCCTTTAGCTATGATAAGTGATCTCATACTCATACGCGCTGTTTAGCGCTTTAGTAATATAATTTTAAAATACTGACTCACTCTCGTATAAGTTATAACATTGGTATGGATAGATTTCACAGAAGTCTAGGTGTTCTTTGTGCCCATAGTTTGAATGTCTGTAAATTCCCCCGCGACACAGAATTGACACAAAGAGTAATTTTAAAAATAGAATTCGAAGATACGGTGATATTCTTTCAAGACTTAATTATTGACTAGGCGAATTTTACCAAGAAAACAAAACTAAAAAGCTAACAATTAGCAGCAAATCGTTTGCCAAACACAAAATCGTCCTAAACCCGATGTATTTACGGGTACAATTACCCGCTATTCCTCGCGGCGTGAAATGCGTTTCCGTGCGAGCCTTATCAGCAGCGATCTTCCGGTGACTCTCTACTATTGTATGCGAAACCGACCTGCTGGATCGTTTTGATATCGTTAAACTTAAACACTGGTAAACGATAGAAATCGTTGTGTATATTCATTAAAAGAAACAGTGCTCCTGATCTAGTGAAATTATACCGTGTGAATAAGCAACCACAGATTGTTCTTGTTTAGTATATTTAGATAATATTGCCTTACGTTATGTGAATGTTATACATTGAAATAAAATTACTTTAAACTAATTATGTCGCGTTGTTTATTTTAAATCACTTTTATTACATAACTAGCTGACCCGCACAACTTCGTCTGCTTCATATAAGATAATTTTCCGTTATTGCAACATTTTTCATTGATACTCTGCTCCTATTGGTCGTAGCGTGATGTTATATAGCCTATAGCCTTCCTCTATAAATTGTCTATCCAACAATGGAAAAATTTTTCAATCCACACCTGTAGTTGCTGAGATTAGCGCGTTCAACCAAACAAACTCTTCAGTTTTATAATATTAGAATAGACTTTGGAACTCTACCGTCTTATGGATTAAAGACGTAGCTGCTCAAAAAATTCTTTTTTATGAATTTAGTTACAGATGCGTCTTTTTGTACCTACAAATCTTAATTTCGGAAATATTGTAGATACATTTTTCCCTTTATAACGGCAGAACTATGCTAACTAAAAGTGTTTTTAAATAAACAACGAGATAGAAACCGCATACATTGGTTTAATTTTAGTGTATTTAGACTTGCATACAACAAAAAAATATTATTTTAGAAAAGTGTCTTTTCGCACGATTTGTGCGAACAATTTCGTGCGAAACGACTACTAAGCCGAATATAAATGCGTAACTCGAATACTATCTCGATAACAATGTTCAAATTTAAATAGCAAGTTGCGTGAATTAATATAACAAGTCTAAATAATAAAGAAACGCTGGGCTTGTTAAAATTTAAACGTGCGAAGTTTTAACAAGGCCGATCCACAACCTTTGCCACACTTAATAGTTTACTTATTATAAGCTCACATGGTTATTATAAATGCTAAAATAACTACACTCTTAAGTTTTATAAGGCCAAGCCATGACAACAAGGCTTTCTGACTTACAACTAAAGACAGAAATGATTCGGTCCACAGACAACAGAGAGGGATGCATTTATATGTTGAAGTCGTAAATCAATAGCTCTATCCCACTTTGTTATATGAACCCGTCCTTCTCATCAGCTGACCGTAAGTGACTCACGTTGAATAACTCAGTGAAACATGTAATTATGTACAAACTCTTTGTTGTGGTTGTAATTTTTTATTTAATAATCTTTTTTCTACAACTAGCTAACCCGCGCAATTTCATCTGCTCGCATAACAGAATTTGTCCCGTGTTTGCAACATTTTTCATTGATGCTCCGCACCTATTGGTAGTAGCGCGATATTATATACTAGGTGTTTCTTAGTATATTGAAAACCTCTCAGGGGGTGATTATACTTGTTATTATGAACAACATTTGTTTTGGGACATGGCCAAAATAGCGACAAGAAAACGGCTGTTCCATACAAAATTGAACTTTGACCTCGACAAAATGTATGGAACAGCTGTTTTATTTTTCGCGGTTTAAGGTGTAACAGTCCTTTTTTAATATAGCCTATTTTACGCGGTGATAATATAACTTTCCAATGGGGGAGTAATTTTTAAAATCGGTTGTGTAGTTTTTTAGTTAAATCATTACAAACAAGTCCTGTTTTGTTCTAATTACCTTTAGATACAAAATCTTTGTAATGATACTTAGCACATTACATATTCTTCTGAAGTAGGCAATAGGAACTTACATATATGTCCCAGGAATGACATCTATTTTATAAAGCATAATACATGCGTACACATACATTATTTATCTACGATTTTTGAACACATAATAATATAATGGTGAGTATATTTACTATCGACACAGTTACACTCTGTTGATACCAGAGATTAAGATTGTAATTAGGGTTTCCAGAACCGGGTCTGTTTTTGAGAACCGGAAATTTCGGTATTTTCTTATAGGAACCGGTACGTCCCGGTTCTATCGGGATTTTCGGTTCTTTGTTGTTTTTGTAATATAATCATCATCGCGATAGGTATTTGTTTGTTTTTATTTCCTAAGCATTCACTTTAGTTTTGAATATTTGAATAGTAGCAAGACTAGCAAGAAGTAAAATGTAAAGTTATAGTAAATAGTAGTATGAATATTGCAATTAAAATAAAATTCTCGCAAGTACCGAAAGAACCGGGAATCAAACTTTATTTTCCGGTTCTATTTTACTGACAAAAGAACCGGGAATTCCCAGTACTTTCGAGACCGGGATTGCCCGGTTCTGAACCCTTATTGTAATATCTGGCTGCTATTGATATTTTTCTTACAGAATAGCCGAAAATACGGACTCACTCGACTCGACGAAAAGATTCGTTCTCAGATCCTAGGTTATTAAACACTAGCTTTTGCCGGCCGCTTTCCTTGAAGTAGGTTAGAAAAGGTTACGTTAGTAAAGCTTTAAAAAAAATAGCTTATGTTACTCGGTGATAATATAGCTTTCTAAAGGTTAAATAATTTTTAAAATCGGTTAACTATTTTTATCCTTACAGAGAAACTAGAAATCAAATCTTTCCTCTTTGTAAAATTAGTATAGATAAGTGGAAACTTAGGCCATGTACTTTATTACTAAATTACGCCTTATCTTTATGTTCGGCCCAGTATGTGTTTCTTGCTTTTCTCTCTTGAGTTCTCAGGATTCACTCTTTTTCTTCTCTTGAATTTAAATCTCTTAGAACTCTGTTTTTGTATAATCCGTATTTAACACCACAGGTCCAGATCCTCGCAACGTTATGAGGAAACAAAGCGTTTATTTTCCTTTCGGCCAAAAAGTTTAGCGGTCCTCCTATTTTTTGTATACGGGTACACTAGTTAGCATTGTTCGGTGGCATATGACCTCTGAGGCTGACACCACTCATCAGCGCGAACAATGGCGAGGTGCGCGTGCGCACTTGAACGCTTCGCTACCTGTTTATGAATTATTTAAACGTTTTAAACTTTTCCATGTACTTTGTTGACCTCAACATACAGTTTCCGAATGAGGTTTGTTTATTTCAAATCATAATGCTGAGATTTTTTTAAATTTAATTACTTGTGTTTTGGGCCTGTATATGTATATACGATGGAACTCTGCTCTTTGTTTGTCTGTATAAATACTTTAGATAATATATTTGGAAATCTTCTTTACGCTTTGTAGCTTACATTCTGTCATGTGGACCACAGGCTCAAATTAGAATGTTACTATTGATTCGATATACGCAAATCAAACAACATCAAACTCTTTGAAAAAAGTAACGAAATGTCATATTACTGTCACCTTGTTTGATAACAATAAAAATAAACAAGTTGACAACAAACACATTAGCATACACTGTTTTATGAAATACCAGTGCTTAAATTGTTTGTATTTTATAATTTAGCCTTGAACAAAAGATAATAATATTGCCCATTATTCTTAGGAAAAACCTAGTTTTAATGAGTTTGATGAATAAAATTAAAGCGTCTGCTGACCTCGTTGAGAACAACGGGCGAGGTAGTTTGGCACCGTACTTATTTATTGTTATTACCAGTACCGTTACAGTATTTATGTCACATTAAAAAATAACACGCGAGAGGAACTTTGACACGGCACCAATTATTCAACAGAAAATAACTTTTTAAATCTCTCTTTTGCGCGGCAATTTATGGCTTACAAAAGTACTAAATTTTGAATAAATATATTCTATAAATTATCTTCAATGATAATAATAGTTTTCGGCGTCACGAAGTCTGAAGGGGAAACAGATGGGGGACCCCTGCCGGCTCGTTAACTACACATACATAGATACATTTATTTTTATCTGCCAATTTACCCCAATCTTCTCTATTGTAGCACTGATGACAGTTGACTTTAAGCGACAAAATGTTAATTCATCGGCAATGAAAGCATCCATTTATATAAACTTATTATAATTAACAATAAAACCTTGTAACACAATCGTCTTATTTTATATTCAGAACACATTTTTATGAACAAAGTGATATAGTTGTAAGTAACATATTCAGCGTCTATTTGAATTAAAAGAATGCGATAGAGTGCGTTAATGTGAATCTTTAGACAGTAGTACAACATTCAGTAAAAGCTTTCACGTTAAAAATGATCCTCGGCCGATCGTTTCAATGGTCCAACGGATTCCTGTGCCGTCCAATAAAACACTAAGTGTGAAATCTTGTTTTTGTTTTGTAATAATTCACGATAAAAACGCCGGTCAAGTATGAGCCCGTTCCTTCTTTCAAATATCTTGAAAGTTTGGACCAAAGTGTTAAAACATGTCAATTATTAATATTGTGTAATGCCAGCAGCTGACTGTTTTTCTTCAAGGTAGAAGTCTTAAAGAACATTCTTGAGATAATTAACACGTAAGGTTACATAATTAAAATAAGATTTATGTGTGTGCTGCGTAACATAATAAAATATAAACGACTTATAAACTTAAGTTTTATTACTAGTCGCATTTATGCCAAGACTGTTTTAACCATTCAAAACAATATTCTTTATACAGTCCGATCTATTTAGCAAATAGCTATCACATTCAGAGGCAATTCCATAGACATTCCATTTTGGAAACTATATAAGCAAACTTATCCTTTTTAAAAGACATCTCTCTGGAAAATATATGTCACATTCAGCCAGCAAAAGACAATTCCGTAGACATTCCATTTTTAAAACTTTATTAGGGAACTCTAAAAATAATTGTGTGTCGTCGGCGCGGCGCGGCGCTTGCGTCGACGTCCACGGGCCGTATCTCCGGGCGCGCGGCAACAAAAGCGTTATCTTATCATTACCGCCCCATCCCCGCCGATAAATTACCATAACTCTCATTTACATGCACCTACGTACCGACGCGCATTGTTTACGACCCACAGATGACGGATTTTCTTCCGCTTTTGCTCCGTCTAAAACTCGGATTCGGTAATTTCAGAGTTGTATTTGTATGTGCTGTAGGGAGCGTGTATTTTTGTTTTGTTACGACCGTTGCTTTTGTAAAATAAATGCATAATAAATTAATAACACTTATGTGTTTTCGGGATAGTATTAATTGAATACCATTCTGAGTTTTATATCAAATGCGATAATTTACATGTATCCGAGACGTTCTCTTAAAGTAAAAGCATGCATTACTAGTCAGGAGCCAATAACTTTCAGTGGAAGATTTTCAGCGATGCCAAGGAATGTTCGTTATGCTAAAAGCTATTTTATTGTCACTAATTAATTATGTGTTTTAAATCTCGCCAAGAATGTAGTCCATTAATTCGTTGGTTACAACATTCTGATACAGCTGTCTCTGTAATACAACTTAATGTTTTAATGTGCACTCAAATTTGGGGAGCACTGATAAAATAGGAAACAAGACTTATATTACTCACTTACAGAGTAGTTATCCGAAAGAGCTTTTAAATCATTCACAAAACACTAATGGACGTGGGGTAGGGCGCGGGGTGCGAGTGCGCGAGGGAACCCCGAGCAGATGTAGTCCCTGGCGAGCAATCAAATGGAGATATAACAATATAAAGGTGTACGTTTGAATTGACGAGAATTGCAATTCGACAGCAACGTACACCGTTCTGTTGATACTCATTTTAATATTTCTACATTTCTATCTAATTACAAACATGAAAAAATGTCTTGCATAAACAAAAGAAAAGGAACACTTATGTAAAAAGAGAGGTGTCATGTCGATAGATTAATTAATTTGACAGTTTAAAATGTTCTTTTTAAAGGACAGTGAGAGGAAATGAGTTGTGAGATGGACATTATCATTGAGGTAGAATTTCGTATAGGAGCTTCCTACTTTGTAAATCAATTCAACATGACGTTTTAATACAGTTTACAATAACAATATCGAAATGTGCTTTGGTAGCCTCCTTGACACGTATTCGAAGCATATTCTAAAGCCCTTTAATTACACTACTTCGTCTGTCCTTGTGCCATTTACCAGATTGGGCCAGTTTCCAGCTATTTACATATAATAAAAAAAACAACGTTAAAAATAACAGTTCTCCGTTGCCACATTTTGCTCCTATAAAGTATTTAGTGGAGTTTAAAAATATATTATTCGATGTTTCCGTATTATGCAGGTACTGTTGGAATAATAAATGTCGAGGGGTCTGCAAGGGGAGCCCGAGTGCCATTATTATCGGCGGCAATTTAATTAGATTCCCTGCGTTATTACCACTGATTCGTTTTATAATGCCCCTCTAATATCCCTCCACTGCAGCCGACTTGCTTATTGTACAAACTTAATCAACATTTCGAATTACCATCACTGTTAAAAAATTATAGGTGGCCAGTTATATTTATTGTCAAAAGGTTTATGATTACCAACATATTTACTAAGTTTATGTAATGAAATGAAAGGTTGCAGTTACAACATCAACAACAATATATTTCAGATTAAACTAAAATTCAGTTTAAGAACCATAAAATTACTTTCTGAGCGACGGAATTTTATCAGCCGATGCAATCACCCGCGCCGATAGGCTTCCGGCTCATCGATATTCGTAACGAATCGTCGAAATTCAATAATTATCCCGAACACGACTTCATTCACCAAAAAACATTATAAAAAGGTGTGAATGAAAAGAGGAAGGCAGCGGTTGGTTTTTTGGGGCGACACCGAGCCGGCCAATCGAGGCGGTCGCTCGGTGACGGTTTAAGTTCACGTGGCGGTTTCAAGTCGTGTAGTAGATAAGATTAAAAGTGGGTAAGCGGTAATCAGTGCGCGACCAAACTGGTTGAATGGAGTCCGAACGGCGTTCATTCATGAAACCGAGATGCCATCACGCGAGGGACACCGCCTGGCCGCGTCGCGCATCGCCGCTAACGCAACGTGTTTCTTCGCACTTGGCGCTACAGTTCGATTGGAAATGTCCCGACCACACATACCTGTCAGCAATTACGAAAAGTGCCACTTAATTAAGTTAATCTTAGTACATTAAGTCGTTTCAACAATTGAATTTATCCACGAGGAATTGAGAGCTCGGCTTATGCGGAATAATGCCAATTAACAGTGTCATTGAGTATCTCTATATGTCAGTTGCTCGCACGCCAGTCGGTTTCCTCATTACGGTTTATTATAGTGTTTGTTACAGGTGTCAGTAATTGCTACAATCTTAAACATTTAATTGGACACGTGGTGGCCGTTGACGATGAACAGAGGACTGGAACTGGATCATATATCCTCCGAATTCACAAAGTTATGATGGGAGATTAGATAAACTTTATTTCATGGGGCTTTGATCTGTATACAGGTCGAATCAAAGTGTAGGAAATGTGTTAGTAATATTTTTATTAGCGGCCTTTAAATTTATAGTTTGTAGGTATATATGCGCCCACGCACACGTTTCTCTCAATAAAATAGTCAGCGCTGCGCCGGACCACAGTGGAACACACATAAATAGGTTTATTCTGAAACCAGTTATCATGATGAGTGTTTCAAATCTTGTTTATTTGTAATAAATGATCATAGATCATCCGCTATCGTTTAATACTTCACTGGCTGAGATAATAAAGTATGCACGTATAGATAGTGGAAGCTCGTAGAATAGAAAATGACTGATCGAATGTTTACTTACACGCTTGTGTTGAAATATTGCTTCTTTATTGTACAAGGGAACAAGATAAACCTTTGTAGTTTTTTGTTACATACAGACAGGCATTCAATTCAGTGTCATTTTTGACTGACTACGATTTATTTTCTAATGCTATTCTACGTAAGGCTGTTGCGAAGATAAACATAAATGTAGCTAAAACGTAAAATTTCGTGCAAGGTTTATTTTTATAGGTATCGCTTTATGTACTATTAAACATGATTATATATCGTAAAACAAGCGTTTATTTATCGTGTAGAATATAAATACACCACGTGTGCAAGCCGTGCTTTGATTACAACCTTGATCTCTTATTAATTTTACGCCTATTTTCACCTCGCCCTCAGCGATGACTCATGCGTCTGCGCATAGGCAGATAGACAAACTTATTAGTTCCATGATTCACTCTCGCAACGGTATCATTCAAAGTAACAATTTTAAGGTTTAGTATACGTTTTAAGAAATTAACAATGTCTGTTTTTCGTTTCAGGTAATACGAGTTCTGGTATTTCTATACTCTAGGACAGGTTAAACAGTACGGTATGAATCGTCTAAACTTTATTGCAAACTTGTCTAGCGAGGTATGCAACATTCTGTGGCCTTGTACAAAAATTAAAAAGAAAAATTTCAATCGTCGGACGTGGATGTGTTTTGTTTGTTGTCCTATTCCAAATTATAAGATGTAGGTAATATCTTGTGGTGAGTTTAATATTATGACAAACATTCCCGTGTCCCGGTCCCGCGGAGGCGCGGCGGGGCGCGCGGGGCGGTGCGGCGCAGGGGGCCGGCCGGAATGCGGTCTACCTGCGCGGGACCACTGCTAATCAATTTAGCTTTTATTATCGTACCAATAACGCTTCATTACAACTTCTAGATTTATGCTCACGTTGTTTACTTTGCTCTCTAACGTTTTTGTGACCGGAACATGTACCGGCTCCGGCGCGGTTATAGTACTTTGGAAACTTGCCTAGGATATTTTTTATGAGCGGGTTACGTTGGTAATGTTCTGTCGCGCTCGTTAAAGCGACAAGTAAAAGAGAAAATCATACGCATGGAAACGGCCCGGTCTGGTACAGACACGAGTGCTTTTATTCTAATGCCAATGGTACACGCGACAAATAAAATGTACCATTTAGTGAGTACTCGGTGACAGTCGTATGAAAATTTTAATGTAGGTTGTTATGTTGGGTATAAAATTGTATCACAATAGTAATGTCAGGGCCGGGGACCACCTGGCAACCGTCTGTCAGTCGCGTCAAACGTCCATCAATGTTGCTGGGCCGCGCTTATTATCCCGGCTTTCTATAATAAAACTTTTAATGCGCTCGTCAAGGCGGCGTTGAAGCGTGTTACATGGACATGGGGATATGTCGCTTTAGAACATTCGGTTTTTAAAATTTGGACTTCAGATTATATCACACATAGATTGTACCACATACGTCATCATCCTTTTTTTTTTTCAAATCCTTTAAGTACATTTTGCCGTAATATCTGCAACATTAATGAGTAGCAATAGCTTACTGGCAAGACCAGAACTTTTAACATTACACATATTAAAAGCTAATGTTGTACGCTTAAAGCCCAAAGGAAAATATCGTAAAGAAACATACACACCAGTCTCTGTCTGGATCTCCGTCAGCACACGTAGCCGTGATAGTCTATAACGCCATCATGATAAAAGGACATCCACGCTCATTCTTAATTGTTAGGGTTGGTTGAAATAACCGCGTGAAGCAAGGATTTCTGTCTCACTTAGTCTACCGAATTCTTTAAAACGAGTAGTAATTAAAGAGTCGTCAGATTATCTAACGCAAACATGGGATTGCCTGTACAAACTGACGTGTTTGCTCGGGACCATAATGACTAGGTCTCGCGCTATAAAAGTTCACCGACGCCCACGCATGGTGCATAAATCTCATAACTCCGTATGTCTGCATCATTAGAGGTCTATGACTTATGATGTTAAAACTCTCATTAGAGGGATTAGCTGCTTTTTAAATTGGCTATAATTTGATTTATTGGACATAAACTAATATTATATTAAACATTGCAAACCAGTTTCTGACTGCGGTTTCGTGAATACCACGGGCACGCATAAAATATCTGTGTCAATCCTGGTCGAAGTATATCTTGTGTGCCAAATTGTACCAAATACGTTCTGCATGATTGAGTAATAAACATCTTCATAAACTATTACGTTTATAATATTAGTAGAAAAGCGGTTTTATAGCTTTAAGTTTCAACGAATAAGAGACAGAAATTAAGCTATTCAATAAAAGTTCCGTTTTTACTTTTAGATATACAAAACGCTAAAAACAAAACAATTTGGATTAACACTATTAGATTGACATTAGTTTCTGAGAGATCGGATCCCGTTCGGACCGCCCGCCGCTTTCAAACCACTATCCTCGTCTGATGTCAGTCAATGTCACTCTTCATTCATTCACAGATAACAAGAATCCGAATCACCAATGCATTCGTTCAGAAACCACTTTTTTCTCAAACAAAAAGTTTAATTCTTTAACTACCTTAAAAAATGACAGATGCTAATAAAAAATGAATAGATTTGTGTATAATCCTAAATTTTTCGATTTCCGAGGTCCCCTGTGGACAAACGGTTTAGATGTTAAAAACTTCAACCGTATTTTAATTACTTACATACATAAGAAGACCCCTTTATATACCTAAAGGGGTAGGCAGAGTTAAGTATATTATCACATCAACATTTCGCCAACTATGCTTTATGTCACAAGAGGACAGGGCAATTTTCCAAAAAATATCTACCTATCATAAAATACACGTGCTTCTAACTTCTATAACATAGCATCACATTCTTAATACCTGAGAGCTATGCTTAGATACTCTTCCATAGTAAGAGAAGGAGTTAGTGTCGTCTACGGGGCCTCGAGCCAGTTCCACTTTTTACAAATATTTTCTTGACAGAACCAATTTGGCTGTTCAAATCGGGGATCTAAATCTGGAATGGACCTACACAAAAATTTACACCACTATAATATGAACAAGACAGTATTACTCAGACTATAGGTAATTTTAATATCTACATAAAAAGACCGTACCTACAATACCAAAGAAAAAACTTAGTTTGTCATTTTAGTCTACGTTTTATTTTTAAATTCAGTAATACACGTGTAGCAATTATTGAGAAAACCGAGCGTTGTAAGTGAACTAAGCAAAACACCGTCTAATTTTAATTAGTTGGTAAACAAAAATATTTGTGAACAGACGGCATCGTTCTTTGCCCCGGGCTTACGGTAATTAGCCCGTAATGAAAGAACGAACCAAACAAACGATCAACATCGCTCTCGACTTTTTGACCACAATTATGAGTTATAACAGATAACAGTTATTTTTCAAATTACAAATGATACACCTGGTCTTATTATTTGAAATTCTTCAGATTACAAATTTGAAAATCAGTGTTTAAATTGATAAAACTCTCCTCTTTAATACGTATATAACTTTGTGTTTAAATTTATAATAATTAGTTGTTTACATTAAAATGTTTGACGGCCATGATACCCGTTCGCCATTCGGGATCCATGATCGAAAAGTCATTCTGCAGATTTGGAATAACTCTTTTTTACATTAAGTGTAGTTTATGAGTCATTTCAAACCCTGAAATATTTTACGTTGAGGAACTAGACGGGTAGAGGGCAGCAACTTTTTAGTGCCAGGATCCACAGGGTGATAAACGACAAATATGTAATACTTATATCCTGTTGTCAATAATGTCTTTCCAACGAAACATGAATAACCCGTGTACATATTAATGTTTTGTTTGGAGACTATAGGCTGTTTTCTTCTGCTTTTCAGCCTAAAGCCTTTTGTCTTCATCTTTCATGCCCGCACCTACAGACAGTAGTAGGCAGAGGAGTGCTACACCCACATTTTGATTTGAAGTTCCACATAACAGGCTGTGAGACATGCTATCAAGCGACTTCATTCGGCTACTGAGAATTTTCAATCAGAAAAACCCAATTAAACTAAGCAATGTTTCTTTATTTTTCGCGGTAATTTTCAAATATAGAATATGGTATACTACTTTTAATTATTTGCATGATTGGCGTGCTATGTTCCTTTCCATCTAATGTTATGATCCTTTCCCCAAACGGGACATTATGTCTTGCTCCACAAATGGTTGTCCGTAGCGGGTTTATTTTTGTGTCCGTCGTTTCATTGTTTGACTGCCAACTGATATACGTAGACTAAACATAGTGCCATAGTGCAACAGTTGACTTAAAATACAATTGTATTTTTGCAAATGTAGTAATTGTAGACAATGATGCCAATTCTGTTGTCACAAAATTCTCTTATCTTAGCTAAAAATCTCTAAAATTTAGTTTAGTCCTATCACTTTTAGCGATTTCAGAATACAAAATGTCGTTTGACAGGACTAATCTAAATTTTAGAGATTTTTAGCTAAGATAAGAGAATTTGGTGACAACTGAAGTGGCCACCAATGTCTTCAATTTGCTGTCTAATGGTTCAGAAATAAAAACCTGATGAGTTCTTCTAACGCATATATTATTAACAGTGAATTCCTTTTGTGAGTTGATCCTCAGACATTAACTACAGAGTGGCTAAGCCATTCACACGAGCGATGATGGCTTTATCCCTGCACCTTGTAATTACGAACACTTAAATGTAGTGCTAATAATCTATGGATATAGTGGTCATAATGCTATAGTAGAACCTTTTATTTATTTGTTGAGTGCATCGGTTGGATGGCGCAGCGAGCAAGCAATAGCATCGCCGCGCCGCCGCCGCGCCTTTTTGAAATCTTCTGCATACCACACGGACCAAACTTTGAGCAATCCACAAATTATTGTTTTGATTCGTGGTGTTATTTGTTTCTATTAATGGTATGTGTATAAAGTCGCCTGTGACACAAGACATGGACCCCTATTTCGAGAGAATATTTAAAATATTCATAAAAATAAATATATATATACTTACTTGTATTTGCCATAATTAATGGTTTATCGGCTTTAATATAAAGTCACACACCTGTGTCCTTGAACCCTTATATATTATGTTTATGTATTACACTACACTTCGCTAGATACCATTTTAGGTTCCACGTTATACAGAACGAATCTATTGCCGTCTACCAGCCAAAAAATTTAACTACTAATCTATAAAACAACACATATCTACATACATAATCTTACGACCATAGCGTCGAAAAAGTAGGCAGTGGTATATTCCACCCACTTTTTCCAACTATGGATTAAGGTCCCACGTATTGCTGATAAACGGGCATTTTACCAGACTTCGTGCTGTCAACGAGAATTGATATATAGAAAAACCCAATAACAGTTTGCCCGGGAATCGGAACCGACGCCTCAAAGGTCTTGCGTAATAAATGAGCTATTGGTATGTACCCTAACGCTGCGCCATCGTAGCAGTGGTAATAATAATAACAAGAAAACAAATTATTATAATTGGCAATACCACGAAAGCCAGAATGTGTCACTAGCCAGTTGCACTCACTGATCGGTAAACGATTAGCGAGGTTAAGCAACGTTGGGTGCGGTCAGTCTATAGATGGGTGACCGCTTAATGGTATTTGATCTGAGCGTCTCCGTGCTTCGGAGGGCATGTAAAAAGTCGGTCCTGGTTGTTGCCAAATTGACAGCAGTCATTAAGCCATGTCAGAGGCCTACGGGCGGCTTGAATAACTCTCGACAACAGGTTGGCCACAAACCATACGAAAAAGAAAGAAAGAAGAAGTACTCTGTCTTGCGGTTTCGATACCCATACGGGGCAACTGTTATAGGTATGTGTTGTATTACTCATACATACATCTTTCGACTCGAAACTTTCTTTGTTGACTATGGTTTTAATGTTTATAAACCCTTATATATAATAAATTATATTAGTCCCACTGCTGGGCACAGGCCCCTTCTCAGTGCTCTTAGGCCAGTCTAATATGTACGTATGAAATAGTTAATTATCGCTCGCTTTAGGATGAAGGAAAACATGGCGAGTGTTCTCAAAGATTTGTGAAGTCTGCCTTCCCGCACTGGGTCAGCGTGTTGGACAACCCACCCTTCTCGTACGGAAAAGCGGTCCACGCCCAGCAGTGGGACTGTTTAACACAGGGCTGATTTTATTATTATTAGTTCTAGGACTTTGGCCCTGCTCTCACGTAGTAGGAAGTGACATGTATTAACATAACTTAAATGTACCCAGTGATTGTGAAAACTCTGCTTAGTCCCTCTAAAATAATCTATTTAAACAAGTTATGATAGCTAAGATTGCCTTGATAACCTCGTGACGCGGGACCTGCATTCGATTACTGAGTAAGATAATTTTGAAAATTAAGAAAATTTCAGCAGGCGCTCGAAATTTTGAACAGTGTCTTTAAAACATAGCTTGCGTAATTTGGACGTAACCACCTCTGCCTTACCCTATTTAAGATACACAGAGGTATAGATATACAGAATCTAGATCTGTTTTATACTAGCTCGGTAGAACAAGTCCTAAACGTTTTCTATTAGGTACTTTTTGCTGTCGTGACTGTCTCTTAACCCCGAACCGCTCGGTTATAATGAGGCCGCAAAGGCCCGACTATCAACAACATCAATTGAGTCATTTGTTAGGCGGTCCGCACAAAGAAGGCTCGATGTCAGCTAATTAGTGGTATTATGTGATTGAAATTACCTACATTTATTATAATTGAACCTTTTATAATCTCGACCATAGCCCCGAGGGATTGATCAAGGAAGATAATTAATCGTTCGTTATTAATAAACAGCGAATAACATGTCTGCTGTATGATAAAAAGGTAATAAGTATGCGTACGTAGTCCTACGATGTAGCACTTGATGGTCACCTGGCTAATATCAACACGTTAAGAGTAACAGGTTCATCTTCTCAAAGGACAGCAATGTTATTTGTGTAATTGACATATAGCTGTGCCATATAAAGTCTCTTTTGTAAAACGGAGATCATACCTCACGCAGGCGCAGACTTCAAAATGGCATTGTCTAGTAGTGTAAGCATTGAATGCAGCCCAGTAATCTTTTGTTAATTTCTAATAGTGTTTTTAGGCTCTTTTAGGACCGTTGTGCTTTTTGCAGTAATTGTTGTCCTTTGCGCTAGCAAAACAGCGGTTCCTTTTGTTATAAGATCAGTAATGCGCAATATTACCGATGTTATAAGCATCAATAGGCTACGATAACCGCTTATAATTAGGCGAGTATGCTTGTTTGCTATCTAGCATTATAATAAATGAGCGTTGATCCCAAATCAAATCAAATTTGTGATCTGAAACACTAAAACTCTGCTTCTTAGACAAGAATAACTCTTCTTACGTAAGAAAGAGCTCACCCGCAGGTAGATTGCAAAATCTCTTCCTCGAATCGTGGTTGGAAATAAAAATGTTTTGGTCAGCAACACTGGGCCACTGCCAGTGCGATGAGTGTTGTTGGACTCTAGTAATAGAAGCACAAAAGTTAGTGTAGACCACAAAGAACAATGCCTACCCTTTATAATGCCACCGGCCTAGAAGTGTGCAGTCAAATATTGTACTAGTTGTTATTACAGAACATTGCATTAGAGAAATGAGTGACTGCGCCGAGCGTATACGCGGTTGGACTGAATGACAGAGCTCGATATTCAAATCGACGCGCGGCCGCCATAGTAAAATTGTATGGAGGATTTGAAGTGCTTTTTTGATAAATATGTATCTTTATTGTCAACCAATAACTTAAATATTTGGGACGGATATAATTGTAATATAACTTTTTATGTTTCGTTTAAGCTGTAAAATGTAAAGAAATCTATCCAGATTTCTACTGTTATAATCTAAAAATCACGTAACACGAGCTTACGATTTTGCACGTTTCGTGCAAATTTACGCAATTTTGTAGGCGAAAACATTAATTATTTTAAGTTTTTACACGTAGTAATTGTAAACACATTATTTTTATCAACTTAACTGTGACCGCCTGTTTTTGCACATTTCTCTCGACGCAGTCTTAACTAATAATCTGAGATTGATTAGAGGTCTGCAATGTTCATAATTTCATTGAAAAGTCTTTTACAACCTCAAAAAAAAGACAATGTTAATGTGTCTAATGGCCAAGTTAGTTTTTGCAAGTTACTAATCAAATCATTATGACTAGAGAAAATATTAAATCGATTAACAATATATGGTTATAATTACATTGTTAATCGATTTATTATCATGATTTTTTACTGGCAACTTCTTATATGACTTTGACTAGTTAGACGTTGAAACATCTTTTTAAATAGAAATTATGTATAAGTTTCTTGGCACACCTTTAATAATATCTATAAATGATATTATATTATACGATAATTATTCCACAACTAATTTAAACCCTATTGTGCTGTCCATGAGTTCCAAAACTGGACCAGTAATAGGCATTGTTCTTTCCAGTTGTTTTTTTATCAAAAGTAAATCTACACGAGGACTATTCAATAAGAGAGTCGTCTAAAAAAAAGAATCTGTATGTTTCATTATCGTTCATTGCTGTATGTACCTATATGAGTAAAAGTAGGATGTATTTAACGTAGCGGTTGACATCGCATGCTCGGACTAACGGTTGACCATCAGTAGCCTGCTTTACTTCACAGTTATTATTAAAAAAAGTGGGCAGAAACAAAACGTCTTACACTTACCTCGGTCATGAATGGCGTTTACTTCCAAAACTGTTCTCAACGCAACGGTAAAAAGCGCAAAAAGAAAACGACTGATGTGACATCTCGACCATGTTTTAAGTGCTTTTGGCTTTCTTTTTTTATTGCGTCGTTGGTGTTAGTGGTTTGAAAACTGCCAGCACGATTTTGAGGGTGACATCCCTACTAAAGATGAGTGATCAACACATAGTTGTTGTTCTATGTTTTTGCATGGTCTTTGGTCGTTGTTTGAATCAGTAGCGTTCAAAATAGTGCAAGGCTATCTTGTGTCCTCTTCTTTTCTTTCATTTCGCTTGCATATAACTAAAATAACATATAACTTAATTACATTCAAGGCATGTTAGCGGTAGATTGAATATAAAACTATTATACAATCTATTTCAAGCATTTTTGTAAGTCAATCGGCACTTTTGGGTTTATATGAAGCTGGCAGCACCACCGGTTTGAATGTTCTTAAATTCCTAGTACACGAATTTTCTTGGAAAACAAATACTTATAATGATACAAGAAAACACTCAGAATATTAAACTATACTTATGTGAAGTTACAAAACCTGTACAGCCATACTTACGCCTATTCCCTGAAAGTGTAGGTAAAGGCTATAGATAAGCACTACTACTCATATGTCTATAACATGTCTCTTTTCATTGCTGATGAGGTAAACAGAGTCCTATTACACGCTTTTCTACCAACTATGTGCTACTTTACATATAATAAGAAGCATGTCCATTGCCATCTACAACGCTGCACGGTTATATGCATGTGTTAACACAAAAACACTTAAGCAACTTAACTTGATGCAGGCAACGAACCCAAAACTTACGATCAGAACAAACACAATCACAAACTAATACCACGAATCCACTTACTAACTCATTGTACTCATTTATCATACACTCCACTCGAATGATTTTTTAGTACATAGCTATTAGCTACTCTCTTTTCTTCTTATATATTTGCACTAAATCCACAAGCCACACAAATATATCAAATACGACGATATTGTATATAAGTTAGATAGAAAAGTAATTTTTATACGCATGTGTGCGTGTAAAAGCTGTATATTGACATGGTATCTTGCGTGTGTGTGCGTAGCCACCGTCACGCGCTGCGCCGGAGTATGTCCGATACGCGACCAGCTATAAAACGGTGTGAAAGTGGACGAATAACGATATCACACAGCCAGTATGAGATATAGTAATCAAATTATATGTAAAGGCTAGCTTATGCTCAGAAAGCCAAGCCAATTCAAATATAATTATATTCAATTAGATCTAGTCTATTAAACGTCATGTTCGAAATGCAATTAAATTCACATTTGACGTTTCCCTTAATTTATTAATAGTTATGACATTGAGACTAGATTGCAACTGCATTTTGAATAGACATTTTGTTTCAAGAATTTGGCCTTCTGGAGTTAAACCGCGTAAATAATTATTTAACAACAATGCTATCTACTGCAAAATATAACCAGTAATACGATTTTCTAAAATTCAGGTAGTACACATAATTATGTATATATAGTTCGGGCGTTATTGATTTTGAAACAACTAATCACCTATTGTTTCATTTTTAAAATACTTGTTAATACCTACCGCCTTTGCCCGCGTTAACCCTACGGGAACGCATACCGAAGTAAAAATATCCAATGTGTCAATCCAGGTTATGGTGTATATGTATGCTCAGTATCATCCAAATCCGTTGTACTGTTTACACATTATTGAATTACAAATATCCGAATCTCCAAACATATTTACAAACTTTTACATTTATAGTATTAGTAGGATAAATATCTATTTCCCCAAAGGATTAAGTCAGTGCGTAGGTATATTGCGAGATAATTTGTCAGTCAGTTTCATTTACAATATCCTTAAAAATACACCTAGGCTTGCGTTTACTTTGAACCAGTAGTGTAACCGACTGCCACGCCTAAGGTCGCGGGTTCGATTCCCGCACAAGTCAAACATTTGTGTGCATGAACATGGATGTTTGTCTTGGTCTGGGTGTTTCTATGTATAATACGTATGTATTTACAAAAAAAAAAAGAAGTATATATGTATGTTTATCCATTGTCTAGTACCCATAGTACAAGCTCTGCTTATTTTGGGCTAGATGGTGTTGTGTGTATGTGGTAGAATATTATTATTATTATTATATTATATATAAAATTAAATTTAACTTACTCATATTATGTTAAAAGTGCAATAATAATAACTAAATTATAAGATACATATTATAATGAGCACTTATTATAAAATGTGTTACGGGCTGGCGACCGTCTTTGCAATTATTTTCTATTAACCGGTTTCCTGGACACACAACCATTAACTGGTTGTATATAACATTTATATGTTGCTATAGTTTTATGCAAACTGTGTACAGTACATTACTACACTTTTATGTTCTGTATCAATCACTCAATCTATCAGTCCGCAGTTATCCACTGCTGGTTATAGGCTTTTTTAATTCGCAACGTCCCATGTTTCTTATTCTTTAGCATATAGTCTATTCAACCAAGACATATATAGTGAGCCACAATATGAGGCTGTAATGTTTTTAAACGGAGCCCGGCCAGCTATAAAATATGTGAACTTCATTAATACTATATGTAACATTCATGGAGTTGTACAATCATAATTTATTGGCTAGCCAACTGCAAAATATTAATGTGTATTCTATAATATAGCTATTATATAATATATTCCGTTGCGGCCAGTCAGGCGCGTGCGCTTCATACAAGCAAATAAGCACTGCATACCCTATTCCGCTGGCTTATGTAAATCTATATAATCGAAATCTATTTATTAAATACTACATATAATATACAGATATATATACACACAAAAACATTTATAAATGAAATGTAGTGCTCTCGCAGAGGTTTCGAGTAGGGCGTGCATACCCTACCAGGAATCTTTGTGCACGCCCCTGCGGCCAGTATATTACAATCAGATATTGTAGGAAAAATAATGCCTCTTGAAGCAAGTTCTGGAAGTTCATTTAGACTATATAGCTGCTCTTAAAAGGACTGCGTATGTTGGTCCCTCACCGCCTTGTAAGTATATATTGCTCAAAGAACCAGTCAGCTTCTCTATAAAAGATCTCCGTAAAGAAGTGAAATATACTTCTTAATTTGTACCGTTTACCGCAAAAATATCAAAAACAAAGAACAAAATCGTCGATATCATAGATATACATTCAATGTTCTTGTATTTTTAATTAGTTTGCAATTAAATAGACGATAACTTACATTTATATACAGAAATGGTATTGATAAAATCCATTAAATAATTATTATTTTAGTTTAAATGTACCTATTAAAATACAAACTTTTATTAATCCATTTATTATGAAATTATGATCGCGTAGAATGTAAGTAAAAATATTTTACGATGTAATGTAATTAAAATAGTTAAAATAATAAATTATTTTTTTATGTCGTACTCTCAAGGACGGGTGTTGGTGTCTTTACAATAAAATATTATACATATATTCATATTATTCTTTACATGTAGAGGGTCGTAACACTAATTGTCTGTTTACGATCACGGCAATTAAACGTAACATTGCAGATGTTTAATTATTTATTTAATTATTTGTTTACCTTTTACGGAAATTTTCCGCCATTTAATGTTATAAAATACCCAGTACTTTAGGAGGCTTACAGTGCAGAGGCGCTTGGTGAGTTTAAATCTATGGGATTGGGACGCCTACCGATGTATTCATCGCAGGTACAGGATCACAGTTACATATGAAACCTACTTCGACTTCTTTGGGTTGTATGATGGTTGGCTATGGTATCAAAATTGCTTCTACCCTGAATAGGTACTCTAATACTTATTAGTATCAAGTCGCATGGGCAGACGTTGACACGGCGCCTGTGAATAGCCACTATTGGCGTACTATTTAATTATTTTTATTTTCTTTAAATGCCATGTTACTTGAGAGTAGCTTAGTTTTATTTACCGGTCAGGTAGACTGGTAAACTCAAATCAAAATCAAAACAATTAAGCTCACAAAGTAACATGTATGGACGTCAAAGTTTATGCAATAATAATATTGCAATTTTCTGTCTGCATATGAGCAGAATTAGTACCAGATTAACTGTAATAGGCATACCTGTATGGACAACTTACTAGAAAGGACTTACTGCGGATGTACCTAATAGGTACATCTCCGGACAACCCTTCGGGTATACCCAAACTTGATGCCATCGATAAGAAATTCGAAAGTAGAAAAAGTAATAAAAAGTACCGTTGTAACAGTCATACTTTTATGACGTTTTTAGTGTTCATGCATGCAAAGGCATAATTTTGTAATATTTTTTAAACATGCTGTGTGTAGCTGTCAAAATTACCACGCTTCGTGGACACCCGACGCAAAACCCCGTCATTTACATTTCTGACGTTTTTGTATTCAAACAATAAATTAGCGAAAGAGTCGTTTATTTAACCCCCATAATTATGTTTATTTCTTTATACACACTTGTTTTAAAGACGTATAGAAATGCTCAAATATTGTTAATATGATTTGGAAGTAGATTTTGTACCTATTTTGGATGTTTATGGGGAGCTTACGGCTGCATTTAGGAAAACAACAAACAGATATAACCTTAATTTGATCGGTATGTTGCTAATTGCTTGCATGTAATTTGATATTGATTTATGCTTTACCATAAAGTGTAGAACGCAGTCCAAATAAGAATGACTTGTTCTACATTACCTTTCTTTACATTGCCTACTTGCCCACATGCCCACATATATATATAAAATATTAAAATATTATTTAAATTAAATCAAATCTATATATGTATATTTTGTAATTAAATGTCAAAAGAAGATAACATAGTGTGAAAAACAAAAAATGTCCTCAACAGTTAACGAGGTCGTTTACTTTCCTGTTCATATTAAATTGTATCATGGGATTGCATAGACAATACCAACATTAATTCAGTTCATTTCCTGAGCATTTAGGCTCTGTGGAGTTATTTTCAAATTTGGAACGGCACCACTTTGACATCTATCTAAACAAAGGACAAGTGAATCCCAAGGATTTAAACGCGTCTATTGGCTATAATAACCGCATAGTATCAAGCGTCTCATTTGCTTGTATACCCAAGTAATACCGCATATGTTTACTAAACTATTTTAACTTGTTCGTTGTTAGGTGAACACCCTTGCTATGTGCAATGATCGCGACGCTTAACCGTCGCGATGAAAAGGTAAATTGCTGACCGTAGCAAACTTACGGTCATTAGCCCGTACACGCATTTTTTTGTCCAATTGAATTATATATACACGTAATATGTGTATTTTACTCTAGTCACGTTGCGACATTCCCATAAAGGTGCTGATAGACTTGAGCGTACATTTGTAATGAGCATTCTTGCGAATGTTACATTACAGAAAAATAAACGGGGGCGTTTTAGCGAGCATTCTAGCAAGCACTCCAACTAGCATTCTAGCGAAAGGGCAGTAAATTTACTTCGAGCTTTTTGCCCAGTCGACCGCCTAGAATGACATCTTCGTGGAGAATATTTTTTAGACGCGCATTGACTAGAGCGTTCGCTAGAATAATCGTGAAAATGTTCGTAGCGATGTTTGGCTGTATACTTGGCTTTGTTCGTTAACCAGTTCGACAATTTAAAAACGGTGAATACTAGATGTTCTGTAAAAAATGAATGCTCAAGTCTATCAGCACCTTTAGAAGACGTTTTATACATGCGATAGGTATGTTCCAATTTCAAAATCTCAGTAATCATTTGATAAGGATGAATTACAGCTATGCTCTCGAAGTTAGTTATATTTCGTTAATTGCGAAATGAGAAATATGAGTTCTAAAATACAATAGCGATTGAAAACCTGAAAGAAACTCACAGCCACTCCGGCTGTGAGTTTCTTTCAAGTATATTCTAATAGGCTTAAGCCTTTGCCTGAATTAGCAATTAAACTAAATGTTATTTCAGCGAATTTAGTAAACTTACTAACTGTTACTTTGTGACCTACATTAATAAATTATTTTTGACTTTGAGTTTGAAAGGCTAACAGTATTTCATGTTGCAGTCTGTATTTCTTTTAAAACCGCCTTCGTTACTGGTTTGACGCCTTTGTTGGAAGGTCCATCATATACCTTTATTGAAATAGCGGATATAAAATATCTTCCTAAATCAAACTAAAATACAATGGACTAATTAGCAATGACTATGCCAAATAATACGACTTCACACTTTAACAAATTTTTTTGCGCCCAAAATAGCCAACTAAACGATTGAAAATGTAATTGGTATAATCTTTACAACCTATTTTGTCACTTCACTTCTTATTTCTTTTAAATGAGAAGTTTAGACATCGTTAAACAATGTTTTCCCCTTTTTAATCATACAATCGTAAATACACATATTTAAACATAAACACACACATGCACGCATCGTACAGTATTAAAACACGTATTATTATTATTATACCGGAGTTAGGAACTATTTTGATTTCAATTGTCTTTGGGAAGGAACTGACTCCCAACATTCAGCTCACGCTTGTTTTGGAATCAGGGCTGCACAATGTTTGTACTCACCTTGTTGATACAAATAAAGAATTATTTTATTTTTTAATTTCTAAGGCAAATGCGATAGAGGTCAACAACACACTGTTTGCCTTATCAAGTGCTTAGTTATTATAAGTAAAAGATTTTACTTCTTAATGGCGTAGCCATATCACTAAGAATATCGAGATTTAAAATTAATCATACATATCTAAACAAATAAATAAAATTGAAGTGTCTGTTTGTAATGTCAAAATAACAGCTATTTACTAAATGCATATGAAAGTAATGTGGTACTTATATCAGAAAATCAATTTTAATTTATTGTCTGTCCGTCTTTTTGTTCCGGCTAATCTCCGGCTGGACTAATTTTGATGTGACTTTCTCTAGCAAATAGCTGATGTTATGAGAAGTAACCGACGCTACTTTTATTTTGAAAATTAATTCCATGCGGTCGAAGTCGCGGGTAACAGCAAGTAAAAATAAAAATGCGGTGTATTGTGTAGAGCATAAACATTATGCCTCATGTAGATATTTTACACATTGTTTGAATAACTAATTAAGAAAACAACGGCTAATTAATTTCATAATTAAAATTAATGTACTCGGCATTGGTTATAATTAATTGAATCTATTTGTATGTTCGGTATTTTGTTATAATTATATTTCGTTATGTTATAATATAACATACCTGAGTTATATCTATTTATACAAAAATGCCGCTTATGCTACAGCAGAATGGATTTTTATGGATGTTGTACAATTTAAGATGTCGTTCTTCTGAAATTAATACCTACTAAGACTATCTTGCTATCTGTCTGTATATCTATACAAAATCGTGAGAACAGCAAGATATTTAGATAGCAAAACCCTCTAGCTGTTATTGGTAATTTGAATAATAGATATTTGCTTTAAATAGATATCTTTAAGTTACATGTAATACCATTTACTATTGTCAACAGACTTCTTATTTCTTATTAAAGCCTTTAGAGACATAGTGTTTAATCAATTATTAGGCATACTGACCGATCATCTAAATTTAAAGACATTTGTCTGACTCTAAATGTTTCAGGGTTTTGCCATCTACTGGGCCCAGTTTCAGATCTGGGTATGAAACCTTCATGCACAATAGTCGCATTCAATACCACTCCGTTACTGAGGCAGTTTATATTTATCATACGTATAAACCTATTTTTATACAGTGAAGGTTGCATACAAGCATACAGCCCCGCATTATGACCATCGTAGCCTTGCTTGTAATTAAAGAAAAAGGAATTAAAGACCCCATCTTTAATACCTTTTCCCGATTGGACAGGAATAGGAGAGGTAGGAGAGCCTCTACCGGGCAAAACCTAGTACCTGTTACTTATATGAAGCAAAGTTTTGAAGGGGTACGTGTTTCATATTATTAATAAAATAATTATTTGAAAAGCTAATGTAAGTAAACGCATCAGTCGCATATCCCGCGCAAGGAAATAATTCTGCGTCGTGGGACAATTTACAAAGATTCAAACAACGGACACAAAAATCATCTATTCTGGATCACATAATTTTGTACTATGTCTGGTATTCGAACTTATGTCACACGGCGTAGTAGCAGTAGCGAGACCACTGAAATCACTACATTATTCGTGCAGCCAAACACTGATATTCCTATGCCCGTTTTCTTAGGAAGGTACTTCTCCGGGCGTTCTCGCTCATTCGCATAGTAGTCAATGTATCTATGTAATCAAAGTACAGATAAAAATGTACGATGAAGGTTGATATCTCCAGATCTAGCATAGGCTGAAATGTTGTACACTAGTAGCCAATTAATCCAATTAGTCACAAGCCGACAACTGATAATAACACTAAATACCGTTATCATCATTAATTAATCAGAAATCAGCAAAAAGATCCCATCACTGGACTAGATCTTTGATTGCTTGATGAAATTATATTCGAAATAATGATATACGGTGCACTGAATTCGAATTTTAGATTAAAAAATATTATTCCAGATACAGTTGTTTCAATGTTAGGTTTTTTTTTAACCCACTCCTAAAACAAGCAAATTAGTGTAGCAGGAAGGGTTATTAAGAATACTAGTAATTTACAATCCAAACTCCTTGTACACTTTTTTAAACAAGCAAATAATTATATATTCCATTTGATAATATTTTTTTCAATAGTAATTATTAAGAATATTTTATTAATGGCAATTCATAACTACGTAGTTTAGTGAGTAGAGAGATATTGAGAAAGCTTTTATTTTAAACACGTAAAGTTGTTGATCCTGTTGCTGACCTCTCGTAAACGGTACCAGATGACCGTCCATTGAGCTATGAGACTGAGGGAATAGAAATAGCACTTGCGTTTGCGCATACGCTTGCACTATATCTCTCGCCGTAAACATTGGCCGTTGAAATTCACTCTGGAGGTACTTTTCAATGTTTGTTTAAGGTTCTTGCGACACAGAACCATAGTGCGTGTTTTTAAGTAAATAAATAACAATAATTGTGACGATAGCTGTGTACTTGATGATACAAAGGTTCATTCACTGAAGTGTACAATGGGTATACTGTGATGTTATGTTTATGTATGGCCAACAAATAATTGTGTTTTTTATGAAATTAGAGTTTGGATGTTTTATTATTTTTATGGGTCGATTAGTGGCGAGTTTGTTGTATTGTCTACTCAGAGAATTAAGATGCTAAGTTCGTGTTAGTCTCCTGATATACAAAACTATCTCGACGATCGTAAGATATCTGGTACAATCTGATCAAGGCAGAAATGCCTAATATATCAGTATTTTTGCTAGAAATCTCTAAATACTAGCACCAAGTCATAATGGTACTTGAAAACAAGGTTGTCGAAAGGTTAATAATGTAATACATATATATATCTCTGTCTATTCCAATGTTAGTTGTGAGTAATCATGATGCATACCTATACAATTTACTGCAGTCTTACCTGTACTTTCAATTGTAATTTATAAGTTAGAAAAATAACAATTCACGAAACAGGTCTTGAACTTCTTTCTGTTGCCCACTATTCCATGTACATAGATACATATTATCTTTGTACACCTGGCGAAGAAATTTATAATATTCCTCATATAATTTATCAAGATTTATAATTTTCTAAAGAAATAAATATTTATATAATATATCATAGTGTACAAATAACTTAACACTAAGAAGCGTGCAAAAGGTGCGCCAGTGTATGTCAGTACATAATAATTACGTTAAACGGCCTCGCTACCATAATTCCTATACATTTACCTGTGCTTTTATGGCGATCTAATAAAGCATGTAGCTATAATAAATAAACAACACTTTCCAGCTGCATGAATAATCTAACGTAAATCGACTGATGTCACTTCGTCCGTCAGCTAGGTACCAAGTAGTTCAAAAAGTATATTTTGCAGACCCTTTGGTTATAAATCATTTGGTAACAATAGGAATGAAGAGTCGCGCAGGAAAGTATTATTTACAGGTAACCAGCGTAATAGCTGTGACATTGTTTTGCCCAAAAGAAAAGATTCGGAGACATACATAACATAAAATAGCCTATATAATTCAGTCAAACGGTACATCAAAAATGCACGCCCTGCAGTATCAGTTACCACGCTACCACGGCTCACCTATCGAGCAACCGATGTTGATAAAGACATTTTTGGAATATCCCACCGTTGTATTTGATTTATTTGGTGACGGTAGGCATAAATCAACTCGCCCAGGAAAGTACCACTTCCAAGAAATCAACGTGAGAGCTGTAACATTGTTACTTCGCTTCGGCCGGTGAATAATGGTTCCATAGGCTCACACATGTATAAAATGGAATGAAAATATTAAGTCAAATAGTACCTCAAGAACGAAGGCACTGCAGCAGTCAATTCGCAACCACGGCGCAGCTATCTAGCATCCGATGTTAATTTTGTGAAAGAGCTCTCTGTGGCCAATAGTGGTAACGCCACTTATAAGCCGGCTTACCTGGAAAAGTACCACATTGTTAGTGCATATTGCTTAGAGTAAGAATGCCGAAGTTTTACCGTATGGGAGTATGGAAGATATGGGAGAGGTATTTAATTTTTATTTTTATTCACTCCCATTTCTTCGATACTCCATATCCTTTCTCTAGGCTATTTTGTAAGTGATCATAAGCAATAGGTAACCGTTTACGATTGAACGGGCCTTATGCTTGTTCACCACCTTTGTACTATGAAACAACACGCTGGCGTCAATTCTCTTGTATTTATGAACGTCGGCCCTACCAGATAAAAGGTGACCATCATTCATGTTAGTTACAGTACAAGTTCAAGTGCTTGAAGCCCGGGGCTGACATTTGTGGCAAAACGTTTTAAAATTACACACCGCTCGCTTCTATCACGAATACTTAATATATTTGTCGGACGAGGTACAATTATGGTCAGTCCGGCGTGACGGACCGCTCCACTCGACCAAGAGTCTTGAACTTGACAACGCTCTTGGATGAGGCACTTTGAATAAACCCGACTTTGTAACAAGGACAACGTTCTATGTAAATTATTCTATTCACCTTTGGGAAATACATACCTTATCTATTTAATTAATAATCTTGTTCATCAGTTTTTAAATCAAATTTTCGAGTAATCTACCATCTTTAATTAAATTATCACATACAGATTGTATCAATTTGGAAGCATAGTATCAATTTGTTACTTGTATCGGTTACTTAAATCATTGTCTGATTGTTTGATTAAAATATTGATGTGTATCAGTTTTTTAAATAATCTATGCACTTTGTTTTCAAGTTTCTTTTGTATATATAGCTACTGCGTCGATCGACAGTATAGATTGGTATCTCCAATAATTTAATCTGTCATGTTATACTTAGTTTTAATATTTTTATGTTTGGCCAACGGTGTCCTAATATTTCAACAGATTAAATGCACTCGAGTATTTTTTTCTGGACTCGATCAGTCAAGCAAGACATTTACCAAAACCTCTGATAACGTGTTATCTCTTCACAGCTAATCCTTTAATCGTTATCGCGAATGCAATTCTGTGAGATTCACAGCAATAATCCCGGCGATAATCTTAGATCACATGCTTACATTGGTGTAAAAACCGAGTCTGTCAAATGTGTTTACTTTTACAACGAATGGTTGTATTATTTTCTGCTATATGATTTTACTAAAGCGGCTTATTATAAGAACGGATAGTAGATCTCGGCTTGTCTTTTTTGCCAGAGTGCGGCCTCTACAATTCGTAGCTCGGGGGCGTCCCCGGTCGGCCGCCTCTAATTACGGGCGAGAGCGCTCGATCTGCCGGAGACAATGTCTACACTTGTTCGGTCATTATTACGTGTTTTGCGTCACGACACACCTGTTTGGCGGCAATGACAAATCCTTAACCATTAGTGTACTACAAAACGTTCGTATTAGCATTCTTCACGCGCAGGCGCCATTACATTCATTCACTTGTTACTTTACGCTGAGGGTTTTCACCAAAAAGGTTGCAATAAAACGATAGCAATAATCACAAACAGTTTAATTTTAAATGTTAAATAAATATTATTATATTAATTAATGCACGTAACCTTTCCTTTAAAATACTATTGTACGAATAATCATGAAGAACAATATTGTATAGAGAAATAAAAATAGGCGTATGTAAAGAAATTTAGCGTACAATGTTATTCATCTTCATAAGTACTAATTAATAGACGCTTGTAACAAACAAAGCAAGGACGCTTCGAATGTTTCGTAATACGACTATTCAAGCAAAACCCTGACACCAGTTTTAAGTGACGAGGCAAATTAATTATTTATTACGTAATGTGATAAAACTGCGCACAAACATAACAACGAAAACATAACGCAGCTATTTCAAAAGTAGCTAAATAATAACTTATATTATTTAATAATACATATGTTATATTTTACATTGAGAGTTAGCAACATATTTAAGCAGTTGCAACAATAAAAAATCGGAATTAATTATCAACGTCTCAAGTCAACTAAAACACATTAGTTTCTTCCCTGAGAATAACCCTAAAGGCAAACAAAGATAAGATATGTTTGTAAGCATGTTACAGTGTTCCGGATTGTAAACGTATAATGTAATTTATCGTTGAATGTAATACGAATTCTTTATCCCTGCGCCCGCGCCGATATGTCAACCGTTTTTGTCGAAAGAGACATGCGCATTTCAGATCACGCTTCTGTGAGACGTCCAAAAATTTACACAATTCATTACTTACATTTCATTGTACAACGGCTTTATTTATCATAAGTTTGTATCTTTAAAACATAAACCGTACTTTATATTTGATGTTCCCATGATAACTACCATTTAAAATATATGATATACAATTTAGTTGGAGCGGGTACCTCGTGCGATCATTATGTAGTTTACCACTCATGATTTCTATAAAATTATCTATAGGCTACGTGATTCTTTAGTAATTACCTATCATGAAATAACCATTTTAAAATACACAGATGTATGGAGAGGAAATGTACATCGATCAAACGGTTCTTGTGGCCATTTTGAGGTCACGCCAGATGAATAATGCGCTGGGCACATTAACGGTCATTATATGCAAATAATATTACACACATTAGCCGCGAGTACTGTATACCCGTTTACTATAAGTGGGCTGATACATTCGTACGGCTGACATTGATTTTTATACGAGAACGTGATTCGGTATTTCTTTGGCGTTTTGGTAATCGAAATCGAATAACCGATATATCAATGTGTACCGAGCATCGGTAATGGAACAACGCCGAAAGTCGCTCACCTAATGAAGCATGACAATTAACTGCTGAAAAACTTGAATTCGCATCCGATTGGATAAAATTAATCAATGGCAAACCGGGTGCCGTCAATGGAATGGATATTTTATGTTCCCGTGGGCGAGGAGTGGGCTTCAATTTGTCCGCAGTTTTTTAATTAGTATGGATGTGAGAGAAAACGAATTGGATTTATGCTTGCGACCGACGTGCGCTGTGATTATTTGCGCCGTGCAATATAAAGAGCAGAAAAAAGCTAATATTTTATAGCTTCGTTAAAACGCGGCTCATTAGCGCAGAATTAATATTACCGGCATAGTTATGTGTGTCATTAGTTCGGCTGGAAATTAAAATTAATTGGCATTTTTGCATACAGTACGGCTCTTAATTAGGAGTTCATTATTTGGTTATGCCGTTAAGACGATTATGTTGTCTTACGGTGACCTTTAGTGATGTTTTGAGCGTGGCTTACGCGACGTGTAACGCAAGGCGCGAGGTTCGTATGCGCCGCGCGAGGGCGCCCGCCGAGGGTCGGTCGGGGGCGCATGCAGCGTCTTCCGCCCGCTCCCGGCTCTAATTAGGCTCACATTCTCATTCCGTTTTCGCGTTTAATTTTGCCGGCGGTTTCGCCTTAATTACATTATTCGCGGCGGGCGGGCCCGGCTGTTCTTGGGGAACCCCGCAGTTAAAACAAGTGACCGATACGTTTACTTACATTAGCTTTTTAAATAACAATTTTACTTTTTGAGTCTAATTCTATTATATACAGGCGAGCCGTTAACTTTTAATGTTTTAGTTATCGTATTCTTACGACCTATTTACAATGCTGTGTTAATAAGCCGGTTAGTTTTACTGTAAAACCATGTGTCATTTGCATATTTTAATTTTGGAAAGTCCCCTGCCGTTTCTGTCGAATCATCGTTAACAGCTGACAAACCTTAACACAGACGAAGGAAAAGCGGAAATAAACATTCACTAACAAGATGACTTACACTTTCGCGGCCTTAAACATTACGAAGCTGCAGTTCATCGCTGTAATTGAAAAAAAATCACTTAACAGGTAAATAGAGGGGCCAGGAGGAGGCTCATCGCGCTCGCTTTGTTGTCGGGCGGTTGCTAATAAGATTTTTAAACGGCAACAAAGTATCCAATCAATGGGGCTTGAATAATGAAAACGGCACCTGCCTGGTTCCCAGGCCACCCCCGCGAGCCTAAACACGCACCACGCTCGCGGGGCATACACATCTAAATATTATAAACCTTAACAATATGGTAATAAGATTCACTTCACCTTCAAACCCGTCACCTTGAAACTTGAATAGACATAAGTTTGAGTAATTATGCACAATTGTATTTCGTGTCCCTAAAACAGGCATTATTTTTTATTTTATTTATGAGCATAGATATTACGTGGATTTCATGAAATAAACAGCACTGTAACTTTGTAAAAAAGAGACACTAAGTAAAGAACGTAAATAGGTACTAGGTACATGTTTTTATCAAAAAAGTTTTTGTAACTCACTTAAATCGAGGAATATATGTAATTAAATAAAAGGTCTCTTAGTTAGCTTATATTAAAAGTAGGACTTAAGTTTAATTGTTCTATCTTGAATATTAAGGCCATATTAATAAGTCTAACTCGAGTCTAAAGGATCTCAAGTACAGTAGAAACTTGGGTACCTACCTATTCCTAGCAAATTCGAAATTAGTAAACTCTTAAGATCGATCTCAAATATGAGTACGAAATTCAAATATCGCTCACGTATACCAATACTTAACCTCATGTATGTTCGGCCTAAAAGCAAAAAAGAAAAGCCTCTTGGCTCTATGGTAAGACTCACACAAAATGAAGCGAATTCAGTACAAGAATATTTCTTTTCTTTTTTTAAAAAGACAACTGCACTAGGTATAAATCCTGTGTCGCGGGGGACTTTACAAGCATTCAAATAACGGACACAAAGAACATCTGAATGTTCTTTGTGTGATCCACAAATACGGATCACACAAATTTTTGTCCCGTGTGGGATTCGAACCCACAACATTCTGCATAGTGCGACCATTTAAACCACTACGCCATCAGAGCAGTCAAAAAAATATAGATATAGTCAATTTAAAAAAACATAGTTTCTAGTACAAAGTGTAGTAATAAGTGCTAATAACAGATGTGTTTTTATGTAAACACATCTGTATGCAACAGTTTGAACTAGCGCAGAATACTTCTCACGGCATATCAAGAGCGTACGAATAATTACATAGGTACTTACAAAGACCTGTATTCCCGAAGGGCTTAGTATTTATTACCCTCATACCGACATCTTTGTTTTAGGTCCCACGTATAAGAACGGCTGTAGGTTTGTCCCTATATGACGATATAGGGATGAACCTACAGCCGTTTCCTATACTTAGGCTAACTTAGAAATTGAAGCTCTCACGATCGCGCCCAATATCCTCAAAGGTGTATTACATTCACACTTCGTCAACTATTAAAAGTCTCACGTAAGGGCAAACCTAGCCGCTACTGAGAATTTGTTGATAGAAAAACCTAATACCTCTTTGCTAGTCCCAGAAATCGAACCAGCGACCTTATGCATAACTCACGTATTCACTATCACTGCGCTATCGAGGTGCTAAGTTTATTGTGTGATATTTTTTCATTTCTATACTGAGAGGCATGAGAACCATGTTTATAAGAATGCACTGGTTTAATAGATACCAGCATCTATTAACTTTTTTCTAGTTTAAATAAAATGGGAATGTTAATGCTTTATCTACAACTGTTTCAATCAAGCCATAGTATCATTAGACATAACGAGATGGGTGTAAAAACCCAGGATTCAACCTCTTCGTCTTAAATGTAAAAGTAATGAAAAGAAATGACAATGTCCTATATCTCGGGGATCTTTTGACCCACAGGGCTCATATTCAAACTCGACCGAGGTATGACTCCAAGGTGTCTGCATACCAAGTTACAAGTCAATCGGTACAGTGGTTTCGGAGTTATGCCTGTCACTAACAGACAGTCACACAGACCCTCATTGAATTTTCATTAACCTCTTCGAAGAAGACTCAGGGGTTAACAAGTGAGAAACGGCAATGAATTGCCGTAAATCTTAGAGTTCGAAAAAATGGTTCAAGTAATATGCAAAGGTCACGTGACCTCGAGGACTCAGAGGTTAAAGGTAATAGTCATTTTGGGGGTATATCGACTATGCTGAGTCGAATGACGTTGACCGCGATTCTCTAGCTCTTACGGTTCTTGAGTTGAAAGTTGTATAACAGACAGACCGACAAAGCTGTTGTAATAATAGTTTTTCTAACTCTAAAAGTAACTGTTTGTTTGTTACCTTTGCACGACTAAACGAATCTAAATATAATTTTGTATGCAGAAACACATATTTTATTCCTGTAGTTATGTCTCCTAGGATTAATGCGGGCGGAACCGCGAGCAAGGGTTAGTGAGATTTTGAAAATGATTAAACTAATGATTATCGCATATAATGCAGATCTGAAGTAACGATATTAATTTAAGTACCGTATTGTAACGGCCTACTACAAAAGGACATACATTATAATTAATTACAATTAATCTCGTCAATTAATCAATACGCCAAAATTATCATTATTAATTAATCACTAATACGCACTTAATTATATGTGATCACAGATAAAATTTATACATGCAATTATTTCCTAACGAAAATTTACAGTGTAAAATATTTACGCACAGCTAATTAGTTCTAATTGCCAATTATATGAACTAACAAGTCATATCTACTTATGCAAAGTGCCTGAAGTAAGCATAACTAGCTGGCAAATTAATGGTTTCTCTTTGCTATGTATGTATTTGCTTTTTTACCGTAATGGCGACCAAGCTGGAATAATTATGACTATTATCATTATAAATGTCTACAACAAAGTACGCATAGGTCATTTTTTATACTGCCAAGTTGGCAAATAAGCATATAATCCGCCTATCAGTAAGGTTATCTTACGGTTTTTTTTACGTCAAGGTGCTCTGCGGGGTGGGTTGCTGAAGTAGTTTGAACGCTCTACCCGCCGCCGCCAGGAGTAGGCACACCGCGGTAGGTTCAGACGGTAGCACATGGTCTCCGCTGTTTTTTCCAGCGAAGAGGCAAGCTTATATGGTAATTCCCCACATTAAAACAAGGCTTACGTCGGAAAATGCGGCATATGCGTACCGTCTCTTCATAAGAGGAGATAAGAGGTATATGTATGAGCCATACATATTGAAAACTCGGGCCTGCCGACTTAACCATCACGGTGTGCCAACTCGCTGCTGTTGGTATATAGATGGAACGTAGAAATTAATTGCACCAGTTTATTTGTTACAATTACTTAAATAATTTGTTACAACATATATACAACTATTTATATTTACAAACGTATTAAAAAAGATAACATAATTACAAAAACACAAAATATTTACAAAAATGGTTTAGGCATCGTAGAATTCTTCAGCATCTCTGTCAACTGGTAACGTGCCCAGAAGACTGGCAGCATTGCCACGTTGAATGGCAATGCTGATTCTTTGGGCCAAGAAAAGACCAGCCTTCTGATCACGCGAAACGTCGATCAGGCGTTTTGCGATCTCTCTGTACAAAATACGAGCGCTCGGACCCCATGAACCTAGGGTTTCCACCCCAAACGGCACAAAAATATAATTTCCGACAAAATTACTATATTTGCGCTGTTTGAGGGATTCCGCGGTTGCAGCAACAGCACCGGCACATCCCGCAGTGCTTAGAAGATGTGATGGCGCTAGGGTGTCAACGCACGTTGCGTCCCACACCAAAGGCCTGCCCATCTTCCAAGACAACAATGACATTCCGTCCGGTCTCTTCCCATCGTCGCGTACCAAGCCATCGCACCAGCGATCAAGGTTATCGTAGACTATGATGATTGGATGTAAAACCTCGCGCGTTTGTAACTATCGAAAAGGAATTAAAGATTGGATGAAAGGAAATAAATAAGGAAAGGAATGTGAGCTTTCTGAAACTCTTTCTTTCTTAGGAGACGATCGCAGCCATAGTTTCATTAATCTAATACCAACAAACTGATAAGTGGTAAATCGGCTTGGCAACGGTTTACCACTTTTATTTCTTCTTGAATTTGTATAGAAGCTGTGTGTAAATAATCGTTTATCACGTAAACAAAAAAATCAGGAATTAAAAACAACATTGACCTCTATTAAAACTAGTGTACCTATTCGAGTTCAAGGTTAGCCATTAATGATACAAAATGTAGAGATAATGCGTTAGTTCTACTGAAGACGGAAAGCAAGTAATGATTTAACCGTTATCACTGTTTAAGGGGTAGCCAAAAGTATATTACATCTTCATTTTCTAGTCAATTTTAAGTCCCACGTAATAGGAGGCGAGGCGAGTCTATGTCAATTATTCAGGTTTCCAGCAGGAAATCTGTTAGCACTGCCAGACACGGCCATCACAAACTTATGGGGATCAGCTAGGTAAACAATTATTAACGGGTATACAATTGTTTTGGCATGCAAATGGATACCGTCAAAGATTACAAGTTACACAATTCACACATATATCGATAAATAATCGAACCTATTAGCGTGAACAGGTTTTCCTTAATTATTTTAGTTTATCCATGTATAACAGTAATTGATAAAATAACGTACAATGTAACAACAATGTATTACGACTTAAGTGTATAAGGTCCTATTAAGCGTTTGAGGAACGGGCCAAATATCTAACGCGGAGAAACTAAACAAAGACATTAATAGGCCCTTCGGATCGCGTACTCCGGGTGCGATTTAACGAAGTGCGATAGGTGCGCACGCGACGGGTGCTCATTAGCACGCACGCAACTCGCGCGGTCGGACGGGGCACGGGGAACACGCCACCGCTCCTCGCCCTTATAGCCTTCATTAGACATGCTCGCCAACAAGTGTAATGGCTTTCCACACGCGCACTAACAACCGAGTCATGATGCAACTGTTCACACTCATTTTCGCAATCCGCAATCGCATTTCAACTTCTACCACCTTAATTAATCACGATATGTTCGTTAGTACCACCCGGCCATTATGAATTCATCATTGCTGTACGGCTGAGTACTCTATTTACTTATAATGCCCGACGCGTTGATTCAAACGTAACAAATAAACCTACAGCTACAACCCTTTATCCTGTTGGACACAGAAATTAAGCAAATTACATTCAGCAAAGCAAATCGTTCCAAAAGAAAGGGCTACTGAAATAATTGTCTACTTTACTCTCGGAGAAATAGAATTACAATCTAAATTAATTACGCTTTTAAAGCGTCCGTTATTCTTAATTAGTTTCTGCACCGCAGCGGAAGCGCCCGCGCCCGCGCCCGACTCGCGCTCTCTTAATGAAGGGTAGTTTCAAATCAGTGCGTTTGATCAACTCTGTGCAGTCTTAATTACGGCACCGTTCCGCGCGGGACAATCCGGTTATTTATGACTACATAAGCTTGATTATTCTTTAATGAATACTTGTTTTAAAACGTTTAATTAAGTTTTATGGCGACAGGGCCGCTCAGACGGCACGGGCGTCCCGCCGCTCCGCCGGCCGCGAGCTAATTGGATCGGGTTGACGTACTCCCCGCGACCCGCGCTAACCATCCACCCCCGCCCCCCGCAGCACCGACACCCGCCCGCACCCTCACCCCGCTCCTAATTGTATGAAATTGCTAATTGGAAAATTTTATAAACGCGGCCGTCCGCAGGCCTACGCCCGAATCCGCTGTGCCCTGACCAAGCGCTGCCAAGAAAAATTAATACCATCGGGTCAAAGTCTCAAAGAGGTCAAAGGTAAATTATTCACATACCAAAAGAGCGTAGCGGTCTTCTATTTACGTCGCCTGGTTCACTAATAGCATTATGGAACTAGTTACTTGTCGGTCGTGTAATAACAGCGAGTGAAAGTTAGATTTGTGAGACAGTTGTACTGTTGATTGCGTGTGTATGACAAATGATAATATTGTTTCGTTTGTTCACAGGGCGTGTAGTTGTGGTGGTCGGTGCGAGCGGTTCCCGCTCCAACCGTCAAGCTGGCAGCGAGCGCGTTGAGCATGAACCCGCACTACCACGGGTACGCGGAGCTGAGCTCGCCGCACCCGCCCTCGCCCGAGGCGGCCTTCGCGGCTAACGGGCACGACTATCCGCATAACAACAACAACCCGGCGCTCAAAGAATGCGCCGGCTGCAACGGCAAGATCGTCGAGAGGTTCCTCCTGCACGCGCTCGACAGATACTGGCACCACGGCTGCCTCAAGTGCGCCTGCTGCGGACAGGCCCTCGCAGACATGGGCCGCTCCTTCTACTTCAAAGGTGGAATGATATTATGCAAAAGCGATTACACAAGGTGAGCCACAACATTTGTTATGTATCAGTTAATTAATCCGAGCTGCTTGTCTCGACGACAACTAATTGGTGCCTTTTATGGTGCGGCATTCGAAGTGTTCGGCTCCGGATCGATCGTTCCCATTGATCATCAATAAAAGGTTTAGTTTTTAGTCTGTCATCTGACGATGACAATGGCGTGTCTGTCAAACGCATCGCGTCCAAAAAAGTATACCGAGAAAGCCAGAGGCGCATTGTTATGAAAATGCTTCGAACCGTTGTGTTTTCTACCTGAGAGGGGAGCAAAAAGTAAACAGTTTTGCACACAACAAACGATCGACGGCATCTCGCGGACCAGCTAAATTGGACTCGTTAAAGAACGCTAAGGACTAATTTAAGATGTAGGCAACAAAGTTTTTATTTGAAGGCAGTCACTAATCAGGCTTTTGTGTGTGTTTGTACCGCGTTCTTGAGTCGCCACCGTGTTTAGGTACGGCGGTGTCTACGATTATGGAAATTTTATGTCTCTTTGCGAACTAATGAATAACCATAGTTAGTCGGTTGTGCGACGTTGTTGATAAATAGACTGTGTGTTTGCATTTAATTTCAGTACTTGTTACCAAAGAATAAGACATAGTTCATAGTGTTTTATAGTACCTACCCAACTTTATACATTCCTTCACTTGTATGAGCAATTAAGTCTTGCGATTTCCATTAAGGTTTTCTACAAGCGAGTAATAAACATAATCGATATGAAATAACGCACAATTATTTACTTATAATTATAATTAAGTGCACGTATTTGTTTAGTTCGTTAAAATAGCTACACGTTTGGTTTTATGTATTGATAATTACCACCTCCGCAACACAAGTTCCTGCAACGTTTATGTAAAATATGTTAAAAATGTTTATTGCCCACTTACACTGCATGAACAGTAATTAAACAACACGAATAAAACATATAATTATGTGTGTTGTGATAAGAGACTGTAGAGTTTTCAACTAAATTGTAACAAAAACATTTGTTATACAGACTACTTACATTTTTAACATTGTTGTTTTTTATTTCTAAAATAACATGTCTCCATAGGGATCTTTCTAGTATCGCAGCAGACTTACAAACATTGAAACAACTCAAAGAACAGAATGTACACTCAGTCTCGGAGCAAGTATTTGTAAATCAGATAAATTTGAGCCCTGTGCGGATATCAAATCAAACCAACAGCACTCGTGCTATCAGTGACATGGTGACTTAAACCACTGCGCTATCCGATCCTCATACTTAGAGCGTGTTATACTTAGAGGTATTAAATGAGTTCAATTTATGCAGTACATATGAAAGTTGCCCCCAGCTAGAAATTCTGTTTTCACCATCGGTAGGTAGAGAAAATGAACAGAAATGGATGCGGGCTGCGGCGGCGGCGCGACGGCGGGCACGGCCGCACGTGGACCGCAGCTGCCTGCCCCACCGCGTTAATTAGCTAAACGCATGCCATTCAACAATTATTTCACTCTAACACGCTCTACACACATGACAAGTTCTGCTTATTTTTTTCGTCATTAATCAAGAAATCTGGCCCAAACGTCACAGTTACTAGTTGAGCCGTGGGCTCGCACACTTATAATATCTCGTGTAGATATTTAGCCCCCTCTATTTGACATTCATATAAATTCGTTTTACACTGATTTCCCTTGTTTACCGGCGGTTGCGAGTCAAACTAGAGCGAAGAGTGGGCCGGTGACGGTGCGACGCGGTGCGGCGCGGCGCGGCTCGTGCGTCGTAGATTCGATAAAGCTCGTCTCACAGTTGACAGAGACGGCGCGGCCTAACGAGCGGCGCGGGGGCCAGGTGGGCGCACAGGGGGATGGAGGATGAAGAAGTGCGGTTCCGTGCATGTCTCTGCTGATTGACCCGCGTCACTCGGCAAACAACAACTAACGAGTCGGCCCCGCGCCTCCAGGTACGGTAATTCGCTCGAATCGCTCCCGCGGCGGTCGCGCCGACTTTACTTACACGCCTTCACTGATTGAGACTCCTTAACAAAATTAACGCTCTCTCACGCAAACAACTGGCACATTTATCCGCCTCCTTTTGTCCCGATATGATGGATTGCGGTCTCGCTCCGCGAAGACGCTGATGATGTTACGTGCTGCTGATTACTGTGTACGTACCAAATTAGGCGCCGAGGTGTTATGCCTCGTGTGTGCCACTATAAAAGCGGCGGAAACGTTACATAAACATTAAGCCGGCTTAATTCCAATTTTATAATGATCTATGGTGTCTACTATTGTTTAGATGAAAACATTAACGGCATATGTGCGGAGCGACAAACTCCGAGCGAATATGCTACGGTAGGTGCTACACAATTCCTTGATTGTGTACAAATGAACCGAATTTGGTGGGGACTCCACGACGTCAATCGGACCAAATTATTCGAGCTAGTCAGCAATCAGAAATCTGTCGTAGCGCGTAGCACCTCTACGAGTTTGCCAATATAATACATGTTTGATATTCTTTATTTGTACGGAACTATTCTTCTCACATCGATGATATTCCAAAAATCATATGTATCGTCTGTTTATTTCATCAACTACACATTAGTTCATCTTAAACACAACTCTAAATAATAAACCTACATAATAAAATTCAATATAACTGCACATAATAATTTTCTTTCCTGAAAACAAATTTTATATTTGCTTAAATTATTTACCGTAAATACATCAATTCTAAACACTACAAAAATGATGTAGTCCCCTGACCATTGACATACCGCACATGACCTATATCGTACCAGATGCGTATAAGACGGCAGCCAGTGTACGTGTAACAGGGCACGTCCACGTAGCCGTTGAAAGCAGGTTCGTTAGGGCCGTGCGGGCGCCGTCAATCAAGGCAATTGCTGCTCAATCGGCAATCAGCCGCTCCCGCGCCGCACACCGCCCGCGCCGTTAACGAGACCTCTCTAAAATACCAACTTCTTCTTATCCATTCTTACTAACACTTACGATAACTAACACCCTCTACACTGTACTAAAGCGGTGTAACACAATTTATGGCTCGTCTCCACACGATTTGATAAATGAATTTTTAAGATAAACTTGTTGTACAGGAGACAGTTATCGCGAATGTTCATTTCAATTAAAGCACGTATATATGTAAAATACAAGTTTGCGTGTACAAAAATGTATTACTAAAAGATAACATGACGAGTAAAGTTACGTTGAAAATTGAATTAAATACGCACACGTTAATTGCACGTGTATAAACCGATCGCGGTACGTAAACATTCGTTCGTATAATCGAAGCAAGATGGGACAATATTTCGTCCATCTCATTATTAACAAGCAACATATATTCCTCGTTTAAAGCCGAAAGGAACACAACATTTCACAGCGATAGCATCAGAGAATATATTTATTGCATCACGTCGAAATGTATATTTATTAAAACGCATGTCCAGGGTGGGCGGGGCGTCCAATTTTGGCGCTCGTTAAGTCGCAAAAGACGCACGGTTTAATTGCAACCGCTCGCCTCTAATGAGGCCCTGTATCCCCGGACTCGGACGTTTCTCGTGCGCAAATTGACATTGTACGTAAATTGATGTCGCCAAACTCCGATACGCGATGCCAAACGATGATGTCGCCGTGTTAATTAAAAAGGTTCTATTAATTATTGCGTCATTATGGCGGTAATTTGAGCGTCGCGTGTTAACGTGTTAAAAGTTGTTATTGAAACGTTAATGTGGGATTATTTTTGTAGATTTTTGTATTATGTGGGTAGCTGCCAGCCTGTTTCACCAGCGTTGTATATTAATTCGCAGCGCCATTTACTAAGAAAATTTCAAATAAATTTTTTACTGTAACGTTTTAAGCTGCAGTGGCGATTCAACAGATTTTTAATTATTTCTGGCATTCTAAAAATTAACACATCGAACTGGCCTGTATCCTTTCCACTATCTATACGCGATCTTTGTTAAGAATATTACCTCTGTCCGTCGTTTTTATTCGAATTCGCATATACAGCATAAGTTCAAATAAATAAATTCTGGGAGTCTAATATACATTCTATGTGGTTGTAAAAGTAACGTTGTCGTTATTTTAACTAAACATAAATTCTCCTAGTTAAATAGACAGTTGTGCTCGGTTTGGGCGTGTGTCTTTGATTTGTATGTCTGTAAAGCCGCACAAGGGAATATTACCTGCAATGGTATTATACTAAAATATTCTACACAAAACATCAACATTCTTTGTGTAAGATATTCTTTCTGTATAACGCCAATTTATTTATCAACAAGTTTAACGGTTCATCGTACAGACTATTGAAACGGAACGCTTTTATATTCTTGTGGTACACAAATAATGGAAATATTATCAATAGACTAGCCCTATAAACTTAACTGCCAATCTCCATAAATGCTTCATATAAAGTCTCGTTAATATTGAACTTGTCGATACAGTTATTAACACTTCATGTATTATCAGTAGCTTCGTCAAAGTCCAAAACCATGACTTACCTAAAACATTCGATTCAAATACATAATAGTTAATAACTTAACACTTTTTCAATATTACTAGAAGTAAATATTCAATTAAGCCCTAGTATACCTTCAGTATGCTTTAGTGAGTTCATCCATACCTCTCTCTGAAATTAGAATGATCGAGAATAAATAAATAACAATAGGTTTCATCGCTTCATTTACCATTGAGAGACGTATCTGACTTGCTTTATACTAAAACCCACCACGGCTTTCTACACGCAGTAATCCTATACATCGTATTTACGTTAAGACCATCAATAGGGTTATATCCGTAGTATCGTATTTACTCCTTGAATATCGAAGGCTAACCGAACTTCTTGCAAGAGCAGCTTGCCCGCAGCGATGGTTGATCTATTTAAAAGGCACAGGCTAGGCAGACGCGATTGGATTACGCCGTCGGCGCATGTCCGATTAATTTCGTTTGTCTCTTTGTACGTTCGTCCGACGTCTCCGTCTAAACAGAAACTAAAGATCGTCCGCCCAACGAGGTTTGCTTGAAATTCGATTATTACCCATATTCATCTCGACGTTGGGACGTTGCTTTATCGAGCTTGATACTCTTCTTAGATCTGTGCTCTTCGTATAAGAGTATCTACTCTGTACATTTATGTATATGTATTACTTAGGAAATGTCAGTCACTTGTTTATTTTGTAATCGCTGTTTTATTAATATTTTAGTTAGCTTATCTTTTCTTTAGTTATCTGAGTATTGTAATACGCTTCTATAAACACAATGTATATTATTTTCTACTGGTTAAGTTGTTTTGTTATCGTTGATTGTTTGGAACATGCCATAAATTTGAGCTTATGTTTAGTGCGATCATGTGGTCTCAGGTCTGATTTTATCCTGGGTTATCCATATTGTTTTAAAAATTTTATATTGGTTGAATTTCGATAGCATCATGAAATCTAAAATATGCTTATAATAATAATAATATCAGCACTATATTAAACTGTCCCACTGCTGGGCACGGGCCTCTTCTCAGTGTGAGAAGGGTTAGGCTATAGTCCACCACGCTGGCCTAGTGCGGGTTGGCAGACTTCACATATCTTCACGAACATTATGGAGAACTCTCAGATATGCAGGTTTCCTCACGATGTTTTCCTTCACCGTTATACCAAGCGACAATTAACTATTTAATACGCATATAACTTCGAAAAGTCAGAGATGCGCGCCTTGGGTTCGAACTCGAGACCTCTGCGTGGCAGTCTAACGGTTTCCCACTAGGCTATCGCTGCTTATATTTATATTAAAATGCTTGACAGATGGCAATAGGCTCGGCCCCTGTTACCTACGACTCTGCTTACCCTACAGTGTATTTAGATGGAAGACTGTACATATGTATATATATTTTCATTAATTTTGCAACATTGATAACATATGGGCAATTAAAACTATAACTAAGCTTATCTCAATATTTGTAACTCGTTCAAAATAATTGTGTGTTATCATTATTACGTAAAGTTAATTACATATTCAAAATAAAACATTTTATGGCTCATTATCAACCATTGCATATATAATTGCGTGTCGCTTATATTATTTAATCTGCATATATTAGAATTACTAAATAGAAAATGCTTTGATAATTAAATGGCAATTACAGAGGTTATAAATAGACGAAGTAAAATCGTAGTCGTTATTAACGCTCAATGCTGCCGCGTGGAAAGGAAACGCGCACTATATTTAATTAATCTATTTTAGCTCTATATTTAAATATACATATATTTACGACTTTATTTCCCCAAAGAGGTAGTCAGAGGTGTATTATAGTATGTTTTTAAGTCGAATGCAAGGATGGTGTAGTGGTTTAGTTAGTCGCCTAGCCATTCCCGCCGCGCCGAGTACCTACTGTGGGTTCGATGATGGGACAAAAAATGGTGTGATCTACAAATCGTCGTAACGAGTCTGGGTGTTCTTTGTGTCCGTTTTCTGAATGTTTGCAGTCTCCCGGGACACAGGCAACACGCTTAGTGTGTAAATTTCTTTAAAAAAATTAAACGTTGCCCTACATATTAGATTGGAGTCAATCTAAGTATATTTCGAAACTCCGTTTTGCTACTGAGAATTTTTTAATAGATAAAGCTTTCAAGTTTATCTGACTTGAGATTCGAAACTGAAACTTTACCATCGGCTATAAACATAAGAGCAAACCGAAGGTGCAACCTTATACCCGGAACCAACAAAGCAATCAGTTCTGAGCCTTAATCAGTTCTAAAATAGTAATGTATTGACAGGGCAATGCAATCAATATGAACTATTAGGCTTTAGGCATGTTAGAAAGATTTAGTAGCCCTGGTCATCGCCAGGCCCGTACAACTTGCCTCCATTGTTCTATAAATCACGGCACAACACAGACCTATGCTCCTGCGCCATGATGTTTTACAAATATCGTAAAGTCGTACTCGGCTGTAATGTTTATTCTTTGTATAAAGGTTGACAGTTTGCTTAAAGTACACAACAATAGAACAGTCTAGTATAGTGGGAAGATCGTTGAATTGTTTGTCAGAGATCACGAGTTCGATGGCTCGACACGCACTTAGACTTTTCGAAGTTATGTAGGTAAATTACCGCTCGCTTTCACAATGAAGGAAAACACTGAAGAATTTATTATTTTCCAAAGATGATTCTCACCCTTATCATAATTTCTGTATCGCGTAAAGCATTACAAACATTCAAACAAAGAACACAAGGAACACTTAATTTGCAGATCGCAAAATCACAATTTTGTTCCTTCAGCACTCTGCACAGCATCAGGTGACTACTGAATACATAAAAAAATTCCATAATGTTTTCAATGATGTGCGACGACTACCAACCCACACGGGTCTAACGTGGTGGACGATAGCCTAACCCTTCTTGTACTAAAAAAACTATTGTATCTAGCAGTGGGGACAGTTTGTAAACACGTCTGATCTTATACAGGGTTACTGGTAACTCGACGTATTCCCGGCAATAATAGATAGGAGGAGCTAAAATGCAATATATTTAAACCCCTATATGTATGGCAGAAAGTTAACTGTTTTCGAGTTATGCTGAATTTAACGTTTTTTTTTTAAATATACCCTTATTTTGCCCTTACGAGATATAAAAAAAAATTCGCTCATTGGATATCTATTTAGATTATTTTAATTTATAAAGAACCTAGTAATAAAGCTTAATAAGTTAAAAAATACCGTATATGCGTATGCGTAATATATATTAATAAACAATAACCATGACTAAAAATGTTTTTAATCTACCTAATTGATAATTTTAACGATGCTCGAGATAAAGTGCTTCGTAAAATTAAATAAAAATAAATTAAATTACATTAATTTCTTCGGTAAAATTTATTGCATTTTAGCTCCTCTATATATGATTGCCGGGAATACGTCGAGTTACCAGTAACCCTCTTATATAACCGACGAAACTTGAATGTTATATACCTCTGCTTTACCCTTCAAAAATACACAGGCCTAATGCTATTTTCTGTTTTGCATTGAAAATTACAGTATTTGTATTTCACAAATACAATAATTGTACTAGTGTGTAATGTTAGTTTTAAATATTCAAACAAAACTATCATTAATTCATCATAATTCAAATGAAACTGCGTAACTAATTCAAATTTGATCTCACTTTGAATAATGAATATTTATTCAAAGTGAGTTCGAAACACGAACGCGGCAAATTATTTTTAGGGAATATTAACTTTTTGTATATTATACGCCACAAAGACGAGTGCTTCAATCGTAATAATGAGTTTTCCTTTCGGATCTAATAATATTGCTTCAAAATTGAAAGATTGGTAATTATAAATTAATTATGTATCTATGATTGCTTAGAATCCTTATGATCGCCTTTCCTTGTCGGAGTGGAATCGGCTTAATACGTTGGCGTACATTCAATAGAATAGAGATATATAAGGAGTTGTTTCGTGCTTAACGTCTTGATTTAATTAAATAGCGTAGAATTCTTACTTTTGTGGCGCACATCACTTACGTAGAATGAGTGAGTTACCGATTTGTAAAAGAGATGGCGCTGTACTCAATTAAGCACGAGGTAACTTCCAACACTGTTGTAGTGCCTGCATCGTGCTAGTGAAGTTTACACAGCGATATATAAATACATACATCATCCTGACATCAATCATCGAGCTACCAGACTATAAACCAGCAGATGTCTTAGAACAACATTGCACCAAGCTCCTTCACGCTACCAAGTAACGTAGCCTTTAGGCACTTGCACTTTGTTAACCCTTTAAAGAAGTCGCTGTGGTAGCGCAAGGAAAAAGCTCACAGCTAGGAGCACATTGTCTTTAAAAGTCTTGAAACTGCTCATCGTAGGGCAGAAACATTTCTACAATGAGGTGGAGTCCAGATTAAAATGGATAGCCGCTCTGCTTCTCACTAAATGTATTTAACAATAAATCTACGCGAAAATATGTTTGATCCACAAATAATGCCGAATCTATATGCTTTAATAAGACTCAAGTACAGCATGTTTGCACTGATGCTTCAGACTGTAATAAGGCTGCAAGTTCGATACTCGAATCGACCGTGATTTTAGCATTATTGTTTTGATATTCTCAGAAGCAGAATTTAGTGTAAAACTGTAACAACTTGCTCTATAGATAACAATATTATTATAGATATCCTTTCCAAACAGCAGTTAAACACCAAATAAAAACAGCACACGAACACTTGATCTGTACGTATGTTATCGCTAGAGACAATAAAACGGACAACCAGTATCACACAATTACTTGTAAGCCAAGAACGTCCAATTAAGAAGCCAAACACAGTATCAATTTAATGTAACAGACTTGGACGAACATGTACAAGATTGGTTCATCTCGTGAAATTCTCGTGGCTTTCCGTTATACAAGACTTGTGGACGGTCGACGACGCTTTGCAAACATGGCCGATGACGCTCAACGACAGTAAATTGATGGCAACAAATATCTGTAGCCTCCTCTACTATATGTGCTGGCATATGCGTATGCAGAACTGTAGGGACAGGGACAAGCCTGCTATTGCCTCTCAATGATCGTTTGCTAACGTCGGATTATTGTTTGGATTGGACTAACAAATAAATTTATTCATGTAGGTAACATAACAGAATAAAATTAACTTCATAGTATTAGCACCTATTATGAAGTAAATTTTATTCTGTTAAGTTTTTATAAACCCATATGTGAGTTTGACCGCGACATCAATAATATAATCTAATATTGCAATGGTTACTATGGAACTCTTATTTTCACTACGAATTAGTGAGTTTAATAGTAAGATATTATGGAATTACACAGCAGTTAGTTTTATTCATTTTTCGTTAGTGCCTATCTCGTAGTATCCTATGGTAGCCTTTGTTGTTTAAGGATTTTTATAAAAGAATTTAGAACTTTGCTTATTACATTTAGTAGTTTCAAAGATTATCTCCTACATACTATAAAAAAGCCTCTATAATATTAATATACATTACACACACCTAATCACATCTACATATATCACGGCAAGATAGTCGATAATAACTATGGATTTCCACATGCTACTGACCCTGTCATACCTTTCTTGGTTTATATTTAATGTTAATAGTGGCGTTTAAAAAACACGATAGCGCAGTGGGGAGACCAACAGACTGCAATGCAGAGGGTCTCGGGTTCGAACCCACGTCGCGCACCTCTGACTTTCGGAAATTATATGACTTTTCGAAATTATGTGCGTATTGATTGTCAATTATCGCCTGCACCGTGCCTCGGAGAGCACGTTAAGTCGTCGGTCTCGGCTGCCATGAACATCTATGGCAGTCGTTATTGGGACGTCAGTGCCCTATAATATCCTGACACTGGTCTAGCCTTATGGTATCGTTAGCCTTCGGGATGCGGAGGTCAGGTGGCAGCCACTCCGTGTAAAAACTGATATCCAGTCAAATCCGGTTAGACTAGAAAAGCCGACCCCAAGTGACTTGGGAATAATAAAGGCTAGGGAGGAGAGTGGGGTTTAAAATACATAACTAGAAATCTTCCTTAGGCGTGAGACTTTGTATGTATGTATGTATGTATATTCGTAAATCTTTCATTCAAAATCATTATTTAGAAGTAATGTTAGGCAGTTTATTATTTTCTCTATGCTAACATACTTTAGTGTAGTTCCCTACAAATTTGACATTCAAAGAGATACTGAATTTTCTCAGAAAAGGTACTAGTATGTCAGATGAACCGAAAAATAACCCGCCTTCAAATTGCACTGACATTTGAACATTTGTTTGAATTCTAGGCATATATCTATTTCTATCTTTTGATTGCGCTATAAGCTGTTTTCCATTCAGAAATAGATGATGTTAATATTAAAATGTCACTTAACAGCTTATGACGTAATAGATCCATACATAGGCCTAAGTCTGTGTTTCCCGATGTGTACAATCTGGGTGTTTTCAAGTTCCTAGTGAATAGGTATTTTCTAGGCAAGCAAGCGTGCTCCATCGTCGACTGCATCGTCACTTTATAAGGTGAGATCGCGGTCAAACGCAAGCCTATTAAGTAACAAAAAAGAAGATGGACATCGTTTCACGCCTGTTTCTCCGAAAGGGGAGGACAGATGTATATTATAACCTCACTTCGCAATGCAATGGCTTTAGGTGTCACGCGATCGAAGACGATCTATGCTCTTTTGTCGTCGACCAGCCTCATTTTGCGATTCTTAACTTATTGATTGTTCATATTTTCGTAATTCTTTACAATGCCGTTTATCCAAAAAAATCATTTCATTGCCGAAAAACAATCAGTTATAACCGTTAAGTTTAGTAAAATAAGGTTTAAAGTGGCGTGGCACTCGGTGGCTCGTATCCGAGCTGCTAGTAAACAGAGGTACACAATGTAGCGGCTCGTATACGAACCGCTGGCGTAGCTTCTAAGAATTTCTTGACAGTTGAGCTAACTAATACTTTAGCCGACCCGCGAATCAAACCCAAGAATCCAAAACCTCATACCCGCCAGTTGCATGCACTACCGCTGCGCCTTTGGGACAGTCCAAAATACTGAGAATTATCACTAATAAACAAATCTCAGTGTAAAAACGCATGCCTAATGCAAAATGCATATGACAGTAGTTTTTAGCACTTTGCTAAAGTGCTGAAATTATGTTCTAAAGGATTTTCTCTTTTTAACGTTGAATAAAAGTAAGACCACGACGAAATAAGAAATAACCTACTTTTACTTAAATATATTTAAGTTCTTGGTCTTCTAGTTTCTCTATTCAAAAACGTACAAAGTAAAAGCTACCCATTAGTTACTTGGGCACCGTTTAGAAATAATAACCTACCGAGCAATCAAATCTAGATACACGCCTGTACATACCAGACAGAGGTGTTTTACGCCCAAATTTCGTCAGCTGTATTAAGACTTAAGGGTCTCACGTAGGGTTGACAACCGTACTTTATAATAAAGTATTGTACGTTATTTCAGGTAAACGTACCTACTTTATTAGGAAAATATATGGCATATAGTTTGTTTTTTTATTTTCTTCTAGTTTATATGGCATCCTTAATTTACAAATCATTGCCAAATAGGTACAATAACCCAACCACCTTATCAAAAATGTATTGCATTGCGTAGCTGGTTGTTACAGGAATGTTATTATTCGGTTGAGGAGTTTTTGCAAAAAATCCATGCAAGTTTTATAATTTGGAACGTTCATTTAAGTATAAGCACAACTAATAAATTAACAGACGTGTTTTATTTTATTTAAGCTGTATCAATTTGGAACTTTATTGTTGCATGCTGTATAACGGCCAAATATGTGATACAAAATAATTGTAATACCTTTATACCATACCATATTTGACGCAATAAATTATATTATTATTATTATAAACTACGTGAAAATACTTTATTTTACCTATGCTAACAATTACGGGTTTTATTTAATTGTTTACTTAAAGCAACGCTATAGAGATTCCCTAAATTAAATAAAAACAATAAAATTGTTTATCTATCTCAATATAGACATATATTGTAAAGGTAAGACGTTCCTTAGTAATAAATATTTGTTAGATGTAACTAGCATCAACAAAAATATGGTAACAAAAAAGCAGGTTAAATAAATAGTACTTTATTTTCGGCGCTTGGTCTTTATTTTTCTCCAAGATAATAGTAAATGTAGTCTATTTGTTCAAAATAAAGGTGGCAACCCTAGTCCCACGTAAGATGGGTGAATCTGTTGACGTCTACCAGGCATCATACCAGACTCTTGTACTGACAATTTCCTAACAGGAATCCTAACTCATTCGGAAATCGAACCCAAAATCTCAAGATCGAACACAAACATACACCCGATCTTATGTTACGGGACCAACAAAGCAATCTTATTCCAGTTTCAATAACAACCAAACAGTTATTTGAACACATCTAACAATTAATAACCCACTAGCCAATCGATGCGAGATAATATTATTCATATTGACTACAGAAACATATGGCGCACAGAATCCACTAATAACTAAGTAATACGTAAAGAAACATTAATGATTTCTTTGTATTATTAATTAATTCGACCTGTTAGACAAGTTATGCAATGAATCTTATTTATCGAGAATGCTAATTTATTTAAATTTGAAACCATTAGAGCAATGTTGCCAAGTCTCTGTTTGCTTAAGCTATAGTTAACATTGAAATTTAAGTAGGCAAATGTATTTATACACGAAATTAATATTTTTAGTTAGTTTCTTTGTTGGAAACGGTTACGGTACGTGGTACAGACGGCCTAGTAATGCGTTGCGGGTTTGATCCCTGCATGAAGCTAAGATTTGGGTTAAGTACTACGGCGTACGACATGGAATTTGCTAGGATAGGAGCAAGCGGAAGTATTCTACCTACCCCTCCGGGTGTGAGTGAGTGAGTGAATGTATGTATGTGTTATGATACCAACATTTCGCCATCTGATTTCAAGTCCCACGTAATAGGGATCGAGCAAGCCTATTACCGTCAAGCGGTCACATTTTCAAACACCGTGGTATTTCAACGTACTAAGATTTAAAACTGCTAGATCTGTGCATGGAAAACTTACCATCTATACTAATATTATAAAGCTTACGAGTTTGTTTGTTTGGTTGAACGCGCTAATCTCAGGAAAAACTTTACGTTCGTTCGTTTTCGTTCGGATTGAAAATTATTTTTTATTGTTTATATAATCACGCTACGACCCACGGAGGCGGCGCAGTAATCATACACGCGGGTGAAACCGCGGGCACATCTAGTTATACATAAACACAAACTTATACCGCTGGACCATTAAGGCAGCTAAAAACGTAAATTTTATCGTTTACTACTTCCTCAAAGTGGCTTCGCCCGAATAATCCTACGAAAATGCATACAGGGATAAAAAGGATCTATATATGTATTCAAGACATGTTCCATCTGTGTGCCAGTTTCATTGTGATTGAGTAACAAACATCCGAACACATTTATAATATAGTAGGATTGGATTATTAGCTACATAACCGGTTATATAAGTCCATTAAGCCATACGTATTAACTATCCTGCTGGCAGAAGTAGGATGGTTTGTAAAGCGAACACATGCCCTTGTAACACGTAACCCTTCTAGTTTAGAGAAGAGTGGGTCTCCTAATAATGCTACCAAGATGCCAGTGCCTCTGCAGAGCTTACACATTCGGAAACATCTTGGAAAACTGCAGACATTTGATTTATAGTGAATTAATAAAAAATATATCTTGCCGCGTTAGCTGTGCTCTAGAGAACTTCTTCTGGACGAACAATGATTATTATTATATCACACAAATTATTATTTTTAAACATTAATTGCAATGGCAATAGCGAAATAAGTTAGCTTAAGAGGTTAAATGTTAAATGACTAGATTTTTTTAATACACTGCCTTGGTATCCCAGTTGTAATGAATATTTCTGCTGTGCATGAGGTCTCGAATTCGATGCCGAGGTGGATAAAGTTTGCCTGGGAATGTCTTAAGAAAGTCTCAGTAGAAGCAAATTCTTAATTCAAGTCAACCAGTTGTTTGTTAGCCAAATATGGGTATAAACACCTCTGCTTATCCCTTCGGAAATAAAGGCGTTAGACTATGTATGTAAACTACAAAACAAATATAAATAGCTTTAAATGCAATTAGTTACACAACAATTTTGAAGGTACACTGTTCTAGCTATATCCATTTGTTGCAACTGTTACCTACAATATGTATTATAAAACATATTACAACACTTAGATATCCATTAAACAAAGCTAAACATCTTGTTGAAGTAGAAAGTGACATGCTATCAACTGATTGCATCCTACGCAGCCAGCAAGAGTTGTCTCGTCCGTACCAAATAGGTCACTATGCTCGGCTCGTAGGAGGCGTAAATACCTAATGATAATGCACTATTGAAAGTAGACGAAACCGTTTATACTGGTTACTCTATGAGTGGGTTTATAACATCAGCCCTGTATAAAAACTTTCCAACTGCTGGGCACGGGCCTCTTCTGTATCTAGGCCATTGTCTACGCTGGCCTAGTGCGGCTTGACCTATCTTCGAAATATATAACAGTCACTGCTAAGCACGGGGTTTCACCTCAGTGTGATAAGGGTTAGGGCATTGTCTACCATGCTGGCTCAAAACTTATTGACTTCACTTATCTTCTAAATATATAAACAGTCTCGCTACTGGGCACGGGTTTCTTATCAATGGGAGATGGGTTAGACCAGTGTCTATAATGGCCTAGAGCGGGTTGGCACACAAAACAATATGTACAACTCTCAGACATGCAGGTTGCCTGCGATGTTTTCTTTCACCGGTAAAGCATGCAATAACAATTTAATACGCAAATGTCTTCAAAAGCCAGAGATGTATGCCTTACAATCGAACTCCTGACCTATGTGTGGCAGTCCAACGATCTCCTACTAGGCTACCGCTTCCTTGTAATAGTGGGTTTATTTCTTAACAATAGATCGGCTATCCATGGTATAGCTTTGCACTTATGGGTTTGATTCCCGGGGTGAGCAATGTGGGTGTCTGCAGTAGCAGACCGGTGTCTGGTGTCAGTGGTGATCCGTGATATCTTTATTGTACGCATGGAGTAGTTGTTTAAGTGGCCGCCTTGCCTTTGCCACTATGCCGAGTGTTGAGAATTCGATCTCTATAAGGGACAAATTATTTATAGATTCACAAATTGTTGTTCCTAGTCTGCATGTTCTTTGTGTTCATGTTCGTTGACGGCCTCGATGGCGTAGTGGTTAGTGTAACCGACTGCCACGTCTAAGGTCGCGGGTTTGAATCCCGCACAAGTCAATCATTTGTGTGCATGGACAAGGATGTTTGACTTGGTACAAAAAATAAAAAATATGTGTATGTTTATCCATTGTCTAGTTCCCATAGTACAAGCTCTGCTTAGTTTGGGCTAGATGGTTTTGTGTGTATGTGATAGAATATTATATGTGATAGAATATCTGAACGTTCACATGGGCCTGTTATACAATAGTTCTTGTAGTAACGAAACGGCCAAGCCACATATTTTGACTAAGGTGTAGAGTTTGTGAAGTAAGGCCTAGTAGAGTTAGGGCGTGTAGAGTTAGAAGCTTGGCTCTACATGAGATCTGATAACTTTTTGACAGTACGAGTCATATTATGGTCTCGTCTTGGCAACATTTTACATGAAAATGTTTTTGGCGGGATAACTGTATTTTTGTAAAGCCTTCCTCGACACAGAACTATTTCGTAAAAGCAGAAAAAAAAAATCGTTGTAAAAGGAGCAGGGCTTTAACAACATGTAAACACTTTTTAAAGCACCACTTTTTAACACGTGTGCCAAACTATAGCAACTTGATTTTGAAAGTAACTTCGCACCTATTTGGTCAGAACCTAATTTGCACACTACACCAAAGTTGTAGTACAAAGTTTCATAACAACTTAATTAAATTCATCACGCTCGCTGTTAGGCACTGCGTGAGTCTCACATACTATCATAGATTAACTGATGCCCTTGTGTTTGCACACTTTAGACAGGCTCAATCGTTAATTTGAGGGCACGGATGGCACAGTGGGTGAAGTCGCTACTGTCAGTCGACAAGTGCGTTCGCTCCACGCATATGACGAAAAATTACGTGTGCCGGTTCAAAAGTTGTTTGGAGACAAAAAGACAAAAAGAAAAAAGACAATGAACACCCATTGTTTTTTTTTTATTTACTACTACAGCAAATGTATTTTTAAAGGAGAAAAAGTTATCCAATTCATTCATATTGCTCAGAATATTCACATTAAATTTTGCACTACTAGAACTCATTATTTTACTGTAGGCTGAAGAGTGAGTTATGTTTGGCACGTATCAGCAGTGTATTTATTATATAGATACTATTTACCGAATGCCACTAAAATGTCTCTATTTTACAAACAGTAACACCTTTTTTTATTAATTATCTTGACATCTTTAAATGGTAGATAGTATTCATGTATCTTGGATTGGATGTGTAACTATAAATTGGATAATTCTAATGAATTTTCATGGCTTTTTTTATTAGACATTTAAAAATCCACACAATAAAAACTTTGTCAAGGAAAGAAACTTTTATAACTACGAGATCTTCTGGCTGATGAAATGATGTATACTACTTTAAACTTAAAGCCTTCGTAGTTTCAGAGAATCTTGTTTCTTTTCTTAGTGCTTAAAAATATAGTGAGTGATGGAATATCGAGATGATAATAGCATGTTAGTACAAGTCTGTCGCATAGAGCGTAGGGCGGGCGGTGTGGACGAAGGCGACGGACGGGTGCCGCCGGGCGAGGGCGCGGGGCACGGGGCGGGGCAGGCCGATGTGATGTTAATTAATAACGTCTGTCTCACGAACGCTAACGACGCCGTCACGACTACATTATTTAGCCACCTGATTAGTTCGCAGGAGGCACCTCGCTCGCAGCTCTAATTAGCAACGACTCCCCAACAGGACCACGTTAAATTTGATTTGTTGCTGCACTATCACTAATTGGAAGTAGTTTGTAATTGATGATCCCGACGTTGATGCGGTCTACGTGCTCCGACTGGCCACGGCCCGCACTGACGCCGGCCTCTATTTGCCATGTCCAGTGTTCATATATACCCAACGTTTACCAAACGATTGAATAATGAAATATTAAAATGGAACCGTGCGCTCGAAAGCTCTATGTTGTCATGTCAACACAACCGTACCAGTTTTATTTCTATTCTATTATTAAAGCTTTTAATTTAGGGCAACAGTTTTACACACAAAACGATCAAAACGCAATCTCTCCGGCCGAATAGGAAACCTATTCGAAATTGATATGGGTGGAGCGCACGGGCGCAATGCCGCGTCGCGCCTATGCAGACTCGTAAACGGTACCGGCTCGATCGAAAAAGGCTTAACGCGCCACCAACTAACCACTCAATCTTAAACTCTATTCCTTCGCAATGCGGTTCATATCGAACGTTGCGTGGACATCGAACGAGACGTGTTACATAGACGGACGAATTTCGTTAATAAATAAACGCAGTGCCTGGCGTCCGGCTGGCCGTCAAAAAATAGTAAAAAATGTTCCCGGTGAAAATTTGGCGCAAGTATGACAGCGGAAGCCGGCATGAAGTACACAAATCATTATTCGATAGCCACCGCTGTCAAAGGAATTTTTAATAATGTTTACTGGCCGAGATTCAGTTAGAGCCTGGCTCCCACTTGTTACGATTGCCGGCGTGACAGTTCATACGCCGTCAAAAGATATTGTGCAACTCGTCGATGGAGAATTTTATTGTCACTTGTCAATCCTTTTCGCGTATTCCGTGTGTTTTACAGCGCACGGCGCGCGGCGGGCGGAAACTAACCAATTACGTTTATCGTCGGAAATAAATTAAATTATCGTAACATAAATTTTAATTAAATTATATAGGGGGAACAAGCGAGAGGTTGTGATGACGATCAAATCGTATCAATTAAGGGGAAGCACTCAGTAAACTCGCAGCGAGTGTCGGTAGCGACGTTAGTTAGTTATAGGTCCCGCTTGTGATCTTAATTAACCTCATGTGTTAACCTCGCCATAACTATGAGACGCGTGCTCTCCGCACTACTAACTTACTACGACTTACTTATTAATAACACAGCTATGTTCCACCGATATGTAAATTTATGCTTAACTTTATTGAAGATGCCTTAATTATGTGCTTGTAATTTAATGCCGGAGCGTTTACTTTCGCTATTATCTATATACCGCTGTACTGTTGATGTCTTTACCACTTTTAAAAGCCAGTTTTACTTGTGTAATTATAAACATTATTGTAATTGTAATATAACTGACAGAAGATAATAAAGGTTTACGATACAATTTATCTTTCAGTGTAACTTAATTATGATTATTATTCAAGTTATCTATAAATGCTTACATTATTTATCAATATTTCGTTTAAGAGCACGGATGGCGCAATATTTTAAGAAGTCACAATGGAAGCAAGTGTAGTGGGTTGGATCTCCAAAGTGAAAAATGTGTGCTAATTGTAAAGATTTTTCGATATTCGTGTGCGAGTTTTTTTGCGTCATTCAATCCAAATGTTTACAAACTCGCCCGGGTTAAAGAATTATTTCTACAGCAGGAAGTGGCATGAAAATACGGAGATGGGAGAGCCTTATGTTCAGCAGTGGAGGAGTGCAATAGGCTGATTAACTGATTGATTAAAGTTTTATTCGGAGTTTTCGTGTGAACAAATAAGAACATAGTCATTGTCCTTAAAAACGTAGTGCTATACATAGTGTCGCATGCGATGTCTAATTGATATTAAAACACTTATGGTACTAACGTCACGGAAACGGATTAGGGCCTAATTGGCAAAAACTCATACTCTGCAGAATATTGTACGTAACCCACCTTGTTTTGTATTCTTGCGAGGTGAGCCCAGAGCTCCTTAAGACGTTCATCGCCTGCAGTCACCAGTGTATGCGAACAATAATGATGTTCTATTCTGTTAATGGCGTGCCATTGAAAGTGTGAAAAGAGGCGCTGAATTGTCATCAGGAGAACCAAAGGTCTTTGTGCATGCATTGGCAATATAGCGTCTTTTTTAAGTGGGCGGCTGCAATGGTTGTCAATGGTGACCAGATCACTATTAAATTATATTTGTAGGTAATTGAAGATCCATCTTATTGTTGGTTTATTTTCAAGTTGTGGATGGCTTCCTAAGCAGACTGAAGGCATTCTAATGCTAGATTGATTATAATAAACTATTATATATATTCTGTGTCGAGCATTGTAGTGAGGCAAGCTGGGCTTACGTGATGATACTGCCTCTGCTATTAGTGGATCCAAATGCTAGTTAGTCACTTATTAGTAATATAAAAATCTAGTAGGCAACGCGCTACCGATACGCGTCGGTCACTAACGCGTCTATTTCGAAACTTTCTAATAGCTAGTTCATCAACAAATTCATTATGTCGTAAACCGACGTGCGCGAGACCGAAATATCGCGGGCCTCGTAAAACCGCTCGTAAAGACGTTTGTTTACTAATTCGAGAGGGCAGGTGGGGAGACCGCAGCACGCGAGGGATGCTGCTAATAATAATAGTGCGCCACTACACACAAATAAAATATGTATAAAGGGACGAGGAAGACGTCCGGAGACGAAGTGATAGTGTAAAGTCGGATCGTTAATAAGTAGCGGGCGAAGTCGTCGCGAGCCTCCAAATTGCCTCCTCCGCAGGTCGCAACTTTTAATGAGACAAAATTCCCGCCGATTCGACGTCTGCGTCGCCTTAACGCAACCTGTTCGTTAGCGCAAAAACGGGCCACGCTAACACGCGATTAGAATACACCCCCGCCGCCCGACGCCCGACGCCCGGGACCCAGGCCCGGGGCCGGGGCACACCGGACGCGGACTAACCACACAAAAAATATATAATTTAATTAAAATGCAATTAAAATACACCTGCATTACTTACAGGTCGTTGTTGTTAGTGCGCCTTTGTTTGAGGGTAAAACGCTTACGTTAAATGCATGCTATGATATTATATTTAAAGTAATTAAAAAATTACTACGAGTCCGAGGATTTTATCTGTGGCGGTTACTTTGTAAGCTCCTCTATAATTAAGTTTTCGTTTTAATCTGATAATCCGTTTTTGTATCAACTTTCAACAGTAACCTCTTTAAAATATATCTCTTCTTCAGCGATTTTACCTACTTAAAATAATTTGTATATTAATAAAATTTTAATAAGTTTTATATCTTGATCGTGGAAGTAAAGCCTGTAAGGCCGCAATTTTAATTTAACTTGTATACGCCAAAACTGTCTTTAACCCTCAAACATAAATCAATTCTTTATTAAAGTACAGTTTTAATTGTGTTTAATCGCTGTCCATGACAAAACCCATTCCAAATGCAGTTTTTCTAAGGTTACCACGTTGCCAGATGTGTGTTTTCTGACTCATTATATCATAATATAAGTGTCGCTTTAACGGTGAAGGAACACATCGTGAGGAATCCTGCAGATATGTGAAGTCTGCCAACCCGCACTAGGACAGCGTGGTGGACTATGGTCTAACCCTTCTTACACTGAGAAGAGGCCCATGGCCTGCAGTGGGACATCTTAATACAGGGCTGCTATTACTATTATATTATATAAGTACAATTTTAATATTCCTTCAAAATACATATATACAAAATTTATATTTTTTAATAAAACACCAAATTGACCAAATAAAAAAGCGGTCAATTCTACCCCATTTATCATAACGCAATCAAAGCGCCGCCGCGCCGCCGCGGCGCCGTACTAAGTCCCAGTGTGTCCAAATCCTAAGCCGAAAAGATGGTCCCTCATTTGTGGCGGGCTTTCTCTGTTGTTGTCACATTAGCGAATAACTGCGGCCAACTTTGTCGATACGTTAATGATGTCGGCGGGACGTCTATTACAAGGAAAAAACCTCTTTTGTGCAGCACCCGTGGCCGCGGCGCGGCAGCGGACTTGCCTTGCGCTTTACAAAAAGAATACGGACTTCAATGGCTCACAGTTTTAAAATAAATAATTGTGTACTGTCCAAATTTAAGCGTTTCTTTAGATTAAAATACATAATTGTCTCAAGGACTAAAAATGTGGGTCACCGTTGATGTATGTACATATACGTCATAGCACGCTGGATGCGATAAGTAGGACAAATAAGACGCATGTAAATATTGACAGATGTCAAACTCACTTTTCCTAATTTTGTTGACAATCGGCGAATCCATAATAATATTATTAATGCGAAAGTAATTCTCTGTTTGTTAGGTTTGACTCGACCACTTAACCAATTTTAGTAAAATATTGTATTCATAGACAATAAGTATAGTTTGAAAGTCGGGAAAAGTTATATATACTTTTTAAAAGAAATGTGGGTTACAGGTAATATTTAATTATGTAACGTTGCGGATTAGTTTCGTATTAAGGCAAATAGCTGGCTGTTTTATTTTAGCAATCATATTAAAATAAATGTTTAATTACTTCTAGAATTTTTTTCGTATTGTTAGTGTGATGGTAGGTACTCTGTGACAGTTGTCGTCTACATATTATATATACATATGTCACTACTCACGTTTAATATGTTGCTTGACATAAAGTAAGCTTTTAAAAAATCAGTCACACATATTATTAGCTCTTATTAAAGAGGTGGCAGGATATTTAAATATCCAAATCTACATTTAGAAGACCTGCCTATGAATGAATTTTAACTAATTATATATTAATGTATAATATTTTTAATTATAGAACTAGTAGTGACACAAAGTGGTGCTCAAACCAATTAAGAAAATTTAATTTACTAATTAACATCGTAAAATATGTAGTATGAATAAATAATTAGCTTGCCTTAGTTTATAGAAGTCACATTGCTGGGCACAGATTAACATAATTAATAGTCAAATTAATAATCAGATATTATAGTCCATTGACGAAGAGGAAAGCTTTTTATATATCTACCTATAATTTAAAGCTAGTACTAGGAGTCTGTTGTACGGTACGGTATTATTATTTTTCTTTCAAGTATCTTCTTTTAGGTCCGAATCTAGCAATTAACATTAACGTTTGACTGCAGGGATGTCGTAGTGGTTTAAGTTCATTGCCACTGCGCCGAGTTGTGTGGGTTCCAATACCACATGTGAAACAAATTTGTGTCTGGATGTTCGTTATGTCCGTTGTTTGAAAGTTTGTAAAGTTTCCCGCGATACAGGAATTACCTTTGGTGCGGGAGTTGTATTTTTTAAAAGAAATGGAGTTTCTGTACACTCACAAATTTCTAACTTTGACGTTCATAAGTGTTACATTTGCTTCGTGACCTAAATAAAAAAAATATTATTGATTTGATTTTATAAGTCATATTTATGAAATGGATGAGGCTATACAGAAATCTTATTCGTTTTTATTACTAATTCATTATTCAAACTTATCTACTGCATTTAATTTTTGATATCAGTGACTGTCTGTACGGTTTATGTATATACGGACTAATTGATAAGTGTAACTAAACATTAAGAGTAGCGGGTATTCTTTAAATAAAACGAATAATAATCTTATCTGTAAAGCCCCCACGCATATTTATTTTGCAATAATGTTTTTATTACTTAGTAATACCTACATTAATCCGTTACACAACTTTGCAATGACATTATTTTATTGAAAATAATCGCATGTGGTCGATCTTTTCATGACATATTAACTTATAGTCTTCCTCGCAATGAAATGGTTAATTAATATTGTTATTTCAACAAAAAATACAACTCCTGCACTAGTAATAACTTCTGTAACGCAAGGCATTTTATAATATTTATAAACATAAAAAAAAAGACACAAATAACACTCAAACTAAGAATAACTATTTGTGATGAACATCCATTTTTGTCCCTTGTGGAGATAGATCCTACGACACTCGGCGAGATGATCCCTTAAATCATTGCACTATCCGTGCGAACCTTAGAAAAAAAAGAAATTTTTTATGATCATATCCAAAAATGCTGATTCGCTAATCTATCATTTCGTCCGATTTATTACACAACAAATCTTGCTAATATCCGAATCCTAGTAACATTGATTATGATACTTATCTCAGTTATCAAATCATGCGAATGTCCTACAATTTTTACGTAACACCTATTTAGCGTACGCACATCGTAACACCCCTTTTCTAATGTAGATATTACACTCGTAGGCATATAACCTAAAGAAGCTACGCAGGTGGAACGTCTGTTAATGCGGATCTATTTAAATATTCTATGTTTTTCTAATGAATTTAAAATAGATTGTTAGCATAACAGTAATAAAGATGCTACAGTTTATACGTGTACGACATTGTAGGAATTCTGCTTACGTCTTTTACAATGCTAATGGAACTGTTAATTTATGTATAAGGTAATTAGTTAAGCTCCCACTAATAATAAACGGCAAAAATGGATAAAGTATACAATGGAATAGCTAACTATAGTACACGTGGAGATATACCTATGTATATAGTGTATTGAATGCCACGGTGACGCAGTGGTACTGATTGCGCCTGCTGACTGAGGTCTCGAGTTCGAGTCCCGGGATAGGAAAAAATATTTTTAGTTTTTTTGTCATGAATGTCTTAATAGCTGGAAGGAGTCTGGAATCGTGTCCTTTATTCGGCGATAGACTCGCCTCTGATTGCGTAGAACTTAAAGTCATGGTTGGGGTAATTTGAGTGTAATACAGGTACGATAACAAGTAATTTCAATGCTTTGTCGGTTGATGCGCGATCATAATGTCGTCGGGTTAAATACCTGACACGAGCAGTGCTATATGATTCTTCCATTGGGCAATATCAAAGTAGGAATTGATAATGTAGTCCTTATGCAGACACAGACTTATCATAATTATGTATAAGATCTTAACTTAGTCAACGCAATGTACGTATACACTTCTGCCTAATCTTTCATAGAAATATGTATAAGAATAACATCAGTTCTGTACATAAAATGACTCACTCTCTGGGCCTCTTCTCAGTGCGAGAAACGTTAGGCCATAGTACATGTATGTATGTCTATTATTATACAATATTATAATATAATTAAATTGTTCGTATACTACAAACCACATAATAAAGTAATATGATTAGACTTAAATAATTAAATAATTCAGTATTAAACATATATTAGGTATATGAAATTTATCATTACAACTGTATGGTTTGGTCAACAATATTAATTGTATATTGTATAAAAAATGTTTCAAGACCTGCAAAACCATTTCTTCTATTTTCTTTTCTATTAAAATACTATTCCAGTACGTCAGCAGTCGTGGGGACTTTACAAGCATTCAAACAACCTCATTCAAACAGTCGGCCTCGATGGCGTAGTGGTTAATGTAACCGACTGCCACGCCTGAGGTCGCGGGTTCGATTTCCGCACAAATCAAACATTTGTGTGCATGAACATGGATGTTTGTCTTGGTCTGAGTGTTGCTATGTATAAAATGAATAAATTTACAAAAACAAAAGTATATAGGTATGTATGTTTATCCATTGTCTAGTACCTACCCATAGTACAAGGTCTGCTTAGTTTGGGCTAGATGGTGTTGTGTGTATGTGATAGAATATTATTATTATTATTAAACAATGGACACAAAAATACCCAGACTCGGAACAAGTATTTGTGGATCACACAATGTTGTTTTCTGTACGGGGATCGAACCCAAAACACTTGGCATACTGGCAGTACCGTCGACCACTTCTACAGTTACGTTACTTGTGCAGTCAATCTTAAATATCTACTATAATTAAAACCATAGTTTTTTGTTAAATTGGGTAGATATCGAAAGGACAATGGCGGAACCTAACTTGACTCATAAAATATAGTATATTAACTAAGGGATTAAATACAATGAGCATCAAAAATACTAATTGCACAGCAAATATTGCCCAGCACAACGAGCACCTATACGCCTCAAATCACTGTATTCCGTCTCGGAAGGGTTAGGTTATGTTAGGTTCCTTCTGAAACCCACCCAAAAATAGGAGCCGGGGCTCCGTTGACTTAGTTTGATCTCTTTAAATATATTTTGCTGTGCAATTAGTATTTTTTTGCTGTGCAGTTAAATACTACACATTAACTAATATAATATATATACTTCCTAGCCTAATTCAGTGGGAAACCGTGGACTGCCACACACAAGTCTCGAGTTCGATACTAAGGCGCGCAGCTCTGACTTTTTGAAATTATGTGCGTATTAAATAGTTAACTATCGCTTGCTTTACCAATGAAGGAAAACATCGTGAGGAAAGCTTAATGTCTGAGAGTTCGTCATAAGGTTCTCGAAGGTATGTGAAGTCTGCCAACCCGCACTAGGCCAGCGTGGTGGACTATGGTCTAACCCTTATCACCCTGAGAAGAGGCCGTTGCCTGGGCTGATATTATTATTAATTCGCTGTAGGGACACCGGCGTCCATACAATTGAGTTTAAACGCTGGCTTTTACTGCTATCATTATGTAGATATGGTTAAGCTGATAGGTTTAAACATGCCATAGAAACATATGTCCATGATTGATATTACGATTTAAATGTAATTTATTGGTACAGGTAACATACATGCATGCTTAAGCTGCTAAAGGCTGGTGAGACCTGTAGACTGCCGTATGTTTCGTCTCAAATGTAGAAATACGCATTCGTCCCAAAAACAGTTCCTTATATGCCCGTAAATTTAAATAAATATTAATATCTTAATGTAATTGCGATGTCGTCCCGAATTATGTTCCTTTTCTGTGCTTGTTTGTTTAAGTTTAGAATTTTTATTGTACCGTCAGCCCAAAAATATTTTAAAATACCTCGTTGATCTCTCGGCAAAACTTTGGACTTATAATTGCATGACATGACGAGCCCGATAGTGAAAAGATTTTGAATATTTTTTTTACATGTTTTATTTAGCTAACCATATGGACAAAAATTTAGGACGAAAAAGGATTATTGAAAAAGAGGGCCGAATGAGGAACATTTTGGATCGTGGGACGTAATGCAGGACCGAATGCGGAACAAACTAGTGTTCAATCCTGCTGCTTTAAAAAAATAATTCGAAGTAATGCTTATGACATTTTTTTTTTGTTGCCTGTTTTTCCGATGGATGTCTGATAGTCTTCCATAATGTTCTTAAAGATGAGTGAGGGCAATCCAGACTGGGTCAACGTCATGTACTAAATAATAGCCTAATCCTTCTCATAATGAGAAGAGGCCGTTGCCTAGCTATGGGATAGGTCAGCTGGGCTGATATTGTAATCGTTGTTGTCTGTTGTCACTGTTGTATGCATATGCAGTATAACGATACTCCATCCTTACTATCCTTACTAATATTATAAACGCGAAAGTTTGTATGGATGAAACTTGGTATGTAGATAGCTGGATTCACACATAGGCTACTTTTTATTCCGATATTTCCACGGGAACGAGACTTACGCGGGTGAAACCGCGGGGAAAAACTTGTAGTCATATACATTTTAGATCTGTGACAGTAGTTTAGATATGTACTTATAGACTGACTTTAGATTAAAAGGAGTATGCAGTAAGTATCCTTGCTTCAATTGACAGCAACCTGAATAGAGATGTGCCTTCGACCCTTCGGGGTAAAGTAAGTAATCTTGTGTACCCAAATAGATTTCTTTATTTTCTCTGGTAAATGGCAGCCTCCTTCGTCTTGCCAGAGTTTTTTAAAGGGACTGCTGTCCTCCAACAGTTTGTCTTACCAGCAGAAAGATTAATTTGCCACAGATCTGCTTTGTGTGAGTGTTAATCTTCGCGTCGCAAGGGATATGGAAGCTTGCGCTTAGCTAATCGCAATAACTTTCCCTGCAGAGTTCTCACCACTGGGTGATGAGGTGACTAATGCTATCACTGCATCAATTATCCGGTGGATTCTAATATGTCAACTTAATTTCTTTATAATAACACCATGCTTTACCCCAAAGTAGGTCTGTCGCACTCAGACATTTAGGTTTAGGCACAGATATCGTAGTTACTGGAAGTTACTTCACAACTCTATATTCAATAAAACAGTTGGACCAGAGAATCTAACTTGAGACCGCGCGCGCCTAGCAGTGTTGTTTATACTTATGACAGTGTAACATATGAGGCAGTAGCAGTAATAACTTCTAGTCTTTTTCGTACTATTTATATCTACATATGAAGAGAAGATTTTGTAGGTAGGTGTACCTCTTTTTAAGTATATTGCGCGAAGAGGTATGTAAGGTAAAATACAGTTTAAAATAATGACGGTAAAATTGCCATCACCGCGCGACATATAACGGGAGTAACTATGACCGCTCATATTGTTTTAAAAACCGTCAAGCATATCGTTTAATGTGCTTGACGTTTCGACTATGTTCCACTGGTCGTGGTCACAAACTGACATAGTATAAAAATACTATATTAAACTAGCACATTCATACAACTTAATTAAATTAAAATAAATGATGTCATCACCTATATTAAACCTTCCTCATTTACGATAGCTACCAAGGAACAGGTTATACAATTCAGAAAGAATGCATCTAATTAAGTTTGGTAGAAAGGAATGTGTGTAGCGATACTTAAATTAGTTCATTGAGAAGTACAACAGAATCGACACCAATGGCCGTTGTAATTTTCTAAAACAATTGAAGGTCAAGTTTATTACAAACGAACAAGTAACTAGAAACTCTAAATCAAGCACAATAAGGTGCACATTCGGTATTTGGAGAACAAAGCAAGGAGATTGAGTTCATGTTTATTCATAGGCCCGGATTGTTCGGTAATAATCTACAACAGAATCTACTTAGCGGCAAGACACTCATTTTTCAACATCATAAATTATCGGCCGATATCCGAGGCTATTTCCCACCGACGTTACCTACCGTAATGAGGTTGTAAACAACACTGTCTAATTAAACTCCTTAATCGCAAAACTCAAACGGTAACCGCTTTTAAAACAAAACCTCGCAATTTTCAGAGCGACCACCGCGTAAATAGCCTTCGTTATATCGGAGCGGCGATCGCGGCTCATTACCTTCACCCCCACTCCCTAATTAGACACCCTTCCTTCGAGCACCCCCCCTCGCCGACCTGGCCCCCTCTCTGTCCGGATTGTTTTCTAATATTTCCTTTATTTTCGTGCAGGTTAAACTCCTAATTACCCTTTTACGTTACAAATTGTTTGCGATGGCAAATCAAGATCGAGTGAAATATGAAGTACGTGCCGTCGCGATCGTACGTTCCACTCACTCCCACTGCTCGCCTGTTCTCGTGATCTACGATTATTTCTAATCATCGTTGCATAAAACGATCATTTTTTTAATAACCTTTTTGTTAACTCCTTATTTAATTATCATTTATATTTCCAATATAATAAAAACATCGGGTCTGATCAGTCTAACTTTATTGTTTTTTTTACTTTTTGTTAGTTTTCGTATTTATTACATTGAGCGGCACAGGTGTGAGGAAAGAATAAATAACGATATATTCGTATCCGATTCATAACCGAAACATGATTTAATAGCTTTCCAATTAATCGATTCGCTACGGAAGAAATTCAAATTGGCTCTCATTTCCTGTGCCCACCGCGAAAGGGCGCACGCACCTGTGCACTGCATCCGGCGGGGCCAATTACTGGGCCTTTTACCCTAAATAAAGCGCCCTAACGACCGTTACTGGACACCAGTTAAAATTCGCGTCGAGATTCATTAATATCGCATGTAAATTGTGTACGTCATGCGTTGCGTGTGTAATGTGAACGTGCAACTTAATTAGCGTTCTAAGTTCAACATGTTTTGATTATAGACACGTTGTGTACCCACAGCATCAACTTAATTAAGACTGAAACTGATGATCGCAACACAAACTTGTACGTAACCGATAATATACCTCGCTTCTATGCAGTTGAAAATTTATTGTAAATTCAAAGTATTCAATTTGAAACCCTTATTTCCGAATGACAGTGAGTCGTTAGGGCTGTGTGCACGTAATTTACGTTTCGAGCTCGCACGTCAACGAGCATATACCGATGAAAGATGAAGTGCAAACCTTCGTGGTTCGCTGTTCTCGTAGCCATCCATCTCGGCCGTCTTGGGACCTAACTAACAAGACAACTCGACCAATCAATTCTGCACCGCAACACAATAGGAACAAAGCTCCGAATCAACTGACACTACTAACGATTAGATACATGCGATTTCATACACAGATACTTAAAGCCTTATTATCTTATATAGAGAGGTCGTTTCGGCGTTTTCGCTTCTATAAATGTCCCAAGATGCGTGATAAGATCTGCGCAAGCGTCTCCGATCGGCACCTATTTATTTATTTAATCAGGTTGAGCGACAGACAATGTGCCATTGTATGTCCTGATTTATTGCTCCGGACCCATCTATAAAGGACTACCTACTCGTTTTATTAGCACGTGCCTACACTTGTCTCGTAAATTAATTGCTCGCTAAATTGATTACGATCAAATTGACACAAATCACACTTGATTTTAATAAATATGTTTACATAAAACTTAATATTTGGTTAGTTGACCAATATAAAAATATATTCGAGCTAAGTTCGACCGATTCCGGCACTTGGACTAGTAACAAAATTGATTCGTCTATTTAATTTTTGCTTACAAATGGGTTGATTAAAATACGTATTATAGGCACGGGAACTGAGTCAATAACCAATTAATTATGATAACTACCTATTTTGTATCTGATCCCACGTTTGGAACACAATATTTGCATAATATCTCTTGTATTGATAGACACATTATGATACATCTTAATTGAATGCTTTCGACGCAGCGCAACACGGCTCTATTTGAATGGCATAAGACTTGAACATATTACGATATTTTTATTCAAATTTTGATATTTTATTACTTTATATCAAGTATAAAGCCATTCAAATTACAGTAAATTTGAGTTCGGTTCTCGTTTACATCGAGTACAGAACTATTACAAACTGGATTTACAAACTTTAAAAACTAACCCTAATGTATTTCATTTCTCAGTGTTAGTTGGTTGTCCTCAAATTTAGTTTAAAATATTTAGCTTTTGTTGTTCAAGTATTCAACTATGCAAATCACTTAAAACAAGTTAATGCATCGTTAGTAAAAGTTGAAAAAACCTATAACAATGCAAAAAGGCATAACTGTGCAAAGTTGTGGCCATATTCGCTCCTCGTTTTGCATTTAAATTAAAACTATTCACAATATTAGCATAGAAATGGGTTCGATGGCTAATCGTTGCGGTGTCAAAAATGTTTAATTAAAAAGATTGATGCTTACCGGCGGAGTGGAGCACCAGAAGTACAGTTGAGTTGCAAACTTATCTAATTAGTTAGGGGCGGGCGGGTGAGGCGAGGGGTACCTTACCCCCGCCCCGCAGCCTCGCCGCCTCGGCGCGGGGCCCCGGCCCCGGGGGGCGCGCCACGGCAATTAGCGGTGATAGTCGATTAGCTCATCGTGCGAGTGCGGCTTTTGACAAATGTTACCACTTATAAATTATTATTATTTATGCGTGACACCGATAATTGGAATAATTAATACTTAACATCAATCGCTGCGTACACCTTTGAATAAATTGGCGCGCCAAATTTATTATCAGCTGTCGAATTTGTTGAGTTACTAATTGATAAGGGCAGCGATTTGTTGAATTTTATTGGCGCGGGGCTTATAAATGAGAGTGATGACTTGAAGACCCATTCTTTATAACGATAAATACTGTGAGCATGTGTAGCTCACTAATACAAATGTAAAGACTTTATTAGAGACAATAAATGTGACTATGTATAGCTTTTATAGGAAGCTACCGGTGACATTACTCAACAAGTTAATTAGTTTTGATGCCATCCTGAGAACTAATCACATTTTGAACGAAGCAGCCAAAATGCTATTATTTATGTCGCGTTCAAATTTATAACATTGATGTTCTCATTAAGAAAAATATAGTGGTAATTTTATAGAATTATGTTATAGCTGTGTTGGCTACTTTAGAAGATTGATTAGTGAAAGTTTTGTAATAAATGAGGACCTGTAATACCGACATAATTAATTCTTAGCAAGTTAATTGATATTGGTATTAACAGTAATTAGAAAAGTTTGCTGTAGCGTTTTTGTTATTCGCTTATTTACAGCGCTGTGTTTCATAGTACAGGCTTTAGGCGGCTTAAAATCTTTTGCATCATTTATCGCCAGTCCGCAAGAACGGTACTCACTGCTCATTAGCAGAATTTAATTGTATTTCGCGTTAACATAATTACAGAATAGTCTCGTTGAACAACGATCACTGGAGTACAATAAAGCGCTTTAAACTAATGGACGGGTACCTCTCGGCTGTTTTAATAATACATGCTTCAGTGCCGGGCGTCGCTCGCGCGCTGAGTACTGGCGGGCGGGAGTGTTGGGACGCGTCGCGCTAATAATTACGTCGTCATTACAAGGACGCGCCCGAGGTGGCCAGCGGCGTGCGGCAGCAGCCGGGAGTCCGCAATCACCGGAGCACGCCCCTAACACTTGTTAGGTTTTTCCACGCTAGTTGTAGTAATAGTTTCGCTAAGCGCCGGCCACTGGAGTAGAACAAGGCGTTTAATTAAAGGACGCTCACCTCACGGGCCGCTGTTGTCGGCCGACTCATCGCATGCGCCTTAATTAGTTCAGACCGCCCCCTAACGGGCTTATTTTGTTTTTCTCGGATAATTTTTAATTAAACGCTTGATTAAAATGAAAGTTTGCGTAAGTAGCGAGCGAGGAACAATCGAGCCAGAGTTTAGGATAATGAATTGATGGTGTTACTTTGCTCGCTTGCCGCTCGCTAGGGACTTAATTAAAAATCGCCGATAGAGTGTGTAGAGGGGAGTTTGAAACGAGTTTATGGAACTTAGTCCGGAGGCTCTGTTGTTTTACTATGTCAATTTGAATACGAGATTGCCTCACGGTTAACGAACGTAACTCAAAATAAAATTTCGCTGTAACGTACATATAGAATGCGGATTTTTTGCGCAGAGATATTTATGTCGACAAACTGCCACATTAATGTATAATTTATTGACGAACATGTAGCGGAGAATTAAATAAATCATAGCGGCGATAAAACAGTGTGCCTAATCTTAAAAAACAAACATCATTATAAGTTAGTAGTGAACTAGTTAGCGTATCTCCGAAGTGTGGCGGGAGACAGTACCAAGTTCAGTCATTACAGTGAATCGTATGCGGCTCGTTCGGAATAATAAACATGATATTCATTAAAGCGATCCGATTTGTCAAACCGCTTGATTCATCCGCGTGCGAGCTCCAGACGGGCCGACCGCGATTCTGATCAGGGCTATCATCTACATGTATGCATTTAATTTACTGCCTTGAGATATTTTTGTTGTTTTTATATAAAAAGGGTTTTTGTATTAGCGCAGATGGAATTGAAGTTAATCTCTTCTACTCTTTCTCGGTAAAGTAAAAAAAAATAGACCTCTAAAACTTTTATCTGTAGCAAATTAGGGGTATTTTTTCTTGTAAGCTTGATACCAGTAATAAATGAATTAATCGTTGCAAAAAGTTAATTATGTACTTACAAAATAATAAACTATAAGAAATCCAAATAGTTTGGAATTAATTTCAGATTTTAGAATTGATTTTGCTGCAATGTGGTTTAGATCCACATTTGACAGGAAGAGAGAGCGAGACAGACAGAAAACAATTCCAAACACAGTGTTGATTCGAATTGTTTGAATAATTTTAATTCTTGTTCTAAGTAGAATCTGGGGGAGGTATCTCACATACGTCAACGTAAAAAGTTCCTATTATTATAAGAACATTTGAAGATTTCGTTTTTTGTCAAATTTTTGAACTTTTGAGCTACATAATGATCCTCGTTAGTTACCTTATACAGACTAGCACAATTTTTTTTTCCTTTGGAATTCTGTTAGATATTTCCGTAGCGCAGATCTTAATTTAATTAATTAGTCTGGTGCGGGTATATGTTTTATAAGTTTGTGTTAGTCAACCCTATCGCGAGCATGTGTCATTAGCAAATTCTTGGCTTGTCGCCGCCACGCGCGGCTAACGAGTTGCTTGCTAACGACGTGCTAACTTGATACACCGACAGTGCCGCCCGCCTTCAACATGCATTGTGATAGTACACATACAATAACGCGATCGAACGACGACGATGGCTTACACCACGCTAACTGTATTATAATCAGATCGCGCTTTTAATTCTGGTTTACATGTTTCTTACTAATAAGATAGATGATGCGTAGCATATTCCATGATCCATGGGCTAAGTAGTTACGAAAGCGTCTTAATACTAATGACCTTTATTTTTATTTTAATCAGATTATCATTAAGTTACGATACATGACAAATGAACCAGCTCTCATGAAGAAATGTCACCGTCTTACAACAGAGCACTGCAAATGGGGTAACCCATGCCGTTTGCAGGCCCACATCTGGATCTACCATTCCTTTCCTTACATTCCATTTTTAATTATATAACTTATCTTCAAGAATAAGGAATTGCCAATCGAAAGATCTACAATGCATGAGTGAGAACTCTAGTATTGCAAGCTATCATAGGCTACCGTAACCTCTAACCATCAGGCACCTGCCTGTTTGCCATCTTGATTGCGGTGGCTATCCTTCTCAAAACTAGCGCTTTTGGTTTGAGTGCTATCTTTACCGTACAGAACCCCAAAAACCTATCAATGTGTTCTTGTATTGAGTAGGAACGCCAGCGCCGTTATGAAGAAATTATGGTATCAATAATGGGACTTGAGATCTTTTCTCTTGATACTGACATCAAATTTGACATCTCAACGTGTAATGGCACCACTGCACACATACATTTTCCTTTCTTTACTAACTTACGTAGAAATTTAGAAGAATTCAGAATTTGTCTAAATGCTCTATATACTCCTAAATTTCTAGCCATACGAACAAATTGACTGTACGTTTCTATTCTAATTGTGACAACAGCAAACTAGTAGTTAACTTGGTACAACGAAGTACTGCCTCCAGCATAAATTGATCGAGTACACACTGTAAGTCTGTAACGCATTCGACGATGTCGATTCTACTAAGCAATATTGTGTTGTTAGATCAAGAACACGGCTGTGCTCTAACAAGACAGGTTATCCAAGCGAAAGATGGCATATTCTACGTACGTAGACTCACGCCTATTGCTTGGAGGCATAAGCAGAGTATGGATTTCCATTAGCTACGGTATTGCCACTCTCTCTTGCTTCAGGCATGCTCTCGGTTTAGCTCTTTACCTGGTCGTTCTATTTAAACCAAAATATAAGCACATGCAACAGGCACCGGGTAAACATAAATTGCAATCCTAATTCAACAGTTTTGTTCTTCAAGAAGTTTGTAATGGTTCAGGATAAAGATCGCATCGCAGGCAATAGATCCTGTTATCTTATATTCATATAGATAAACACAGCTGTATAATAACGTTAGCGAATAAAAACGCCCATTATAAATCAAAATATTAATGACTATATTTTATTATATATTTCGTCAATCATTGTACTCTTTTTTTGAGATCCTTCTACAACATAAGCCAAGTGGTAAATTGGCTTGTCAACAGAGTTACAGTCATCAATTTAAAGAGAACAGAAGCCTAATGAGTAATTATGATAGACAAAAGGGATGCTGTCTATCATTCATAGATTTTATCAGACTGTTCGCTTTTACAAAGTTTACTCTAAATTCGTAGTTTTATTTCGGTGGAGGCAGCTTTTTGGTGTAGGTGGCCTTTTCTATAGATTATGGGAAAGGCCAATGTTTAACGGTTACGTCATATAACTCTGACTCTGATCATAATGATGATATAATTTTCCTTGTATTTTAATTATGAACGTGAATAACGTCATGATAATTTGTTATACCATCTTCCTACTCGCAAAGCCACGAATATTATTTTTAGGTTAAAATATAAAACTGTGATAGATATCTGATTTAAACGAACAGAGAACTCGTGTTCATGTTTATCTTTATGTTTACGTCATTATTATTTATTTTGTATATTTGGCAATTCGGTGCGTTATAATGATTTGACAGGAATAATGTGATAGGTACTAGAGAATTAACTCGGTAGCGGTATACTTATATACCAAAGAGACCATTTGAATCGCCGTTGAAAAATTAACAGACAGACTTCGTTCGAGACGAAAACGCTCATCGTTGTCGAAAGCTATGAATGAACTGTTATAGCCACTTACTATCACCAATAGAGCAACGACACAGTCCTTTCGAATACAACAGCTGGTTACTTTCTTTCTACACTCTAAAACAAAGTGATATGTAATAAGCAGTAATATATGTATTTCAAAATAATACTTTGCAATTTGACAGGTGATTACGCCCGGGGCTAAATACTAAGTAGCGAAAGTATATGTAGCACTCAGTCTTCAATTTAAAAGTATTACATTAAGATTAAATTAATGAACTAGATTCCTGAATCCGGAACTGTTCATGTGCAATTAATACGCGTAAATGCGTAGTAATATCCAATGTCTTTGGCGTAAGTCCAGAAGAAATTACTGTCGCATAGCAAATACTCTGGCATCTTTATCAACCGAGAAAATTAGCCCTTCATTAAGATAAAAAAGAAAACCATGAGCAACATGTGTCCTTTCAGATATCCCCACATTGACTATAGTTTGTATTATCCCTTTTAGTTATGGCTTCAAATGATGGATTTGGTTGCTAATAAGCGACCGAATCGTCCGTAAATAGGCTGAGAAGACAGTAGGCCATAGACTGGCGGTCTTAATGACATTCAAGTGTCCAGAGCGCCTAATATTCAGTGTTCTCAAGGTCAACATTTTTAACTTTGTCATCAAATCAAGTGATCTCTATATGAATTACCTTCAGTTTTCTTTTATTTATGGCTCGAATTTTAATTTTCTTTGCGGATATGAATTGAGACTTCATAGCCTGGTAAATTTCTAATAGCATGTTATTTTAACGGCGAAGGAATACTGCGGCATACTCTGCTTATGGGAATAGATTCAGACTTGTTTAAAAGTCTTGAATTGATTCGTACCACCACATTCTCATTGGGTAAAAGCTCGTGTCGACAAATTGTTTGTGAAAATTATAATCTATCTATCTATCGGCTAATACAATAAATTTGTGGAGTCTCAAGTACTAATGATACTACAAAGAAAAAGGACGGTTAAAAATTAATAATGCCTGTTTATAGTCATAATGGCATCGCTTAAAGATTTCTGAGGATCTTTCCTTAAGTCTGATAGCAAACAGGATCGAAGCAACAAGTAAGTTATCCCGGTCGGGGACGCATCTCGGCGCTATTGAGAGCCATTCGTCTCGGGGACCCAATCGCACCCCACACCTCCTCACTGCCCCCTCCCTCGCACACTTAGCCCGTGTTCATTCTTCTTACGAGTTCGCGTATTCGTTTAGTATTGTTAAATGGGTGCCCAGCTAATGGAGGATATTTATATAAATAAATAAGATACAACGACTATTTTAAGCCTTTGCGTGTTAATAATTATTAATTTGGTTCAAATATTAACCCCGTTTTGTTTAGGCTTTCCTTATATTAGTTTTGATTGATCGCGGTTTATTTCTCTATATGGCAATTATCCTCCTGTAGAGAATTAGTAACTAATATTCTTTGGAGGTATGTGATAAACCAAATTTTTTTGTCGTAATAGCAAGCGAGGATAATAGGATAATAGTAGGCTATAAACCGAGGAAATATAGATAGTAATCCAATAAATATACAATTAATACATGTTACTTTTAAGTACCGGGAATAGTGAGCGTACAGCGATTTTAATATAATTCACAATTATAAAAATATCTAATGCAACTGTATCGGATTTGTTCCTCAATAGGTAAAATAAAGTTGCATATGTTCGCCACATAGTGACTCATAATTTCGTAATTGACTAGAAAATTACCGGCAATAATTACCTCCGTGTCTTGGGTGTTAGGCTGCCTGCTATGTTGATGGGTATGTAGGTACTTACGTAGAGTGTGAAGATGATAACTGCGCGCCTCTCGCGTGTCCCTTACACCCCTCGCCGCTCTAATGATCTCGTCGAGAGGTTTTAAATTATGTTCCTTACAACAATCCAAAGTCGACACGTACACAAGCGTGCAACTCAAGACTTAATGAATAAAATAACATGTCAAGATACAGTCTACATCTTAAATTAATGAGGATTCAAGGCGACGTATTCAATTTTACAAGTAACGAAGGCAAATAAACTTCGAGTAGGCACCGCACCCGCACCCACCCGCGCCCAACTTTCGCATTTATTAAACTCATGTTAAACATACACTCGTTAATTAATATTAGTATGAAAGGAAACCTAAAAGTTGTCGATTACAAATTCTTGCTAACTTCCAACTACATAAATAAAATTACAAATCTCTATGAAAGGTATCGAACTAAACGGGTCCTTTATCAGTTAGAAGTTTTCAAAGCCGAGCAAACTTGTTAAAGTAACACGGTCGAATAAATAAAACAAGTTTACGTGTGTTAATGTCCTCCTCTTAATTAAGCCCCTTCCCAGAATTGACGTGTGATATACAATGTTCAAAAGATGCCTCGCCAAATATTAAATGTATTCATTTTCTTAATTAATCGTAAATTATGCGAGATGTACATTACCCGCCTTTGCAACAACATTATATATTTCTTTCATCTGTGTAGAGTGCTTACAATCAGCTAGTTTATAAAAAGCTGATATATTTTAGGTATCCATGGAGCTCGACCCACTTTGGTTAACGCCGAGATTTATTGGTCTGTCAACCTCGCTTGCGACTTATATTAGTAGTTAATGCAGAGTTCGCTTCCGACAAGTACATGCGTATATAGCTGCTAGGTACGTATATGTATAGGTTGTAGGTGTTTCCCCGTATTTTTGTAAGTATAATCCCCATCTTGCCGTACAGAGGGCGCGACGCGCGCGGTGCTCCCGCGGAGTCCAACACAAATAGATTCGTACATGTTTGTCTTGGCTCGGTTTAATTAATTTTACCTTCATACGCCGATACTGTTTGTCGGGCGCTCCTTAATTGAAAACGCTCTCACCGGAGTAAATGAAACGAAATCCTATTTGCTCCGAGTGATTGAAGCGAATTTATCTTTTAAGACTTTCAAATTTATCTTAAACCCATTGGCAATTTTCAGCGTTGAATTATTTGAAAACGAATAACGTTAAGAAGAGCAGGTAATTAAATTTTGATTGCTTTCGGCCGGATTGTTATTGCGATTTATTAATATTCAGGCCGGTTGTAAATAATACCGGCTCGCCGGCGACGCTAATAGCGATTGCAATAATGACTCATTAAGTATTAAATGCGGCTATTAAACCGCCACAGTCGCGCTCACTCACACACACTACATTTTTCGGAAGGATATATGGCTTCACGTTAAAACGACGTCTCCTTTACGACATCTACTTCACACTCAAGCGATCATTATAAACTATTCTAAAACTTTTTAGAAAGTCATGGCGGCTAACAAGCAAATCATAATAGTTTGATTTTATTGCTGAGTTGCCAAAGGAAATGTCAGTAAATATGAAATACAGAAATGACATCATTAAACTAACGAGTGCACTGCAGTACCTAAATGACCACAAATGTCACAGTCGATTCTAATGTGCTATGAATTTTTATAAAATGGCACTATTTAATGTAATTGTATGTTTCAAATGCATGCAAACAACTTCCTACTATATTATCTCATTATCTGTGGAACCAGAAGAACATTACCACGGGTAAGTCGATGTTCAATTATTGTAATGTAACTATGCGTCTACTTTCCATCTGTATCAAGAAATAAAATAAAACAAATGAAATAACAACATACTAATTTTACAATTAACTTAAATGCATTTCTAAACCTAGCATTTAGTTTAGCTAAGACTATTTAGAGAATGTTTGCCAGCTATTTAGAAAAATGGGACACTAATATTTTAAATTCCAGTATGGCAGCTAGTTATAAAATTCCAGAATTATCAACGTAAATATTTTTTAGATAATAGTAATAAATAAGTCATCAGATCATAATAATAAATAATGTTTCTATTCCTCCATAACTTTTAATGTGAAAATATGATTTGTTTGAAACCGAAAGTGTTGGCTCGTTAATTTTTATTGCGAATCATAAAGGTAGATGACACCCGTCAAAGAAGTTATAAACATTATCTTATCAAAACCGTATGTTTCACACATTTTATTGACCATAAACCATACTCTATGGACGCATTAAGCCTTATTAATTATGTTAAATCACAGCAGAACGAATGATTGATTAAATATTATAGCGTAGAGAAAGAACTAAATAAGAAATAGAAAATTAAAATGTTGTGTTCATTGTGAATGATGATGGATTAAGTGCGGTGGAAAACCTAGCTTATAAAATCGTGACGTCACATTATGATTATGAAAAAGTTTAACCTTGTCATTGTTTATTTGTTACAATTACTTAAATTATTTGTTACAACATATATACAACTATTTATATTTACAAACGTATTAAAAAAGATAACATAATTACAAAAACACAAATAATTATAATACTAAATATTTACAAAAATGGTTTAGGCATCGTAGAATTCTTCAGCATCGCTGTCAACTGGTAACGTGCCCAGAAGACTGGCAGCATTGCCACGTTGAATGGCAATATAAATATAACCTTGTCCAGTTAATATGAAACCAACTAAGTAGGTTATACATCTTGCAATGGAAGTTTAAACACGGAGACCGCCGGCCCTATTAGTGGAGTAGGTATCCCATTCTATCAAGCGATTCTCAGGACCAGATCTTGGGTCTGATACTGTCCAATAAGCTAAGGATTGTTTTGCGTAAGATTCGAGAGATACGTTTCTTTTTAGTAAAGAAATCACTTGAACTTTGAATAACTCCTGTTTTGCTGGGATCTTTACAAAAATTTAAACAACAGACACTAAGAACACCCAGACTTGCTCGGAACATCTACTTAAGACTGCGCGCAGAGTAACACGCGGTAGGACTTAATGACAGAGCTCGATATTCAAATCGGCGCGCGGCCGCCATAGTAAAATTGTATGGAGGATTTAAAGTGCTTTTTTGATTAATATGTATCTTTATTGTCAACCAATAACTTAAATATTTGGGACGGACAAATTGTAATATAACTATTTATGTTTCGTTTAAGTTCTGAAATTAGATAGATTTCTACTGTTATAATCTAAAAATCACGTAATACGAGCTTACTTTTGTACTACTGCAAATTTACGTAATTTTGTAGGCGAAAATATTTTTTTTTTTAGTTTTTACACGGAGTAATTGTAAACACATTAATTGTTATAGTATGTATATTTTTTATTTGTATTAAACAAAATATTTTGATTTTATCAACTTATCTGTGACCGCCTGTTTTGGCACATTTCGCTCGGCGCAGTCTCAAGGATCACACAATTTTTTGTCCTGTTGTGGGTCGAACACAACACTCGGCGCAGTGCCAAGGGCGAGGCGCTTAATCCACTATGCCATTCGTGCAATAAGACACGTAACTGTCTCAAAACAAAGTTTATTTGTCAGTTCTTTTAAAGTAATCCAGTGCAGTCTTAAGGTTTAATCATTAGCATTAGTTTTCTATAAGTAACTAACTAAGTAATTGAATGTAATTGTCCAGTGAGCCAATATACGACACTATATTGCCCATTAAAACTTATCTTATTGCCGTGCGATGAGTTTTAATGATGTCATTTGATTCGTAATGGTGCGCGTACGACGATCGTTATACCGTATATATTAATAGATTAGTATGTGTAGTATATTATATGTAATTGTGGCTACTAATCAAGTATGTGAGCTGTAGTTTATGTATTAATAAAGTTATTACGTATGTTATATCAACAAGTTAATAAAGCATACATAAATAAGTATATCGCCTAAAGAAGAGACAAGGTGTTAAACCGTCATATTTCCACCACAATTCTTTTGTAATACAGAGTGTAAGAGACGTTATGACTAAGTATGTCACGGGAAGATCGTCGATCGAAGATGTCGGAGATTATTAAAAATACGTCGATACGGAACGAATGCCTCTAATGCACTGCTAATTACATAATATTACCATATATATGCCGATTGTGCAAAATGACGCCGCTTCGATATAATATTGAAAATGGTTTTTATATATGGCAGATACAGAGAATTGCCTAACTTTCCCTTCTTTCTTTTTAAAAAAGAATCTCAGTAACACTATAAATAAAATTTCGACACCAAAAATCCTCTTGGTATACTCAACGTATGCGAATATTACATAGTATAAAAGAGGACCAGAGAGATGGACATCGAGCATGTGAGCTGAAGGCTGCTATTGCAGGCATTTCTTTAAATTATATTGTGTGCCACCCATCACGTTTAACACGTGGACATCTCAATTAGCGTATCCGTTGAGTAACGTAAAAAAACGGATTATGAATTAATTAATTCCTCTTAAAATAAAAACCAATAAAGGCGAAAGAAAACAGGAGAAAATGCTTATACGCTCAAGGTTACCGTGATCGAAGGAGGTTTCAACTCGCATCCGGTTACCATGAAGTTTTACTCTATTCTATTTATTAATCATCAGATATTTATTAATCAGGATATATCACATAGCAGAATATAATCAGCCCTGTTTATAAGGAGGCCCACTGCTGAGCACGGGCCGCTTTTTAATATGACAAGGTTTAGGTCATATTCCACCTGGCCCAGTGTGGGTAGATCGACTTTACATATCTTCGAGCAGATAAAATACAAAAATATAAACAGTCTAAGCAATTTAATATGTACAAATACAAATAATAAGTGTCGCAAAGATTTATCGTGAACATCGTTACTTTATTATCCATTTCTCAAAGCTTAACGAGCAATAATAGTGGCATTTTAACGGATTGTAGGCAGCTTGTTAAAATTGTTACCTCTACACTTGCTAGTTGAATGTCGATCATTTTAGTCCTCAATTCAACGTTCAGTATAGAAAATCTCGCATCTTCATCTTGTTAGAGAATATTTCTGTAGATTCAACATTCATTTAGGTGACAAGAAACTTGCTTTGCAGAAGTTAAATGCTTTTAAAAGTTGCTGTTTTAGATCGATACAAATTTGTGCACATGATTAAATGTCATCATACAGTAAATTGTACCTAGACGCCACTGCTTGCTTTTTGAACTGCTTAAAAAATAATATATAATATAGTAAATCATTTTGACCATTACCATGGATACCATAGTTGGTATAGAAACAGTACGGAACTCGGGTTTTTGAGGTTCAAGTTCATCTTGGTGGTTTATGTCTTCCATTAAATTTTGTAAGTTATAAAAAGTTGACATTAAATGTCAAAGCCACATTTGTATAATGTTACAGTATTGTTTCTTAAGAAAGGTGCAAGGTATCGGCGAAATTATAACTATCTATCACTTCTCCTGACTATATCCCACATGGTGGTGGTCAGCCTTCCTGCTTTTGCTCTTCCACATCGCTCTATCCACGACATCGTTTTTAGATATATCGCATTCTCTCATCTATGCACTACAACCTTCCACCTTGTTTTGGGTCGGCCTCTTGCTCTAAGACCAGTGGTGGAAAGTTGTAGGGCTAAGTTCTAATGATTGAAACATTTAGGGCTTGTGCCACTACCTTTAAATAGAATCTATAAGATAAAAGTCTCGCCATCTCTCTTCTTTACCCTAAACAAGATTGACACAGCATGCGATATATCTTTCGGATAACTTTTACTCGTTAGTTGTGGAGCTGACCATTAATAAAAATATTTTAAAAGAATATTCCAGAATTTTCTTAGGATTGTCAGAGTTTATCCAATTTATAGTCTCCATCATTACTTGTTGTAGAATAATTCAAACAGTAAAACAATGTTTATTAATATTTTAATTACTAAAAGCGATTTTATGGTATATCGTATCAACAAGTAAAGTGCTGTAACCACTATATCATATACGATGAACAGACTCAACCATTAAAATATTAAATCAATAAAACTGATTGTAATTTTTATTTAGTACGATTTATAATTGGATCGAAATCGATTGCATGTTGGTTTTAGGCGAATGTCTACAACCTTAATTATTTTATTTTAATGCGATATAGTTTTTGCGCCGAAATAAACGATGTTAATGAAAAAGTCAAGGTTTGGTTGTTAATTATGAACTAGTTAGTTTTCATTATCTATCTTTTTTTTATTTTTGTATATACTCTGATCTGTATTATATTTAAGGAAACTACAATTTAGACGTAGTCTACATTTCTCTTTGTTTCTATACCGCCGATATGGCAACATACATACGGCCAGCCTATGTTTGTTTCAGCTATTATAAGCGATTGTAACTTAACCTATTGAGTTGGTAGCCGACACAGTAGTTTTTTTATTATGTCTCGTATTCTAAAACTTGGCAGATTAAAGATGCTTTGCAAAAGCTAACAATAAACCTTCTTGAAAAGTCCTAAAAATTCTACTTATCACAAGAGCACGACATAAGGTTACTTAGTTGCTATTTCTGTAGGCTGGATAATTTTAAAGGAATACTACTGTTGTGTATCTCTATATAATATAACGTGGCGCTAAACTTTTAGACTAATATAGACTATAAATAAATTCTGTTACTAAACCATTACTAAACAACCTAAGGACTGTTTTTACATACCTACTTATTAAAGGCCGAAAAAATTTTTTTTTTAACTTAACACTAAAATTGTGGATGTTTTTTAATGGCGCAGTGGTTTAAGTGGTTGCCTCGCCGCTACCAGTGCGCTGAATGTTGTGGATTCGAATCCCACACAAAAATTTGTGCGTTCCACAAATGGTTGTTCTGAGTCTGGATGTTCTTTGTGTCCGTTGTTTGAATGTTTGTAAAGTCACCCGCGGCACAGGAATTATTCCTAGGGCGGGAGTAGTATTTTTTAAATAAAAAAGCATAAGAAACAAAACAAATCACCTCCATGTAAAAGATGAAGAACTAAAGGGTATTCCAAATTTCGTCTGTTGAACGTGTCGTTTCTATTTGTTTCAGAATGTTCGGTTCAGGCGGCGCGTGCGCAGCGTGCGGGCAGGCGATCCCAGCGAGCGAATTCGTAATGAGAACGAACGCGCCGCAGCAGCCACTGCACGTGTTTCACATAAAGTGCTTCGCTTGCTCCAAGTGCGGCTCACACCTTATGCAAGGCGATAGGTCTGTATAATCCTCCTAGATGTTCTGTGCAGCTTGTCTGGTCTTGTAGGTTGAACGGGAGCCTTGTTCACGAATGTTATGCGAGAGTTTAGGAGACGTAAGTGGGGCGTGGTGACTTGGATTTAAGATATAGAGCTTAATTCAAAAGCAGGGAAGAGTTACATCTTAGATGTATTATTATCAGTACTTACTTATATTATGAGATTTATATTTATTATTATTTTTAAAAAGCAGTGTTCGCACAGTGGGTTACCTTTAGACTGATATGCAGAGGTCTCGGCACGCAACTCTTACTCGCTTTAATAGCGAATAGAAAAGATTGTGAGGAAACCTGCATGTCAGAAAGATCTCCATAATTTTCTTGAAGATATGCGAAGTCAGCCAATTAGCACCTAAGCCAGCGTGGTGGCATATGGCCCACCCTTTCTCACACTGAGATGAAGCCTGTGCCCAGCAGTTGGAAAGTTTATTATTATTTATATATTGATTTTCCGTACTATGTCTTGGCCCTACAAAACCGCTTTGTCCGTTTGACTGTGGGATCGAGTCTTGAAGTTTTTTTATACTATGTAAGTAATATAATTTAATCATATCTAATAGTAATATCTGTATTCCAATAATCTACAGGGATTAGATCTTTATCTAATACCTGTATATGCATAGGCCATTTTTCTTCAATTGACCTTTGTCAATTGAAGACAAATGGCCTATGCATTCAGACCTAAAAATAAGAACGATGAATACACCCTTACTTAAGCTTTATTACAATGAACACATAGAACATCGAGATTTGGAACAATCTCATATACTTCTAATGTTTCACATATATTAGACCGTGCAAACTACCTTTGAAGTTAATTTATTTTTATGTCATCCTCACCCTCTCAAGTGATACCTTCTATGGAGAGGAACATAACAAACATTACAACAATTTAATAACCCAATTCGTTACAACTAGATATTTGTCCACCAAACATCCCATACACCTAAATGCAGTCATGCCTCGTTAGGATCATATCGAATCAATATTATCAGAATATGGGGCACGAAGCCTATATTTGACCCAGTAGACTAGATAGTATCTTCCTATATTGTTGGTATAGTTATCTCTGTTCCTCAGGTACTATATGCTCGCGGGCTCACTAGTGTGCGAGCAGGACTGGCAGAAGCTGATGAAGAGCGCAAACGCAACGGGAGCGCCAGGCGCGCCCATGCGCAAGAACAAGGTGGGCCGCCCGCGCCGCTCGCGCGAATGAGCGCCAGCGCCCGCGCACCAACACTCGCACAGGGACTATGAGGAGGTACGGTATATTAACAACCATCTAGCTTACATATAATGCAAACTATAATAACATTAAAAGAGAAAAGAAAATCTGTTTATCATCATAATCATTTATTTCCGTGGACATGGGTTGTTATTTTTCATTTCATTAAATTTTAAACTAAACAAGAGTACAGATGCCATATCCTACCCTACCAGGTGTGCATATTTATACAATTTTAAATTAGCAAAAGTACGTTTAATAAGAAATGTCAGTCAATATGTTCATTGGATGCAATCAATTACTGAATACACCATTCTGAAAGAATAAGCAGTAATAATCTGTTTTCTTTTAAACATTAACATAGGGAGCTTTTGAATGTCCGTCTAATTTGTTAAAAAGAATTACACATATATAATGTATGAGGGTTATTTTAAATAGCGTTGTTCTTGGCGCTGTGGCTTATTCAAGTGTAGATATATGTATATTAGGTATCAAATTTATTTTATCAATTTTAATAACCACAATACCTTATATCGTGCATTGGCAAGAACTATGAAGTCGTATCTAGTCTCTCTTGTGCAACAAACGGGTCCTGGAATCAGAGACAATATTTATTTTAATTCTAGCTGGTTGCCGGCTAACTCATAAGTTAAAATACATAAGCGTTTGAGCTACAAAAATTTGCCAAATAAAGACATATTATGTACACACACCCAAAAACGAAAAAATTACTAATTCCAAAAACACCTTGAACTGATACAACAATGTTTGTACCACGCAAATTTTTGATAGATTCAAACCTAAAACACGCACTAACTGAACACTAAAACCATTGCTTCATCCGTATAGTTGCGCAAACGTCTCACACTTATGTCACTGGACCGACTAGTATGACATAGTGATTATTACTAGGTCAATCCATAATATCATTCGCGAGGCTAGCTAATTGCGGCAGTCGTAAAATGCGCCGCTACTACCGCAACTTCAGTTATTACTTCTATATTCTCAGCGATACTGGCATAACGTCTATTTATGACGAAACTATGCAGTGTAGATATATCTGTAGTAACGAAGATGTTTTATTGGCCCAAGTTGCTTTTTGATCTGGAAAAATGCAAGATTTAAAGAGTCATTGAAGAGATCGAAATATAAATTGTACCTGATCTTAGGGTGACACAAGATGTAGTGATGGATGCGCCTGCTGTGAATAAGGTCTCGGGTTCGGTTCCCGGGTCGAGTGTTATTGAGCTATCCTGTCGAAAAGATCTCAGTAGCAGCGCGGCGTCTGATACAGTGCCAGATAGCGGACAATAAAGTCATCCTCTATTACGTGGGTCTAGAAAAGTTGCCTAAACCTGGTGATAAAGCACTAGTATAAGTCCTTTCGAAGTAGGGATACAGTATAAAAATATGTTTCTCATATAAGTAAGTAACGATTATGATCGCCAAAAAAAAACGACTTAATCTGAATCTACATTTAACTGTTGCCATCTTCAGGCTCACTAATCAAGGCATCGCGTCATTCGTATAAGAAGAATAGACAAGAAATTTTTTAATCGCCAAGTTTCCAATATTATTTATTTTACTACGAGATTATGTATATGCGTATTACCTATATAGTAAATGGACAAACTACACTATCCACAGTTATATGAATGTGGCGGTCTTGCCTATGTCACGACTGTAGCCGCACACGTCTTACCACTCTTTCACACAATTCACTGTGGTTGCCAACAAGCTAGATAGATAAATACTACAGATGTAAGAGAAGCGTCTAAGTCTAACAATTAGTCAAAAACATCCCATTATGATCGTTATCTCCTGAAACAGTGATGGCTATTGTTCAACTAACTACATATTTTATTAAACTGCCAGTTTAGTGTGGTATCTCGAAATGCGCGTGAAGCACAACACATTTTTCGTGGATATATATTTATATTTAATGCGTATTTACTCGATGTGAAGTATTTATTCTATGTAACGTTCTTTTTGCCTATAAAATACATCGTTTGATTCAATGTAAAGAAAGGTCAAACAGGCTTTGCATTTATAAATTATAATAATTAGCATTTACTATCAACAGTACTATAGAATAATAAATAGAATAGGTACTATTTAAAAGTGTTTATTTAAACTTAAAACAACTTCGTACTGTTGTAGATTAATAAATAATTATTTTTTTAATCAACTTAAAAACATAATATATGAGTTACGAACTTAAAATCTTATAATTATAATTACCATCGTTGAAAAAGTAATTACGTACAACAACTGAGTTTTAATTTTTAAATGTTGCCTACGTCAGTGGATTTAACGATCCGAATCAAAAGTAATGAAATTCATCGACCATAAATAAAATGGGAAAATCGATTTATATAATATATTAAAAGTTATTTTTTAATAAAGGAAAACATACAAAATTTATTGATTGGAATCAACAATGATTAAATTAATTGAGAATAAATCGATTATGAGAATTGATCATTGTACCGCGCCCATCATACATTCGTTTTAGGGAGTTTGCTCAATGGTCCGACCGTGAAATAGGTAGTACCTTGAAATTTATAGTACTGGTAACTCAATTGTATAATGTAAACACTTGAAGCATGATTGTTTCTTAGAATAAAAGGATCCTTTGTTCGTATACTAACTTCGAAGTTTCGAAGAATACGATACGACTGGTATCCTCTCAATAGTCAAGTAGAGTTAGATTTTTAAACTACTCAGCAATAGCGGCCCGCCGGCGGCCAGATACAATAGGTGTTCAATTATGCCTGGCATTCACACATAGGCAGGTAAAACAGCTAACAGAAGTCCCTTAGAAAAGAACAAGATGAAATATTGATTATTTATACAGGGTGATTTTGAAATCGTGTAATTCCTTTTAACCACGCATTCTACTGGTGATATAGAATAACCCTGACCATATTTTTATTTAATTAGATTTTTTTTTTTTAAATTATTATTCCGTTTTTTTCGTGAAATGGTGTCAGGTAGTCGTATGTAATTAGTAAAAAATTAAAATTGCCTCGGTTGGTTAAACCGAGGCAATTTTAATTTTTTACTAATTAAAATAAAAAAACATATTAATAATTAATGTCGTAAATAATAACGGGCGGTCCTTTTTATTGCCCGTTATTATTTACGACATCAGTTATTGTTATGTTATTATTAAAATATTAAGATTGTGTCAGGTGGTTAAAATATGACTATTTGAAATCATTTCATGAAAAAAATCTGTACTCTAATTTTGCCGAAACCATTATTCTAATTAAGAAAAATATGGTCAGGGTTATTCTATATCACCAGTAGAATGCGTGCTTAAAAGGAATTACACGATTTCAAAATCACCCTGTATAATTAACCATTTTATCAAATCTTAGATCCTGTCACTAAACATAAAGGCAAAGTATGATATAGTTTCTCTATGTGATTGCACAACTATCAGCAGCTGCTGGTGGCGAAATTTATGCTCTTATTTGGTAGAATTTTGCTGCGTTTGTGGTCAGGGCAAATTACCAGGATACCATAATAAACAGGAGTTCTTTAGCCATTAATGTATAAATACTTTCCGTACATTTCAGCCTCATGTCGCGAGGTACTTACCAAACACAAAGTACACCTCGGACTCAGAACAAGAATTTGTAAATCACGCAGATATTGCTTCGACATTCGAACCCTTAACACTCAGTCCAGCCAGGCAAAACCGGCTGCTACTACTGCTAGCCGTGACCGTGCTATGTGCGGGACCTCTAATAAAGTATTTAATAAACCTTCGAACATTACCTGTGGGTGGGTTCACGCTTGACCTTTGTTGAGTTATTAACACTCGCATGTCGTGAGTGGCGCGTACATTAATTAAGGTATTTCCTAAGCTTAATTAATTACTTCAATGATTGTCTGCTCTGAGGTTGATTGACGTCACGAATTGCCAATTCATGTTGCGGGTTATACCAAGTACTTGGGTATCGATGTTGGTCTCTTTACGTAATGCTTGTACTAAATTAGCATTAATAACGTAATATCACGCTGGATAAGCACGTGGCCTAATATTTTGGATAAAGTTTATATGGCGAATTTATTATTGTCGACTGGATACGGTTAGAAAAAAGGACTATTTTACTAAATGTATCTCATCCCGTGTGGAAATGAAACCCACAACACTCAGCACACTGTGCAGGCAAGGCGACGACTTGAACAACTGCCCTATCCGTAAATCATGTCTTCATTTCCACAAAGAAACTAAATGTTTAAGTGGGTCTATACGCTGTTTAATATACTTCATGCACAATATTCGTAAAGCTAGAATGTTGTGCTGGCTGACAATGTCCGTAAACAATACAAATATATACTAATAATTTTAACTAATATTATAAATGCGATTGTGACATTGATTGTTGCGATTTTACGCCTTAAATACTCGACCGATCATCTTTAAACTTCGCATACACGTCAGATTACAAAAAAGAATAAAAGGGTATTTTTCATTCAGAAAAAAATACCTGTGCCCTAGATATAGAAAATTGATATAAAATAAATTTACGCGAGTGGAGCCGCGGGAAAAATCTAGTCTATACTAATATTATAAGCTGAAGAATTTGTTTGTTTGATTGAACGCGCTAATCTCAGAAATTACTGGTTCGAATAGGAAAATTCTTTTAGTGTTGGATAGCCCATTTATCGAGGAATGCTATATAGCATCACGCTACGATCAATAGTAACGGAATAATTTGTTTATTAAGATTTTTGTTTGAACGAGCTTATCTTTGGAACTACCGGTCGAATTTGAACATATTTTTGCATTTGATAGCCCAATGCTTAAGGAAGGTTATAGGCTATATAACATCACGCTACGACCCCCAGGAGATGAACAGTAGTCGTAAACGTGGATAAAACCGCGGATACAACTAGTTACTAATAAAATCTCACACCAGTTCAACACATATTGTCTTACAAATGAAAGGTGGTTTGAATAGTTACCATTGCCTCAATGCGGCTCTATAGCGGGTACGATACCCGCATGGCACAAAAAATATTGTGAGAAATAAAAGATAGATTGAAGATGAATGATATTGATTATGTCAGATGTTCAAATGCATGTTAAGTCTTCAGATACGGACGTTACCATTTATAAAATGTAATTCGGACATTTTAACCAATTACATACGTCTAACGCTTAATATCAGTCAGGAGTGTATTACACCTACATTTCGTCAGTTATGTTTGAGCTATAGAAGTTATAGAGGGCAAGCATTTTGCCGTTTACCGGGCATATAGATCCAGACTCCGTGCTAGTAATAAGTTTTTCATGAAAGCAAACCCCAATAACACTGCCCAGCCAGTTACAACTCCGTGTTACTTAGATTTCCTGACACTGATGACACCGGGCAACTAATTCGAAACTCCAAATACCTACAGCAGTCGCACACTGTACACCAAGGTAGTCCGGACAAAGGGAAAGACAGTAATAGTAAGCCGAAAAGGCTTTACGAAGTTAGTGTTACTGCGAGAGTTGGCAGTCCTTGACGAATGTTCTCAGATATCAGACTCCTGGGAATCGGACCTGAGACCTCATGACCAGCAGTCGCAATCACTACCTACTACAGCGCCATCGAAGCAGTCATTAAAATACACATCAAATAGCTATTCAAACCTCGTTAAATTTTCCTAATTCGGAATATAAGTAACATACATAGCGACATCGAGCACAATGACAAAAGCCAATTACCTTATCCAACTAAAAATAGAACTGCAGTTATCTTTAGGAAGTTCCCGCACCCGTTCTCTAATAACCAGTCGATAAGGTAAACAATTATCGGCTAGTTACTAGCCCAGTGTAAAATACCTGCTTATTTACATTTTTATGTTGATAAAGAACCATTTTGAGTCGGATACGGTTTAATTAAGTAGTCGGCAGCGTTACCGTTTTGAGCTTGTTCGTTCATTGCGACTAGGGTACAACTACATAGTGATAAAAGTGACATGGCTCGTAAAACGAGTGACACGTCCGCGTTGCGTTTATTTTACTAGTTGTAGGAAGTGTTATGAATGTACTTTGTCATAGTTCATTCGTGGGTTGTGTTCGTCAATAAAATATTCTGTGTATGGTGGATTATACAATGCGCAACTAAAAACTGCACGGGCCCAGCGTGGTAGACTATGGCTTACACTGGGATCAGGCCCGTTCCCAGCAGTAGGACAGTTTATATTCAAGACTGATCTACACTAATCAAACAACTGTTAGTTATATTGTACATTCATATGTTTACAAAGAATGTGTATATTGAAATTGTTTTTAGGATAAACTAATACCATTTTCTTTTTAGTTTGGCAACCGATTTCCTTTTTTTACCCGACTGCGTCAGAAGGAGGGTAATCTTTTTTGAGCGTATGTATTTATGTATGTGTGTATGTAAGTCCATTTCTTTGGCACGCCCTACAGCCCAAACGGCTGGACGATTTTTGACATATGAGGTGTCGTTGAATTCATCAAAATTGTGGTAGTGACATAGGCTATATCAAAATGGCGCACGCAAATGATAAAAAAGGGGGAGGTATTTTTATTTTTCTTACCTTAGCAATATGGGTATCAAATGAAAGATCGTGAAAAGATCATTTCAAAAATATATGTATCATATCACGTTTATATTACTGTTTTAACACAAATTGTCAAAAAGCGTACCAATTAGATCTCGGGACGCCCGAAACTAAATACTTTATTGAAATTAAACACTTTATACGGATTTTATCGCGTTGTTTATTTTACTTTAAACACTGGTATTACATAATTTTGAAAACTCTAACTCATTTTAATTATTAAAATTTTACTACTATTTAAGCTATATATTTTCTAATTAAAACAATTTATATTTGAGTTAACACTTTGCCCCGACGTTTCGGTTGCTTTACAGCAGCCATGTTCACGGGGAGACTAAGATGGTAGTTCTCCCAACGTTCTGAAGTGTAGCTAGTTATTTCAAACTACCCGAACATAATTTAATCTTTGGTGTTCCTATTTATGCAGAATGAGCTCAAAGTATCATGAAGTCTAGCTGTGTTTTGCTTCTTCTTGGGTTTGACTATTTGAATGACTGGATCCCAAGCTGGTGGTACATTCCAACCATCCTCTCTATTGAAATTAGGATGTTTTTTAATTTCAATAGCCTCGCGAAGCATCCTTGGTAGGAATCGGTGTTCTTTTGCGAGTATATGTGGTTTGTCAAATCGTAGGTAGTTGTTGGTCCCCTGTTGCACATGTTCACACACAGCAGACTTCAACGAGCGTTGGTGTTTAACATCAGCTATATGTTCTTTTAAGCGGGTGCCTATGCTTCTCTTGGTTTGCCCAATATATGAGAATCCACAGTCACAATCTATTTTATATACCCCTGCATCTTGTAAAGGTAATTGGCACTTGACGGATGGTAAAAATTGACTTATCTTCGTTGGCGGCTTGAAGTATGTGTTGATTGAAGCTCGCTTCAAGATGTAGCCAATCTTGTCAGTGACACCCCTTACATATGGTAGTATGGCAGGCTGGCGCTCGACTGTGGCTGGCTTTTCTACGGGCAAAGAAAGATCTACCAAAACTACGTTTGTCACCGCATGCGGCACCATAAAGTGTTTAGTTTAATTTATTTGAATATACATATGTAGTTATTTAATTATTTGATAAAGTAAGCTTACAAAACAATGCATTGGTTAGTCGAATTTTATATAGATATTGTGATACTTGTTTATCACTTTTCAGTTCGTTACTTTAAGGCAGTCGGGTTTTTTGTTTTTATTATAATAATTTTATTTACAAGAAAACAAATTGCCAACAGTATTTTTATATACATAGATAGATAATTAAAATATGTTTTCTATAACGATGTTGGTCGAATTTCTACCACTTAGCGAGCACTAGTATTATAAAACCATCTTTAATCTCAACTTACTGGCAATTTTTATAAATAGATGATTTGACTGTTCTAAATTCAAATAGCGCTACGTCCTGATTATATAAAATATTAAAAAACAAAAGCACAACACAAACATCTAGAGCACCCCGTTCGACATTTAAAAACCCGAACGTAAATATTTTTTAAACTACATAGTACCCAGTTGAAGTGCAAGTCCTTTCAGACTTGTTAAAAATTCACGAATCATAAGCGAAACAGAGGGATGAAGGCGGGTTGCGGAAACCATTTGCACTTACGACACCGGGCTACTCGGGACGGATTACGTACAGACGGCCATCATAATTACTTGAATGTATGGTTTTAGTGTACATATTTATATGAAACTTCGTCGGTGGATTGAAAGTCTGAATATATAAGTAATTGCTTATTAAAACATATAGTTAGTAAAGCTGCTTCTTTAGTCCATTGTTACAAGTTTAAGACCTTTTGTAACCGAAAGGTTTAATTGCCAGTTATTTTTTTGTCTGTCAGAGTACTCTAAATAATCAGTGCAAAATCTAGCTCTGTTGATATCTGAATGGGAGTATGACGTGGAACTTAAACATAGCTTTCTAAATGCGAGTGTAAAACAACTGTTAGAACCTAATGAGATACAGAAGCATTATCCATGCTGCATTCTTCTTTCTTTTTTTTTTCCCCTGTGGTTAGTGGCCAACCTGTTGTCAAGAGTTGTTCATACCGTCCATAGGCCTCTGACATGGCTTAACGACTGCTGTCAATTTGGCAACAACCGGGACCGACATTTTACGTGCCCTCCGAAGCACGGCGACGCTCAGATCACCCATCTATAGACTGGCCGCACCCAACGTTGCTTAACCTCGCTAATCGTTTACCGATCAGCTTGCATTAACTTATATACATATGCTTACCAACAATCTAAGTTTTGAGAGTTATACAGTACATGCATAAAAACATCTTTCAATATCTCTCTCATTCATTCCAATTACATTTTGTATGACATAATGATAGATATAATGCCTCTCGTGTTAATCTTATCATACTAACTATTCTTAAGCAATTCTGCTGATCGATTATATTGTTACGTGCTGGGTTCGACGGATAAGAATATAAAACAATATTACCGACTAAAACGTTTTATTCTATCACACAATTTAATTTAAAACACTACAAACACTATACTACACTTTTCCACTGTAACTGCTTCAAACTCCGTAGTATTTTCGCTTCCGTTCGCTTCGATGAACACTTGATCGCTTACGATAGTAAACTGACTCGGCGGTGCGCGTGCGCTCTATTTATACGCGGGTAAAGCGCTTCTTGAGTTTTCCAGAAAACGTCACACACGGCACGCAACACCGCGATGGTTCGAGAATGTGCCAGCGCTTTCTCCACTGAACTCGTACCGACAAATACGTAGTTCCGTAAGATGTCATTAGATGGTGCTGTAATAAATTATTATTATATTCCTCACAGTGCCGTCTGATGGCACTAGCCGTAACAATATCAATTGCCAGTTGTGATGTACTATTACAGTAATTCTCGTGATAATAGCTGTTTTTGCTAAAATACATAATATATTAATTAAACACATAATTGAAGTTGCGACATGCTAACTCCACAGTTAGATGTGGCGAAGAAATACAATTAAACTGTTCAGTGAACACAACATAAAGACTCGCTTTATGAACTTACACGGCAATCATTTCTGCTTATACCCACATTAAGACGTAGCTATAACTTAAAGGTTAAGGTTTATAATGTCGATTGAAAGGTCTTTGAATCGCACCTTTTATATATTGCCGTGAGCTCATAACAAAAGCATTTATGTGTAATAGGAATAACTACAAGGAATGTGCAACCTAACAGAGTAAATAGACCTTTAAAAATATTAGTATATATTAGGTCGAATACATACCGAGTGCCTCATCGGTCTCGATCGTGGATCGTGAGGTACCCGAATCGATTGCCGCGTCTGACAAAATGAAAATTCTTGATAACAATATGGATTGCGAAAATGTGCTTGGCAGACGGTAGTGAATTTATCCTTTAAAACATATATGAGACATAAAGCATTGCTGGTGTAATATGGGTGTCGGACACCTCCGCTTTACCGTTCAGACATATAGAAACAGCCATCTATGTATGTATATGTATCTACTGCAATACTTACCAGTAATTTTCATAAAAGAAAATCTGAGAGAATTGTAGAAAAAGTAAAATTCAAAGATAAAGACAATATCTCGCTGTACATGCTCCTCGCTGACATTCACACGCTCGTTATATTTAACGTGGTCGTAACGAAGCCACCCTCAAAAGCGACCTACTAATGTCGGATAACTAACTACGTAGTAGGTGGAGCTTCTGAATTTCGTAGCAACTCGGAGTAACCTCAAACGAGTCTACCGTTAATTATATTTATTAGCGCTTTAAAGCAAATTTCTAATTGCAGTACTTGTCGTACAAGAGGATAGTTCACTCAGTTAATTATCCCGTGGAGCGCCGCGTCGCCGTCGTCCGGTAGCCGCGGGCACTGCCTCGCCTCCCCGCACTCGCTTACGACTACAGCCCTCACACAAAATGCACCGCTAACCAATTCCAAAGTTTAAACACTCCCAAACTCATAAAACTATTGTCCAGCCCTGTTAATGAACTAACCATTTCTGGCCAGTAAACACTTACACACAACTCACACGAACTTGTATTAAATTTTTCAACAACTTGCTCGTGAAAAATGAGGAACAAAATGTCCGTTTAAAATGCAAATTGAATATTATTTTTGCACGCGTGTTATTCGGAAGCGCGTCTCTATTACAACCGCCACCCCTTTAATAAAACTACAGGGTTAATAACAAAGGCAGTGTAGTTATTACTTTGTGCGGACGTGGTCAAAGGCGCGATGTTAATTGGAAAACACCTGAAAATGACAGCGCCTTTATGGTCGGCATGTTGGGCGTAAAAATCAAGTCCGGAACAGCCGGTGGCTCAAAGACTTGACCGTTCACCCGGCGGCTTTGTAACACGATTACGCCGACTTGTCGAAAGTTAATTAAATAACGTTTTTCCAAATTACCTGGCGGGTTTGACATCAAAGTGGTCTGGCACTCGCTCCGGGAATCTTTCCACAAAGGGCTGGCTGCGGGCGAGGTCCGGTCCCTCTGATCTCGTGCCTCTAATATAGTGCAGTCGACAGGTGAGATCTTCAACTCTTTGTCCATGATTTTGCGCTGACAGCCTTTAAGCTAGGGCAGCCGATTCAACATCGATACTCGATATCAAATATCGAGCATTATTGATTATGTACAATTCACTTTCGACTATTAAACTCTCGGACGTTTTGATTGATGACTGGTATCTATTGTCTATCTAATTCAATCGGCCTTAAAACGATTGTGGCACGCGAGCTAAGGGGTCGTTTGCACTGCGCCGCACGACATCTTTGTTTGTACTTTTAGTTTGTAACCTTGGCGAAGTTATCTTGTTAAAATACTTAGCACACTTTATACTGACACCTTGATTATCTATCAATCTTAGAACGACCCCAGCATAAATGGTGAAAACGTATGAACAACCTACCAGGATATGCAAGTGGATTCTTGTGATATAACTCTATTAATAGAAAACGTGTATCGATGCTGTTGAAGTAACTATCATTAAATTAAGTTTAGAAATCGACAGGATGCGGTAAAAAAATTGGTTATAGTCTCTCTCACTCGCTTGCAATATTCTTTGTCGCCATATTTAAATAAAAATTTTAACTGGCTAATTATAATTTATACATACGTTGTACCTATTAAGTATTTTTCTGGGTGAAATATATAGGGACTACAGTTATCCATTGTTATGATCTTGACAACTTTCTCTTGTTTCCCACTCGTTGGCTTAGAGCATTTCTTTACCTGACCTATCTTCAAAATATTTAATCTCATCGGAGAATGGTCACATAGGTATTTCTTTTCTATCTGTCACATTCGTGTAAAGGTATAATTATTCCTGTATTTTAAAAAAGGTGTCTCATTATATCTATAATTTGTAAGAATATTACTGATAATTGCCATCTTAATGTCACAAAACTCATGTAGCACTAATAACAGTTATTCTATAAATGTCACTGTTACAATTATTTCACAGGTAACAGCTACCGTCTATAATAAAATGTTTCACGAAAACCAACGACCGTCTCATTTCAATAATAACGGACAATTTGCCGCTCGTAAATTTTTCTTTACAAAGTATTATACTTTATTCCTTTTTTTACTATAACGTGGTATTAGTCGGGCGCCCTTCGTGAGAGCGGGTCGGGCATCGAACCCGTTACCGTTGCGTGCGGCGCCCGATCAGCTGCTCTCACTACTAATCACTCCCACACTAATTACTCGGATTGAACGTAGAAAAATAATTTTATCGATTCTAGTGTTACGTATTATCTGTAGTTTATAGAACTTTATATTGTTAGCGAAAGAACAATTAGGCCAGTTTCTATTGCACATCGCGATAAATAATTTAAATACTACTATCATGCAGTATATTAAGCGGTAGCGCAATGGATAAGGCATTGAACATGCATTGATCCAAAGGTCGTGGGTTCAATCCACCCCCATTCAATTCAATTACCGATCTGATTATACCCTATGCCTAATACTTAGTTAAGGTATTAGTGCTATGTAGGCTTGTGAACAAAAATAAGGGAAAGTAGATACATATCTCATATCTCACGCCTCTATCGCCAAAGGAAAAGTTGAGGGTAAATTAAACCCACATTTCGCAAAGTATTTTTTGATCCCACTGAATTGGAAGCGAATCTATTACCTTCTACTGGTCAGGTTCCAAACTCCATGCAGCCACTAAGCATTTCTTGCCAGAACACTCAAGTAACACCAACCGACTGGGACATCGAATCCAAGACCTCATGCACAACATTGGCATTTACTAATACTACACCACCGAAGTAAAATAGGTAAAGTTATAAAATAAAACTAGTAAAAGTTGAGGGTTCTTAATAATGTATAAAGTTCTTGAAGATATGTGAAGTATGCCAACCCGAACTAGGCCAGGGTGGTGGACTATGGCCTAGCCCTTCTCGCCCTGAAAAGAGGCCTGTGCCCAGCAGTGGGACATTTTATACAGGACTGATATTATTATTAGGTACAATGACGAACTGAAAATCGGTACATTTTCAGTTAGAACCTATTAATTATTCATTGAGCCGAGCTATCGGTTTATTTGTATTCGGTATTACCGAAGTGGAACCGGAATTCGGTCACCATTGCATTAATGTATATGCACCTAATAAGATTAGAATTAATGTAGTGTGACTAACTTACTCTGGCTACCCTTTGTAGGTACTGTATTAACTCATATCTATGTTCAACACGATATGTATATGCAAAGCTTTATTATTGCTGCATTGACGTCATTGATTCCGTTCCTGGACCGCAAATACACAAGTATAGAAGGCCTTCAAAAAAATTAAAACAGCTGTCTGTTGTTATAGTGCGGTTATCGAACCTACAATACTTACTGGTTTGATGGGAAATCATTTTAATCATTTGGTGCAACGGCTACCATTTCCTTTAGTAAATGTAACAGTTCAGCCTGGAAAGAAAATTCATTACTTCGGGAAGCAGGTATCCCATCGCTCATAGTAAAACAATTGAACAATTTATTTAAAAACGCCATTCTGCCATTCTAGTAATACTCCCTGTGTCGCACACTTACGCCTGGCACAATATTTATGAACCATATAAATTTTTGTCCCATGTGAAGATCAAACCCACACCAGCACAGATGCAGTGGCGCTATGACCACATAACCACTGCACCATGCAGGTAGTTTGATACGAACACATCAACCGTGTTATTCTGCTATTTTTATCTCACTCAATAACCACAGTAACAAACTGTTATTGCCATGGTTACTATAGAACATCTCGAAATATGGATTTACATTTTGCAACATTATGTTTTGCTCTTTTTCATTAGCTCGTCAATAGCTACTAAACAAAATAAGAAAATCGGTTGACAAACAGAAAAGAACAAGGAGTACTGTTTTGTCCTTACCACCTATACAAAAAAAACTAACACCGATTATAACAGCTAGACAGAATTGTAAAGTACACGGTAGTTCTTTTACCGCTCAAACCCCGTTGACGCCGATCGGCGTCATAACCGGACTTCGGATTTGTACACGTCAAACCCCGGTGACCCCATATGGCGTCGAGCACACTTGGTCGTGAAATGTTTACGTTAGCTCAAATAACTAATGCAAACGTAAACAATACACTATCGAGTGTGCTCGACCCCATATGGGGTCACCGGGGTTTGACGTGTACAAGTCTGAAGACGCGATCGGCGTTAGCGGGATTTGACAGGATTATGACAATTCCCGCTCTTGGATTAATTCCTAAGTCATGGATGACTTTACGAAAAACATCGAGACTGAGAACAACTATTTGTGAATCACACGCATTTTTTGTCTCGTCTGTGGATTGAACCTACAACACAGTAGCATTGGCGAGGTGACCACTTAATTACACAGTCAAGATATTCTACCTATACGCATAAAAAGCTTCGCTTTCAATATTATTTTGACAACAATTCGTGATGAATACATACTGAGTATCTTCCAGACTTTAGAATGGAAAGGCTTATTTATATCAATTATCCACCAGGTCCGGTCAGTACCGGTGGGCAGGCTGGGCAGTCTTCACAAAATATCTTCTAGAATATAATGAAGAACTCTCAGACAAACAGGTTTCCGCACGATGTTTTTCTTAGTCGTTTAATACACACGTCCCCAAAATTATGTTCATCTAAGATGTCGAACTTTTAAGGTCAAAGGTAATCAATTATAGCACCCAGTTATCGCTTCTTACGTAAATTAAAATAATGTACTTATTATTGTACATTCAAATAAATTGATAACGCCATTGTAGAAGCCACAACAAAGCACAAAGATTAATGTAAATATTTTATAAGATTTTGATGAAATGTTACGTTCGCTTTAGGAACAGTAGGTACCTTAATAAAAATATAACCGTAATTACTCGCAAGGCAATCCGCTTCAAACAAAGTATGTCAAGAAATTAGTATTTAATTTATTCATTGGGCCCGGGTTCGTGTCTAGTTTAGTTATTACGGAGGTAGTTAAGGCGTCAGGAGGTTTAGAAATTAATCACGTCGTGACAATAAGGCTTAGTGCACACTCCTACCACACCGATCACGAAAAATTATACGGTCAGTCGTGTGAACTGCTCGTGCTCACAAGTTAACCGAACCGATATTATGAACCGTAGGTACCGAGCTACGAGATCAGTCACGACCTGATCATGTTAAGAGGCAGTCGACGGTGTGTGCCCGGCCTAACCGAGCGCGTGCTCCGAACGGTGGGTAGAGAACACAAAATTAATACTCCATTATCGAAATTAATTCTTTGTTTCTTTGCATGAACAGACAAAGGGATTAGCAACGAGCCGACTGCAAAAATACTTTAAAATTCATTATGCATTCAAAGAGCATAAATCAGATTTATAACCGCAGTAAAGTTGTGCTATAACGCATTAGAATAAAACATGATAAATAAAGAAACTTTAATTAACGCGAGTCGTTCACATGTGTAGACAATTTACGTCTCTGACTCTAATTTAAAATTAATACCGTGGCTGGTGGAAAATTTGAAAAGTTTGAACGACGTCGCCGGGCCTTCGCTCCGCCGATTGCATTTTTATACGAGTAAGACAACCTCTTAGCTTATTAGGGAAGCCAGTTATTAGAGGTCCGTGGGATTTCTCAGCGGAGGCGCTGCGTGGAGGTCGCTCCTCGGAACGACTTCGCCCCGTTTAATTAGTTAAATGGATACGTAGTTATTTCGTTCTTCTATTTTTATGAGTGTACAATAAAGCTATTTTGCCGTGCCACTGTAACGGAGCCACTATTCAAATCCGCTAAATTGAAACTGAGCTTTCTGCCATTTAATTTGGGATCGGGGTACAATTTAGGGCAGCGGCGGCGGCGATGCACTTATGCACCGGCACATTTCCCACAGCCCGGTGCGCCGGATCCGCATCCGCACGCGACAAAGGACATCCGGCCACAATAGTTCCATTAAAATAATGCAAGTAAATGAGGATTTGCGGAGACGAGTTGGCCGAATCCGTAGCGAGCCCGCGCACAATACGCGGCCGCCCGCGCCCGGCGCCCGGCGCGCTCGTTCGACGACGCGACGCTTAAACACTATACGAGAACATGTTTCATTAGCTAAGTGGGAGGCTTTTGGTGGCTGAATCTGTGTAATGCAGCTAGCTACACTAGACGCAGCCTCGCTTTTACTTAAACGCCGTAATTAAAACGTCCCCTCCCCGCCAAGGGCGCAGTTTTAAACAAGCTTCAACTAGTTTCGAGTGGTCAATTTAGTTTTAGTGTTACTCCGTGTTTGAGATACAAATTTTAAGTAAGTTCGTGTATTAAAAGCGTCATAGTAATGTTGGCAGCTTTATAGCTAATTGCGACATTTGCTATTAGCGAGTCCTTATTTACTTAGTCACTCGGCAAACATTTAGGACGTTATTACCACTGTATCCGGATCGGTTGTTGTAATATTATACTCTGCTAGCTTCCGCCCGTAGTTTCGCTTGTGTGCTGTGTCATATATAGTCAAATATAGCCTATGTAGGGATAGTGTAGCTTTTTATTCATGAAAGAGTTCCTGAATTTGCTTCAGTAATTCTAAAATTTACAATATAAATAAACTAATTCTTTTTAATCATTGAAAATATATCAATCAATCATAATAAACGCTTTTAAAGATACAAATAGGTTAATAAATATTAAATTGTTTGTTTTTGTAACTAATCTGTGTAGAACTCTAATTATAGAAGCTATAGAATTTTCGAAAAGCCTTTTGTACTAATTCAAATTTGCACACTTGTGAGCGTATTTGGAAACACGTAGTTTAATAAATACGTATTCTCCTAGTGTTTATCCGCTACATTTTTATTTCGCCATCTCCATTTACTACTAAATAATGAAACCTTATAAAGGATGCAATTTATCAATAAGTATTACCACCAAAAAAACACTATTTAATAGCTAATGCCGTATTACGCGATACATCTTCATCATTCCCTTAACAACTTAACCAGCAAATAATATTCACCCTTTTTATAATAAACTCCGTAATAATAGTGCACCTGACATTGCATGTTTGCGTAGGGGCGCGCTTAATAACTTTATTGATAGCTAACGAGTAAAATTGATCGGCATTAACGATCTTAATCGAATCGCGGCGGCATCGATTCATTGCGTGTCGATGCCCCGATCTCGAGTCAATTTAATTGAAACTGAGTTGAGTAATTAATTAGAGGCAATGGGAGCTCTTAGCCGGATGAAGCATGCCGTACTACCCTTCAGTTTACAGCGGCTCATACATATTGAGTGCCAACACGTCTTAACGCAGATTACACGCGTTTTCACAACAAAAACACACATAAAATTTTTACTATTATAACAGATATTTTAAACGTGAATACTAATAAGCTTATTATAACAAACAAGATTTAAAATGCTACAATATATATTATATTGTGAGATGTTTTTAAAGGTTCTAGAACTTGTCGGAAGCAGCGACACTTTTTAAATTGCTTCTGATACTTGTAATTTGTTATTAATTGAATGAAATGGAAAACTAAGTTCTTAATATAAATTTTGCTTACAAGTCCGTGTATTGTGATTAGTATAATAATTATACGTTGACATCCTTTTATCTCATTTTTATTTAATTGTTTTCATTGGCTGTATAATCGTTCGGGTGAAGTCTTTGCACCCACATTTAGCCAAGAATCATTCAGACAGATTCAGTACTGCTACTGACGATTTAGAAAACACTTTGCATGATCTAGGAATCGAATCATTATAAGGGCATGGTAATTATTTTCTTATTTTTTAACTGCTTGCAATTTGGTTTACTAATTACTAGAATTCTTGTTAACGCCTCCAGCTAATCTAATATGCTTATGAATGGGTCCACGTTGGTAGTGCGGGTGGGATTCGAACTTACTACTTCTCGAGCAAGTCCAATACTAAGGTAAGTCCATTAGGCCACTGTCGCTATAACTTATACTATAAGACCAAAGTATAAGGCATAGCGACAGCATATTCCATATTATTATCAGAATAGATATCATAGGGATGATGAATCTTAATCTCATAACAAGCTTGTGCTTGTCACTGGAGAGTTCTGTGCATCTGTTTTAACTTCATCAACATCTTCTTTTACTTGTGTAATGGTGTTTGAACACTTAGCAAGTAGTTGGCGTCTGCATGAGCAATTTACTCGCGCGGGCTATTCGCACGATTTAATCATACGGGTGACTTGCGCGGGTAGCTCGCGCCAGTTGTTTATACGGTAGATACAAACCGCGCAAGTACTTTTACTTACGCATGCTACCTGAGTTGTGCACCTGAGAGCAGCGATAGCTCAGTGGGGAGATCAACATAATGCAATGCAGAGGGTCTCGGGTTCGACCCCACGTCGCGCACCTCTGACTTTCGGAAGTTATATGACTTTTCGAAATTATGTGCGTATTGATTGACAATTATCGCCTGCTCCGTGCCTCGGAGAGCAATTTAAGCCGTCGGTCCCGGCTGCCGTGAACATCTAAGGCGGTTGTTATTGGGAATTCAGTGCCCTATAATATCCTGACACTGGTCGAGCCTTAGGTTATCGTTAGCCTTCGGGTTGCGGAGGTCAGGTGGCAGTAAAAACTGAAATCCAGTCAAATCCGGTTAGACTAGAAAATCCAATCCCAAGTGACTTGGGAATAATAAAGGCTAGGGAGAAGAGCTACCTGAGTTGGGTACAAAAGCATAAGTATAAGGCGCGGTTTGTATGCACGGGATAATCATACGGGTGACTCTCGCGAGTGGCACGTATCGGTTATTTATACAATACATTCAAATCACGCAAGTGCCTCAAATAGCACACGCTACCAGAGTCGTGTGCAAATTATATTTCAAAGATTGACAGTTGGTCACGGTATTTTTTTTTATTATCTCTAGATTTCCGCTTATTGTTTAGATAACGAATTATTTAATTTGGTAAAGTGAATAGTACGTAGAGGTAAATTTGCTAATAAAAATCCTTGTTTATAACATAAATGCGAAAGAATATATTGTCCTTTTTTGACGTAACAACAGCGAAAGGGATAAACGTGGCTTATTTACATTAGTGACAGTTTATATCTCGAATAGCGGTATTCGTTTCAAAACGACAGTGCCGTGTACATTTTTGAAGTACAGGGTGCCTAGCGCAAGTTGTTTTTACGTTAACGCGATCGAAACGTTTACCGTGTTTGGCTCTGATTAGTGAAGAGCTTAGAGTGGGCCAATCGGAGCGCCCAACGTCATAAATGTGTCGACCGCGTTTACGTAAAACAAAGTCGCACTAGGCACTCGGATCTTCAAAACAAGGAACCGTAGGAGAGGTCAAAGCTTATGAGTAATATAGTTCACGTTCTACACGCGGCTTTCTTAAGAAGAACCAATGACATCATAAACACGTGTTAGATAACCTATTTAAACCCTACTAACATCTTCATCATTAAACGTTAATGTGAATCACTCTCTAGGAAAGTTATTAAATAATAGAGGAAGTCCGGCTATATTTTAGGGTTTTATATGCTGCGAAAGAATTTATATTTATAAAAACCATGAATACAAAGGACATCCGGACTCTGAATTAATGTCTCAAGGTAGCATAAACTTGTCTACAGATATAAATTCGCAGTACTCGGTGCATTGGCAACGATGTGACGTCAAATTAAACTAATTAGTACTGAGTTTTTGTTTTGTCTATCGTAGATAAACTGATGGGCTTTGCTTCCTTAGTTCAAAAGATCTATTGCATAAGAACCGTGATTGTTGACCTACTACTACTAGTAGACTACCATCTCTATGTAAGAATCACATCGATCTCTTGCTCTGTTACTGTGTGAAAGACGAACAAACTAATAAACAGTTTAATTAAAAATATAAGGATTATATTTTCAAAGTAATTATACGTGTACCAGATATTACCAAGTAATACAGGCAGGTTTCACTTAGAAAAAAGAATCGATAGATGCCCCAACGGGTGGTACATTATAAAAGATTAAAGTAAGTAATTGGCTTGCGGGTGTGTGCGCGTGTACTTAGAGTGACGCAACAGATACTGGGACCGATTGATTTAGCTGAGAGCACGTCGACGTAGCTTAATATCGTTTAATCCCGCTAAAACGCTCCACGATCCGTCATAATGAATATTTATCCACGACAGAAGTCGACGCATACTTTTATGACGAATACATATTTTAGTAGCCGACGTAATTCCACTGATTACTTTCTTTAATTTTTCTGAAAACGTTATGCAGCCGGTACTTACCTAAGTGTATTAAAGCTTCGGGAAGAGCACACATTAAATGAATGAAAATTTACAAAAATGTTTTTCCGATTCTTGGTTTAATGTATTATGGATATCATGAAAATCTTGACTATTCAATTATAATTTTTATTTTAATTAAATTAGGATTCGAGACGTGTAAATATCGAAGAACTTTTACTCCTTATAATAACAAACCAATAAATCCTGATACTACGCATCCAGTAGCAAGATAATCCTCGGTTTTATTTATCCGTTTAAACTCTTCTTTGAGAGATATCAATATTTTATCAGACTTTTTCTAAGAAACGCCCTTATTTTCGTGAGCTAAGCGCTTATTACATTATAACTGCCATTCCCACCAATAATCTGCGTTCTACGTTTTGTCTACCGAGTACTAAATTCTCTACAAGAACGTCGCCAGTTTATGGCCTAGAGACTCTCGCATTTAGTTACATACATCCTGTCAACAAACATTGGGCTACATCGGAAATTTTCGTCCCATGATGCTAAAAGTGGCTCTCGTCAAGGGTAGCCGAAACTCTGTCGCTATATTATCAAATAAATAAGTAAACTGGCATATGTTAACATATTTACCTTATCTGCTGCTGCTGTCTCTCCTACCCTGACGAAGCTAATGATATCAATGATTGCCAGACACAAGCAAATCCAAGCAAACTAGTGAACGCTTAACCTAAATAAAGTCTGCATTTAAAATATTCTACGAATTCGGGTATTCTTTGTAATGTTATCGGATACAGATGTCAAAACAATATTTCTTAGAATTTTTGTTGTTTGTTAGCTAATAATTACAAATGGTTGAGTTCTGTGATTTTGCTTAGAACAGAATCTAAATAAACATGTTAGTTAATCTTTGAAAGACAGATGAAATGCACTGATCGATGCGCGTTGTGTTTCTGCACACAAGCTTCTTTTACTTTTATTTTCTTTCATCATCCTGAAAATCTTGTATAAAGTTAAAGAAAACAGAAATAACAAAATGTATAACTACATACACATCCATCCAAGCGTGGGTGCGAGATTCGAGTGATATTCGAATACATTTGATCAAGATACGATACTTACTAATCTTGGTTTAAGACGCAGTGCATGCAACGACGGACAAGAAAGTGTATCATAGAATGTCATCACACATCTTCCTTTTCAATTCTAGAGGATCGCTAAAAATACTTTTTGCAGCCGATAATAGTCAGACATAAATTAAGCTTATTTTCGCAGGCCAGTCTAAAGCACGTATGTCTTTCTATACTGGCTATGCACGTTAGCAATTTAGCTGTAGTTGCAGTCTAATGTTAATTTAGGAAATGATCGACACGAGTGAAAGTTACTTCTAACTAGGGCTTACTGATATTGTTTATAATTAGTAGTTATTATTAGTGCAATCATAACCAATTAATTCGATTGATTATGAGAGAAAACATAGAAATCAACAAAACAGTTTAATCGCTAAAAATAAAGCATCTTTTAACTTATTAATAAATTAATAATTGACTTACCTGCTTAGGATATATAATCTACACCCATAACATTACCTTTATTATAATAAAACCCCTTCATATTCGAGATGAGCGTTGTAATTATTGATATTAAAATTTATGTTTAAGCAGGTAATAAATCGCGTTCTATGACGAGCCTAACAAAAAAACGTTAACTGTCAGCTGCGTCATACCATTGAGGAAAAAATCTGAGTGTACTCTATGATCTTTCGACAAAGCATTCAATTCAAACTTCAAACGTATTGTGGTGTCTTTTATTGTTATTTCGATACATCAAACTGGGTTTAAGCCTTACGTTTTACTCTTAGTTCAAGATCTTTCTTTTTTACAGAAGAAAGGCGTTGTATTGTACAAAATAACAATTTATTTACGATATCATGACGTAAGGGTGATCAATCAGCATTACGCTGTGCTGTATTCAGCAAATTTGCTTTACATAGTTTGGTTGAACTCAAAACGTGCTGCACTTAGTGAAGTTCCGCTTAGCATATATGTACAGCTCTTTCTGGTCTGTTACTTAGGACCACACTTTAAACAAAATAGCATGGCACCGCATAACGCAGCTTAACATTAATTGGTTACGCTATATCATCGCAGCTATAATTGTAATTCAAGTTAGACCAATTATATACAGGTATTTATTAATTATTCAATGATCCTAAAAGATAATGAGTGTAGAGAAAGCTACGATAAAGCTTTCACTTATATGTATCTAATTGTAAAGAGAGTCTACATTAATGTAAAATACCTAAACCCTGTAGTTCGAATTCGTCCTTATTAATCAAGAATACCTTCATCAGACCTCACGTACATTTCAAAATAAAAATTTGTTTCAGTTTCGTAAACAGCAATAAGGAGTACGTCGTTTTTTTTATTTAATGTGCCCTCGTCCATTAGTCATATGAAACATGTGCCAATACAAATTATATGGAGGTTTATGAATGACAGACTGGTGCGGGAGGCGAGGGAGGGGTGTGCGGCGTGGGGGGAATGGCCCGAGGAGGAGGGAACACTAATGGATTACATTCGCGCGAGTGAATTAGGATATTGTCGTGCGATCTGTTCCGGTGCACTCCTTTATGATCCTACCATTCATACATACACAAACACATATGCATTGCACCCATACATACTGACGATTGCAGATTAAATATTGATAAAGCAATACAATTAGGCTTCCCACACACTTGAGCCTCGTTTCTATGAAGAAACAAATGTATAGAACGTTAATGGTGAGTGGGAATATTGATCCGTAATGTTATTACAATCAATTAGATGTGCACATCATATAATCTTTTATTAAATTATATATGAGCGTAATCCTAATCCTAAATAATATTATAAATGCGAATTTGAACTTGTTTGTTTGATTTCACGCCTAACTACTCGACCGATCATCATGAAATTTCGCATACGTCATCATCTATACTAATATTATAAAGAGGAAAGATTTGATTCTTTGTTTGTTTGTAACGGTTAAACTCAAAAACTACACAACCGATTATAAAAATTCTTTCACCAGTAGAAAGCTATATTATCACCGAGTAACATAAGGATTCATTTAAAACAGGTACTGTTACTAACATAACCTAGTTACTACAAAACCTGGCAAAGAATAAAAGTACCGTGCCCGCGGGATAGAAATGTATTGCCATCATCTAGATAACGCGAGCGCACCCGCGGGCAAAATCTGGTGTAAGAATAAATTCTGTTAATGAGTATATACTGGTGTACTAAGAATGTTTAATTAATTGCGCCACAATCATAAAACGACTCGTTAAGTTCGAACTTTTATAAAAAACTAACAATTTTAAATTTTTGGTAACATAAATGCTGTAACAAAGTTTGTAAATTAACTGGCATTACCCTCACGTTGTAGACAAATACAGGGGAAAAAGGAACTAATAAGTAAAATTGTTTATTTCTATCTTTTCATCACACCGAAACGATTTATCGGTATGACTGAAAGAACAGACCGGCAGCAAATACTGCTTTAAGAACAAAATTATTAGCTATACCATATAAACAATACAATGTATTACCTACTTCAAAAAGTCAGCTGTGCTAGCCGAATACCCAAAACCTTCAATAAGACAGTCAAGCGTTCTTCTTAGTTTTCCTGCTTCTATAAGCCCGTCTCTGGATTATGTATCTCAAAAAATCACATTAAGATACTGATAACTCTATGCTAGACGTCTTTAAAAAAATAGTCATGTCAGACATGTTTTAAAACCTAAATGTATCTATCTTAGAAAGCTATGGTGCTTTCTAAGATATATACATACTAAGCTAATAAAAGCGTATTAAAAAGGAAAGAAATAGATCCTACTGTGTCGCAGCAGCACATCGGCGACTAGACACAATTGGTTTTTAATCATGTCTGACATTCCAATAATTTACATGTTAATTTACGTATGCAAAGTTGGATAAAATAAATCTTTACATGGTCCAAATATGGTCCACGAAGAGGTAACGCAACATATCTACTGCACCCACTTTTCGCAGCTATGTTTCAGCTCTCACGTAATAAAAGGCGCGTCTATTGTCGTCTACTGAGCAGCCACCGTACTCCTACTGAGAATTCTATGGCATAAAAACTTAATGACACTATTACCAACCCGGGAATCACACCCGAGAACTCATGCACAACACAGCTACGCCACCAAACCCGTAAACATGAAAATAAAGTGACATACAATTACAGTTATTGAACAATGAACACAATCTGCAATTTAATTTAACCGAGTGCGTTTCGGCCGGTTACCGGGTCGACACAGAGGCGCTTTCACTTTTGAATGCACCTTTAACCTCCCAGACCGAATGCAAACGACCTGTGACGTCACAGGAGTGCGATAGTTCTGGAACATTGTGTAGTAATTTATAACACGGTCTATATTAGAATACGGGTTTCTTTTCCACATTGCGACGATCACTTATAACGTGAATAGAAAAGTGAAGATGATTTCCTTTTCGAGCCGAGTTTTCTTTGAACGTTCACTGTACCTATCATAACTATGCCTATACATATTTTTTAGTAAATTAACGTGCATTCTAGCCTTGTAACTGAATTTTATAACTCTCTTATATAAGAATAGAGCAGCGGCTTAAGTGTTGCACTGCCAATTCGTTGTGGGTTTTATCGATCACCATACGGGACACAAATTGTGTAGTCCGCAAATAGGGTCTTCGTTGTGTTCATCGTTGGTTTATAGAGTCTCCCACGATACAGCAATTGTTCTTAGTGTGGGGATATACTTAAAAAAAAGAACTCAATGCATTAGTATCGAACGACCTTTACCATGTCCATTGAATATAATCGCGATACATCCTCTAACCAGGATATATTAATTCAAATGTATGGGAAAACACTAACATTCATAGGCGCGATAGTATTCAAGACCTATTAAAATTCGTACCACATTAATGGAGTAACTAAAGTCACTTACATACTACTTTGAATGAATCGCATGGACATCAGTATGATAAAATCGCCACAGATATTACTAAACGTACTGTGAAATAGTTTCATAATGTGCGACACTAACGCGAACTTTCAGTAGAACCCGAAAGCGTTAAAACAGTCGTTGTAGATAAGAGGAGCACTCGCCAATGACTCCAAGTGGGCAGTTAGTATTATAGTTTTCAATTTCTAAACACCGAAATCGCGGCGTACCGTTTCATTTGTATAAAGAGTGAGAAGAAAGATGGTGCGGCGCACGTGACGTGGAAACTCAGCCAGAATGTTGGCAGTGCCAAACTGTAGCCTTCTCGGTACAAGGGTTTCAACTTATCAATTACACCGTTCGCTACTTACCGCGCGGAAAGGGCAAATTGATTTAATGTAACCAGAGTGCTTTGACGAATATTATTAACGTCTTTTTCACCCCTCCATTGTGGAGGCGTAACGCGCGCTTTGTTCTTTCCCGCGGTTTTGTATAACATCGAATCACACTTATCTAAATCTCAAGAACGGGTTGAGATATGGAAGGACCGTGTCGCCCTTATCCGCTATGTGCGAATTATGACAGAATTTTAATTAGCCACCGACATTGGCGGCACCTTGTACAATTACGCGAAAAAAAACTACAAATATAATAATTACGCGTCAAGCGTTGAATTATGTTATTAAGTTGTCCGCGCGGTACGCGTTGGTAGATTTATGTTTCTCGAACGGCATTCTTCAAAACGGCTTAATACAATATTTCGAATAAGGTAAATATGGTAGATTATCGTTGGCCGGTCCGCAGGTCGATATAACCGTCCGTCGGCGGCGCTGGCGTACGTTAATAAATACGTCGCGTACAAGTCCTCTCATTAGAGCGCCATAACTCCTCATTAGTGGGCATGCTAATTAATGTGACGTTTACGAGTACCGAGGCTCGTAACTCACTCCCCGGACGCGGCCGGCCCGGCTCGCTCCCGATACGTCAATTCTTATTTCCCCAAAAAAAATATTGCACATTTCTTTTCACTATGGCATCAAACCTAATTGCTTTAATACTCAATAATGCGGTGAATGCGCCTCTTGTTTATTTCTAGTTCTAATTTTGAGTCGACTTAATTGACTTAAATGTCGCCTTCACATAAAGTTATTTGCTGTTATTTAATTAATACGTTCGGGAAGGTTTAATGGTCCATGAACAGATTCGTATCAAATACCAATTAAGTCTATTCCTGCACTCAGACTCGATATTTATAGTTTAAAAATATTTCCGTTACGTCACGTGTCTAATAAACCTTAGCTGCTATTGTATGTTAAACAGAAACTGTTTAAAAGCTCATTTAGTTTAAGTGAATTGCACTCTTGCTATAGAGTTTATGGTCCTCATTGTATTTTTATTTTAAGATCCGTTAAAACCTTTAGCAGTTTATACGAAAAATAATGTAAACATTAAAAGGCTTGGTATTTCGATTGTTTTTTAACGTGCGTTCGATAGTAATCTAGGCAGCCCGTCCTATAACGCTACTGGCATCTTGCATTATAACTGCCAACGGTTTGCATAAATTGTCACTAAACACATGCACTGCAAAGCGTACATTCAGCTATAAGGCGAATGAGATTAAAATCATTAATTCTAACTTTTATAATGTCAAGCGGTGCATTAACTGCATTGCAGCAAGGTTTACTACGATGTGGTTTACGTCCAGCTTTTATTAGCATCGAGTATATTATACCGAGGTGGTCATATCACCCGGCTCCATCGGGGATCACCGCTGTAATTAAAGCTCGGGGGCGAAAGTTGAACGTGAAGATCGTAATCGCGAGCATAATTTTAAATCAAATTAACACTTCAACTTTAAACCGAGGTCATTAATGCCATTACAGCGAAACAATATGGAGTCGTGACCGCACCGGCCGATATCTAAATAATAAATAAATAGACGAGCGGCTATCGCGGCATCGCATCTCTGCGTTAATGTTCGACGCTGGAGTTTTATAATTAACAATAAATTCGGTTCGTTTTTTGTGGCACCGCGGCGAGGCCGCGAGGCGGAGGGCTCGCTGCAACATCCATTTTTCCTGCCGCCCTCGATATCGATCTTAATAACACATGCGCCATAATGTTACTATCGGCCGTTCCCTATTGCCTATTCGCACACCGTTATTAACTTTACATCGGAACTCGCCGCGGGGACGGGTAAATAGAATACTCGGAAATAATTAGCCCATTCTTCCGAGCACGAGCCGATAACGCAACTCCTCGTAATTCCTTGAATTTCGCTCAAAAACACCAAAAATACTGCAGGGGCGAGTACTCGAGTCGAGCTCCGTTATCTCGTTATCCTAATGAAGTCTACGCTAATGACGAGTAGGTAAATAATAGGGCGGCTAATGGGGGCTTTATCATTCTCGAGTGCGCTCCAGGTAAGGGCCAATTAGAGAGGCCGACATCGGTCCATATTGTTCAGCGCAGTGCTCGCTTCGATTACGATTATTTCCGAACGACTCTCAACACTGATAAATTGGACAAACTATTGCGAAATGACGTCCGCGGTTTGCGGCACCAACTTTAATTTCCTGTTAAATTGTCGTATTTCACGTGTACCATAAAGTGGCTTATTAGGTACCGAATGTAATTGCATTGCTTTGTAATTGATAGGGTGGTTCGGCCGGCTCGCCCGGACATGTTTCATTTCGCTAATGAAAGAATTCCTCTTGCAGTGTAATTTGTATTATTATAACGTGCGTATGTTTGTATTATTAAAGCGATATTCACTTTTATTATTTCGATATTTTATTAAAATATTCTGGAATACAATATTTTAATTAAAGAACATAATATATTGGGTTACAATTGTCAAGCTTTTAACTGAGATTTTTTGCAGCTTACTTAAGATCTCTGTGCTACATACAATTTTTCGCTATTTTGTAAACATTGCACTTTTGTAAGGAACAGTTTTTATTTCGATTTCATGGATGAATTAAAGAATTTTGTTTTAATGTGAGGATATTAGTTACGCTCATATTAATACAAAAATATTTATTTGCCGGCAAATAAAATTCTCAAGCAAGATTTTCATTAATCATATGTTTAGTTCTTTGAGAAGTTGTAAACAAATGCATACATTTTTCAACGCAACACTGAATTAAAACATAAAACGTATCAGAAATCCGCACTCAACTTATCAACTTTACTTCTACTAATAACTAAAGTAAGAAATCCCTCTAGAAAATCAAGTCTAATCTAACCAAAAAGTAAATAAAAAAATAATTTTAATCCAACGTTAATCTGAGCAATTCTTGAAACGTTGAGCACAATATCGGAGCCGCAATTATCCGACAGTGGGTGGGGTAATTATCGCATCAAGTCGAACCGAGTCCGGCCGCCGGACGACAGCCGCTCGGTCCTTCGGACGACATCGCACGAAAATATCGTACCGCACCTCCAATCAACCCTGTATCAAATATTCATTTCACATGTTACTTGTTATTACCAAGCGTTTTATAAACACGTGTCTGTTATGCTAATTTATTAAAATGTAATTTCTAACAACATCTTTTAATTTAACAAAGAACGTTAAATGAAAATAGTTCTTGATGTAACGCTTTAAACTTCCACGGCTAAACATTTACTTTGGTAACAGTAACTAGGTACAAAAATACACACAGTCTCGGTGCTTCATTATAGTTGAGAAAGGTTTCCTACTAATCTGTTCACAAGTTTAACGCAGCACACCACTGCGCCAGTAGGTACTGCTAAAGTTAAACAACAAGAAATGAGGGTTTCAGAGCTATTGAGCTACAAGTAGCACAACTCTTCGATACAATGGGCCAATTGCATGTAGTAACGATCCTGGCGAGGACTCGGCCTTATTTTGTATTTGGTTCGCTTGTCGCTTATTTTATGAAACACTTTTATTAGTAAGTAGATCGGGGATCGTGTAAAGTGCGGCTGGACAGAATTGTGTAGTGCTATAAAGCGCACGGGTTGGAGGCAGGCGTCTTCAATCCCCGGGCCGCTGAGAAACTTCCCGCCGCTGTTTTTTATTGCGCAGAATTTAAATGCATTTTTGATGTTACGAGATGACACGCGGCGGACGTCCGCCCCGTCCCCGGTCGCGCCTCACCCCGCGCCCTATAATTTCCCAACTTGAAACTTCACTACGGTATTAAGCCTTGATTGCTTGAAGAAACTTGGAACATTTTACCGTATTCTTCGGGCTCCCAGTAGATGCTGCGGCGCTAGCGCAGACGTTTATTACTAACAGTGATTTGAATTAATTCAGAATTATTTTAAGCTGAAATTTCATACAACTGAATTTGGCGAGACGTCGGAGATATTTTATCGGTGGATATCCAGTACAGTCGTTTTCCATTACGGGTTACATTAAAGTGACGATCGATTAATTTGGTATCGCACCTCTAATATACCGATCAAAAGGGATACCGTGTATTTGGATTCTCTATTACGGTTTTCAATTAAGTAGTTGGGGTTTAGTTTGGACCACATCAGAGGCGATACACGACAATACGTTTAGCGAGCGCTGTGCGCACGGCCGCGGCCGCGGGCGCGGGTGCGGTGGCGGGCGCCACCTGCCCGCGCGTTGACTTCCTCTGCCATAGTTCTTAGCGCTTGCTAAAAGGATTGCCGTGTTCGCATCGATACTTGAGACTGAAGAAAACTTTAACCTATTTCGGTTTTTAGATTACGCGGTAATTCTGTAACACCGCTATTGACTTACGAGTCAGCTATAACGGAGTATATCCATATGTGATGAAGTGTCTCAGGGTCGAAAGGCGAGACGTCCGAGCATCCCGTGGGCGCATTAATTAGCGGGACAAGAGCGGTGGTGCGGCGGGGCGCGGGGGGTGAGGGCGACTCATGAAAGTTTACCATTTAATTAGAAGGAGCTGCCGCCCGCCCCTTACCTTTTGTCGTAATGCTATGAGTATAAGCGCAACTTAGGGTTTCTCATTAGAGATGTATTAAGTTTCAAATTGTTACTGGCTTTCAATGTGTAGTTTTTAGAGAACTGTGTAACGTTTCAGATATTTTTACAATAGCAGCAGATATCTGAAGTGATCCCTTCGATTGTACCGATGCTACATGAGACGCGCATTAAATGCGCGCACGGAAAAATATGAACAGTTTGTAAATTTTCTACGTGTTTCATTATTTCAAAATCTGAAACCTTTTTAGGATCGTCTTTAGAAGTGGAATTTGTTTTCAACTCTAAATAAAAGACTATATTGATAAGTAAGGCTGGTATTTAAAAGCGGGTAGCGATTGAGCACGCTATCAAACGATCAATCATAACTCCCACAATTATCCTGGACATGAGCCATTATAATTAACGATACAGGATGTTATTGTACCATTTGATACCTGCTCACATAATAGGTACCACACAACAACAGTTGCTATGCGAGTAAAGCGTGGTACATAAATGTATAATACTGCTCATTTAGAGGATAATACATAAATCGCAGTATTCACAGCCCAACAAATTACATATAAAGCTATCTATGATATACACAATTATTTATGAAAATTATGAATATGAATTAAACTATTGCTATAGATATAAAAATAAGAAAACGAAACCATTGTTTATTAAATACAAATAACTTTATTTAATAGTACAGCAAGAATAGCTACAGAAAATTATAGAATCAAAACTATTTGACATTTAACCCTACTTTCCATCTTTAAATATATTCAAATGTTTATTTCTTTTTTCTCAGGCGTTATCTCTGAACTACCAGCGATACAGCCTTATACAGAACTAAATAACAAGAAAATTTAAATTGCATATTTTTTATCTATGACAATATCTATCAACATTTTATCTATGGCAATATCAATCTATACAAATATTAGAACTACATTCAAATAGTCCTAAACTTAAAAAACAAAAAGAAAGCTCCAGCATTACCTATCTGTCAAAACACATTCAAAATTCGAAACGTCAGAAATATAGATTTTTCCCATGACACGTAACAGAGATATTAAATCAAAAGCCTCACCGAGACCGCAGATTCCAGTGAAATTTAGTGTCTGCGATAACAAAAGGCCGTGTCGTAGGTGGCGGTGCACCCGTCTCCAATTAGGCTAATGGACACCGCCCGACCTGCATTCATACTCGAAATCCTCCACACCAAGCTGCAGCTAATTTTCGCTTAAACGTTGAAGCGCGCAGCTCGGCGCTTAGAACGCCGCGGTTTGAACGCTCGAGACTTGCATGATACTATTGTAGTCATTATTTTCAGGTTTACTGTCATATGTATCACATATGAACATAACAATTGATTTTTATTGTGTCTGTCAAGAGACAGGGAAAAGGTTAATTATTTTTCCATTCTTTATTACCTTCACTTTTTGACCGCACGGATCGCCATCCGTGCGGTCGTAGTTACTTAAGTGGTCGTCTTGCCACTGCTAGTCCGTCGAATGTTGTAGGTTCGAACCCAAAATTGTTGTGCCGAGTCTGGGTGTTCTTTGTATCCGTTTTTTAAATGTTTGTAAAGTACCGGGCGACGCAGGAATTATTCGTAATGTGCGAATCGTCTTTTAAATAAAATAAATAATATATTTTTTTTATTATAAGGTTGGCAAAGTGCTAGTAGTTCGCCTAGTATATTAGTCTATTGCAAAAGACCTTAGACTTTGCTGGACCCTTACCATAGGCCGCGGGCGGGAGAACGGGGATCTCCCTCCCGCTAGCCATTGAGTCAGTCCGACGCCCTCTGTAATGCCGGGGCGTCGCCCAGGAGTCGTAGTCTACTAGGTGGGTCGCTGATGTAGTCTATTTTCCAGCGGCCCATCCACTATACAAGGCAGCGAGTAGGCACATCGTGGGGTTTTGGTCCGTAGGCCCGAAGTATGGGAGAGCCGGACATAACACACAACCCTCTCGCCTCCCCTTGTGGCGAGGGAGTATGAATGAATCAGGCGTGTTCATCACGTAAAAAAAAAGAGTAGGCTTCTTCGCTACCGTTGTAGTAATACCTTTTTTTGCCTTTAGTTTATATTCAGATTTGTATGAAACTATACATATATAACTCAATTTGCTGTTGAGAGATATTGTAATAGCAAATTGACCTAATAGTTCAGTGTATGTTCTGGCGACCTATCACGACTTGGAATTATATTACCGTTGCTGTAATCTCTTCAACCTAATAACCTACACTAGCACAGGAGTAAAGGTAATATTTAGTATACTACATGTATCTAAATATACTATTTTGTGTACAGTATTACAGTGCTAATATTATGGTAGTAATGTGAATCAAAACTTTTGTCGTGGTTGTGTAATGAGTTTCTAGCTTTCGACACGAGTGGTCCATAGATGTTGTAGAAGCGCCTACGGCACCTATATTTGTTTAGCATTTGCTCATTTTCATAAATAATTAGCATCTTAAAATACAATTTTCAAAGTAAATTTGTGTCATGACTGTGCTTTTTCCATCAACGTTACAGCAAAATCTGTAGCGTTTTCAGTCCCTGAGCGTTTTGAGCTGTGAGTGCCCGTCTGCTCCGCACTCGCTTCGGCATGCATCGCGACTCATTACTTCACTAATGGAGGCCGTAATGAACCAATCTAACAGATTGCTCTCGAATCTTCAGCCAACACCGCTGATTTGAAAGCTCTGTCCTGAGACGTAGCTATCTTTTAAATTAAATACGGCAGTCGCTAAACGAACGACGTTAGTATGTTCGTGTCAATTCGTAGGTTTGCCAGTACAAGCAGCGCTCGGTAATATTGTTACACAAGTAGGGGACAATCTAAATATGCCCGATGATCCACATTAACATAGCACCTAATTAAATTTGTTTGACAGCTCGACACGCGAGCACTAATCGTCAAGGTTAACTCGCGACTTGAGCCAACTTGTTCGCAACTCCAATTTGTAGCTCCGTTTGTGCGACTCGGGAAGTTATATTAAAAGGTCCACAGTAATTTTCTTGACAAACACAATGAATAATGAATGGCGCAATATAAAATTCGGATTGAGGAGAGCGCCTCGTCATGTGTCCCGCCTGACATGTTTGTCTCTCTTAATTCTGTGTGTTTTTGCTAATTGAGTCCCGCTTCGGCATCACCTGAGCGATGAGCGCAGTGCGCCGCGACGCTGCTCGTGATGAGCTCGCTTCGTTGATCTATTATTCACCCAGAAAGACTAATTAAAACGTGAACACGTACTCTTAAAGGAGCGCGAGCGACTCGCGCGACACTCGTTCCTTTCTCTTGCGTTACGCGGTGCGAATTCAATCAAGTCCAAATTCAACATAAGGCGCAAGATTTATGATCGACTCAAATCGAATTCGCTAACAAACAATATCGTATTCGAACGCAGTACGTGGGATACGATACGAGTATATCAATATTGCAGGCGCTATTAATACGTCCGTCTCATGAGCGGGCGGGGTAGACCCGACACCCCCCGCCGCCGCCCCACACCCCTTAGTCGCCGCTCTTAATTGAATGAGGAGCGGGAATTGTTTCCCAAAATGAAACAATTAATTGTGCAACGGCTATTCCGCCTTACATGGATAATACGTTCGTTTATGGCCTCCTAACGCGGCTGCACGGCGTCCTTTATTGGACCGACTCTAGGAATTTGTGTTCATTGGAGCTCGTATCCAAAATTTAATCGAGAATTTATAAGGACATCTCTTTGTTGTTCCGAGAGCGGGAGTTTTTGCAGCTGGCCCAGTCTCGGTTGCATTGTGCACTGTTTTAAAAGACGTCGGTTTAACCGACCTCCGAGCGTTCGACACAACAAATGTGGGTTCTACTTTATACCGCCGTTTCCCGACTTACGATGGCGAAAACGAGCCTTTTAGTTTGAAGCGAGACGTTTAAAATTTTCATGGTCAGGTCATGGAGCACGTGTAATGCGGTTATACCGCGAGAAAATTCAGTGGAACACGCTAACATGTGGCGCATTCAACTCGAAGACGCGTCGTAAACCGCCTTTACGCCTCTCCGCGAGAGCTCCTCAAAACTTTTCATATTCGCCGACCGTAAAACAAGCCAAAAAATACGACCGGCGAAAAACATTGTAAATACTAGCGGGGTATCGACGCCCGCCTGCAAATTAGTTTTAAAACATAGTTTAACTATACGTGTTGCAGCTAAAATTACTGTGCTTGCGCTCGAGTTTTAAATAAACCCCTTTAAACACCCGACGTAGACAACAGAGCTGTAAAAATGTAGACGTAAAGTTGTTGTTTAATAAATATATATATTCAAAACAGGTTCCATTAATGGACAGGTGGCACTAATCACCAAAACACACAAATTGCACGATATTATCAGGCGTGCACACGGAGTGGCGGCGTGCGTCGCACACACACGCACACAGGTGCCGCCCGGCGGGCAGGCGAGACGGGGTGGCGCTATGCTACGAGGGGCACACATTCAATTTGCTATTTATCCGGGAATGGATCTAAGTCATTACTTAGCTGAGCGAGAGAGATGAGAACGGGATGCACTGGAAATTACACGGCGAGCTAGTGTTCACAGCTAGAGCTGGGTATGCGTGCCTTCATTTACAGCACAATATGTACCCATCGCATTTGCCAAATGCTCACGTTAAATGTTGCACGCAATCCTATACTGACGTTCACGATCATTGCAGTTCCTGCTTGTTGCGAAATGGATTTTCGTTTTAGCTGATTAGTCCGGTTATACATTAACGTGCTGTCAAAAGATTTCAACTCCAAACTGCTTTTATATACGCTGGAACGGGCGATAAAGGGACAATGATCCCAGACTACCTTTGTAGTGCAACCGGTAGTGAATGCGACTGCTTTATTGGATTCGATTTCCAGGTCTGCTAAAATGTTTGTGGGTACTAGTAGCATGAGCATCTCCAAATCTGGAGCAATACCTGTTAGACGGCGATAGGCCGTCCCGCTTGTCCTGTATTACGCGGGACCTTTAACCACTACTGGCGAAATGTGAATGATATACATACATACACCGCACCTACCCCTTAATAGGTATATTATGTATGGTCTCACTATATTGCTGTATATACATATATAGGACTCACGCCGGTATATCTGATGAGGTAAACAAATATATAGATCATCCACACTTCACCAGCTTCATACGTCCTTGGGTTCCACGTAATAGAAGTCGGGCCTATTGCCATCCACAAGGGTAAGTTCCAAACCTCGTTCTGCTACTGAGGATCTCTTGATAGAAAACCCGATAACACTGCCCGACCAAGCAATCAAACACAAGTCCTCATGCTGAGCAGTCGCGTGGATTAGTACCGCGCTATCTAAATTAATATTAAACTTATAATAAATTAGTTTTCAAACATGGTTTCACTTGCGTGGTATCATCAAAATAAAGCCTATTTATTTAAGGAATTTTCAAAGTCCATTCAGTCAGTACTTTCAGTGATTGTACCTGCAAGTAAACAAATTCTACCCCTTTATAAAAACAGTGCCTATAGTCAACTCTCATCTAAAATTTGCATACCGCGTTCGGGCAGATTACGATGTATATATGTAAGTTATAAGTACTATTATATTCATATGTATAGTAGACAAATTAATTATTAGCTAACTAACTACTAGAAATTGTTTGCCAAGTCTAAAGTAACATTTAAAGCCCGTACTATCTTTCTGGCGCACGAACCACAGATGTTATACATTTTACATTTGACATGCAATTGCACTACACACTTCTGAAATATTATAAAGAAGAAAAGTTGAGAGAGCGCTCGCGGCCGGCGATGCATAGAAGGCACACAAAAAAACTTCCAATAAGTCTCAATTATTAATGTAATTTTCTTGTACAGCTAATTTCACATTTGAGAAAGTTTTCGCTCGTATAAGAAGCGATCCGGTCAGGGCGGCTTGGGCGGGCGGCCCTCAATCACAGGAAGTGCGCCATCTCATTGCGGAAGTGGTTTCTGTTGTCGTCTTTCTCGCTCGCGCCTCGTCTGTTTTGTGTTTTGTAAACTTGTGCCATTAATGGACATGTTCGTATGCTTGATGTGCCGCGATCGAATGCATTTCACTTGATGAAAAATTCGTGCGCAACGTTGTAAATTCTATCACGCTTCTCTACATATTGTGTGTTAATATGTTTATTACTTATATTGCTGTTTTTTTTTTTTATAACTACGTGATATATATCATGATTTTAATATTTGTTAATTCCTTCCATATACAGAAATTATTCTTAGTGCGGGAGTTGTCTTTAAAAAACAAATACAGGAAAAACTACAAACTTCTATTTTTTTAAAAAGAAATACTACACTTCTTTTTATAAAAAAAGAAATATGTAGTTTTGTATTCTATGGATATAGCATGTTCTTTGTAAAAGTTTTGATTATTATTTTAGATGGCACCTGCCGGCCTTTGAGTTTTTTCTATATTTTATAAAGTTTCCCGCTTCAGGAATAAATCCTGTGTCGCGGTGGACTTTCTAAATATTCAATCAACAGACACAAAGAACACACAGACTCGGCACAACCATTTGTGGATCACACAATTTTTTATCCCGTGTGGGATTCGAACCCACAACACTTGGCATAGAGGCAGTGGCGAGGCAACAATTTAAACCACTACGCCATCCGTGTTGTCGTTTCTTTTTTATTCGTACATACCTACATAGATTCACGCATGTTTCCCAGAGGGGTAAGCAGAGACTTCGGATTTCAATTTGCTACGATCCTGACTCACTTCTCTGCCTTCACGCTCGTCGATTTAAGGTGCTCTTAACCTGGCCTTTGTCCAAAACGCCTCTGATCTGATCGAGAAACCTTCTCCTAGGTATTTTTATAATTGTCATCAATGCAATTTGTTTATTATTAACAGTTACTTTCTCAATTCATACAATTTGATTATCATTTACTATCACAAACACATTCCTATTTAATCTTAAGACAACTAATACAAACATTAGCCTTATCCGCTAGCCAACTAAAATATTTACAAATAAATGATTAAAAGATCAACACGGAGCCTTCTCCTGTATTTATATTTGCCACTAACCGCGTAGAGAATGGACTCGGAACGAGTTAGCTTGATTAATTCTTATCACGAGACGGCCTATGTCTTACTGACGGAATCCTGTCCTATACGACCGATATAGACCTACTGGCCTCTATATACACTTCATTTTATAACTAGTTAAGGCCTAAGGTTTTGATCAAGGAGGTACGTCGGTAAAATATACCTTTCTTATATTATATTCAAGGTTTTGAGATACTTCTCTAGTTCGTTTGTGATTACACACACAGACAGCCTGCTGTTTTTTAGTTTAGGAAGTTATTTTTGCATTATTATTATGTTCAATGTTATGGACTGCCTCCGTCGCACAGCAGTTGTTAATGTGTTATGTGTCAGGTTCGAATCCCCCGGATCAGGCAATGAGTTCATTTTAGTATTTAGAACTATGACCGGTATACGGTAACTAGCAGACCCGCGCAACGTTGTCTGCTTCACATAGGTAAGAGAATTTGCCCCGTATCTGCAACATTTTTCCTTGATGCTCTGCTCCTATTGGTCGTAGCGTGATGTAATTATAGCCTTCCTCGATAAATGAGCCATCCAAAACAGAAAGAATTTTTCAATTCGAACCAGTAGTTCCTGTAATTAGCGCTTTCAACCAACCAAACATACAAACAAACTCTTCAGCTTTATAATATTAGTATAGATAAAGAAAATTCCTTGGTATTTGGAACTATTTTAAATAGTCAGCAATAGTCTTACCCCCTTTTAAGTGAAAACCATAGTATAAAAGCATAGCTGGCGAAATGTAGATGAAATATACATCTGTCTAATCCTTCGGAATATTAGAGTAAGACCATACATGTAGTTTCATCATTACAATATTAATTCTAGGAATAGCAGTAATTCAGTATTCGTACATAAGTGTAGGCTAAATATTAATTTTACTGTTTTAATTAGCCTACTAGAAAGGTAAAAAGTTAAAGAATTTAATAAAAATATTTTTCTCTTCAGCTTAAAGACATCTTGCGCTTGAGAAATAAGACATCTTGCGCTTTAGACATAAAATCTGCTTCTGTTTATTGTTCTGTTCATAAATCCAGTGTCGTGAAGGACTTTACACACATTCAAACAACGGACACAAAGAACACACAGACTCGGCACAACCATTTGTGGATCACACAAATGTTCGTCGCGTGTGGGATTCGAACCCACAACACTTGGCATAGTGAATAGAAGAATAGAAGCGACCAATAAAACCACTTCGCTATCCGTGCAGTAATATAATGTTTACTTCTCTAACTAGAAACTTCCACTAGAAAGATAATAATAAAGTTTAAAACTATAACCCGACTACGTAAAAAAAGCGGTCTAAAAAGGACAAATTTAAAATTGATATAGCCTATGTCACTCGGGCCATTATTACGAATCTATTGACACCTCATTCATTAAAATCGGTTCAGTAGTTTAGGCGCTACGGTGGAACATACAAACATACATACCCGGACTGCCAAATTCATTACCCTTCTTTTTGGCTTCGCCGTAGTCGGGTAAAAAGGTAAAGAATTTAAAACATTATTTTCTCTTCTGTTAAAAGACATCTCGCTTTCTAGACGAAAGACCTGTATCTTAGCGAGTTTTATAACCGTCTGCACAAACAACACATAGACTCACGAACAACAATTTGTGAACTACGAAATTTTTATCCGTGGAGAAATCAAACACTCGGCGTTTAGACAGAGGCTATCTCTTTAACCATTACGCCATCTTTGTAGTCAAAGTTAAAAGCTATAACACATTACTTTTGACTTTTGTAATAATATGCGATATTTGTTAATTCCGAACGCGTTTTTAATTATCCTTGACTTAATAATAGGTATGCGTATCGCGTATTTAAGATATTAAGTCATCGTACAGTCTGATTAATTAATATATTGAACATTGTAACCACACTTCCTACTAGTTATTTAAATGATAAACATTAATTAACAAGTTTAATGACATGCGTCCTTCGATAATTTGCGCGTTTGAAAGTCAATAAATATATTGTATTTTCAAAACAAAGCAAGACTATGTTTTTAAATGTTTAAAACATATTCTTGCTATGTTGTGCATGCATTTAAATGCATGCGTTTTGCTCAGGGTAACTGTCCTTTGTGTCCGATGATAATATATGGCTTTACAAACATAAGTTTGTAAAGCCATATCGCAATTAAAAAAATATTGTTGTTCCTAAATCTGCGGAAACCGGCATTAAAATCTATAAAAAAGTAATGATGATACTTCTTTTTTTCTAAATAAATTAATGCCTAATTCTGTACTATTCTATACCTATTTACAAACCAAACGAACCATTGTTCCTACTAAACAATCACGGGAAAATATATACCGATAGCTTACATAACCACATATGATATGGTATCAAAATCCAAAAATATACTTGATGAAATGAACGAAAACAACCGCAAATTGGAACACGTATACACTCATATAAGTATTTTAAAGGCAAGCATTCACGAGTTTCACGACCACGAGTGGTGCACTGATAAGGGCGCCCGATTAAAATGAATCACAACGGTGCTGCTAATTGGGCTGGCCCGGCGGCTCATCCAATTAGGCGGGACTTAGAAACCCGTGCCCGCAGGCCGCCGGGACCGGGCCGTACACCCCCGCTCTAATCTACCCTGTCTGTTCCACGAACATGAACCGTCACAACCGTGCACACACTGCCTTACTTGTGCGAAACAATTGCAACTAGCTAAAATATGACTAGTCTGTATATTAATAATTCGCGGGTCGTGTTACTTGTTGTTCTCTGTCTATTCCGAGGAAACGTCGCGCCCCCAACGACTGTCTCCTCATAATTTTTCAACATTATTTTCAATGTACCTTCTCTTAGCGTGAGTGCTAAGCAATTTGAGTGTATATTTCGGAATGTTGATGAAAACTCAGTTGTTTAGGCGAGGCGCGGTAACGACTCCTTTCAAGACTTCGCGACGCCTTTAATGACTTCGAAGTCGGTGAGCAGGGTTCGCGTGCGCAGTTCTTGTTATTTCTTTATTACAAAGGAGTGCCTCATTAATTTGGCAGCCCCTCAGGGTTGAGAGAGTCGCGAACCCTTGACCTCGTTCGCGAGAGCCCGCGACACTGAACCATTCCCAAATTGAAAAGCTTACGCACCTAGCGATACATAATTAACGATCCTCATTACTGCGTAACAGACACCGCGAGTCGACGCCCGCGTCCGCCTCGCTTCCGCCTCGCCTCCGTCTCGCGACGGCGGCGACGGGACGTGCTCGCCTAGGATGTCTCGCGGACTTTTAGCACGGACCGTGAGCACCCGCGCACCGCGCTCTCGCTACGGAAACGACATAAAAGTCAAACTTAGATCATTCCACTCGCAGACATTATTCCTTGACTCATCGTTCCAGCTAGACAGTTTCTATTATCCTTAATAGCGTCCGTAAGAGTTTTAAAATGGCTCAGATAGTAAAACTTGTTCTGAGGAAGTGTTCGCAGGCCGAGCAGAGCACCGCGTCGGCGGAACTTCGATATTGAATGTCGCATTTTATTGGATAAATTGGATAGCAAAGCAGACTAGCGGCAAAGTGGTGCTTTGTATAGTATAATAATGTATCTGTGATGACGGAGGTGAGACGTGGCGAGTCGCGAGCTAATTCGGAGGAGGGAGAGCATGTAAAGAGGCTAATGAAGGCGGGCCTCGGTGGGGCACCGTGTCCGCGGACTCGTGCATTTTTAATGGCGCACGCTAGCACACTCACTATTAATATTTACCGAACACGTCAAGAGGGTGCACTTTACCTTTTAGTTAACTAGCGTCCGGCCGTTCATTAAATTTTCACGCGCGTCAGTTTCGGGCGAATTTTCCGCGGCGCTGACCGGGCCGAGCCGCCGATAACGAGCGCGGACCACGCTCGTTACAGCACCCGCCGCGCCGCACCGCTCCGCGCCGCACCGCACCGCGCCCGCCAACCCGACCAAATTTTATTAATAATAAACTGTAACTGAAACGGCGGCTTTGAAGTAAGAGAGCGACTCGAACGCTCGTTATCGGGAATTATGCGAAATCCTTTGACGTATACAGTTATTTCTTTAAAGTTTACGTAAGAATCTACTACGTTATTGTAACTTTACGAGTTCGTAGTATTATGTACAATATGAGTCAAATATCGCTTTGCACGGTAAACTTGTCGGCGATTTGATTTCATAAGTCTCGGTAGGTAGCAAAAGGTTACCGATACTTCAGTAATTATAGTACTAAAATGTGTTTGATAATGTAACTCGATACCTGGCACCGTTTCTAGTGTATAAACGACGAAGTATCGGTGAACAGATGGTATAATTATCGTATAAAGATGTTAGTGAAGCGACGATGCATCGAGACAAGTGTTGACGCGAGATGGACGGTTATCGAGCGAGACGTGAATGATGATTAATGTTTGGTCATCCGCCGGCACTCGCGACAACACACACACCCACACACGCCGCGGCCGCTCACATGCAAACCATCCAACGAAGCCTACAATACATAAGTCAATTACGAAGAAAATTTGACTACTATTTTCTTAATTAACTTTCTAAACTAATTAAGACTTTAATTGTTTTAAACAAAATTGGAACTTAATAAATTACATTTCAGCATTAATTCCCAGCGGATAGTGCAATCAAATTATCCAAAAACATATAGTTGAAGCGAAAATAATCTAAGTATGCAATCGGTGTAATATCGCAGCTTTTAACCCATTATCGGTACAGTAACACGTCGGCGGTATGGTGTGTGCGCGGCCCGTGCGTGTCCGTCGTGCATGAATAAGCAATGAGCGCGCGCGCACGCGACGCGACAAACGGCCGCGGCGCACGCGACGCCCCCGCCCGCCCTACAAACTCGCCCACCCTAATTTATTACCGCCCGCCCTGCCACTATCACTCTTATATCTTACCTTACCATATCTTTAGCGCTTCTCCTTATGTTTATGGCTGCCGAATTATTACCCCTTTGAGCCTCATTGTGACCTCTAGCCTGTCATAATGTACATATATTATTAGTGGCACAAGGAACATTTTATAATGAAGGCCCTCCAAATTGATGTGTCTTGTAAAGTCTGTCCCTGTGACTGTTTTTGAGATAGCAAATTTATTCATTATAGTTGAGTAAAAAAGGTAACTGCGTGTGTATTAAAGCATTAGCTGCCCACGGGCAATAGGTACGTAGGTTTTCCCTTCTATTGATCGTTCTTCTTATTGACAGTTTTTTCTGATGTTTGCCTTAGAGGTATAGGCACCAGTAGAATAATTTAAAAAGAAAACATAGTCTTCGAGCTCATAACAATATAGTGATATGGTAGGTTACAATTAATACATTTAAAAATATTTTTGCGCGGTTTTGAAATATAGGTATGTATGTATATACACATTTATATGATAACCATTCAAGACCTATTTTCTTAAACTAAACCGAGCAGCTTAAAGATACGATACAAGAAAACCTATTTTCTTAACGTAACATCCATTAAACATGTATTACTTTAGTAATTACAAGCAAGTCCCTTGTTGTAGTAAGTAATCGTATAACTCAATATACAATCGAGTTGAACACAATAACTAAGATAGATTGGCGTTTAATCAACAAGCTTTAATGATCGCCCACCACTCAGACGTGCTACATGTTAATCACACCGCACAAGACAAAGGCCTGCGATATAAACCTCCCAATTCCAAAGCAATATCGTCGAACGTCGGCCGACTGTGTGCCAACCGCTCGACGACACCCGCACAACTATTAAATTATTTAGCGCCAGTCTTGCATTGTCTCGCGAAAGTCGCTCGGCCGAGCTACGATTGTCGTCCGAATCCGAACCCGTCGCCAATATAAACAGTCGTTAGTGTTGTTACAATCGAATAGGTATGTTCCTGAATGTCCCGAATGTGCGAGTATCGCTCGCTAGGAATCGTTTTGTATTGAGTTAGTGCCCGCACGCGTCCCCGTGTTTGCTCTACTAGTTAATGGAATGCCGATGGGCCATTGTGAACGCAGAGGCGTTTTCTATTCAATAGTCGATATTAAATTGAACGCACATGTATGTACGCACAAGTTCCTTAGCGGTATGTCTGTGTAATAACCGAAATTTGTAGTGGAAGCGCTCCTATTGTCTCTTTAATAGAATATACGGGAATCGTACTTAAGTGTTCTCGATAAAATTAATGCAAATGGATAATAATTCTGCGTATTTTGTAATATCAGAGACGTCACTTTAGAAAACATCTAAAAACCTGTTTAAGATAAACGGTAAATGTTATTTAGTGCGGTCCTATGTTTACTTGAATGTTACACATTGAAATTAAACTACTTATTACAGATTGTATCTCTTACCTACACTTTTTTGCCCACGAGGAAATTGTAGAAAAGAATTCGCGTTTTAGATACTTTTCAGTAGACTGAAAAAAAGCGGCCAGGGTACGAGGTAAAAAAAGACTTAAACAAATGAATCACGATTAAAACTACAAAACGTTCCATTTTTAAATTAGTTATTAATACAATGTATAGCAAATTATATATCAAATTGCATAGCAATGAAACAGTTTAAAAAGGTTTATTTTTTTGTTAAAAACATACTTATATTTGCTATTATCATTTACCAATTTTATAAATAGTACTGGAATTTACACAAACGCGTTCCTCATTGACGAATTACGTTTCCCGCGTGTTTTATATCGCCATACAACGTAAGAACGCCGCTCTGGATTAATAAAAGCCTTCCATTCGTAAGCAGTATCGTATATCGGTGATTACGGTGCAGCGAAGTCGGGACTCGGGGTCACGCAACCTGACCCCAGCCGCGTCCGTGACCTTGCGCAGTTACCCACACATTCGCGAGACACGTGAAAACTTATGTAACTATTTTGGGAGTTTCGTTCGTTTACGACACACTTATTTAGAAATTAAGAATGAGGAAACGTTTTGTGTGAATGGCAGCCTGTTTCCTCTAAACAGTACATGTGTAGGATGTAATACGTCGTGTATTAACAATGTCAAAGAGTCTTTCGACAAGCTGACTACATGTTTGTAGCGGAAACGTTTTATACAACTCTTGTATGATTATAGTTCTTGCAATTCACGCGCTCTTTGATCCACTGTTGATAAAAGCTTAAAATTAATAAGCTCGACTACTCGAGTGTGTAATTACTTTTCTTTGTATTATGTGTCCTACTGTTGTGTTTCGTGTGAGTGAGAGTGCCGGAGGCCCAATCACTCTCTTCCCCCTTGCCGCTCCTTCTCCTTCCCACTTCCTTTTTCTCTTCTCCTTTCCTAAAGGGTCGGCAACGCGCAAATGACGACTCTGGTGTTGTAGGCGTCCATTGGCTACGGTGACTTACCATCAGGTGGGCCGGACCGTGTACTTGTTTGCCACCTTAAAAATTGTCTGTTATTATATGTGGATTTTAAACATTTATATAGACTGTCTCTCTGGCGGACCGAACGTCTCGGCTTCGATGTCTTGCAGTGTTATTTGTATATTCTGTTCAAAAATGACTACTGGACTGAGTTCTAATGTCTAGGTTGCTACTAAAGTGTAGTGTCTGGAGCTGTTCCTTACTGTTTAGTAGACGACATTAGGCTAGCTCTCAATTACGTGTAAGCTTACAGTTAGCTGAGGAACTGGAGGTTTAATACAACTCTGCCTACCCTTTTATGGAAATATAAATATGAAAATTTATATTCTTATATAAGCCGGTTCACTATATAGACATTATTATGTTCGAATTAGTATCTACCCTTACAAACCCGAGCGCTATGATATGTTTTTCAAACGAGGCACGGTAGGCAGCGGCTTTGCTGTGTCCTGACATTGTTGAAGTCCATGAGCAGCGGTTACCACTTTCCATCAGGAGAGCCGCTTGCTCGTCTGCCAACGACGGCAACACAAAAAAAGAAACAAAGAAACGAAAATATGATTGTAAATAGTAAAAATTGTTATCTTGGTAGAAACTCAAATAAAGAATATTTGAAATATAGTAGTTATGCATTTGTTCAATAAAAGCAAGGTTAAGGTTTGCAACGGTCCGTGAGCGTCTCTTAGTGGTACGGTGCTCCATTTAAGTAATATGACTTTGTCATTGCTCTAATAGGGCATGATATAATTAATACAGTTCCACTGCTTACTCGGTATAGTAATGTCACGCTTTTTGTGCAATACACGCTCTTAAACATATTTCCTAAAAGATAAGTAGTAGAATAGTGGGAGAACGTTGGAGTGCCACGGAGAGGTCTCGAGTTCGACCCCAAGGCACGCATCTCTGGATTTTTGAAGTAATGTGCTTATTAAATAGTAAGCTTAATTATCGCTTGCTTTAATGGTGAAGATGAAACCTGCATGTCTGAGAGTTCTCCATAATGTTCTTGAAGATATGTGAATTTTGCCAACAAGCACTGCGCCAGCGTGGTGGACTATGATCTAACCCTTCTCTCTCTGAGAAGAGGCCTGTGCTCAGCAGTAGGACAGGTCATACAGGTCTGATATTATAGTAGTGAACAAAGCGATTATATAACGAAATTTGGCTGTGATATACCCTACTCCTTTAGAGATATGTATATATGCATAAATCTACTTTATGCTACGTAAAAATATGCAAACAATACGGTAGTGAAAACTTTTTTGAAGGTTTATCTTTACCAATTTTTTATGACGATGCTACATCAATACGTATAAACTTTAGATAAGATGTTATCACAGTCGAGTATGATATTTAATCGTATACAAAGCTTATAACAAACACTAAAATATAGAACTTGATAAATGAACGTACAAAATAGTGCAATCTCGCTTGTAATATCGATACAGATTACAAAACGTTGGGGCAGAGGTCACGTCGCGCCCCGCTACTGACCTCGGCGGATTGCACCTTCGGGTATGTGCCGGTCGGGTGCATGGGTGCATGGAAATTATCCTACATAACCTTTAAGAAAAGGGATATAGTTCGAAATTGTAAATTGTAAACGTAATAATAAACTTATGCAGCGGCACACCGGTGGGTCACACAATAGGATTTCAATTATATCTGGTATTCCATGAATTGACAGGTTAATATATTATTAATATTAGACAAAGAGTCTTGATCGCGATAGCAAACATTTAAAAGTAATGATTACCTACCTATTCATTTCCGACGTTTCGACCGACTTGCATCGATAGTGGTCACGAGTTGAATGGAGCTTTTAAATGAGTAATTAATAACGCGATTAAAAGCTTTGTTTATTAATGTATATAGTATGTGTACAAATCGTGAGAGACAACTGGATAAATTATTACTGAAAGTATCAATACTGCGCTGGTTGTGATATCCAGGAGGCACAAAGAAAAAGGTTAAAGAGCTTCTCTCTAAACTTTGATAAATTCTGTATTTGAAATATTTTTAAGTTTACATCCTAACAGAATTAAAAATACTTGTTAAGAAACATAATAATGTGAAAACCTTTGAAATACATTCTAAGTATTTTGTCTATTTATAGATAGGTACTAGCGGTCGCCAAGTGGTCGAAATTCGACCATAATTGATTTAAATTTAAATTTTGATCGTTATTATATAATATATACCACGAAATTGCAATATGTACTTAAAGTATGTAACCATAGTTACGATGAATTGTACGACGTCAATCGAACCATGCCGAAATACTAGATACGAACACGATTCAACTGCGTGTGTCAAAAGCATAGTTGGGGGCGTGCAGTGTTTTTTTCATTAATTGAATGTATTTCTAATGTATATTTTATAAAAATATTAGGATTCGCCACTCCTTCTCCATATAAACTGTTTCAAATTTCATACTCCTCCGTCCGCACAATTTTCGTAAAAAGGGGTACAAAGTTTTTGCTTCACGTATTAATCGCAAGGAGCTAGCAAATAATAACAAATGATTATCTGTAACACTTTGAATAATTATATATTATCTTTATTACACAAATAATAATCAAGAAAATTATAAAAAATATCTATGTAGATATATTTTCTAAGCTATTTATAAAGGAGTCTGTATTCCGATTTCATTTTCAAACTTAATAAAGAACATAAACGTATTCATATTTATAAAAAAAGAAATCTTTTATTTTAAACGTAAATGGACTAGTAGGCAAGAATATTTAAAAAAATTCTAATAGATTGTATGTTAAAAGGTATAAACACTAACCATCTAGTCTCTCTGGCATATAGGTCAATTCCTACCTCTTAATAAATATAACATCTAGACTTTATACATTTATGGATAATGGACAAATTATCCTGTCTGATTGGGTCTGTAACACTTAATTGGGAGAGCGAGATAACTCATTAAAGTCATTAAACCATTACATTATCCATTCGAACTTATACTATGCTAGCGGGACCATTTCGTAAAGCCTATTATCTTCTCGATTTGATCACAGAGGGAGCCAGGCACGACAAGCATTAGAGAAGCCAACACCGTCACCGTACTGACGTATACAAATATTATGCATGTTTAATTAACGCCATTCCTAATTCATAATCCGACAGTGATAAATTAGACAGCTCCGTCCGCTCGTAATTAGGTACGCAATTATCGCGGGCGTTTGAATTCATTACAGCTGAAAGTACCACTAGGTGAACGTGATTTATTGCCCACCTCACTGTCTTTATACTAATTAATATTGCGTTACTATCGCACCCTACCGCACCGAACGATTTTTAACACGAACGCTCCAAATAATTAATCAGCTCACAAGATCCTCATACTGTTCCCCCTTCTATTATTAGGCAATAAGCTTGTTTTCCGCGACCACCGGGCGAACGTAATTGGAAACCCTATACGGCTATTTAATTTACCTAGCCGCCTGAGCCGCGCCACCTGGCTCGATGGCGAAACAATTGCCGAGCGCCTAATTATATTTTAATCGCAACATGCCCCCCGCCCTGCGACGGGCCAGCCGGGGGAGGGGTGTTGGCGCGCGGGGGCCGGAGGGTCACAACACCACTAATTCATTTGTGCGGTAAGGCTCGTCCAGTGCGCCGCCAGACCCTGTTTATTCTCATAGGAGAGTTTAGGTCTCCTAAAGCAATACCGACGCTTAAACATATTAACCAAAGCGTTTACGTAAAGGGTTTAATTATGCACTTTACGTTCTTGGGCACAATGGCGTCAAGTTAATTAAGTTCTGCTTGTTTAAGAACTTGACGTGAGTGGATTGTTGCTTGCAAATAAATTTATATTATGAATGAAAATTTCGCCTTTTTTGATCGGGCTCGCGTAGTGGGTGTATGGAGTTCTATACAATAAGTTCGGTAGAGTTGATCAAGTGCAATAAATATTAAAGTTAGGTACAATATCATTGTTAGAACATTCTGTATAGTCGAGCAGCTGGTGCCTCCAACTATGCCAATTGTGTGGAGGCTTTTGTACAGCGTATTAACTATGAAACTATTATAACAATACACGGCTATCGAACGGTTGTATAAATCAATTTGAGTTCCACTATTCATTGAACCGTGTTGAGAATGTATTAATTAATAAGTTTAGACTCGTGTAATAGAGCGCATAGCTGTAGTCATTTAATTATAAAGCTCCCTCTGACGGAGTGACCTCTTTAATGACACAATGGAAAATAATGTTAAATGAAGAAGATTCTAGAAGCCCTTCATTTATTTGGACACCAAGCTATTTAAAGGTTTAAACAAAGGTGTATTACACCTAAATGTTGGTATTACAATTTAAGTCCCATGTAACAGAGAGTGAGCCTATTACCTCCACTACTGAAAATTTCGCACCAGATAACCCAATAAGTCACAGTTTGCCGGATTCGAGAATCGAACCCGGGACTTCACAATCGGGCGCAAACATGAGGCAAATTTATACCACGGTATCAGCAAAGCAGTATTGAGAAATATAGTGAGCACTGCAATCACTGCAGAACTGTGACTAATAGGGAAGGATTAAACATGGCGTATACTTATACGCGATACTAAATCGTCCAATCTCTCGGGATGTATTTATTACGTATTTTCTATTAATAAATTATTATAAGTTGTAGTACAAGTTGTTTGTACGCCGGTGACCGGCGGACGCCTCGTGCATTGTGTCGGTAATCAATTTCGCACCGATATGTGTGAAAAATGGACGCGAGCGGCGCTTGCACCGGCTCCGTGATATATAGCCACTAAATGCTTTACTTACAATTACTTTAAGATATATGGCCAGACGTGAGAAACTAAATACAGCATTTATATCGAAGGAGCTGTACAAAAATATTCTCGTAAATATTATAGGAGACAGATATTACACGTGCAATTTAAAATAAGAAGTACTAAGTTATAAGACGTCGCTTTAGACGTGTGATGCGATTTAGCACCGAACTGCTCCTGCGCCCAATCTGCATTAGCATGAAAGCCTCCTTGGAGCGGCCGCGGGCTGCGAGAGGGGGGAGGGACGGCTATGCTGCGCATTGGCCATTAGCGTGATTAGGAAACACCCCCACCACCATCCACGAATTCTTTAGGCCTCTCATCTCATAATAGTACATATTTCATTATTTATGTAAGCCCTGTTTTTACTCCAATCTCTCTCGGAGATTACACGCACAATCAACGTAATTGAGCTCCAAAATTATGTGCTGAGCAAACGTTTTAAATTGTGATTGTGGTTGTTACAGATGATGGCGTGTTCGTACCTGAGTACTGCGGGCATGTCTGCGGAGGCTTCGGGCGCGGCGTGCTGGACGCCGCCGGCTATGGGGTGCTTGCCGCCGGACATGGATGGGCCATCGAACATGCAGCCGCCGATGTACCTTCGGCCGCCCGTACCGTTGACGTTACCACCTGCTCCTCCGAGTGTGTGCTCCGGGCCTTCTCAGGAGCCAGCACTCGACCTGACCACGACAACATCGCTCAAGTCCCGCCTGCCGTCTCCACCCAGCGACGACGAAACAGAGTGACAGTGTTGTGCCACAGACAATTTATTGAACTTGCGACTCCAGAAAAATTATTACTGACGGCCCGAGTGCCCTCAGTAACAATTTTACTACGTCAGTGAACTGTTAAGTTATACGTTAGTACCTACTACATATTTAATTTCGGTTGTGAAAATGGCAATTTATATAACTTAACTTGCTATATGTAAATTTCCATTACTGGTACTTAAGAGTTGAAAAGAACGAGATGTGTTAAACACAAGCATGTTGTTTCTATTGTAAAGTGATAATGAACTGTGGACGTTGAAAATAAGCATATCTTACTATTAAACTGTTTTAAATCACTAACAGCCCGGGGCCCCGATGTGGTGTCACGTGACCCCTTCGATGTGGGCACGTGAGCTGTTTATGAGTTAAAGCAATTTTATTTTACTTTTGATCTGTCGAACAAAATAAAGTGAGACTGCGTAATGAATTGTGAATACTGTTATAATAATTTTACGCAGTTAGCAAACCAAACAATATCATACAATTACACAATTGAATATCTAATAATATATCCGCAGTTTAATTGAATTGAACAAATAATTGTACAAGTAATAAATATTTATTTATACCAGTGTTGCAAGACCTGAAAAATGAACAACTATTTAAATAAAGAATAGTGCGGGACATTCACCTTGCTCAAGTAGAGAATAAAATGTTTCACAATCCAAATTCAAAACTGGTTCTTCCAATAAATATACAATCACATTATTCCAGATAGTATGTTTACTATTAGTAGAATTAGAGGCATTTGGACAATAATGAATAGATCTTGCAACACCAGTCCAGCCATAAGGAGCACAGGAACATATGATACATTGTCGAATCTTGCCAGAGATAACGATTTTACGTTAATTTTAAGTACCGCTAGACAACGCAAAAAGGACTCATGCACACGCGTCTCTGTGATGGCAATCTTGCTGTGTAAATATTTCTCTAAACTTTTGTTATTTCATTGTAAACGAGTTGTAAATCAATTCACTCGTTAATATTATACGTTTATATTGTACATATTAGAATAAATAGAGATAAGTAGACACATCTTGTACCTAACAGTTTGGGCGCAAAACGTTTTAGCAATAATTTTGATGCCAACATCTTCGAAGTTTAAATTCAAGTTACTATCGGTCTCTGTATATATTGATATACGTTTTACCAGTTGTTCGATCAATTTTAATGTATACAGTTGTATATAAGTAACCTTAAACGCTAACATTCCTTTATATGTGTATCTACGAGTAAGTCATGTTGCATTAACTGCTCCATAATATGAATATCGTTTCAATAGTGTGCTCAATGCTATTTGAGGACAGATAGTGTAATTCTTTATATTCAATGGCATTTGATAGTAAATTTGTGAGATTTTCCTTTTTTGATTCATTAGTATCTGTAATGAATGTGCTTAGATATTGTAACTGACATTAAAGAATGACCGGCATACAATAAAATGTTAGCGTTTAGTGAATCTTGCCATCTAATGATATGTTTAATTTACGGAGAACGTCCCAGGTCTGACGTTCCGCCATTGTTACTATAATAATAATAATACCAACTACAATGATGAGATGGTGAAACGTCGAATCTGTGGCAGTTCGAGGACGACAGTTATGGTGTTACCAGTACACAAAGAAAGAACACACATACCTAGCCTAAGAGAGCCGGTGACAGGAGGAGAAAATAAAATTTTGTAAATTATTTACTTTGTTTTATTCCTAATACTAACCACAATTATATATATATATATATATATATATATATATATATATATATATATATATATCCATACAGCAATGATATGTACGACTATACTATATTGGGCTATTAAGTAAAAGGGACCAAAAAACCAGTTCAAAAAAATTATTTTGATTACTAGCATCGAAAATCTAAATGTTGTTACAAACTAAACAAGCATTAGACATTTATTATCTTAATTATTTTGTTATTTATAAAAAAAAAGATACTAAATGTGCTTCTTTTTTGATAACTACTTCTGTTTTGATAACTACACGACGCAGACATGTTTAAAAACAATATCAAAAACATTAGAATATAATTCTCACGGTCGTATTGACCAGGATTAGACTAGTTAGCATTCCCACGACACAAATAATTTCAGGAGCACAGGTTCAGTACAACCATAAACGATTTGGAAACAATAAACTGATACCATCTGTTTCATTAAATCACGACAAGATAAAGACACTAAAATTAATTACCTAACTATGATATTATCATTTCTTACATGAATCTATTTGTTTACAAACATAGACAAAACGTAATTTAAAATTATAAACATGAAATTGTTTGTAAGCCCAAGGTGCGACGTGCTCAACTTAATATAGCATCATTATTTTCAGAATATAATAATTGCAAATCAAATCAAAATAAATTTATTCAAGTTAGGTTACAAGGTAACACTTATGAATGTCAAAGTTAACGCGTAAATTTTTCTGTGAATTTACATTTACTGCCACGTTTAGCAAAGCAAGGGTGTAGGACTCATGAGAAGAATGGGCAAGAAACTCATGGTCACTCTTTTTAATCGCCAAGTGTACAATAATATTTCGTTTACAAATCATAACTGTAAGGTGCTGCAAACATTTCTCCATGAACTACTACTGAACATACTCAAGCATTTGATAAAATTTGATGGTAGCCTCTAAAGCAGCAGTATGGTAAATAGGAGCATCCACTTACATGTACTTACATAAATAATCAAGACAAGGCATGATTGTAGTCCGTAGTTTAATCTAACCGCTTAGATAAAAATGTAGTAAGTAAATTATCGAATTCCACGAAACCAAGGTCGACCAGTCACCACAAGTAGCACCCGTTCACGAGTACGACGCATGGGCCAGCCATCGCCCCCTTCGCTATATTGAAGGGAATGGAACGACCCGGTCCATGACGCCACCACAAGCAATGACATTTGAGTGAGCATGACGGTCCTTGGCATGCGAACTCAGGATAAGACTCAAAAGAAAGCTTAACGGAACTGTCCATAATCACGAGTTGTCTTCATTGCACATTCTTCATGATTAAAATACGACTAAGTGTAACAACAATGTAAATTCTAGCTCAAACAAGGTGTAACATAGGTGTTAGTATTTGTCATTTAACATCCTGTGATCTGATGCAAATATTAGTGCCATGGATGTTTGTCATTCAAATAATCATCCATATTATAATATATGCTTATTAATATATGCTGTAGAAATTAAACAAGATTTAATTTTAACTTTAAATGTATTCTCTGTTAATTCTAGAATATTACTCGATTTTTTATTATAAAAACGTATACCAAGACCCATGAAGGAACCATGAACTTTATGTAGACGCTAGAATGGAACACATAATTTATATTTATTTCTATAATTGATGTTATGTATGTCACTGTTTTTTATATATAAATATTTGTGATGCTACAGTTAAAATACCTATATTCTTAATTTTTTCTCTGAGCGAGATTCTAGCTCCTAATTGATAAATTGCACGCACAGCTCTTTTTTGCAATATAAATATACTATCAGCTGCTTTTCCCCATAATAATATTCCATATGACATAACGCTGTAAAAGTAACTAAAGTAAACTAATCTGGCTGTATCAACGTCAGTTAATCCACGGACTTTTCTAATGGCGTAAGCGGCCGAACTAAGTTTCGCTGAGAGACAAGATATTTGCGCACCCCACACTTTGAATTAAGTGTGATGCCCAGAAACACTGGATTCTATTGCTTCCAGTACCTCACCGTACTGGAAGCAATAGAATCCACAGTGTTTCTGGGCATTACACTTGATTCAAAGACCTCACCGTACTGGAAGCAATAGAATCCGCAGTGTTTCTAGGCATAACACTTGATTCAAAGAAATTGAATGAATTACGAGGGTGCGTTTTTAAGTTCGCGGAATGGAATAGAAGGGGATGAAATAATATTACAAAATTATTTTTCCTTTTCAATATATTCACCTGAAACCCTAATACATTTCTCAGATCTATGAATTAACTTATGAATACCTTCATAAAAAAATGTTTTGTCTTTCTCTGAAAAATACGCCGAAACTGCATCCTTCACTTCTTCATCGGTTGAAAATTTCTTTCCTCGAAGCTCTTTTTTCAGATTTGGAAAGAGATAATAGTCGCTGGGAGCCAAGTCTGGGCTATAAGGTGGGTGATCAATGATATCGAAGCCCACCTTGTGCAAAGCAGCCAACGCAACTCGACTCTTGTGAACAGGAGCATTGTCGTGCAAGAGCAGGACACCTTTGGTCAATTTTCCTATTCTTTTTTCTCTGATTGCCTCTTTTAACTGCTCTAAAATTGAAGCGTAGTGTTCTCCGGTTATGGAAACACCTTTTTCTTTGTAATCAACCAACAAAATTCCTTCTGTGTCCCAAAAAACTGTCGCCATGAGCTTTCCCGCCGATTGCGACACCTTGAATTTCTTAGGCGGTGGTGTACCCTTTTTATGCCACTGCATGGAATCTTGTTTAGACTCAGGTTCATAGTGATGAACCCAAGTTTCATCCCCAGTAACAATTCGCTCCAAAAAACCACCCTTGTCTTCATTACACTGGCTCAAAAACGCACGCGAACACTCGACGCGCTTCTGTTTTTGAGGCGGTGTGAGCATTCTAGGCACCCATCTTGCACTGACTTTTGTCATGCCGAGATGATCATGGAGAACCTTGAAAATGGTCGTTTCAGATACTCCAACCATCTCTGCGATTTGTTTTTTCTTCAAACGTGCATCCTCCAATATAAATTTTTCGATTTTTTCGATAAGATCTGGAGTGGTGACCTCAACAGACCGCCCAGGCCGGGAATCGTCTTCAATTGATTCCCTGCCTTGCTTAAAGAGGTTGTGCCACTTGTATACCATGGTTTTTCCTGGACAAGAGTCCCCGTATACAGATGACATCTCTTCCAAAATGGTTTGAACATTTTTTCCTTGCTTGGTAAGGAACTTTATAACGGCGCGGAACTCGATTTTCTCCATACTTCACAATTTCTTCCAGATTGAGTTGCTTGAGGGACGATAGTTCAAAGACTAATGACCTCATTATGATAATACTCGGTATATATACTAATTATTAGTTGCTAAACACGTTAGTGACTAAACAAGCACCCCCACCACCTTCCATACCCTCCATTCCGCGAACTTAAAAACGCACCCTCGTAGATGTAATTTATACTAATATTATAAAGCTGAAGAGTTCGTTTGTTTGTTTGCTTGAACGCGCTAATCCCAGGAACTACTGAATATCTATCTGAATTGAAAAATTATTTTAGTGTTGGCTAGTCTATTTATCGACGAAGGTTATAGGCTATATAACATCACGCTAACCCACGGGAGCGGCGCAGTAATCATAAACGCGAGTGAAACTGCAGGCACAGCTAGTGTAAATATAAAATGCCTAATGAACTTAATGCGTACCAAAAATAACAATTATATTAATACATGCGACAGCTGTATAACTCGATGGTGAGAAAAAGGTCTCGGTTTCGATCCCCAGTCGAGAAAACTTATATATTGGTAGTTATGGAATTCTTAGTAGTAACACATAATATGCTGAACTGTGATCAGCAAACGCCATTAGGCTCTGCGTAGCTATTTTATAGCCGTGAGACTAAATAACATATAATATGACGGTATGGCTCATCTTGGCAGAGCCTGTGAAATATACAACGTACAAGCCAAAAAATCGTTTCCTTACCTCTATTCTTTTTTATTCAGATACGACTTATCTAAAGTAGGTATAATTTGTAAAATGCTTCGAACTTTATAGCACCTGTGATAAAGAAACAGAAACACACAACGCTGTTGAAATTCAATTTCACTAGTAGCATCGTTGCAGGAGTAAAACAACTATAAGAGTCTTCTTATTTTGCTTATTTATACTGCCTTCTTAGGTAGTCCCGTGGCATAGTTTTGTGTTTATATTGCTATCGAACGTAAGATCTTGGGATCCATTCTTGGGTTAGACCAAGGGTTATTGGGTTTCCCCCTTAGGAAACTCAACAGGAGTACAGAATCTGAATGTGCGCCGGGTAAACGACAATGAAGTCGTTTAAATACACAGCGAGTCGAGTTATTACGTCGGAAAACGTTACACCCAGGCCAGGGCCGGCCTTTAAATAGACAGACGAAATGAAAATCCAGGCGAGCTCCAGAGATGGACCAATGCCGCGCGTCGGATGTAGCCATAACTATTTAAATGATTGTTATAACTTGTGGCCGCCATATTAATGCTGTTATCATGATATGCCTTATTTATTCCTTAACCAGGTTACTATTACTATTCTCTCTCGCTCCCGCACCCTATAATTCTCATTTTCTCTCACTCGTTCTCTTTTTGTTGTGGACGTAGATATATATCGAAGTACCAGGCGATCATAAGCAACTAAGAGGTATACGCACTTTAAAGGCTCTCTGCCGGGCTCTGAAACTCTGACAACGCGTGTATAGGCGACGGCTGTTTCTACTGTGAGTCTCGGCGTACTTTAGCCCGAACTTACTCAGAGATTCCAGGACAATAAAGTCCTAGATCTTACTAACTTTTGGTGACAGTTGAGAATAACTTTAAAGGGGTTGATACATACATACGTGCTAAGCTTTTCCTCGATTATCGAAGTTACTGGTCAACATAACTTAGTAGCTCTAGTAAGTACTTAGTAAGTACTAGGCATTCATAACTCACAGAGAGGTATACTCAAATAAGCACTCACAGCTAGCCTCTGGAACTCTTTTTACTATAATAGTCGACAAACGAATGCCATTTATTCCTCCCTCTCCTCGTTATTTTCATATTTCTTTCTCACTTCTCACTCGTTCTCTTTTTATTTCATAGTATGTATGATGTATGTCAGTGGGCAGTCATAAATAATAAGAACGCATTTTTAAAAAAAGACGATGCAGTTAAGGCTGTGCAAAGCAGTGATAGAATTTAAATCTAACAAGTAAAAGATTCGTTTTGATATCAGCCCATTGCTGTTCTTTACAAAGAGATTGGTATCAATTATATTTATTTATTAACTAATTACTAATATTGACACATGCAATTATGCTCATTTTGAATTTACATATTAAATTTATAGTCTATTCCCCAAAAGGTGGACAGCGCTCGTCTTGAACAAGCTTGCTTTAAAAATACACTAGCGTCATCATTTAAAACAGCGAAGATGATGAACCATGTACTTCCGTCTCATAGACTTTCTTCGCTCTTATCTGATTCTACAATCAACTGGAAAAATAAAATACGTCTTAGAAAGCTCTATAGCACGTTGGGCGTCACATGTAATCAATACCAATATTACAAACACGAAAGAAAGTCTGACTGTTTGCTGTTTTGACAGCTAAACTGCTTTACATTATTTATTCGCATAAAATCGCAATAATTTAAAAGCTAACAAAACACATAGTTTTTTCTTAGCAGAAGTATCTTAGCACTTCTTTTTCAAAAAGGTGGCATACATACATACATACACTTACATAGATATGTAAACGTATATTTTAATTTAAATCACGGATAATACTTAAATATTAAAGCTAATAAAGCTCTATTAATAAAATAAAACATAGTATACTTACAAAAACAAAAGTAATAAATATTTAACAAAACCCAAAATGTAATTTAATTAATATATAATTTATGTTTTGACCGTGACTTAACTTATTGTTGAGGAACAAAAATGAACAATTATGCACATTTTGTTGGATTAAAAAGCAAGAAAACAGCTGGACCAAATTGTTTAACATTGCAAATTGAACGATTATGTAAACAAGCCTTCCCAAAGCCTTTTTTGACGGCGTCATGACAAAATGAGTGGACGGTATGCTAAATTAGTATTCAAAAATGTTTCGATTTCATTCCTCGCGTACCACAGGGTAAGAAAAATCTGAATAAATGTAAAGTATTGTTAAGGTTTTTATGGCTGTGTTTGCTTAAATTATTGTAACCTATAGACTCTTTAACGATCTAATAAATAATCAACTTTTGGACTTTACGTGACAAAATTGTATGCCTGCCTTTTACCATTTGTAGACCACATTGCGTAAAAATTGCGGCTAATTAAAAACTTCTTCTCAAAAAATTTATAACTAGGTAAATATAACAATTCAAATTATAAAAACATCATAATTGTAAGTTAAAGAATATTTTTTGACCTGTATACAATATACCTAAAATATAAAATTGTGTGACTGTTTAATAATAATTTTCAAATAAAGATTGTTGACCTTTGTTGTCTTCGATTAACGTCTTTGACTTAGATCGTGCAAGTAAGGTAAAACTCTGAACATACCGTAATGTATCCAGAATTGTGTAGGTACCTTTTAAGTGCTACCAATTAGCTGTCTCGTTGTCATGAGATGCGAATTTCGAGTTGAAAACATTAGGTTTTTCTGTAGGGAAATTCTTATTTATTATATCTAATATTAGCCCGGTAGACGATAATAGGTATAGTAATATCAGCCCTGAATTAAACAGCCCCAATGCTGGAAACGGGACTCTTCCTAGTGTGAGTAAGGTAAGACCATAGTCCACCGCACTGGGAGTGCGGGTTAACAGACTTTGCCTATTCTTGAGAACATTATGGAGAATTCTTAAACAAGGAGGTTAAAGCAAACGATAACTAACTATTTCAAACGCACATAACCTCGAATAGTCAGAGATGCTTGCCTTGGGATCGAACTCGAGACCTTTACGTGACGGTCTTCCACTAGGCTATTGCTGTTATGACAATAGGTAATACCGATTAAATGTAACCTAACTTGAAATTTGGAAGTTAGGCAATTTTAACTCTAATTGTATGACTGTAAACTCTAATATTATATTTGTGTTAAGTAATTGCAACAGAATTTAATTTTCTTTAATCCCAAATACTTAGATAGGTCTTTGTTTTATTAAGAGTATCTCATTTACAGTTTATGTACATGATAATACGTTATTCATAACGTAATAATTATCACCCATTTCTTTACTCCGCATCGGTAATCAGCATAATGATGACATCAGTATTTTAGGAAGAAAGATAATCTTATTTATAAGGTCGCCTCTAGCTTTATGCGTGCACCTAATCATTTAAAGGTAATCTCTAGAGGGTCTGTCACTATAAATTGTATAGCCAATACGTAAACGGAACTACCTGTAAGGGGAATTTACCCATTATTTATTCTCAAGTCCAGACATCACGCACTGGTTATTATTGAGTAGCTTATTAAGTGGTAATCGCTTAATATCTACGAATAATTGTTCGATTACAATCATTTATTTGAGTAGTAGAGTCTCGCTGAATTTAGTAGTATAAGTTAGGTATCCATAACGACAGCATAAATATTACGCAGGTACAAACTACGAAATTTTTAGGTATAAATATTGATGAAGGTCTTAACTGGAAGAGTCACATTGATAGTTTATGTACAAAATTAAACCAGTACTCGTATGCTCTTTATATGCTGAAAAAAAGAGCATCTAAACCCACACTATTGACCGCCTATCATGATTACGTGGCTCCAATCATACGCTACGGTGTAATTTTCTGAGGGAATTCAGCAGATGTACAGCACGCATTCATAGCCCAAAATTAATGTGTAAGAGCTATCTGTAATATTAAACCAATAGATAGAATAAAATGTAAAAATTGTAAAGAAATACCTAAAGCAAATCTTACTGCAGAAATCATATTACACTATTGAAGATAACCACCACAGCACCGTGAACTAATAATTTCCACATTAGGCACTGTACCCATTCTTCACCTCTTTTATCCTGGATATATTTCGAGTGACGTCATTGCTCCGTTTTGTCTTTTGCACTTTCCGAGCAATAATATTTGGTATTTTGCTCTGGACAATAGAGATACCTCTCTCATCGACTTTAAATATGCGTGCAGCTGGGAAAGACTTATCACTTATCAGTGTAGATTTCAAGATTATCGTAGAATTCGTCCATTCTTTATTTAGTCCGTTGGCTCTAGCTTGAGATGTTCCAATCGACTATCTTATGGACAAAACTTGCTGATGTCGTTTTAAAAGTCCTTTTAACCAGTATCTCCCAGTAAACCCGACCTTAAAAGGGTTTTTATATTATTTTTATAGCTAATTGATACGCCAAACGCCGCAAATGCATTTGGTTAGCCCATAAAAGGAGATGTTACATTTTCGGCTACAAAATGTACGGTACGTCAAAAAAGAGGAAATATTACCAGAAATCAGAGAAAAATGCTATTCCAAGAATTTATTTGTAATTGAGATTGTACAAGACGAAAATATTTTTTCTGTTATTGCCATATTCAATATGGCGGTACAATGGATTGTAGCATTAGATAATGCGTTCAGAAATTGTATAAGATGAACTGATAGAAGATAAATATCACAAAGATATAAAATAAAAATACTTTGGTATATATACCTACATTGTAGCATATTGCGACTACAATACAAATAAATACAAGTAATTGTTAGAACCCAAACCTTATGATAAAAGTATATTTATAGAACTGCATCAGTCTTACAGGTCCTGTGCATTTCGGAACGAAATATTCTTGATGACATTTTGACGTTAACACTTGACAATTATGTTTCTGTCAATGATTTCTTAGTCATGTATTGTCGTTTGCGCGTGCGCTTAGATTTTCGTGACTTCTGCTGTTATTTTGTTTTACTCGTTCTGACCGATTCCCTACGACTTTGGCTTTGTTTAACGGTTTGTTCTCTACCATCCAATTGGGCAAACAGTATAGAGGGCTATTATTGCAGTTGCGTATGTGGAATGCGAACTGTTGGATGTTGTGCTCATGTGATGACAGTAGTCTGGTACCTTGGCTGGGCTCGGTACCAAAGTAATATTGAAGCCCCAGCATCATTTCTTGACGATGTGTTAATACTAGAAGGTAGTGATGAGATGGATTGATACATAATAAATATAAAAAAACCAAATTGTTGTTTCATTTAAGTGTACCTATTTCAGTTCCTTGTATTCATACGGTTTTACTTTTTATAAACTAGTCGTGATGTAATGACAATGTGAACTTTCCAATGGTGCCTATTAGAGAGTCGTAAAACGTAGCAACACGCTTTATAGAAGCGATTCAATTCACTGACTAGTTTTTTTGTACTTTATAGGTTATGTAAATGTCATAGCTTTAAGGTCATAATATTCCGCCATGATTGTTCAGATAAACGTCAAATATTTTCGATTTTTATTTTGTCCATCTTCAATATTGTTTTAATGTGGATATTTTTTGTTTAAATATGTTTATGGGTTAATTTCCTAGGATTTTTAACCACGTACATGTTGTAGCCGGAGTTCCATACAAAAATGAAACGTCTCCTTTATTGATATATACTTAACCAGTAGGTTTTCAATATCTGTGCCCAAAACTCGCTTTCGCCCAATTACTTTATTCGTTCCTATTCAATCGGAGAGTATTTATCGTTTACAAATCAAAAGAGTGTTGACCTAAGAATGTTTTAGGCTTTAGCTGCCTTTAAGTATCCTATTCTCTTTTCTCGAACAGTGGCAATGGCAGCGGACATTTCCTCTTTCTCATCTGATCTGATATTTGTGGGACGTTGCCATTTCTAAATTAAATCAGAAAAATCATACCTACTCATAAAACATCTGCATAAAATTTGGAATATTCCAAATTATGTGTAACAACATGTCATCCTAACCAAAAACAACAAGGTAATTTTTTTATTTTAAATATATTCACATAATCTAAACCAAATCACAAACTAATAAAGTCACTTCATAGTTTAAACAATTACAATGAAGATTTTGCTTATCGTAATAAATAATTATCAAGGATTGCATTCTTTCCTGTGTCGGTTCCTGTGTCGTTGTCGGCCGAAGTGTCATGATAGCGTCCTGCTTTTTGCACTCACTGGCGTCGTTTATTATGTGATATTATTTTTACGGTGCACATCACAGATGTCGCTTACATTAATTGAAATATTCGGGTATTCCAAATCACCTGTAGTATTTCAAATATACTGCACTTTCTCTACAAAAAAAGTTCAAAATTTTGTGGTTTTACCATACCTAATAATCAAAACAAAATATATATTAATAGAGTAAGAAACAGTTAATAATGCAAAGGACCCATATTTGTTGTTGTACCCTGTGACGTTTCGAGTATATCTGACAAAGTGTTTCGATCATCATCGATATCTCATTTTGTGATGATCGGTCAAGTAGTTAAGGTGCGATAGCGAAACAAACAAACAAACTCACATTTACATGTATAATATTAATGAGGAAGTTAGGATTAGTTAGGATTACAGTAGACTCGTAACAGAGATTTCCACGGAGGTTTCTATTACAAAATATGTAAAAGAAGCTAGTTTCTATGAACCGTTAATTAAAATCACCTTTTTATCTCAGATTAGTAAACCTTTATCCTTATCTGGAAAGGATGGCACACTAGCACACACGTTAATGAGCAAATATTTCATCAGCCGTCAAGCCTAATTTGTAATTCTTAATTAAATATCGGTATAATTTATAGTTGTAGGTAATATAAGTTTGTAGTGTGGCGAGTCTGATTATGATTAAATAGGGCTTTGTTGTTCTTGACTTATGTTTTAAGAAATATTTATACAATAGAATTTGCCTGCGGCTTCGCTTGCGTAAATGTAGATTAGGCTAGGTTATATTAGTAACAGTACATTTTTCTAGATAAAAGGTACCCTATATCCTATTCTGTAACACTGACAGCGTGTATGCGAATTTCATGATAATCGGTCGAGACTACTCGACCGATTATCATGAAATTCGCATACACGCCTTCACTAGAAGGCGTGGAAGCGTAACAAACAAACTCATATTCGAATTTATAATATTCTATTTTATATCCTAACTGGATTAGGATGCACAGATTCACGCCTGTATTCTGATTCAAGGGGGTAGGCAGAGGGGTAATATCCCCACATTTTGCCAGCTATAATTTTGACTATTGCCATGTATCGGGCATTTTACTAAGATTCTAACATTTTAACTAAGATTTTAATAAAATATTTATATAGGTCATACCTATATATTCTCAAGGGCCCGAGTAAGCAGAGTTGAATAATATCCACATTTGAGCAGCTATGTTTTAAGGATCCCACGTAATGGGAGACGAGCCTATTACTAATTATTATTTACCCTGAACACTATTCGTTTCGTACTAACTACACTTTATACTATTTTTGGTTTCATGGATTATTTTTACAATATAACTCGTGGGTCGGATCGGATGAATCATTCGATTATTACAGTATTTTTAAATACATTAATTTGTATAACTAACCTAATTTGCCTAAAATAAATGCATTACAGAATGAGTTTTATAAGAATTTATATGCGAACATAACTTTGTTGTTTTGTGGTTTAAGTAGTCACCTTACCTACCTTGCGCCTAGTGTTATGAGTTTGATCTCCAAACGGGGCAAGAAATTGTGTTAACCGCAAATAGTTCTTCCGAACCTGGATGTCCCTTGTGTATATTAATTTAACGTTTGCCTATTTGTGTTGTAAAGTCCTCCTGAAGTCTTTTTGAAGCAGTGAAATAATTTAACAAAATTGTAAGTTGTCACATAAATACGTAAATTCTTTAAATTACTTTTTGTATTATGGTCTTAGTAACTAACATTAAACATCCCCAATATAATAGCAGTGATAGTCTAACGGGGAGAACTTACTTATGCGATTACACGTCTTACTTATGCGATTCATTTAATTGTAAAAAGCAGGTTGACTCAATTTACACCGATTTCTCTAAAGCATTCGATCGTGTTGATCATTTGAGATTATTAGCAAAAGCCCAGCACTTTGGCATTCATGGCAATTTATATAGATGGCTTTCATAATACTTACTTAATCGTATGCAATCGGTCGCACTCAGTGGATACGAATCTGTTCCTAACCTGGGACCCCTTTTATCTTTATTATTTATTAACGACTTTATGAATGATCTCGACAGTGAATGTTTAGCTTATGCTGATGAGTTAACGATTTTAGACGTATTACTGACTATCAAGATTGAGTAATTCTTCAAGCGGTTATCAATGCAATAGTTAATTGTTGTGAGAAAAATTCGATGTCGCTTAATATAAAAAAATGCCAAGTTATCACATTCACAAAAAATAAAAAGCCGCTTAACTACATTTATCATATTGAAGGGAGTTAAAGTTACGCACTGAAGAGAGTTAAAGTTTTTCGCGATTTAGGAGTAATTTTTTATTCTGAAATGTCCTTTAGACATCATTACGACCACGTCTGCAGTAAAGCCAATCGTATTCTATCATTCATACTTCGAAATGCTAGACCTTTCAGGCAAGCCAACTCTTTACTAAAATTGTACTACAGTTTGGTAAGAAGTATTATTGAATATTGTTTATCTGTATGGGCGCCTATCTACAGGAATCACATTGATCGAACAGAGGCAATTCAGAAGCGATTTGTCAGAACATTATGTTCAAGGTTTGGACTGCGGGGTAAAATAAAAGAATATGATGATCGACTTCAATGGTTTAAAATGATGACTCTTGAGAACAGAAGGTGGGTAAGTGACTTATGTACCTTACACAAGATTGTGAATGGTTCACTGGGTGGCCAGCTTGTTAAATGTTAAACTTTAAGACTCCAACGCGATCTGTGCGCACGCCACAACTTTTCACTATAAGCCATAGTAATAATAATGTTTCATTTAGCAACCCAATTTTACGAATGTGTAGACAATACAATTGCATTTGCTCTGAATCGGATATCTGCCATGATAGTTAAAATGTGTTTAAAAATGTTCTTTTAAAGAAAATTGTTTGAAATATTGTGTTCTGTCTTCTTTTTTTATACTTATTTTACCATTGTTTACCTTAGCTCACTAAAGTTTTAAATATCAACTGGATGATGTGTATAGTTTTAATTGGACTTCAGATTGGCAATTATTTAATGTTCAATTGAGTAATGTGTAAATATTTAATCTGTTGTCTGTTACTGTACCTGTTTAATAAAAATAAAATAAAATAAAAATCCGAAAGCACAGCATAAACATCAGACTTTTCCAAATTACGTACATACGTTTTAAATCGTTATTATCGTTCACTTTAAAAGTGGCGAAAAATTATGAGGGACATATAGTAAAGGACTCCATAAATATATTTCTTGAAGGTGAGCAATATCCGACATACCGTGCTCCGACGTACCAGCGTGGCAGCGTAAACCTTCTTATATTGTGAAGAAACGGGAGCCCTGCTTTTGGACAGTTGTTTAACAAGGCGTATTATTATTATTTTTAAATATAACTAATAACATTTTGTTTAACCCTAGGTGCCTATTCAATTAAAGTAAGCATTTTTTTTCTGGGTTCAATGCGTGCGCCTTCGTGGCCATCACATTAAATTTGTGGGTTTGATCCTTAAACGATATAAAATATGGTGTTCACAAATATTTATCCCTGTTTGGGTTACCTGCGACACATACAATTCTTACTTTAAAATACACCAGTTATAAATCTTATGTCACAAAAGACTTTACAGACACTCAATCAACGGACACAAAGAACATCTAGGCTCGGAACAATCATTTGTGGATCACACAAAGTTTTGTCCCGTGCAGTGATCGAATCCATAACACTGGGCGCATTGTGAATGGGGCGGCGCCCGGTTAAACCACTGAGTCATCCGTGCAATCAATTATTCAAGCCAAAGAGTTGTCTTTAAAAGAAAATTAAATAATGTTTAAATATGGCTAAAAATAGGTACTATAATATAAACGTACAAAATACATGTAGGTATAATGGAGTTGTATACAAAGCTTTCAACGTTTCATTTCAAAAGGAAATATGTATTATACCTGTACCAAAATAAATATTATTTATTTTGGTACAGGTATAATCAGCTCAAAACAGGTTAAAGTGTTTGTAAAGTCCCACGTGACACAGAATATACGCCTAGTGCCGAGAGTTGTCTTTTGTAAAAGAAAGAAGGAAAATTGATAACAAAACTCTTAATTAACAATAATAAAATAAAATATTAAACACAGTTACGGTAAAAGGCGACTTAAACACGAAACAAAATAGGTAATTTTCGCTTTATTTACCGTATTTATACAAAAATGTTTAAACATTTATATTTATTTGGTATCAAAACATTTGTCAACATCGTTTTGTTGCATTATGTGACAAATCTCTGTACATTCACGTTACATCGAGTCTTCCATTCAATGAGTCCGCATGAAACCCATCGAGCTGGCTTGTATCAGCCCGTAATCTGAGCCCAAACCTCTATATCATATCGGACCCTTACCACGCTTTGTGCTTTATAGTTATACACTACACTTGCCAAAGTAATCCAAATATGCTGTCGTGTGCACTATGTTAGACATCGTTAAACGGAACTTTGAGCTATTGTAATTAATTGCCTTATTTATCATTATTGGCCGGATTTTGTAACACTAGTTTTAAAGGAATACTTTCTTTTGTCAGTTTGTCAGTTCTGCATTCGGTCAATATATATTACAGTATACTTAAGTTTTAATTTAATTAGACAGTGGATCCTTCAGTTTTTTATTCAAGTGCCGTGTAAATAGCTTATCGCTCCGTAAAGGTCCATTCTATAGGTTAATGTGAAAGTAGAGAGATTGACTTGACCTGAATAATGATATGGAAACAAGTGCCATCTCGTAAAGATTTATTTATTGGTAAAGCTGAAGAGAGTAATCTACTAACGAGATCTGAGAGAATCACGAGAAAACTATACTTAACGGCATTGTAGGCATAACACCGATCATAACTATTGGCAATCTTTTGATAAAACTAACTGATGGGTTAAAGATCTTCACGTTCTTTCGTTTGTTTGAATATATGTAGTGTATAAAGATACAACAAGTTTGTTATAGTTTAACTAAAAAAAACAACACTCATTTTGCGTGTAATGTTATGTTATAGTTTAACTTGGATGAATTATTGGATGAATTACTTTATAGAAAATTTACAGAATACAATAACCAGAAATACAATAAATATTAAAATTCCCATGAGTAAAATCACATTAAAACCATGGATCACACTTGGCCTACTAAGATGTATAAGAACAAGAGACAGAATGCACTACAAACTTAAACAAAATCCGAACAACAATATTTTAGCAATAACATACAAAAGGTACCGAAATTTTTGTAATGATATATTAAAAAAGTGTAAACGACAGTACGACAGCAATTTAATCAAATCGGCTGGAAATGACAATAAAAAGATTTGGACTGCTATCAAATCTATAAACAACATAAATAAACCAAAATCACCACCAATAGAATTACTACATGATAAAGCTAGCCCACAAGTTTCAGTCAACGCAGTTAATACTTATTTAGGAAATGTTGGATTAAACTTAGCCAATAATATTGCAACAGGCCTTGCTCCGCTCCCAACACATGTAGCAAACATAGCAACTAATTGCAACTCTTTTGTCCTTTTCGAGACAACTGAAAATGAAGTTGAGACTTATCCTGGATCTACGCTCTGATTGCGCAGCTGGATGGGACAATATAACATCAACAGTCCTTAAACATGTAAAAGATATAATAGTCCCTCCCCTAACTTACATATTAAATAGATGTATGGAAGAAGGTATATTTCCAACACTACTTAAAAAATCTGTTGTTGTTCCTATCTTTAAAAGTGGTTGCAAAGAAAACGTGACAAATTATCGTCCTATATCACTGCTAACTTCTTTGTCTAAGATATTTGAAAGGATCATAAACAAGAGACTGGTAAAATTCTTAGAAGATAAAGATCTCCTTTCAAAAAATCAGTACGGGTTTAGAAAGGGCAAATCGACGTCCGACTGTTTACATGATTTTACTGAGTTTATAGTAAACAAAATGGACAACAAGGAAAAATGTTTAACCATCTTTATAGACCTACAGAAGGCTTTCGATACAGTCTGCCCAAATATACTAATATTAAAGCTCGCAAGCATAGGAATACGGGATAAACAGCTACAGCTTTTCCAGAACTATTTGCAAAACCGAACTCAGTCAGTTCGAATTGGAGAATATTATAGTAATGAAATTCCTATAAATATTGGCGTTCCACAAGGCAGCATTTTAGGACCTACTTTATTTCTGTGCTATATAAATGACCTATGCCAGCTAAACATTAAGAACTGTCACATCATCTCGTATGCAGATGATACCACGTTAACTTTTTATGGGAAGTCTTGGAATGAAACTTTCAATGCTGCCCAGAATGGTTTCAACATCGTGACTCAATGGCTTGCTCTCAATAAATTAACACTCAATGCCACAAAAACTAAGTACATGACTTTTTCAATTTATAATTTAACACCTAATCACTTCAATTTTAATATTCACGCCCACACATGTCATCCGCTATCACCTAGCTGTACGGACTGCCCAGTTCTATCTAAAATAGAATCAATAAAATATTTAGGAATAATAATTGACGAACACCTATCATTTAAAAATCACATCTTTCAACTTATAAAAAAAACTAGAAAACTTGTTCATATATTTAAAAATCTCAGACACGTCTCAAATTGGGAACTAATTAAAACAGTTTATCAGTCCCTGTGCCAATCCATTTTATCTTATGGCATTTCTGTCTGGGGTGGAACAAATAAAACCATTATTTTAAACGTCGAAAGAGTGCAAAGACTGGTTCTGAAAGTTGCACTGTTAAGACCACGTTTATTTCCAACAACAGCGTTATATAAGGAAGCAGGCGTATTAACTATTAGGCAACTATATATATTGTCAACAATTGTCAAGAAACACACCTCTGTTAACTTGTTGACAATACAAAATAAGTCTAACACAAGGAGGCATTATAATGTTTGTGAATCAGTGTCAGTAAAAACATCATTTGCACAAAAGTTCTTTTATTTTAGAGGAAACTACTTGTACAATAAAATCAATAAAATTCTCGCACTTACTAACCTATCTAGGGTGGAATGTAAAAACAAAGTCTGCCAATGGCTCTTAAAACTTGATTATGAACAAACTGAAAAACTTCTTACGATTCTATCTTAGCGTAGCTTCCGTAATACAAACACACACACACACACACACACACACACACACACTTACACAGACACGCGCACACACACACATAAATCCAGGCGTTAATTTGATTTATCATTTTGTTTATATTTTGTTTAATTTCTTATTTTTATTATTACTTTTTGTTTGGTTTTATAACTAGATTACTTTTTTTTTTTTATTATATGTACAAGAAAAAATCTTTGAACCACTTTTAACTACCGTTGTGACAAAATTGTACCTATAAAAACCGAGAGGGGGAGCCAGGAATTCATAGCACAGGGTATCCTAGTTTGAGTTCCTGTCTCCCACAAATAGAAGACAACTAATTTGTAATAACTTTTAAATGTAGGTATCTTTTTGTGGGAGAGAAATAAAATATTATTATTATTATTATTAACTAAAAAAAATAACACTCATTTTGGGACATGGTAAGTTGAAGTTAATTTTGTGTAAGTTCAGTATGCTGAATACGAAAAAATTTCAGATTTGTTAAAATGAGTCTAGTTTATGAGATAAGACTTTGTAACTATATGACTGAAAAAAGGTCGAAATAAAAATACAATTACATATTGAATATATATTTTAGAAGCGCGTATATAATAACGACAAGAATACTTAATACATGTGCTATTAATAAAAACTTTATCTGTAAGCTTTTCTATTGTGTTTATGTTTAGGACAATCCCTTATTAAACTCAAGCAATAATCTACCATCATAATGTAGCTATCGCATCGGTCTTGGATTCTTTTTTTCATTGTTCTAATGTCATGATGGAACCGTTCTTTTTCTTGAATATCTCAAGAACCAGAGTCAATCGATACATATGTATGACTGATGCCGCAGAATATATATATTTTTTTGTTGCCCAGTGTAATAAGTTCATTGTTAAAATGAGTATACTTATATCTAATATTTTAAAATAATGACTAGTTGCCCATAAAGATGGCAATGAATTTAAGATGGCGCTGGTTTTTTTAGATACGTATGTCTTGTATTTTATAGTACCAGTTTTCTTACAATTTAACGTACGAACTTTCTTAGTTTTGAGGTCCCATGGATGCGAGTACATCATTGCGACGCTGCAATAAATTAACCCACTAGACCAACATCTTATATGACCCAAAAACTGCTTTTAGACCGTACTACAAGAATAATGTAAAGTAATGAAACAAGTTTTACGCAACAAGTAAAGTGAAGTGTTTTAAGAGATGCAGGTTAAAGCGAAGAAAAGACACAAGACTGATGATTACTTCACTCACAACTCGTATTCTTAAGTGAGATTTAGATTCTTACGAGTAAATAGCACGCTTGCATTTTCGCTTAAATGACTATAATTATTATCTGAGCGAAAACGCTTGATGGTAAAGGCAGTGTAATGCTGTAAAATACATATTTAATTACAACATTAAACGTCACTTCATCAGAAACTATAGCAATAACAGAGTTTTCAAAAGTGTGTTCGTAAGTGAGATGTTACAGCATAGCACTGTAATTATGGTACATAATATAGCTATTCACTCGCATATTTATAAGTGATAAGTGGTCGAGAAGTGTTAGTAGGGGCGAAATTGAGTGCACAGACGAAAGCGCCTCACGCTTGTTGGGCACGAGTTTGGTCTGACAATTGGATTATCTTGTTGTGCCGGCAAGTATTTCACAACAGAAAAATATTATCCCGATAACTTCCACGAGATAGTTAATTTTTAAATAAAGTTTTTCTTTGCCTCACTTGTGTATAGATTTAAATTAATATGATACGATTCTTCGACAACACTTATGATTTCTTAAATGATGAAGCTAGACTTTACATAGACACAAAATAATAAAGGATTTATCAAACGAATGGCATAATGATTCAAGTCGCATCTACGCATGGAATAGGCAGAAGTGTAGCTCGCTCTTTTCACATTTTGCCTACTATTATACTACTAACAACACTTCATCTGACCCGGTAATCAACCCAGAGTTTACGCTTATGAATATAAAATCAATCAACTTTAAATAATGTTAACCGATAAACCAAGCTCCGAAAAAGCACCGAAAATAATTTAATTGTAAACATCTCATTAACACACTTCCGTAGCGGTGAACCCAGGGGTTTTGTCAGAATTTATCCGCCGGCAGGACCAATTACGCAGGGCGGTTTCCTTCCTGGCAGACGCACCATCAAATATGTACCTCGGCCCTTGGCGAGAAATTACGAAAAACGGAGAAAAATCGTGAAAATATCGGGAGGTCTGAGTGACGTGCGGACACGAGTATGAATGAATGATGGCGCATACAGGGAGACTGATCAATAGCGTCGCCTGCAGCCACCTTGCAATATTCACGTTGGTAATGGACGAAACCGCTCGCCTCCTAAACTATGGGCCGCGCCACGCAATACGTTTATTATAGTCAAAGAATTTTTAATCTTAAAAAATACAAGGTCACTTACAACAACATTTATTATGATTTTAAACTGAATGAAGCGAGTTAGTTGTTAGTAAATTGGAATTCTGTTTGAAATAGGCGTCATTCTATATATATAATACGTAGTTTATTGTCTCATATAACTGACAATCATAAACGTAAGTAACGTTAGATTTATCTACGATAAATAATATATTGGTCTGAAATAATTATTTATTTCATGATTCAGTTAAACAGACAACTTCGTTTACTTGTCTGTAATCTAAAAAACCAACAGAAACCGCCTTCAAGACTGCGTATAAACTTAAACTAAAAATTTGTATTTTGCTGGAGGGAATCACAAAAATCTTGACCCACGAAATAAAAACAGAATCATCAAAATCAATTCGTAATTGGCATAGTTGCGTAACAAATATGTATGTATGTTTCAAATTTCTACCTATATTTTAACCAGTGCTTTTATCTAACAATCCATGTTGGCCCCAAAAAGTCACAAAGATTACTTTTGTATAATATATTTATCCAATTTAATACATTGTCTTGTTATTTAACAAAATTAAATATAAAAACAACATTGTGATGCTGTAATTCGCCATTAGTGGACATGGGAGGGATCGACCCGCAGCGATTGTCCACTGTGTAAGTCAGTGAGGGTCACTCCGAGTGCTCTGTCCTCCGTACACCCCGCACAATAGCTTCTGCTTCTATTTAAATTAATATATTGAACTGCATTACTTTAGACTACGGCTTACAATGTATATTATTCTTTTACTTTTAAGTCGTGTGATACGATGGCTGTAACAAAAAAATATAGTTAAAGTACTACTCAATAAAACAAATTAATGTAAACGCACCCATTACCGCCAGTTTAAGCGGAATTTATATCCAAAAAATAAGCACATTCTTAATATGTGGCTTCAATAAAAATATTTTTCATGTTCTGAAATTATCGATTTTTTTAGTTATGTATAAGAACTGATAATCAAAGAATTACTTAAAACATTAAAAATTAAATAAAAGGAAAAAGGGTCATGTCCCTATTACCGACTCAAAATATCGGGTGTGTGCCTAATACCGTTTATGTGACACCTAATACCGACCACTAAATAAATGGAACCGTTAAAGTTAAATAAAAGTGCTCGTGTGTATTGAACTGTTTATATAAATGCTCCAACACAGTACAGAACGCTATCAACACTTAACAATTATAGTATACTTATAAAAGTATATTCTCAACCGTTAAATCAATAAAAATATCATATTTATACGAATTATGAATAACAAATTACCAAAGGCCAGCATTGATTATAACTACTATAATATATAACCAATGGGGGCATTTGGTTAGACAAGAGTTAATGGCATTATAGAATCTTAGTAAAAATGTAACATAGTCATATAAAATTACAATAACATTTATGAGGCGGTTTATCGTCCACTAGAACCGCTAATTGAAAAAGTATCAGAACTCGTAAATTGAATAAAAATACAAAATGTGGTCTATTAAAACAGTAAAAAAGGCATTTGACTGTAAACCGCCTCTTAAGTTTAGTAGTCATGTCAAATCAAAAATCAAATCTTGGATTAAGATTGATAAATGAAACAAATTAATAAAATTATTCATGTGAAAAAAAATAGCATCATGTGACTCTGAATCAAAATTAAGATTAACTGTGATCTCAGCATTCACTACAAAATGTTATCAAAACTTAACGTTATTATATACTCTTAACAGCCTTCAATCAGTCTTAAAAAATATACTCATCATCAATCAGTCTTAAAAGTATATTATTTTACAAAGTGTAATATAGTAATATTAAATTAAAATAAAATCTTATTCTAGCAGTCATTTCAAATTAAAATATTATAATATAGAACATAATTATTAAGAAAATTAACCTTTGGCAAAAAAAATAAGATTAAAAAATAGATTCATCTGACTCTGAATCAAATCCACAATTATATCTCGGCCGCATAATGATCTTTGCTGGACGGTTTATTTCACAATCATCTGATGAAGAAACATGATTACAGAGGTTCACATCTTGTGATGTAGCTGTATCTCGGTAAGAGCTAGCCTGATTAGATCGTAATGCAGGCTGTAAACTTAGTTCCGCAAACGGTTCCATATTATTATGTCGTCTTTGAGGCATATGTCGAAATTGAAAATCATTTTCGGAATCAGTCGTATCTTCCTTTGAAGCATCCACCTTGGTTATTTTACGTTTAGCCTTGTTTAGTAGTTTTGATTTTGGATTACCTTGTTTGCTTAATTTATCTTTCTTTTTCTTCTCCGAATCTTCATTTCGTTTTCTTTTCTTTTCTTCTTTTTCCAATTTTTCTGCTTCAATTTTTTTTTGATAAGCCATAAATTCATCAGATATTGCAACATTTGGGGTAACTCTTTTACACACTCTTTTTCGTCGTGGCCTTATTCTCGGGAAAATATAATGCGTTCTTAAAAGGTGTTGAAATATTCAGTTCCTTTGGAATATTTTTACTGATTGAAGTCGTAGTGGATTTAAGTGAAGTTTTACAATATTCTGATCTATTAATTATAGTACTATCGAGAGATTCACAGCTCAAATCCACGCAAGTACTTTGGATTGATGATGTCGATGGTCTCGGAGTTGATGTTGATGGTTTCGGAGTTGACGTTGATGGTTTCGGAGTTGGTGGTTTCGGAGTTGACGTTCATGGTGTCGGAGTTGATGTAGCTAGTGCCGGAGTTGGTGTTGATGGTTTCGGAGTTGATGTTAATGGTTTCAGAAGTGGCGTTGATGGTTTCGGAGATGATGTTCTTGGATCTTGATCTGCAGAAACTGTAATATGAGTAGTTACTGGGCCTTGAGTGTTTTCAGGCAAAACATGATCTACTGGAAAAGTCAATGTACTGTCTACAGTCAAATAAGATATTTCTTGGAAGACATTTTGTTCTGATGGTAAAATTAATGCTGGTGTTACTTCAAACTTTAATGTATCCAAATCTGTTTCATCGGCAAAATTGTTCACTAACGTCGTATCGCCAATTTCCAAATTACTTTCTTCATCTTCATCATTGCTTTTAATACTCTTCCAATATTCAAACAGCTTCTTGTAGCTGATGTCGCCTATCCACACATTTCCCGAACTTTGAAATTCTTGAAGGACAGTAGGTGACAAACGATCTTCAAAAATTGCTTGAAGGTTTTCATTTGATTACTACGTTGGCATTGACTGTAAATAGAGCTGGCTGTAGTACTGTCACTAACCTCTGCAGTATCGCTATTAGTGTCGTTGGTTGCGTTGCGAATTTCAGGTAGTAGTTTACTGTAATTAACATTATTTGGCTCGAAAGGATATATTCCACATGACCGAAAGCCGTTTACAATAGTTTGCTCTGTTAAACAAGAATCGAGGCAGATTTTGACTTGTGGTGCAAAATCTGCTCGCTTCAATTTTGCAAAGTTATTTTTTATTCGGAAATCGCTTACAACTGTCTTCCAAGTACCTTTTACAGGTCGAAATACTGCAACATCCAAAGGCTGGAGTACGTGAGTAGAATTAGGTAATAGAGCTACAAGTATTATGCCATTTTCTTTACAAAATGAAGATAAAGGTAGAGATATATGTAATGTGTGCCCATCTAGAAATAACACAACTGGAAGTGGTATTGCATTAATAACTAGCCAAGGATAGAAACAGTTCGTTATATATTCGTAAAAAGCACCCATATTCATCCATCCAGATTCGGTGTTACCAACAGCCCAGCCAGATGGCACAGTCGGTACAAGGTTTTTAGGCATACGCTTGTAGGGGTATAAAACCATAGGTGGTGCTACTTTGCCGTCAGCAGCAACATTAACCAATACAGTTAAACATTCTTTTTCATCATTGGCCACTCGAGTATATACTTTTTTGCTGCCTCGTTGCACAATGACTTGTTTTGCCTTAGGACACAAAAAGAATCCAGTTTCGTCGCAATTAAAGATTCTTGCTGGATCATCTAGTACTTCAATTAAATTATTTTGTTCAAAATATTGACGCACACGACCAAACCATAATCTTATAGACTCTTCTTTCACTTCGTTTCTATGTGTTGGCAAATTCTGCGCAACTCTTTTCGACATTGTGGGATGTCTTTTCAAAAAATTTTGAAACCAATATCGACCGGTTACTCCGTCTTTAAATGGGTTCGGGCGCTTTAATGTTTCCACTAATTTTGAGACTGTTTCCAGTAGCTGGTCTTTTGTTACAGGAAAACCTAATCTTCCCAAATAGTGAATCCAGTCTATTAACTGACGTTCTTCGTCCTTGGTGAAAACCGTCTGAACACCACAGTTTTCATTGGAGTACTTGTTATCTCTCTTGTCACGAAGAGTTGTTCTGGGAATCCCAAACTTCTTCGAGGTTTCATAGATACTTGCTCCATTAGTAATAGCCATCAGTGCAGCGTCAAGTTGATTAACTGTATATTGTTTTCGTTTTAGTCGATCCATGTTTCTGAAACAAAATTTATTTACTAAGTCTAGGATATACTATAAACGGATAGCAAATAGTAATTAAAATTACCATATGACTTCCACATTTAATATTAGCTAAGTATTACTATAATATAATAAAGCTTATGTTATTTTAAATGTGCATGTTTATTATGGAATACTATAATGTCTATTAAATAACTTTATGTTTACTTGAAAATAAATACCAAATAAAAAAACATGTAGTATGGGGTCCGTCGTAAATGTACAAGTAGATCGGTAATAGGTTTTCTTAAAGGAAATCGTATAACCTATTACCGACCCAAAGGAATGTGTATGAATTGTGTAAGTATATGTGATTTTTGTACATGTATATGATTTTAAGTGGTGCGGCTGCTAAAAAAATTTAATTATAATGATATTTCAGCTATAAAAATACACTATTTAAAAATATACCTCCTTTATTCATCAAAATATTTACATAAGAACAAAGTTAGTGTATACGGCTACTAAAGCTCTTGAATATATGACGTTAATAGCTCAAATATAAGTTAACATACTAAGAAACTGAGTTAGTATAGCCTCCTGCCTATTTACTTATGCATTTTAGCAAAAATCATGGCACACAAAAGATACGACAAGTACTCATCAGCGACTTGGGTCGGTAATAGGAATAAAATTGAGATTTATGTTCCTATTACCGCCTTTTATTATTGAATTGAATTTTAAGCAAAATAAAATAGTATCTCATCAAAATGAATCATTACTTGTGTTCCTGAAAGAATCAAAAATGCATCAAAAGAACTAGAAGTTACATTAAAATGCTTGACGATATAATCTTCTGCTAAAAAAGAAACAAGAGTACTTACGCCATTGGGAATGCCACACTATGGAAAATGCACTAAGGTCGGCGTCCACGGACGAACTGAGCAATTATTATTTAAATAGTCGAGTTACGCACACATACAAGAGATGAACATTTGCAATACAAATACATCTACATTTTTTTTAAAGCAAACAATTGTGTAGCTTTAATACATGACATAAAAATGATAGTTTTCTGAATAGAGCGGTAATGAGCGCAGATTTTAACGGGTCGTTATTAGGTGCGTTTACGTTAGATGAAAAATTTAAACAAACTAATAATTTAATATCATTAAGAATATATAAGCTTACATAGATCTTAGTGATGGATAATATTTTGTGGCTAAACATGCATACACTTATAAACTCACTTCTATTTTCTTGGTGGGCAGGTAGAGGTGAGAGAATCCCAAGTTGAATTCTGCACGCGCCGATAAATCGAAACCAAGGCTTTGTTTGGTGTCTTTATCTTATTCTAGAGAATGTCTAATTATTTAAACAGTCAAACAAAATAAATTGAATCTTTAAACGAAACTTAAATTTGGTTTAAGTGGTTGCCTCGGCAATACTACTGCGTTGAGTGTTGCAGATTCGATACTGGGAAAAAAATAATATGAACCGCAAATAGAGTGTGGGTGTACTTTGTATTCGTTGTTTGAATGTTTGTAAAATCCCCCGCGACGCAGCAATTCTAATAATTGCGGGATTTGTCTTTTAAAAAAAAAAGAATAAAATAAAAATGACCTCTGTTAAATCTACTGCACCTGTGTATACTCTGTCTATGATAAAGTGAAAAGCCAATAAAAGATATAGAATAATTTCTGAAAAATATTTGAAACGTCAGCACTAGTAACCTTTAAAGCTTTAAAATTGTAAATTGGGATATAGAATAGGATAGGATATATAGTCGAATAAAACAAATATAAAAGCAGAGCGTGCTTATGCAGGGTGGCAAGGGTGTCTACGCGAGCAAGTGTCATAAAATGTATAAGTTATACACACATTTCTATATCTACGCTGTTCTATAACATCACATATCTGCCTCTCTTTATGCATAAACGCGCACAGTTTTTCTATCTATATACAAAAATCAATTTTAAAATGTGTGTATCCCTAATGGATTTGAAAACCACTCGATAGAATAGGCTCAAACTTATGTGTTTTGTGCAACATTGTAGCGGCAAGGTTTATAAGATATTTGTTTACAATTAATCTGTAGCAAGCTTAAACTATATAGGTATACTAACAATAAAATTTATTATAAGGTAATGTTGGCTGAGAAAGCCCACTGTCCTAAAAGGCCCAAGAGCCAGAAAACCAATTAAAATTGATTTAACTCCTATCCTGCTCAACTCACGTGTGGAACGGACCAATAGAATCACAGGGAACACGGTAGCACTTCGCGGTCGGCCGCCATCTTGTCAGTCTTGCCCCGTTGCCCGCCAGCCTCGGTCGCGGTCACTCATTTTGCTAATTTTAGTTGCCACAAAACGTAAGTTTTTACTTATTTATTTTATGATTTTTAAGTAGATATTGGTTTTGTTTCTATAGTTGATCATTACTCTTTGGAATTCACAATAATTTCGTGTGATTTTATTTCGAATTGTTACGAAATCGGTGGATTTGTGTTTCAAGGCCTTCGTCGGCTTGAAAGGCCCACCATTTTTATAGCTTGGGCCTTACAACGCTTGGTCGGGCCTTACAACCCAAATGTGGTTTGATAAGGCCCCAGTTTTCAATAGTTGACCGGGATATGTTATAATAAAAACAACTCAGTCTCAGGGAAATGCTTATTGGTTTTTGATGGTGCCAAAAGCCACATGTCTTATGAAGCTGTCCAAGAAGCGGAAAAAAAAGGTTTTTTTCTATATTGCCTGCCATCCAATACGACGCACGAACTACAACCCTTAGACAAATCTGTCAACAGATCCTATGAACATTACTGGGACGAAGAAGTTTTGAGGGTTTTGTATAATAAACCAGACACAAAATTAACAAAAGTCACCTTTAACAAAATGTTCAGTAGAACGTGGCCCAAATGTATGACGCACACAAATATTGTTAACGGGTTCAAAGCAACGGGATTGTTTCCTTATGACCCAGAAATAATTCCCGATGAAGCATATGCCCCATCAGTCCTTACGGAAATTCAGTTTCAGCAAGATGTCGATTTGAGTAGCCCTATTCCAGTAATGAATCAACCTCAGTGTAACATGATTGGCCAACATCAACTCTCAAGCAATGAGGATCCAATATCACCACAATTTTCGTTCAATCAAATATTAGCATCGTCACCAATACTACAACCTTCAAATATTTCTAGCCTTTCTAACTACCGTTCACCTCTTGTTGATTACAGTTTGTCAATCTCAGACGTATCTGATGATGAGACAGAGAAAGGTATCCATAGTCACGAAAACATTATGGACAAAGAAAACAGAGCCTCTCCATCTATACTGAGTGTTCTAGAAAGTCATGTCTGTAATACAGAGTTACCTCACAATGTCGGATCATTGGGCCAGTACGACGAAGCTGTTCCTAGTTGTTCTGGACTGCAAAAATCAAATAAAAATGATAGTGCTGACTTTGATACTCTCTGTAATTATTTCGGCCGAAAACCTTTTACTCAAAAATACTGTGTACGAGATTTCTATAGTTTTTCATCGGATGATGACACAGACTGTTCTATCCATGAAGGCTATGTTACCCCTAAAAAGTCAATTACACCATTTGTCGAATATGATAATCACGCCAATTTCTCAGAAACTTCTAGTAGCTCAGATGATAATATTACTCTAATTGACATTACCAAAAATAAAAATGACGCCTCGTTTCATAAACTAATGCCTACACCTAATTATGCCAAAACAAAATCTGAACACACTCGCAAAAAGGCTATAAACTACAAAGGTGTTAAAGTCACAAAAGATTTATTCAAAGAAAAGAAAGAAAAAGTAGAAAAGGATAACAAGAAATCTGCAGAGGCTTCATCTAAGATAAAAAAGAAAAGTAAATCTGTGAAAACTATATCCAATAGAGAATTATGTGATAAAACGGATGCAAAGATCAAAAATAAAATGAAACAACCCAAAAAGGTTAAGGAAATGACATCAAAAAAACAAAATGATGAGGACAGATGGTATTGTCATGCTTGTCTCAAAGAAAAAGTTGAGGATATGAGAAGTTGCAGTCTATGCAATAAATGGTACCATGAGACCTGCGTTGGTTTGACAAAAGCCGACAAAGAATTTGTATGCTCATACTGTACTACATAAGTAATGGTCATTTACCAAGATTGCACTAAGTTGATTTACTTCAGAATAATAGATGTACCTATAAAGAAACAAAGAAGACTAAGTTAAGACTGATTAGTTAGAACAAAGACTATAAACTAAGTTACCTACTAAGTGCCATTTCGTTTAAAATTCAAATTTTATACATTTAATATAAATGATACCAAGAAGGTTAATTACTTTAGTTACCTATACTACTTATAATTTCATAGTGAAAATTAAGAGAGACTCCATTTGATTGTAATAATACCAAATAGAAGATATTTTTCGTACGTGAATGGTATTTTTATTATTTTCATTCCTTTACATTTATACACAGGATTTTAAAGGGCCTTATAATACATAGCTGGGGCCTTCTAATACATATCTGGGGCCTTCTAACCCAGCATAGTATATTGTAGCCCAAAGTATGAAAAATATAAATTCCAAAATCCTGCCAAGTAATCCTTATTTCTGTCATCATTTTAAATATTTTTATCGATAATACCAAAATTGTTACAGTAATCGCCTAATAACACGATATCTGGACTATTTTATTACATAACATAAAAGTTATTACTTTTCATAGACTATTGATGTTCTTAGTTTCTATTTATATTTATAAATATTGACGAAAATTACAATTTCCATATTTATGTATTTTTAAAGCTTTTCTTATTTAGTTTCCCGATAAATGACGTAAAATCTTCACGGGCTTTATCAGACATAGCGTGTTTAATAAGGCCCAAAATAATGGTTTTTAAAAACGTTAAAAAATATTGCAAATACTTATTACAACTATAAAAACTGTATTTATTTGTATCAAGAAATAAACAAATTTTTCATAACAATAATTTTTTTTGAGTTGAGGTGGTTAAATAAAGATACATTTCATTTTGTAAAACAATGGGCCTTCTCAGGCGGCATTACCTTATAACTCGCTTTTGCATGCGGCTTCGTATGCGTGTATTTTAGTGCACAAGTGTGTGCGTAATCACAAGTGTACTCTCTGTTCCTTAACTCTCATAATTCGATGAGACCTCAATCCGTCACGACTGGAGAGAGATCAAGTGCAGGACCAACAGGTTATACACGCTTTTAGAGGCAAGAAGATGTGCTATACTACTAACTACCCAGCTATGTGAGCTCTTGAGAATTGCCTGTCAGAAAAACTCAGTCACTTTTTGTTGGCCCATAGCGGGATTTGAACCCGAGACCTATATACAGCAATCGCATACGCTACCGATGCGCCACCAAGGCAGTCAAATTACCTAATAGTGCACCCGCAAATGTGTGCGTAACACAAGTGCACTCTCATTTCCTCATTCCATCCGATGGGGCGACAATCCGGCACGAGCGGAGAGAGATTAGGCGCAGGACCAATGCCTTTAGGTGCTTTTCAATTCACGAGGATAAAACAGTGTCGACTTCCTCACGCCGAGCTTCCGCTGACAATTTCTTAAACAAAAATACCCAAATAACTTTTCGCTAGCATTGCTCTGGACTCGAAACCAAGACCGCGTGTCGACGGCATGACGCACAAATACATAAATACACATAAAATAAATTAATGAGACGCAAAAGACTCACAGCTAGCAGCAAAGTAGCAGCGGCACACCGGCGGCCACACATTAAGATTTCAATGATGTCTGGATTTTTGGAATGCCAGACTTTATTGAAAATCAAATACTACTTACTTGAATAACCTTTAACCTATGGTATTTAGACATATGTAAACATTATCCAAACTATAAATAAAAAGAGAACAAATATTGAAGGAAACAATTTAAACTTAAATAATAATCTCGCGATATCAAACTTTATAGGTAGTCTGTACGTTGTTTTCTTTCAGTCGTGGCTTATTATGATACACTTTAATAATGTTAGCATACATCATTATACGTGTTCGTTGTCCAGCCATCCATGGTTAACATGCTCGCTATTCCGTTATAAGTAAATCTAACAATATACCCAGCTGTAGCAGCCATATTTTGAGAAATACTAATGAACGTACGTCCCGATGTCGGCCGCTGTTTTCTTTATGTAAATCGTTTCAGAACGTTTCACAAATGTGATGATATTCAAATTATTTATGCGCGTATAAATGAGTGTAGTTTTCTTAATAAATAGTGAATGCAATTTTATTATTACTGAGTGGGAACGTTAGATAGTAATTCCTAGAATTTATCAGTATTAATTAAATCCTCATTTAATATTGTAGAAACTCTTGTTGTATTTATATTGCAGCAAATAATGAGAACTTGTTAGTTACCTACCATGAAAACAATTTAGTTTATAAATTCTTTGTTTTCTTGGGATTAGTGTTAAAATAAAGCTTTTAAAGATAAATTATCTGTTATTTGTCTCACAATGTTTTTAATACCCAGTAATAAAAGTATTAATAACTCACTCCTAGTCTTATCTTCCATCCTAGTATAGTAAATATTATAATAGTAATGGAGATCAGATGCAATGAAATAAATGCATACAATACCTACTCTACAACAACTGTGATGTGTATAATTGCAAGTATTAATACATAAATGAATAAGTACTACTACAGATCCTGCGATCCTGGGTCTGATTCTCGTGTTAAGAAGTTCTGAACCAACATTACAATACACGTAAAGAAACAGTATTTTTCTCGGCCGTGTATATAATAGACGGCTGTGTTTAGGAAATGTGGATTTAATCCACAAGCATATTTCTGCCGATTTATTGGTTCATGTTACTAAAAATGGAAACATGTTATCAGACTAGTTAAAAACTGTCACTGTCAACATAGCTGAATATAGCTAACTCTGTCTAACACGAATGTTCCTAATAATTTTACCTTATATATGCACAACTTACGCCGAATCAGAATATACCGAAATTATGTTATATTACGAGTATGATGTTTGAGACGGGATGTATTGTGCCGACACATTTTGTCTTCATGTAATTATATAATAATAATAATAATAATTTATTTCAGTCTAATATCCATTGTGTTAGTATTACATAAAAACTTACAAGCTAGGGTTATTTACTATTATGGGTGCATATATTACTATATAATAGGCACAATTCTAGACTCCATGCTGATACCGAATATTAAAAGAAAAGCCTTTCGTCTGGCCGGAGAATCAAGTCCAGGACGTCACTATCAACAGTTGCGTAAACGTTCAAAAAATCGTTTGTATATATTTAGAAAGCCGTATCTAATCATAGGTTTTGTCAGGATGTTAACGCATAGGGACATTAGTAGTAGGTACCTACGCGTGAAGTTTACGTGGAGCACGAAGCCGTCACCGAAAACACGACATCTCCTTACGAGCGACGTACGACGTCTCAGAGCAGTTGTATCCCGTTAATTCCCGCAATCAGCTCGGTAATAAATTAACGCCATTACTAAATTATTCCCAGTTTCTAGATTAATCTAGAAGTCGGGCCGCAGTCCGACGCGGCCGCTCTTACATTATTACAGCATTCATTAGAGTTCGCTAATTACTCCTTGCTTTAATGAATAAGCTCTAATGAACCACTTTCTGTTAATTAAAGGCGGCGTGGGGTGAGCGGGGTGCGGGCGGGGCGACGCGGGGGGATGGAGGAACTTTTCTCCGGGCTCTGATTGCAAATGTGAATTTGTGTAAGTCTGAGTGGAAAGAGTGTTTCTACTGAAAAGGGGTAATGAGGCGGTCGAGTGAGCCCGAATTAGTTGCAACTGTTCGTCTACATATACACGCGGCGCTCGAAGGTGTGGTCGTGTATATAAGGAACGTCTTGAACACATGATAAATAGATTTTATCGCAAAGGAACGGTAAACATCTTGACGGTTTTGAAACATTTATTTAGTGCATGGTCGTGTCTCAATACTCTGCCGGAGCTGCCGGATCTTTAAAAACATGTTACAGAAGTTTAATATCCCTTGACAAGACCACAATGTGCATTGAAATTAACATTGTGTTTAGATCTTTATTGTGTTTTATTTGTTCTCCGATTGTGGAAGTTGCTTTACCTACTACTAAAAAATTGGTAGCCAAAGAACTTTACTTATTTAGATATATTTGCCTTTGTCAAGGAAGGAATGCCTATGCTGTTAGTATTGTGAACAATGATTTGTATACCTTGTCAGCGCAGCCACTTGTAGGTATCTGTCAGGACCGAATATAGAGAAGGATGGATCCACACCGTTGATTTAACTAAAATTAATTCGAGAGCTGGTTTTGTTTTCGTTTGGTACTCAAATTATTAGAGTCACAACTTTGTTGCTTAGAGCCTCCAGACCTATAAATCCGGCTCTATCCGTAGGTTAGGTAACTGACTAGATATTTGCTTGTATGGTAGTACAAATAATAGAAAAATAACCGCAATTTCACAAGACGATGACTTTTAAATCAATACGAGTAGAGTTTACGCATACGCGCTTATTAGATTACCAAATGTAGGAGTGTGTAATGTCATTATAAATGTTGTAAATCTGTTCGATACCTGTTCTTACTTTATAAATATGTATGGAATTAATTAATATCGGTAATGAAAGTATGACGGGTGAAGACATACAAATACGCATTCATGAATATTTTCAGGCATTGGATAGCGATGCGCAATTGTTACAGAAAAACGAATGAGCGAAATGAAATTCGACTATATTTTTATTTGTAATTACGTATTATTTACACCTGCCTAATTACAAATAATATAGATCTGTAGACGATCATGTTGATAATTTTTTATCACTGCTTTGATATAGGTACCAACTTCTCGAACCATGCGAAGAACCAAGCAAGCTATTGTATCTATTCGATATCCAACTATGCATTACTATAATATGTTAGCTATTACTAATAAATAAAGAATAATGCATTCGAATACCTAATCAAAATTTTATTAATTATTATGATTATTTATGAGAGGTAAAGCACTCCAGTATCTGCACTTGTACCTGGGATTTGGCTCTTACTGGAGCAGTTCATAGACCACAAAAGAAGTTGTGATATTCTGGTGAGCAGCTCGCCTGGGAAAGTACAGTTAGCGACATGAATAACTGACCATTAAAGAAATTTGTAACAATATACTACGCATTCATTTTACATAATACTGTTCGGTAGTAATAAATTGTCATTAAAAGACTACCTTTTTACAAAAGTAAAAGGTGAAAGAGGAGGAATTACCATTATTTTGTATGATAGTACCTAAGTATATAACAATTAGAAATCTCGCGATCATTTATTGACTTATGTCGTTGACTGTACCTCCACACTATTGAAGATTGTATATTGTCTGTTGTTTCTGCAGTGAATATAGTTTTCAAGGTCCATAAGATGGCAAGTGATGGTGACCCTTGGTATCGCAAGATATGACAACATCAACCGCTTACCACAAGGCAGCTAGGTCAGATGCTTGTACGCCACTTAGAAATAAGTTTTTTTAATTCGAATACATTCGAAACATTCAAACATTGGAATATTAAATAATAATTGCACATCACTACTCATGATAGGTGTAGTACGATGTCTTGCAATGCATGGGAATATAAATTATATTGTAGAAAAATGAAGACGTGAATTATTTAGATTAACGTATGCTATTTTATGGACAGAAATGATTTCCTCGTTTTTATCCTTGAAGCGATTAGAATACATGTATGCAATACGCCTATTTCGCTAGCTATATTAGGTCCTGCTTGGTAGAAAACGAGCCTATTCGCCGTTGTAGAGCAGATTTACAATCCTAACAAAATATAGTTAATATCAATTAAATGCAATTTTGCGCTTCGCTTCTCCATGCTGTTACTAAGAATTACATTAAAAATACAAATTTACATCCGCGTATCTTTTTGCTGAACCCAAAAATTTTATCACTGTCCAAAATCAGGATTTAAGGCATTTTGCGGCAATAACCTTTACTTTATATTGTACTGAAAAATCGAACCAACAGTTGTATGCTAACAGTTGTGCCATTGAATCAACAAAACAGCAGGGATTAGTTAATTATTATTTCTGTTTTTAGTAAGACTGCTCCTCATGAAAAGCAATGCGTGTTTTTTTCCTACGGCTTGCTGATGAAAACATAGTTTCAAAACCGTCTGATTTGAACCGCACACGGGTTGTTCTGGACATGCAATTACGAGTAGTTCGTGGAGCCGAAATCTGTCTGTCAATCAGTCCATCATCTTCCTTCTACAATGCACGAAATCAAATTATTCTGAGTTATGATTGACATAACGGTTGTTACGTACCTACTAACTGAAACTGCAATCAATTCTTTGTAGAATATTCGTTAGAAGTAATTTATGAGACACCCAAATAATCAGTTCTACGTACAATATTCGGTATAGGTAATTTACGAGACAACCACATATTTTCTCATTACAATATATAAAATTAATAATATAAACTATCTCAATGCTTGGCACGGGCGTCTACTCAGTGTGAGAAGGGTTAGACCGTAGTCCACCACGCTAGCCCATTGCGGGTTGGTAGACTAGGTACACATCTTCCATAACATTCTCAGATACAAAGGTTTCCTCGTGATTATACTTCACCGTTAAATCGATCAATAACATCAATTACATCACATAACCCCAAAATGTCAGAGATGCGTGGTTTGGGATCGAACTTACCGCTTTCATTTAATTTCAATACATTTCTTTATAGACATCCAAGGTGGCAGGCAGCCTGCCTGATAGTAAAGGAATACCGAAGGTTATCTAACCAAACCAACCACGAAATCTGCGTAAGTCGTAAGTAGTGACATACATATTTACTGCGTTTCTTTTGGCTAGTTTGTGGTACTTTTCTGAACGAGTTGCCGTTTTTCTGCCGCCATCAAATTATTGCCAATGGCGTATTCATCCTCTCGCGAAACTAGACATGATTATAGCTAGCTTTGTAGTACGAGTATGGCTCAGCAATGCGCGATTGCTACAGTAAAATATTGTTTCGATAATTTCTTTCCCTCATTCAAATGTCAATTAATTATTTCCACGTCTTATATCAAATATTTGAATTACAATCGATTCCTCAAAACATGACTTGATCATTGCTGACAATTTGATAAATGTTTTCGATCTGTCGTGGTTAACTTTTTTTAGTATCCTCGCGCGTGATTCCTATATATTTATATTTATGATGACATTGCGTTCATGCATCAAAATAGTAGGTATGTCTATATGTTAATACTAATTTTATTATTTAATGCATGTACCTATATCCCAATTAAAAATAATAAATTACTATTATTATTCATGTCAATGTATCGCTAATGCGTAATTTAATCACTATTACATAGTATACAAATTATACTCATCCATTCGAATCACTTAAAAAAATCGAATATCCTCGTCGTTTCTAATTGATAATCTAAAATTACCGGTAGATGTTAGTTCCTTCGTCCTCAATCCTCATATTGTATGTTACATAAGCGCTGAAGGCTAAGTAATGAGACCATTACTATATGCAAGATTGCCAATCAGCGCAACACAAGTCTGTTAATAGATATGCGTATAATTATATCCTAGTACAAACAGCATATCAGTAACATCTTCATTAGCCGTGGCCAGGGGAATTAGAACACATAAATTGTGATTGACATGACGCTACACTATGAGTACATGTTCTATAGCTAATAAAGTGCCTAGTGGGGCATTAATGTTTAAGTCAATGCTGAATATGTAGATACGATTTTTAATGCGTTATTACATTCTTATATATACTAATATTATGTATGTGAATGTGAGTTTGTTCGTTTGATACGCCTTATCGATCGAGAATCGTGCAATTTTGCATATACATTGTCTGGGGTACAGAAAAGGACATAGGGTATTTTACATACTGGAAAATACTGTCCCCGAGCGAAGCCGCCAGAAAAAGCTAGTCTATAATATTATTATAAAGCGGAATGATTTATTTGTTTATTTGTAACCAATTAGCTCTGAAACTACTGAAAGATTAGAATAATTTTTATAATAATAATATTCTTATAATAATATTCTATCACATACACACAACACCATCTAGCCCAAACTAAGCAGAGCTTGTACTATGAGTACTAGACAATGAATAAACATACATATGTACTTTTTGTTAATGCATACAATTTATACCTACATAGAAACACCCAGACCAAGACAAACATCCATGTTCATGCACACAAATGTTTGACTTGTGCGGGAATCGAACCCGCAACCTCAGGCGTGGCAGCCGGTTACACTAACCATCGCCATCGAGGCCGACAGTTAATTCAGCTTTGAAAAGCTACTTAATCCAGATGTAACATAGGCTATATAACATCACGCTCCAAGCCACGGGTGGACCCCTAATAATAAAGTTGGTAAAACTGCGCAGGACAGCTAGAATGTATATAAAAATCAGCATCATCAGCCTCCGTATGTATGTGTCCCCAAAACACAAACGTATTGTTACGAGCTGGGTTTGATGGATAAGAATATAAAACAATATTACCGACTAAAACGTTTTATTCTAGCACACAATTAACTTTTAAACACAACTAACACTATACTACACTTTTCCCACTATTACTTACACTTAACTGCTTCAAACTCCGTAGTATTTTCGCTTCCGTTCGTTTCGATGAACACTTGACCGCTTACGATTGTAAACTGACTCGCGTGCGCTCAATTTATACGCGGGTAAAGCATTTCTGGAGTTTTCTAGAAAAGCCATACCCGGTATGTAACAGTACGATGATTCGAGAATGTGCCAGCGTTCTCTCTACTCTACTCGTACCGATAACTACGTAATTCCGTAAGATGTCAATAGATGGTGCTGCAATAAATTATTAGAAGGGACTGCCGCATCTTCCCCACAGTGCCGACAGATGGCACTAGCCGTAACAGTATTAAATCGAATAACCTAATTTATTTTACATAATATTGCATTTCTATATAATAGTGTTTTATATATCTACTTTTTATATCGAAGCTCCCACAAGAACGGGCAATTAAAATATCAAAGTAAGCCACGGCGAAACGTGACCGCGTTTAGCTGGTAGGTACATAAAATAATAAATAATACTTTAATCGCACAGAAAGTTACGGATATCGACGATCGTTGACAGGATATTACTTTGACTAGCTGGTAGTTTCAGTTGAAAATATTGACTAGTCAAGCGGTTAGGCCAGCGGACGTCGACGGCACAACTTGGCAAGGCAAATTTAGGTGACCTAGTAATATAACATAATGCTATGATATTATGGTTGAAATTGCAATAGCAGCTATAAAACCTATGCTGTCGCCACAGCACTTCTTGTCCTTGTCAGCATTTTAAATATAACGTCATTCATGCATCTAAACATCCGACCTTTCGGTGGGACTATGCTTCACTTCTGCTTAACCCCTAAGTAGAAAGAATAAACGTACTGTTCGTCATCTAAAATCCCTTGCCGAGCCGTCCAGCCATTAGGTGCTAACTGCTTGCCTTACAACACACTCGGTTACTGCTTTCAGTAATCGAGTGTGTTTTTATTTAATATTAAAATATGTTAAATGCATCCCAAACCGGGGTCAGCTTATTAGCTTGCGTTATAATATCTACGTAGGTATATACAAACGAAATGTTTGCTTTTAATCTTTGTTTCTTTGGCTACATCTTTAACAGACATACATAGATAGACTCACGATAGAGTAGACAGAGTCTGAGATCACTTATTCTTCTTCGTCACTTATATCTTTCACTAGCTATGCTTGCGGTATCACCCGCGTTTATAGTTACTGCGCCGCTTCCATGGGTCGTAGCTTGATGTTATATAGCCTATAGCCTTCTTCAATAAATAGGCTAACCAACACAATTTTTTTTTATTTGAACCTTTTGTTCCTGTGATTTTCGCGTTAAACCAAACAAACAAACTCTTCAGCTTTATAATATTAATATAGACGTATAGATTCTTATTTCTTTATGCATGCCCATATTTTTATTCTTGATTTGATTCTTATTTAGAATATCTTTGATCTGATGGAAAACTTTTGTTAAGATCTTACTTGATAGTGCATAATATCAGACCTGTATATATTATCAATGTGGGATGGGTTAGGCCACAGTCCACCACACTGGCTCAGGGCGGGTTTACTGCTTTCTCACGTAGTTCTTCGAGAACTCATGAAGAATTCCTAAACATGCAGGTTTCCTATTCCTTCACCGTTAAAACATGCGATAATTAATAATTTAATACATAACCTCGAAAACTTAAAGAGATGCGTACCTTCCGATCAAACTCAAGACCTCTTTCTGACAGTCCAACGCGCCCACTAGGTTTCTAGTGCCTTAAGCTTATTATTATTTAAGTAATTACTAAACCAAAGTTTAGAACAACACGGACGCCGCAATGCTTTTAGTGGGCACTTAAATGGGTCAATTGTTGCGCTAAGCCCACAGCCTCGTACGACAAACATTTGAGTGATCCATAGACAAGTGATCGAAGTCTGGATGTCCTTTGAGCTTGTTGTTTGTGTTTGTTAAGTGACAAGGGGACCATCATAAAAGCAAGGAGCAAGCGATTACTGTTAAAAAATAAGTAAATTTGCGAAATATTTAGTCCATCGAGCCTATGACATAGGTACAGTGACTTAATTTTGATTTTGATATTAATTTTGATAAATTTAATAAGTATTTTCTCTTCTGTTTACGCGAATGTTATTCATTGAAAATTAAACTACTATATACGGATTTCATCGCGTTGTTTATTTACTAACACTCTATTACATAATTTAGAAACTATTACACTACTATACTACTGTTAAAATTTACTAATTTTAAGCTAATTAAATCATTAAAACTATTAAAACTATTTGTATTTAAGTTTACACATTCCCCGATGTTTCGGTTGCTTTTCAGCAGCCATGGTCACGGGGAGACTCACAGTCAGACAGTCAGAATTAATAAGTATTTGTTTTTATAGCCGTAGAAAAAAAAAGAGACTGCAATTTACGGGCAGTATAGCCATAACTAATTCATACAGTCTATAAACGATCGTACTAAAATAATCGAGCATAGGCATGCGGGGCAAGACGGATCAGATAATCAGTAGAGAAGGTATCGTGATTTGTCAAAATAAAAAATATAAATTGACAGTTGTTAACAAACTTTATAAAAATTTGCTTTATCTATACTGGGTGATACATGCTAATGTCAATTATAGGTATACTCGTAAGCGGGTATCGCAGACATCTTCTATTATTTGCGAAAGACACTTTACATAATTTCTCATAGATTTTGACCACCGTTATTATTGTAGCCAATTTTCACCAGTGGCTATAAGTGGTCGAGATACAAAATGTCAATGTCGCTGATCATTAGTGGTTCGAGGATAGAACCGATAGAAATCTTACCGACATGTCATCAAACTGAGTTTAGTAAATATGTTGAAGTGATCTTCTTTAAGGAGTGGGATAAGCTGCAGTCCTTATCGTTGATAATGAGTTACTGACTCACCATATTACAGATGTAACCAACGAGTGTAAAATAATACATAAAAAAAGTAATACCGCAGCATTAGTCATTGGTCATTTATTTATTACAAAAGCCTTTGTGTAGAATTTTAACTTACATACTAAACATATTAAATATGAACATGATTGGACAAATAGATATGAATATCACAACATCTTTAAAAAAATTCTAAGAACATACATACAAATAACTCTAAATAGATAAAATGACTAGTATTATATTATCTGTGACTTTACAATAATAACTTATATAATAATAAATTATAGAAGTTATACAATTTATAGCAAAACCTACCCACAATTATTATATTATTCGTCTAGAATTTAACTAATTCGTATCTCGTTATATCAGCAGTTAAATTAATTAGGTAATGTCAGCATTGATATACTTATAAGAATGTTTAATGTAAATATAATAAAACCAAAATAAATTCATATATTAGACATGTTGTTACTCCGAAACTTCTTTAAGCTGTAGTACCTAGCTCTTATTCAAAAGAAACGCCCTAAGCTTATTTTTGAAATTATTTACGCAGGAAATACCCTTCAGTGGCAGTTTATTAAATATGCTTACTGCTTGGACTGCAGAACAATGTTGCACGAGGTTTAACTTAGGTTGAACAATGCTAGTCAAATCTTTAAGACGGCTTTTTTCTAATGTTTCTTTGTTGCTTGGATTCAAATTTGTCCAGATTTTTAATCAAATTGGTCAGGAGCACCAAAATGTACAGGCAAAGAACCGTTAATATCTTGAGCTCCTTAAAGTGGTTTCTGCATGACTCCATTTGATATACCTATATTTAAGTTTGGATTCTACTAGAGCGTAATAAACAATTTTTAACTGGTCAATAGTCAATTCTTCCCTCAAACTTTTAATGGCATAGCAGGCTGAACTCAATGTATTGACTTTATCGGTCAGCTCTGGTTTCCAATTAAGTAAAGCGTCTATGTGTATGCCAAGAAATTTTAAACAAGCCACCATTTCTACCTGATTGGATGCCGAACCAATGGTTAAATATTCATTACCTTTTGTCGTAGACTTAAATAACATACACTTTATTCTGTTATTCTTATCAAACAACTTGTCAAAGGCAGATATAAGGCTATTGACTTGTCGCTCTAAACCTTTAATGTCTTTTGCAGATATCACAGCATTTGTGTCATCTGCGAATATGCCCAGTTGAGAACTCGGGCTAATACAACTAATATATTCTGTCAGATCATTTAGGAATATAATGAAGATGTATTCTTCATACCTTATATCGATCCTTGGGCATGCCTCTAGTTACTGGTATCAGTTTCGATTTGTGTATTACTTCCCTTCCTTCTGATACTGATTTAATTTCCACATTTTGTGTTCTGTTTTGTAAGTATGAAGAGAAGAAAGAAGAGCTTTAACACATTATTCCTAATTCCATAAGCACTGAGACCGAGGAACAGCTCTGGAACTTTCTCTTTTCTATTTAATTTGTGGACTATGTCTCTAATCAAAGTATTTACAGCGTCTATGGTTCCCACATTATTCCTATAGCCAAGTTGTCTACTGCTTAAAATGTCATAGGTATGTAGATGATTATGATATGATATGATGATATATGATGAATAGTCTCAATTTAATTATTTTCTCAAATAATTTTGATAATACGGGTAGAACAGATATTGGGCTGTAATTACCGGGATCGGTTCTTGATCCTTTTTAAATACAGGTTTAAATACAGGGCCTCTATTTGCCATCTTAGCGACGCACATAACAAGCTCTGCAGATGCATTGCCAAATTACTGTATAGTTGTGACAAGCGTTGTCGAAAGCTCCTGGTCTAAAAGGAAACTATTGATAAGTAGGATCCAGCGTTGGTAAGAGCAACACACCTTGTTAAACGATAATATTTATTTATCATTTCATAAGCTGCGTTGTTCTCTGTGTTGTTCTATGTTTTCTTGTTACTAGGCAATAACGCTCCTAATTTGCTATTCCCATGAAAGCAAACGGGCTATGCGAATCACCACCATTAGGATGTATACAGTAGGTTATATTGCAAGCAAGATGGTCAAATCTTGTATCTGAAAACGAAGATTTCCTCTTGGATGAACATCATACCAGCTCAACTTTAATTCTACCCACGAATACATAAGTTTACGTGTGTATTGCAAAAACACCGTTATATCCTCCACGCCTTAGTTCCAAGGAATTGATCTTCATATTACCAAGAGTATTGACATTAAAAAAATCATTTTGTTACAAATAAGCAAGCATGTAGGTAGACATTTTAAAGAGAGGTCTTCAGAGAATACGGTTTCGCAAGCTGGCTAATATACCTGAACTATCTAAATATTGACATTCCAGATCTAAATGTGCTACGTGAAATACCGAATGTCTAAATATTTTTACTAATTCTCTTAGTGTTAGTATAAGAAAAACTATTAGGTATATACATATATATACATAATTTTTAAAAGATCTCGTATACATTTAAGAGTGGATTGTCATCATTTAGATAGCTTATATTAGCCAGCTTGCAAATGTGTATTGGTGACAAACGCTTGTTTGTAAATATAATTAAAGATGAGGATGGACTGAAAGGAAAGGAATGAAAAAATATCACATCACGGCACTGTTAATGTCTTGACGAAGCACGGGCATACTCTGTCGGCGGTTTCTAGTAAAGTGCTCGCACCGTCAACAAATAATTGGCAACTTAATGCCCTTTAAATCCAAACATAGAGCACATCACATAGGTAGACATAGAGGAAATCAATTAAGCAACATCCGATAAAGATGATTATTCACATAATTCCAGGTAATTCGGCAGGAACCTGATGAAATAATTCGTTCTATTCTGAGTCCGAACAATTAACTAATTACCGGTGGTTTTAGGACATGTTATGAAAATACAGTCAGAGGTGCGTAACGACGTGAATAATCAATAAGCGTGAAACTGCAAAGGCTTGGAAGTAACTTTGTAATTGACAAATAAGGAGCCGACCGGGTATAAATACAAACAGCGGGGTGGTCGTGCATTACAAGACTGTTGACTCAGTGTGGATAACGTTCTGAGCACCCTGAACCCAACAACAACATGTTCAGTTTAATAGCGGTAAGAAATCGACGCATTTAATACATTGTAAACTTCTGCGAAAGCCCTTTCAGTTCAAGCTATACAATAGATAAATTTATTTGCTGTGTAAGTAGGAAAGCAGAGACCGAACGAGATTTTAGTCTGCTGCAGATTATTTACCCAGAATAAAATAAGGACGAAGGGGGTAATGTTTAAGCGAATTGGTTTAAATCTTCACTTCACCAACGCGCTCTCAATTCCAATGCGCCGAGAATCGCGAGTTCGATCCCCGTGCAAAACAAAAAAGGAATGTTATGTACAAGTTCCGGATATAGATGTGTTTTGGTTTCATGTTTGTCTTTTTATTGCGGTGTTCGCCAATAATCTTTACTACGTTACTCAGTTAAAAAATAAATCAAACCTCATTTAAATAGAGGTCGTCCTTACGTATAGCAAGTTTGCAACTGATTTCTTAACGAACCAACACCGATAGCATTATTAAACAATTTTCTACGTATAATAATTTGCAAGTATAATTTATTGCACTAGTGTATTGCAAGAAGCTAATTGTGTGTAATTTCAGATTGCTTCCCTACTTGGAGTAGTAGCAGCAGCTCCCTCGGATATTGGTATTGGAGCACTGCCCTTGGCTGGAGTCACTACTCATGAGAGCATTGTAAGTATCCCATGACATACACTCATTTAATTACACCAAGAATACCATATCTGGTTGTCAATCTTCGATTATAACGTATCTAAGCATTAGATAATTATATGGTACTAGATGTGCCCGCGGTTTCACCCGCGTTTATACACTGACGGACTCATAAACTGCATCAATAATAATAATAATCAATGTTCAAGACGCCTTTGAAATAAACATTTTAACTAAGTATTCAAACTTTTTATACAAATTTAAATTGAAACCTATAGTTTGGTTCGTTGACTTCATAACAGCGTAGTATCATATCCTTAAGTGTATGTTTGTATATTGGAAAAGACCCTAATTTTTTTGAACAAAAACGATAAATTTAAGTAGCAAGAACTGGTTTGGTTGGTTTATTGAAAAATTGGTTTTACAATTAAAAAAGGTGAAGCACAGGTTTATTTTTCTTTTAATAAGGTATATTGTCTTCGCGTGCCCTTATTACAAATTATATATTACGCATAGATCTGATTAGGGTTATTAAACGGTCTTGCGGAATATTGTTCCATTCTTGTGATATCGCTGTTCTTAGTGCTGCCACTGTTGTGGGCACAGGATTTCTCGCATATACAGCTTTTTTTAAACTGTCCCAAACATGCTCAATGGGATTAAGATGCTGGCCAATTCATGGTACGTATCCCAACCTCTTCGCAATATTGTCGAAATTGTGCAGCGGCGTGGGGTCGGGCATTATCTTGCATTACAGTAAAATGTTCGCCTATTAATCCCATGTAAGGTACCACGTTAGCTTCTAAAACCTGTGTTATATAGCTTTGTGCCGTCAAACCACCTCTACTACCGTTTTGACGAACCATGTCGATGAACACAAGTTCCGTTCGTCCGATCATCGAAATGTCACCCCACACCATACACGAACCGCCTCGAAAAGGAACACGTTCCTCATTGTAACTTTGAGCATATCTCTCCCCACGTCGATGATAAACTCTTCTGCGACCGTCTGCACCATTTTAACATGTCCTACACTCATCGGTGAACAATATGGAGGTCCATTGCTCTTCAGCCCAATTAAGATATTCACGCGCAAATCTCGTCGTCACGACGGTTGGTTGCTCGAGTTCTGCCGGTAACGGGTCTCCTTTTGTAAGAACCTGTCTTTACAAACTTTCGGTATACTCTATAAACCGTAGACTGTTTTAAATTTAAATTTCTAGCAATCGTTCGTTGATCCAAACCTTCCCGCACCAATGCCACAATTTGAACGGCTTGTTCGGACGAAGTATCCATTTTTATGGTTACGAAACTTTTGTTGAGTTTAAAATACTAATAATCAATACTATTGGTAACAATAACTTAAATCGCAAATGAAAATAAAAACAAAATGAATTCATAAATTTTATTTTCCCGGTTATAATTTTATCTTTTACTGCAGTTCTATTTCCAAGTTTTGTTCTTTTTTTCATTATTAATGGACAGTCTCGACATACTTATCAAATATATTAATTCAAAAGTAATCCAATCTAATCTTTGATGCAGTTTATGAGTCCGTCAATGTAGTTATTGCACCGCCCCCGTGGGTCGTAGCGTGATATTATATAGCCTATAGCCTTCCTCGATAAATAGGCTACCCAACACTAAAATATTTTTTCAATTCGAACCAGTAGTTTCTGAGATTAGCGCGTTCAACCAAACATTTAAACAAACAAACAAAACAAATAAACAAACTCTTCAGCTTTATATTAGTATAGATGAATGCCAGTAACAGCTAATCTCTATTCAAAGGATAGATAATAATATCGAGCTACCTACTTATTAAATATTTTCCCCTAATATAAGAGTATTCGCTGGGTAGGTACAACTGTCAAATTCAAAAGACAACTGATACTTTTATATAGAAACATATCAGTTGCATGAAATAAATTCTATAAAATGTTATATATATATTTTATGCAACTACGCTGGTAAACTGGGCACAAGCTTACGGTCCGCCTACTGGTAAGTAATTACAGTAACCTACGGCTTGCAACACCGAGAAGCGTGTTCTTCAGGAGACTAGAAACGCATATCATTGCAAGAACTTAATATAAATTTGTTTGGTTGTAATTTTCTGTAGGGTGACGATACTTACGACATCGAAGCGATGAGAAATGGAATCAAATGTAAAGTTTAAGCGCGAAGGTCTTACTGTGCCTTACGTGTCTCATGTTGACTGTTACATATGTTCCTAAAGATAGTTTGAACGAATGGTGTACTATCTATAATATTTTCCTATATACTTTTCAGTCTATCCCACGCTACGGTTTTAACTACGCAGTGAACGATCCTGTGACGGGCGACAGCAAGGCTCAGAGCGAATCTCGCGACGGTGGCGTTGTTAAAGGCTCTTACTCACTAAGAGAACCCGACGGCACCCTCAGAGTGGTCGACTATACTGCTGACTCCGTGTCAGGATTCAACGCAGTAGTAAAACGCGTGGGACCCGCCGTTCACCCACAATCTTATATAGCAGCTCCTATTGTTAGCAAACAATATGTCGCTCCCATCGCAGCAGCTCCTGTCGTAGCTGCACCATTAGCAAGCAGCTATGTCGGACTCGGCGGACTAGGACACGCCGGACTTGGCTTGGGCAACGCTGGACTCGGCTTGGGATATTCCGGACTCGGTCTAGGATACTCCGGACTTGGCCTAGGAGACGCCGGACTTGGCCTAGGAAAAGCTGGTCTCGGATTAGGAAACGCCGGTCTTGGCTATGCGGGTCTTGGTCTCGGATATGGCATCGGCGGCCTTGGAGGATGGAAACACTAATGGTGATAACATTGGTGCCAGAATTTCCCTACGGACGTTATCACAACCTTACTCTCATTTCGCGTCTGAATGTTACTCTACAGTTCATAGGCGATACGAATAGTATAGGTTGATAAATGTATTTGAGAAATAAATTACGTGATACATAGTCTGTAATGTTTCATTGAGCACCTTCTTTCTTCGTTTATCTTTATTTTTCTCGATGCTTAGTTAATACAAGTTATTAGTACAAGCAAGTTGTACGTATACTTAAAAATATAAAGTTAAAGTACTTATTTAGATTTCAAACGCAGAATATTTTATCCCTAAGGCACGGTTAAAACGAATCGCTAACTACTCGTTACCTAAGGACGGTTAATTTTTGACACATTCTGTGAAAATTATATCAAAATTTAAATGCTAAAACAACTCGATTGTTGATAAAGGAACTAAGCCTTAATGGGCAAACCGCAACGCAGCTTGTAGCTTTATTTTAGCCAATTCTAGAAAATAATGTTTTAATCCTACAGTGATCGCGTTATAGATTTATACACATGTGGTCGCGTGAAGGACATACATATATACACCGTTTTAAAATTGAAATAAAATAACAAAACACGTGAATTTATATAAATTTGTTTTTATCATAACTTTGTTGTTTTAACAACTATGCATAATCAACAAAACTTAAATTAATATTCAATAAACTTAAAAAAAAAATCTAATATACCTCATTTTTGGCACAAAAATCATACATCCTACTAAAATCAAGATCAACTAAAAGTTATGGCGTATTTTTAAATTAGTAGACTAAATATATCTTAACAAGATAAACAAATAGGTAAGTTTAGAATGGTCGGGACATATAAAATTATTACATGCACTACATACTTTTCGAGTGCTTCTATCGCGCTTTCTACCACAACCATAACAGCGGCCCTTGGAACTTGATGTTCCTGAACCTAAAGTTTGTCTATCTGCCTCAGGAAGACCAAGAAAGTTCTTGATTTTGACTGAGAGGCTTCTTGGTTATGTTCTCTTTTCATATCTTTGCTTAGCTAGTTGCTTCATCCAAGCCAAAGACAACTGAATCATAAAATCGCGACTTCGAACCTCTTCGTAATTTTTATTCCATGAATAAATACATAATGCATTCAGAGCATTAAGGTTCAGCAGATCAAAAAACACCGTCAATGGCCATCTTCGTGAGTTCCTAGATACATCGTACAGCGAGCACTTTTTGTCGTCCAAGTCTACGCCATTTTTTCATTCGATTTTAGTACCTACGTTACAATTTCAGGTTTTTGGCGGTCTCCAGTGTCGACGTCAATTACCGCGTCATTGTGCATAGTAGACAGCAATATGACTACTTTGTTAGGTTGAGCTACGTACTAGTGTACATGGTTGATGGAAGCCAAATCTTGACCAGTACAAAGGGTTGCCTCTAGCCACACGACATTCTCTTGGTAGTTCTCTCTTATCTTTACGTACCGTACCAACCATTGTTGTACCATTTTCAAACAGTTGTCTCGAAAGGCCAAGAGCTGCTCATCTAAAGTCATCTCGGCACTGGGCACAAAACAGTTCTGAAAGTTTTTGACAATCAGGGCCATAATTTCACGTATTGCGAGTTTATCTGCACGTGCTTAGCGATTTCCGATATCATCAAATCTCATTGATCTAAGGAGAAACTTGAATCTATGCTCAGACATTGTAAGATAAATCGCTTAAATTACTGTGCAATTTTCGTACTAACAGTTGACCAGTATTTGTTCGATTCATTTTCAGTACGCCAGCCATAAATAGAATTCCAAAAAAGCCTTTTATTTCAACTGCATTATTATTTTGTGCGTCTCTTTCTCTTTTATATAATCTATTTTTATGTTTGTAGTATTTAGTTATTAGATCAATGATATTGTCGTCGAGAAAAAGAGAAACGCACTCTTCCATTGTCGTTTTTTGTCGTGCCTCTCCTTTTCTGCCAGGAAGCACAAAACAATGTTGTGCCTCCGCGAATGCATCCCCTATTAGAAGGAGCAGTCTTAGAGCACGCAGTATTATCTACTCCGGCGTAAGTCAGTACGTCTGATCCTCTGGGGTGGTTCGTTTCCATCGGAGTCATTGTCATCTTTGGATGTCTCACCTGTGACTTCTCCTTCCTGTTCTAGTAGGTAGTAAGTAGGTTTTCTTCATTGTCAGAGCTAGAGCGATCTTCAAATATATAATCCTCGGCGTCCATTTCTCTAATCCATGACTGTATTTGCGCTGCTTCTCTTTGATCCATGTTTCTAAATAGCAAAAAAGTAGGAATTCTTTAATTTTTGGGTTATCCATTATTTTGTCAGCATATAACATAACAAAACAAATGAAATCAGGGTGAAAAAGAAAGAAAAATTGAAAAATGATTAGTCAATTTTACTTACGTCAGTGGTCGCGTTAGGCATATTAATACCACGTGACTTTGCGGAACTCCTGCGACACAACCAGTCGCGACCGGCGCTCGCGCAATACTGGAATGAATCCGTCAACTATCCTGCTTAAAATACACGGAAATTGGAAACAATAAGCCTTTATTAGTTTTCGAACATAGTCGATTTTAGCATGTGTGACATGTGACATACATAATATGTCTCCCGCGCGACCACTCTAGGGTTAACAGGTGCAGCTCGAAATGCTTATACTATACGCTTTTAAAATATTACTATGATTATTGAGGATAGTCATCATGTCATCAGTCATCAAGGCGTTGTTAACAAGTCGACCAAATATCGTTACAATAAAAAATTGCAATTGATATTTCAAATTTCATTTGGTGTTGATACTTAAGAATTTAATCAAGGATAAAAATAAAATCACCAAATACATTTAGCTACACAATAAAATTATATTTAATAAATACCATCGACACATTTATACATCATATTTAAATGCACGTATATTTGAGCGGTTACAAAGTCCCAACTCCCAGTTCCTTGGACGCATCACATTTGAGACACATAATGGTACTTCGTTAATTTAGATATTTACACGAAATAACACAATTTTCTATATTAACAATACAAATAAAATCATGTGACGTATGAATGTTTGTGTTTGGGCTTTGTGGGTTACGTGACTCTGCGCGCGCCGCTCTCGCCGAATAGGAATAGGCAGAGACGGTCCACTAGATACGCGAACACCATGTCTGCTATCAATACTTCTACTAATATCAGCCGATACTGAAACAATACAATATTCAATTTATATTCAATTCGATTCCCGCACAAGTCAAACATTTGTGTGCATGAACATGGATGTTTGTCTTGGTCTAGGTGTTTCTATGTATAATATGCATGTATTTACAAAAAAATAAATGTATATATGTATGTATATCCATTGTCTAGTACCCATAGTACAAGCTCTGCTTAGTTTGGGCTAGATGGTGTTGTGTGTATGTGATAGAATATTATATTATATTATATTATTATATTAACATCATGCCATTACATCGCCAAAGAATCAGTTTCACTAGTCTAATTTAGATTATATATAATATGTGGGTGGTTAGTCTTTGCGAAAAGTTGAAGGAATATATCATGAGTAACCCTGAACGTCTGAGAGTTCTCCTTAATGTTTAGGAAGATGAGTGAAGTCTGCCAACCCGCACTGGGCCACTGGCTGGGACTATAGCTCAACCTTTCGCAGACCGAGAGACCCGTGCCCAGCAGTGGAACAGTTATATACAGAGCTGATATTGTATTGTTAAGCCCAATAATAGATAGTCCGACCCAGGCATCTCTAGATTTGCATTAATAGCAACAAGATTAACAACAACAAGGTCGTTTTATACTTTAAGAACAACAGAAACAATTGTTATGCTATGTGTACTTTTTATAACCGTTTTACCAGCGGTAAATCACATTTATTCGAATGCTCTATAAAAATGTGTCACGTATTATTAAATATAAATTATTAAAATATTTTTAAAAGCAGAGGTTTTATGGCTTCCTGTATATATGGGTATTCACACATCTCTCTATGTGTCTTGGCTTGAGCGTAAAATCTCTTTGAGCCTTACATTTCACTCTTCCATATCACCGAATCATCTCAGAAAATGAATGATTCGCCACCATCTAATTATAGATCTTCTTACTTCGGAGTTTTTACAACCTAGTCTAGAACTCCGAATGCCAATTGCACGAAAACTTTGTAAAGTTCATATCAAACTGAATGTAACTTACATCAGGTGGGAAATAAACGATCTCGAACATATTGGAGAGATCGGGGATGATACCAGCAGCGAGTGCTAGCACAGCGCCACCAGATATCAATATACTGTACAGCAATGGCTTGTTGTCCTTCAGACCTTCCATGAACGGCTCTCCCTGAAAACAAAATTGATATTATTTAATACCGAAACAAAATAGTAGATTCCTAAAGAAATAGAAATCTGATCTACTATGTAGTATTTCTACTATTTCCTATGTAGCTTAGTAAAAGAAGTGAATAATAATGTAGATATACATTTAGGTCTCAAAGTAAACGTTTATATTAGACATCACCTGTACATATAGTTACGTTGTAACTAAGAAAAATGCATGTGAGTCTTTATAAGAGCTATACAAGCCAAAACTATTTTAAAATTTTCGTCTGTCTGTTTGTTTACACGTGCATCGCGCGAAATCTACTGGAGGTTTAATTTTAATTCTGGTGCATGATTCATCTCGATACGCGATACTTAGAAGCCAAAACAACAAACACATTTGGAGGGCGAAACATAAAATGAAAACAGTGTTCCCGAGTGAGAGAAGACACGAGCAAAAGCTAGTATAGAATGAAATGTAGCAGCAATAAATTCTCACCCTATAATTGATGGCGAAGGTGGATATTTGCAGCGACATAGAGATTATATACACGGTGCTGTTTAGAAGATCTGGCTGGAACTCGCGCTCCTCATCTTCAGCCAAATCCATGTCCAGTTTCACCTTGTTGTTTCTGGAAAGAAAGAAAGAAATATTGCAGTACGTCTTTGGTATCATCTAAAATGCCTAACGCCGTTAACGACAACTGTTGACATAGACTGACAGAGACGTCGAGTTCGTAAGAATATAGAGGCGGGAGAGAGGGCTAAAAAAAAAATTATCTTTAGTTATAAAGTTAGTAGATAAAAAATATCTATAGTTTTCCATCGTATAGTTAAAAAAGACTAACGAATATATATATATATTTCAAACAGTGCCAATAACACAGGGATGTGATATTATATTGGGGTGCTCAGTTCTATCGATATTGCCAATGGAGCCTTTCCAGAAACACTATCGGTAAGATAGAGTCGCCCGGGTATCTCCAGGCTTTATGAACTCGGCGCCAGTGTCGGCCAGTATCTGATAATATTAGTAATAGGTAAACGGACGTGTGCCCTATAATTTAACATCGCCATCATTAGAGGTCAATGCAGCGAGTGGCAATCTCACCAAGCTTAACAGAATCAATCTCACCAAGCCCAACAGAATTTATAAGTTGTAAATTGTAGAACGGCGCACAGTGTCTTATTTGATCATAGTTGCGGACATCTTTTGTTTATGTGTGTATGTGTGATATAATCCTACTAAAGCTATTAAAACTTTCCCGGCGTTATCTATTACATTTTTAAAGTTATTTAAAAAATCAAGAAATGCCCATAGAAACCATAGAAACGCATTTTCTTCTTCCCAGTAATAATTATTTTGTAAAAAAAAATATGGTATGATCGAAACCCGCTAAACGCATCTATATATCCACAGAAATTCAAATAATCAAGCACTTCTAGGTGACAAAAAAATATTTTCCACTATATCAAAAATAAAAACCTAGATTCTCCACAGATTAGCATTTTTTCTAAGACGTATTTGTTAAATATGGTAACAACTACTATCATAAAAAAAATCAGGCGCAACAAGCATAGGAATACAGAAATGTTCTAAAGTTTTAGGTTAGGGTTGTCACTAACCTACTTAATCGAAAAAAATATCGCACTCGAAAACATTACTGTTTTCAACATTAAAGGTTTCAACTTCTATTATCGCAGGCAGACTTTATACATGATGATTAATGGAAATAATCTCTAATTATGTGTGTAGGAAGTAACTACCTACTTACATCTTCAGTGAAGGATGTTATGTGGAATTGGGAAGAGGTCCACCCTCGTCAGGCAAACGCCAAAACCCAATTCCTATACATGCCATCTGGAGAAGTCTTTGCCGGCTCCATAACACCTTACCCCCCGGTAAGGTGTTATGGAGCCGGCAAAGACCCATGGCACCGAATTAAATAAAAAATTTTATGAAAACGAAAAAATTAAATGTTGATAGAATCAGACGACGAAGATTTTGCGTAATACTACTACTAGCTTTTGCCCGCGACTTTGCTCGCGTTAAGAAGGTATCCTGAGTTTTTCTTTGTACTCCTGACAACGTGTATGCTAGATTTCATGATGATCGGATTAGTAGTATAGGCGTGAATGCGTAACAAATAAACAAATTCATATTCGCATTTATTATGTTAGTTATAATTACATTGTCTGATTCTATTAAGGTTTCGAGTTAATGGCCCATGAACCCTCCCCAGCAAAACAGACTCCACAAAAACAAGTGATTTTATAAGGGTTTTCTTTACTTATCATCACAGAACATTAATTTATTCACTCTGATCTTTCAGTGACAAATGACAACCCTATTTCCATAGAAATAAACAAAAACTTAGAAACAACGTATCTCTCAGTTCCTGCTAGATAGATCTTTAGTTCTATTTTTTAATTTGTAAGTACTTTAATATATTAAGCATATTTGCTAAAAAGAAATGCTATTAAATTATAGTAAACTTTTAAATAATATTTTTTTTAAATTCACATTTCCATTTATTTTCTCTTTCTCGTTCAGTTAGGACCACGAAATTCATAATCCTTGTATATTTTTAATCAATAATCAAAATAAATTTATTTGCGAAAGCGATTTTCACCTATTTCGAGAAATAAAGATAAAATCATGTTTCTTGGAGTTCAATGACCTTACGATAGTAATGATTATATCTTTAAAATTAAGTGAAATAGCGAACCAGGTGTTTTTTAATATAACTATCTATAACTAAATCTCTCAAAATAAAGAATAAAATGAAAATGTCCGCTACTTAGACAACTTTTCACACTGTGCGACGTATTATGGCGGGGAATCGAATTAATTGTGGTCGTCTCAAGTATAACTGTATTTACTGATACTGTCTTCGAATCAAATTTACGTTTAGTTACCTGCCAGGCGAGCGTGATGTAGCTTCGCTTACTAAGTATATGAGACAGAGGAAGTGCACCGCGAACTGAGTGAGCACCGTCATTATTGTGTACAAATTGAAGATGTTCGGTAAAGGGCGCTGCTTTGATAGCTGTTTTAGAGGCTGGAAATAAATAAAATGTTGGTTAGTCCATGGACATTTTTGCTTTGTTGCATTGTCTTCGTAAATCATTCGCAAATAGGATAAGGCACTACAGGTAAATTATTGTTGGATCCAAAATTTATTTTTAATTAAACAATCTTATGATTGGCTGATTGAATTAGCAACAGCCAATCAATTTAATTGACATAAGTTTGATTTTAACTTGTTGTTGAGTTTTTCAGAAAGCGGGTGTAAGTAAAACTCATCCAGCACCTAGTATTTTCCATGGATCGCATTAATTGTTAAAAAAAGATTCTTCATAAGCAGTAAATTTACTCCAGCACTTGGTATTTTCCATAAGTCGCATTAATTTTTAACAAAAGTTTAAAAAGGACTACTCCTAGCTAACTAGGAATTATTCCTGTGTCGCGGGGGACTTAAAAACATTCAAACAACGGATACAAAGAACCACACAGACTCGGAACAACCATTTGTGGATCGAGGCGGCCACTTTAACCATTACGCCATCCGTTCAGTCAATCAATGCAATAAATCAAATAATACAATATTGTAAAATAAGAATTAAACTACTAACCTTCGATCTGGATATGAACAAGAAACATGACGCAAGTAGTAAGCTCTGCAGGGTAGCTTGAGTATCGCTGAACTTGATGCCATCGAGGTACAGAACTGACTGTGAGTAAGCTAGGATCAGTGCGTTTAACGCCAAGATCTTGAACATCTGCAGTGTAGTCACCAGTGTGCAGCGACCTTGCTTGATTATGTGGCAAACTGGTGACAAAAATGTGTTATACGAGATTTTGATACTATTAAGAAATTAAAGCACAAGTTGGCTTGAAGTGAAAAGCGGTTAGAAGAGCGATCTATAATGCACGATGGAATTATTGTTTAGATTTATATCTTTACGATTATAGAACTAGTGAAACTTATGTGACGTATATGCTCTAGTAATGGTAAATATCGAATGAACATTCAAAAGTTGATCTATTCTGCTACATAACATTCGATCACTTATTCAAATGCGATAGCCGAATAACAATCAAAAAGAATAGAATTATGATTGTATTCACAATCATAATTTTATTGATACGGTATTCACCGATGAGCTACTATTTAATTATTTTGATGAAGACATCGCCATGTTTCCAAATGTATTCAAATAATGAATCACACTAAGATGAAAGCTGGTTCGCAGGCAACAAAAATTTGTTAGCTTCTTCACAAAACAAATGGGCATACACTCATTACGCCATTAATATAGATTTATCGTGACAATGTATTTTTTCGTGTCAGTTTAGGCACGAAAAAATAAATTGTAGATACAAAACTTGAGTAAATTGAACATGATGAAGCAAAAATATCTGGAGTTTTGTTGATATAAAAGATAAATATTAAAAAAGTACACATTCCATTTAATTTGGAGATTAAATTATTTATAAGTAAAGTTCAAATAATACTTAATGAATCGTCATGCCTAGACAAAAGGTATGAAGTAAAATATAATTATAATTCTTGGCACCATGCGACGAAATTATATTCAATGAATTGTATTCAATGATTAAAAGAATATATGCTATAACTACAATAAGTTCGCATTGACTACTCTGTATGCAAATGCAAACTACTTTAACCTAGCAATATGAAATGCAAATAGTTGCCAAACGAAACAAAAAATCTAATAAAAAGACTTACTGCAAAATATACTGGAAAGCCGACTGGTAAAGGGTGCAGCCACACTAGCGTCTCCCAACCTCACGAGCTGCGGCTGGTCCTCTTCCTCGAGCTCCTTGATGGCCTTGCGCAGGCGCGCCGCCGCCTCCGCGCGCGGGTCGGCGCGCGCGCCCCCGCGCCGCGGCGCCTCCTCCAGCGCGCGCTCCTCGCGCGCTCGCTCCCGGGGGCGCTCGGGCGCGTTCGCCAAGATAGCCACGCCCACCTACGACATCATCATATTGTTGAAAACATTTGTCTTTCGACCATGTAGTCAACGAATTTAAACGATCGTTATTATGTTTGATGAATGTAGACAATTTTGCGCCGGACGTGCTATTATTGAAGCAAAAGAATCTACCGATATAAAGTTAAATAAAATACATATATGTATATCAGTTGCTATTATTTACTCTTCAAGATTAAATTAATTTTAAGCAAAATATAAGGTGATATGAAAAATATATAGTGTATTTAAGAAATCGCAGTCACATTATTTTAACTTCTAATTTAAGCGTATGTTTTAACAGTACTTAGAAAATCATAGTCTTAGTAAATCATTAAATCATATTTATATACTCACGTCAGCATGCTTCAACGCTCCGACATCGTTTGTACCATCGCCGCACATGAGAGTCACGTATCCGAGAGATTTCAGCGTCACTATCACAAACTCCTTCTGCTTGGGTGCGAATCTCGCGAACACTTTAATATGAGGCATCAACTCCATCAAGAATGTATGATGATGTTCATTAAGGAATGTCAGACCTTCTCCAGTTATACACAAATCAAATTTCGAAGTCAACTGCCTAGATGTCTTGAAAGGATTCACTGGGAGATCTACTTGATCATCTATTGACTTCCATCCCCACAAATTATCTCGTTGCGACAGTATAAGCACTTCAGGTTTCTGAGTAAACTTCAATTCTTTAGCCACATGACACGCCGTCAACGGATTGTCACCAGTGATCATCACAACGGAATGAGAAGCGTGCAGGATTTCTGCAATAGCTTTCTTAGAATCATTCTTCAGTGGGCAGGAAATAATTACAAAGCCAACAAAAGTAAGATCAGTTTCTATATCCTCTCGGGACATGTCTCTTATTTCTTGAGAAGTTAATTTTCCTAAATTCCTATAACCTAACGCCAGAACTCTTGCGCCTCGCCTCGACAGAGTAAGGTAAACATGATCGTAATGACTAGGTACCTCTTTCAGCATACCCTTAACAGTTTCCGGTGCACCTTTCACACTGCTTATGTAGTGGGTTTCCATAAAACCACGCTCGTTTATCTGATAGCCAGCGATGACAGACATTCTTTTAAGGGCACTTGAGAAATGATTTCTGTGAACTATCTTGAGGCCTGGCGATTTTCCTTTCTTTGGCACAACAGCGTCTCCTTTGGTCAGATTCCACTCTGCTGCCTTTAGAGTAGCTTTTTCTAAGGGATCTCCTACTATACCATCGTCAAGTTGAACTAGAGACTGGCATGACGCTAACACTTGTATAGTCTCCATTGGAGCTTGGGATAGTGGAATGACTGTAGCATCGGTGTGGTCGCCAATACCAGCCACACCTTCTACAACTAAATTATCACTTGTAAGTGTACCAGTCTTATCAAAACAACAGATTTCTACTTTTCCAGCGAATGGTATCCTGAATGGTTCCGTACAAAATACAGCTAGCTTAGACAATGATAACAGTGAAGTGTTCACTGCTAGGGACAACTCTATAGGTAATTCTGGAGGCACAACTGATGTCAATATGAGGGTACATTCCAAAAATAGCATGTATCTGTTTCTCTCGGTATCCTCGCAGCCCTTGATCCACACATAAGCAGCTGCGGCAATCGCGAAAATAAGCAAGAATAAGATGAAACCAAATGTTTCAAGATTATTAGCTGTGACCCTCTTCACACCGAACAAAATTGTCCTTAATAGTTTTCCCTGAGATGTGTTAAAACCATTACGAATAACATAGCCAATGCATCCATTATCAGGGGCTTTCAGAGATGTCGAGGCACTTTTGCTAGGCGAGGAATGTTGAACGATTTTGGTGCCACCAAACAACATGTGCAATTTGCCATCACCTTCAGGATCTAAATTTAGTTTTAAATTCTTTTCGGTTTCTACAGCTTCTTTCATTTGCGGCACGCTCTCTCCAGTCAACATGGATTCGTCAACAATGCATGAACCTCTTAAAAGGACAATGTCACATGGTACTAAGTTTTCATTGAGAGACCTTGTAAGGGACACTATGTCTCCTGGTAGAAGATGATCACTCATTATTTGGCGCCACCGCCTGTTCCTATAAACGTTGATGTTATAAGGTTTGTTCCCCATCTTTCTTATCTCGGCCATGTTTCTTAATTGCTGTTGAACGAGCGTGCACTCAAACATGACAAGCATCACTAGAGTAAATATAGAATAATACCAATATTTGTCTAAACACCACAGTGCTACACAGAAAACTTGGAATACGAAAAATGGTGCTGTTGCTCTCTCCTTAAATAGTTCCATAAATTCTGGGACAACCTGAAAGGAAAATGTTAACATTATTAGAAATACATAAAGATCTGTGTATGATGCAACTATAGGTGTGTGTTCACTGTTTACAAACATGTTAATGTTTTGAAATGATGCTTTCAATGGTAGTTTTGTATCAACCTATTTATTATTTATAATAATACATAATACATAATGTTTTCATAGCTTTTAATTAACCATGTCAAAAATCTTTCAAAATGTGTAGGAATGTGTAACCTTGAATAGCTTTAATTTCAATAGGTAACAATTGTGTAAATTTAAGACAATCCTTTGTTTATGTTTATTGAAATAAACATACACATAAAAAGTTAAAAGAAGCTGTAAACTAATGTTTTCTTTTGGCTTGATATGTAACATTTGTAACCTGAAACTGACACTTTACTTAGAATAAATTCCTGAAATTTTAACATCTTCTATATGAATGCTTGAAAGTTTACCTAACCCTTTAAAATAAATACTTTAGGCAACTTATTACTTGCCTAAAGCATTGAATATTAAGCACCTGTGCTGATAATTAACAAAAGATATAAATATTAATGAAGTTGATAATAAACTGTGCTTAAGTATTATGCATTGAATATATTATATTGTAAGGTCAAATTTATTTTACAATACTAGTTGTGTTGCAGAGTTGGAACAAAACTTATATTGATATGATATGCTCAAGAATAGAGCCTGGAAGTCATTATTAGAATTATAAATATGTAAATTTAAGGTGAATGAGAACTGATATCTAACTATTTACTGTCCAACCTGAATCTGAACTTGTCGAAACAAAGTTTTAATTAATATTATATTTTCTGATGCAAAACTTCAAAAGTTGCATCCTGTGACTTATATATAACTGTTCAATCTATCATTATTAATTGTTGAATTTATTGCAGCAATAATGATAAACAACAATATGACCAATTGTGTTTATTTTCTTACCTAAGTTTTCTAGTTGTTGTCTAAAACCATGTATTGCCATATATGTAAAATGAATATCTATTTTTAAATGACTTTAAACAGAAAATATGTTGATCTAATAAAACTGTAATCACTAAGATTAAAGTGTGGATATAAATATAGCAAAGAATATTAAAAATTTAACTGCAGTGGCAGATCAATGTAAAGAGGTACATTGCTGCGCTTTCAATTTAATTGTTCTATTTCTTTACTATTACTAACATGAACAAAACATAAAACACAATATTATCATGGTGTTTTATTTGCAGTAGTCATTTTATATACCTAACAAAAATGTCAAGGAAATTATTAGTATGTCCACTCTCTGTGCAAGAATGTATTCTATTATATCAATAGGACAACAATGTATATTGTGCATGCATGAATATACTTCATCAAGTGTCTCTAATAATAATGTTTAAAACAAAAAATAATCAGTAGTTTTTTGTTTATTAAAATCTTGCAAAAGCATTAAAATTTTATCTTTGCTTCAAATATATCCCTTTCTGTATCAACATATTATTATGTATGTAGTTTATAAAGAAAAGTATTAAACAATAGTTTACCATTATCATTTCATTTCGTCCAAATTCCTTCTCAGCAATATCAATAGCTTCATCGTCAGTATACCCTTTAGAGTCCATGTACTCTTCATATGACTTGTTGGTAGGAAACTCAATAGTTTGAAATGATTTCTTTCCCCAGTCATAAAGGTATTTGCTTTTTTGAAATATGAACCAAACATCTGGATGTGTGCTTCCCTTCTTGATGGACTAAAAGGTACGAACAAACAGTTTGTACAATATAGGTAATTAAAATTATTAAACTGTTTATCAAATCTAAGTCGTAGCGAATACCTTTGTATGATGAAGTTTGACAATTTCAGAAAATCCATTATTTGATGTCGGTACAACTTTCACGATGTCAGCATTAATAGGATCCTTAACCTAAAATTAAAAATTATTCATTTTCTTAATTAGTAAATTAAAATTTTAAAATTAATCAATTAGATCAGTTAAAAACATAGTTACTTAAATTTTTCTAGGACTTACCGAGGCACAGGAAAGAAAACACTGGATGTGTACGCTCCAGTAGCAACAGAGGCAAACAAGTATTTGTATAGAGGCAACTACTGCCACAGTCACGAAGCCTGCCTCAAAATTTTCTTCAAAACCATACACAGCGATCCATGAATAAAACACGACTGGGTAAATTATCAAAAAAGGCAGTACAGTCCCTTGTAGAACAGTCGGAACCGGCTTAAAAAGCTGTGTATATTGAACTAAATCGTCTAATGACGACTGCATCTTATTGGATACCATAATACAAATCTATTCCACTATAAACTCGTACTATTTTAATACTAATTGTTTTAGTTAACTTTTCATAATACAGGTATACATATTTTAGTGCTCCTTCAAAAGAAACTAATTTAAAATATAAATATAATTCGATTTTATCGAGTTTACTCAAGTTGACAGATTGACAATCAGGAGAGGGACAGAGGGGGAGAGAGACGAAGAGAAAAACCGGAAACAGCGTGCTAAACAGGAGCATGCGTGTCACGAACCATTCCATTTAAAGCAAATATTATTTACATGTTAAAATTGAAAATTATTTTATTACCTTCTTTTATAAATTCGAAAATCTTTTAAATTATTGCTAATTATTATTTTATAAACATATTATTTAATAATAATAGTATATAATTATGCAGAAGCTACCAAAGAGTATAGTTGTATGTAGTTTATCAGCCAACAGATTTTGTGTTATTTAAGCGAATATTAAATGACCAATAAATTGCTTCCTTGGCTAATAAAGGATAGAATATAAGAATATTCAATGTAAGAACGTGTAAGATGGTTAAGCAGAAGTAATTACATAAGCATCTTATCCCTAAACTCGTAAACATAACAGAAACCTATCTTTACTTAACTTGTGTCAGGGGGGCCAGTCAGTACAGACCGGCGACATTTCGACCCAGTGGGATCTTTTGTGTCGACTTCCCCAATAACGACTGCCATAGATATTCATGGCAGCCAGGACCGACAGCTTAACGTGCTCTCCGAGGCACGGAGCAGGCGATAATTGTCAATCAATACGCACATAATTTCGAAAAGTCATATAACTTCCGAAAGTCAGAGGTGCGCGACGTGGGTTCGAACCCGAGACCCTCTGCATTGCAGTCTTTTAGTCTCCCCACTGAGCTATCGCTGCTCTCTAACAGAAACCTAATTGCCTGGCGTTTTAAATATTTAGTAGCCTTAATTAATTTTCCATTTCATATCAGTATTTTATAAAATTTATAAAATAAATGATTTAACACTAAACCAATAAATAGCTTTAATTGAATTATCCTTGAATCATAATCGCTGTCTTTGGGCTCTATGATATGCGTAACAAGTAGTACCTAAATTTACCTAATTATTGCAAATCGAGGTATTAAATTGGGCATCTAATTGAGGCTTTGTCGGCCTCGATGGCGTAGTGGTTAAAGTAACCGACTGCCACGCCTGGGGTCGCGGGTTCGATTCCCGCACAAGTCAAACATTTGTGTGCATGAACATGGATGTTTGTCTTGGTCTGGGTGTTTCTATGTATAATATGTATGTATTTACAAAAATATATGTTTATCCATTGTCTAGTACCCAAAGTACAAGCTCTGCTTAGTTTGGGCTAGATGATGTTGTGTGTATGTGGTAAAAAATATTAAATATTAAAATACGTATAAAAATCTTAATTATCTATAGTGTGCTTAAAACAATTTGGGGACTGAGACGATAATTAAACCAGACTTCATACACACCAAGCACAATACTCTGTACCGCTGGCCCACCGAGGCATTATATAGTGTTTTATCTATGCACCGAAGCGGCCATAAATTTAGCAATGTTGTACAAGACTGTCGCCAGACTTACACAAAATAAATCCTTGAAGAAATATGGAAATATAATATGTATAGAAGAATATATTTTGTAATTTTAGCAGATACATGAAAACCCGTTAATCTGTCAGTCATTTTTTCTTCGGAAAGATACCGCAGATTTCGTTCTGAAACAAACTTTTGTTTTTGTCACGGATTGTCAATAGTGTCAAAAAAATGCGTTAGCTGTCAATTTTGTTTTACTGTACTTGTCAAGTTGTCATTGTTGTCAATTTATTCGCGCCAAAAGTTTGTGTACTTAGTACTACGTTCAGTGTGTAAAATAATTTGATTCAGTTAATCCTTGTACTAAAACTTGATATGGATTTAAATATAAGAAGAAAGTCTACAAAAGTTGCACTTTCAGGTAGTCTGGTTGAATTATATCCTCATGATCTTCAGATGTATAAGATCCCACCTTTAGACAACATATCCCTTCAAGAATTTGAAAGCTTAGCTTTAGAGAGAGTCACTTTATTGAGAAGTTTAGCAACAGCAACTACGCTTAAAGGACTTCGTATATACTCAGAAGAATGGACAGAATATATTATTGGAGAATTAAGAAGTCAAGGATTAAAATATTACGCTAAGCTTTGTGAAAAGTCAGCATGCGGCGTCACCGAAGCAGACTTGCAAGCTAGACGTAAAGATCACATTGCACATTTCATCCTTCGATTAGCATACTGTAGAACTGAAGAATTGCGACGCTGGTTCATTGCAAGAGAATTGGAATTGTTCAAAATGAGATTTGCTACCATGAGAGGTGAAGCAGTCGAGTCATTTTTCAAACTAAATAATCTTTGTTACAAAAATATTAGTGATGAAGAAAAAGTCGAAATTATGCATTTCCTAAGAGAGTCTACTCCATATCCAAATATAGATAACATGAAATTTTATAAAGTGAAGTTCTATGAAGTATTAGATTTGGTAAAGGTAAGAAAAGTTTATCTTAGTGGTGGCTATGCTTACATCCCTCATAAGGACTTTATATCGGTCCTAGCTGCTCAGTATAGGTCTCAACTAAAGCAAAGTTTGGCAATAGCTTGTCACCACTTGGGTGAAATTGAACAAGATGAGAGATTAGTAACTTTATTGAAAGGATTGCATCAGTCATACTCTGGCAATGACTACAGTACTGCCAAAGCAGTAATTCCTATTGAAAGCCTTGACTCTCTTTCTGTGAAGTCATTCCCATTGTGCATGAGACAACTACATGAGCAATTAAGACTAGCACATCATTTAAAACATGGGGGTAGATTACAGTATGGATTGTTTTTAAAGGGGATTGGAGTGACTCTAGAGGATTCTTTAAGGTTCTGGAGAGAAGAATTCACCAAAATAATGGAGCTTGATAAGTTTGAAAAACAGTATGCTTATAATGTCAGGTATAATTATGGTAAGGAGGGTAGTAAGAAAAACTATTCTCCGTTTAGTTGTTTGAAAATCATAAATACAACTGTTGGCCCTGGTGATTGTCATGGATGTCCATATCGTCATTGCGATGTTAGCAATCTAAAGAATAGATTACAAGGATATGGCTATGATGCACAAGGTTTGTATTACTTTTGTTATCATTCATATGGCTAGCACATATATGTGTGTATTATTTATGCAATGTATATGTAACATATAATCTCTGAATGAAAATAGCATTGTGCCATATGTGGATCAGTGTCTTGGAATAGAAGAGATAATAGCTTGTTGCTAATGCTCCACAAAAGATCCCTCCCAAAAGTACAGCATCTTGTTACCGTTCAACATCTTTACTCTGCATTCCAATGATATTCAGCTGCAATCTGCTGTAGGGCAGTTATTTCCTAAGTTGACAGCTCCATGTGTGAGTTATTTTCCTAAGTTGTTGAGAGAATATTTTAGATAAGTTGGACACAATGGAGCTGTTCCATTGTGTCTAACTTATCTGAAATATTATCTCTCTATTCAGAAAATGAGATCCTTATGTAACCTATGTATGTTTATATTTTCATAATACCTTATGATATGTCCTTTGCTGAAAACATCCAATTGTCGCCGATAATCACTTTTAAGTGTTAAGAATAGTAAAATAAGGTTTAAAGTGGTGCGCACTTAGTGGTTCATATCCGAGCTGCTGGTAAATAGAGGTACACAATATAGCGGCTCGTATGTAAGCTGCTGTCAAAGATTATGGTCATATTAACTTACTAACTTATCTATTAAAGATGCTGTACATAATATTGATTTACACATATTAAGTATTTTAACTACTAAAATTGGACCGTGTTGTGCAGAAAATCATTTATCTATAAGTATGAAGGTCTTTTGAATAAACATCAAGTAATGCAAAAATCTATATTCAATTCTTTATAAAACTATATGCATAACATGATGTAGTAGGATAACAGTTACAAGAAAAATGAACTTATGTTTTAAATCAGCAAAACTTTTATTTATGTTTTTGTGGATTGGATCATTTCTGCACAACATGGTCCAATTATGAGAGGATTTATTAAGAATAACATAGTGTTTGTTTTTACAGCAATCAATGAAATTATAGATGTGACTAAGAAGGGTCATTTCCAAGTAGCATGCAGTAAATACTTTGATGCCATACATCATACTGACTTGGGCCTAGGAATTAACCATCCAAACCAATACTTTGAAGAAAGTCAGAAAATTATTAAAGGAGATGTCAAAGTAGAAATAAAAAAGGAAAAGAAAGTTCCAGCCGTTAAGAAGGAGATTATTGATGATATGGAAGAGATGGACTTTGATGAAGCTATGTAGCCTAGTTGGATGTTGTTGATATAGTTTTGACTGGAAAAAAATGGATGATTTCAGATTCTTTATAGAATTTTAGTTAACTTTTGTGCATTAATAAGTGCTGCTTAATGTAGATAGAAGGGTTTGTTCCCACTTGTTCTATAGAGAAAAAAAATCTCATTTGTTCTACCATAAAACTGTTTTCTTTGGTAGAACAAATGAGATTTTTTTTCTCAATAGTTCAATAATATTAGGTTTTACAAAATAGTAGAACTAATGGGAGTCTTTATCCCCACTTGTTCTACTTGTTCTATTCCTCAGTTCTATAGTAGAACTAATTGGAGTTTTGGACGCGGGGCTCCTATTTCTGGGTGGCTTTACAAAAGAGAACCTAACACAACCTACCGCTTCCGAGTCGGAATGCTCTGCACTGACGTTATACTAGTGAGAACCTAAACTCCCATTAGTTCTACCATAGAACTGTTTAGTAGAACAAGTGGGAACAAACAGACAGGAGAAGACAACCACAAACCAGTCTAAAAAGACAAATTAAATATTTTTTTTAGCTACTTGCAGTAATACATCATACTTTGATATTTACAAAGTAAACTGTTCATACCGTTCAAATTACATTTTTCATGAGATTGCCAAGTGTTTCAATCTAAGCCGTGAGATGTCTGCCTGATGTCAGGAGATAATATAATATAAATACTTTGGCATATTGAAGACATTAATTGCCAGGCAAGAGACATCAATGGACAGACCATTGTTAATTTCAGCATGCTTAGAGTAGATGCAAACATGTCTGTCTACCGATTGGTTTTCACCTCTTTACTATACAGGTGTCCGGAAATTAATGGATAACCTTGAAATGTCTTATAGTAGAACTGATGGCCGTGCAGAAAAAAATTCATTAGCTAGTCATATTTTTGACTGTCTATCTCTCAGCTTAATTAGTGTTTAATAATAAAACAACAAAAAACCGATGGAATTCATTTATTTGGTCGTAGTGTACGAAAGTTAAATATGGTACTAAAAAAAATCATATCTCAGGTAGTAGTTAGGATAGATTTTTCATATTTTTCATTTTTCTGAACAGCCATTTCTACTATAAGACATTTCAGGGTTTATCCATTAATTACCGGACACCCTGTATAATGTAGCATAAAACTAAATACTAGATTTTTTTAAATATATTTTTATGTACAATGTTTTCTTAGATCATCTTAAATAGAGCTACATAAGAATAGTTGTATATATTAATAAATAACATGGCAAGCATGTCAAGGCAACACCTTTATGTTGTAAGATGAAACATTAAAATTACAATATTATATTTTCATAAGATTTTTATTTATTTAATTTAATATATAATTATATATCTATTTCCGTTTAACGTACATAGCCTGACGAGCCAAATTACCACAATATAAACCACATATAAAAATTAAACCTATAATTGAGATCCCTACAACTAAAAAGTACTTCTTAGATGGTGAAGATGATATTTCATTATACATATCGCCAAAATTCTCTATGACGTTCAACTGGAACAGAAATAAAACATATATTAGAACAATATTTAATAAATCTATAAACATGGAGATTTATAAGGTGACCATATACTTACAGCAGCTACATGCTTATACATTTCTAGCCTATTTGAGAGTGCTTTTTGACATTCTGACTCCAATTTCCTTTTATTATCATTGAGAATAATCTTCAGACACTTTAAACCTGCCAAAATAATTTTTTTACTATACAAATCAAGAAGAAAGCTAGTAAATATGTTAGCCCTGTCTTATGTATTACTAGTTAGAGAAGGACGCAAAGTAGGTACCTATGTATATGTATGAGAAATTTTAATTTTTCCTAAAAGTGTGCAAGTACATCAAATTACAGCACAAGTCACACTTACTACAAAGATGTTGAATTTCTAGGCTATTAATGGCTAGAATGGCAACACCGTAAGTGCAAGATCTCCAAAGTGGTTATAAATTGTACTGTTGAGAGTAGCTTATAACTTAATACTTTCGCTTGGTCCAACAATTACATAACCTAGTTATTATTTAAATTAGGTAGTAAAAATGTCTAGTATTTATAAACCACTATTAATGGTATCCTGTTAACTATAATATACTATGTGTAGGTAATGCATAGCCTAAATAACCTACACATTTATGTAAGTAATTATATGTCATAACTTACGTCTGCCAGCCCCATGTTCCAAGTCCTTACAATACTTCAATAAGTCGAAAGCGCAAGCTCGTTCCAGCAGTGGGTCTGCTTCAATATCCACTTCAGTTTCTTCTATTATTTGTGCAACTTCTCGCGCACACTCGGCCGATACTATTTTATGATTCAAGAGAGCGTTTTTTAAACATTCTTCAACCTATAAAAGTAACAGAAATATTTTTAAAGTACTTGTATATATTGATTTTTATAAACGGGAGCTGTATATAGCTGTATATAAGCTGTATATAATTTATAAAAAAGGAATTGGTTTTGTTACATTGAAATGGTGAACACAAAATAATCCAGTCTTGCGGGAGCAAGTAGAGGATCGCACCAATTTTTGTCCTATGTCGGGATCGAACCCGAGCCACTTAGTGGCAAAGCGACTATTTAAACCATTATGCCATCAATTAAATAAACTATTACTGCTAACAGATGGCAGAGTGACGAATAATGCTCTGTAAACATTTATATTTAGATAACAGTTTAAGTATATTTTCAGACAGATTTTTTGTTTCTGTATGTTAAAATAAAAATATTTAACGTTATAGATACTTATTATTAAATAGAAACATCATTGAACAATCAAGTGTGTGAAGCACTATATACTCAAACCAAGAAGTAGCGTAAGTCCCACATAGATTGATTAATGTGAGTAGGTACTACATATTAGTCACGTCAATGAACATTTAATTACCTATTGTATGTTCTGCACCCAACAAACACTAGTAGGTATGAATAAATACAATTGGGTAATGGCACGGTAATTATTATAATACAGTACTCCAACTTCATACAAACGGACGAAACGCTAGCTATACCTACGCGCCTCGATCTCGGGGTGCGCTCGCGGCGCAGACAATCACGGCTGTACCGCAGTGTCGAACGGACGGTGTGTTGTTTTTTTAACAATAACCGCGCGATTTTTTCTCTAAAAATCAGTTAATATGACGAGTAGGAAATATTGTGCTGTTTTTGGTTGTATGAATTCGTCAATAACGCATCCAGACATAAGTTTTTTTAAATTACCTGGTAACTCTGAAAGGTAAGACTATAAAATAATTTTACTTACTAGTAGGTAGGTACATAATGTGTGTCTTTTTAATGGATAAGTATTTCCTTTTATCTCACGAAAAAAAAGGTGTTTGGATTAATAAATAAAGCGAATAGAGTAACGGAAAGTTATTGAGACGAGTGAAATAGGTAGTTATATGCGGTTCTGAATGAATCATGATACGGTAGGTACCTACCTACTTACGCTTGTATTAAAACTTCGGTGCATGTGTGTTTTATTAGTTTGCATAATTCAAAGTAAAGACGTGGTATTTTATTATTAATAATATTTGTTTATTATCTGTGTGTATGAATAATACTAGAAAAAAAAATTTACCGTCTGTGTGACATTAGATAGTTTTCGAAATTTTCACAAAGTGTTTCTGCTGCTACTATAACGTGTATACCACTAAAAACTGGTTTTTTTTTCTCGGTATTAACAACAACAGCTAGACTCATATATAATATTTAGATGTTTGAGGGTTGTGATTTTGAAACATTCGTAGTCAGCTGTTCAGCTTTTTAATAATTAATTAATTGGTGACCAAAGAATTTTTGTTTTGCGTTGTTGCGAGTTGTAGGTAGGTACCTAATTTATAGAGCTAGCGATGCATTACCGGTATCATCCAACGAAATATCAAATACAGATTTTGAAGAATTTTCCAGCATCCAAATTACTAGTTCGGATTACAATCAGCTTCATATACCAGAAAAAAAATCACTTTTTTATATTTGTGGGTATCTTCTTAAGCGTTGTTTGGAGAAACATGATGATTGTCATGCTTTGAAATCGTATGTGAAACCCGATCAAAAAAGCCACAATTTCAGCTCACAGAGTCGGTATTTAAGGTACCGGGACTACAGTAAGATTAATTCGTGAACTTTTTTGATTGTACCCAACGACGATTTTGTGGAATATATAGAAAAAATGAAGGAAATATTCCGAAATTCACTTAAAACCAAACATGTAAATAATTGTAAAGTAGATGCAGGTATCTATAACCAAGTAAAAGATATTCCATTTTCTCCACCTTGTCCATGTTTCCCAAAACAATTTTTAATTAAGCTTTATATAAGAATGCGGATTTATTATACTTCAAAATTTAACAATAAAGCATTTCGTACGTCTCAGTCGAGGCGCAAATATTTTTCAGTCGCAAATTTATAAGATCGATTTGTTATTAAGTCTTAAATCTAACATAAACATGTTTTTTTTTTATTAAATCTACCTACAAAAAACAATATGCATTTTTATTGAACACTTCCTATTCCATTCACAAAGAATTTTATTTGTTTAAATAAAATTAAACATATTTACAATCACGAAAATAGATAGAAACTCTAAGTAGGCAGATTTAATTAAAATGCCGTAGGTGGGCAGCCCTATCGCTTGTTTACGTACCGCACGGCTGTAGGCATTTATTTCAAGGATACGGCCGAGTTACAATACTGTATATATATATACTGTGGTAATGGTCTATATGGGTTGATTAAACTCAATCAGCTCATTTAGAATGTAATAATTCATTGCTAGTGCAATTTGTTACAGATTTTATTATTGTCACTGCCATGACTGCCATGACTGCATTTCATGGCATAATATTATTTTATCCAATTTCGCATTTTTGGTAGATGTGCCATATTGCTAGGTGTGCGTTGTGCTTATGTTCGCGAATGTGAGTTTAGAGGGTTAAACAGTCTTACAGCAGTACATCTTAGAGTGCTCTGTGGGCAGTTATAAGGCCGCGCTTTATTAAATAATTAAACAAATCGCTATCCAAACCTATACTCCACTTGGTTAGGTACTTAACTAAAGGTAAACAATCTTGATGTGTCTTTTTATTTAAAAACTCAGTTTGGAAATAAAATGCTGCTAAAGATCAATGTAAATACAACAATAACGATTACTAAATCTATTGAACCATTAGTTTAAGCAGTAGTTTATTTGTTTAATATGTGTTATTGTAAAAGTCACATCAAGATTGTTTATCTTTAGTTAAGTACCTAACCTAATGGAGTATACAGGGTTTGACGTAAATAATTTTTGCTATGCTTAAATTGTATACCATTTTCAGACCGTAGGCTACCCTGGCTTAGGAAAGCGATTTTCTTACAGCCTGGCCTCAGGACTACTACCTACTAACAGGTTATCCATTATTTACGATAGACCCTGTAGATGTAATCACTCTTTTATCTAAAAATATTATTATTATAACTATAAGATATAAATTTTGGCATTTATATTTTAGTTGTTCCCCTCTGTGGATGAGCAAACAATGATACACAATAAATGACACTAAATCCTTTTTCGAATATTAATAAATGGTTTTATGTTATATTCCTATGATCATGCCATATTGAGAAAGTGATTTTATTAACTATTTTAATACACTATTCAAGCAAACATGAGACAAAATGTAAACATCTTCTATTCGTACATTATATCTAATATTTGGAATTTAATTATCTGATATGGTATATTTGTGTCAAGTATTGTTGAAAGAGGTAAAGTTAAGTTTTCTAACATTAATTGTTACCTGTCCATCAGCACTTGTTATATCATTTGGCACAGCACAAATGGTCTGTATTTCTGCTTTGCACAATTTGCCCAGCAGAGGATCCAGTCTAAAATTCAATGCTTGTTCTTTCAATACATTTGCTAACTCATTTTCACAAGGTGTTGATAATTTAGATTCCCTGAACTTCTCTTTCAGACAGTACAACATTTTTCCCTGCAGCTCCATATCTTGTGGTTCTTTTGCTGAAATTAGGAAAATGTAATTAAAGTATAATAATAAAGAAACAAACCCAAAAACTCAAATGCATATTTACATTGGTGTCTAGCGATTTTATGAAAGGTTTTTATACCAATGATATCTGAACAAAACTTAGTGATATCTGCTTTACAAGCAATTTGCAAATTGTTGTTAAATCTGTAGTCCATGTTTTGTTCAATCATTCTGTTTACAATTACGACTTTACAGTTCTCATCAAATACTGCCTCTTGACGATGTGCCTAAAAATAAATAAGAGATAAATATTGCAGACATTAATGTATACTAAAAGACAAGCATTTGAAAAAATAGGAATATTCGGTGACTAATAAAATAGGTCCTTATTATGAAGCATTGAAACTAATGCATATAATAATAGGCAATAGATAATAAGTTATTTTATATAAGATGGTGAAAGAACTGTGCGTAACAAACAGACTTATACTTCTTGGTGTGCTGATAAATTTGCTAAAAATAGCACATATACATAATTGATAACCTCTTTTGTAAAATATTACCTTTAAACAATCCAATATATTTGATGCGTCGGTATTGTGACAATATAGGTCTATCATATCATTACAGCTAGTAACCAAATGATAATCAATAGCATTATCTGTGAATTCCTGCTTTCTAACAACAAATATTGCTTTTCTGCAGCCGTCTGACAACTTTCCTTTAGCTGTTTGGAGACATTCTAAAGCAGCTGATTCGCCATGTGGCACACTGGCACAGTGTAATTGCAGATCATTCTTACAAGCCTCTTTCAATTCAGGATCTAAGTCTATATTTTCCTTCTGTTGAAAGAGTTGCTGTCTCAGCTGTTGTCTGCAATCCTTGAATATAGTATGTTTCCTCTTTGATATTGTATCATTTCTTACTATCTCGCTCAAGCATATGACAACCTGGCTTTTAGTTTGTGCTTTTGGACAAAATCTTACTACATAAGACTTGCAAGCATTTTTGAATTTTCTTGTAAATCGATAATTCTTTAGTGAGATCAATTGCTCATGTTCAATAGCAGCACGACAATTTACATTTGTTTTAATTTCTGGTTCATTCTTATGAGAAATCAAACAGTCCATTATGTCATCCTCTTCCTTCTTACTTTTAAGCTCTGACGAACATAGCCTCTCTATAGGAACTCTACAATTAATGTTTACTATGGCATTCAGTTCAATATGGCCACTTTGTGTCTCAGTAAAATTAGTGACAATTTCTCTGCATTTTGGTTCAAGCTCTTTTATTTTGCTTTGTAAGCAAGATATTTCTTCTCCTTTACCAGTATTTTCAAAACATAGATTTATTAAGTCATCCATGCAATAATCTTCTATATCTGGCATCAAATCTACACTAATAGCTCTCTGTCGCATCACTCGTCTCACTTGCGCCTCGCAGCCTGGCTTTAGTTTACCTCTGATGTCAGGGTTATAAGCATAGTTATACAAGCATGGTAATATCAAGGGATCTTTATCAGATTGTTGCTCATTGAGATCTGCCCACTGTAGTTTAGCTTTGCACACAGTAACAGCATCATATTTGCAAGCCTTGTATAACTGAGGATCTAGCTTAAAATCTCTGGATATGAAATATTGTATTTGCAACAGAGCAGACTCACAGTCATTGCTCATCTGATTGGTGCCTAACTTTTCCATGAGGCATGACATAACTCTGCCATTACCACCAATCACTTCTCTACAAGCTCTGTCTACAACAGGTTTGCAAGCTTTACGTAAAATGGGGTCCACTCTCCAATCTTCACCAGGATCTGCCTCTTGAACTAAAATCTCAAGAGATTTCTGACATGCCATGCTGATTCTTTTGTCTTTCCTCTTCCTTGGCCTAGCATGCTCCATCAAACAGTGTATTGTTTTACCTCCAGCTTCAATACCTTTGCAGAGTGTTGTGATATCATTGGCACAGTTTTGCATCAACTCTGGTGAGAGTCTATAATCATCCATAAGCATCTTCCTGTGATCAATCATTTCTGCAGTGCATTCAGGAGATAATTTTGTGCTTTCATTTCGTGACATGTTTTCTAAACATAATAGTATTTGTGCAAGTCTGACATCTTTGTCTTCAACTACTCCTTTACGGCAGTGATACTTCCTGATGTCCTCTTTACAGGATTTCACTAATCCCTTACTCATTCTATAGTTCATAACAATATTTCTTTGGTCATAAAACAGTTGATCTTGGCATTTTTTCCTCATACCTATAATAAAAAAGAACTTAATAGATTTCAATACTAAATAGCTTTATTTATACCTTATAGTTATTAATCTTTAGAGTTATCTAAATATTATCTGAAAATTGACATAATAAATTTAAGATAAAATAGGGATATAGAAAACAATAATCTAATATACATAGTTAAATCTGGCAAAACTAGTGATTCCAAATCTAAAGCTGAAGAGTTTGTTTGTTTGGGTGGTTGAATGCACTAATCTCAGGAACTACTGGATCGAATTGAAAAATTCTATTAATGTTGGATAGCCCATTTATCGAGGAAGGCTATATTACATCATGCTACGACCAATAGAAGTGGAGCACCAATGAAAAATGTTGCAACAACAGGGACAATTCTCTTATGTGAAGCAGACAAAGTTGCGTGGGTCAGCTAGTTTTATATATTTAAGTTATATTGCAAGTCTAATTGTGTTGTCTAGGTTCTAATCTCGGGTCAGGTATAGTAGATGGTTCAGTATTGGTACAAACAATTTTAAGTAACAACTTAATACTTTAATATTGACAAAAACAAAATAGTAATATTCCTCCTCTTATATCATAATATGTTAAAAGCAATTCTAATATATAAATATGAAAGTAGCTCTATCTATTTATTGTGTTATCATAGTCAATCTGCAGGATCCACCTTAATCAAATGAAGTGGGTTGTTTACATGCCCAGGACTGCCAGGAAACGATTTACATAAAATTCATGAGAAAATATAAAAAAAGATTGATATTGATGAAATAATTTGCTTTATGAAGTAAACAAGCTATAACTACAATGTTTGACAAACATTTTAGTGGCCTTTCTTTAATCATTTGTATGTCAATTACAATAAAATCTATTGTTCGCAATCACATATGACCAAAAAGGACATTAAAATACTTGATATACAGAACAGTCAAAGTGTACAGGAGTCAAATATGACAATATTAATAAAAAATTACCATTTTCATATTTATGTCTTAAAAGACATTTATATAACAGCCAGGATCCAGGAACTTCCTCAGGACAAAAGTTCTTCTGCTCCAGATTACATGCAGCAAATATTAATTTATCTAATTGAAGAGTATCATACTTCATTTCTTGTAGGACAGCAATTTCAGCCTGACAATCTGACCTTAGATTTACATCTTGGTTTTTTAAACATTTTAATGTATTAGTTTGGGACAAACTTTTTGGATCAGGGGGAATTCTACCACAAACATGAGCTTCAGTGTCATCATAGCAGTTCTTCAAGAAATTTCCAATGATCTGCCAGTCATTAAATATTAAAGATTCAATTTTGTTAATAAGCCTCCAACATGACTTATCTCTTACACTGGGTTTTTTCTTCAGAACGCAATCTATACCGTATTTATTTGGGTTCAAACAGTTTTTTATTTCAGGCTCTTCTTGGCATGGTTCACTCAGTTTATAATCCAGATAGGCATTGTCTAACAGTACAGTCTGGTGAGTCCACAGTTTGTGCTGGCAAAGTACTAACACTTGAGTCTTGTTGTACGACGCATTCAGCGCGCACGACAGTATTGCGAGATCATCATCCAAATGCGAACATAGCTTATGATACAAAGCACAGCCAGATATGTCTAAAGAAAATCTATCACTTGGTCGATTTATTATATTACCCAATACTTGCGCATCTTGAAGAAATACAAATAGATATGCAGCTAGAATTCCTGCTGTTTTAGTTATTATATTATTACTATGCATTTCGCTACCGGCCTGCGAAATTCTAAGAAAGATTGTCAGCGATTTATTCGAACATGTTTACTATTTAATGAATATGAAATGTCAACAAACTAAAACCCCATTTGATTAGCCTACTTTAGCACTAAATTCCTATTAAACTAATAACTTGTAAAGTTTGTAACAAAGCACACAATTCGTAATTTGTTTGGGAAATTGGAAAATACGAATAGAACGAATGAAGAAATTATTGTATTGATATTGACAAGTCAACATAATTGAAGAACATTAAATCATTCGTTCATTTCATAGACAAATTATGAAGTTATATATACTACAAATTATAAACGAATGCTTTATTTGTTTATTTAATTTATTATTATTATTTCATTTAATGATAATATAATTCTTTTAAATCCCATATTTTATAATATATTTTACGGATGCTTTGGCAATTTATTATTATCTTTGAAAATGTCATACCTACATTTTTTAGGAAAGATGGGGATCCCTATCCATTAGCATAAAATTTTAAGACCTAATATAACTTAGCATAATTTTGTTTGGCATAATTATATTTTTGCATAATATAATTACGCATAACAGCTTACGCATAATTTTTTAAGCATAATTTCTCTAACCATAATAATGATTAAGCATAATATTCATGCAGCAAACAAGCAAGCATGCAGCATGCAAGCAAGCATGCAGCAGGCAGAGTTTCTGTCACGGCTCCGGCGCTGCGGGCCTCCGGCGGCCCCACGCTTCTACACGATTTTAAATTACACTCTAGGGGTAGAACAAACAAGACTACGTAGAGTCGGTTTTGCAGCAATTCGGTTCTGTCACTAACTTTTGTTGCACATATACTAATAGTCATTAGGCCTACTAACGTTATGCGAATCAAATTTATGCCAAAACAAATTAGTCTTTAAGATGATTATGCCAACATAAAATGTATGCCTAAAAAATTATGCCGAAGTATTATTATGCCAAAACAAATTGTGCCAAAATCGTTATGCCGAAGTATATTAGGACAAAGAACATTATGCGAAAAGAAGGGATCCCGAAAGATGGTTGGAAGCTATCGCTCATTCTTGTATAAAAACTTACTGGAAACTGTGTTGCAACTCTCATAATTATTTTATAACGTTATTATATGTGTAAATAAATAAACAGATTCTTGTCAATTCCTACCAGCTCCATGCTTTCATTTTCTAAAATTGGTAGTCTCTTTTCTACACGTTTCTACATAGGTAATAAAAAAGTTATTGACAAGTTCCCACCTGTTTATTACATGGCAATATTGTAATCAATTTGTCACTAATGTCAAATACCAACTACATTACGTCAAGTCATTCATTTCATTCGTCTCATTCATCTCCAAAGATTAGAATTCGCTTGTACATGTTACATAGATACCGTTTTAACTATCGTGTTAATTGGGAATAGTGTTTATGTAAAGAATTTTAATATGGAAGAATTTGTGGAAGTTAATCAAATATCTGACTTTATTTCTTATCTCCGCAGTGTAAGTATTTCTTGTCTTACTTGACCTACTATTAGTAGTGCTGTGTTTTACTGGTGTATGTTTATACAGGTAGTATTTTAGCATTTTTATCACTAATACATTATTGAGTGAGATTGTAATTAAGTAAATATATATTATAGCATAACACATTTTAATCGGGCGGTTACCAATAATTACGTTGCTATTTGCATTTGGTCGTAGCGGCAAACAGCATTCGTAATCAGTACCTATGTGTCTAATAACATTTTATGATTGTTTTGCCGGCTGTATTATGCAAGGCATAAAATAACTTATTACATTTTGAATAACCACTGCTTAGATATAAATATAAATGCAGCTTTAATAAAATATTGCGTAAATTGCAATTAATGCCTGGCATTATAGATATAATATGTAGTATTAATGATTATGGTAGTATAATGATGCAGATAAAGGATAAAGTGAGATATAAAACAAAAATTAATGTTACTTCTTAGGTTTAGGTCTTAAATATAAATAATGATTCAGATTCCATAATATTATGAATGCCCTATATCTTAAAGACTGCTTGATTTACAAATTATAGCACATTTACCCCAAATTAGATAAGCACATTTGTTCATAATTATTGGAACATTTTAATTAGTGGGTTGTTGTGGCACACTAGTGGCTAAACACAATAGATTTTTAATGATGTCTGGTATTCTTAATTAACCATTAGCATCATGCAATTAAGTGCTATACATGAGCTTGATTATTAAATTACCCATTTATATTGAATCACAATAGATATAAATGTAAATATATACATAAAAATAAAAATCCTTATCAGTAAACAGTATGTTTTATTGGTGTCATATCAAATACAAATTTTTACAATTATATTTTCAATTATTTATGATATTTGTTTAATGATATTTTCGTATGTTGAGTTATTTGTTTTAAAATTACTCGCTGACTTAGATACCTATTTATTCTATCATATGTGCAACAAGCTTTTTGAATATAAATAATTCAACTTGATAATATGTTTATTTCTATTCGGAAACTACTAATATGAATCTTATAAAACTTGTTGTTGACATGCTATAATTTTGATTCCATGATTAGTTATTATTTGCTAAGTAACTGAAATTAGTAGTAGGTGGCTGATAAAGTGTTTTCTGAAACTAATGTCTAATGGAATCTTATTTACCAATTTACATGCCACTAAATGTGAATAATTTATTTAACACTCAAGACTTTACAATACTTGTCCAGGCAGTCACTTAAATCACTGCCTAATTCAAGTCAATGTGTTTTCTCTCTCATATTCAGATTAGAGAAAACCATTTGTGTAATGCTGAGCTTTATATGCACATGTTGTAGCCTCATTGACCTCTAAACCAATCCAGTTATCAAAAATACGAAAATACAAAAAAGATATTCAAACAAAAGAAGACTACCTAACCAAATTTATGTTTCAAATAGTCTAGTTAAGGTCGGATGCCGGCATCCTAGCATTGGTTGAGAGATTAATGTGGTAGCACATTAACATAATTATGACTAAATGCTGTTTTTCATACTTTCTTATAATAATGTACTTAAAATGTTATCATTAATACATAATACAGTTTAATTTTAGGCTTACCTAAAACCACATTCATGTAATACTGTAAGTAAATGTAGTTATTTTAGCAATCCATTATAATCCCATTATATCAATTACCCCTCATTAAAATGGACAAGAATCTCATTCAAGTCCATTATACTCCTAAATTGTATAAGAATGTTATATACATATGTATGTAATATTGTAATTAGTATTTGTCTTGTAGTGGAACTGTATTATTATATATTTGGCACTTGCTGAAGGACATATTTAATTTGAATTACATTTAAATTGCAAAATAGTATATCAAACATCACTGCTCTTCAAAATATGTATAATAATATAAAAATATCAGCCCTATACTAAACTGTCTCACTGCTGGGCATGGGCCTCTTCTCAGTGTGAGCAGGGTTAGGCCATAGTCCACCATGCTGGCCTAGTGCGGATTGGTAGACTTCACATATCTTCGAGAACATTATGGAGAACTCTCAACATGCAGGTTTCCTCTCGATGTTTTCCTTCACCGTTAAAGCGAGCGATAATTAACTATTTAATACGCACATAACTTCGAAAAGTCAGAGATGCGCCTTGGGTTCGATCTCGAGACCTCTGCATAGCAATCCAATGGTTTCCCACTAGGCTATAGTATGTATTGATAAAATAATACAAACATATTATCCTCACGCGAATATTGCGGCAGGGGTAGGCGGAGGTATGTTCTACACACATTTTACCAGAGATGTATTTCGTTCTGAGTCATAGGGGGCGTGTCTAGTATCGTCTACCGGGCGACACTGTGTTGTTAATAATAATTGACCTATAAACACTATACGCCATCTGGAATAAATTCATTCTTTATTACTTCACATCACATTATTACATGTATTTATAATTATAAAAAAAACACTTAAGTATAAAAATGTACATAATATAGCGTATGATGATCCATCGACATCGGAAACAGATGCATGCTATATCAAGCAATACTGCCTTCGGCATCAGAGACTTAATCCAGAAAAGAAAGTAACTAATCATTGAAATAACGACCATACTCTCATCGTCGACTATAGAAGAAACTTGTGATTTTCTAAGTAAAACAGAGCCATCATGACGGTCGATGAGGGACGGATGCAGAACGAATAAGTCGATGAAATCAAGTGAACCCCGAGACACAATAACATGTTTATGCAAAACGTGGATGTCACCTTAATGGCAGATACCAGCTAGTACCATTATCATGTCTAGACGTTTTGTAGGCGTCGTAATAACAGCCTGCTATTAAACCAATTTCATACATCACACCCATCGATAAGCGATAGACACATTTGAGAATGCCTTGCCTTATAAGAAGTTTAGAGATGAGGTTTCGTAAAGAAGTAGATAAAACGTTAGCTCTTTGGAACATTAGATACATCAAGTTGGGGAACTAGTTGGCCTTCTTTTATAACAACTTTAATTTTGTTGAAGGTCACACAAAACTTAATTATGTATTCATACGCTGCAGATGATAATCTAAATATTATGTCACCGTTATAAAATTAAATTGTGAAATTAGACCAATTTCCGGACGTAAAATACATTTCAGCCATAACAATATACTATGTCTATAAGGTAGTCATTTAAAATGAAAGAAAATTTATTTCCGGACCATCAGCACGGCATCGGGCTTTTTTGAAGTATAAACTTATTTAGGCGCGTTGACCACTTTTTGGGTGAACAAAAATCATGGAACTCGTGTCACCGTCACCGAACGCTTTCCACGAGCTATATGTATACTGTGTATATATGTGTATTTTTTGGGTGAACAAAAAGCGTGAAACTCTCGTCATCGTCACCGCACGCTAGTTACGTAGTTTTCACTTCTATCGGCAATCCCCGAAGACCCCGCATGTTTTTAAATTCCGTGCTACTACTGACAATTTCGTCATGCATAATCAATAATATTTTAATGAAGGCAGCCGTCATTCTTATTCGCTGCAATATAACTTTACCTTGCCAGCCGATCGATAGCGCGGTAACGCTTTACCATGGTTCTCTAGTAACACCTATGCCATCGGCATGTCAGTTTTCTGGACACATTGTTGATGTAGATAGATGTGAGCTATGTTACTCCGCCATTATGTGCACTGTCCCTACATGCAAAATGTCTTTAACCGCAACGGCAACGCGATTAGAAAGACCAACAGTTACAAAACTTTTATTTTCTATCGGAGACTGTTGGCAACGGACATTCTTTTTAAATATTTACTTAAAAACATATTTTGACAAGGTCACTTGGAACTAGTTGCGAGGGAGGGCAACTATGGTGATGGTGACCGGATTATTTTTACTAATATTGCTAATGTCTTAAGAGACTTGTAAACGGGCAATATTTTATTGCAATATATGGCTACAATTATTCCAGATATAGCTAAGCCAGTTTTTATAGCCAGCAAAATATTTGAATGAATCGGTCTTTCCAAAAATAAATATTTAAATAGCCATATGCAAATATTGTTGTCCAATTTCTGCCTGCTACAAAAAATAGCAGTGGATATGAATAAGTGAAAAGAGTTGGGGGAGGCCTTTGCCTATATAATTGTTGCCAGCGGCCCATCCACTATACAAGGCAGCGAGCGTGCACACCGTGGGGTTTTGGTCCGTAGGCCCGAAGTACGGGAGAGCCGGACATAACCCTCTATGTATAACCCGGTATGCATCAGGCGCATTTCCACACGTAAAAAAAAAAAAAGGCCTTTGCCTATAACGGGCACGCCACGATCGTGGCGGTAAGTCCCGTGTTTCAGGAGTGGCTGGAGAGGTGGCATGGCGCCCCCACCTTCCGGCTGACACAGGTTCTGACTGGCCACGGTTGTTTTGGCCGATTCCTGTGTCGTATACGCCGGCAAGAGACGCCCAGTTGTCACCACTGCGGCGACTGCCGCGACGTTGTAGAGGACACGGCGCTGCACACTTTGGCGGTTTGCCCCGCATGGGCATCGCAGCGCCGTGAGTTGATCGCGGCAGTCGGATCGGTTGCCCTCTCGCTCCCGGCCGTAGTTCAGTCTATGGTCCGGAGTGAGAGGTCGTGGAACGCCGTCGCCTCCTTCTGCGAGGAAGTAATTTTCATCAAGGAGGCGGCGGAGCGGGAGAGGGAGCCTTTAAACCCTCTCCCCAACCGCAGAGCCGGGCGCCGGAGGGCGCGCGATGACCTCCAGCCACCCTGAGGTTTGACCTGGGGGTGGCGGGCTTTGTGGGCCTGCCCGCCATTCGTTCAGCACCAGGTCCGAGAGGCGACGTGCGTGTTTCTACGCGCGCCTCTGTGTCGAGTCCGTCTCCCCTCTAGGGGGGAGACAGTAGGGAATTTTTCGAGTGAGTCCTTTGGGTAGGTCTTTTGTGTAGTGGCCTACCGTTTCACACGGCGGGCCGTAACCTCGGCGGGGTCGCGACCGCATGCGAAAGCGATTCGCGCGGCCCTGTCGATAGTGGTTTTGTCGAGGAACACCGTGGTAGGTTTAGTCGGTATTCCGGGAGGTACATTATCTTTTCAACATCTTTCTTTTACCCCAGCGAGTCCGACATAATCCCTCCGCCCGCCCCCGCGGAGGGAAATGCGTCATTGCATTCCCCCAAGTAAAAAAAAAAGTAAAACAAAAAGGCCTTTGCCTATAAAAGGCATACAGATAGGGTTGTCGAAGACATCATCAATTAATAAACAACTAGCGGTCGCCCAGTGGTCGAAATTCAACCATAATTGATTTAAATAAAGAGCATAAAAAGTAATAATAAATATATTTTTGTACCTATAGGTATTGTAATTTGGAAGACAATTCAGATTAATGCTCCACAATGTTTTTTTTGCAATACTATGTACATTAAGCAAGCTGTATTTCACAAATTATTATAACTATGAATAGAAATGGTCGTTATAAACCATAAACAGTTACTGTAACTAAGCACCAACTAAATATGGTACTCTGTTTTACAATAAGTAGCTTATTCGTATAGAATAGTATAATCTTTTAAAATTGAATGGCCAATACCGCTTGCAATAGGTACTTAACCATAGTATAGGGTAACCTTAGTTACGAAGAATTGTACAACATCAGCCGAATAATGGCGAGTTTAGGAGTCACTTGGAGGACAAAGCTAAATTAGCGAGCAATAAGGTGGGTGTACTGAACAGAGCGAGGCGGTACTTCACATCAGGTCTACGTCTTGTGCTTTACAAAGGACTGGTCCGGCCGCACGTGGAATACTGCTCACATCTCTGGGCAGGGGCCCCCAAATACCAGCTCGATCCACTTGACTCCCTACAAAGACGACAAAGACGGGCAGTTCGAATCGTCGATGATCCCAGTCTCACGGCTAGATTGGAGTCGTTGGAGCAACAGAGAGACGTTGGGTCTCTCTACATGTTCTAGCGACACTTTCACGGGGCGTGCTCTGAAGAACTGTTTGATTTGGTACCAGCGACCCCTTTCTATCACCGTGCCGCTCGACAACGAAGCAGGGTTCATCCATATCACCTGGAAGCGTTCAAATCTAAGACGGTACGCTTTCAGTGATCATTTCTCCCACGTACTTGCAAGCTCTGGAATTAACTGCCTGCTTCAGTGTTTCCAGAACGCTATGATATGTCCTTCAAACGAGGTTTAAAGAAATTACCTGTTTGTGCCAAATTTCATACCCCTCCGTCCGCGCAATTTTCGTAAAAAGAGATACAAAGTTTTTGCTTCACGTATTAATATACATATAGATAACAAATGATTTATATTGCAAACTATGTACCCTCAGAAATAAAGGCTTTTATTATTATATGCATATATTGACGTATGTTATTGCCAGCAAGTTCGTTGCAGCCACAAATTGTAATAAGAATAACGGTTCTGTAAAAGACCCTTTAGTTACATATTATAAGACGGAAGGTTAATGCTTTTTCTGCAATTTCTAGAAGTTTCTAAACAAAGAAACAAATTCTACACGAATATAACGGGTGGGATTATAGTCGTTTTTATACAACTGTTTTGTCATTTTGCGTGCAAACGCTATGAAGTGTGTGATATGTAGTAAGTAAATGTGATATTACAAATGAATAAATTTTAGGTACTATAAAAATTAAAATTAAACTCAGATTTCTATACATATAGTATAATAAGACCTTTAATACATTTTGTTTGGCTTATTTAGGCACGCTGATGTCCACTATGTTTTTTTTAAAACTTAAAATACTTTGTGTTCTTGCTAACCACGCTAAGCTAAGATGGTTGTTGAAAGACTAAACATAAAACGTGACAATAGTGATGTACTGATACTGTGGTATAAGTTGGCGGTAACATATAAACGCACATCGAAATTATTATAACAATTTAATAAATAACTTAAACAAGTGAACCGAAGGCAAATATTTTTCTCACAACAGTATTACCAGGGCGTCACCGTATTTAAGGGATTACAGTCTTATTAATATATTTAACATGCTTCTTACATCCGAAGGTCGTGACTAATACGTTGGCCATGATCTAACGACGTAATGGACTCGTGGAGACCCACCGTTCACCAGACGATGACGTTAAGCCTCGATTACAAAGTCTGACCTCGTTATTCATATACGTATAAGGTATATACGAAAAGCAATTTTATTAGGTACTGCCAAAACGCATGAGGGTATACCGTTTTAGATTTAAAATGAAACCATAATGACAACTGTAAATCATATTACGAAATTTATATTTAAGTTTACACTTTCCTCGTCGTTTTGGTTGATTTTCAGCAGCCATGTCCACATTTTTTTGTCGACAAAATTCACGGTTGCTATAAGATAGGTCTTTCGAAGAAGCCGCAGCTACAGCCTAATAGAAATAAAGCTTAATGTAATTAACGGTTGTCATCTCCTTTTGGAATTCCTGGGTGATTTATGTTACCTAGTAAATATTTCGGCATCCTCACCTATGCCGCTGAACGTAATTTATCGGATAGACGTGCAAGAGAATTGCTTTACCTGTACTTTTGTTTAAGTGATGAAACCTGCACTGCAGTGTAATGCCTGTATTGCGGGTTTTAGCAACTTTGTTTCAACGCGAGAATGTGATTGCGATCGACTATCTTCTCGTTTACGAAACATACATATGATATAAAATATCGTAGATACTTATTAATTGTTGATAGCTGAGCACTTGTTTACATGAAAATTCATTCAGCAACGGTTCCTTGGCGGTCAATCATGAGGTCCGAAAACGCTACTGTTATTCAGCAAATCGCTACTAATCTAGAGCTAAGCTTAACCCTAGCTAAACGTCGAAATCAGGTGCACTAGGGGCACTAAAAATACAGATATTATACAAAGTCGGCGAGACTTAGAAGGTACGGGTAGAAAATCTGTCAAATGCAAACCTACTGCGAAGCATCGAACGAATTGTGTAAGAACAACTAAGCTTTTGCGTCATTCCAGAAAACATTATAGTTATACCATAGTAGTTATACTTACCTACTTGAAATGTTCTAACAATGGATATAAACATTTCTTCATGTATGTCTATGAAGATTATAAAATATTATTTGAATACCAACCTAAAACCATATTAGCTTCACTGTGACGAATGCAAAATTATTGTGGACTAGATAAAAATATACTCTGTTACACTCGATATGAACTGAACAATTTATCATATTATCAGTGCTAGATTTCGTAACTATGTATAAACAAACATTTCTTACTTATAATACATATGTATTACTATAGACAATAATATCCGCAAACAAGGCCTTGTTTGGATGACCTTTAAATTTCAAACAACCGTTTAAAAAGTAAAGTTTATTTCGTGTAACGCTGTGCCATACCGACAATCGTGCTTCGCCTACATACTGTGTAGTCGTTCATAAGTTAAACTCACTTTTCCATAAATAAAATCGTAACCAGCTGTTACTCGCAACTGTGGTTTACTCGATGCAAAATATTTAAACGATTTTGTATGAAAATAACCTCTCTTCTTTATGAATTCTCTGTAGCTACAGCATGTGCAATAGTAACTTTAGTTGAAATGGCAAACATTTGCACTTGTAATCTTTATGGTATTTATTTTACAGAAAAAGTAAACGTTATGCGCAAACGTGTATCGCTGTTACCTATGGATGCTTTCTTGTTTTAAGAGTTGCACCCATATGCAAACAAGTTTGCGAATACAAAAACAGTAAAAAATATAGTTTTGTGCTTCGTAGGCAAGCACAGCGGGTTCGTATAAATATCCGATTAATATAAAGAGCGAGAGTAAGTAAGGAACACGCTCAACTGGTTTAAGGTCACAAGTCTACATACTATAGAAGTTAGCTAGGTCATTACCCAGATGAGCGCCGCTGTTCGCTTAACAAAGACTCTTCATGCCTCGGAGAGCACGTATGAGTCTTAGACAATCTTAACAGCACTTGAGACTGTAACTGTTTGAATCAAATGTCACGTGTTAGATTCAAAGACTAAGTCTTGCTTAATTATGTCAATTAGGGCTATCACTTATCAGCGGCTATCGGCAGCATCAACCGATAGATCCGACTAAATAGATTTAGATTCATCAGTTTTATATTTTAATTTTTGTTTCTTCTTTTATGTGCAATGAGTTATTAGTGTTATTAATAGACTGCATAATTAGTTTAATCGTGCTTATTGTAGTTCTTGAGGTATTGCGTTTAATAATTTGATTCGAAAACGACTATTACTTATGCTTTTCTGTCAAGATATAAGTAGCAGCACCGCATAAGGCAATGGGATTAGTTGGTATAAATATTTATTTCATATGTTAATCCACGACTTAGTATCGACAAAGTATAACCAACGGGTAATTTAAAATTTAGAGCTATTAAATATGTGAGCTTCTTTATCTAGCTGAATTTTATATAGAGTAGATCTTAAGGGACCAAAAACAATACCATACTTAACTCGTTCTATTACTCGAAGTCAAAGTCAAAAGTAATTTAGTCACAAAGTAACACTTATGAACGTCAAAGGGGTTAGTGAGTTTATTGCATTTACTGTTTACTTATTTTAATTATCTGTATCAATTATAAGTCTAATGAAATAAAGGGAGTTGTGGCTGTAACTGATTTCGAACGAGACTATAATAAAACCTTTGACAAGTATTGGCATACATTTATTTAGTAATTATTTTCTTCTCTTTCTAGATTGAATGGCGCGATCCGTGGCTGATAGCTCTGATCTCTTTCCACATCATAATAACATTCACATGCTTCTCGACGAGAAATTATGGGAACTTTCAAGTAATCTTGTTCATAATATTACGTAAGTATATTTAATAAATAATTATATAACGACACTTTTATAACCATAACCAAACCTAAATAAATATATGGTGATTGATATTAATCTTTAAAAGAAATCGTCGTTACTGGTCTAATCTATGTTTATGTGACAAATATTTTTGTCAAGGAATGTGTGTTTAACGTGCCAAAAAGACTAGTGAATTACTTTTTGAATTATATATACGGATCTTAGTGATGTTATTTGTAACGTTCTTTATTAAATCGAGGGACAACTCTACGAAACGTCGGACCTTCTCTTAATTTGTCATAAATAAGCCTTAACCAGGCTTGGTCTAATTGTCGATAAGGAAAAGTTAATGAACAGTGATAGCCCGGTCATAGGACCTACCTATTATTATCTATTCTGAAACCTGGTAGTAACTGTTGGCCTTCAGTCAACTACGGCGAATATTACTTATTCATGTCGTAAAGGGTACAGTTTGTTTTTATATCGTCCAAACGTATCCTTAAAGAATTGCCGCTATGGTGTTGCTCAGCATGTTTTAACCCATGTTATTTAAAAACCTATATCTAACAATGTCAGCCAGGATTCATATTTTGAGGATTTAGAATCTGAGAACCGTCCTCATTAGAGCATGAGTATTCGGTACCGACACACTTGATTTTCATATATCACTGCGTATCATTTATTTGCTGATAAGCTATTGAATGTTCGCTACTATTTCATCTCCTTTGCATTGAGCAAGCACTCAGCTACAGTCAAATGTATATGTAGGTATTCATAATGCATTCAATACAAACTTATTTCATCACAATGTGGAATGTGACGGCGTGGTTTAAGATTAAAAAATGGATACAATTGTTTTTATGTAAGTTACAACATAAAATACATTGAATTGTATTTTAATGTTGTTTTATGAGCAGCTCACTGTAATGCAAAAACTAAAATTTACATTAGCGTGTTTAGCTGACTGAATCGGACTTAAACGCTATGAATAATTCTAGTTTTTTCACTTTGTCCGAATTTGATCGGTTAGAATTGTCCTTTGAAGTGGTTAGGTCATTTTATCCAAATTGTTTTGGATCGCTCGAGCCTAAAATGCAGTAGGCAGACGATGAACTTTTTGTTCTCCAAACTATCGGATTAAGTTAATTTGTAATTATCAGTAATCAGAACAAGACCACAGAGTTGTAAAAAGATGGCCTTGGTGTCCGTCGTCTGTCTAACGCTTTGAATACGTAAGAAAAGGCCTAGTAATTAAAGGGCATCTGCTGGTGGGTGCCCTTTAATTGCGTATTCACACTGACCTTAGGGTCAACATATTGTGACTTCAATGTGTTTATAAAACTAGGATTTGCAAACGTAGCCTTTATCCTTAATATGTCCCTTTGTCTTTGTTACTGAGCATACTCTAAGGTTTCATTTCAATTGGCTCGCCTTATATTACGTAAGACCTAAACATAGTCACCGAAATATGAGCAATATATTCTCCATGACTAGAATTCCAAATCCCACAAGAAATATTCATAATAACGCTGTTTCATTTCCCTATTCAGTTTTATGCATGTGCTCTTCGTTAAATAACTAAGCTTGAAGGTATTAGAATAAAATATTCATTGTATTTCAAAATAACGATTGAAGTACAGCACGTGTAGTGTTTACCTTAAGCGTTCAGGGTCACGTGATCGATTCTCGCGTTTTCATTTGTTCTATGTATAGACACATAGCGGTTTTAGATTATCTAAACATTTATATAATAGTGGGTGAGTCATTATTAGTTGCGAATTATGGGTCTGTTCTACGCCACTGATAAATGTCACAAAAACTTTTTATTTAATTGGATTAGGTCGGGGCCTTCGCTCGTTTATAAGTTTTAAACCGTATTCTTATACAATTCTTAAGGTATCATCACACCTGTTGCCTGGAAAGACCAGGATTTTTTTATTCCTTCTCATGCATGCTCATTGGTTTAGGGTGCTTTCAACCTGAGGTTTCTCCAAAATGTCTTTGCTCTAGAGATAGATCAGGCGTAAAAGTTTCAAGAACGATGATCTCAACTGGAAATATTATATCGATCAATTACGTACTATCTATTGAAGTAGTTCCAAATGTTCGATTTTCTCCAAAATTGAGCACACGAATTTCGCATCAAAATCACCAAGCAAAGCCGACCTTATAGCCAATTGCCGAAACCTTGTGATCCGACCTGAGCTAATCTGTTAATATTGGATTTCAATTAATAATCAGACTTTTACTCTACCGCACTATACAAATATCGCACGAATTCGACAACTGGTAGGTATATATGTATGTCCTGGCTGTACCAACTGTTATGCAAAATGCTAAAAGACAAACAGTGCATTTTGAAGGTTTTTCTTTCGCAACTAGAAAAGCGGACAAGTATATAATTATTTTCCAAACCGGCAACTCCATACGAGTTAATAAATAAACTATATTTATTGCTTAACTCCCCTTCTCGCTATATGTATAAACATTTGGTTTGAAACGTGGAACAATAAGAACCTTTCAAAAACATGGACGGATTTGTTCGCAGGAAACGACATCCCTAATTTTCGCATCTAATCCGATCTGATTAGACTAGGTTTACCTTACCTAAGCCTTCCTTCGTCCTTTCGAATGTCTCATTCATATTTGAATTCCTTACTTTGAATTTATCGGATTAGTAGAAATTAGTGTCCAATACACAAATTAGGCACGCCCAGACATCCATCAGGTATGTGAAAATAGATAATTCTTTTCAATCGTCCACCTCACATATTGTCGGTCCCCGCCCATACGCTTTAACGTAATAAGGCCAACCTTATTTATTGAGTACATTATTAATGTGATAACGACCGCACTAAAGAAAACCTGCAATTAGGCTTCACAAACTATAAAATAATGAACACGAAGAGTATGACTTGAAATGACTCTCAGCGGGTAATACAATATTTTGAGAGATCTTTCTTCTTAAACGATATTATTTACGTATAAAGACAGCAGAAGAAGTTTACGTTATACTAGCATGCCACAGCGTTAGTGACGCAAATTGTTAACTGACCGTGTGCATCTTAGACATACTTGCCGACACTATAATTGCGATTATCAAGCAAATAATTGCACGTACTTTTGAATTTTGATGTCGATAGTACTTTACAAAAAGATGTTTATCAAGTTAAACGGGTCAACTCCGTTTAACTTAATAAATATACCTACGGCTATATAAACCTACGGCTGATGAGGTTACCATTTGTCTAGTCTATTTGTGTTTAAATTTACACATTTAGACAATTTTAATTAATGTTTGTCGCAGTGCGTCAAGATGTGTGATGATCATTATGTGGTATGCTGCGAGAAAACGTTGCGAATATGCAACAACATAGCAAAATAGTATACAATGTTGATTACAACACATAAATGTAACGTGACTAATGTTTTTTTGTTCTTTTGAAGCGGAGGTTTCGTACAACATTTTAATAAACCTGTTCTTATACGATACACGTTCTCAGCTGTTCTTACATTAAATAAAGTGGCTGTGTTATATTTCGTGTAATATATATTATATAGGTTCATTACCTCTTAATTACTATCAATATACTGCAACAATACAGATGGACGGTATAATTGAGTAATTTAACAACCTAGGCATTAATTATTTTTATAGTGTTGTCAGTTTCATTAATGATATAAAATGGCGAAATGGCACAATGCTTGATTCAATGATTTCAATAAATAATTAAATATGTCATCTGTTATAATGAAATTAATTATTTATTTGATAATTGAATCTATTAATGTCTATGTTATCTACTAATACAACTGTTTATGCTTGTTTCATGAGCAGTAGGCAACACAATTAAAACTAAACCATGGAGTTTTCGCCCGTGGTCATTTAAATTAGGAAATCACTTTTCCGCCAAGGAGATTGGCGACGCCTTCGAGATAATATCATTAAGGTCTTCAACCAGAGCATAAAAACTTTTTACAGAATCAGTAAAGCGCCATTGATATTCCTAAAGTTACAAGTGTGCATAAGCTATGTTAATCTATTACAATCAGCCTGGTTAATATACTTTTATTGTTACCTTTGTACACCACTTGTTTTCTTACTCGTCTTATTTGCTAAGTGAAAAGCTCTCAAGATACTGTGATCTGACTATATTCGTTCTAAAAATAATGGTAATGGCAAAACAAAAAAGCTACCAATACGCTATATTTGTTTACTTTAAGCCAAGTAAGTAACAATCTACTTTAGTGTAAAGGACATATTATAATATTTACGATGCTGTTTTAATCGGCAACATACTATCGTGTCGAAAGAAGGCAGTCAAACAATTTGCACCAGTGCTAGCTTTACGCTTATATATCCCGTAGGGTAAGGCGGAGTACATAATAACCATATTTCGTTAGCTTTGGCTTCGCTACGTCCCACTTAATACGTGGCGAAACTCTTGCCGTCTACTGGGCAGTTACAGATTCCTTGCTGGTATTGAGAATTCCTGAACAAAAATCTGATAACACTTAACCCAAGCTGGAAACTGAATCCGAATCTTTATGTACAACGGTTGCATCCAAAACCGCTACGCCAACGAGGGTTTTAAAATTCTCACCTTCAGTATATCCCAGAAATGGGGTAAAATTATTTATTATGGGTACATATAATTTACCTATAGATTTTCGGAACAACAGCTTGGCTTGAGCGCTCGGATGGTAATATATTATAGCTTATTTCAAACAATTCCTCTTTCAGGCCAATGCAGTACCTACTATTTATGGTACAATACATGAGCGATAGCATATCTGGGCCCCACAGGGTTGTCTAGTCCTGAATGAGAATTCATGCAATTCTCTTACACAAAATTATCTCAAATTATACGGTCTATTGATAATAAAAGCCATATGCCTTAAACCTCACTTGCCTAAAATAATATAATATTTTCTTAGCAAATATCAATAGAACGCGTGCTAAGAATTTTACGAAATCATTGTGTCATGTCTTTTGGTTAGCAAAATTCAATATAACACGTAATACACAGCTAATTTTAGTAACGGGATAATGAGGTCATTTGCTATGGCGTCATTATGCTTAGAAGGTATCAACCAATTTTCTTTGCAAACCATTGGCCATTGTGTATTTATGATATAACTAGCTTTTACAGCTTTGCTCGGGAACAATACTTTTAATGGATAAAGGAACCCTATGTCATTTTCTGTACTCCTGAAAACGTGAATGCGAATTTTCATGATGATTGATCGAGTAATTAAGGCGTCTTCACGCCTATGTTTGTAATGCTTTGGTAACAAACAAACAAATTCACATTCGCATTTATAATAATAATATCAGCCCTGTATTAAACTGTCTCACTGCTGAGCACGGACCTCTTCTCAGTGTAAAGAGGCTTAGGCTATAGTCCACCACGCTTGCCCACTGTTGGTTGGCGGACTTCACATATCTTCAAGAACAATATGGAAAACACTCAGACATGCGAGCGATAATTAACTATTTAATATCACATATTTATACCACATAACTTCGAAAAGTCAGAGATGCGTGCCTTTAGATCGAACTGGAGACCTCAGCATGGTAGTCCAATGGTCTCCCACTAGTCTATGGCTGCTACTATAATTTTAGTTAGGATTATTAGTATTTATGGTTTAACTTATCATTTTCAGTGTTGCTAGTATACTTTTCGGAGAACATCAACGAAGTGGCTGCGAGGAACTGGGCGTTGTTTTCAAGACAGCAGTACTTCGACAGTAAAGGCCTGTTCATATCAGTGGTGTTTTCCATTCCTATATTACTGAACTGTATGATAATGGTGGTAAGTTGATAAAGTTTAATTTTTATCATTAAATACGATATCGATATAAATATACGATACGATATAAAACGTCAATATGTTCAGTATTAATGTTTTGTTAAATAGAGCAATTTTTGTACTTACAGTCATACGTCGCTTTTATGATGATAGTTGATTAACAAATAACTAGTTTATAGAATGTCTCGCCATTTCTTTTTAATGTAGATTATATTTTATAGACTTATATTTTATGCATGACTGTTAGCTTGTGAAGATAGCAGTGCTGAAAAAGATGTGCCTGATATTTGATAATAATGTAGATGCGATAGATTTTGAAAGTGCTTATATAAACAGTGGTGTAATCATGCCTATCCGGAGAATAAGACTTGGTATATAATATGGTGGCAGACTGCACCAATGGCTCAGCGTGTAAGCGGTGGCCTTGCCGTTGCCGCCGCGCTGAGTGTTGTGGGTTCAAATTGCCCACGAGATATTTTAATGATTGTTACTGGGTGTACTTTGTGTGTCTGTTAACTGTTTATTTGTAAAATCATTCGCGACATAGGGTGTGGTCCCTATAGCAGATTTTCCCTTTACATATCGTCAAGCATATATTCTACATAAAATTTACCTGTATTCTGTATCTCATCTGATCTTCATATTGTGTTACTTCGTAAGTGATAATATATTCAAATTAATAATTCCAGGGCTCATGGCTGTACCAATCAACGCAAATAATGACGAACTTAAAGAAGGCACAGTTGCGGCAGCGCTTGAAAGAAATAAACATGAGCCGAGAACAACAACACTTGAAGGCGGAGTAAACGATCAAGTCAATTACACTAGGTACGAAGAGAATCAATATTTTTGCTAGCATTGTGACGGAACAATGAATCTAATATTAGATATATGACGCAGTGATTTATTTATAAATGAATGTTATAGTAGGACTATGTCCAGTAAGCAACAAACCGCAGAGACATTGTACATATTTCTAAATCGTCACATGCGGCGTAAGTTCCTTGTAAAAACGTGGTTATATAACGCACATAAGAAACAGTCACGAGGCGTTCAGGTCCATCGTCAATACAAAAGGTACAAAACAAATAACCTAGGAAATAAGTTACTGTTGACCTCAGCCGAACCCCTCTCCAGTGCTATTGTATAAATATTGAGTACACTTGAAAAAGAAAGTTAAAACGCTGACCCTATCTAACAATTTTATTGTCAGACTTGATAAGGTCCTAAATTCAAACCATTTCCATTTGACACTTATGAATGCTTCAGTGTTTTATTATAAGCTAATATGTAACAGCTGGCAACTATTTGTAAGATGCCTTACGGATGTTCCTAAGACCTTGACTTAGTTGTTTTAATCGTAGCTATAAGGATTCGGATTTGGAATATTCGAGGCGATCGTATCATATGGCATATGGAAGTAGTTTGGCTTACCGGTCTTAGAAACAGTTAAATAGCTTAGAAAAATAAGATCGCTGGTCCTGCGGCCCACCGATAATAAATAGACCTATGTTGTACATCCGACTGTTGTCTATGTACTTATACATACCATGTATATAAAAGTGTGCGATCGGCATACGGGATTTGGCTCTCGAGTGATTGATTCTTGTGGTGCGTTACACGATGCTTGAATCGATTTAGATGTTAAAGTAGATTTCACTCGAAGCACCGAAAATTACTCGTACATTCTTAAAGTATTGGTTTTGAATGTTTTCTTAAGAGTGTCATGGACAAAAAATACTAAATTCATTCTTGCCGCTTTGTCTATTCAATTAGTTTTTTCCTTTATCAGTTGTAGGGCCTGTCGCCGCCCACCCACAAGCACTTATTACGACATAGCACTGTAGTTATAGCGAGTCATGAATAGTAATTTTAGAATACAGTGAGTATATAAGGAAGTTTCATTGTCTCTTAAATTAAATTGTTTACATACAATGACATTGTACAATGTTCATTTTAAATAAGGTTTGGTATAAAAGCCGTTTTTCTAAAGGTTTTAGAGGTACTGGCAATACGCATTTTAGAAAGACTTTTACTTTAGTATGATTTGATCATGGAAGTAAGATATGTATGATAAGATTTTAACAGATTTTGGGTGTCATGTCTCGTTCGTCTAGGGATGGTCTAAATAAATAAATAGGATATAGTCCACTAGTGATGACAATAATGAAAAACATGAAAATAATTTTATCTTCAAATGTTCTGAGCTCCGGTTACAGGATGCTGGGCCGCATTTATTTAATGAACTGTAAGATAACAGATTGTTCACATTGAGCGGTGGTCTAGCCGTCAAAATATATCTATGAATTTAATATTGCATTTAAGGCACACTAAAATGGTTCTGATACTTACAGCTGAAGGAGTAATACTCATGAAATGCACTGCCCTAACGATGGTTGATCATTGTGATTCTAAATTAACCGGATATATAACGGATTAACCATCCGTGAGTAAACTCCTATGCTGAAGTGTGCTGGTTTCGCTGGCTGTAACGGTCGATGTGAACGATTCTAAAAGCTCAAAGCGCTTCGGATAGTCGTGGCACGGATATGGCATAGATTTAATGTTCCCGCAGTTCTACTTAGCTATGAGGTTCATAGCCAAGACTACACATACAAATAACGAACGCAACGTATAGAATGAATGGAGTAAATTGCAATGACTACAATATTATACTTCGAAATTTCGAAAAGCATGCTATAAATTTCTTGCTTACAATACGATAGCTTAATACGTACGTGCTAATCTGCCAAGCGTTTATGCCACGTCCGTGCCTCGCCATCCCTGTTCAAAGTGAAGCGCATATTACACCAACAATTGTGTAAAGCGCTTGGTTCATTTATGCGTCATACGGTGCGTGAAACGCATGCGACAAACGAACTTCATTTGCCGCGTCTGCGTCGCTCAAAATGACATACGTCTCGGGGTTTCGTCTACGATTGACGCTGCGTTCACCGTAGCAATTGCTTTATATGTAATGAAATAGTATGCAACAATCTCAACGCGTTCAACGCGCCGTACGGCCCGTAATCGAGCTAAGCTCTTAAGAAACATCGAATTGCAAAATATTCTCTATATTATTATTATTATATATATTTATAATTGTCTGTTTGATTCCCATTTGTGATGTTGATGTGTTATATACGAAATATTTATTCCAATGTTGTAACTAATTGCATTTTATAGTAACCTATGTACTTAAATTAACAATATTTGCAGAAGCTTTATTTTAAACCACTTGTACGCATTCATTTTCCGTTAAGTATTTCTTTTTTGTAATCAAGTTGCCATTAGTTTGTGTGATGTGAAATATACAATATGTAGCATGAATTTTATTGAGCGCTTCGTATGTTTTCGATTATCTTCGTAAACGATCTTTGATTGTACAAGTATATAGTCTAAAATAATAATAGCAATGTAAAGGAATTTAAAATCAAATTCTGTTATACACGATAAACTAGTTATAAAGCCGAACGAACATTAATAATCAAACCCAAACTAAATCGAATTTTGAACGTAAGATGTATCTATGGTTGAAGATACATTTTAGCAGTGTCCTTAGAAGAGTACTACACTGCTGAGCCTTGTCTTTGGTATTCTTTTACAACTGTTCTCTTGTCTACACTTAATGTATAATATATTGCCTGCATACGACTTGTTTGTCTAGTCACGGACATTGAAGCTACCTTCTATACAGTTGTCCGCGTCTATTGCGGCTTTCGTTAACCGATTCGTTTCGGCGCCCATTTTCGAACACTTGTATCTATGGCGGCGAACAAAAATTTCGTGACACGACTGTCGTGTCAAGCGCCATATAAGTTGGTCTGCTATTGTGCCATCAGCCATGTACAATACAAAATGCCCTTTTTATGCTTTTTTTCATTGTTTAGTCTTAATAAAGTTCAGTTGACACCAAACATCGGATGTAAATAGCAGGTTACGATGTATAAAGTGGTTTTACAGTGACTTAACTACGTGTTTTACTGATATTGGCTGGTAAGTGACTTTTTTATTTAGATGTTGTAAACAGTCCACATCACGTCACGTCTAATTACTTCGAATAGTAAAAAAGTTTTAAGATGCGCCGGTGGTTATTGTTTACTAGCCGGCCCGAAAACAATAGACGCGCCGGCACGTTTTTTATGACTCCATAGTGTTTAAAGCAAAAATAAACCATATCACACACTAGCATACGATAGGTATTTCGTTGTTAGGGTTGTCAACTCCTGAAATTCTCTGATTCGCATTATATCCAGAAACGAAGACTATAAGCATGATCTAAATTCAAAACAAATGCTTAGTTCAAAAAGCACCTCTTAAAATCTCAATTTTAGCGAGTTATAAGGAATTTAAAAATGACACGACACTCGTGTCACCCGCTATATGGGAAAAGAAGGTATGGTACGCCTGCCGTGTCATCCGCAACGAATCGGTTAAAAGACTACTGTTGATGAAATAATTTCAAAATAACTAGATTTATTTAACAATAAACAGAACTTACCTGCCTGAGAGACTCCACTACTAAGTCACAATAAAAAAGTGAAATATTTGATGGCACATCATTATTTGCCTATGAGCTAAGCAGACAGTTTGGTGACGTGCCGTTCTCAACAGAGGAAAGGGTTTTAATCTATATATATATATTTAAATTGGGCTTGATTATTAATTTCAGTTTTCATGTTTACTGAATAACTTACACACAATGCTCAGGCAAATATAAAATCCTCTCAGCTCCTTGTCTAAGTCCACCTGTTTTTGGTATATAAAAAATCTTTTATTGTTAATGCTAGTTTTTGCTAGTCGAATTATTTTCTTTATTTCTCGCAGTTAGGGCCAGATCTATGATTATTGCCTATTCGCTTTGTAGGAAAGTTTCTTAACCGAATCGAAATGTACAATCAAACATATTGTGTTATTGTTTGTTAGGAATTGGGCTATCGTTAATCTTATATTATCTGGTGAGGTATAATAATAAATAGTAATAAATCGGAATTTAAAATAAACGTTCATTCGAGTGAACATAGTATGATTTAAACATATTTGTTGGCTATGTTTAAATGTTACCGTTTTATTTTTAAACTATATACAGATTTGTTGTTGTGAATGTTTTGTTAGTTTATTGCAAGTGGCAGGATAATCTGTCATTCTGTATAGACTATAAATTCCATCATTATACTTGTTTAGGGCCTACCAGAAATTCAAACTGCCAATCTCTCTCGCTAGAGGCGCTGTCCAAATACTTTAGTGGCACCGTCTTTGCCTTGATTTTTCTGGTTATAGAGCTTTGCGATCTTTTCTAGTAACCAACGCTAAATATTATGTAGATCAGTCGTCTATATACCGTCAAATGAAATAAATAATGTAATACATTGTTCTGTTGTAGCATACGCAAGTGCCATTAAACATTCACAATGACTTTAAACATATATGTGATAATTAATTATTATAATAAATAGAAGGTGCAATAAAATTAAGTTCGTTAGATTTGGCTAGAAATTTGTTTTTTTTAAATATATTTTTGTTAATTACAGAAATCTACATTTTAAGGTGGAAAGAGCATATTGGCTAATAATTAATTTATTACTCGTGTCCGTTCGTAGTGTTTTGTAACATTGATATGTGTTCTGGAAAAATCACGAAAATAGCACTAACATAAGAATAAAATAATAAAATATAGCGCATTAGATTTTTGAATGGTTCGCGTTTTAACTGTATCTCATTACGCGGCAACATTAAAATATTTGAGTGTGTGACGAAACGATTTTCTGCCTATAGTAATGTTACGTCCATATCTAGTGAATATTATCATAAGCCCAAGGCACATTGCTACAATCTGTCGCAAAATCGCTGCATTGTAAGAGACAGAAAATAAGAATAAATAATATAAAAATTATCTTTTAGTTGTAAGCTAGAAATAAAGTTGATATTGCCGTCATACGCCCGTTTGATAGTGGATATGTGCGAGTGTGCAATCGCGGTATGTATGTGTTGGGCGTTAATACATATCCACACATTTGCTATCTCAATTTTAAAATAAATCTTATTAAGTTGGATAAAGGTCGTATTTCCTTTATCCAATTAAGCAAATCTGCTACAGATAGTAGCATTGTACCTTGTGCTGTAGAAATAATGTAAGTGATCGTGTTGCCGTTGAGTAACATAACGAAGACTGAGTTGAGTATAGTGTGAATTGGAAGTCATTTTATATCATAAGTTTCATCCTTTGACATCCTATACAGCCCCTACCACGAGTAAATACATATAATTCACAACTTGTGTAATTTGTTTTTAAGTTATTTGACCCTAGACATCACGTTAAATTAATTTTATTAAATTTTCGTGCTCATGGTTGGGGCACTTTGTTTTCTTCTTTTTGTGTATATATTTAGGTAGCAAACCTCTATGCTTAACACTGTTTTTTATTATCCCTTCGAGCAAAGGTGAATTTTTATTTCTTTAATGCTTGAATAAAGGAATTGATCGACTCGTCTTTGTTTCTTTTAACTACAATAACAAGAGCCGCAGGGGCGTGCACAAAGACGTCTGGTAGGGTATGCACGCCCTACCCGAAACCTCTGCGAGGGCATTACATTTCATTTATAAATACTTTTAAATAAAATGTCTTACAAAATTCAATTTAGCGACTTTTCGACATGGCACCATTGATGATTGTGTGTGGCCACCATGAATATCCAAGTAAGTGACTGATGGTGAGAATAAATCACCTAAATGATATCCATTGTGGCCTTGTAGGTATTACAAGGCCGTGAGATGTTAAGAGTGTTTTTTGCGCAAATGAGCAAAAATAAATGAACGAATTTACTAACATACTTGACTGTAGGTATTATTTTAATTTTTATAAATCAAATCAACGCGCCTATCTTTTAAATAATTCTGTAAAACGTCGTCGTAAAAATTACAAGATCGTTTTAAAATCATTGAAAGTTCTTTTTCAATTGAAATCATAGACAAATCAGTGAGTCTGCTTTGCTTTGCCCTGTGTGTTTCGTAGATATGTATGGATTCTTTTTAAGCAAGAAAATGATCGTTCAGCCGATGCGCTACTAACTGGAATTGTAACTACCCATTAATTTTGCTAATTTGTGAACTTCGGGAAATATGGCTGTTCAATTGTTTGTATGTAAATATTGAATAAGATCAAATATTCCTAACGTTTTTAATTCGTCTGATTTATAAACGCATCGGAGCTCATTCCTAAGGCGATCCGCGTTAAAGGAATGTTCATGCAATTTAATGAGTTCGCCGATCGATTGCTCTTGAAAATTATTACTTACATTACAAAGTATAATATTCATACGAAAGTAGATTGAAAACTTAAGGTCTTTTAAGTTTTTATAATGACTACGACACTCGTTCAAGACATTGTCAATTATAATCTCGTTAAACGCGCGCCTGTAATATTGTTGAACATTGTCAACACGTCGTTTTCTTTTGGGTCGATCGCAATATGGTTAACAAACAAAATAGTTTATTTGTGCGTACACAGCCCGCTAGCCAGCTATAAATATCATAATACTTTTTATTAAAAGAACGTGTCGTATTATCTTTCTGTTGTTTTAGATCTAAATCGCGAACACAGCGTCCAAGAGAAATTATTTTATTTTTGTCATCAGAAGACAACATTGAGAAAACACCAGTTTTAATTTATTTAATCACACATCACCAACACAGATCTCACAAGTATAATTTTCCATAATTTACAGTAATTCCGGTAATTTCACTAATTATTGAGCTATAAATTACAAAGCGCTCAAAATCCCCTCGACAGCTCTGTGAAATAATTAATAATGGCGTACGATGCTATATTGCTAAAATAATTGGCATATAATAAACAACAATTATGATGTTTTTGACAACTATTTAAACTGGTTAGATTTTCGTTGTAGGCAGTGCTTCAGTCGGCGAGCACACACGTGCATTTTACACACACACAAGCAAAATATTTGTCTCGTGGACAGCGTAATCGATTGACGTTTAAATGTACTGCTAATAAGCACGATTCTTTTTGCTTCCAGACACCTCTCTATTATATATTCTATTTGTGTAGTAGTTCGCTCAAGGACCAATAGATGGCAGAGGCACAAGCTATTTGTTTAGTAGTTCGCTCACGGACCAATAGATGGCAGTGGCACAAACTCTTATTGTATCTGATAATTTTATAGTGTATTTATTATTATTTAGCTTGTAGTATTTAATAAATAGATTTCAATTATATAGATTTACATAGGCCAGTGGACTAGGGTATGCAGTGCTTATTTGCTTGTATGAAGCGCACGCGCCTGACAAGAGGATATACCTACTTTGCAAGTAGACATAGAAAGTTATGCAATTTAAAAAAAATAATGTTCGTACATATAAAATAAATCAGGCGGTCTAGAACTGTGTCCGGTAGTGGGTGATAGAGTCGCCACTTAGGCCTCGTCCTGGACGCCGTCAGGCGGCGCGGGCGACGGCACGCGCGTCTTGATCAAAGTTCATAGATTTGTGTGAAGCTGTTCTCGACGACAGCGGTGCGGGCGGACCTGTAGTTGAGCGGCGACCGCGCGTTGGAATACGAGTTGTGACGTTCTGCTTATTTTACTTAGAATGTCGATGATTGAGGAAATCATTTCAGAGGTTTTAGATAGGCCACCATTATGGAATAGTAAACACTATGACCATAAAAATAGACGAATAATTAAAATGTGGGAGGAAATAAAAGAAAATTGAATATTGAACGTAAGTAAGTGTTTTCTTTGTTTGTAGTATGGGTTCACGTATTCCTTCGCCCACAATATCTTGTAATTAATAAAATAACTGCTACATAAAATATCACGTCGCAGTACCGACATCGCGTATACTCTCGACACGTCACTTCGCCGCAACAAACTGAGTGATCTGGCCCCTGGCGTCGTGAACGAACCCACGTACACCACGCAAACCGCACGCCCTGCCCGCGCCGCCCGCTGGCGTCCAGGACGAGGCCTTATAGTGGGCCTTATAGAGGCCTTTTTGTGGTTACAGGTGTGTGAATATACATAAGTATATGTATGTATGTTAGTCAAGCCAGTCAGTTTTTATTACGATTAATTTCGTAAACATGAAAAAAATTAAAAGAACAAATTGCTGTTCTTGGCGTTGTTTTGATTAGGTAGGTATAACTTAGATGTGTTTGTGAAACAATGCGTGGTTTATACACGTTGTTTCGATGGCATTAGTATGCCGCATCGTATACTCAATTTAACTGAATAAACACGCGTATTCGGGATGCCCCACATTTTCATTTTAGGGCGCTTTAAGTGATGAACTTCAAATTTGATTTGGTGGTCACAAATTTTTTCAACATTCTAATTATTTCATTACTCTTAAATATCAATGAATATACGCAGTACCGATCTTGACCGTAATTACGTTCACGGTAACTATATTAACCTGTTATTATATAAAGTGACCAGGTACTCAATGAACATGAATGAATGAAAATGATTAAAACATGAGTCCACATCAAAATTCCAAATAATAACTTACATCTCTCACTATCTCTGATATAATGGTTGTTTTTATTAATACATAATTATGTTTAGGTATAAGATAAAGAAATTTGCCTCGTGGTGATAAAAGCACTACTATGAATTCACTGCAAAATCCATGAAATAGACGATAGAGACATTGAGCTGTGTAGTCACATTAACTAAGGCTAAGTTCAGATGGTCGCGCGTTGACGCGCGTGGACGCGCGACAAAGGAGTTCAAATAACAAGCGGTAGCTCACGGCAGTCGGGCGCAATCAGTCATCGAGAATGGAAGTGGACGAGGCAATCTGTTTGTGGATTTTGTATCGGAGGCTCAGAAAACGACGAAGACAAAGAAGTTACTGGGTACCTACATCCGATTTTAAGAGATATAACTACTGTAAGTTTGTACCAAGTAATACTTGCGTCATCGGCGGAAGAGTTGCAGGCGATGGTAACTATTATTCATGGCGCTTTTGAGAGTAAAGGAATGAAAATGAATGTAAGCAAGACGAAAGTAATGGTATTTGAAAAGGAGGAGTGCACGACGATGTGCAATATTATGATTGATAGAGAACAAGTGGAGCAAGTGAAAGAGTTTGTATATTTGGGTACTTTGTTTACAAGGGATGATACACATGAGGGAGATATTGAAAGAAGAACGATTGCTGGCAATAAAGTGAATGGCGCTCTACGCGCTTTTATGAACAGTTGAAATGTATCCGAAAAGGCACGTTTGGCTGTTCATAGAGGACTTTTAGTGCCTACACTTATGCATGGAAGTGAAAGTTGGGTATGGCAAAAGAAGCATGAGAGCAGAATAAATGCTGTAGAAATGCGAGCGCTGAGAGATATATATGGTGTGACTCTGAAAGATAGAATAAGGAATAGTGTGATTAGAGTAGAAAGAATGGACGAGAACAGACTGACTAAGAAAGTTTATAAGGCTAGTGTGAATGGGACAGTTGCAAGGAGAAGACCTAGGCGAACGTTTCTTGATCAGATCGGAGACGTTCTGGATAAAGTCCAGGTTAAGAGCACCTTAAACCGGCGAGCGTGTATGAGGAATGTTATGAAAGTGAATGAAGCCAGAGAAGTGTGTCAGGATCGTAGCAAATGGAAATCCGTAGTCTCTGCCTACCCCTCTGGGAAACAGGCGTGAATTTATGCAATGTAAGTTTGTAGCGACGTTTGTATCGACGATCTCGGCCGGCAGGTTTCTTACCTGCCAGACACATAAGTAATTATTTGCCAGCATAGCATAATATTCGAATTATAAAAGTCTTTAACATGTCGATGCTCTATATAGTAGGTATTTAAGGTTTATGCACTGCCTCTTCAAAGTGCTAGATTTAATGTTGAGTATAGGTAGTTTATTGTTTTAAAACAGGTTACCAAATTAAGGATTTCTACTCTAATGTCACTGATACACAAATAATACTGGCACCTATATAAAATTCTGTCTGGGTTACGCGACATTCGACATGAAGAATATTTGTAAAATTGAGGTTTAACAGGACTGTGACTAACTAATAAGAAGAATTTTTCGGACAACACATAGCTTCGACTGGAGCACAGCGTTTTGAGAAAACTAACGAAAATTAACAGAATTTCATTCCTTATCTTTAACAAACGGTCACACCGCTTGGCACCAGCTTGGCATAGGTAGATACATTTTTTATTATCGTTGAATAGTCAGAAATACCTAGATTTATGCTGTGTTCGAATTTGATATTTCTGTTTCTTATAGTCTTTTGTCTTGATAGTTCAACGATCCCACTACTAATCAAAAGTAATTATAATCGACATACATCTTGGAAAAAATATATATTTATACAGAACTGATAGGTACTGATACAAATTAAATATTTTAAACGTTTATTTAACTTATAAATTATATAAAAAATAACACCACCCACTTGTTGAATCGTTGCCTTTAACAACAAATAGAGCCTAGGCCTTCGTATACTTTAACAACAGAAAAATATCACATTATGATAATCCATTAGCGGCAATTTTCTCTTTAACTTCTTTCATCATGAGTTTTACAAGATTGTCCAGATTCACTTCTGGGTTCCAGTTCCAGTCCCGTCTTGCTTCGCTGTCGTCGAAGACTTGCGGCCAGGAATCGGCTGTAAATAGAAAAGATATGACAAGAATGTAAGTATAATGTATTTTAAAGGTCCTCCAGATCGAGCTTCGGTCATTGCCGCAATTGTCTTAACGAGGATTGGCCATTTGCGGAGGATATGTTATAGTTTACAAGAAGGTATATATGCCAAAACAAGTGTACTTTCTATTCCCTAATTCTCTGCACCCGTGGGTCGACAATTTGACACGAATGAAAAGAGACCAGGCAATCAACGGCTTTAAGTGCTTTCCGAGGCTCAGTAAGAGATCCCATAGCACCTCTTTATGTCGATTTGTGTACCTACATACGTGCATCTAATTAATGTCTAGCTGTATGGATAGCGAATCAAACTGATTACAGAAGTCACATCGCCACTGCCTATGCACCGAGTGTTGTGTGTACCTTACGCACCGCAATAATTGTGCTAAAATATTTGTACTACTTCTGATTAATAATTGTGTCTCCGCAATACCGTAGAGCGGAGATTGATATTTCTAAAAACATATTTTACTGCCTCGGTGGATAGGTTTTCGGTGAACAATTATAATAACTTTTTGATACCAACGCATTCACAACCGCCACCTCCACGTTTGCCATACCTACATAAGATACTTACGCCTGTATAAACACGTAGGTAGAGATGCATTTTGCCAGCTATATTTATAGGTCCTACGTAATAGGCCGTGCCTATCTTCGTCTATCGGGCACATAACCAGACTGCGTGCTGCCATTGTACCTACCTACCTAAGGTGGCTTAATAGATAGATGTTATCTTTGATTGCCCTAGCATCATGTTATTTACATGAACTACTTATTACAAACTATTATGTCATGATCAACGTTGTCTGCTCTCAAGAAGATAAGTCAAAGTGCTATTGTCTAGACTTAATGTACGTATACCTACTTTATAAAACTGGCTATCGCTGATAATATGCTCGACATTAGTTTGTAATTAGTGACGTAACCTTGTATTGTATAAAAAAATGTCTAGATATTTACCTAAATGCCGACTTGAATGGTGTCCGAAATTAGGGTTTTATTACTGGCAACCTTCACCCCTGTAAGATCGCCAGTATTCAAACTAAAATTTTAAGCAAATATGTCTACGGCCGGCTAGGCCGACCCATTTTAAAGACGGAATTTGTGTTACCAGTGCAAGTAAAAAGGTGGTTAGTCTGCCATCTTGTGTAAAGTGAACATTTTAAACGATATTTCTGACGAGGTCTAAGTTTAAAAACGCAGTGCCCTACAGCTTTTAACAATATAATAAAAGTGTATTATACTGTGTGTAGGTTTGATAACATTTTGGTAAAACATATATAGGTACATAAGTATCAATATTATAAAAGTCATAGATAGGTATTTATATATTTTTTGCCTTGAACTGCATTTCGTGTAGGTACGTGTATTGACTGTTGTCAACCGGTTCGATACGCCGCGTTGTAACACGTGATAAACCTACTTTCCTTAGCTAGGCATTGCAGGCTTGCCAAGGTTTTACCTAGATTAGTTTCTATACACAGATTGTTATAAACTAACAATTGTGTGTAATGTCACTAATGATTGCTTACATCTTTCAACGTAGTAATATTTTGTATTAGGTTATAAATTATACATGTATAGAAATACGAAATTTACAGTAGCAATACAGACTTTGGCAATGTACTACGAATCGATATATTGCATTGAATCATATCTTATATTTTTACCGTTCCACCTTAACTAAGTCTTAGATTCACTGCTTCAGTGGCGCAGCTGTAATGAATAGGTACGACCGCGTGCACGAGGTCAAATCCCGGTTCGGGTGAACAAAATGTAACCACGTACCTCGATAAGCACTTTTCCACTCGTGTCGGGTTACTACCGCTCCATGCGATTATGAGAATGAAGGAAAAGGGAGTGCACTTGTGTTTGCGCACATACTTGTATACTATAAGATCTCCAGTGTAGATGAAGTCTTCGGTAAAATTTACCGCTGTGATCGCAATTCGGTCTTGATGTCCATATTGACAGTCTGTATTTTTTTTAAACCACAGCTCCCCCTTATGTAATATATCCTGTGTCGTGGGGACGTACTAGAATATTCGAGTCAGGGGCGTAGCTACCGCCATATCTGTCGTATTAATGATACGGGGCCCCCAGGCTATAGAGGACCCAAAATTGTGTAGGCAAAAATCCTAAAATAATATCCATAATCTTTTATAGATTAATAATATTTTTGAGAATACCTACTGGGCCATAACAAAGATTTTAGAGCCTCTGTGACCTGAGTAATATACCTTCAGAGTATTACAACCAGAGAAACTCTTATCTTTTTTAAACGAAATAATAAAAAATGGAAGCCGTTAAACTGTTTGCTAAATACAGTTAAGACATCAGTTGATCTGTATAAACAATCAATTGCTTTGAAAATATGCTCAAAATCAGAAATTCATTCCGTCGTTATAATTCAATTTGAGAATTTTTTGTTTCCATTATTAACGTTACCCTTCTTTTGAGCCTCCCAACGCATTTTGATACAGGGCCCGTCTAAGGTAAGCTACGCCACTGATTCGAACAATGGACACAATTATTATCTTGGCTCGGAACAACTAGGTATTTGTGGATGACACAATTTTTTGTGCAGTAACCCACTACACTCCGCGTACGCCAAGTAACGAGGTGACCACGTAAACCAGTACGCCATCTTTGCGATCACAAGTCAACTAAGTACCTATTAGAGATGTCGTACCTATATCTTGCCTGCTGTCAGGCCTGTACGAGATCTTGAGTTCAGGTACATACGTCGCCATTTTATCTGCTAACTCCTCTGGCGTGAAGCTCATAGAAGTCACATTGTATACCCGCCTGGTGAGGTTCTCATTGGGTACTTCGAGGTATTCAGAGAGAGCTCGGAGGGCGTCCCTCACGTGCATCATTGGAAGACGCGTGTCGGGTTTCAGGTAGCATTGGTACTGACCCTTTCGGATGACATCGTGGAAGATTGCGATCGCATAGTCTGTAATTGATAAATTAGAAAATTTTATTTTAGGTAAGGAAATTTTTGTCATATAGGTAAAACAACTTCTACTCTACACGTTGAACCTTGTGTTATCTAATTCAGACATAAAATCTAGACTGATTGGATCACACAAATTATAAAATTGTATGGTTATATACCATATAGAGCACGGCACTCAATCGCGCTCATTATTAAGAACCTCGATTCGATTCAAAACTAGTTTAAGCAAACTTGAATAACACATGTCACTCTAACCTTTTTGGATTATATATTACATTACCTATGTAGTAAATATATTATTCTATTTCTGCGTTAGCTACCAGACTGGCGTGAGTCTATGTTATTATATTCATACACTAGCTGCGCCCGCGGTTTCACCCGCGTTTATGATTACAGCGCCGCCCACGTGGGTTTTAGCGTGATGTGACCTTGTGGGCTATAAACTTCCTCGATAAATAGGTTATCCAAATCTAAAAGATTTTTTAATTCGAACCAGTAGTATCTGAGATTAGCGCATTCAACCTAACAAACTCTTCAGCTTTAAAATACCTATTGGTATAGATATTCTTCGATCTATATCCCTGAAGCGGTATGCAGAAGTGCTAGCTGGACGGATTTAGGTTAAATGTAATAGGAGCTATTGGTGCCTATCGGGCACAGTTCTGATTTCGTGCTGCTATTAAGAATTTCTTAATAGAATATTTTCTTAATTCAGTCAGTTTTTGTAAAGCTTATTATTTGTTTAAACCCATCTATCTACCTGCACCATGGATAGTTCATGCGCCACAAATCGGAACAAACTTCTATGCATTACACTATATTATGGTCTGTGAATAACAATAGAAACCCACTGCTCGGTGCCATGGTTGCTACGAGTTGACCAGTAATCAACAGTAGATATTCTGGTATATCTGGTCAATAAAGGGTCAACAAATATTTTTATAGTGCATCGCTTGATTTGGTTGGTAGATTCCCAAACAAGAATAGGTGCTGGTTTACCTTAAAATACAAATGTATCATGTCCCGCTTTTACTTATTTTGACAATGAAAATTTTCTGAGTTACTCACCATCTTACAGTTAACATTAAAACGACAAAAGAACTACGGGTAATATACACCTAAATCTTCCTCATAAATCACTGTCTGTTGGTAAAAACCGCATGAAAATCCGTTCAGTAGTTTTTGAGTTTATCTCTCTATATATTATATACATAGAGAGACGCGGTGAGGGACTTAGCTTTACATAGGTATACGTCGAATACTTTTTAAAGACAAACACACGCAGTGCCTATTATATTTTACCACATTTGTGTATGAGTTTTAACTATCACTGAAAAAGTAGTATCTTATGGACATGTAGAATGGGAACTCGTGCGATCAATTCCATTGAAGACATACCTTACTTGTTCTACCATGACGACACACTTTATTTATAATAACATTTATAGGAAAATGCCGCAAAATTCGCATAACTTATTATGACAACCAGTCCAAAATAAAGCTAATGAATAAATAATATAATAAGAGTATATATAGTCACGTTGGTAAGACGGTCAAATACCTCGTTCAAGGCTTCTAAGCCAAAGGTTTGCATAAACAAATTAAAACAAAAACTATGAAGTAAGACAGGCCTTGCGTAATATGTTTCCGTACAGGTTATTACAGATAAGTATGTATATCGGCACAATGGTTTTTATGATTTATAAAAATAAGCTGTGTATCAAGATGGCGGCATAAGTAGTAAACGGAAACGGAAAACATCTTTGTTTCCCCATTTTGTTAATACGTCGCATACCTATCTAATTATGTTTTCCAATTAATTTAAGAACAAAGAAAATATAAGGCAAATATTAGACATAACTGCTAAATGTTTCTTCCTGGTTAGTAGATTCATCAGTCATTAGTTGCTTTTGTAACAATAATCCTAACTTATATTATAAATGCAAATGTGAGTTTATTTGTTAAGCTTTCAGACCTAAACTACTTGACCGATGACTTGAAACTTCGCATACTCATTGTCAGGGTTACAGAAAAAGAAATGGGCTACCTTTCTTCCCGAAAACATCGTGAAGAAGCCTACATGTCATAATTTTCTCGAAGATATGTGAAACCTGCCAATAAGCACTAGGCCAGAGTGGTGGGGTATAGCCTAACTTTTCCCACACTAAGAAGAGGCCTGTGCACAGCAGTGGGACAGTTTATATACAGGGCTGATATTCTATTATATACTTAGATAAAAAACTTTACCTGTAGTTCCTCCGCCAGGTGGATCGCTAGATATAACGCCAGGGAACCTCAGACAACGGAAGTCCAACCCGAACTTATGATAATAATATTCTCCTAACAACTCAGCATGCACTTTAGAAACACCATAAATTGTCCTTGGTCTTTGTATAGTAATATTAGGCGTAGGATTTCTAGGCGAATCAGGGCCGAACGCGCCTATTGTACTAGGCACGAAGATCCTGAGATTATATTGTTTGGCAAGTTCTATAACATTGTGCACTCCTTCTATGTTTACACGTACAGCTAAAGGAACATTTTGTTCGCCGATTGCACTAAGGAGAGCCGAGAAGTGGATGAGCCAGTCCACTCTGTGGTCAACGACTATTTTCTGCAGCCCTTTAAAGTCTAAAATGTCCACGAATATGTACGGGCCGTCGTTGACTATCTCTTGACTCGGCTTGATGATATCGGAGAGAATCACGTTCTCTCGGCCATATTTTCCTCGGAGGTACTTCGCGCATTCGACACCTAATTGACCAAGGCCACCTGAAATAAAAGCGTAGTATTAATAGAGACATAAGATTAAATTTTCATTGTATTTTCTTACAAAATAAAGGCAACAACCGCTCTAAGAATAGAACCTGTGTCGCGGGGGACTTCAGCGTTATTAAAACAAAAGGCACATGCCCAGACTCGGAACAATTATTTGGCGATTACACAAATGTCTGTCCCATGTGGGGATTGAACCCACAACACTCGGCGCATTTGAAACTATAAGAAACATTATGGTGCAAACGTTATAAACGAGGAAAAGACAATATATGTAGTACTTGATGCCGGCGGCTCGACAAACCGTGTCGTCGCTTTATCAACTAAGCTATAGACGTTTCTACATGACAACTTGAAATTCGCCCTATATAATAGGCCATAGCACGTGTTATGTAGTCACCGTCATCAATTAAAATTTTTTATAGAACTATGCAACCAGCACGATACATTTACTGAATATAACACATTGTGTGTTGTGTGTAAGTATCTTTACACACAATGTGTATTTAGGTAGAAGCTACGCTAAAATTATTCTGAAGTTATTTTTATGAATAGAGATATAAATAGCTTATTAAAATTAGAGCAGTTCAGTCGCAAATAAGTCGTTTTAAAGATTTAGCTACTTAAAAACAAAATAGAGCGACTTCTTTAGGCACATAGTCATCATTTAAATATGAACGAGGTTGTATTGTTTGGAAATTTCAACAGATTAAATACGTCATTAGCTTTTATGTTGATTCAATGTCAATATTACATATTAGATAGAGCCTTAAACGTCGCAGATACTTCGGGTTTTGTGGTAAACATGTTATTTTATTCTGCACCATTATTTTACGATACTGCGCAGAGATTGCGCATATTGTTTACGTAAACAACGTTAGGAAATGTTAGTTAGACTATGACGGTGGTAAAGTGCCATGTAAGAATTGTAAGAAAGTTAATACGATACTTAAAAGGCCCTGTTGACGATACGATTCTCATATTAAGGCGACTTAGTAAAAGTATAGAGCACTCAACAAAGTTCTTAAAACATTTTAAGATTTTAAAATTATTATTCTGTTGTTTAGCATATATATATAATATAGCATAGCATACTTTATTTAAAGTTGTTGTTAGTTAGTAGTAATTAGTTATTATAAATAATCTCAAATAATACCTATACAAAATAACATGTATTGAAGAATAACAATGGTTTATTTCCTGAAGTAGGTATTCAAAAACTTCATAAAATGTGCGTTTATGTCTTTTGGTCTACACCTCTATATAATTATACATAAGTATGTATATAGTAAAGAGTGGATTCTGAATTACGAATACATTTTGTGTTAGGGTAAAGTTTTGTTGTTAAAAGCGTAAAACATATTATTTATAAGTAGATTAGATGTGCTGTGTGCGTTTGTGATGGAGATGACATTTAGACTGAACGATATAGGTACATATGTATATTTATTTTAATATTCTTAATGCTATAGTAGCTTTGTCACGCCTGAACCGGTAAATTGATTTTGGTTTTAAGTAATTTGTATTTCTATGTGTTGAAACCAACCAAATAGGTCACCGATCGACATTTCCTTATTAATAAATTTTTCTAAATTACAAACTTTTAGCTTGACGCTTTGGTCTTCGGCTAAATCTTGCGTTTTTGTGACAGGCCCCGTATTTTGCTTTATATATTTATAGCCGAAGCTTCGTTCAACACTAATAACAAGTTTGCCAAACTCGGTGTTATTGACCGCTGTACTTCTCGTATTGCACTAAGCATATTATGTGTGAATGTGAATAAAACATGTCATATTTGTATCACATTATTATTAGTTAAATAAATTCAAGAAAATAAATTAAGTGTTGAATCTACGATTCAAGAGCCTTATTCAACATCATGAAGTTGGTTAGGCAGACGTGTGTTTTATGCATTTGTTGCTCATTTATTTCAGTCAAGAAGATTAAGAACATACCTACCAGCCGCAGTCTTGCAGTGTCTGTGAAGTGTCTAATAATGTGCCTATACTTTTTCTAAGCAAACAAAGCATTAGTTTAACGTGAATTTCTAAATTAGTCTGTTCGCCACAGAGTAAACTTACACCACTAAACCAATAATACAGCTATGAGATTTTTATTGCTACTTTGGCTATACATTAGAAAAATAATCAACATACTTGGAAGTATTAAAATTGACAATTGGAAAATATTTATTGTATTCATTTTATTTCAGACAAAAAAGATATTTGTCTAATCAGTAAAATAAAGAACTAGTAATAAGTTAAAATTTTGCCTATATGCTATAGGTTGCTAATAATTATAAATGTTAATTTTTTTATATTTTGTCCGAATAAAAACAAAATATATTACAACAGAAAGGGACATTTGTCAAATATTTGTCGCGAAGTTTGTGTGATTTAATAGCAGAAATAACAAATATAGCCTTATTGCGATCAAGAAATTCTGATTATATCGACAAATTAATCGTGGCCACGGCCTGTCTCTCTCTCAGTAAAGACGAAGTAATCTATGTGTTACACAGTTAATTAAATATCTACCTGTTCTACAGGTTGTTTCTATAGGCGTCCAACTAACAATTGGTCAGTCTTTCTGGTTAATGCACTTTCGCTGCAACACGATCAAATACCACACACCGAAGTAATCCGTCAGTAATATCTTTTGATGTATTTATTTTATTGCCTTTCTTTCAGTTTTGTTTAATATTAGAAATATATCCTTTCACTCGTGTGAATGAACGTCATTGAACTAACAACGTTAATGAGGACAAGCAATATAATTTTCTCAAGATTGACTCGGTGGAAAATCGATTATTGTTGCAGAAACTACACGTGAATAAATCAACCATTTTACCTATTTGCTATTTTCAAATTTGGTTTGAGCGGTTAAATGTAGTATGATACTGTTTCAGAAAAAAAATAATTCGTGTTCATATTTACATTCAAATTCGGTTTTCAAAAAAAGAATAGAGGTATTTCAAACTTACCCGTAATTAAAATCTTTGGCGGTTTTTTTAATAAATTATTTTGTGTATAATTTCTAATATTTAATTTAACACTAGTCCGATAGAAATTCCGGAGGAACATAATTACGGAGGTATGTACTAGATGACGACACGATAAAACACTGTGTAAGACTAACGATAACTGGTAATACAGTACAGTGGAGTTCTGTCGCGTGAGGTAGAAACTGGTTGTAGTCCAATATTACATGTAAATATGTACATGTTCACGCGAAACCGCCAAAGAAAAATAATTCTTATTACCATTTACATTAAATCCATTTATGAACTTAAAGCAAACGGTGGGTGTGTCGCCTCAAAAGTAAATTTTCGGGCAAACTTGACATTTAATTTTTTAACACGTATAAATTAGCAATGGAAAAAATAATGGAAAATATTACCACTCTATACATGTATGGTATAGGCAAGTCACGTGTAGCGTACGTAATAGGAAGCGAATAAAATGAATTATGTCTACAACGTCACTGATTTTGTTCAAGTGCGTATCGGTAGTCTGTTCTTACATGCTTATAATCAAATTAATATATCAATGGCATTGAAATATTCGTGCCTGCCTCGATGACGCAACAGTAGTGAAATGAATGCTGTGCATGAAATTTTGTGTTCGATTCCCGAGTCAAACATAGTATTATTATTAGTTTTTGAACGTTTATTACCAGAGACAACATGCCCGCATTGAAGACCGAGACATTTAAAAAAGGAATCGCTCTGCTGTCAGTACCTACCTAGCCAGCGTAACCTAATGGAGGCTAAAATCTCTACTCACCCATTAATCCGCTATAGTTTTATATAAATCTCAAACTGGTAATTTATTTGCGCGTGACTAGTGGGCACGTGAACCTAATACCTGCCTGAGTGCTGCTAGGATTTGGGACACGTGTCCGTCCAGAATCACGTGCAGATAACTTATTGCAATAAAATCAACTTTAAAAATTCTTTGACCTTAGCATTTAATACTATATTGCACTCTGTGGTTATAAATTTAACTATGCTAAAAGCACGCCTGTGTCTGTTCAACGGGTTATTCCCAGTTGCCCCCACCGTCGACGTCACCACTGGTGACAAGTGAGACATTTTCCAAAAAAAATCCCATTTGCCACCAGTGGTGGCGTCACCAGGGGTGGCAATTGGGAGTGGCGACTCATTTTATTCCCAGTTGCCACCAGCGGTGACAGATGGAAAAAATAAATTGATATGCCCCCAGTAGTAGCGATGCTAGAACTGAATATATAGTGATATGAATTAATTTTTCACAAGTGGTGTTAAATAGATGATGTATTTTATTATTAAATGCACATTAAAATGAGAGAAATAAAACTTTTACACGTCACTTGGGAGACATATTTATAAATCATAAAATACATCATCTATTTAACACCACTTGTGAATAATTAAATCACGTCACTATATATTCAGTTCTAGCATCGCTACTACTGGGGGCATATCAATTTATTTTTCCCATATGTCACCGCTGGTGGCAACTGGGAATAAAATGAGTGCAATTAATTCGCAATATTATTGTCTATGTAATATGATAGTAAATTTCCTAGATATTTTGAAAATATATAAAATAATGTTGGCCTAAAACTGTGATATCAAATCTCTTTACATTCAAGCATTTCTGGTGTGCTATCAGCCCTAATCTAATTGCTGCAAATTCCACAGAAACAAGAATTAAAAAGTTACTATGAAAAGAAAATATAGGTATGTAACATCTATAATAAAAATTACATGTTACTATAAAGATTTTGAAAATATATTATGTTACATGCGCGCCAAAAGATCCAAACCCATTACCTATTTAACCTTACCCAATTATTGTCAAATAATTTGTCATAGACCAATTGCAAAATTTTGCTGGTTCCGGTGGACCCTCTGCAGCTAGAAATTTAATCCGCCAACTTTGATTTTGATTAAATTTCTACGGGTTGACCTTTCTTTGTTCCTTTAGCTAGTGGTATTCCTCAAAATATCCGTCGATCGACGCGATTAAACAAGTAACAATCGCTGAGTCGAGTCGCTTAAAATATTATCTGCGTACGTTGATAGGAAATAAATTTTCGTTGACGAAAGCAAATAAATTTTCGTGGACACGCCAACGTAGATTCCCGTCGAGTCTCCCGTGGACCCATGGACCACTTTGGGAACTAAAGACCTAGAGCAAGACGAAATCTATCACGAGAGCGACAAATATATCAAGTGCATGTAAAAACGTGCACTTGATATATTGTAATATCTTGTCAACTTGTCAGCAATACTTTACCCAATCCTTTGATAACTTGGTGCATTTTCGTGCCATTTTTATTAGGCAAGGACAACGAGGTATACAGCCTAAGACCTAAGAAAAATAGTTTGGTTGATTCGTATGTATAATATGGATTCGAATCATTGCTATCTATCACACGGTTGTTATTTGCTTCAGTTATATTTTTTGTGAGACATCCGAGACAAGGCCAGCAAGATGTGAGCAGGTTTTCGCAAACTCAAAAGAATAATTTACAAACAACTTTGTTTTGTTTGGCACCTAACAATATAACATTTCTTTTTTTTTGACAATTACGTCGTTATAAATTGTGGATCTGTTTGGTATCCCTGTTAAACTTACTTATTATTAATGCATTTATAAACCAAATTGCTGATTCGATTTTTTTTTACAGAACTTAATTTTTATAAATCCAGTAGAGTTTTTCGTATGAAGTTATTTAGCTAAGAGCTGAGAAACTGCAACAAAATTTAAATAAATACTAATACTCGAAAGTATTTTCTTTTACGATTACTGTTGAAAATTAGTTTGTCCTCAGTACGAATTGATTAAGGTTAAAACTAAAGATTTTGGATTAGATTGATTATATTCATAATTTTACCGTGAATTTAGGTGGCGGATTGCTTCGGTGGCGCAGCAGTAATTTATAGGACCGCTATGAATCAGATATCGGGCTCGATATCCAAGTCCTCATATTTTATATTTAATATAATGTTATACAACGAGTCTTATTCGCGATAAAGTATTTAAAAGGTAATAAATACCTATTAATTGCCCGACGTTTCGACCGACTTGCATCGATCGTGGTCACGGGTTGTCCTCATATTTTAATTCGTTTTAGATTTTATTGTCAAACAAATCTCTGTAGCTTCACGGAGTCTACAATAAACTCACCCCATGTAACATAGGGTCGTAGAAGCAAATTGGGCGAAATGTGGGTGTAACACACATCTGCTGACCCATACTAGATATTATACAAATATTTTAATTTTCGAGTAGTAGAGCCTCGCTGATTTCAGCATGAATGGGCTCGACTGGGGAAGGACTACCCTCTCACAGAATATCGACGTGAAAAAGCAGTATTCCTGCTGTATGGTTTCGTTCGGTGAGTGAGAGTTCCGGAGGCCCAAACACCCCCATCCCGCTTTCCCGCTCCTTCTCCTTCCCACTTCCTTTCCTAAAGGGTCGGCAACGCGCAAGTGATGCCCCCGGTGTTGCATGCGTCCATAGGCTACGGTGATCACTTACACTCAGGTGGGCCGTATGCTTGATGCCACCTAAGTAGTATAAAAAAAAAAAAACATACTATTAAATGCCAACAATTACAATTACATTCATTTTTTACGTCAACTGCTACATTTTCAGCCACTACTACTATTATTGTTGTTTATCAAAAATTTGCTGACAAGCAATTCGATAGCAATTAGGTCGTCCTGGGAATCGAACTCACGATCAAACACACCACATAAGTGTGGCATAAACTACGGGAGTAAAGAAACATGCCGTGTTATAGAAATTAAATAAAACATACGATTTACAATGCTAATCTTTTTTTAAATGGTTAATGTTAAGGTAGTCATTAGTATGACTTTGATTACAAACATATTTCAATAGAGCAATTAAGGCGACATATGGCAATTTTATTGTCCGAACGACCACCCTTCCTTGTTACCACATCGTACGATTTAATCGAGATAAGTCGACTAAGCATTCTTCGTTTTGCAACCTGTTGTCAAAGATTAAGAAAGTAAAGTAGAAGAGACTATGCTGCCTCACCGGAAATCATTCTAAGAGAGTATACATTGCAAACTATGAAACTACTCTACTATTAACCTCTCAACTCCCAACACTAGGACGCCGGCATCCGAGCTTAACCAGACTAAAACGTAAATTTTCGTTTCTTTGAATAGCTTTTTTGTATTACCGTGTTTTTGATAACTGTATTGGTTGAGAGGTTAAACTTTACTACTATTTAAAGTCTTATTTTTTATTGACATATACCTACCTACAAAAGCAACAATCATAATAATATACAACATAACTTACTAATATTATCATAGCTAGTAGCTAAGTACTAATAAGTAAAACAAAAGAAAAAGGAATGGCACAAAATATATGCCTGTAGATTAGAATAAAAAACAATAATTGGTTATATTATTAATCTATATAGCCTTACATTTTCCCCGACGTTTGAGATGCTTTTCAGCTGACATGGTCACGTAGAATATTTCTATGTCATACTCGTATAATTGCGTAATCTAAATATGAACATTTAAAGCTTTCGTCACTTGTAGAAACTTTTGTTCGTCGACATCACGTCGTCATATCTATTCACACATCTTCTAATAGCACCTCTAGCCAAACCCGTTATGAAATAATGAAATAAAATGTAGGAAACGCAGGGTGACATTACCGACGATCACGTTGCGTCGAAATTTATGATATCTCATAGTAGAGACCTCTTGTCACGATCGATCCCCAATACCAATAATAGCTTTAATGAAGCAAGCATTAGTAGTACCGTCCTTCATCATTAATACTATGTGATGGTAACCGAGCAATTTCATTAATAAATAGCTTAAAGCATAGATCCCCTGCATCCGTAGGTTTATAGTATAGTACATTTTTATAATTTCATTGCATTAATATGTGAATGTAATTGTTATTTGGTAGTTATTATTCATAAAAAAATATAATAAAATGGTAAACAGATTTTCATTTTTCTGTCTGTACGTTTGTGCACGCGAATCTCTACAATGGCTGAACCATTTTGGATCTAGTATTGAAATAAGCTTAACATTTAGTGTTGGTTGCAGTTAAATAGAATGAAATATAAGAAATATATTTATATCCATATTAAAATGCGTTAGGATACATGTCATTATTATAAGTTGACGTGTACGAAATCACAAGCACAGTAAGCACGTAAGAACAAAGCGTCCTCTATGAGGCAAAGCATACAAATATCTAACTGTTATACGAACTATCGCATCTATGATAGTTGTGCAGTTACGGGCGGCAGCACGCGCCACAATGGTGAAAGATAAGTTACTTGATGTGCATCGAGCTGTGAACCGAAAGTCTGGTGTTTACATGCGAAATACTCGCATCCCAGTTGACGTTTGGCTACCATAGGCCACGCTTGTCCAAGTTTTTAAGTGAATAGGTTGCATAACAGTGAATCCGTGATCCTACAGAGATATTGACTTTGTGTGCCATTTTATCATCTTTGACGGTAAATCGATGTTAATAATAAGTCTTGATTTACTTATAGGTGTTTGTTTAGTGATCTGTGTGCGTATAATTTGCATTGTTGTTCTAGATGTTGCAGATTAGATAATAGGTATACGGTTGTTTTGTTACATACGTAGAGGGAATAGGTAGGTATTATGTACTTCCTTTGCTATGGGAGGAACGAGGGTATCATTTGAGGATTGCCAACCCTAAAAAATAGGTATTATGTACATACCTGTTTTTGTTCCATGACTGGTTTGTCTAGTTTTTTGTTTACCACTTGATGTATAGGTTTCTTTTTTTTGAGGTAGCCGCATGTTTTATAATGGTGATTGATATTTAGACGGCTATATTATGAAGCGATTGTTTTTAAGGATTTTCGTAGAGCTAAACATTAGTTCATTTAATAAAAAATAAGGCCAACAAAAATAAAGAGGTGCCGCCAAATTATTAATAACACATATACCTAATAAAAATAATATTATAAAAACGATAATGGTACCTACTATAAAATAAAACAAATTAGGTAAGAAATAGTATAAATTTACTACACAAATGGCACGAGAGTAAGTTATCTGATACGATATAGTGAACCTCACAATCACGACACACCGCGTGTTGGTGTATAAACTCAGCATGTGACAAAAATTTGTGAGATGCAGTTGCCTTGGGTGTTCTTTGTGAACCAAAGAGTTTGTCTTTTGAAAAGAAAAACGTAATAATAAATTACTCATTTCATAATTGTATGTACCAGAATCATTTTGAGTTTGTATAATAATTATTATTCTATACAAAGACACGCGGCGCGGACGCTATCTATCGGCCTTTCGGACTCTCCTATATTTTAAAGGTCTTACCATAGCAAGAGGTAGCAAGTTTTTACAAAACATATGCTATTACTGCGGATGTCCTAAACAATAAGGGACAAACATAAAAAGGTAGAAATAGGGATTTCTATTTACAAGCTTCAAACATGAAGTGATAGTGTAAACTCAAAAGTAAGTAAAGTAACGCATAACATACATTAATAGACTGAGAGTGCGTAGGTTGCCCCACCATGTTGAGGTACTAAACCCTCGGTGCGCGAAATTGACCCTTAACATAGCCACATGGGTTAGATAGATTGGAGTATATAAGCTTTTTATATTATAGTATATTTTTAGCTATCACCCACAGTTTCACCATCACTTATGATAATCAAAAATATTTTTACCCATTTCGTATATTTAATATCTGCTATTCTATTGTTGTTTTTAGATATTATATAAGAAAACGCTGCGCATGCGCAGTACATTGTACTCATTGCTATACTTAATTGTAATTCAGCAGTTTAGCGACGGTTGTCGTCGTACGGCGAAGAATCTTTTCATATACCTACATTTTGTATAAAGAGCGCGACATTTAGGTTACTTATTATTTTGAAAATATTACATCTAATTTTGTCTATAAGTTTTCATTAATTCGTATTCAGTAAAAGCAGTTTCACCACATTAAATATGGCGGGAATGCAGATCAAAACTTTGCATAGGAATAAAAACTTACTTGGCGAAATGTGGATGTAAGTCATACATCTGTCTACGTCTTCTCTACTCACCCACGAATGAGTATAGACAATCTATTCTTATTTCAAATATACATATGTATATGTAATTTGTTTTCATATAGATATTAAATAAGTCGTTTACTTAGGTACGTTGAAGTCTTCGTAAATCTGGTGCAATTAATAAATAATAATATGCATCAGATAGGCTATGATTTGCGTGCACCGATGCTTCAGCTTTCCAATTACTGCTACATTAACGTCACATTTAAAACCATTCAATTAATTTTACAATCATCACTTGAGGAATAAAGTACAACTTTCGCTTGAGACGTCCTTTTTAAGTGAAGAGAAATGAGTCTCACGTATGTAATGTTTTAAATTTAATAATGTCTTTGATGACCTTTTTTGACATGACAAAATCAGCTGCTTATTCTTACAAGTATCACATTTGTAATGTACCTATCAAAGGTTTATGTAAATAATTATAGGTAGGTACTGACTAATCTATTACTTTTGAATAGCTCAACTCAGCCATGTTTCACTGTGGCTCATTCCGATATTTATAATTGCCCGTTCCCGTGGAAACCTTAAGATAAAACGTATATTTAAATCACTTTCATATAATGCAACGTTCTGTAAAAATTCAAGTCGATCGTCTACTTTTTCAGTCTTGCACACAAACAAATGAAAGATGAATTTTAAATTTATGAAGGTATAATATCTTTATAAAGGATTATATATAGAGAGCATAGAGTTATCTTATCTACATTTCAGCGATAGTTTTTTTATTTGCAGAATATTGATGCAATGAGGTCCTAAATACAGGAGATTTCATAATATATATTTAACCGGGTAGAAAGATGGATGAATTTTTATTAGCGATATTTAATGTATCACGTAATACGCAGTACAGCCTTTATTTGTTTCTTTTATGTGCATAGCATGGTATATGACTTATGATAGGAACAGTCTAGAAGCACTTTTTATTTGACCTTTAAACAGTTTTGGTTGAATAAGTAAGTATTAAGGAACTGCACCTATTTAATAGTAATATTAATTTAAAATATTTATTATCTGTGGATCAATAATAACAGAAAAATTAAATAATTAAAAATACAACGCAATAATCTGTCAGAAACAGCGTACTTAATCTAAAATAAGGTAATTATATTTTGGCCAACCAATCTATCTATTACATATTCGGGAATTGTACTAGATAAATACACTATTTTTACATGTTTATACTAGGGTGCTACGGAAGTGGTTATATCGGAACCGAATTCGGAAGCGGAGTTTTTTTATTTGGTTTGTCGGAATCGGAACCGATCTCGAAATCGGAATCAAAGACAGAGACAAAAGAGAGATATGTTAAGGGTAGGTTTAAGAAAATAAAATTACACACATTATCCATCAGTTATATTATTATATGTACATACATACCTACATATATGTGCTATGGGTATGGGTGTTTGATGGATCGGTATATTGGTAACTATGGATGAAAAACAGCGTCTGCCCTGAATACTCTAATAGCATTAATTGGATACGCAGACGGTGACTCACCAACTCACTAGATGGTCCTTCTGGAATAGCCACCATAGGCATACAAGCCAGCAGCAGAGGGCAACACCGGTGCGAGCGGCTAGGGGTGTCGAGCGGTGCGGCGCCGGTTTCACCATCGCGGTTCTCGTGACAACGGGGACCCGGAGCGGGTTTCTCCGTAGTTACGCCCTCGAAAATAACACTTCCACCCCCAAGCATATAGCTCTAGCTGCCCCCGTCTGACCGGCCGAACAAGGCAAGCCAGAGTTGAGTCTCCTACGGGCGCTCTTGAAGTTCTACCCCAGCCAACCAGTAGCGGCAAGCCAGGGACGAGCCTCTAACCGACTCTCTGAGGCATTCAGGACCGCAGTGTCGCCACTCACATTCAGCTCGCCACAAGCTGCCCTGCGGTTTGTGCGGTTTTATTTAACCTAGTGATACATTTTTTGTTTATATTCAAGGCGAAGGTGGTATTTTACAAGCTAGTTTGTGTACTGTGCCCTCCAATATCGCGTTAGTCCCATGATGAGATAACGACTGTCCCAGAGGGGTTTATTATCTATACAGGGTTACTGGTAACTCGACGTATTCCCGGCAATAATAGATAGAGTAGCTAAAATGCAATATATTTAATCGCCCATATGTATGACTAAAAGTTAACCGTTTTCGTGATACGTACGAAGCACTTTAACTCGAGCAACGTTAAAATTATCAATTAGATTAAAAACATTGTTAGTCATGGTTATTGTTTATTACGCATTTATGGGTATTTTTTAACTTATTAAGCTTTATTACTAGGTTCTTTATAAATAAAAATAATGTATTAAGACATCCAATGAGCCAATTGTTTTTTAATATGTCCTAAGGGCAATAAAACGGATATTTTATTTAAAATCGTTAAATTCAGCATATTTCGGCAACGGTAAACTTTCCGCTATACATATGGAAAGTTAAATTTATTGCATTATAGCTCCTCTATCTATTATTGCTGGGAATACGTTGAGTTACCAGTAACCCTGTACATTAATACGTAAAGCAAAAACTTTGTACCTCTTTTTACGAAAATTGCTTGGACGGAGGAGTATGGAATTTGCCACAGTTAAAGTTTATATGGAGAAGGAGATGCGAATCCTATTATTTTTATAAAACGTGCATTACAAATACATTAAATTAATGAAAAAACTCAACACGCACACAACCATGCATTTGACACACGCAGTCGAATCGCATTCGTAGTATTTCGGCATTGTTCGTTTGACGTCGTACAATTTTTCGTAACTGTGGTTACATATACCTTATTTATATGTAATAAAGAAAACAAAGTAGCAAGCTAAGGAATATCCTCAATGAAGAGTATAGTTAAGTACTTAAATAATAATTTGTTTGATAAAGATAGGTAAATAAACCTATATAGCCTTGGTGAAATAATAATAACAATATTCTATCACATACACACAACATCATCTAGCCCAAACTAAGCAGAGCTTGTACTATGGGTACTAGACAATGGATAAATATACATTATATACTTTATTTTTTGTAAATACATACATATTATACATAGAAACACCCAGACCAAGACACACATCCATGTTCATGCACACAGATGTTTGACTTGTGCGGGAATCGAACCCGCGACCACAGGCGTGGCATTTGATTACATTAACCACTACGCCATCGAGGTCGTCAAATCTAAATGAAATGTGACTATAAGATTAATTAATTAATTATGGTCAAATTTTGATCAGTGGGCGACAGCTAGTTATTATAAAATCACCCAGATGCAGAGCAAATTTTATATTGCACATTTTTGTCTCGTGTGCCATTCGAACTTACAATAGTGGGCATAGGGGCAGCGGTGATTTTATTGGAATGAAAACTACGACACCATCAGATCTACTCAGAAATAACGTAGCTTTAATTTGTGAAATAATTTCTAGAATCAGTCATTCTAGAGCTGATCTAAAATGTGTACTTTTCACTGCGCGTTCTGTCGTTACTACTAATTTTTACTTCTTCATTATATTAGTACAGATAGAATATCCTATTTTATATACATGTTTGGCATTCATTGACTGGAGATAGGTCACTGGGTTAGTGTGTTATGAATTTCCATTATTATATGCGTAATTTACGATCGTCTTTTGTTCTCCACGGTTGCGATTCTGAACTACTTTTGTACGCAATGTGTATGATCACATCGTAATACTTGTAGCCGAATTGAAATAAGGCCTAGGACCGATTCACTGGTCGGCATCAAAATATGAGCAAAACAATGTATATGTGGAATTGATACATATCGACGCGCTAAATCTATATATGTAAGCAGAATTTATCTAGCACGTCTAGTTTTGCTGCTATAAGCAACTTTTGTTTTCATTAGAATTGTTTACATTTCGATACTGACGCAGCGGTATTTGTGAACCTTGATGACACGACTTTCGCTATGCTCTGTATTTATCTCGGTGTAAGAAAGAGATAGCAATATATTGTTTATCACAAAGTAAAAAAGAGCATGGGTAGCTTTTGAAAACATGTCACAATTTTCTTGGAAATTTATGAGATGCAAATTACAATGTTAGCAATGTTAGCTGATTTCTGCTGGGAAATCAATCGTGAAACATTAGATAAACTTATGAAAGAAAGCGATCTACCAAATAGTAATTTTTTTAATATTATATTAGTATTTTATTTTAATAAGAAAATCTCTAAAATTAGACGTGATATTATCAATCTGTAAACTGTTTTGGGTTCATCACACTAAAATCAATTAAAATTACTTTTTTTTTTATTTTCCAAGCAATGAATTGTTTGTTATACCTAAGTATCATTCGCTAGCGAGTTCGCCTGCGAGGACTATTGTTTTCGTGGATTACATTATGCAACGTATGTGCGGTTCCACTGATAGCCACATTCCATCTTTCTTTATATTGAACCCCAAGTTAGTAGCTCCGTTCAGTACCTACCTACGCGATGGCGGAATGAACAAACTGACCAAAAAGAAGACAAAGATCCACAAATGTTTTGTGTTTGGTGGCGTATAGGTATCACGTATCATTTGCTTTAAGCCCATTACCGGTTAGAATCTGCTACCTAGTACATACGTAATACTTTAAAAGTTATCGCCTCGCATTCAAATCTCACCTCGTCAAACTCTAAGATAGTTCAACTTTGATTTGACTAAGAAAAGTCTAAGGAATATTAGACCTCAAGTATTTAATTGCATGACCGTAGATTGACCCCTACCAAATAGTTTTAACTGCGAATGAGAGATAATACAATCTTACAGAACAACAATCCTTAGGCCATTCTAACCTTATAGCAGTTTCAACATAATCTTACTTTTCGAGGGAACGAGAGGGACCTATACGTTTTGTATATCTAGCTCGCCGTCATTCTTTCGTAAAATATGATTACAATAATACTGCTACAAGAGATGGTGGTACAACTTTTGCCCCATAACTTAGGTGAGCGATCGTGAATCGAACGCGAGAATAAAAAGCCAGTTCCAACGAACCCGGAATCATTAAAACTATCAAAAAATCCAATTAAAATGCCACGTCTCGGTGCGGCGCGGAGCGGCGGCGCTGCAATGTCAGGTTAAATTGTCCCGCACGCGTTTTCCGCGCTTCGTCGTTTTAGCATCAAAAGTAGATAATTGAAGAATCATAGAAATTTGGTAATAACAATAACAATCTGAAGTTATGTTCGCTTTGTTACGCAATATAACGCGTATAAAAATTGGTCAGTAGGAACGTGAATCATTCGAGATAATTTCAATTATGTCGTTATCGAGTCTTTGTTTCCTTATGTAACTTAAATAACTATTGTAGATTTTGTGATTTACGGTTTCGATCACTAGGACCTAGGTTGGTCATAGCAAAAACTTAAAGATTTTTTAAGGACTACGCAATACGTACCTAGTCATTATAACAATGTCTTTATAAAAAACCTATGAAATTTATCATTTAACTACAACTAATTGTAGTTACATAAATAATAAATTTCATAGGCTTTTTCGTTTGAGTACTTTTTATTTAATAATAACAAGTTTCAATAAACAGTGACGTGTAGATTGCACAAATTGGTAGGTAGTGAATGAGGTAATACAATAACAGATTCTTAATGAGATAACTTCTTAATGAGACTATATTCTCACTAGTAATCTTTGTGCTATCTTGCTAACTATGCTAGCTATGGTGTCCATAGGTACTTTTCTTGGAGCAGCAATGCTCTCTGGTGTTGCAAGCGTGCATAATAGTGACGCGCAATATTGCAAATGAATGACATTTGAATACAATTGTGCACAGCGTGATACCTTCTTTGTATGATGAAGGACACAACCCATTTATTTACCTATGTATATGGTACGCAAGTTTCGGAGCAGCATAACCGCGTTCCCTGTGTTTTAGGCTTAGTCAGTAGAAGCTGGGTCCTTCCAATTTCCTCGGCGTGAGCCCGAGATTTACGCATACCCCTATATGGAGATGCGTAAATGGCATTTTCCTAAGTAAATAAAAGGAAATCAGCCGAATTTAATTTAAATGCCATTATATACATCGCTAGTCTAGTTTGTCACCTTAGTTCTGCAAAAAGATCGAAATATTGGATCGCCGCGATGATCTAGTGCTTATATGCACGAACAAATGCGATTGTTGATATCTTAATTGTAACGTATAAAAATGTAATTGCTCGAATTAAGTTGCCAGGCTTTATTAGGATTTGTAGTCCGGCGATTTTCAATATCAGAAAGGAATCTGAACTGTGATCGCTAAACAGTGATATGTTTAATTTTAATTGCCGAAATGTTGTTATATGCATACATAACATCCATGCCTGTAAATTTTTAACAAACTAAGCAGTTGTGTATTATTACTACAATAGGGACCACGTTAGTGGTAGCGGACTTATTGCTGTTTATCGCTGCATCTCCAAACACCATGCCAGTAAAACGAAATATCGCTTTACCCGACATGGCAATTTAACCCAAGAAATCTGACGATCGACTGCAAATAACCGCAAAGTACAAACTTTTGCCACGGAATACCAAGGCAGCCAGCTAATATTATATATTATGGAAAACCCACAATGTCAAAGCATAACTACAAAACTAGAATAAAGTGATAGACAAGTAACACTTACCTACAGTCACGTCATAATTTGATGTGCACTCGCGTTACGGGATGATCACGACAGTTAGAGATAAATGTGGTAACTGTACCGTAATGGCACCGGTGTCCCGTTCGCTGGCTACGTTCAGCTACATGACTAGTAAACATACCACCTACATAATAGACGTTTAGAAAATTTGTATTGAATAAGTTGTATGTACGTAATCTATATCTACTAATTAAAGAGGAAATATTTGTATTTTTGTTTGTAATAAACAAAATCAAAAACTACCGACTACACTCTACAGATAAATATTTTTTTTACTTTGTCTAGAAGTAGCATTATATGCTATATAACATCTCGCTACGATCAACGGGAGCGTAGCAGTAATCATAAATGTGTGTAAACCCGGTGGGGATTGCTAGTATTAAAATTAAAACTGTTAAATAGTACCTACGTCAACAAACGTAGATAAAATAACTTACAAAAGTTTTTTGATGGTGCCCAAGCTGCGATTTCGCTAAAACTAGAGCATTCCGGCTCAGGATGTAGCTCCAAACTACAAAAGAACGTAGATAATCAACTGTGTGTAGCTTTCCTGCGATTGCGGTACCAGTGGAGAGTGAAGGGACTTGGTTGAGTAGTCATTTTTGCCCTTTGCACAGGCAGCATAGCCATTTGTTTCTATAAATAGGCTACATGCATGTTTCTCCTGGTGTTCAAAACATTCGCAGGCTACGGCAACGGCTTACAAAAAGTAGTATGCTAATAGTAAACCATGAAAATTGAACGAAAAAGCATTGTACCTATAGTTTTATTTACATTTTCTATTTATGGTTGATTAATTTAAAGTGTAGGGTAAAACTGGGTATTACCTGGGTATCACTACAATTTCTCCCATATTGTTAAATTGCCGCGTAGGCACACGTAAAAAACAGGTGGCGCGGGCGTGACGTTACCCCTCGCCGACGCACCGACCCCCCGCTCATACCCCAGGAGACTTTTAGGATGAAAGTACTTCAATTGTTTTCGCGATTACTTAAAGTTCGGTGTCAAACAATAAGAGGTGAGTGTTTGTTATTTCACATTTCTTGCATTATTAGTTATTACTATAATTGTTGTAGCGATAGCTCAGTGGGGAGACCAACAGACTGCAAAGCAGAGGGTCTCGGGTTCAAACCCACGTCGCGCACTTCTAACTTTCGGAAGTTATAAGACTATTCGAAATGATGTGCATATTGATTGACAATTATCGCCTGCTCCGTGCCTCGGAGAGCACGTTAAGCCGTCGGTCCCGGCTGCCATAAACATCTATGTATGGCAGTCGTTATTGGGCAGTCAGTGCCCTATAATATCCTGACACTGGTCTAGCCTTAGGGTATCGTTAGCCTTCGTTAGGTTGCGGAGGTCAGGTGGCAGTCGCTGCGTGTAAAAACTGATATCCAGTCAAATCCGGTTAGACCAGAAAAGGCGACTCCAAGTGATTTGGGAATAATAAATAGACTAAAAAGAGAGAGCTTCAACACAAAACCAAGAATGGTGATAATACATCGGACTTAGAAATAGAAACGTGTTGATGAAGATAGCCAAAACAATGGGCTGTGGTAAAGGTGTGTGCTGTGCAGTCTCTGGGTCCACGATGCGTGCTCAGGATATGACTCGTCTGAAGGTTATATCTGCGACTTATGTCTCAACTAAGCTTGACCGGTATTACCGATCTAGTGACCGGTATTACCTGCCATGGTGTTTAATACCGGTCAAAGTCGTTTTTGTTGTTAACATTAATTAGGTAAGTACAGCCAAATTTATGTTGCTTATTGAACTCAATTATTGTGATTCTGTCAGAAGAATAGTAAAGGTTAAATTAGAAAAAGGATTAATAAAGAAATATTGATTATTGTTTGATTTGTGATTATTTCTCCTTAAGTGACCGGTAATACCCATTCTTACCCTAAGTGAGTAACAGTGAGTAAGTACTTATTTGAGATAACTGGCTATTTGGGTTTCAAATTACTAGAATTCTTGTTAATCCCTCCAGCTAGAATGCTTGTGTTAGGAATGGGTTCACGTCAGTAGTGCAATGAGTAGGATTCGAACTCGCGATCGCAAGTCCAATGCCTTATCCATTGGGCTACCACCGCTTATAGGTACTACTACAATGTTTGTAATAGTTTAACGGATTTCAATAAACTTAATTTAAACTCAGCCTCGGACACTTCCAGTCACCACATCTATCTGCCAATTACGTTAGGTACCTACAGCTACGCGTAATTGCTTAGTTTGATTTATAGACTTCAAAGTTTGAACTTAATTGTATATATTAGTAATGTGCCTCGCAACCTAGAGCTTTATATGTAACGCGGAGGTTGTCTTTAATAAAAAGCATGTTATTTAGTTATGATCATTATGACTGTTTTTCGGCTTTTTTCGTCCGGTTTAATAAATACCACACTTAACGTAACTTGTAATTCATACTATGTATAATTATTGCATTAACGTGTAACCAATAAAGGCATAAAGAAGATCACTTGTAACTATTTATAGGTATAAAGCATTTCCCAAACATATAAAAACAACATTTACCTAATAAGTTTATGAGTCTCGGTGTACTGTGTCCGTTTATTTAATTAACGACAAATTTCACACAGACAACGCAAAGTACATCTAAAGAACTTAAAACAATAATTTTGTGAGTGTCACAAATGTTTGTCCATTGATGATTGGAACTCACGTCCACAACACGTTTATATTTAGGTAAGTTTGAAAAAATTACACTGTCTTTTTAGTCTTGAGTTCGATCGGGTCAAGCAATGTGTTACCTAATAGGTTTTTATAAAAGCACTGTGTACTGAGGTTTACAAATAAAATTAATTTACTTGGTTTTTATTTTCAAAATGTTTTAATACGCTCTATAGACTAAAAGTGTGAAGTAAAAGTGTATCAAAGATGGAATATAGACCGTATTTGTCCTTCACTATGAAAATATTGGGTTGGAAAGATAACAAGCGTGATATGTAGGGTTTGTACTAAATAAAATAAAGGCCAAATAAATTAATTACATATAAAAGCCTTAAAATATGGTACCTACTTGCGACGTTGCCACTCGGTTGTCACACTGACAGAGGCCACAAAGCTTAAACTCTCTTGAACTACTACTAAGTACTCTTTCTGTCACGGTACAAATGAGCAAGTTCATACGAGGAACATCCACCTTGTTGTATGAGCTCGTTGCTAGAGTACACATAGGTATCGAAAGTATGTTTATTAAAACTAATTGTAACAAATTTTTGAGATTGAGACAGAGTGTATGCGTCAAGAATGGGTGCAAGAGTCACCCAAGAACGCAGCGTGGGAGCCTGGGCTAGCCTAAGACGATTAAGACGATTAGCAGATCATGTTAAGGGATCATTTTTGTATAATAAAATGCCACACTGAAAAAAGATGTAAGGTTTTCATTTCTACTTAAGTACAACAGATTTTCCTTTTATATGGCATGAAAAGAATATTAAAAGCGCCTTAGCATATTATAAAATCTAATTGCACAAATGTTAGGTGCATCACCATAAATTAAAATCTATATATTAATACGAGAAGCAAAAATTATGCACCCCTTTTTAAGAAAACTGCGCGGTCGGAGGAGTGTAAAATTTGGCACAGTTTAAGTTTATATGGAGAAGGAGTGGTGAACCCTAATATGAAATATGAATTAGAAATAGGTACATTCAATTAATGAAAAAACACTACACGCACATAACCATGCATTTGACACACGCAGTTGAATCGCGTTCGTAGTATTTCGGCATTGTTTGTATAAATATGGTTACATAAAGGTACCTATCAATATATAATGATGACATATATCAGCAATATCTTAAGCTTTGGGTCGTTTGGAATAATGTATACTATTTATATTATAATATATTTACGTATTTATATGTAATAAAGGAAAAAAGCCAAAATTAACCTGTATAGCCTTGACAAAATCTAAATAAAATGTGATTATAACGAAATAGTTATAAACAGTAAAACCTTAATTACAATCAATGTCCTCCAGACCAATTTTCGGTCACGGCGGCCAATCTTAACGGAGACTGGCCATCTGCGCAGGAGATATTATAGTGCACAAGTGTGTGCGCAAACACAAGTGCACTCTCTGTTCCCTTACCCTCATGATCCGATGGGACGGATAATCCGACACGACCGGAGAGAGATCAGGTGCAGGACCAACGGCTTTACGTGTTTTCCGAGGCACGGGGGTGTCTAACACCGCCAACTTCCTAACTCCGGGCTCGTATTGAGATTTCTTAACAGAAAAACCCAATACCTTTATGTTGGCCCGACCCGGGATTCGAACCCGAGACCTTATGCACAGCAGTCGCATTCACTACCGAATTTTGATATGGTAAAAATTAACACTTTTATTCCGTTGTGTAATATGTATAATGAGTCGTTTATGAAAGAATTTTATTGCAACAATAGGTCTATTTTTGCTGTAATTAGTTATATAGATTCATTTAAGCTTTGATATATTGCAGTATATATTAAGTAGAATTTATTAATTCCAGAAAAGTCGACAACATTGTTGTGGTTGTTCGGTTAGAACCGAACCCTGAAATTTTAATTATGAGCATCTCCACTTGAAAAGTGTCTCCTCCCTCTAGGGTTCCCTAGAACATCGCAGCTGAAAAGCCTTGTGTTCTTGCAGTGAGATAAGTTTTCGGACTACTCGGAGAGGGGCTACGCCTACTTTTACTATTTGTTCATGAAAAACCGCAAGCATTGTAACCTGTAACTGACGGCAAAGATCCCTTTTTTAAGGGTCGTTAACCAACAATTTATAGTAGTTTACTGGTGTTGCAAGCGACCATAGGAGCTTACCAGCAAATTCATAATTGATCGACACATGATTGATCGTTCCACATGTATAACTAACACGTGGTTAGCATAGTGAACTATTTCCATTCTAAGACATGTCCATGCCCAGTCTAAATAAATATTTTTGACTAGGCAGCTATGTGTTTCCCAGTCTATACTCAGCCGCAGGCATTGTTTGGTTATAATCGATTACACAATAATACAATCAGCTTTATAAACCCATACAAAACATCGAAGGAAGAACAGTGACCTACATCACTAGATTCGACAAATGGGTTGCGTAACCTTCAACAATAACGTAAATAACAAGATATACTATAGATCGTTAATAACAATACCGTATACAAGTGAAAGTGCACCTCAACCACCGGACCGTTGTGCACGGGCCATTGTTACCTGAATACATTGTTTTCATTAGTGCCGGTCCTTGACGCCACCGGATTACGATTTTTCGTTTGTCTAGAAGGTTAAGCAATCAAGGGCTGTTGAGGTAAATTCGGACCAGAAAACAATAGTAGTTGCCTAATCAGATAATTCGTTATATAAGGTTTACTTAAACCATTTTGCATGAATTACTAGGTATTAGACAAAGTTGACAAGATTAATCAAAACTGATCGCCTAACACGTAAAGTCCGCGATACAGTAGGTAGGTACTAATCGTAAAATAACATTATTCTGAAATATAAATTATCATAGATTGATTATATTGAGTTTTTGTGAAGTTTATGGATTTTTGCATCACAAATAGTACACGCGCGTTGCCGCTTTTACGTAAAGGAATCGCTGTACTGCTAGCGCAAGGGCCTACCTACGTACCTACAGCGCTGTTATTAGAGCGATCGATTAAGTGATCACTGATCAGAGCTTTCTCCATCCCCTGCCTACTGTTAGTAGAGATTATCCTTAACCTTATGGCACCCCTTCTCAGCGTTGAAATATTAACATCCTTTGCATTGTTCTTCTGAAGTGAGAAGTAGATAAAAATGAGAGGTATACTGCAGTAATACTCTACGTACTACTGCAGTGTACCGTACGTCTCATTTTTCATCATCATCATCCCATTAGTGATGAGCCGTACGGTATACTGCAGTAGAACGTAGAGTACTACTGCAGTATACCCTACGTCTCATTTTTCATCATCATCATCATCATATAAATAGATATAATATTTGACTTTAATTATAACTTTATTGCTTCCAGAGAAGGCGCACTGATACAGCACGGAATATGCTACAATGATCATCACAAACGTTAAGGAATGGCCTCAAAGAAAGGAGAAATAGTCTCATGGCTCCTCCTTCTAATATTTTATTTTGTAACAGGACAGATGTCAATATGTCCTGCTCCAGAAACAATACTTCCATGTATATGCACAAACCGAAACGAAGACGTACAAATATGGTGGGTAAATAACATTAGTATTAAGTGAGCATTGCTCTCGAAGTACTTAATTATTATAATATAATTACAGGTGCACACACAGCGACTTACCCCAAGTATTAAAAGGCATTCAGAAAATTGGAGAGTTCATCAAAAAGCCTATAGACGAACTTATTATAGAGAACAATTATCTTCCATCGTTGCCAGGCAAGATATTCCAAAGTGTAAAAATTATCCGGTTAATGCTTCGCCACAATGGTTTGGAGCGGCTGTCAGCAGCGTGGTTGGAGACCCAAGAAATGAACTTGGTCGAAATATTCATAGTGGAAAATGATTTACGAAATCTTCCAGCGGAAAGTCTGATGAAATTGCAAAATATTCAAGCTGTAACAATACAATCGCAAAATATAAAGAGAATACCAACATTTTCTAGCTTGCAGAAACTACGGTACATAAACATACAGTCGGAAAGTTTAAATACAGTTAATGAGAATACGTTTGAAAATCTACCAAATGTAGAAAAAATATTTATTCAAGGAAGCTCTGATCTTATGACAATAAAAGAAAATGCATTTTATAATTTGCCTAAATTACGGAAACTGGAAATAACAAATTGTGGAATAAATTTAATACATATGAGAGCGCTGTCTTTGTTGCCAGCGTTAAGCGAAATATCGTTCAGCACCAACAGGATAACAGATGCTACGATGGTTGGAAGAGCTTTAAGGGATTTGCCAATGTTGTCTCACTTGAATCTCAATGACAACTTAATAGATAAATTAAACGAGGGTGCATTTGTTGAGCAACCAATGCTAGAAAAGCTATTACTTTCAAATAATAACATAAATATTATCCATCATGGAGCTTTTCACAGAGTTCCAAAGCTAAGAATAGTTGACTTGAACTACAATAAAATAAATCAGATACACCCTGAATCGTTTTTGCAACAGTCAAGTAGTGGGGTTGAAGAACTTACACTCATTGGAAACAAAATTATGCATATATCTGAATTTCGAGCGTTACTTGATGCCTTACCTAGGCTGAAATTTTTGGACATTAGCAATAATTTGCTTCAGGAAATACCGCGAGGCGCTCTAAGGGGTCATCCAAGTTTAGAAAGACTGCACTTGAACAAAAATAATATTAAATATATACAAGCAGACGCGTTTGTTGCAATGCCAGCTTTAAGAGAGCTCCATTTAAGTAACAACTCTCTGACAGATATAAACGAAGGTCCCTATTGGAACTTACCAGCTTTAAAAGGCTTAGATTTATCTTTCAACTATTTTACACGCTTGCAACCTAAACTATTATACAATCTTCCGTCATTGAGGCGGATAAATTTCAGCAACAACCAACTAACTATCATAGATCCAATTACTTTTATGGAATCTCCTTTACTAGAATATGTTAACGTATCGGGCAACGCTTTAGTGTCTATTCATCCAGCAACTTTTCGGAATTTAGCGAATCTGTACGAATTAGATGCCAGCTTCAATAGGTTAATAGAATTTGTACCTGGATTACCTAGAGGATTAGAACAGTTATGTTTGCAACAGAACCAAATAACAAGTCTGCCAATGTCTCCGTCACCAGATTTAGATTTGCCGTCCCTAAGAACACTAGATATTTCAAGTAATGGGATTCAGAAAATTCCTTATGGTAGTCTTAAGACCTTACATAATTTACGGCGTTTATATATGAAACGAAATGGTTTGAGACAGGTTGAGGTAATGACATTCAGTGATTTAGGTAAACTAGAGATTTTAGATTTGAGTTTTAATCAAATACTGACTGTTCACCCAAAAAGCTTTAGCAAGCTCACCAATTTAAAACAAGTGAATTTACACGGTAACACTATAGAAAACTTCGATTTCGTAGCTATTCAAGACAATTCTGCTCTTTCGTCGTTAGATTTTAGCAAAAATAAGTTGAAAAGTATAAGCCCTACAATTGTAAATAGGGCACTGGATGTAGAAACGTTGAACATATCTTCAAATAATCTAAATGAGTTACCAGAGACTTTAAATATGCTATCTAAACTAAAAGTACTAGACGCTAGCTTCAACCATATAAAGCATTTTGACGGCAATGCCATTAACAGCATAAATACACTGAAAAATTTTAAGATGCCCAGCAATAAATTGATTGAATTACGAACTGGAAGTTTTAAAGAATTAAGGGACCTAGAAACGATTGATTTAGACAATAATGATGTTGAAGTCGTTCATCCAAAAGCGATAGTGAACCTTCCTAACTTAGTATCTATATACTTGAGTAGAAACCATATAATAGATTTACCAGATCGCGTATTTTCAAACTTGCCGAAACTAAGAATAATAGAATTACAAGGAAACCGACTGCAATACATATCATTACGAGCCTTTGACAACATACCTTTAGTACAATATTTGAACTTGAGCAATAACCATATTACCAATCTTGACAATTCCGGTTTGAGACAATTATCTTCGTTGGAAGTATTAGATTTGAGCTTTAACAAACTCACGAGATTAACAAGAGCGTCTTTTCAATACATGGAATGGTTGGTTGAGCTGAATTTGGATAACAATTTAATTTGCCATATTAGCGGCCAGCCCTTTGACTTCATGCCAAGATTGAAAGTCCTTTCATTACGACACAATAGACTGAGTACAGTCTCAGAGAGCACTTTTGCGAAACTGAGAAATAACATCGCTATTTTGGATATTGATGGTAAGAAAAAAAGATAATTGTATGTAAATTAATAATTCGTACTAAAATTGCCCGAAGCCCAGCGTAACATAATTAATTATTATGACAGAAGTTCAGTTGCCGGTCATTGACGCGCGGTGGAATGCCAATACAGCTAACTACACAGAACACGATTTTATTCACATTAACGTAATATAAACAAAAATAACCAATTCTATAAATGTAAATGTAATATAAATAAGTATCATTGTAGGTATTCTCATGATTAATCTTAGCGTTATTATTAAATGATGTCTTATTTTATTATTACTAATGTTTACGTTCATAATTATTATATTTTTACTATTTGTTATAATTCTTCTCTGAAATGTATTTGGTGTAATTAACCATTTTTAATAGCCGAAATGTAACTCATTTCGGTTTCTACTTTACTGCTCTTTAGCTCTATTAGTGAATGCAGCGGCTGCCTTCAAAGTTTATACAACTAACAACAACCAACAGCCATGTATTTATAGACATATATTGTTGTTGTAACCACTGGCGGTCCTTAAGTTAATAAATAAATAAAATATCTGAGGACTGAAGAACTATCTTTCTCTCAAGTTTATTACCAATTTAAATCTACGTCATGCGTCATCGTATTTCTTAGTTTTGAATATAAATTCATAATAATTCCATGATCTGCTTATCTTTACAGGTAACCCGCTAATATGTAATTGCCACATCATCTGGTTTAAATCATGGCTCTCAGAATCGACATCAGTGGGACCTAAATGCGCGGACGGCACATACGTTAAAGGTATGCCGTTCGGCAGAGACGATTGCGCAAATACTGCAATAAACCAAATTGACGAAGACGATCTAAGACTATGCATGACATATGAAAACGAGGCTTTGTTGCCGAATTTAGCTACGTCACAAGTGTTTTCTACATTGGATAAAATAAAAGACTACACTTCGCAGATAAAAAATAATTATCAAGCCAACAAAATTAATCGACCTTCTCCTGAAGAGTCAGAGTATTTCTATGATGAATACGTTGATTATCCTTACAACGAAACATTGATTGATGGTTTAAACAACGAAATAAGCGCATCACAGAACCATAACAGGTCTACAGGCGGTGTCCCAACTATTTATGCTGCAATGAAAAATACTACGACGAAAAATACGCCGACACAACCCACAAAATCTACAAGTACCAATGGCGGCTTCACATTTTTCGGTATGCCATTACCACCTATTGATGTAGGCAAACTACTTAATACAGGTCGAAAAATCGACTGGCCAGAAAAGAAAAAGTCTCATAGTATGAGCATACCACACAGTAATAATAAATATCAATTGCCAGAAGTGCCTAAGTTTGAAACTGGTGGGTTTTCTCCAATTTTGCCAACTACAGCTGGAGGCTTTATGCCAATACCAGATCCAACACTGAATGTCTCTAATACTCATGTCCAAACACAAAGTAATGATAATTTTAACAATGAAGCCAATGTAGAACATACTGTTGCAGTTGTCTCAACAAAGCCACCTGTCAAAACACTTCAGAGTAATACAACCCATCAGAAAATTAAAAGTGAAATACATGAACTGCAAGCATATCTAGACAATGACAATGGCACGCGTTTGGCCTACAACAGAACTAAAAATGTGGAAGAACAAAAAATGGATCCCAACAATATGAGCAAATACAATCTGATGGAGTCTAATTTAACAATAACTCAAGTTACAGAAAAGGAAAGCTTGTTAATAACGACAGATACAACAAATGACATGTCATTGCAAGCATGGATGGAAAGTAGTACCTTGTCTTATTCATCATCCACTGCAATTACTTCTAAACCACCTATGAAGAAACATATTGATCAGCCATCACCCACCGCTCTGTCAGCAATTTTAGTGCCAAGCACCGCAGAGCTCCATGAAAGAAGTCCAAGCAAGAGACCTGCCACAATCACAAAGGTGAACATGCCACATCCTGAACATTTTGACCATAGAGATAACTACTCTCCAAATAGAGAACCAAAGACAAGATTTTCAGATATTATGAGTACAAGCAATACCAAGACGAGAGAAGTTGATGACAATAATGACTGGTATTATAAAAATTACAATAACTCTAATTTAAAACCTTATATTGCTCCTAGTGTGCATAAAACAACATCTAGAAGCAATAGTATAAGTTATAATAAGTTTATAATATTTGTAATGTTATGTTATACATTGAGTAACATGGACTAAATACATAATAACATGTACAAAATGTTATTGTTATAAATAATATATTCTTTTTTATTAATATGAAATTGTAAATAAATGGAATTGGTAATTCCATAATAAACAATACAATTATAATTTTCTGTTTTATTCCAACATGACAAATTAAACATTTTATCACATTACTTGCATTTGATGCTTATTCATAAATATACAAAAAAACATACTTATTTACAAAGTAATCTCTACAAAATATTACTTATACATAACCTTAAAATGTAAGGTGGATACAATTCCAGAAAGAGTGATTCAAGTAGGTATCCCTTCTATTAGCATATTTTATTCCATATATTATTCTTTGCCATAATTGCCTTTGGCATACAGTTTATGTTTACATAAATCTTAGTGAGAACCCAAAATATAAGTTCATATTGATAATATACAATACAACTTTAGGACTATGCTTAAAATATTTATGTTTAAGCTGTTATGTGTTAATATAATTAGGACAAACAAAAATATGCCATGTTATATTGTCTTAAAATTTTATGCAAATGGATAGGGAATCATCCAAACAATATATACAATACTGTGCCATGCTACTTAGAGATTACAACAATGAAACACTTCCAGTGTAATATGTCACAACAACATTTTTGTAATACTTCTAACCTGTTTGATTGTAATTGTAAATGTTATTGTAATTTACACTATAATATCCACCTATAAAATATTTTACAACAAGTTATTTAATTATTAATTACAATTACATTGTTTAATAAAATATTCTTTGAATTTTTCTAATGCTTTATATCTATGAGAAATTGTATTTTTCTCAGCCTTTGGTAGTTCAGCATAGGTTTGATTGTAACCATCAGGTTGAAAAACACAGTCCCATCCAAAGTCTCTTGTGCCTCTAGGCTCTACAATTGTTCCATTAGTGATACCTTGAAATAAAAGAACATTGGGTTCTTCGCTGTTACCAGGACTATATGCGAAAGTACACACTGCTTGAGCAGATTTGTCTTCCCAACCTGTCAGGAGCTTCGGTAGACCCTCAGGTTCCAATTTTTCTAAAAACCATTTAATATACGGACCCGGCAAACCCTTCAATGCATTAAAACATAATGATGTATCTTCGATTAAAACAGGCCGATTTAAACGGCGTGCAGCTTCTTGGCATTTTTTAATAGAGACTTCGTCCATTTCACCTTGAAGTTCTGGCAAGTCTAGTTTGTGGCAAATAATTTCCAAAGGAAAGTTATTTCCGACAATAGCCCTGAGCTCTTCTAGTTTTTTGGCATTGCCAGTGACGAAGGTTAGAGTTCGTTGAGCCATGTTTTTTCTTGATTCAAACTATATAAAACAACCTGAATAGAAAAATCACTTACACAGGATATTCATACGCAGATTTTATCCCTTTTATATAGAATTTTCACGAAAAGATAACACGAGATTCAAGTGGAAATATCAAATATAGGTTACATCTCAGGGTTACATGTTACATCCAATTTGTCATTCTGTCAATGTCATTAGTGTCCAGCGCTGTCAGATGTACCATTTAAATAATAATAATAATAAATTGCATTGATGCTATTAGAGTATTCAGAGCAGACGCCGTTTTTCATCCATAGTTAGCAATATACCGGTCCGTCAAACACCAATACCTATAGCCCATATATTAGAATCCATACGTAGCAATAGTCCTATGCCTGCTGCGGCTAGTGCCGCTGTAGGTGTTCCATCACACCTTTGATTAAAACTCTCGAAGAGCCTCTTCACGTTGGACCCATGTCTCCGTGTAAGCCTCCCAAAGGGCCAGGTATTTTCTAATATAATATGTTAGAAAGTACCTGTGATAAGAGAAACATAATAATAATATTTATTTAACCATTTTGTCTTACTAACTAATACATATCTATCCCCCACACTAGGCATGGCCTGACCTGTGGGGAAAGATAATTTAAATAGTATTTAAACGACTTTTTCAGAATTTCTTCTCCGTACTATCGCAATACGAAAGTCGTACGGCTAACGTACTACTTTTTAATACCTAGCTGTCTTTTAGTCAAAAATATAAACATCCTAGTTTGTGAAATAAATTAGGAACGAACCATCTCACGTCATCGACTTCGATGGATGATCTTTTATATTTGATTTTAGGTCTGTGGTCGATGACTCCATAGACCAACTCCGTTTATTATGTAGGTACCTATCACGGGACTTCCCCGATTTCTAAGCTTATTGGATTATACGGCATATTTTAAAAAGTCAATATTATATACAATTTACTTGATAACAAGGGATTCTCAAGTTAGGTTATTAGTCATCACACTTTGTTCAGTTAGCTAGCCTGTTCTCTTCAATGGTGTCTGACGTGTGTGTTTTTACACCTGTGACTGTGACTAACTATACAGGTTGATTTTGAAATCGTGTAATTCCTTTTAACCACGCATTCTACTGGTGATATAGAATAACCCTGAACATATTTTTTCTTAATTAGAATAATGGTTTCGGCAAAATTAGAGTACAGATATTTTTCATGAAATGATTTCAAATAGTCATATTTTAACCACCTGACACAATCTTAATATTTTGCTAATTTAAAAATAATAACATAACAATAACTGATGTCGTAAATAATAGGGGGCAATAAAAAGGACCGCCCGTTATTATTTACGACATTAATTATTAATATGTTTTTTTATTTTAATTAGTAAAAAATTAAAATATCCTCGGTTGGTTAACATATGACTATCTGACACCATTTCACGAAAAAGCGGAACATAAATTTTTAAAAAAAAATAATTCTAATTAAATAAAAATATGGTCAGGGTTATTCTATATCACCAGTAGAATGCGTGGTTAAAAGGAATTACACGATTTCAAAATCACCCTGTATACAAAACTAGGTGCAATTAAATCAATTAAATCTTATTAAAAATGTCAGACGAAAGCGCTGGACCCAGTACTCTGAAGAAGACTGAAAAGGAGAAACGAATTACCTGCGTCAGAAAAAGGTAAGCATCGGGCTTAAAAATATATGTCTGATTGGGAGAAACTAGTTTTATTTAAAGGATGGCTTCAGGCCGGGTAGAACGAATTTAAAGCAAAATGTACTGTGTTTGACGTGGAATTATTATCCGAAATCCATGTTCTAAGAACACATGCTAGTCGCCAGAAACATATTTTAAAGCTCTAGGGTTAGCACAAAGTACTACAACTACAACAACGGACAAGTTTTGTTACCAAAAATACTACCAAAAATAAAATCGTTATGGTAACGGAAATAAAAATAGCTGGATTTCTAGCGGAACATAATTTGGCTTTTGTGGCTTCAAATCATCTGTCAGATCTCTTAAATAGCATATTGGAAGATTTCGAAGTTGATCATAAGATTGCTATAAAGAAAACAAAAGCAACGTCTTAAAAGACACTTCATCACTATTGGAGCGAGTGAAAATCGAGACTTATTGAATTGTTGAAGATCCATAAGTTCAGTGTCCTTACAGATGAGTCAACTGACATCAGTACCATTAAATCATCATGAAGAAGAACATAGAAGTTCACAGGATTTAACAAACTGTTTCAATCGGAAAAAGTTGTTATTCTAAGTCTTAATGAAAGAATACGGGAAGTGTACAAGGACATATTATTGTGCTTCTTGAAACGGGACTATGTTAATAGGACAGATTTATCCACTGTTAATGTTGACTGCAAAGAGCAATGGCTGGACGTCTCTGAAATATATCTCGGAATAAAAGTCATGAACAACATTACCAGCCCTGAAATTATGAGGAGGCCAGATCTGCGCCTGTATTTTTATAAACGTTGTCGCAAATTTATGATCGTTAGTGCAAAGGAAATTCAAAAGCGATACGATTTAGATGACCCTATTTTGTCAAAATTAGAATGCTTACAGCCCGATAATGCTGTTTCTAACTCATACAGAAATAAGATGCCATCCCTACAGCCTTTGATGACATTGGTCCCTCGAATTGTAGGTGTAGAGAATGAAAATATAATAAATAAAAAGATCAATTTTACAACAAATGCTAATGAGTTTTGGGGCTATGTTAATAGACATTTTGAAGAGTATAAGTCAATATCCCAATTTTCATTGAATTTATTAATTTTACCGCATTCAGGTGCGGATTGTGAAAGAATTTTAAACCAAGTAAATTTGATTAAGGGCGGTTTTTCAATCGTCAGATAACTTTTATCTGAAGAAAAAATATGGCGGTATGACATATTTTCTATACAAAAGCTGTCAAAACGTCAAACATATTCCCCAGATAAAAGTTATCTGACGATTCAAAAATCGACCCAAAGACTAAAATTAGAAATAGTTTATCCAATTAAAGTATCAATGGTACCTTACTGGCCAAACAACATATTTTAAATGTAGCAGTTAGTGCTAATTTTAAACCAAATAACGAAATGATGGCTAAAATGACAAGCAATGTATTGTATAAAAAGCATACGTAATGTTAAATAAATCAATATTTTAATGTGTACTATTGTTTTTATTCAAATCTCCCAAATGTACTACTTTTTACAGGTGGTATGCTATTACCTTGTTTTTACATCTGACAGCCCTGTTACTGTCATAAAGCCATGGACGTAGTTAGTATATTAAGGTGCGTTTCCACCAAAATTGTTGGCAATTTCAGTGTTTCCAACTGTTAGCAATTATCCAAAAAATCACCAACTTTTGTTTCATTTGTGTCCACATTGAGTAGCCAACAATTTAGGAACATTTCAGTTGACAACAAGCTGTCTCCACTAGCATCCACTAGGCAAAATGTCTTCGAACGATGATGATATTATGCAGGCAGCCACAGTATTTATTATTTTACTAGACTTTGCCTGCGGTTTCACCCGTGTAAGTCCCTTTGCCGTAGGAATATCCGAATATCGATATCGGATATCCAACTATCTACATACCAAGTTTCATCACAATCGGTTCAGTAGATTTTACGTGAAAAAGTAACAAACATCATACATCCATACATCCTCACAAACTTTCACATTTATAAAATTAGTATAGTTGCAAAAACAAACGGAAGCATAAGTATTGGGTACGACCAAGCCTCAAAGGAAGAAACGTACATGGAGGGATTGAACTGTTAAATACTTTGAGAAGAGATGACTTGTTAGCAGGCCGCATTCATGATGGACAAATCAGAAACTTTCTTCGTATGACTGACTCTGATTTTGAAATACTGCTTAATCTTGTTGGACCAGAAATAAAAAAAAACCAGATACTAATTATAGAAAAACAATCACACCTACGGAACGTTTATTAATTACTTTAAAATTCTTGGCCACCGGGGATTCCTATACTTCAATAATGTATTTGTTTAGAATATCAAAGCAAGCGATTTCAAAAATCGTGCCTGAAGTTTGTGCAGCAATATGTGAAGTTTTGGAAGATCGAATTAAGGTAAATATTTTATTTTTGTTTTTATTACTTAAACGAATCATCACATATTTAAATGAAATATATTTAGTGTAATAACAACTTAATTAAATGTAATATTAGCATTATTTAGAGCTTCCGATAGAATATTAGTTGAGCATTGTGGAGTTTGTTCAGGTAAAGGTGATGATGCATATTGTTCATGTCCTGTAAGAGGTACTGCGTTCTGTGTATGTTGTGATACGAGTGTTCGGTATTCTAACTCTGGCGAAGGTGATGATGAATATTGTGTAAGTGATTCATGTCCTGTTCTTTTTCTCTCTGAAAAACTGTGTCGTCAAATTGTTTCTCTTTGCATTTCGTTGGTCGTACCCAATACTTATGCTTCCGTTTCTTTTTGCATATAAACTAATGTTATAAATGTGAATGTTAGTTGAAATTATGTAGTATTATATTAAATGTATGGATGTATGATGTTTGTTAGTTTTTCACGTAAAATCTACTGAACCGATTGCGATGAAACTTGATGAAACTTGATGTAGATAGTTGGATATCCGATATCGATATTCGGATATTCCTACGGCAAAGGGACTTACGCAGGTGAAACCGCGAGCAAAGTCTAGTAAAATAATTAATACTGCGGCTGCCTGCATAATATCATCATCGTTCGAAGACATTTTGCCTAGTGGATGCTAGTGGAGACAGCTTGTTGTCAACTGAAATGTTTCCCAAACTGTTGGCAACTCGATGTGGACACAAATGAAACAAAAGTTGGTGATTTTTTGGATAGTTGCTAACAGTTGGAAACACTGAAATTGCCAACAATTTTGGTGGAAACGCGCCATAAGATTCACTCACTGCATAAAAGAATGAAGAATAAATACATACTTCGATAGGATATGCGAGAATGTTTACTGTATTGCCATGCCAATGTTACTTACTAAATAGAAAAGTCATGCCATAGACAGCCGATTATTTTTTTATAATGACTGTCAAATTTTAGTTTTGATTGCCGCTTGGCAAAAATCATTAGATTGTAGAATTTGAGCGAATTGTAGTTGTGAATTGTTATTGTTATCTTTCTTGTTACCAAACAATATTTAATATAGTAGTTTTAATAGGATCAGTAATAAAACAGATTCATTATGCCGAGTCAAGAAGTATTAACCACAAAAGTGGTGGTTCATCCTTTGGTCTTATTGAGCGTGGTGGACCATTTCAATCGGATGGGCAAAATAGGCAATCAGAAACGAGTTGTCGGAGTCTTACTTGGATGCTGGAGAGCCAAAGGTGTTCTTGATGTATCAAACAGTTTCGCAGGTAAATTATATTTCAAGTCATTTTTGTCTGAATTAAAATAGTGATTACAACTGTGCCTAAATTTATAGCTTTTGTAAAAAGTGCCTTGAGATTATTGTGTTTTATTCCTTTTATTCTTCTTAAATAAAAATATAATGAGTGGCATCATGTATCTATAAAATTTTGCGTCAGTAATTCTAAAATTTCTGTTCTTTTTGATAACTTGGGTTAAAACCAAAGATTACTCGACCAAGATTAAATTGTGGTTTTGATTATGTTTTAAATAAGAAATACCTTTCTGTTTCCAGTGCCGTTTGATGAAGATGACAAGGACAAATCTGTGTGGTTCCTTGACCATGATTACCTAGAAAATATGTATGGTATGTTCAAGAAAGTCAATGCAAGAGAGAAGGTGGTGGGCTGGTACCACACTGGACCTAAATTACACCAGAATGATGTAGCCATCAATGAATTAATCAGGCGTTACTGCCCTAACTCTGTCCTGGTTATCATTGATGCTAAACCTAAAGATCTCGGTCTCCCTACTGAGGCCTACCAGGCAGTTGAGGAGGTACATGATGATGGTACACCAACTACAAGGACTTTTGAACATGTCCCCAGTGAAATTGGTGCTGAAGAGGCTGAGGAAGTTGGTGTAGAACACTTGCTTAGAGATATCAAAGATACAACAGTTGGCAGCCTGTCACAAAGGATCACCAACCAACTGCTTGGTCTTAAAGGCTTGCACTCGCAGCTGAGTGAGGTTAGAGACTACCTTATCCAAGTAGGCCAGGGATCACTGCCCATGAACCATCAGATCATCTACCAGCTGCAAGATATCTTTAACTTATTGCCCGATATTGCTAATGATAGCTTCATCGACAATCTTTACATTAAGACTAATGATCAATCCCTTGTAGTGTATTTGGCTGCATTGGTTAGGTCAATCATTGCCTTACACAATTTAATCAATAATAAGATTACAAACAGAGATGCAGAGGAAGGAAAGAAGGAAGATAAGGATAAGAAAGAAAAGAAAGATGGTAAAGATGGCAAGGAGGATGAGAAGAAAACTGATGATAAAGCAAAAGGAGATAAAAAAGAAAAAGATGAGAAGAAAAAGTAATTTAGAATCTTCGTTAGATTAAGTTGTTTGTAATGCTGAATTATTTTTAAATAAATTGTATTTACTAATTCTTTGTTGTTTTACTAGATCCAAGTTATTGTAATAGGCAACTTTTTTATGGTGAAAACAAGCACGTGTCTATGTATGTAGGATGCTATAGTATTTTCATCACAGTATAATTATTAGATAATAAAAAAAATATAAGTGAAATTATGCATTTCCATATTGGTAAAGTTAAATTCGAACTTTAAATATTTGATGCTTCAAAATGCTGATTCTTGGTAACCATTCTACCCACTGGTAGAGTGCCTGCCTGCCAGACACCAAATGTGGTAGATTGAAGAAAGTGTAAGTCTGATAATGTTTTATGGTTCATAAACATTTAATCAAACCAGATGTTATCATATACTTGTAGGTTCTACTTAATTAAATATTAAGCTGGATAACTACACAAATCTAATGTAACGCCGTCTGTGTTATTATCTACTAGCAGGCGCATTGGTATCCAAATGATTATAGTATCTAAACCCAATATGTATTTACTGATAGTTGATGAGACATGATTAACCAGAAAGGTAACTATTTCGGCGATGATAACGTAATTAAGTACACATGCCCAGTAAGGACCTTTTAGGTGTACCTAATCTGCCAATAGGTATTGCTATCTAGACCATGATTTGAAATAAAAATAGTAGATTTTCGTAGAAATTGTACATCAGAGAAAACGGAAATAGATAGTGACATTCGTAATCATTTTCGATTATTAAAAATATAACTTCGGGACTTAAAAAGCGCTTATGAATAATTTTAATTATGCATATCGTCAATAATCATTGTATTTCACTGTGATAACAGGATGGTATATTTTTATATCTGAGAAATATATATGATAAATCCGCCCAGCTATCTGATTGTGATAAGACAAACCTGTAATATTGATAAAGGTTCGACAGTCTTCGTGTAGACGTCACGCGGTATTGTGAATGAAAATGTGTGTTTCTTACTTATATTTTGTGTGGTGAATCTCAATAACTCAAAATGGCTGGAGGACGTCCTCAAATATCGGTAAGTAAGTTTAAATTCGATGCTATTCTCGCTTAATAAAAGCGTTACGTAATTATCTGTTGAAATTTCCTAGCAAAACATCTTTTATATCTGCCAAAATTTTTGTGCTAAGCTGAAGTAACTACCAACAGTGTATTATTTGGAAATATGTTTGTTTGTCTGTTTTTCTTGACGAAAGGAAACATCAAAGGGTAATTTCATTTAAGAGTGAAGTGAAATCAATTTTTATTTACCTGATTTTTAGCGTCAATAGCTAAAAGAATGGACTAAACAGAAAATACTATCGCTACAAGAAAAGCTTCAAAATAAGTAGATAAAAATAAAGTAGATGGCGCTGCGAAGTCACTGTCGGCAGTTATTAGCCTATATTTGAAATATAAAAGGCGCCTCTGGGCCACTCTGGGCACAGTACATGAAAAGAGCAGCCCAAAGTAATAATGCAATCACCAGAAAACGTTTTGATGTCCAATGCATATAAAATCTATTTTACGTGATCTCCGATAAAATTTTCTATTTATTTTTCGAATGGTAATAGGATAGATATTTTCTTAAAAATAATTCCAGGACTTTCCTGCTTCTAGGATTACGTCTGGTTGAAACCATCCGGAGTGTCGCAATTCGATGTTCCCGTAGCAGTCAAAGTGCTAAAACATGCAGGGGACAAAATTGAGGTTCAAGATGACGACGGCAATGTTTTCAGCACATCTAGACAAGATGTCATCAAGCCACTCCATGCGACCTCCATAGTAGGAGTTGAAGATATGATCACGCTAGGAGAACTACAAGAACATACTATCCTGAGGAACCTACATATGCGTTATAATAAACAACTTATTTATGTAAGTAATATCGTTTCCTTGACATTTTTGGCGTCGTGGTGTGACAAAACTGTGAGTCTGGTGGTTAATTTACGCTAGCTCGTCTGCTGACGTTGGTGTGCCGAAGCGTTGCTTACACAGATGCGTTAACTGTCTTCGGCTTTCCCTTATTGGCATATAAATAATTATGGGGAAGTCCAAGTCGGCCATGCTTACTTCAGAAATGTGTGATGCGCAGTCTAGGATATTAGGTTTCAAGTCAATTCTAGGGTTGCATGTTGTTAATCAGGATCATAAAGTTTTAGTATTTTTCTGTTGCATTGGGCTTGAGGACTCAGTAGTCTTCAGACGACTAGGCGCTTCAACTGATCTTTCTACGGATTTAGGGGCAAGGTGTCCAAGGCAAATGAGCCTTATCCGAGATTTAGCTGTCTGTAGGTATATGTATGTACTCCGCTTAATATTTTTTTGTTGTGTTTGTGCGATGGTAGGGCGTGCAGACATTTTAAAAAGGGGTTCTTTCCTCGTATTAACTAAGCACGAGTAATCTTTGATCACTAAGCTGTCAATAGGACGAACCTTTTTTTTCTAAAACCCGTCAGGGCCAATATGCTAATGTAGCAAAATAGTGTAATTTGAGTAATTAAGTAATCAATTTCTTTATTGCTGAAATGACTACGACTCTTTTGGTGATACGGCATCGTCATAGATGACTAGCTAAATTAGATAGCATTAACAACCTTCAAAATACCTACCTACAGTAATTTAATACGTTGCAAAAGACAACAGCTTTTTAAGAAAATATTATTATTAGTTAGTTTTTTGATATCGCTGTGATTTTAATGGTTCATCACAGCCACCTAAGCAGCTATATCATTGTCGAATTCGAAATTCAGCTCATATTTCTATCATCCAGTAAATTGTTGTTCCTGATCTAGGGCCGTATCATCTTTTTTATACTATTGTTATTGTAATCTTATTTTACGAGAGAACTAGATAATGCTACCTATTTGCCTGCGTCGTTCTATTCATAAGTAAGATTATTGTTAAAGTGCCCTAACGAGATTACATTACGGTGCCAAAAGTTAAGAACGTAATTATTATGGTTTTAAGTAGGTATTATGCAATAAGTGTGCTAATATTTCTAGCATTCCATTACATACATAGTTTCAAATACTAATTAGTTCATAAATTTTATAAATAAATTTTTTCATTTCTTATCTGAATATATACCTACCTAAATCAGTTAATGTCGATAATAAGTGACAAAATATACAAATTTATCAAAAATATGCAAGTATCATGAATATTAATATCCACTTATCGAAACAAATCCGAGATATACTTTTCAAACAATCTCATATTATAATTTTTTTTAGGAACACTTTATTGTTTATGTTTATAATCAGGTACCTTAGATTAAAGGAGGTACACACCTACTGTGTGGGTATCAGACTTACCTATGCTGTTTTATTGCAAGCGGGTACTATGGTCCATTGCCATGCCAGGGTATAAATTGATGTGAATTTCCGGAATTCTAATTCATCGGATAAAACGCAGTTGTAGTTAGTGTTACCTAGTTACTTTATATTCCTATATCAGTATAACTCAGAACGAGTCGCCTTATTGGTACCATGTCTAATGTCAAATGAATATGGCGTACTTTAGCAATCACATTTTTGGTAGGCCTATATACACTCGCGTGCAACTAAATCGACTCACCTTTACAAAATTAAATAAGAGTGATTTATTTAATTATTTAATAAAATTATATAGTATACCTGTATATATATATATTTTAAATAAATACATTTATCATTTAAATCTGTTCAGTAATTTTTAAAATATTGTGGTATACCTACACATGAGTGCCGACAATTGACTCCTTGCGATAGCCACGAGTTGTCCGTTGCAGCCCCCTAAATAAACCCCCGGAAGTAATGCACTCTTATCAGTCGCTTATCAACAGTAGACCTGCACACATCTCCGCAAGATATGACCGCTAATTTACAACAACTATGGATACATCATACAAGACCAGAAGAAGCCGCTCAAGTCGTCCTTTTGCTGCAACAGGCCTTAAGCCAGCGAGAAGTCGCTCGTCGATTAAACTTGAGCCAATCTGTTGTATCCAGGGTATACAGAAGATTCCAAGAGACCAATTCTTAGTCCAGGAGGCCAAATACCAATCGGCGCCGACATACTTCTGAGAGGAACGACCATTTTATCGTCTCGTCAAGTCTCAGAAATCGCCATTTCACCAGTGTTGCTGTCCAGCAGCGACTGAGAAAGGTTCGAGGAGTAGCTGTCAGTTAATGGATGGTCAGAAGACACCTAAGAGATGTCAACCTGACTCCGAAACAGCCTGCTAGAGGTCGTAAATTGACCAGAACTCACCGACAAGCTCGCCTTACATTTGCTCGCGAACACATAAATTGGAGCGCTGAACAATGGCGATCGGGTTCTGTTCACGGACGAGTGCAGAGTATGTCTGCATGGCAGTGACAGAAGAGCTCCAATCTACAAGCGTCCGGGCGAGCGATTTTCGCAATGCTGTTTCATTTAAACAGTGTCCTATGGTGGTGGTTCGTGTATGACGTGGGCCGGTATTTCACTGGAAGGAAAAACAGGTCTTGTTTTCATCCCTGGTGGAGGCCGAGAAGGCGGTCTGACTGCGAATAGATATGTGGAGGACATTCTTAAGGATCATGTCGTCCCTTATGAAAGCTTCATAGTAGATGGCTTGCTTCTAATGCACGACAATGCCCGGTATTATACAGCACGAATCACTCGTCAGTTCCAGCAAGAAGTTGGTATTTAGACCATAGACTGGCCGCCACTCAGTCCGGATCTCAATCCCATAGAACACGTATGGGATGAGCTTAAAACGAAGAGTTCGGGCTAGAAATCCGGCGCTGCAAGCATCACGGAGCTGAAAATAGCGCTGGAAGAGAAGTGGGAAGCTTTTCTCCAAGACTTGATAAAGAAGCTTATGTGGTCGATGAGGAACCGCCTTCGAGATGTTATTAGGGCCAACACTAAATATTGATTAAATAAATGTCTTTATTATTCATAACATATCGTTTTTATTTTATGTTAATTATCGCGATGATTATTTTCAATAATTCATTTTATTTTGCATTGTCGTTCAATCTTAACTGATTATCTCTAGAATTCTGCCTTAGTTTTTTTAAATTAGAGTATCATTTAAAAGCCTATAAAATAGGCTTTTAAAATCATATAGGTATTCCATATATTTTTTTATAAATCATTAAAAAATCACTCTCATTGCATTTTGTAAAGGGGAGTCGATTTATTTGTAAGCGAGTGTATTTATAGGCCAACTCATTTTTGGTTACTACGAATTTTAGAAAATTGACTGTAGCACTATGTTTAGAATGTTAGACACCTCGTGCGTTACCACGTATGTCTTAAATATTATTATAAGACATTGGTTTTAATAATCCTTCTTTAGATGGTGCCATTTTATATATGTTAATTCTTTTTACAGACCTATACCGGATCAATGTTGATAGCTATAAATCCATATGAAATTCTACCAATATACACGATGGATCAGATACACTTTTATCAAGAAAAAAACTTGGGCGATATACCGCCACACATATTCGCTATCGGCGATAGTTCGTACAGAGAGCTTATGGACACATCTTCTAACCAATGTATCGTCATAAGGTACGCATAATATAGATATAATTTTATTGTAGGTCGTGCTATTGATATCAGTATTAAATACGTAGATTTCGGGGAAAGCCCCGTCATACTCAATGTCATGTCCATATACAGAAGTACAAATTATATTGTTTAATAAACTTTAATTTAGAACGCAGCAAAAATATTCTATGTTAATAAATATTCACCATTTGGAATGTTTATTCATGATTTGGATAGCGTTTAACTAAAACCAACATTGCAATGAATTTCAAAGTATCCACTACTATGAAATTCATTGCAATGTTGGTTTTCTTCAAACTTCTAACTTTTATTTTATTTTTCAAGTGGTGAAAGTGGGGCCGGTAAAACTGAAAGTACAAAGTTGTTACTACAATATTTGGCTGCAGCCAGCGGCAAACATTCATGGATTGAACAACAAATACAAGAGACAAACCCCATTTTAGAAGCTTTTGGAAATGCTAAAACTGTGAAAAACGACAACTCCTCTCGATTCGGCAAATACGTAAATATATATTTTAGCAGAAAAGGCATTATTCAAGGAGGAAATATCGATCAATACCTTCTAGAAAAATCACGAATAGTCTTTCAAAATAAAGGGGAAAGAAATTATCATATTTTCTATTCACTTGTTGCTGGATTATCTTCAGACGAGAAGAAGAAATTAGAATTAGGACGAGCACAGGATTACAATTATTTAAATTCGGGCAGCATGTTGACATGTGATGGTCGGAACGATGGCTTAGAATTTAACGATATTAGATCCGCTTTTAAAGTTCTCAACTTCTCTGACAACGAAGTATGGGGCATTTTTAGTTTACTTGCAGCTATATTACACTTAGGAAATTTAAAATTCAAGTCATTTAATTTCAATAACATTGAGTCTTCGGAAGTAGCCGATGTTATAAATGCAAATAGAATTGCTAATTTACTAGGAGTCAATAAAACTACGTTTTGCGATGCTTTGACAAGGAAAACCTTTGTTGCACATGGAGATAAGGTTGTGTCTACGCTTACTACCGCTTCAGCTATCGAAGGCAGAGATGCGATGGTCAAAGCTATTTATGGCCACATGTTTGAGTATATAGTAGCCATGATTAACAAAACTCTATTCAAGGACCAACAGTTATCCAGTGGCTCGATTGGAATCTTAGATATTTTTGGCTTTGAGAATTTCGACTTTAATAGTTTTGAACAGCTTTGCATCAACTACGCTAATGAAAATCTGCAGCAGTTTTTTGTAAAACATATTTTCAAGATTGAACAAGAACAGTATGAGAAGGAGGGGATCACTTGGACAAATATAAATTACGTTGACAATCAAGAAAATCTTGATGTTATTGGCCTAAAGCCAATGAATTTGCTCTCTCTTATTGATGAGGAGTCAAGATTCCCAAAAGGTACTGATATTACTCTCCTGTCTAAGCTGACTAGCAACCATGGAACCAAAGGTTGTTTTATTAATCCAAAATCAAACCATGAACATAGATTTGGTGTCAAGCATTTTGCTGGTGATGTGTTTTATTCAGTACAAGGTATGGTAGCTCAACAAACGTTTTATAATTTTGTATATTTTAACAAAATATGAAGGTTTAATAATTTACCTATTTGTTACAGGTTTTCTTGATAAAAACAGAGATAAACTAACAGCAGATGCCAAAGAAATGATATTAGATTCCAGTAATGAGTTTTTAAAGAACTTGTTTACAACTGACTTTTCTGGTAATCATAGTGGAAGTCGAAAAGCTTTCTCGCTCAGCCACCAGTTTAAGACCTCTCTCGATGCTCTCATGAAGACTTTGTATGCTTGTCATCCGTTCTTTGTGAGGTGTATCAAGCCCAATGAGTTCAAAAAACCGAAGGTGTGCATTATAAAGCATCTTTAATACTTTTACCTAACCTATTGTGTATAGTTTGTTTACGCTATTTTCCTGATTGCAGATTTTCGATCGCGGTCTTTGTGTTCGCCAACTAAGGTACGCTGGATTAATGGAAACTGCAAAAATAAGACAAGCAGGTTATCCTATACGCTACTCATACTCTGAGTTCGTTCATCGATATCGCCTAGTCGTTTCTAATATACCACCTGCTGAAAAGGCTGACTGCAAGAGTGCTACTAAAACTATTTGCAACACAGTTTTGCAAGATCAAGAATTTCGTTTAGGTCATACTAAAGTGTTCCTCAAAGATCATCACGACGTGCTTTTAGAGGAACTTAGACACACTGTGATGCTGAGAGCTGTAATCAAAGTACAGGCGAACTTTAGACGATTCATCTACAGAAAGAGATACTTAAAATTACGAGCAGCTGCAATTACAATTCAAAAGAACTTCCGTTCTCGTGGATACAGAAGCAGATTCTTAGCTATGAAACGGGGCTACTTGCGTTTGCAAGCTGTTATAAGATCCAGAGAATTAAAAAAGACCTTCCAAAACATGAAAAAATTCTTCCGTCATTTCCAAGCACACTGCAGAGGCTATCTTATAAGAAAATTGGTGAAAGAGAAAGGCCATATTATCAAAGGAACATTAGTACAATTAAAGAGAGAGAAATTAGAAATGCAAGATTCTGGTAGAAGTGATGACGCGGCGGAAAATCACCACGAGAAGAAATATCATGAATTAATGAGATCCATATGGTTCTTGAAAGAAGTTCCTAGCGAAAACAGTGCAGCGCAGAGCGCAGTTATTGACGACAGATATGTGGATGATGTCTTTGGATTCCTTAAAGATACTGCGACACCCGCTGGCACCGTACGTGGTACAGGTTTTGGAGTGGTGAGTACCTATTACTTAAATTATTTTCACTTATGTTTTTAGTTACCTACCTACCTTTAGTTATATAATTGGCACATTTATGAATTTTATCTATATTTTAGTTTATAAAGTGTTTGCGACAGCTCTAAGATCCATTTACAATCAAAGTTCTTGTTACCACCTGGGCGCTGGACGCATTAGTGGCGTTTCTATACTGTGACCGTAGATTAACGTAGTAATATAGATCAGCTAGTATAGTTAATTCACCCAAATTCGTTACAAATCTTTCAAAATCCTAGTAGCTTCCAGCTTCCAAATGAATTAATTAGATCTAATTGATCGTATTAAATATCAAAGCAAAACATGGATAGACTAGTCTATCCATGTTTGGCTCCCAGCTTTTTACCGAGCTATTTATTGCCTTTCTTAACTTAAAGTTATAACTATATTCTAAGGTTTGTAGGGACTTCTTTACGTGTTCTCTTAATCACAGCAAAGCAACGTTGATCAACTTCACAGATCGGTTAACCCGTGCAGTCGTCATTGCAAAACTATTACCAATATAATGTATAAATCGTTTCGTGTTTCAGACAACTACAGCTAAGCCTGAAGTTTCGACCGTAATTCCATTACCGCAAGAATTCGAAGAGGAAACCTTTGATGAATTCAACTTTAGAAAGTTTGCTGCAACGTACTTCTTAGGCAATATAACACACCAGTATTCCCGAAAACCGTTGAAGCATTCCCTATTAGATTTGCCATCTCCAATTGACAAGATAGCAGCACAAGCATTATGGATAACAATACTGAGGTTCATGGGAGATATAGCTGAACCAAAGTACGTGGATGACAAAGTTGACAACGTACCAGTTATGACGAAGTTATCTGATACTATCGGTCGCGCTTTCCAGAAGAGTAAAGAATTTGAAGTAAGTATTTGCATTCTAACAATATGTAAAATACGTACCACCCGGCTCCCTTTTATATACCAAAGGCGACGGCCAATTTAATTAAAAGAAAATTTATTCGTTTCTAATACTCCTTCGCTTTGTTGCCTTTTTATGTAGAAAATCTGATTATAATTTAATTTGTCGACAGGAGTATCTTCAGAAAGATAACGATATAAGCAGGAGCAAAATGATTTCAAGAACGTTAAAGCGGCAAACTAAACTAGACGAGGATTTGATGAAGAACCTGCTAAACGATGAAGTGACTAATGAAATGTATAGCAAATGGCTCAATTCTCGACGAAGTACCAATTTAGAGAAATTGCATTTTATTATAGGCCATGGAATCATTCGACAAGAATTAAGGTACAGCAGTGATTTTAATTATTTTTCCATAACCTTTATCTCAAAATATTCTATTCTAACCTTTTTTTGTTTTATGTTACAGAGACGAAATCTTTTGTCAATTATGCAAGCAACTCACAAATAATCCATCCAAAGCATCGCATGCCCGAGGATGGATCCTAATGTCACTGTGCGTTGGATGCTTCCCGCCATCGGAAAGATTTGTCAAATACTTACGAGCTTTTATTCGTGTTGGTCCACCTGGCTATGCTCCTTACTGTGAAGGCAGACTAGTAAGAACATTTAAAAATGGTGCGCGTACCCAGCCACCCAGTTGGCTTGAACTTCAAGCTACTAAATCTAAGAAACCTATTCTCCTAACCGTAACTTTGATGGATGAAACGATGAAAACGGTTCAATCAGATTCAGCATCGAATGCAGAAGAGATATGTCAGCAGATAGCTGATAGTGTAGGGTTAACAGATGTTTTTGGTTTTTCGTTGTATATTACGCTATATGATAAAGTTCTTTCATTAGGAAGTGAGGGAGAACATATAATGGATGCAATTTCGCAATGTGAGCAGTTCGCTAAGGAACAAGGTACTCCAGAAAAGAATGCTCCGTGGAGACTATTTTATAGAAAAGAAGTGTTCGCTCCTTGGCATAATCCTGTCGATGATCCTGTGGCTACCAATCTTATCTATTATCAGGTTGCGAAAGGTGTAAAGTTCGGTGAATATAGATGTAACTCTGAAAAGGATTTGGCAATGATTGCAGCGCAACAACATTACATTGAATATGGAGCGCGCATAGATCCAAATATTTTAAGAAAAGTCATCGTAAACTACATACCTAACCAGTTCCTTCAATCCAATGATGCAGCTTTAACGAAATGGGAACACTTAGTAACCAAGGCATTCGAGGCCTCCACGAGTATACAAAATAAAATCGATCCATTAAAATGTAAAGAAGATATTGTCATATTTGCTAAAATAAAGTGGCCCATGCTATTTTCAAGATTCTTTGAAGCTATTAAACTGAAAGGTGATACAATTAACAAAGATATCGTGATAGTCGCTGTGAATTGGACTGGCATTTATATTGTCGATCAGCTAGAACAAATTTTACTGGAAATTTCTTATCCAGAAGTTACATATGTAGCTTACAACGAAGACAAAGATTTCGACAATGTAGGTAGAATAACTATTAGAACGATACAGCAGGAAGAATTTGAGTTCCAAAGCGTTGATGCACGTGAAATGAGCTCGTTAATTATTTACATGATCGATGGTTTAAAAATGCGATCTATTTACGTTGTCGCGCAATCCGATTTACAAGGCTATACTGATGCATCATCTTTCTTGCAATTCAAAAAAGGTGAGCTTATTGTCCTCACGCAAGACTGCACTGGAGAAACGCTCATGAATACCACTTGGGGTCACGGTATCTGCAATAATGAGGAAGGATTATTCCCGACTGAACAAGTTTATATTTTACCGACCATAGAAATGCCTTCACCTGCAATACTCGAAGTATTTAAGAAAGGTAACATTAATACGGATAAAAAGTCCTTTTCAAAATATAACACGTTACAAAGAAAGAGAATGCACACGTTGGAAAAGTACGCCAAAGAGCATTTTAGAGACAACTATGATATTAATACCACAGTATCAAGACAGAGCACGTTAACTACAGCTAAAAGGGCAATTGCGGGTGACCTTTGGGCTCATACAAGAGAACCAATTCGGAAACCATTGCTGAAAAAACTATTGGGCGACGACATGCTTTCCAAGAGTGCAGTTTCATCATTCTTTGGCATCCTTAAATACATGGGTGATATGCCCGCACCAAAAGCCCGCACTGCGACTGAGTACACAGATGAGATATTTAGATCTGCTATAGCAGAATCTTTTTTGCGGGATGAGATTTACTGCCAGATCATGAAGCAGTTGACGAATAATAGGATACAACTCAGTGAAGAAAGAGGGTGGGAACTAATGTGGCTTGTTACTGGCATCTTTGCATGTGGACAAACGCTTATAAAAGAATTAGTAGAGTTCCTCAAGACGCGACCACATCCAATTGCCAAAGAGTGCTTGAAACGCGTATTTAAAACGCAAAAGAAGGGTCCTAGAATGTATGCTCCTTACGTTGTAGAGGTGGAAGCTATACAACATAGGAGCATGCAGATATATCACAAAGTGTACTTCCCTGATGACACCGATGAGGCTTTCGAAGTCGATTCGTCTACGAAGGCCAGAGATCTCTGCGAACAGATAACAGGAAGATTAAATCTAAAGAACAGCGATGGTTTTAGTTTGTTCGTTAAGATTGCGGACAAAGTATTCTCGGTGCCGGACAATTATTACTTCTTTGATTTCATACATGAGCTTGTGGATTGGATGAAACAAACTCGTCCCATTCGCGGTAAGTTTCGACAGTCTTTAGGCTATGTATCTAAATATTCGGTTTTTCTTACTATAAGGTATTTACTAATGTTAAATGATACAATATGTTATATAATGTCGTATTAGACGAGTCAAATGCAGTAAAACTAACGATTTAAAGGAGGTCGTTTCCTACCTAGTTGATCGTCTTCGATTGTCTTGTCCAATCGATACAATAAATCTCAAAAGGTAAAGGCGATCGTGCGACGTCTGTAGCGCACAATTTATGTCCCATGATAACATCCCATCAGTATCTATCAAACTACCTTTAAAATGCGTGCAACTAGAACCCATCAATAAGCTAGATGCCGTATCGCATACGTAGTTTTGATATTATTAATCTGTCAAGTTTTAGAATACCCGACATAATTAAAAATCTATTGCGTCTGGCCACCCGTGTTTCGTTGCGACTCAATAGGTTACTTTTGTTGCTTGTTTATTTACGGTTATGCTGTTGCATTTTCTATCGTGTACTATATTTATTACATAAATATGCCACCCTAAATGCAAATAAATGTTTTGAGATAAATAATAAAGTTTAATTTTGTACCTGTTTCTTGCAGGAGGACCGCAATTACAAATGCAAATGAACTACCAAATCTTCTTTATGAAAAAGCTTTGGATAAACACCATTCCGGGCAGAGATAAAAACGCAGACCAAATCTTCTACTTTCCTCAAGAGTTGCCAAAGTACCTGAGAGGTTACCACAAAACTTCGAAACAAGACCTCGCAGAATTGGCAGCACTTGTTTACCGAGCGAGATATGGCAGTGATCAATCGCTGCTGCCGCAAGTCGCACAAATGCTTGAAGACTTTATACCGTCGGACATGATCAGAGTACAGAGTAATTCACAATGGAAGTCGGCAATCAGTGTGGCTTATCTTGAACAAGGTCCTATGACTGAAAATGAAGCGAAAGAACTGTTTTTAAAGAAAATTTACCAGTTACCAACATTCGGTACTGCTTTCTTTGAAGTCAAGCAAACTTCCGACCCGTCATACCCAGAAATGGTAGTAGTCGGCATCAACAGGAATGGCGTCAGTGTTATTCATCCGCAGAGTCGAGTTAGTAGCAACATTATTTTCCAATTTATGAATCCTTATCATCAGACTTCTCTACTTTCTTTTTTACAACGAGAAATGAACTTCAAATTGGGTTCTCGGTATGGCTACAGACGCTATATGTAACCAAAAATCTTGTATTTTTCCAGGACATATTGGTTACACATCCATTTTCTCAGCTCTCCAATTGGTCGTCGGGCAATACTTTCTTCCACATGACTATGGGCAATTTCCTGCGAGGGACAAAGATCTTATGCGAAACATCTTTGGGATACAAAATGGATGACCTGATTTCATCGTACATCGCAGTTCTGAGGCAGTCTTTGAATCAGAAGACAAGATAATAATACTATTATTATCTTGTCTTATTCCTCCTTCTTGTCTTGTCCTTCTATACAGAGATCACCGCAAATGACAATCTGCAATATAAAATGAAGCCGTTGTAATAGATATTTTTTTATTAAATTGATAAAATATAAGAATTATTACATTAGTTTAAATATACACTTGCAGGTTGTTAAGTAGAAACTTCACGATATTTACTCATACTGAATACTTTCTTTAGTATTTTCAATTAAAATAAAGATTTGGTTCGTCCTTAACCATGTCGGCTCTTTCCCCCTTCTCGCTCCTTCTCTGGCCCACTTCCTTTCCTAAAGGGTCGGCAACGCGCAAGCGATGCCTCTGGCGTTGCAGAAGTCCTAGGCTATTTGTGTCAGCTTCGTTGTAAAAATACCTTTTTTTAAATAAATATCAAATATAGTAAATATGATTATCTCGTGTCAGTATTTCAGTCATTTCTGTTCATTCCTTCTCTTCTTCCTAGATTCTCATTCCTTCCCAGTCCATTTACTATAGTTTAATATATTCTGTAAGAAGAACTGCCATGTACTACGGATTATGTACTATGTGCTACGTACCATGTACTAGCTGTGTAAGTATACATTGTGTATTATGTACTTTATATCTTTATTATACTTTATTTCTAACAACTTAATCGAGTACAGTGTAAATGAGTGCAGACAAGTGCCTCAGTGTGATACAATAGGTTATTGTACGTACTTAGTCATATTATAAACTACCTACTTAGTTTTTAAGAAAACTTACCTATATTCTACATATAAGTATGTAGAATATAGGTAAGTAGAATATTTATTTATATAAAGGCTCCATCTTCGGAAATAATATAGTATCTATTAGGTAAAAAGTGTCTTAGAAGTACGCGTCCGAACAAATACGTTTATGAAAATCTAGTCCTCCGAGTAAATACTTATATAATATATTTTACACAAAAACGAGAGAGAAAATGCCTAAATGACGTTTCTTATGCTCTGATAGTTATATAAATAATACTCTAAATAGTTAATGATACGGTCGATTTTCAGTTGATATGAACATAAAACACACATTATAGTAGTAGGCTTTCAAAAATCTTGTGGAGTACCAAGGCTCAGACTCTGAATTGCACCACTACGAGCAGTGTGTGTGTATGTGCAACGCTAGCAGACTGATCATAGAGTAGTATAAGTATAATAGGAATAGAGAGCCAACTCAAGCAAAAATTTTGCCACCTCTTTTGCAACGCCCGCTAGTGCCATCTTTTATTTGGTTCTAAGAACTATATGCAAGTACCTACTTAGAGATAGCTGTATGTGTATATATATTATGTATATATATATATATTTGTAGCTATATCGTGTATATTATATATAAACTAGCTGACCCGGCAAACGTTGTTTTGCCATAAAAAAATGTTTTGACCAAAAGATTAAAAAAAATGTTAGGGGTGGACAACCCTTATTACTAATGGGGTGTATGAAAAATAGATAGTAGCCGATTCTCAGACCTACTAAATATGCATATAAAATTTCATAAAAATCGGTCAAGCCGTTTCGGAGGAGTATGGTAACTAACATTGTGACACGAGAATTTTATATACAAGATATAGGTATGCATAAATTGTGTTTACCTTGGGGTAAAAATAAAAACAGCTATTATTCATTACCAATTCTTTATTGATTAAAGAAATTATTGGTTCACAAATAAAACATAAAGAGGAAATTGGAATAAGGCGCTATTTTAATTTAATAGATTTATGCTTAGTGGTACGATTGAGCTGCACTTTTTATTTCATCCTCATCATCATAGGTAATTTTTGCAGACAATGTTCTGTATATTGAGCGACACCAGCTACAATTTAATAAATTTATTGAGACGTTCACAAAATATTTTTATATTATGTCGTTGGGATGTAAATTCATAATATGTTATCATTGTATCGCATAATAACTTTAATTTTGATTTTAAGTTGTATTTCGAAACGTCCCTTTTTAAAAACGCACAGGTAGAATTTTGTATATATTTGGAGGTATTTAAACTTTCTTTAGATGGGTAGCACAGTCATTTCTTGTTGGTATTGTTTTCTCTTGAAATCACCAGGTTAATAACAGCGAAAGGCACTAAAATCACAAAATTCCACTAACACATGCGCGTACGCCGTTTTTGTGCAATTTAGGAATTGTATTTTTATGATATGTCACAAATGTCTAAATCCGTTTTGGACTCTAGGAAAATAAGTAGATGGCAAACATCCAACTCTTAGTTTGAAGTTTTAAATTAATAAATCGAAGTCATATGAGACTAATAAATCAATAAGTATTATTATGAAACAATAGTAATAAAATTGAAATTTTATTAATTAACTAAAAATATTCTACAATCCATGTTTGACCAGTGACATCTATCGTGTTAAATTGCATAATACTAAGGAACCAATACAAGTATAGTTCTTAATTTGTCCGCTTTTGCGCTGCAATCGCCTGTCAAATGTAGATATTCTAACTGTGATACCACTGCGTACCACTGAGACTGATTTTGAGTGCGTTTTATTGTCTATGGCACGCTACGTTTGTTCACCGATTGGAAACCCATTTCCGAGACGTTTTGCATGAATAGTCTAGTCTTGTTTTTTAGTCAACGTTTTTCAGCATTCTCGGAAAAATATGAATATTGTCAATTTTATTACATTTTGATGTAATAATGCGTTAGCCAATAAAAAAAATTAAATATAGTAGCTATTTCTCTCGGATCCCTTATCATTTTATTTTCGTATGTAATAGGTATTACTTAATTGTTCTAAAGGTAGGTTATATTTGCTCTTATTTATTATTTGCCACGCTGTTCTAGATTTATCATTTGATGTTTTTATGGCATAAGAATTTTGAGCCTTTTGGGTTATTTTTATAATAGATTTTACATTCTTAGCATATTGGTATATTAATTTATTTTCCGATGTTCATTTTCTCTATATGCATATTTTAATTCCTATATAAATCTAGCTAGGTCGTTTTCGTTTTGAGTATTTCATTTTTATTGATGGCAAACATAAATTATAAAATAGTATATAGGTAAATGTCATGTTTAATAAAGCTATCGTTATAAATTATTTTTATTACAGTCATAAATATTCCTAAAAGTTAATGCTTGGCTAAGGTAATTATTGAATTTTAATATGTTTGCCGCTGAATAGTCGCGTTTGTACTCATACCAGTAGTCTACACTATACACTCTCTCAACGGGAAATTGCAGAATTTGAGCAGTGTGGTCAGAAATGCCTAGCTCCACCACCAACCTTGTGCAGCCTTGAATATTATGCAAGATGTTATCGATACAGTTATTGCTAGCTAATCAAGTAGGCTGATGTATTGCAATGTTAATATTGTTACTTATGCATATTTATTTTAATTCAGATGACTGTTTAGTAGTTTTTAACAAATTTATGTTCATTCATTCATATATCAGCACATATAATTAACTTCTTATTTTGAGCATGATATAAGTTTATTTATGCAATCAAAAAATATAATATTAAATGTAATAGATTTCGGCACTCTGTACATACAAATAATGATTGTTTATATTGAGCAACCGCACAGCACTCCACAACATGACATAATAAATTTTGAATGCAAGTGAATTCTTTCCACTAATGTCCATTCTTAATTAAAATACAAGAACCACCTCTTTTACTGTCGTTTCTAGAAAAACTTGCAGCCAAAGTATAATTTGGAATTGATACGTATCGTTCATCAGATAGAACAAAATGTTCTGTTATGCATCGGATATCTATTTCTAATTTATTTGTTATTAGTTCATTAGGTAAATCGTAAGTATATCAGATTTATTAAGTAACTCTGCCATATTCTAATGCAAAACATTAAGGTACTTATTCAAGGAAAAACTTGTTGTTATGCCCCTCACATTGAGTATTATCACTTGTTTTTAGCTAATTGTAATAAAATATTCTTCACAAATACACTTATGTCATGTCACAGAAAATATAGTACATTGTATGGTTAATAGCTTTCCCCGAGTGTATATTAAACATCTTATAATCATATGAAAGGTTCCTGTTTGAATCGAGATAGTATGCATTTTCGTGCGCTAAAGTATCTAAATAGCATAAATTAAAAAAATAAAATAAAAATTGCGATAAAAACATTCCGGCGGTTTATTGTTCATTTATCTATTCAATAGGCCTCTGAATTTCTTAAATTTTATATTTAATATGTTTAAATAATGTTTAATGATAAAGTGTCCCAAGTAGGCGTGGCTTGCACAAGCCAGAGTACCCGTTGTCGCCGTATTTTCATCCCTCCGGAAAAATATAAAGATTGGTCCTACAATTTCGAGTCAATACTATTTTTAGAAAATTTCCTCCACTTTTAGAATCTTTTCTTAGATTTGAAAAATCTTAATTAGTTTTTGAGATATTTGCAAAAAACTAAACCCCGTTTTTTTAGTTAATTGTTAATTCTTTTAGTTAACTTTTGCAATTTTTGCAAGCGGAACTAGAATTTTTCAAAAATTATCTTCATGCCATTCCGTATCGAATGATACCTCGTTCATATTTTTCCGAGACTGCTGAAAAATGTTGACCAAAAAAGCACTCGTTAAGCCTGCAATACATGATGGCCAAGCGTAGGCCAACGCGAGCGAAGGCAAACTGATACAAGGCTAGTACTACCGTCTACACATTAGGCAAGTTTGAAGAAAACCAATGCAAACGGCCAATGTAGACGAGCTTTGTGGAGCTGTCCACACGTTGGGCGCTGTCAGTCTTTATTGAGCATTGAAACAATATGGACGTTGTAAAAGTTATTGCAGCTGCTGGTATTTATTTGATTATGGCACTCCAACGACTTATTCACGATTAATAAGCGCATATCATTACTATATCAATGTATACCGTAGTAGACTTGTAAAAATAATACATTTTGTGCGTATAAGGGCGATGTTTGCCAAGCGCGAAATGGCAGCCGGACCAACATGTGGACGCTATTGGCCGAGCGCAGGCCAACGCCTTTGATTTGTGCAGAAAAACCGACACCGCTCCAAAGTGAGACGAGTGGTCGCGAGCGACTCCAAGTTATTACAAGCTACGCCAATTGAGCTCTATACACGTTGGCGCTTGCCGTCACTCGGCCAACTAGGCGAGTGATACCAAGCACTGGCAAGGCAAAGTAAATACACCGTCTATACGTTGGCATTAGCTGTCACTCGGCAACGTTGGCCTAACGTGTATTGCCGGCTTTACAGTCTTACATTTTAGGCAGTACATACGCCTGATGTCGCTTCACTATACTCTATCTCTGGCCTCACCTCTAGTTACAGTAGTTACTGTTGTAAAAGTCTGTGCTTGTTGCTATTGTCAAAGTTGTCAAACTTCAAGTTTATGTCACAGATTACATTAAGTGTTTAAGTTTGCAAGTGGATTCTGGTCTGACGCTTGGTTGAGAGTGTCAGTTGTTTATAGGTTATCTTTTTTTCATGCGTATTGTTTTTATTTGTGGCTGTTAACTCGTGTGTGTTGTGTTGACTCGGTGGTGGCTTAATCTTATAAGGTAATCCTCTGTTTATTCTTTTGTCGTTTCGTCTGGGCGCATCCATATCTGCTTGATTCCTTTGGGAATCAAGTAGGTATGGAGGAGCCTCCGGATGGGGGTGGAGGTTTGCCTCCTGATAAGCCTAGATCCTCAAAAAGACCTGCTGATGTTGATCTGGCGATCGGGATTGAATCTAAAAAAGCCCGTTCTCCGGCAGATTCAATCCAATCTGTATTCACGAAGCCTGGTTTCGAAATTAATAGTAACGTCAAATTTTCGGCAACTGACAAAGGCCCATTTACTGTGTATGTTTCTAGAGCAGAACCAGACCCCTCTGCAGGGTATTCATTTAAAATTTTGAAGTTTGCCCAATTCCTACATAAAAACAATGTTTCAGGCATTAAAGAAGGCGGCATAAAAAATCTTGGTCGCAACAAGATATCAATAGAATTTAAATCAGCTGTGAGTGCCAATGAATTTCTGGAATTAAGTTTACTGGAGAGCAACAATTATGAGGCATACATACCAAAATTCCAGGTTTTCCGCATGGGTGTAGTTAGGGATATCCCTACAGACTGGTCTCTATCAGACCTTTTAGATGGTATTTCCACTGTTGGACATTGTGGTGAGGTAATTAGAGCTAGAAGGCTTAACATTAAGTCTCGGAGGGATGATACCGCGAATTGGATCCCGTCCAATTCAGTGGTGTTAACTTTTCTGGGACAATCCCTACCTGAAAAGGTATATTGCTATAATGCCTCACTGCCTGTTACAACCTACCAGCTACCAACAATTCAATGTCGCAATTGCTGCAGGTTTGGACATATTGCCAAACAATGCAGGTCCCAGCCTCGCTGCTACATCTGCTCTCAAAAGCACAGTGGAGATAGCTGCCCCTCTCAGGATTCAAATCCTACATGCTTTCTTTGCCGTGGGGGTAACCACAAGGCTATAGATCCCAAATGCCCTGAGCATGCCCGCCAGAAATCTATCAAGATGGTCATGTCTGAGCAAAACATCAGTTACCTGGAAGCTTCAGCACGTTATCCCCTCCCTAAGCGTCTTTTTTCGGAAATTGCAGCCTCGACCCAGTCTCCCTCTGCTTCCCCTCAAAAAACCCATTTGACCCCTTGTTTTACTACACCCACTACTTCTTATAGGAAGACTGTGTTTCTTCCTCCCCGATCCCAGCCTGTCTTAGGCAAGTCCTACGACAGGGCTTATCACAATGCTATTGTGTCTACTCCTTCTTTTTCTCAGCCTAATGGCTGTGCTCTTCCTTCCCCCACTGAAACCACTCCTCTTGCTACTCCTAACGATAACCTTGTTGAACTCCTGCTCTGCTCCCTAATTAATATGTTATCCAAATTCTCAGATTCCCTACCGAACAATGTCTCTGTTCTTGTTGAACAATTACTTTCTGTCCTCTCGCGTAACAACTCACCCAATGGCTCTGCAGGTCCTTCAATGGAATTGTAGAAGCATCCGTCGTAATAAACAAGATGTTATCTATCTAGTGAATCGCTATAAACCGTCTGTCTTTGCTGTCTCGGAGACATGGCTCAGTCCTAAATCTCATTTTAGAATTTCGGGCTTCTCGTGTCTCCGCGATGACAGGGATGACGGTAGGGCGGGTGCCGCTCTACTAATTAATAGATGCATTGAGTTTTCCCAAATTCCTATATCAGATCACAATACTGGCTTTCACATTGTAGCTGCTAGGGCTGCAAATTTGTCTTTTGTGTCTGTATATATCCCTCATCCTAATCCTAACATAATTTCTGAATTACGCTCCATCCTTTCTTCTGTCCCTGCTCCATTAATCATTCTTGGTGATTTTAATTGCCGACATACTCTTTGGGGTGCCCACTATAATGATCCTTGTTCGTCTTCCTTATTGGACCTTTTGGATGACATCAACCTATGTATTTTGAACGATGGATCTGCCACTCGCAGAGTATCTCCATCCCAAAATATTAGTGTCCCAGACCTTTCCTTTTCTTCTCCATCTTTAGTTTCACTTATAACCTGGTCGGTTTTGCCAAATTCGTTTGGCAGCGATCACTTCCCTATTTCTATTTCTTATTTCTGTCCTTCTACTATCCCTCCTCCCAAACCCTATCAATCTCTCCTTAAGTACCGGTTAGCACAAGCTAATTGGGAACAATTCTCTACTCTTTTAGACATAGAAATTGACTTATTCCCCCAGTGCAACCAATATAACTTCCTTCTCTTATATGATCAGTTCATTTCTGCCATATTGGAATCTGCCCAATCCTCTATTCCAGTAAAACCCACTTCCCGCAGCTTGGTTCCCTCTCCTCCTTGGTGGGATGCTGAATGTTCTGAGAGCGTCCGGTTGCGTAAGGAGGCGGAAAACAGATTTGCAATATCCCTGGATATGTTAGATTTCATTGCCTACAAACAAACTGCTGCCCGAACTTCCAGACTTCTCTCTAGAAAGAAATCCATTGGTTGGCGTAAATTCTGCGAATCCCTTTCCCCTTGCTCTCCTCTTTCCTTGGTGTGGAAAAGGATTAAGTCATATCGCAGAAGTTACCAAGATCCGAATGTCACCAAGAACGATCCCAACTCCTTTCTTTATGATTTCCATTGTAGACTAGCTCCTCCCTTTGTCCCTGAACTTGACTGCCTTTCTCCACCTGATCTTATTTCATCTTCTATTTCCTCTGACAGAATGAATGATCCTTTCACTTTCCATGAACTTACCCTAGCTCTTGACCATCTTCGTGATACCTCCCCTGGTGCTGATGGTATTCCCTACTCCTTTATCTGCAAATCCTCAAACTCCAGCAAATCCTTTCTTCTTAGTATTTTTAATGCGATTTTCACCTCTGGCAAAATCCCTACCTCCTGGAAAACTCAGATCATTATCCCAATCCTTAAATCGGGCAAGGACCCGTTGGATCCTCTAGCCTATCGCCCGATTGCCCTCTCATCCGTGCTAGCCAAAATAATGGAAAACCTGATTAAGAACAGACTGGAATGGATTCTGGAAAGCAGAGGCCTGTTGGCCAAAAATCAGTTTGGCTTTAGAAAGGGTATGGGTACCCTAGATAGCCTGAGTATCTTTACCTCTGATGTTCGCCTCGCGTTCTCTCAGGACAAGCACGTTATTGGCGTATTTCTTGACATTTCTGCAGCATATGATAGTGTTCAGCTTCCTTTACTCAGGCAGAAAATGCACGAGCTGAGTATTCCTGTGAGACTGATCAACATAATCAGCAGTATGTTAATGTGCCGCTCCATTTCAGTTCGCCATCGTGGTATTATTCTCGCCCCGCGCAATGTCTGGATAGGTCTGCCGCAAGGGTCGGTCCTAAGCCCTCTTCTGTACAATATCTATACCTCTAATCTAGACCTTACTGTATCCTCTTTCTGCAAAATTTTACAATATGCCGACGATATTGTTCTCTATTCTGTATCTTCTTCCTTTGCTGATTCTTCTTCTCGTCTTAACTCCGCACTGTTTTACCTAAATAATTGGCTTTTAACTCATAATCTCTCTATCTCAGTTCCCAAGTGTAATGCTGTAGTCTTTACTCGCAAAAGACACGTTCCTGACATTAGTCTTTCGGTAGACGACGAAGTTATTCCCATCAAAGATCATGTCAAATTCCTAGGCCTTATCCTGGACTCCAAACTTTCAGGCATACACCACCTGAACTACATTGTTCGGAAGGGCGAGAGGGGTGTGAATGTCATGCGGGCGCTATCTGGTGTCAGGTGGGGTTCCCATCCCTTTAGCCAAAAACTGTTATACGGCGCTGTGGTTCGCAGTCATTTTGATTATGGCTGTTTTTTACTAGAGCCTTGCAATAAAATTGCGTTATCCAGTCTGGAGAAGGTCCAGTCTAAGTGCTTGCGAATTATAACGGGAGCTATGAAGTGTTCTCCGATCAATGCTCTTCAGGTGGAGTGCTTGGATCCTCCCCTTCATCTTCGTCGACAATATCTTGCGGACAGATTCTTTACCAACTCCATTCGAACTAACTCCCATCCTTTATTCCACATATTACATACCTTGGCACCTCTTATCTCTTCCTCCGCCTATTGGAAGCATAAAACTCCCCCTCCCCTTGTCAATTCCTTTAGTAAGTTTAAGGACCTTACTGCTCCTATTTTACAATCTACTATCAATCCTCTCTTCGAAGTGGAGTACCAGTCTCTGATTTTCCAACCAAAGATTTACCTTGACTTCGGTATAAGTAAGCACTGTTCGGACGCTAACGTCAAGCTTTCGGCGAAATTGTCAAGGAAATGGTCTGACTGGGTGACCCTATACACTGATGCTTCCAAAACATCTAGTAAAAGTTCTGTTGGATCTGCTGTTTGGATTCCTAAATACGGCATTATTCTTAATTTTAGGAGTCCTCCACAGAACTCTATATTTGCTGGTGAAGCCTTAGCTTTGCTAGAAGCCATGAAATTTATTGAGTCACACAAGCTAAACAAGGCGCTTATCCTCTCGGATTCTCGGAGTTGTCTAGCAGATTTACAAAAAAATCCATTTCGATGTCGTGGCAACTTTATAATTACTCTTAGAACAAAAGCATCGTTGTATAGGTGTCACCTAATGGGCATCGAGGTGGCTATGGCATGGATCCCAAGCCATGTGGGTATAGCAGGTAACGAGTTTGTAGACTCCTGTGCTAAGGCTGCGGCGGTGTCTGGTTGCTCGGACCATAATTACTGCTTCCCTTGTGAACTTCGTTCTTTGGCTCGTCCTTCTTTGATTGATGCTTGGAATAACTTATGGCAAACGTCGCGGTTGATTAAAGGAAAGTTCTACGGTTCTATTCAACCTTCTATCCCTTCCAGACCGTGGTTTTATCGACAAAAGAGTGTAAATAAATTGGCTACGTCTGTAATTATCCGTCTCCGTCTGGGTTTTGTTTGCTCTCCAGTCTTCTTAGCCAAAATTCGGGTCAGAGATCATTCTCTTTGCGAGTGTGGTCTCGAAGAGGGCTCCTTGGAACATCTATTTTTCTTTTGTCCTAAAATATTGTATCCTCTTTATGATCTACTTCCTAAACAGATCCCTCGTCCTGTCAATATACCCTTCCTATTAACTTTGGCACACACCCCATTCATAAAAACTTTATATAAATTTATCTCCCTTAACAAAATCAAAATATAGTCTGCCGCTCTTGTCCTCGTCTATCTATATCTCTATGTCTATCGTTGGTTTTGCTTGTCCTCTCTATTCTTCTAACCTTACTAATATGTATTTATTACTAATATTTGTGTTGTTTTGTTGTAGCCCAAAGAAGAACCATCGCTCTAATGACCGGTCAATGGTCACATTACTGCCTACTGATCAAACCATTTATTTAATATATTTTTTTTTTTTTTATCTCTTTCCACCCTGACGTTGGCAGAATCATCAGTACCTATTCGATGGAGCCATTTGACACCGAGAAAAGTTGAAGTTGAAGTTGAAGTTTGCAAGTTTTGAAATATCTACCCGGTTTGAAATCTGTTATAACATTCGTCTCAATTATTAATAGAGATAGTGCAGTTTGTCGCTCGGCATTCAGAAAACCATCAGCGGTACTTTTCAACATAGAAATGTCGTCAACATCGTTAAACTTTATGTTAGAAAATGGTCTTAATCTAAGGTAAATAAACCATTCCTTTTAAATACATAAGTACCTAGATATTTACATAAACTTGTAAACAAGTAACTTTCTGTAAGTAGGCTCAGTAAAATAACTGACTGTACTCTGAATGAGTACAGTCAGCAACATAAGCTGATACACTGGATTTTGATTTGCTATATCTTTCAAAATTATAACAGACTAGATTTTACCCGCAGCTTCGCTCTCGTAAATTTAGATTAGCTTAGTACCACTTCTTTTTTCTGGATAAAAGGTATCTTATGTCCTTTTCTGCACCTCTACCAACATGTATGTGAGTGAAAGCTTAACAAACAAACTCACATTTTCATTTATAATATTACTTAGAATGTTATTTTTCATAGTAATAGTAGTCAAAATATAACTGCTTTACCCACAGTTCATATATACAGAATAACATGAGGATATTTTACTTCATAAAATACTCTATCAAAACTGTTAGTGTTCAGCTACTTATGTTGCTGACTAAACAGTCAAATAGGTAAACACCTATTTGCAATTTATTTTGGACACCATGTCCAATAAGGAAATTAATGGCTTGTTTACAGAGATGTTGCGACCACTGGCTCAGTTTTACATATTAATCAAGATTATGATGAGGGAGGTAACTTGGAAATTAATGAATCTGACCACAAACCTGTTGACATATTAGGAGAACCAGTTTCAAATTTTGCTGCCTTATCAAACACAATGGTAGCTGTTGATCAAGAAGGCTTTGTAAAAAAGAAAATTCTAGACGAAGGAGGTGGTCTACCTCTTCATGAAGGTTGTACAGTGTCTATAGCATATTCTGGCTACTTTGAACATCAACCAGAACCATTTGATGTGGTGCCAATAAACAAACCAATGGTAAGCATACTTACTAGCACTGACCATTGGCATGCCAAAAACATAGGTACTGTAAGGAATATGTGAAAGCTTTTATCTCTTAATGTATTTCAACATCTGTACCTTTTTATGGAGCAGCTTATGCAATTTTATATTTTGTCTGCTTCTCCATTCACAAAATGATGTAGCTTGCTTTTTTAATCATAAATTCTTGTAGATTTGATCTTTAACCATTACTATTCTTGTTCTGCAGCAAGACTACTCTTATACTTACTTATTTGTATTTGTATAAAGCACTAATTTCAATATATGTGTGCAAAAAATTAAAACATACATTATTTAAAGTGATAGAACAAAAGTTGTTTATTAAGTTATAAATAAGGCATGGGTAATATGCTATTTATATTTAAAATTTTCCCTGTATAGTAAATTATAGCATTTAATCATGCCTACCATAATCATTTACAAGCTTATACATAGTTACTATGACTGTCATAACATATATATTGCCTAACCCACTTCTATGACTTAGGTTTGCAAGGCTAGGTGAACGAGGATTGGCTAATCATAATAAGCCAATCCGTGTCTATGTTGTCTTGCAAACCTTGCACTAATAAATTTATGTGATTGTAGATTCTATGCTTAATCAGCTTTGGTTAAATGTGTTATGAAAATGAAATGAAACATACATACATATGATGACACTCATAGTAATAACCTAAAGGGTATGAAGAAGTGTATTACATCTACATTTTGCCAAATATGGTTTCAGGTCCCATGTAGTATAAGGCAAGCCTATTATATACTATGCCTCTGTGGCGCAGCGGTATTGAATGAGACTGCTGTGCATGAGGTCTGGGGTTTAGACTCAGTCGGGCCAACAACAAAAAGTTATTGGGATTTTTTTAAGAGTTCTCATTAGCAGCCCGGAGTTAGGAAGTTGGGGGTGTCAGACACTCCTGTGCCTCGGCAAGCACGTAAAGCTGTTGGTCCTGCGCCAGATCTTCCTCTGGTCTTGTCGGATTACTGTCTCATCGGATCATGAGAGTGGAGAAACAGAGAGTTAATTTGTGTTTGCGCACATGCTTGTGCACTATAATATCTCCTGCGTAGTTGGCCAGTCTTTGTTAAGATTGGCCGCCGTGACCGAAATTCGGCCTGGAAGACATTATTATTATTATTACTGTCTAATAAGCTCAATTTCGTGCTGCTACTGAGAATTTCTTAACCTATGAATCAGACTTGAGACCTTACGCACAGCAGTCACTATTCCTCCGCCAATGCTTTAAACTAAAGCTCAACCTAATCAAAAACATAATAATAACACATGCTTACAATTTCAGGTTCAAGATCTCAGTGACAATGGATTATTACCTGGTCTTGAGATTGCTGTGAAGTCCATGTTGGTGGGTGAAACATCTGTATTCCTACTCTCATACAAAGTAATGTATGGAGAGATGGGTGTACCGCCAAGAATCAAAGCTAAAGCTGACTGTTTGTTTTACATCAAAGCTGTTAAAAGTATTTTGACTCCAACAGATGGGTAAGCATATATGTACATTTTACCATTGTCAATTGTCATGTCTTGTTCTCTTCCTTTTCTCCTTAGGTCACAATTAGCAACCTTGTAATTTAAACATGCATTAACACCTCATTATAATCATCGTGCTAATTGTGTATTTGATAGTTGAACCTAAGATTTAAATCATAGATGTATCCTCACCATATGTAGATTGCACAAAAAAGTGTTGACATAATCTTTGAGCTGAACAGTGTATATATTATTGCAACATACCAATAGAATATAGGAAGATGAGTTTTCTATGGCTATCCTGTATGAATGTACAGCCTCAGTACACATTCATTTGCATGCTAGGATCACAGATGGTGAACATATTATTGGCATTAAGATGCCAATAATAAATGTTTACCATGCGCAATGCAACTGCTGTAAATATGGTCTGGGTTTGAATCCCAAATCAAACAGTGTTATTGGGCTTTTCTGTCTGGAAACACTCATTAACAGCACAGTCTTAGAATGTGTTTATGCAATAGATTTGCCCTAAAGGCAAAAATGCCTTAAATAATATAGAATCTAAAGCTATAGGGTGCCAAAAGCAGTTTTAATAGACCTTTACAATCCTCTGCAGGGATATAGTTGCAAGATTATATTTAAGTGTTTTTTGTTCACAGAAAAATTGTATTCTCAGAACCTAACATGTTCCAAAGAGTGAATCATGAAGTCAAATTATTGTATGCTTCAGGAAATACATTATTCAAAACCAACAATTATGTAGCAGCTATACAACTATTCAAGAAAGCTGTCTTCATGCTACACAAATGTCGCCTTGCTGATGAGAAAGAAGAACAGATACAAGAAAAAATGCTCAAAAAATTATATATAAACTTAGTTATATGCTACAATAAAGTAAATAAACCTTTGATGGCATGTACTACTTGCAATGAGCTCAACAGATTAAAAGCTTTGTGGAACAATGGCAAAGTACTCTTCCAAAATGCAAAAGCTCTAAGAATGATTGGAGAATATGATGAAGCTGAAAAAAAATTGCTGAGAGCAATCAAATTAAGCGGAGAAAATGATCTCATAGATGCAGAATATAAATTGTTGGAGAGTGCAAAGCAAGCCCGTGATGAATCTAAATTAGCAGCTGATCAAGTTAAACACTTGGCTGCCATTGATTTAGTTAGCAATGAATTTAAGGCTGAAGTAGATGAATTGATAAGAAAATTCAAAGAAAGTGAAACAGACTATGAGTTAATATTACCCTTAAACTTAAATTCAGATGAAATGGCTTATGTTAAAGAAGTTTGCATAAGAGAAAATTTGTTTTACAATAAAATTAAAGAAAATAAAGAGTTAGATAAGAAACAGGAAACTGCTACTTCCTAAATAATGTTAGTCTAGTTAATGCTAAATGTTACAAGTAGGATTACAACAAAATAGTATCTATATTATATACTCAGGCTCATTACATTTATTATTGAATGCATTTTATATTGTGATGTTCCTTGACCTATCATAAGCCCTTCTTGTAATGCTAAATGAGTAAATATATTTTATACATTGTTGAACAAATTGTGTGCAATATAATATATAATAATATCATACCTACTATACTTTGTGGCTGTTTAAATCACAACGTTAAAGTATGATAGATAGTGTAACAGTAAGCTAGCAGTTACTCACTGCAAAAATTCTATTGAGTACCTATGCAATGACTTTGCAATCTTCGCATATTAACGTTTCATATAGGAAACCGCTGTCGCACTAGGAATAAATCCTGTGTCGCGAGGGACATTACAAACAATAAAACGGACACAGAACATCTAGGACAATTATTAATATTTTATAACACAGAATATTTTATCCTGTTTGGGTATCGAAGTAAAGCTCAACTTGGCATAGCCACCATAGCAAACTAAAATCTGATTAGGTACGTAGTGAATTAGTCGAAATTGGTCAGCCCGCCGTTTAAAAGATACAAGAAGGTATCCGTGGCTGTGTCAAAGTGAGCGTTCATCTTAGCACAGACACCTTGTATTTCCAAAACCACAGCACCCAATAAAGATCTAACTATATAAATAATAATTAGTCGACATCGATCAAAATATGAGCATTGATCGAGTTCCCGTTTAAAAGCTGTACCAAGATCAGCGCTCACCTTGGCACAACCACCTGAATATCTCAGGAACCTGTTTCTAGCCATAATTTTATTACTCCAATAATCAGCCACGGTAAGTGTTCTGAAGAATTCTTCCAATTCAATTCATCTTCTTCTATTTGGAACAACAGCTGGGCTTAGTTGTCACCATTACACGACCCAGTTTGGTTCCTCTTATACTTGACGAACTGTTAAAACTTTGAATTCTCTGCCGAGGCACGTAACCAGAGCGTGAATAACCACCTCCTAGGCCGTCAAAGTGGAAACCTCGGCACCACTTCACGTGAGGACTGGGTGTGAAAGGCTCTGCTCGTGGACTACACGACCGCTTACCATCAGGCGCAGTGTAGTCGTTTTGATAACCAATGATAAAAAGAAAATAAACAGTATTATTCTTTAAAAATAATATTGATATAGTTAATTTTGATATTATTTGTAACATATTATATTGTCTTCTGTTTACGCGAATGTTATTCATTGAAATTAAACTACTATATACGGCTTTTATCGCGTTGTTTATTTAACACTGTACCTACTACATAATTTTTAAAACTGTTTCACTACTACTACTGCTATTGAATTTTACAAATTTATAAGCTAATGAAATTAAAACTATCTGTATTTAGGTTTACACTTTCCCCGACGTTTCGGTTGCTTTTCAGCAGCCATGGTCACGGGGAGTTCTATTTACGCAGAATGAGCTCAAAGTATCATGAAGTCTAGCTGTGGTTTGCTTCTTCTTGGGTTTCACTATTTGAATTACTGGATCCCAAGCTGGTGGTACATTCCAACCATATTCTCTATTGAAATTGGGATGTTTTTTGATTTCAATAGCCTCGCGAAGCATCCTGGGTAGGAATCGGTGTTCTTTAGCGAGAATCTGTGGTTTGTCAAATCTCAGATAGTGGTTGGTCCCCTGTTGTACATGTTTACACACAGCAGACTTCAACGAGTGTTGGTGTTTTACATCAGCTATGTGTTCTTTTATGCGGGTGCCTATGCTTCTCTTGGTTTGACCAATGTATGAGAGTCCACAGTCACAATCTATTTTATAGACCCCTGCATCTTGTAAAGGTAATTGGCACTTGACGGATGGTAAAAATTGACTTATCTTCGTTGGCGGCTTGAAGTATGTGTTGATTGAAGCTCGCTTCAAGATGTAGCCAATCTTGTCAGTGACACCCCTTACATAAGGCAGTATAGCAGGCTGGCGCTTGACTGTGTTAAAAACAACGCGATAAAATCCGTATATAGTAGTTTAATTTCAATGAACATTATAGGTTTTCTGTAATCAAATTCTCAGTATAACCGAAATGAGTGACGTAACGTAGAGTCGTAACTCTGTACAGGCGTAAGCATAAGTTCCATTTGTTTAGTGTTATAAGTAGAATAAAACGACCAAATCAACAAAATTATAGTATAATGCGTAATTATAATTTTTCATAAAACTAGTGGTGGACTACTTTCTATTGGCGCAACCATACCGCATGTCTCAACAAATGCAACTTTCTTAAAAATATTATTGTTGTAAATACAAATGCATTCTACACACCAACCCCGTTATAATCATGTAGATGTCCAGCGTTTTTGTCAGGTACCGTAACGAAGTTATTGTGTGGGCAGATTTAGGAGGACATTTTGACCTTGCGGTAGGTAAGTAACATTGCGGGACTTGGATAGCTGGTAGGCGATGTCTTCTGCGGCTTCAATACGACGAAGTTCGACGAGACCTTCACCGGCACCTCCGAAAGACTTGGCAAGGAGCACGGCAGCCTGGGCGTCACCCTCCGCCGCAATGACAGCTGCCTTCTTCTGTTGCTCAGCCTTTTCTACGAGGAATCTCGCCTTCTCGGCCTCTTGTTGTGCGACTTGTTTCAACTCGACGGCCTGTGTGAACTCTTTGCCAAAAGTCAAATGTGTGATTGAGATATCATCCAAAATGAGACCGAACTGTGATGCTCTCTCAGTCAGAAGTTCATTGACTTTCTGTGACACCATCTGTAACATAATAACGGTGTCAGTTACAATAAGATAATATACGAAAATATTTTAGAATTGAGACTATAAAACTGGTATTTCATACATGTAGGTGACTATACATAAAAAGGGACTAATTGGTAAAATGAGTTGCACAAATTTGTGAGCTCTGTATGAATTATATGGGCAATAGTTATTAAAACATGTAAATAAACTTTATTTTTAAGACAAATCCTGCTATAGGATTTGTTCCTGTGTGGCAGTGAACTATACAAACATTCAAACAACAGACACAAAGAACGCCCAGACCTGAAACATCAATTTTGTGGAATATACAAAAATAAATTGTCTCAGGAAGTCATAGTCATCACTCTTAAAAAGGCTAGCTTAGTGAGACTATTACGTTTGAATCCCTATCAACTTTGCAAAGTACAAATGTGATTTTAGTGTAAAAATCACATTTGTACTTTGCAAAGTTAACATATTTCCCTTTGTCTTATTACATAATAGAACACGTAAATTTAATGTCAATTAAATCATTTTTAAAAAGTAGATTTTTGAAATTTAATTGTTTAGGGTTTTACATCAGACAATTGGGCAAAACAGACCACAAAAAAATAATCAGTTTAAAATCTGGTATGGAAATGTATCATACTTCTCTCTGTGTAATAAGTTCTCCAGCATCAAACTGTGCAACTACAGCCTTAAGTACTTCAGCTGTGATGGAGGGCAGCACTCTCTCATCATAGTCAATACCAAGGATGGTGTAGATTTTTGGGAGCTGGTCAGGCACAGGTCTGAACAGGATACGGAGTGTGATGTTTACATTTTGAAGATCTGGAATCATACAAATATCATATTATTGATATGTAGCTAATTAATAAAGAAACACATGATAGACATGTTTATTAATTTATTTGACCAGTGGTGAAAATTAGACCAGAATTATTATTGAAAATTTAAGGGATACATACCTATATGAATTAACATTTAAAATGTTACAATTTGTTTATTGATAACTTTAAAACTCATCATACATACATACATACATAAATTCACGCCTGTTTCCCAGAGGGGTAGGCAGAGACTACGGATTTCCATATGTTACGATCCTGACCCACTTCTCTGGCTTCATTCACTTTCATAACATTCCTCATACACGCTCGCCGGTTTAAAACTCATCAAAAGTTACTAAAGAAAACAAAAATAGTCTATCAGCTGACAAATACAGGAGAACATTTTTATCTACCTAATTAATTTGACTGTAACTTATGCAATTAGTAAACTCTTGTTCAGTTACCACCGATGCAGCATTTCCACTACAATGGTCAGTGTATATTTCTATATGTGCTAAGCTGTTCAGTTGTTGAGATGATAAACAAAAATTACCTGTTTTGCACTATAATGAGATAATAATTATATTTTAAATGAAAGCTTATGTCCTATTTCCATATAAAATTAAAATGACCAAACATCAATTGTGCACATTTAATGCCAAAAGAATGTTCAGACCAGCTGCTTGCTCAACTAAAAGATTATTTGTGCCTTAGACCATAACTAACATATCTAAGTAGACAAAAATACTTGCTTGCTTTGAATGCTTTCACTATCGCAAAGAGTGTGAAAAAGTAATTGATTGTGGTAATTTAATCAACTAACATATAATATCAGATGGAAAGATGCTGTATTTGTCAATTAAAAGTAATCATTGTTCGAAATAGTACACAATACAAGGAGTGCAATTTTGATCATTGCCTGAATTCTTTCCAATGTCACAAGATAAAACACCAATGCAAGGTTTATCACAGTTTTAGGCCTCAGACATAAAGGTGAATTATTAAATTAAATGATTACTTACATGTATGTAACACATTATTTACATTTTTATATTTATTACTCCTAATATTTGGCACCTTAGAAAACCATAACTGATTCTCATGAGTTATTAAGGTGCCAAGTCTTATTGCACTAAAATTATTAGCTTATGGAGCATGTTGTGTCATTAATGCTGTGATACAAAATATTTATGTAAACAAATTAAGATAATCTTGTTATTGTTTATATAAAGTAAACAGCAATTGCATTAGCAAAATGTGCCCACATTATTATGGTTCAATCAAGCACTTTAAAAATTATGTTAACTTAGTTACTTACTTACTTTAGTTTCCCCTTGCAAACCCTCAAATATCTAGATTCTAGACTTAAATTTATCACACCCACATTTTAGCTGTTATGTGGGATTACAAATAATTTAGGTGAGTTGATAATAGTTTAACAGTGACTCCAGAATCCATCCTGATACTGAGATTTTTGGGTTAAAGTATAAGATAACATTGGCATAACTTGGAATACATTGAAAGTCATGCCAGTCATAAATTACTACATACATACTCTAATGTTGCCAAATGTTATTGCATGTGTTACTGAGTTATAGAACACATTTAGCATAGCAGAGAACTTCAGAAATCAATATTAATTAATTTTACATTATAGTTTGTTTGGTTAGTTGACCCTAAAATTATCCATCACATGGTCAACTCTGACTATTGATAGCATTACCACTGCTATCTAAGAAATGTTTTATTTTATAGTAAAATGTTGTATATTACCTTTGCTACCAGTGACAGTAGGAACATTTCTGGGCCGAGATCTGATGTCAAAGATAATGGGTCTCTGTATCCACGGGATAAAGAAGTGGGTACCTTCACCCATAACTAAGTTCTTGACACCAGCAAATCTGTCGAAGATTACAGCTCTGTGGCCACCATCAACTGAAAGATTAAGAGAAAGGGTTATATCTTAAAAACAAATGATTGCATATTTTGTACTAAGTTGCTGCTGGATAAGATTTAAATAATTTGTTCAATATCAAATGATTATTCAACCAGCATTCACATTTATTTTTATATATGTTGTCTTTCTGCACTGCTTTGTATAAAGTTTGCTGTTATCCAGGATCACGGTTATAAAGTTAGAAGTATTTGCTGGTAAGCATGAATTTGGAACATGAGCAGCATAATGAGTATGCTGCTCATGTTCCAAATTCATGTTTCAAGTCATGGTTATGATGACTAGCTTACAAGGCTTAGGGAACTTATATATGGATAATATGAGTTTTGTAAATAGACAAAATTGATACTAATAAAAAAATGTTAGAAATATACCATTGTAGAGTGCGGAATTGACGACTCCACCGACTAGCGCCACACCTAGACCGAGCTGACCAATACGGTTGAAGAGATGAGCAGCCATTTCTGCAATAAATTGTACAAATGCAAGTAGTAATATGGTGATGAAATTTTAATTTTGGTTAGCGGCTTACTATCAATACCTATTGCAGCATCGAAAGACTCATTAAATCAGACAGACAGAAACAATGAAATAGGATGAAATTGGTTCCAATAATGTGGAATATAGACACACGAAGTTATTTCCACAGTTTTAAATTATAAATCAAGGCAAATACTGAAATCCGTGTAGGGATCTAAAAATTATCTAATTCCACGATATGTTATCTAACCTCAAAATAACTTAAGATATTTATTTTTATATCTGTCTTAATAATTATGATTAATAATTATTTACCTTTATGATTTTATTGTCTTAGTTTCCCTAATTTGTATATATTTCGTAATATCCAACTAAATTCTAACTCAAACTCAATCGAAAATCAGCCAGACCCAGCACAGATAATACAGATAGCAAAGTGTACTGGTACGTTTTATTGACGCAGTTATTAGACTAACAAATGATATTCTTCATATTTATATAGATATAAGTAAATATTATTTACATTATTATTATTAACATTTTAGGGATAATTATGTTAGATATAAATAGACTTGATTATATTTTAATGTAAAGAGTCGTCGTGTAGTTCTTATACAGAGTTGCTATGTGAATGGAAGTGAAACTAAACGTAATATCTTTTTCATGTGATTTGCCTGGTAAAACTCGAATGGCAAAGATTTTGTATTGTAAGTGTCCAGTATCATTAGACCTAAAGGCATGCGCAGACGAGGGATTTTTGTCCGCGTACTTTTTTATCCGCTAAAATAGATCGCTTACAACTGTATCGAGTAACGCAAACGAGGGATTAAAAGTACCGCGTACAAAAAGTCGCCCGAATAACTGAGGGCATGCAGGGAGCGGACCGAACAAAAGTACGGGGGAGTCCCCGAAAAAAATAGCACTCTTGTGACTAGGCGAAGCAACGCACATGGAGGCCTTTAGTCCGCGTTGTGCGCTCGAGAGTGACGTACGTATGCACGACGATAAACGATGACGCAGGAAATCGATTGTAAAATATTAATAAAAGAAGTCGAAAAAAGAACTTCTTTATATGATACGTCAAAAAAAGAGTATCACGACCGACATTTGAAGAAAAAGTTGTGGAACGAGGTATGTCAAGAGGTTTATTCTTCTTCTGTTTGGGACTTATTATCGAACGAAGAAAAAACTAAATATGGTAAGTTTTGCTTATTTATTTATTTAAACTTTTCGGAAAAATCATGTACAAAGGCGAACTTATTAATGTAAAGCAATTAACAACAACAATTTAATCTTAATTTAAAATCCGCTTCGTGAAGTATTTTACGCGATACTTTCTTAAAGAAAACTTAATGAAATTTAAATAATATGTTCATTTATTTATTTATTTATCCTTATTTACATTATCATTACAGAAACTTCTAAGGTAACCTATTACAGTTAGGAATATACTGATATCTGTTCCGCAATGTCATATAATATGTACCTATAGTATCAAATAAAACATTGAATATTGATTTTGATTAAAAATTTAAATATTTCTTTCAATATTCATTCCACATTTATGTTTCATTTTAAATCTAATTATAATTATGATAATATTAAGATGACACCGATAATAATGGTCAGTGTCGCTAAGAAGATTTTTTTATCGCAGTACCCCCTCTTAAAGACATCTTAACCAAAAAGTACAGTAAAACAGTCACCGGTTTATTAAATTTGGTTATACTGCCATGGTACAGATCCTTGAGGTGAGGTAAAGTAATCGGTAATGTAATTTCGTGTTTCGATGCCAGTGTTTGTACCTCTTACACCAACTGTAGGTATATTTTCGAAAGTACAAGAATAGAGCGTATCTTCAAAAGAAACGCCATCTCTTTTACGGACAAAATTATGAAGAGTACATGCTGCTTTTATTATTATTTTTGCAAATTTCATATCAACGTCTAAACTTCTTTGAAATATAGCCCATTTATTACTCAAAATACCGAATGCATTTTCAACTATTCTTCGTGCTCTAGATAAACGATAGTTAAAAATGCGTTGTTTTGGACTCAGATTGCGGTCAGGGTAGGGTCTCATCACATGATTTGAAACAGCGAAAGCTTCATCTCCTACAAAAACGAAAGGCATGGGAGTCCCGTTAACATCATTTGGAAGATTATGATTTTTGGGAAGGGTTATAGAATCACCTAAAATACCCTTTTCTAAATTAGAGTTTTTAAATATGTTTGAATCACTATGCTTTCCATATGCTCCTACATCAAAAAATGTAAAACAGTAATCAGCATCGGCTACCGCCATTAAGACTGTAGAAAAATAAGATTTATAATTGAAGTAATTAGAACCTGAGTTTGGTGGCATCTTTAAGCGAATATGTTTACCATCTACAGCCCCCAAACAATTAGGGAATTGGGTTCTTCTATAGAATTCACTTGCAATCTCTAGCCATCGTTCCTCAGTTAATGCAGGAAAACATGCGTGTTTACACAAGTCCCAAATAGCTGTACAAGTTTCTTTAACGATAGCACGTATAGTAGACGCTCCAATTAAGTAGTCTTCTTCGAGATTTACAAACGATGAACCTCGTGCTAAATACCTGGAAAATAAAGAGGTAAAATTAAAAATCCAGCAGCCTGCAGCCCTAATCATAGTTTTTTTTTAATAATTATTTCTCTTTTTTGCAGGTAAGGAGGTACAGAAAAGGTGGTCATCTCTTAGACATGGTTTTAGGAAGGAGCTCTCTGCGCAGAAAATGATGCCGTCAGGAAGTGCAGCCAAAAAGAAGAGAAAATATTTGTATTTCGACTCCCTTTTATTTTTGTTGCCTTTTACAGAAATCATAAACACAGAAGGATCTCTTCAAAATGAAAACAATGAAACTGAGCAGAGGAATTTAGAAAATAAAACACCTTATCTTATCTTATCTTGATCCGGGGGCCAGTCATTGTAGACCGGCGACACTTCGACCCAGTGGGATCTTTTGTGTCGGCCCCGAGGTCTATCCTTGAGCTATCTCCCTATGAATGTACTGCATCAGTCGCAGCGTACACCTCAGAGGGAGAAGCCTGAAGTCTTCAGGGTTCGGATATGCCAATCCCATCAGACCCATCCTTAGTCCGGCCAACGCGTCACATTCACACAGTAGGTGTGATATGGACTCGTCCTGTTCACCACAGGCTCTGCAGATCGAATTGTTTGACAATCTCAATCTGCACAGGAAGTCATTGGTGCCAAAATGACCAGTAAACGCTCCTGTGAGTAGGCGTATTTGGCCCTTGTTGTACCCGCAGAACTTCCGGGTAAAGCCCGTGGCTCTGTTTGCAATGAATTTCTTGGAGTGTTCCAGACCCCTAAGGGCCATCCACTCCAGCCTGTGTTTATCATTGCCATGTGCATTGAAAGCTGCCTTGACGGTACTCTCAGAGAGACCTACGAATGGCTCGGGGCCCACAAATTGTTGCTCCGAGCCCTTTTTGGCTAATACATCAGCCTCCTCATTACCCTGCACCCCTGCATGCCCCGGAACCCACACCAGCCTGACTGTGTTTTTCCTGCCAAGTTTGTTAAGGGCTTTAACACAGTTCAGGACTAGTGCTGAGTCCACCCTAAAACACCTTCAACTCAACCAAGGTTTTCAAAACCAAGAACAGTCCAAAAAAATAGTGATGATGAAGTAATAACATTACTTAGAGAAGGTAATCAAATGCTTTCTGCATCAAAAACATGTGATAGAGGGCACGATGAAGATGAGTTATTTTTACGTTCTCTTACCTCATATATGAAAGACTTTTCCGGAGACCAGAAATTATTATTGAGAATGGAAATTATTAAGTTAATTTTAAATTTTAAGCAACCTTTAAACGACAATTCGAGATTTTGTCAAATAAACAGAACATCGAATGTTATCAATGAAACACTAAGGAGAGAACCGATGTCATATATCGAAAATCGTATCAATGATCCTATCCGACTAATGAATACAATAAATGACTCATCTGAAAATCTTGAATATATTTCTCAACCATCGACATCACAGCGCTCAAATAATGTTTTATATACACCAATACCTGTGCATCGGGATATTGAATATATTCCTCAACCATTAACATCACAGCGCTCAAATAATGTACTATATACACCAACACCTGTGCATCGGGAATACGATTCAATCACATCCCCAGAAAATGATACCTGCGATACTTTGTTAAGTCTCGGTGATAATGATAATGAACAAAATTAAGTTTAAGGCTTGAAATTACTTTAAGTGTGGTAGAATTATAACAAATATGAAGACTGATTAATGATTACGCATAAATCCATAATTAAAATAAGTAAGTTTAATTAATAGAAGGTTTAAACGTTAATAAAAGTTAGTTAGTGATTGTAAGCATCCCAAGATGATTAAAAAAAATCTAAAAATTAAAAACGTATTTTATTTACTTACTTTAAAGTAACCGATAGCCTTTCTTCTGGACCAATGCACATCCTCATCTTTGTGTCAGAATGACTTATAGCAGGTTCCACAATTAACAATAACTCTTCAAAAGTTCCAACCGACATTTTATAATATTTAAAGAATTTTTCTGGATATTGTTTTAACCGAGCATGTTTCGCATGAAAATACCCATTTGATAACCGATCCGATATAAGGGGATGGACCCAGTATTCTCTTTTAAAATGTCTTCTCTTTTTCTTAAACTTCAAGTAAATTGCAACACAACGTAACCTCTGAAAATTTGTTTCCATAGCGTGCACTTCTCTACAATTTCGGTCAACAAATGATCGCACGCCGTGTGCGTTGAGTTCGCGGTAAATCCGCGGCGAACTTTTTATTCGCGGAGCATACTTTTTTCTCCGCCGCGGAGGAAAGTCCGTCGTCTGCGCAGGCTATAAGAGAAACTATTTTTATCAAGAAGGCGTCTTTAAACTGATAATTTCTTTTTAAAATCATGACTGAAAGAATAGTAATAAAATAAATCGGCACTTATGTGACTATCCATCGTATTTTTTTTTATTCTGTAGTTCTAGTCAAATTATTTAACAATAAACTTAACTATGTGTACAGGCACATTAAGTATGTGATACTGTATTAGATAAATCAGCAAACATACCGCTAATTCGGTTAACTGGAACCATATGGTAATCGAATGAAAAATAAACAATAAGGGGGATAATCGGTCGAGTATGTTGGGGGTCGGGCCGTGGGTGGCTCAATTATGCAATAACTAGCAATGAACAAATCGTTCATTAAATGCTTTGTCTGTCATATGATAAAATTTGTACTGTGTAACTCGGGCTTACATATATACTCGATTAATCATGTAATTAATATAACATTGACAATTTGTTTATATTTATACCAAGTCAACGAACTTGTTGACATTGGCGTATAAATATGTTTGTGTTTATTTGCTGGCTAGATAATAAATGCACAATAGTTTTATTTGCACAGCAGAAACGTGTGCCGTGACACTACTTTTTATTAATTGCATAAATATTTGACTTGGATAAACTGCAGCCGTTTCGACATGCACATGAAAGTGCCAGAAGTGAAAAGATGCTGCTTTTGTTTCCCTTTGCGCCAAGGGGTTATTCTGTTTGGATTCCTGAATGTAGTGAGTATCTTGAATGTTTTATGTGTCGAAAAACAAATGCACTGTGTAAAAGTTACGTACCTAGGTACATGTATCAGTTATAAGCTGTGGGCAGACTATTTACTGGAAGGCCAAGATTTTTAAATTGTCTGCTGCAACTGCAAAAAATTACCACTATGGTAAACAAAATAACGTGTGCATAGTTCTAAAACTACCTAATGTTTATGTAAGCCTAAAATCTGATAACCCTGGTTGTAGGTATATCTAAGGCTAAGCTCTTCTTTTCTGGAAAGAAATTAGGGCTTCCCGCATAAAAGCTAGAATAAAATTAGCCGTATGGCGCCTTACTTTCACAAAAATGGTTTTTGTGAATTATATAAATATTTTTCCAAGCCAAATGTTTTGAAGTAGATAACAACATTAATCTATTTAAATGTATGGAGGTAATATAGTTATGGCACAATAATATATTACTTAACTATATTCATGAATCGAGGACATCTTTATATGGCCAAATGACCAAATATTCAGGTTCCGATGAAGTGCGTCAGATTGTATAGATCCGCAACCATTTATTTTCAATATTATATTAAATACATGATTAAATGAGTATTTAAAAGAAAGTTCACCGAATTGCATATGCTCTTAATAACAGCAAGTATATTAAATTTTTACCATAAAAATAATATCTAATTAATTTGTCCCAGAGTACCTACTTATGTAAAGTACCACTAAGCGTAATTTTTTATTTGAGCCTATATACTATAAGATTTTGTAGCTCTCGAAGACGCACCTAGATGCGATTGAGCATCGTCATATTATTAAATAATTTTTTTTGATTAGTCCGTTATCGTTGACGCTAGAGATGTTTTTAGAAAAATCTGAGCTTATTTTTTTACAATAGAAATATTATGTTTCATACGACAAGCTAACTTTAAAGCAGTGATATAACAGACACAAAAAAATATACACACACAGCACACCCCTCAAATATTAGGAATACCTTTACATTGTAGGTTTTTATGTATATTTTTTAATTTCAGATATTTTCCCTGGTTGCAGTAACATGTCTAGTTATAACGACTGAGCTAAAAAAGTCAAATTCTAGTGACGGTGCCACATTAGAAGCGGTCACAGCTACTATATTGTTTAGTATCTTCGGTATGGGCGTCATTTTGAACATTTTGTTGCTTGTAGCTGGCTTTCAGGTGGGTTCCAATGTGTATTAGGTATAAGAAGGTAGAATTTTGTTAGATTTGAAGACGAGCTCGATATGAGAGTTACTTTTATTTTACAGAAGATCACGATTGATACATACTTATATATATTCACATAAGGGTAGTCAGAGAAGAATACACGGTCATTTCGCCAGTTGTTTTTGGTCCCGCGTAATATAGAGCGAACTATTGCCGTCTACCGGACACAATGCCCGATACCGTGCTGCTTTAGAGATTTTCTTAACAACAAGTGAGAAACGGCAATGAATTGTCGTAAATCTTAGAATTCGAAGAAATGGTTCAAGCAATATGCAAAGGTCACGTGATACCACGTGACCTTGAGGTTAGAGGTCATAGTCATTTCGGAGGTATATCGACTATGTTGAGTCGAACGGCGTTGACCGCGAGTCCCTAGCTCTTACGGTTCTTGAATTGAAAGTTGTATAACAGACAGACAGAAAAAGCTGTTGTATAAGAGATTTTGAACTATAAAAACGAAATAAAACTGCTCAAGCCATTAATCGAATCCGCAATCTGATGATCGCACACAAACTTAAGCCGCAGTCTACCGTGTTAGTCCCATAAGTTGCAATGTAGTATTTTACATTTAACATATACTTAGCATTTTATTTTTTATTGTTATGTTTTTAAATTTTAAGGCTTTAAATTCTTAGCTTCACTTTTATCTTTTCATTATCACTATTCTCATATCATTCCAATCTTCTTAAATTTCTTGACATACTACTCTAATAACACTTTGCCCGACCCAAGAACCGGAGCCGAGACCTCAAGCACAGCACCTAGGCAGCAGCAGAATACAAATTGATAGATTTTTTATTATCACTTATACTATTACGATTCTGTGTTATTACAAAGTTTAGTAATACAATTTGTTTCTTTCAGAAGGACGTAGCAATGCTCCGCTTATATCTGTATTACGGAGTGGTGACTACGTTGGCAGCTCTTGTTCCCACCTTTATGCTGCTCTCCAGGATGCACGTCTTCGATGTGTGCGTTGCACTATTTGCTATATGTAAGTATATATTATGAAGTAAAGATAAAAAATAAGTTTCGTTTCCAGACGAAAAAGGAACCCAGTCTATAATATAATTTCTGTGATATACTGTGTGGAGATTTAGTTTTAATGGAAACTGTTGCCTCCTCTAAATCCGGCTCTATATCTATCATAGGTTAAAGTGATCTCTAGAAGCACTGTAGCTAGAATAACAAGCTTGATAAGTCATGCCTAATTTCTGAAAGGTTGAAAGGTTGGGCGGGTTCTTCGAATTTTTCTTCCCAGGCTGAATTATATCCCTATTTGGCATTTTTCCGTTCAATCCATTGCTATATTTTTTACTTAATAATTTGTTAATTATATATTTCAATCAGCTAACCTCTTAATATGGATTTTATTGGATCTTATTTTGAGTTACATAACAAATAACATTTTTACTTTTCCCAAAATTCTGACGTTTTCGATCGTGGTCATTCCTGCGATAAGCAACTGGCTATAGTTGCTTTTCGTAGCCATGATAGAAGTTATATAAACAAAATATACCGCTATATAATCCGTTAAAACTACTTCAACAAAACAAGTTCCATTTGCGTAAATGCAAGATAATACAACACTTTCCTTTATAGTGCATTTGCAAATATCTAAGGTGAGACTTTTCATAACTTTAAAATAGTTAACGCAGCATCGAGATTTTAATCTATGCAGTTTAGACATTAGCTACATTGTAATATAATGTAACGAGCCTAGTTCAATGGGTTATCTTGACAACAGACTTCGTCTGTCGTGTATTTCCTAGTTTGTGGCACGTGGAGTAGTAAGATTGTAATTCCTCCATTTGGGCTAACAGCGTTTAGTCGTTAGAAGCTTTAGATATTCTAGTTATAATTTCCGGAGCAATTTCAATCGAGGATCGTATTCTCCAATTAGCTCACCTCTCCAGTGTTACCAAGCTCACAAAAATATTGTGTACAGTTACAACGTACAAGACGAATAGACCAAACGTTGCCAAACAAGAAAGCTGTTCTGAAACAGTTACATGACCCGCACAACCGCTTAGATTAATAGTAAGAGAATTTTGCTTCAAAAGCACAATCTTTGGCGGTAGGAAAAAAATATGCCTTTTACATAGAAAAGCATATGCTTTGAGTGTAGCGAAAATATTTTAAGTCTATGCTTACATCAATGGCCAAGGCAGAATGTCAAGAATGGTCCTGGCATGTAGATATCTTTTTACAAAAGAAACACATTATTCAATTTCTTAATTTTAATTCCAAGTCTAGTAGTTAACTGTGTGGTTGTAAATGCAAATATTTACTACCATTGCGTCCATTAAACCCTACAGATATTGGTGGGCACGTCTTCAACCGGTACTTGGACATGTTACGCGCTTTTTCTTGACACTAAGGCTGAAACCTCACTTTCGAACAAATAAGATATTACTGAAAAAAATGCATTGCAGTATTTAATAAATATAAGCCCACTTTATAACTACTGACTGCTGCACGAGATAGCTAGCTGCTATTTATAACCTGTATCACTTCTGCGTGAGAAGGTTCAGGCCATGGTTCACCACTCTATCACATTTCTCAAACTAGTTAGCCGAATTCATATATCTTTGAAAATTTAATGTGGAACTCTCATTGTTGCGAGTTCTTAAGGATATTATTCGGAAGAGAGGAACCCGCCAGGCACCCTCGGATTGCCCACCTCAATTATTGCAATGGGAAAAGGTTGACAATATCGAACCTCTCTAAATAGGGAAAGCCACAACGTGGGACCCGAGCGTACTCCAACTTGCAGTATTCCGCTTCGAGCACAAAATATGCGTCGACATGTGTTTCGCCTGAGCGCGAGGCATTTTCAGGACCGTTTGGCAACGAATGAGTGATGAGTAGCCTGCTATTATAGCCTTTCTATTCGCTCACTACCCTCACTATCACTCGAATGATGAAAATGTGAATTATTTTGTGGGTAGGCAAATAAATTAAACAATGGTGACGTATTGAAGTTTGTTTATTCGTTCAGCAATGTATTCTTATTATATCTTATTTTTTTATCTCTTATTCTTCCGATACACTCAGTTGAAAGCCTTTTTGGCATGAATGTAAAATTTCAAATGTGTGTTATTTAAATTATGACCCGTTTGTACCATATGTTGAGCAAAATGTGATTTTTCTGGATGATTATTTTTAAACGCAGCTATGGGTTCAAAACTACGACCACAGTCGTCGCAAATCAATTTATATATTGCCGATATTTTGCTGCTATTTATTTGATCTTTACCATTACAAAGTGACTTTGAAGACTTCTCTTCTTTAGGTGTCCTTGCAATATTTTCTTTGCCGCTACGCGGGCAATTACGAACAACTTAATACGCATATAAATTTGCAAAATCAGACGTGATCTCCATGTCGACTATCCTATGCGAAAATGCGTTCATGGCCTTATATCGACAGGAATCCGAGGGCGTGACCTCACATAGCCAGTATAATATAATCACAAGATACATGTGAACTTACATTTTCATTTTTACTACGTAAGTCAGTGCGTAAAATGCCGTCACGTCTAAAGTGTGATAAGAGTACCGCAATAATTTCGCTTCTAATACAATACTATACTCCTATATAACCGATCTGCCGCGACTAGGGCAAATCGTTTTGAAAGAAGTACCATCTTGATTTTAATCATAGTTGTATGCTTTAATCATTGTTATTGGGGTAAAGAATAGTTCGATCATATATTATTTAGATTTACTCACTTCAGTCTAACCTAAAAAGTTATGTTTCCACCTTGGTTTGAGTAAATAAATATAATAATTAAGTAACCAGTACCAGTAAATAAAGATTAATCAATTTGAAAAAAGTGAACGATCTGTTTATTTTGGCACTATACAAAAAAGCTCCAATCAAGATGGCGACATAATCACAATATGAGCTAATCTTTATTTTAATTTTTTTCCGTGGGTTAATGCGCCTGATGCATGCCCTCTCGCCACATGGGGAGGCGCGAGGATTATGTCCGGCTCTCCCGTACTGCGAGCCTACGGACCAAAACCCCACGGCGTGCCTACTCGTTGCCTTGTATAGTGGATTGGTCGCTGGAAAAGAGACTACCTCAGCGACCCACCCAGACCATAAAATCTAGCTAAGCTGCAAAATTCTAAGGAAACATATTATAAGTAATTGCGATAAACGTTCTAGCTCTAACGAATCAACTTCTTAAATCGAGAAGATCTTCAATTGTATATATGCCATAATTAATGGTATCTATCCATATATACCTATATATAGCAATCAAACTAGGTGGTAGTATACTGCAGTAGGGCTCCGATTATTAGTAACATATAGATTAGCTGTTACTTCCCCATTAAAATGAATAGAAATATTTTTTTTTTACAAATTAACAGCTCTATATGTATAGTTGTATACATATATGCTTATTGCTTATGTTTGTTTATTACGTTTAAGCTTTATGCGACTTCTTCCTGAATGGGCAGTGTAGTGGTTGACCAACGTCCTTTTTCCATTATTAAAAAGATGCAGTTACTGACTAAATTGTTGTTATAGGTATGCAATGGTACGTCATCGTGGTAGTAAGAAGCGAGATCTTAAAGTTAGAGACGTCACAGATGAGGGAACGAGCTCGACAAGAAGTGCAAGAAGTCGCCATTCATGTACCTGATACTGATACTTTACTTTAAATATAGTTTAATAAAACTTTCGGTCTTATTTATTATTAATTTTGAATACAAATCTCTTTTAGGGCAGTTGACAGTATCATACACATAGTCATGATATTGTGATCCTAACTACAACCAATTTGAATAAATAACTTAGGAAGAATGGATACAGTTCAATTCAAATTTTAAATGTTATTTGAGTGTTGCTAAAATAATATTTGGTTTTAAATAATACAATTGCATTTTGGTGAGGTTATTACCCTTCATGGATTTGAAGAATTCGTAGTATTGGTGTATGGGAAAGTTATACAAGACGTTTCGTTCTTGACATTATATCGTGAAGCCAAAATGTAGTGTAAGCTTATTTTATATAAAACATTCCTGCCCGCTACACGTCAGCCAAATAAAGTGATTTAGTAGAACATTGGAGCTTCCGTAGTAAGAGCACCAAAATCTCGCCTAGAGACTGCTTAGGGATCGCCCAAACAATTACGAAAACGTGGCTTTTTTTAACACCTATAAAATTATGAGACAGGAGTGGTCTGCTCATCACCTCGTAGAAATCTGACATCATAAATCGCCGTAGAATCGTATGGTTTTAAGCATAATATTTGGAATTGCACTACTTTCAGCACCAAGCATTAGCAACCAGCATTTAACAGTTTAGCAAATAAGTCAATTTGAAGTAACCTCTTGAGCTTACAATCCATTCCTGTTTAGTAACAATGAAAGCACAGGCTCGCTACTTGCTATAAACATTACGTATATTTTAAAATACGCTTAAAGTAGCCGCTCTTTGTTCCCTGATCACGCTCAAAGTAATAATGGCGTCAAATTATAAAAAAAAAAATGTGGCAACATATTTCCGAATTTTCACGTGTTGCACAGGTGGGTGCCCCCAGGATATCGAGTCGTGACTTACTCCGGCCAGACCATTGTCAGGAATTGAAATAAGGATAACGTTGGCTTTGAAAGCGGCGGCACATATTGTGTAGTGACTACTCCAAATTGCCAATTACACCAATCATACGAAGAAAAAAGACACCGCAACACGAATCGTTCTCTTGAGTTACTGTTCTACGGAAGTACTCATTGGCTTAAAGTGATAGTAACCAGTGGAATGGATATCGTATTCATATGTCCTAACTCATTCATGCTTTCACGTAGCTTACTCGTAATGTGGAGAGCACATATAGCATCTGACAAATATAATATGTTTGAAGCGATGTACTTGGTTGAATGATAATGCCATCGCGCACCTAATTAGCCTTATTATGGTTTCTGTTGTTACGTAACTCGTTAACCCTGGTTAACGATAGAATGTTTTCATTTGTGACCTATTTTCATTTATTGATACGGCGATAGTTAGTGGTGTTGCCCCCCGACTTCTGGGTATGGCGATCAATCTATGGCAGTGGTTATTTGTCAGAAAATTCTGAGTTTCTTACCAATGACTGGAGCTGTCTTTAGGAAAAAAGGATCGCTTTCTGTAACGGAACTTTTGCACACTTCTGTCTATCCAGTAGAGGAGACACGCGTACAAAAGCAAAAAAACCATGAGACATTTTACTTGTATAAAATTATCGTTGTCGCAATTTGTTTTTTAGAGCTACAAGCTAACGGTATTTTCATAATACAAATCGTCTTCAGGTCTCTCGCTGACTCGGATTTGAACGTAAAGTCGGATAATCCATTCTACTTTTGCTTAACTAAATGAACTGTACATTGTTTGTTTTTGTAGACAGTTTTATGCAAATCAGTATGTTAAACGATTTTTGGTTGATTATCTTCGACTCCTTGTTCAATCTTTTTGGTACCAAAGTAACATATAAGAATTTCATAGATATATTTAATTTCTCGCGAAAAAATGTTTAATGAGAACACATATATATATATAGTACATACACAATATATAGTTAGAGTTCGTACATAAGATACATAAAATAATGAAATTGTATTAATTAGATATTCGATTTTTATTTATTTTATGGTCTAATTTACGCAGAACATTGTCCCCAATTTCGGGGTTGTTCCGTATTCATCCTATGAAGTCTCATCCTATTTCTTTACTCATTCTAAACTAGAATTCCTAACTCGTCCGATTACAATATTTTAATAAAGTTTCCTTATTCAACGGAAATGAGTTCCTTACTCTGCCTGTGGCAAATATTACCGAAAATAGTATGGATAGCAAAACAATCTTTAATATTTTATTAGAATATTGTATAACGAATAGTTATTTTTCTATTTGTATAAATAAAATATTTGCTTCACATGTACACTCACTTGTAACAGTCATAAAACGTGGAAGTGGTACAGCGAGAGTTTCGTTCTCTCTTCCACTTATGGATCTTATGAGAGTAGGCTCATTGGTGTGCATTGTTGTTTTTTATAATAACTAGGTATTATGCACACGAGTGAAATTGATATGAATATAAAATGTTTGCTTCTAATATCCTACCTTGTCTACACCCTCAAACCGGTTTTAATTGTTTTAACGATGTTGCAATATGGTCAAATATCTAAACATGACACTTATATACTTATAGTTCACCTCTAATTGACGCGATAAGTGCATCTCGTGTTATTCAAAATGCATCACGACCATGACAGTGACTTACGTTATGTGCAATCGCAACGAGGTCGACAAATGTTGTTATATAAAGGTTTTCAATTTCACACAAAAAGAAAATAAGGATGGTAGCATAATGTGGCTTTGCATAAAAGCACCGGATTGCTTTGGCAACGTAAGAGTGCTAAATGATGTCGTTTTAAAAGAAAATCCGCATAGATTTGTTCTCATAAATTGTTGCTACTGTTGTATTTCGTTCGGTGAGTGAGTGTGCCGGAGGCCCAATCACCCGCTCTTTCTCCCTTCTCACTCCTTCTCCTTCCCACTTCCTTTCCTTTCCTAAAGGGTTGGCAACGCGCAAGTAATGCCTCTGGTGTTGCAAGCGTCAATTGGCTACGGTGACCACTTACCATAATCATGCATGTTTGCCACCATAGTACATAGTATAAAAAGAAAGTGTTTTTTATATAAATACCGTATGTACTTTCATATGCATTTAGTAAAAAGCTGTTATTTTGACATTACAAACACACGCTTCAATTTTATTTATTTGTATGTATAGATTACGAAAGCAGTATTTTTTGTTCAGACCGTCAAAACAAAACTTAAAGCTGTTGGTGATTTCGTAATCGGTTGAGCTAGGAATACTGATAGGATGAATCAAGAATTAAAAATTGAAATAATTGTTGTTGGTTGAGTAAGGAACATAAATGGGTTGAGTTAGGGAAAAAACAGTGCAAGATGGGTCATAGGATGAATACGGAACAACCCCAATTTCGGTCGCGACGGCCAATCTTCGCAGGAAATATATTGCACAAGTATGTGCGCAGACACAAGTGCATTCCTTCACTTCTTCCTATTCCCTCATTTCATAGTCTGATGGTGCGACAATCCGATACAACCGGAGAGGCGAGGTTTAGGATCAATGCCTTAACGTGCTTTCTGGGTTAGGTGAATTAAATCTAGAGGTTCTTAAAACTCAGGATTTAAATTCGGGACGTTCACATTAGCCACTAGACTAACGCAGGCAACGTGGGACTTAAACTTAGCAGGCAAAATTTGGGATAATTAACTCTGTCTTAAAAGATTTATGCTATATTCATTTATATTTATTTAAAGTATTTCAATATATCATTCATAGACAGTCTAGACTTTGAGTAACTAAACTAAAATTTCTTGTGTCTGAAGTAGATAAACACTTATGAAGAGGATGTAGTTGGATAAATATACAGAAACGATTATTACGGTAATTTATTATGTTTCACGTATATAAAATACGAGAGGTATATTTAAACGTCATCTGGTATTCGAATGAGAAAAGCTTGCAAGCCGCAAACTGGGTGGGAAAGGTACCAGAGACAAGTTTAAGGACACTGTAATTAACTTATTGAAAACAAAATGATGACTACGATATAGGACACATATTATAAAAATGTGTCCTAATAATAAATTGAGTCAGTATAAATAAATTTTCAAATATTTGATAATATTTTTATTCAATATTTATTTAAAATATAAGTCTGTTGTTACCTACGTAATAAGTAATAAGTGTAATAACGTACGCAGATATTTCTATATGTTTAAAAGTAGTCTGTTAGCAATTATATTATGTTCAACAGGGAAACGTCGGACGGATTCGCTAGTTTAAATTGAAATGGTGAACGTCGATGACCTCTCTAATTTATATAAAATAAGTAGGTGGTAGTACGTACTAATCTGCTTTTCAGTAATTTAGTTTAATTATAGGTCACATAAATGTCACTTTAAGTATTATGATGACGCATTATGATCCCATACTTGAAGAAAAGAAAACGTTAACTGTAGCTGTAAATGCACCGGACTCTTTAAAGTTGCAAAGTTTTATTAGTTTAGGTAATCTTAACAGTGCAGCCTTCTGCACAGGACATAATAAGGTGCGCAAACACAAGTGCACTATGTTGCCCTTTAATTCCATGGTACGATGGGACGGTTATCCAACACGTCTGGAGCAAGATAAATTATCATTATATGTATAGTGATAAAATTATGGAAGAAATGAAAATGCTACTAAATATGCATTTTAATTGCTTCTCTGTAACTAAATTACAAAATTAAACTCTCCTTATTAATTAAACAAATTACTTAATAACGACAATTAACAATCATTTTAATGTTCAACAGAACGCAAAATGGCTTGGCGACCATTTTTAAAAAGTAGAGGTTTTAACTATGGTACTAAGGAGTCCTATAAAGGAAAATGCACTTATTAGCTGAGGAGGGCGCATGGAGGGTTCTGCCTAATGGTTGCTATTCACAGCTTGAATGGAGACGCGAAATTGCCAACAATTATATACTCCCGCAATGATAACCGGTGGATGTTACGCTGCAAACTCTGGTTTGGTGCTTCGACGCGTTTTAGCGAAGATCCGCCAACTTGAAGTAACGTTTTGTCGTTTATTTTGATGAACCATGTTTCATACAAAGCTGGGATACAAATGTATTGTATTACTTACCATTAGTAGATAGCTTGATAGGAGTATATCGTTCGTCGTTCGTATGCAATATTTTTGTGAGGATTGCCTAATTAAAAAATGTCAATGATAAAAAGAATGTTACATTAAATTAAATGTTTGGATAGATTAAAATATCTTGTTATAGTTTTGTAAAGTTATTGAGGATACGATAAGGAGTCTTTGAGGTAAAGAAAATCTCATAGAGAAATATATTTTATTAAAATTTATTCCAAAACTCTGAGGAAATAGCTGATTCTGAGTGACAGAACAATTCCAAAATCTAACCATTCTGGTGACATTGTGCGGGCTGTGTGCCGGGGCGAGGTGACGTCACAACATGGCCGGCAGGTAGGCAGGAGCCGAGCGTAGATAGGATCCGGTCATCCTGCCCATTTCCGGTCTTCACGCGGCCGTGACGCTTCCGGGCACGCGTCGCCGCCGCTGCTCACGTTGATGGGAAACAACTGGAAGTGATTGCGTACAGTCATTAATTTGATGGTAATTAGTTACTAGTGATGGCAACCAGGTTCAGATTTTGTCGAGAGATAAGATAAAGGTGATACCTGTCCATAACTAGTTACTAAGGGTATCTTGGGAAATGGTAGCAACACCCTTAAAACCGCAGTGGGAAGACGCTTTAGATTTAGGGGAGGTGGTAGGATTACACCATCCAAAGCAAATATTGCTAGGTATAGATAGTCGGGCAGCAGTATTAAATACGATTGCTATGCATCCGGTTTTGAGTACTATCAGAGGTCAGCCAAAATGTTATTGGATTTTTCTGTCTAGAAATATTCAGGAACAGCTCTGAGAGTCTGGACCTGGGTCTGGTAGACAGAAATAGTCTCGCTGCTTACTACGTAGCATTAAACTCATAGCTGCCAAAAATGGGTTTAATACATCTCAGCCCTTTGCCCTTTATAACATTACCTTTGTATTTAAGAAAGTTAATTAGTTGCTCAGTAGTTGTGGTTTCCCCATACAAATGGAAAATTGAAATAACCCAAATGGTTACCTGCGCCCTTCAGAATAGTAAATAACAATGCTTGCGCTCCTATGTCGTAGGAGCGTAAACATGCGTAGCGGTTTTAAAACCCCTTAACAAGGTCATCCTTTAAGTGGACCAGTAACGTTACCTTTTAGCCTCGGGCAAAATTCAATGATCGAGTAGTGACTCAATCATGAAAGACCAACTCTTGAGGTAAGCGTCTAAGGTAACCGTCTACCGTCAGACTAGCCATATAATTCCCATATAACTTTTTGGTTCTTCCCTAGTTTAATACATAAAATAGTAAAAACAAAATTGGAGTTGCCTTTTTATTTTATTGTTCGATCAGATGGCCAAATCGGACCAAACATTAGTAGGTTTTTCTGTAAGGTTAAAGCATTCCTTGACTGTATGCGCGTTCATATACGCCAACTATGTGTGTGACGTAAGTTGTCATAATATGGGGTATGATCTATATCTGCTTAAGACAGGTGTGGCCGTTATCAAAATAAATCCTTGCCTCTTCCAAAACAAACCCGAAAGTTTTCATTCGATGTCTGTGGAATGTCGTCACACGACGTCTGCAAGATGAGTTTTGTGAAATGAATTCGTTTGTAGCTACAATTGAACACGCTCGTTGTCACCCCTTAGCTGTGTGAGTGTGCTATCTTGAATCTACGAGTTTTTGAGTGAGTACCCAGTGAGTTTACTAGGGCGTTAGTGACGTAGGGACTAGGCTGCATGCCTGAAGCGAGTTTGTTTAACAAATGCCAACGTAGTAGTAGAAATTTTACGTCTAGGAGGAGATTTAGAATGTAAGATATATTGTTAACTTTGAAAATGTATGGCACAGCTGAAATCGTAGAATTAAATAAGGAATCTCGATTTGACTGACACAAAGTACAACTAGGTCCGGCGCTACTATCATATAATCATCACATAAACTTTTTCCCGTGTGGGGATCAATCCGATAACATTCGGCACATTAGCAGTGGCGATGTTACCACCGCTACCCACTCATGCAGTTTGTATTGATTCATTTCTTATTTCCTTTGAATCCATTTTCCTTAACTTTGTTTTTTTAACTTATAAATTGTGGCGCAAAGGAAACCATTGTCAGAATTATCGCATTTCTCGTAAGATAATTTGTATTAAGGACTTGTCTAGTCGAAGAAAACTAGCAATTATTTCTATATCAATAATAATAATAAAATAATAAAAGATAATTTCTCAAAAAAAGATACATAGATTTTTACAAATGAACAAAACAAATTTGTACTGTAATTAAAGTATAATTACAGTACAAATTTAGTAGTTTTAAGATTTAAATATCTATGCTCAAATAGTGAAAACCTTGCCTTTTAAACTAGGTGAGGCCTGTATCTTAAAAGACAATAGAATTATTGAAATGAAAGCAATTTTTGTTATTTTATGATACCTGCCTCTTATTATAAGCTTCTAGAAAAGTTATCAAATAAAATGAATAATATATTCCGCAATGCTATTTATGCCATGAGCGTGACGTAAAGCGTTGTAGGACGTCAGACTTCTACCGTCTCCGCATCATAATATTGACAGGTGCCTTAAGGGCCATCTGACAGCGGTCATGTCCATATGTCGGCTGCCACTGGTGGCACGGCGGCGGGCGCACGCGAACTACGCCCTTTATTTACTAATACATCATTATAATCCTACTTCAATACATTAACAGCTTGCCTACATACATTCTAAAATGCCCAGAAATAAACAGGCAATGTATACCGCTTACTGCTGAAATTGAGTTTCTATTCAGACACGCTTTTAGTCTTTAAGACGCTAGATACCGCAACGAATATGGAAGGAAATATTAAAGTTAAAAAGTAAGCGACTGTTACATGTAATTAAAGTCGCGTTTTGAACAACGCCCTCTTAATTTGTTCCCCCTTTTGTGTGGGGGGACGCGACATGTGCGAAGTGCCACTCTTGCCTAGTTTTTAATCATCTTCAAGAATGTTTTTAGTTGAAACACTTAATTATTTTAATTATTGTGGTTTCTACAAATTGTAAGTTTTGTTCGCTGTCCTCGCGACAAGTTAAATATTGCGAAGAGAAAACTAAAAATGTGTTGTCAAGCTATATAAAATTGTTTTTACTATCACTGTTATTAATGGAACAAAGCAGTTGGTGTTGAAAGGCTTTTTTCTGCGTTTCATTATTTTATTTCTCAAAAACTAGCAGAAACTAATTTATAAGAAACTCAAAAATAAATAGCGAGTGTGGCATGGACGGGCGTGACTAAATATAATATTTTGTTTTTACGTCATTTTTGGACGTGATACGACTTACAAAAAAGGGTGACGACGCTATTTCGCTTTGAGACAAAAAGGTCGAGAGCGAAACGAATTTACGTATTTCGATGTATGCGTACAAGAATTAAGAGTGGCGTTCGAGATGTATCTCATAAAAAGTACACGTTTTAATAGATTTCACACAGCGCTCGCTCGGATAACTTGATTTTTATCTGTTAGTGTGGTTGGGATTAGGTGATGGACTAATTGTGCTATGATGCGAAATTACTCATTTTAACTTTTGTAACCTTAATCCTTATCATGTTAACATAAGGTACATTTGGAATGTCTTCTAAATATTTAACATCATATATATATATTGTCAAAACAAAACAATTATGGCGTTATAAAACATTTGCTGTTGATGTTTGCAGATGGATGACTAACAACAGTGCCATATTTAATGGCATTTTTTTTGTTTTTAACTAGACATCACCCGTACTATTTCATGAACGTCACATTTTTACATTTTTACATACCTCTACGTAAAATCTTTAGTTCTGACTGTTATCTTTACTTTTTAAGCTCTATTGCATGTGCGAGACATAAACACTCTATAGCGAACTATCAGTTTTTGTTTTATATATATACCTCGAAAATTTATATTAAAATCACAGAAAAGATTATCTAGGTCTTTAAGAATCTACATATCTAATTTTTAAGCGACTATCTCAAGAGATTTCACTATTATTCTAATATGTAGCATATTTTATGATACTAAATAAAATAGCAAAACCAACTAATATCGACGTTTTATACTGCTGTTATGGATGCAACTATATTTTCGCAAAAGAACATACTTAGTTAGTATAGTTTGTTATCATTGACCTATTTTGTCGTTATGCATTTCTACGATGTAATATGTTATTATGTTAAGGGTTATCAAATTTCTTATCTACTTAACCCACCTTGGGTAGAGAAGATAACTTTTAAAAGACGATAGATCTTTGACATATTTACGGGCTTGGATTATGAGTTATGACTCATTCTTCAGACTATAGTTCAATGGCTGATATAAGAGGTTAAATGCAAAAACTCAAGTGCCAAGTATTGATACTGCCTTGCCAGAACAGTAAATGAAATACAAAACGCCGGCCGATTGTAATAATGCGCGTTTGTTTTATAAATTATACTTTATTCAGGTTCTTGTTGATGAATGTTCTTGACGAATGTTCGTAGAATTAAAACGATCGTGTAGTTCAATGTCTTAATATCCGTAAGTGACATACAATTAGACATATTTTGATATTGCTGCTAATGATAGACGAGCTAATGGAAGATGGCACATGGTTCATAGCCATGTGTTCTCTTGGCATTACAAAAATTTCAACCGGCAGTCCACTGTAAGCCACATAGGGTCAAACAAGCACAATATATACCAGTAACCAATGTCTGTCCTAGTTACAATCGAGTAACGAGATAGAAACTAGGTAGGAGAGAGACTCTTCCTTCTGGACCGATGGGGCGGAGGGTGATAGAGCCTCCGCCGCTCTCATTTATCGAACGAAATGTAGTGTCAGTACATGTGTAGGTATCTACTGGTGCTTCTTGTCAGTATATTGCGATTGGGTAGTACTTCCCCGGTCGAGCCGATCCGTTCATGGTAAAACTAGGAAGGCTCTCTACCAAAGAAAGTATGAGCAATAATTCTGTAAATGCCTGCCTAATTACTTTTAACGCCGAAATTGCATCAGTAAAAATTACTTTTTAGTTTAACTAAAAAGTATTTTCACCTTATTATAATATTAAGCAAGGAGAAATAACATACGTCACGAGTGGACAAGATGCTAGAGAAAATACTTTCCAGTTGATATTGTCGTAAAAAATATGAATTTACTTTCATTCAAATTGAGGCCACTGCAATTTAGAAAAAATAGTTAAAAGGTATAAGTCTATTGGGCAAGATATGAGTCCAATTTATTCCCTTCTGCGCCTTTTATAGATGATTTGTTAGTAGAATATGAAAATGAAGAGAATATAGACGTTTAAAATAACAAATGTGTTTTTTCATACCCTATTAAGTATAACTGGATAAAAATATATTACAAACACACCTCCTATAGATGTTTTTGAATTATCTCACAGCCAGAAACATTTTCGTATAGAAAATTAGCCTCAATACATTTATATTTTATAGGTATATCTAAAATTGTGGAGTCAATTTGTATATATTTTTTAAATATGTAATACTGTTAATATCTTAAAACACTCAATTTTTATAGTAATTTTTTATGTCCAACTTTGGTCTCGGATACTATGGAGAATAGTCATTACCCTTTCTTTAATTTGTTAATGTTTGTGTTCAGCCACTACTTTCGGAATGAGGATCCGAACACAGGTACAAAATACCTACCAATAAAAGTGGTTCCTTTCGTAGGATGATTGAAAACGGCATATGGTTTAGTGGGCCAGTGATTTCCGTCCCAAATACGTCCTAATTCGACGTGTCTAATACGACCCTTTGAGAATTAATGAGATTGATGTGGTTTCGATAACTTTTTATTTTCTATATTATGGATAATTTCGAAAAGAGCACGTATTAGTATGTAATGATCGACCTTATCTAACGCTTTTTATTTCTATCGATTGCTACCAGTCGCTGTGCATTTTGAAAGTATAATACGTTCTTAAGTATCGATTATGTTAAATTGAGGGTGTAAATTATTATCATGAATATGAATATATCTAGGAAGCGATAAAAGAGAAACCTAGATATCATAAAGCCTAATGGTTTTGAATCGATTCGCAAACGGGACTGAATGCGTTTATTTTACGTCACACGTATGTACGTTGAGTGTGCGACATGGTAACTTTAGCTATAATGCATGATATGCATCAGAATTGCCAATGGTTTGAAAGTCAATGCTGACTTTAGTTGTTTTAGTTTTTTTGTAAGACTATGTTTGTTTATATGTTTGCCATGCTTTTAAACCAATTTAGTAGCATACAATTTTATATTATTTGATTATGGCAAAGTACGAAGGCATTTTTCACTATATGTAGGTTTGGCGAATATCGCCAAACCTACATATAGTGAAAAATGTAATTTATATTGTGTAATAAACTTAATTTACTATAGCAAAAATACAAAAAATTTCAAAATACGTTGGCTTAATTTACTGGATAAATTCACAATGCACAATAGGCCCTGTGTTAAAAACAGGATAACTAAAATATTCTCTAACTACTAACAATTTATAAAATAACTTAATTATCATTTCCAATATTGCAATAAAATAATATTTTATATAAAATATGTACAGTCAGCGACATAAGATGCTAAACATTGAACAAATTTGTAATAGTTGTTTATAGATAAAATGAACGAATTGTGATAATAATGACTATCTTTTAACTGTTATTTCAATAGAAGCAATTTTAACTGTTATTATAATAAAGCAATTCAATATCTCGCGAATGCTTATCGACTTATGTCGCTGACTGTAAAAGAAGAAACAGCTTTGACAAAATTTTTAAGGAGATGTTTCACTTTTGTATAGGACCCCGGCTATAACTTGTACATCCTCAGGAAAACTGGGAAATGTCTCCCTAAATACATTTAGAGCAATTCTTTATTAATTTCTAGTATTTTCGTTGCGCAAAATAAAATATAAAATGTTTGACGTTTGTCGTGCGGACTATCTATGACAAGTTGGTAGATGACATTTATACATAACCTAGAATGCTAGAATTGTCAGAAGTAAAATAACTCTTGCTGGTATAATATTCACAAAAGAATTGATAATTCTTGTAAAAATGCAAGGAAAACGTATGAATTCAGTAAAGTGTAATAAGAAACACCAATTCAGCATTGGAATATTTATTATCAGTCAATATGACATTGACAGTTAATGTCAAACATAAACAAAACGTTTCCTTCCGGAGTGCACCCGGCAAAATCAGTATTATATTATATGAACATATTTTTTATGTTGATTGTTTGTTGAAAAGATGTGTATTATAGTTGACATTAATTAATGATACTCTACAACATATTTATTGTTGACGTATATATGTATGTATTATTTACATTATTAATTATTATATAGTAGGTACTTTCGTACTTTCGATATGGTTTATGAATGCATACAAAATTATATAATTGAGAACCACCACCATATTAAATATAATGGCAATAATATAAAAACTATTATTTTTAAGCGCAAACGTAATTCAACTTAAATGCAGGATATAATATTTTTCCTTGATACCTGGTATTTTTTGCTATTTTTTGATTGATAGTACATTTCATAGCCGAAAATGAAACATCTCCTTTTCACGAAGTTTCCATTTTCTCTTCTTGCCAGATGGTTTAAAATAAAATATGTAATTATTCTATGTACCTGCCATTTCATACTTATTTTGGTTTAAACAAGCGTGTGTTTAAACTCTGTTCGGTCTTATTTAACATTCTTCATTTAATTTGTGAGGAATTTGACTTGACGCAATGAAATTTACGCTCGAAGTCGTGACACGGGCGTCGTGACACTTGCACAAAATACTTGAAGCTATTCAAGTAAAGTGGCGTTCACATATTTGGAATAACAAGCTGTTTAAGAATTCTTAAACAATTTTCGGTGTGTCTCCGTGTACTATTAGCAGTAATGACGCATAATGACAATATGTTCGTATAATCAGAACATTAAGTGATGCTCGCTGTCCCCGGCCGACGACTCCGCTGTAAAGTGTAACCAAGTTACTGGACTCGATCCGTTGTCGAAACAATATTAACACATTCGATATTCTTAAATGGTCGACTGGATTAAGTTGTAAACTAACAGTATATGGACAACATTATGAAGATTAAAATATCATAACCTATCAACCTCGTCACTTGAGGGTCGCAGTATAGTCTACAATTTGCTATTATCATGCTAAACTTGTGCTGTTTGCCGAGTGTTCTGTGGAACAGTTCAAATAGCCGTAGTCAAAATAAAACAAGAATGTAGAATTGGTCAACCAACCCTTTCCTTTTTATATGTTCTAGTGAAGGCGACAAATCCATATATTTAATAACTTAATCTTTTGTTCCGTAGTAGTGGTTATGGAGTTCGCGTGAGTCGGTCAATTCGCCTACAGACTCGCCTTAAGCTTACGTTTAGTGTGACTTAACCGTACCAAACGAGTGTGAATCGTGATCGAAAAACCGGAGAAATACTTGGGTGTCATTTGCGGTGACGCGTCTTTCAATTTTGTCTCATCCTTAGGGCAGAGGTCTAGATTTGTTAAGCGATCTTTCGATTTGTGAAACTCGGTTTATGGAATATTGATTGCGATTGCTGTTATAAATCCTTTCAATGCAAATAAACGTCTCTAGGGGAATGTATCTAGTTCTTTCACTCCCGATACACGGATGGATAGATATACGATTCCGGGGATATACGTTATCTTGCTTATATTTTGAAGCATATATTAAGAAATCATTGCTAGACATGATATACAGAAAAATCAGCAGTTAAAACGATTGCAATAGTAATGTTATTTTTTGTTTCAAACTGATCTAACAAGTAGATCTAAATAAACAAATTAGTTTTAACTTTGTGTTAATAGCTTCTAATTTTACTGTATGATATACGTCTTTTTAAATATAGTTTGTTAGGATCCGGTACTAAAATATTTAAACATTTTAATGTTTTATGATACTAAAAAGAAATAAGTATTATATAAAGATTTGTTGTAGATATGGTTGATAATGGCTAAAAGGAAAGCCTATGATATAATATTTAAAAAGATTAGCATTGCTTCAAAGTATAGGACAGCTATGTACATAACCATTTTAGCAAGTTAATCGATGTGAGAACACCTATTTACCTCAGTTGGGTAATTTACAAACACATAGATCTTTTAGAACGTTCAGCTTTAGCATTCCTATATACTTGCCAGAAACATCAAGTAAGGGACGCCCGCAACCGGCGTACGAGTCAGGCATTTTCATGAAAATTGGCAACGTTGATATATCATATCGAAGCCCGTGACCATCGTCACATACCGTAACCGTGTCTCGCCGTTTAGAAGAGGCAAAAAAAAAAACAAAGTTTGCGTGTAATCTAAGAAGACAAAGACAGCATTACTGAGTCATGACGTAACAGCTTAGCCTTTGATAGCTAGTTAACGTATAGTGTTGTTCAGCATTAAAGAGGTAGGAGCTAACCTCTCGTTTAGTAAAAACCGATTATTATACTTTACTAGATATTGTCTGCGGCTTCGCTTGCGTAAATGTAGGCTCTGTCACTTTCTGTTCCCCTGACAACGTGTATGCAAAATTTCATGATGATTGGTCGATTCGTTAAGGCGTGAAAGCGTATCAAACAATTCGCATGTATAATTTTTGTTAGGATTTGCTGACTGTCGTATATAATATGACCGCGTATATCTAGATCACAGGCGTACTCTGTATAATCTTAGTTCAAACAACTGCACTCTAAGCTGCACCATTCAACTTCATAACCACTTTTTTTGCAAAAGGAGTTTTCGTGCCTTTGATATTTGTTGACTTGTTTGGCCTATTTCCTTTCCTTGAACATTACTTTTAAAAAACCTGAAAATATGGAACGTTTTAGGAAATACGTTAATTAGTACATATGTTTTTAAACAGACATTGAAGACATAACTTGGGGAAAGTTGAGAGCGATGAGAATTTAATCTAGATATGTAGGTATGTTATTTTTTTGGTAATAAACTCAAATATCTGGTGCTTATACTGTTTTGTTATTAATAACTGCACTTGTTTTGATAATTTGGATTAATCTGTCAAGTCTTAGACTACCAGGCATAATCTTTATATATTTATATAATTTTTCTGTACGTGTGTTGACAGTGAACTCCTCCTAAACGGCTGGACCGATTTGAATGTTTTTTTTTGTGTGTGTTCAAGTGGATTCGAGGATAGTTTAGATTTGTTTTTTTTTTTTTCTCCTGTTCAGGGCAACTTCTGTCGGGACAGCTAGTGTAAAATATATTTTGACGGGCCATCGGTATGTCACTGTGACACATTAGGTTAACAAGTATTGCAATATACTTGAGCTTACTTAAAGAGCGTGCGTGAAAGTTATAGCTATCATTTAGAAAATTACGCTTTAAATATTTTGCGAGGGAATTTGTTGAACCGTTTTTGTTTTGAGACTAATAGAAAAACGTCATAATAAGGACGTTCGGTCTTCAGTTTGCGCGCGTAGAAAAGAATATCTGCTTCATTTCTTTGCACGCAAAGTACGTAATTTTCTGTATAAAATTATAGATTTTGCCTGCGGCTCCGCTCACGTAAATTTAGGTTGGATTTGGTTACTAACAGTACCTTTTTCTGGATGAAAGGTATCCTATAACCTTATCTATTTCTCTATCAATGTGTACGCGAATTTGATGATAATCGATCGAGTAGTTAAGGCGTGAAAGCGGAACAAACAAACTCACATTCGCGTTTATAATATTAGTTAGGACATTGGTTGAGAGAGTTTGTTTCCACGCGTGTCAGCCAACATGTCGGACGCTGTGTCTCAAAGGGTACGCGAGTTTAATGAGCCCTGCGAGTGCCGCGTCACGTCCCGTAACGAGCTGAGCATACCGTAACTCTGTGTTTAACTGTTATTGCAAATATACTGAGGAAATTATAAAGACATGTCTAATTAATATGTTTAAAATTTTGCTGGATAGTTTGGCCAGAATTCCGTCACTGAAAAATGTTATATTTTAGCACTATGCTTTGAACACGATCTGTACATTTTGGGATATTATAATATGTTATGTTCTACATGTTGTTTTCTAAAATAAACAAGAAAAGTCTATTTCATGATAATTTCAATAGTTAGAACACTATCTATGTTTTTAGGTTATGGTTTTAATTCATGACATTTATTCCTTAAAGGTAAACATTTGAGAATGAGTACCACCAATGGAGTTGCCTTAGCTATACCACTAATCTGAAATATTCTAACTGGGGTCACTCACTTGCATATATTATTTATGTATACAGTCATATCCTTTTCTGGTAGCTTATATTCGTACGTTAATTCAACCACACAGCACTCGGTATAGTGGAAATGGCAAGGCGACCATTTAAAGCTAAAGTATAGTCCATAATAATACTATTAATAAAAAATACTATCATTATTTTTGTGGGTTAATTCCTGAGTACCCCGATCCCCGAGGCCCGTTCCGGAGGACTCCAATTTATTTTTATCACTATAAACTCAATTAAAAAATTATAATACGTACTTTAAAGATCAGTAGGCTAATTCACGTAGTTAAATAAGTTCAGTCGATCAAAATAGCCCTTTTCGTATTCTCGTAATTTTGACAACCGCCGTCAGATACGCTCGCGTCAAGTTCGCGTCACGCGAGCGCTTTAGAGTATTCTACTGCTGCGCGTTTTATGTGCGTGATTGAGATCGCAACTTAATCGGTATTCACCTATTCATTTGACGTCTCAAATGACAGTTTAGTCCAATCAACGTGAAACGTTAAACGTGCGATTCCATGTGATTACTTAGTGAGTAAATTAATTTCCCTCATGTGGCCACACCGTAGATAAATTTAACTGATGTAATGGCCCAAAAGCCTGAAAGCCATGTCAAAAGTATAACATACGACTGACGTACAGTTGACGCGCAGCACACGCGCAGTTTACGTGCAGCACACGCGCAGTTTACGTGCAGCTCACGCGCAGCTAAACAATTACAAGAATACCATTTTGCATTGAGACGTAAACTTCATTGCAACAAAATTACGTGAATTAGCCTACAGGAAAGGATTGTTAATGTACATATTATCATTAGAAAATACAATATAGAGTCTCCTAGAGCAAACACAGGATTTAATTACTATCATCACAATAGATAATTTTTAGGTTTGTTCCGCATTCGCCCCTGATGATTCATCCCAAGCGTAGAAATACGCATTCGTCCCAAAAAATGTTCCTTATATGCCCCTAAATTTAAATAAATATTAATTTTTTAATGTCCTCTTTCTTCCCAGATTAAGTTCCTTTTTTGTCCCTCTTTATTTTGTATTGAGATTTTGTTGTACCGTCATTTGAAAAATATTTTGAAATAACTCGTTGATCTCTTGATGCCCGTTCAGGTAAAATATTTGCAAATCTTCTCTGTGCTGTGCTTCCTCAATTAGAAATAATTATTGTTGTCATAAATTGTAAAATATATTTGAACGTATGATTTGATAATATTCACATTTATTTTATATTTTTGATATACTTTATTCAAACAATAATTTAATTTCAAATAAACTACTTTCGTCCTATGTATTACACACACATTTAAGCACTATTTATGTCGACCGTACAAATTGAAAACAATAGAAAAAGGAATGTAGTCATTTTTATCGTATTCGGGGTTCTCCGGGACGGGGGCTTCGGAGATCGAGGTACTCAGGGAATAACCCATTTTTGTCTGCCGAATGTTTTAAACGCAAAGATAACTTTGTTGGTTTGACTTTTTGAATGTATTTATTTTTAGGCCTATAAACGACATATACAGCTACGTTTTCCTCTAAAAATGCACAGGTTCTGTGGCACATTTATTATATCTTCAAATCTATAGAAGCGAAACCACTGGTAAGAGCCAGTATCAATATAAACAGCGCTACTGTTTTCCGTGCCGCGATGTTACAAATTTGGCACATTGCCTTTTAAGGAAAAATATATTAACTCCGCAAAATTCGAAAGCACAATATCTTTAATGAGACAATAAATTATAATTTTTAATTTGTGACTTAATTTATAATCCTAGCTATTTATAGGATATACTTTCGAAGATAATTTACATATTTATTGGTGTTAACTACTCTATTATCAAATAAATTATAGTAAGTATCTGGTTTTTTATATTTGTCTTTGTTGGTTAGTTAATAAGTTATCGCAATAGTTAAGAATATTCCATAATTTAGCATTCATTCAATTAATTTAAGGTGCAGTATGCGAAAAAGTGGATCTTTCGAAATCAAGAGACTAGTGTTGCTAGATTTCAAATTATCAACAAATAATTATGTGTGTTGAAGTTGCTGTAAATTTGTCCACATCTATTAATCGTGGTAGATTAGATAAAAACATATTTTATTGTTTAATGATTTATCAACAAGTAATTTATCCTTTTCATTCATGCATCCTATTCAACTGTTGTTCTCACACTCACCTGCAGCAGTTTAGCATTTACATCAACCGAAGCTACATTTTTTGTTGTCATAGTCATAGTTTTATTATTTTTAGATATATATTGAATCAGATCTACAAGAAGTAATTAATACTATTACATATTCTCTGTATCATCTATTAAGCTGGTAGCCAAATCGCTAAAAATATTATTGAAAAGGTAATTTATATACATCACACATTCATTACATTACATTTTTCTCAGTTTCAATAGCGTATGCGCGGTTTCAAATAATATTAATACAGTAGCGCTAAAAACCATACAACTATAGATATATTTCTAAAACCTAATTAATCTGCTACAGATACACACACATAGAAGATAATTATAACAATAAACCTACACATTAATTAAAATCTATTATAAACATTCTATAAAAACTAAAAGGATGTTAGACTATTGAGATTGTATACAATATAGGCTGTTTTTGTGGGAACACTAACAATATAACAAGTAGGTAATTATGTCATTACAGTAGCCATTCATACGAAAAGAATGCCAGCATCAGATCAGAGTACGAATGGTACCAAACATTAATATCACGGAGAAACAATAAAACGCTTCTGTTTGAATAATAACTGTACATTCGATCCGAGGTGCGCGCGCGCGTATCGGGCGGCCGCATCTCACAGCAACCTGCGCCTCGTATCGCATTACACATAAAATATTTATTATTTATAGTGTATAATTAATAAAAACACACGGGAGTCACAAAAACAAGTAGCCCAACATCCCAAAGCCAGGAAGCTGTAATAACTCAATCGCGAGAACATCGCTCGGCTCGATTTGTTACAGTCTAGATTGGATCTCGGGCGACTCTCGCGCACAATGTAAACACCATTTTATTCGCTCACAGTAGCTTAATGTCTTAACATGATACGTCTGTAGCCTACCGCGTTTACATGGAAATTGTACGCCTTCGCTACGAGGCGGGGACAAATAATTGCATATTATATAACCTGTCGCACTTATACACCAGTCATGAGTTTTCATGTTACGTGTGTGAGCAGTAGAGAGTAGCTTTCTTTTTTGATTAAATGTAATTAAAGTTTTACAATTATATAGCGGTCTTAACTATCTTCATGATGAGTAATGAGTGTGTTGATTGAAGGAAAACTCTCTCGTGCCTATTAAATTGACATTTTATTGTAAATATGTTTGTAATATTGCATATATTTTAGTTTGAAGATGCCATAAAATATAAATGTAATACTAAAATTATTTGATATTAGATGTATAAAATATTTCGAATGTTTCTCCGCGGTAATTTCGATGAATATATCAGATTTCACTAATCTATAACGATAAAATCGGAAATCGATTTCGAGTGGAACGACTTCAGTATATATTGGGCCGGCTTTAAACTTTAGAGATTATACAGAAACTTATCCCTGTTCTACTTGTGAGGTCTCGGGTTCGAAGCCCGGGGAAAACAAAGTCTGGTTAGGTTTATTTTCACGCAATTAAATTCTATTAGTATAGTCCAGAATTATTTTATATTACAAACTATGCTTAATTACAACGAATACTGTTTAATTGTAATAATTAATAATAAGTCAAATGTTGTGTCTCTATAGAAATCTGCAACTGGTTTATCATGATTTTTTTTTGTATTATTTTTCCAAACACATAACGGCGGGTTTCCAAAACGCCAATGATACGTTCGAATTCAAAATCAAATTTTAAGTATAAATTTAGAAACATTCCAAATTTGAATACCTACCAACGGCTACATTACACAAATTACTACTTTCGTTCGTGCAGGTACGCACAGTAGCGATGTCCATTATTTTACCTCGATAAACTACACATATTACTAGCATATTGTACATTTATTAAAATATATTCATATTTAATGTAAGCAACATTTCACACTAGCCGTAAGAACCGCAGTTTATTCTCTCGGCTGAGGAGTTGGGGCGACAGGCACCCGCTTGGCCGGCCGTCGCGTGGGCTTGAATTACGACTATTGTATGTGTGGAAGACTTTATTAAAGTTCTCGTGAAAATGCAACAATGACCCGGTGGTCGCACTAACTTAATCTAAGAGAATGAATCTGCAAATGAAATCTAGCGCGATCCGGTTTAATCTAACCCGTATCTAGTTTCGTTGTGTTTTTAATTTTGGAAGTTAACTGCCTGCCTTTTCGGGCATTTTATTGTCCCTTTTTCGGTTGCGCTGGCTCCGGTGCGATGGTCCTCCTTTTCTCTTTTCAAATCTTTTCGTTGTATCCATTTTAGACTATCAATACTATAATTAACGTAAAAATATGGTGGAGTGCTCTCTAGTTCAAGTTTCATCAACTTTTTTTATTTATCAAGCTTCGCTAGCGTAAAACTAGTTTAGGTTATGTTAGTAACAGTACATACTTTCTTAATAATAAGTATATAGCCTATGTTACTTGCTGATAATATCGCTTTCTTATGGTAAATAATTTTTAAAATCGGTTTAGTAGTTTTTGAGTTAAACCCTTACAAACAAACAAAAAATCTAATCTTTCCTCTTTATAATATTAGTGTAGATTATGGATAATCAATGTTAATAATATAAGCATACTGCTTCGAAAACTCGAGTCCATGGGCATAACCAAAAAGAACCAGAACATTACAACGAAATGATTAGTGCTGTGTACCGAGCACTCGGATTTGTTCTACGTTCATCAAAATAATTCCGAAAGCCTTCAACGATCCTTTATAATAGTTATATGCGTAGGCGTTTAGAATATTGCAGTACGGCTTGGAACCCCACATATCAAGTCCATGTAAAGAGGATTGAGAGTATACAAAATAGATTTGTTCGTCATTTGCCTTATCGATTTAAAATCGGTACGTCAATTATTAAATCATACGAGGAAAGACTAATATATTTTGAGATTGTGTCTCTTGAATCGCGTCGCATGGTTGCCAACCTAATGTTTCTATACAAGCTACTTAATAATAAAATTGGCTGTCCAAATCTTCTGAGCAAATTCTCCATCAATGTACCTTACAGAATCCTGCATCATCCTAGCTCTCTTTTCAATATTCCTCGTCATCGTACAAATCTTGGTAAATACTCACCCATTGCAAGACTGTCGAGGCAATATAATAGCATAGCCACAATCGCGGTAGACATAGACATATTTGATGACGTATTATTTTAATAATTTAGCGTATCTGGGTATGGTTACTCATCTCTGCATTAGTGAAACTCTATGCTACAAGATCATAAAGACCCCTAGGTACATGTATTTTTTGGGTTTAATTATAACTTTTAGGTTTAATATATTAATATCAGTTTTGTATGTTGTTCCATTGTTGGGCACATACCTCATCCCAGGTTAAGGAGAATTAGATAATAACCCAGCGTCGGTTACCAGACTTCACGCAAATTTCTTCGTGATTCTTTCCTCGTTAAAGCGAGCAATTATTAACTGTTTATATGAACAGAACATTGAAAACGCAGCGCGACCTTATGATTGAACTTGAGTCTTTTGCATGCTATTCTAGTGGTCGCTTCACTAAACTAACGCTGTTTAGAGATATATTTTAAAATGGTATCTGGAGCTTATTTTTATAACATTCTTCTACATGGAATCATGCCTATATATGTCCGATGGGCCGAGAAAAAGATTTACTACACTCACATTTTGCAAGCTACGTAAATATTTAGGTAGCACGCTATAGAGAGCGAGACTTGTGCCATCTCCTGGTCAAATTGCCAGACTCTGTGTTGCTACGGAGAATTTCTTAAAACAAATACCCCAGCAATCTATCAGAACCCACGGTGAATGTAAAAGCAAACTTATACCGCGCGACAATGTGTCAAATACTTGCTCCTTTTTACTTTGTTTTTGTTTTTTAATTGTCTTATAAGGTGTTGTTTCGGTGTAAGGATATAAGTTTTCCGAACAGTGAATAGGCACTTACTGTCGGCTGTCGGTCGCCTAGAGTCATAAGTCGCACGTTCGTTACATTACGACCCATAAAATCAGACGATATATGTCAAGTAGATTGTATAATAAAACTTAAAAACAATAAAATATTTATATTGGTTTTCTTCTGTACTATTCGAGCTAGATTTATTGCTTACATTTGTATAATTGTCTGCTTCATTGGCGATGGAGTACATGTTTTTGTTTACTGACCTGTTCAGGCGAGGTCCTGTTTGGTCCTTGATAACCCAATAATACAGCCAGGCTATTTTTTGGGTTATCGCTAAGGCCTTTCTCAGTATCAACTTTAGCATAACGAGCGATAATCATAAAATCATTGTGTCTAGACATCGGTGTTTGAAGGCACTCTAAAATCTAACTTGCTACACGATCATCAAACTAGGTCCAACTGATGTGTTATGGGATAGAAAAGCTTTCTCAGTCTGGTCTTAGCTTAAGCGAGCATTCAACCGTGCCCTACCTTTTTTACTACAGAAGGCGGTGAACAAGCCTACAACCCTCGTGATGGTAAGCGGTCACCGTAACCTATGATCACTTATCGGTGTCACTTGCGTTTTACTAGGGGAAAAGAATTTAAGATGAGATGAAAGAAATTAAATAGGCGAGATAGGCAGTAACTCTAAAATAAAGTTCCGAGTGAAAGGTAGAAGCAGTACAACTACTTTAAAAAAAAACAGAAAAGCGCATCTCCACGACCGAACTTGAGACCTACGCATGATATCCCAGCGGCTTATAGTAACCGTCTCCAATAATTGGCAAGGACGCCGCGACGGCTTTAGTAAAAACTCTCTGTACCTCCTTCATACACTACACCTAGACAAACTTTTTATTACTGAACAGGAGTCAGACATCAGAACCCGTTCAGCCAGGTCTTATATGGAGTAATGCAAAAAATAAACCAATTACAGCCTTATCAAATAACAACATCTTACTTAATCTAATAGGTAAGTGGTACCAACTGGCATAGAGATCGTCTGCGCCGATACCAATTGAGTATATCAATTTGGATCTCATTACACTAATCATAACGGGATATAAACTGGGACTCAATTAATACAATCGTATTTATGTATGTATCTAAGTGGATGTAGGCATCGCTATAAGTAAAGTTCTGGGAAAATGGTATTTAATTTGACATCAACGTTAATCAATTTATTTGTATGGGTACATGAAGTTGAGATTATTTATTGGTCTTTATTTGTTACTTTGTTATTCTGAGATACATTTGTCTGGTATAAACAATGTTCTAACAATTATGTAAGATAGAAGCATCTAACTACTTAGTCAACTTCATTGTATTCAATAGACAGGATATCTAATTAAAAAAAAACGTTCTCACAGAAAATGTAATCGTCACCTTCTCAAGGAATACTGGAAAATCTAAATGTTTTAAATGTTCTTTAAAACAATATTTTTTTAGGAAGTACCAAGTCAAACGTTTTAGAAACCATGGAAAAGAGTTGGATGTTATTCGATCAAAAGGCTAATAATATAATTATTATTCAGCTTTTGATGGACTACCATCACTATCGCTTGACAATATTGAAGTACTTCATGATTATCTATTATGAATTAGCGAGGGATAAAATAGCTACATAAGTTTAATTACACTTCAAATTATTCTAGAGAGCATAAGTATATTCCAGAAATCGTTCGCGTAGAAATATGTCTCCCCTACTTCACTATACAAAGGTCCCATACGTTGAGATGACATAACATCCCATTGTAATTTATTCCCGCACTTGACTATACAATTATTATTAAGATGCTTCGAATAGCTTGGATCACGATCATCGATGCAAATTAGCCAAAATGATGATTCATTTTTTTATATGATATGTCTTCTTATTATCATCGTGTATTAATAGGAGATTGTAGATAAATTATCGTGTGAAATGCCAGCAGAAATGTACGCTGATAATTGTCGATTGTACGAGTATTGTATTTACTTAGGGACGGTAATAAGGCGTTATTGAGATGGGAATAGCGTCTATTAACACTTGATTGTTTTTGCAGCGTAGGCAATTTATGGACTTTTAAAGATTATTAGCTTCGTGGATTGTATAATGCTAGTAATCTTGTTAGCTTAGTCAACTAAGCGCAATGCTTATGCTGGTAGTGGATTCTTGTCTTTATAGACAGCTATTGTGATTACATAAAGGTTAGCATTCGTAGAATAAACCAAAAAGTTTGATATCTAATAATTGGGTTGTCCAATGAGGACTTAGCTTATGGAAAAGTAAATAACGTGTAAAGTACATATATATGGTACATTCTATAATGTCACAAGTATGTTTACATTAATAATAATTTTACTCAGTAAATTTATTGAGTCCTATCACCTAACTATCTCACGAACTCACAAAACCAACAAAAAAGCTTATAAACTAACAATAACGAGCAATGATAATATTTAAATGCTTAAATAAATTTCACTTAAATCGACCTCCGTTGTCCGGCCAAGCGGTAGCTGTTCGATAAATCTTCGCCCCCGCAATATAAGTACACGACGCTCCTAGGTCATATCTTGCGGACAGTGGTCACAATTCAAGAGGAAACTCACAGGTGTACGGACCAAGATTTGTACTAACTATAATTTAAATCTGGCTGACGTGATCTTTGCACGGCGTACCTTATTATTTACTGTTAATTTTGTTATAATCGGCTGTGGCCTACAATTATCTATGCGTGCAAATTAAATTGTTTCTTGTGTTTAGACAGCTTTTAAATAAAAAAATTACATCTATAATTGTCTCGAAACAATTACGCTATAAATTATATACTCTTGATTAATTAATTTGATTAATCACTTTAGACGGATATTGTGTTTAGTTGAATGATTTTAATATAAAATATGAATATAATTTTACTTCTTTTGCTTTGTCGTGCCCCCATTTAGAATAAACTTAATTATGTTTATAATATAACCAGTTCATGTAGAATTATATTATAGTTAAATTTTAATTCTAACCGTGTTTGTAGATAGTGTTTTCTGTCAATTAACCAGTCTTAATTAAGTACCTATGTAATATTGTAATTCATACCTAATCTACTCAAGGGTAAAATTAGAGAATCATTCACACAATTAGGTATGTAGGTATATAATAGAGAAATAAGATGTTTTTCCCTTCAAAAAATGACGACTGAGACTACCACCAGCTTGGGATCCAGTAATTCAAATAGACAAACCCAAGAAGAAGCAAACAACAGCTAGACTTCATGATACTTTGAGCTCATTCTGCGTAAACAGAAACACCAATGATTAAATTATGTTCGGGTACTTTGAAATAACTACACTGAAACATTGAGACAACTACTTACTATCTTAGTCTTCCCGTGACCATGTCTGCTGAAAAGCAACCGAAACGTCCGCGTCGGGGAAAGTGTAAACTTAAATATAAATAGTTTTAATAATTTAATTAGCTTAAAATTAGTAAAGTTTTATAGTAGTAGTATGTAGTGTAACAGTTTCAAATTATGTAATAGATACAGTGTTAAATAAACAACGCGATAAAATCCGTATATAGTAGTTTGATTTCAATGAATAACATTCGCGTAAACAGAAGATAATATTGAGTATTCAATACGCAGGAAAAAAATTATTGTAATCGAAAAATCATTTAAAGTATCAAGATGTGTAACGCATAATTAAGAGCTGTTAAAATATTTCGACTACTCAAAAAAAAGCAAGCAGCTGATTGAATGATACGTATGCACAAAGAACCTATTATGCTTAATATGCTATTGTAACTAGTTTGCTCATATCATAATCAACCAGAATATATGCAATATGCAGTTAAAAATGCATTTGTATGAACCATTTACCGGTAGCCATTATAACAGCAAAAAATTGTCTGTCGGGATTTCCTCCTGACAATATAAATCTTGTGCGGCCAGTAGGACGACAATAAATTACAAAGGTCACTGTAGATACCGTTCGTGGTGGAACCCTTGTATATACATATATGTATAGGTATACATATATGTATCTCATTTTTAATATATGTAAAGATTTTGGTGCCCTTTGATTCCGCTGCTCACAAGCACTGTAAAAAGTAAAGAATGTCTTTTTATATAGTCGTGTTCCGCACATCAAGCCCTATGTCACAGAGGACAAAGTTCACCTCAGAATCAACACAATCATTTGAGGATCGTAAAGATAATAATTGTCCCATATGGGAGTCGAACCCACAGTTACAGCGCGGCAGCACCGACGAAGCGACCGTTTGCCTGTTGCGCCTTCCGTGCAGTCCACACTGATAAAGCTTTTAAATGTCCTAGTTTCCATCAACAACTCATCGGTTTGCATCTGTTGGAATTAGGATATCTACTTATCAGAAAGAGATAATGACAGACTGGTATCAAAAGAAGTGGGAATCATACACGGTGAAAGTCTTGGCCAGTATCATGACCTCAATGAAACACTGTAAATTGTACTACAGGTGTGACTTCTAACTCAGGTATTAAACTTAGTAAAAGAGGTTAAAAAGATTATAAGTTTAATTGATAGAATAACGAATTGTGTGATGTTTGTATCTAATAAGATGATCACGATCAGTAACATCTATCGAAAAATCAAGCGTTCCAAAAGGGTTTATAAATACCCTAACGTGTTTGGGTTAGTTTCCGTTACCAAAAACATAAGTATACAAGCATTATAGGTAATTGTAGTAACGTAGTACTAGAAGTGTTATATCTGTATTCAATCTTCTTCCTAGCCTTTGTTATTCCCAAGTCACTTAGGGTCGGCTTTTCTGGTATAACCGGATTTGACTAGATATCAGTTTTTACACGGAGCGGCTGCCACCTGACCTCCGCAACCCGAAGGCTATCGATACCCTAAGGCTAGACCAGCGTCAGGATATTATAGGGTACTGACTTCCCAATAAAGACTGCCATACGTTCATGGTAGCCGGGAGCACGAAGCAGGCGATAATTTATTGTCAATCAATACGCACATAATTTCGAAAAGTCATATAACTTCTGAAAGTCAGAGGTGCGCGACGTGGGTTCGAACCCGAGACCCTCTGCATTGCAGTCTGTTGGTCTCCCCACTAAGCTATCGCTGCTTATATTTTTGTATTCAATGCACTACATAAAGAAACTGTTCACGGACAATTGGCTAGCTGTTAGCCTGAGTCATACTTCTGCGAAAAACACAAAACTGGTCTAACCTCTGAAAAGGCGCTTCATAGAAACACATAGTAACTATGGAGAATTCGGACCGTCTAATTAAAGAAGGAATCCGATCCAGATAGCAATCGAAAACTTGAGTTCCTTATCATATAATATATTTTATTATTTGTTTTGTGTTGTAGTCGTAAATTCATAACATAAAGATCTTTGTTTTACTACAAGTATGGTTGTTAGCCCCCACAGCTAAACAAATATGCTTGTGTTAGAATTATCGTGGCTATGGATGGGATCCAAAACCTAGACCTCTCGACCGCCACCTAAATGAAATCCTGTTTATGTTTCGTTTTTTTTAATACGCAAATATTTTGTGTAACATGTTAAGAAATATGACCACACCTTTCTGTTACACGCTATGTATAAATAGGAAATATAATGAGAGCTATAATTAAATTAAGTTACAGTAGCCTCTCTTCTTAAACCATCCTGCAAAAAACCACACTGTGGTGTTACTGGTTGTGAGTGGGATTTTAACTCCAAATACTTCAGGGGATGATTGGCCATTGTCTCTTGCGCAGTCAGTATACCGAAACATATATTTCAGTATGGACAACGAGCGATATAGCGAGTGTGGTAGGCGTCCGTATGGTGCGGTAACCGTTATCAATCAGACAGGCCACATGAGTCCTACTTAAAAGTTGTAAAAAGTAGAACTTACCTATTACAATTCTTTCTTTTTTGCACAACATTACAATACCAATAGCCAATTTATTTATCCAAGTGCGAAGTATAGTGCAATGAAACGCGGCCAGTCTCTCAGAAATACTATCACTACACCATATCTATGTGATACAGGCCTCGGATCACTCCGAACCGGATCGAAGGGAATACGAGGTTATAAATAAACCTCAAACGTTTTACTTAGAATATATTAAACGTTAGAATTTCCTTCCTGTCCAATAAAAATGGCACCGGCCTGTATCATATCTCGCAGGAAACCCGGCAGGTCGTAATAAGTCTAACAAATAAAATAATTCTCGGGTAAAATATACACACTAATGTGACTAATATTATAATATCTTACGGTAAGGATATCTACTAGTAACGCCGGAAGATTTAGGTGCGGCTGCGGACGCGGCATTACAGAGGTAACCAAGAAATCATAATGAGCTAGATATTATGCAGTTATAATGGCAAATAAGAATACGGCTTTGAGACTCCAAAATCTTTTTCTTCTGTTGTGTGGGTACACCTAATGATAAGCAGTTACTGTAGCCGTTGGACGCATGCAACATTGGGTTTCCAATATTTGCCATGTTGCTAATCTCCCAAAGAAATAGTCACTGTGCAAGAACAAAAGTCCTGTGCTGATGGTACAGCACCTTCTTAAGAATCCCAGAAGCCTTATTCAACGTAGTATTGATCTACTACAGAGACAAGTCGAGCTGCTCCAATTTGAGCAAATCCAGGTTTGAGGCCTGAGCCCGCTATGCTTTGCTACTCTAAATAATCTTGAAGTTGATTTGGTACCTAAGCAATGCTTCATGGAATTTTAAAAACGTTCGTTTAATACCAAAATGTTGTGCAATTTAACCTCTACGGGCTTGACTATCTTAAAACTAAGTAAGGACGGGTAGGAAACTAGACAAATAAATCTACTCATAACATATTTTGCCACAACTTCCGTAGTTTTCTAATTAAATGATTAGCTAGCTAGTTCGTTCATCATTTGCAGTCATTATTCGTTTTAAACCTATGCCATCTGCAGTACCATAATTCATTCGACGTGACAAGACGTAGGTGGCGAGCAGAATTCAGATTTAGGTTTTCTTGTAAATAGATTTGTGCCTACAGTCGATTTTGGGGCTGGATGACACATTCATGTTTTTCTAGATCAAAGCTTACTTATTATAATAATATAAAAGATTTGTCTTCATGAGTTGAATACATGGATTGAATAATCATATTTAAATTGATGCTTCACTATCGAATGAATGTATGCGCGCGCGCGGCAGCCCGGGCCGGCTCGTAAACCGCGGGACCACACGCGGGCGGAGGTGTGAAGGCAGCGCCCGCGCGCCCCGGGGGCCTGCGCATAACTCACTAGCAGCGGGGCGCCGGCCATTCATGCCTACCTGGACGTGCATCCACATACAGACACACTGTCTACAGATCTCGTTACCAAATTGCTGCCACCTGATGTGGACAAATATTAGGAGATATGGAATCATGTGGCGCACCTTATAGCTTAAGGGCCACCGGATCGATGCTTCGCTACCTGATCGCAACTAGCTTTTAAGTTTAGGAAAGTCTAGTTATTCTACTATTTTGTTTAGTTGTTCGTCTTTCGTAATTATTTAGTAATTAACAGCAATGATGGTCATAAAACTGTGACAAACCGTGCCCGATTTCATACGTGCAACATTACCTACAACAAACATAATGCACAAGCTTGACTCAATATGTCATGCCAAACCACATCCAAATCGGATAAACTATTGTGAAGATTAGCGATAGACATTACTTATAGATTTAGGAACAAGATATGTCTGAGCATGCTCATGCTTTACGTATGATGCGACGATAAGCTAGAATATTCTAACCCAATACATGAATTTGCTGAAGTGGCGGTTAATCAATTTCATGTTCAGGTCCTAGTATATCATATTAACGAAAATTATGGGAAAGATTATTTTATGTTATACCTACTACGCCAAGTTATGAGAAACTCGTTGATAAATTCAATAAAGCATCCAACATCTAGTCTAGAAGAAGTTCGTTAATGATGAACAAAGTCACCAACATTATTGCACTAAGAAAGTCGTTCGAAAGTCAAATAAAAACAAACGATTTGAGCTATTCTTGTCCTAAAAGTGCTCGAGGTTGTGGTTTTTATAAACACAATAATAAAACAGATAAATTACGTTATCAGCTGTTGGTAGTAGTACTCGTGCTGTTGAAGACGGCAACGAGCTTCCGTTTTATTGAACTGGCGCACTAATACGTATAATCACTCATGAACAAACTTAACCAAACATAATTCATGTAGTACGAGTAGGGCCGCTCTAATGACACATCTCTAGCGCGTGGCATCCTACAATTTACCTCTTATAAATTAGACGTAACCCGTTATTTAAGTATCGGTGGCGTGCATCGTTATTGTAATTTGATTTCTTTCACGAATCGTTCTTCCCGAACGCCATTTGGCGCTAATAGGGCTCCGTTGCGGCTCATCGCTTAAAACACGGCGTAATTTGACTTAAAACACAAAAAAAGTTGAGTTATAACCATAAATTTACATGAGTAAAGCCGATTTGACGTGAGCTTCGTGCAATTGGTTATTGCTCATTATGATAATTCGCCGCTTTTGAGTGTGCGGCCTATTACTGGCTCTTATGGGGCTTAACTCTTCAAGTTTGGAGATAACGAGAGATATTAACTGTTGCTTATGGCAAATTATAGGAGTACAATGTAGGAATTAGTGAAAGAGTTCGGCGAGACGGTTGATGTATAAGCGCGTTGGCGTTTGAAACAAACGAAACTGTATCATTACGTTTAAGAGACAGCCTGTAATTATATAAACAATGGCATTGATTGAAAGTATGAATGTGGAACGCAAAGTTTGTAGTGTAGGTGTAGCGCTTGTCGTATCTAGTTGGCAAACTGAATAATAGATTGTAATTATGTTTTGCAAAAGTTTGCAGATGTGTCTTAGTTTTATAGCGAGTTGTGAAGGCAAAGTTATGCTGTCTGTCTGACTCTTAAGTGACGAGTGTAGGCGTACGCGAATGTTTTTAATTTTTAAGCTTAACGTCAGATTTAGTTGACTTAACTTTCGAACGCGTGGCGTAGTTAAGATTGTAATTGATTGTCCGTTAGTTGTCAAGTTTGATAGAGATTAATGAGAATCAGGTAAAATTTATGAACATTCATTCGGTTGCTGGGTTAGACCATCGCACAAAAGCGTTTGTGAATCTATCTTAGTTAATTAACTGTAAGAAAAAGTAGTGTATAGACTGATTATGCTACACATCCTCGTAGGATTAGTTTGAGGATTATTAAACTCACGTTTCACTAGTTGTTTAAGTGCCATATAACAGCACTCATCGTCGTCTACAGATCACCGAGGAAATCGAACTCGGGACAGCACGATTGATAATGTATGCGCATTGTTATATTAACGATTTTAGTGGCAAAACATGAAAATAATAATCATCCAGCAGCAATCAGCGATAAACCGTTACCTCACTCTCAATCAAGGCCCAAACGGAAGTGACGTCACACTTGCAGATCAGCCAGCGTGCGCGCACTCCGGAACCCTTACCCCCCTCTCCTCGGCATGCGTGGGAGCAGCTTCCGTTTCCGATGTCACACATGTTGGTTAACCTGTTCGGTCATGTCATGGAGATTGAACATACTAATTGGCAAATAGTCTATGGTACTCGAAGATGTAAGTAGAACAATAAGGTGATATAGATTGCTTCATATAGTAGATTGTATAAGGATCATAAAAATTGTTAACATCTATATTTCATGTACCTACAATCAATGCAAATAAAATTTATTCTATTCTATTCTATTCTATTCTATTCATTAGTGCTATGATGATGTGGGCATATACCTACAGCTGTCAGGTGGTTCCTCCTTGTCGGTCAAAGCTATTATTATTAAGAGTTATTTATTCTGCATAAATAATGTGCTTCACATAACCACAAGAACATCATGAAGAATCTTTGAGAACATCATGGAGAACTGTCAGACGTGTAGGTTGCCTCATAACACTTTTAAGAATTAGAATCAAAGCTTGAGATAATTTAGTATTTAATAACTATTAACGTAACTCTTAGAAGTCAGAGGTGCGTGCCGTGGGATCGATCTTAAGCCAACTGTAGGTCTTTCGACTGCGCTTCTTTTACATACATATTTAAGTGATATCCTACTGCTAGTATGAAGCTGCGTAAATATGTATAAATTGCTCGTTAATTTCAGGAGATTCTTAAGCGCCAACATAAAGCCACCTAAGGTCACCTAAAATATGTTATGATACAGATGTCAATAAGAACAATCGGAAGTAGTATCCGTGTGTCAGTGTTTTGGCGTTACAGGCCGGCGGTCGCCGGAGCATTGACCCCTTGTAATTGTTCCGGATATGTGACAGGTACCGTGGGTGCGGCAACAGATTTGTTTTTAAATAAGCCTCCGTAATATATTAGAAGTGCCTTTTTTATTTTTTGCGGTATGGCGCCAGGTTTGCGTCAATGCAGTTACGTCAGGGCGATTGGTGAAAGATGTGTTTTTTCTTTTATCACTTGATTTTGATTGCTAAGGCGATGCGTATGCGACTGATATACATGAAGATTCGGGTTTGATTACCGGGTCAGGTAAAGTGTTAAAGAGATTTTGTAAAGAAATTTTCTGTTGCAGCACGGAGTCTGGAAATTTGGTGGACGATTCTATGCCGTGGGACATAGAACTGTACTTAGTGAAAAGTGGGTATAATAAACTTTTGCCTACTCATTGGATATAGCGTGAGATTCTGGATGAATATATGTATATCTTATTATTTTGTATGCCATGTTGGTCACAATTTGATTGGTATTTTTATCAAAAGTACATTTGCTAGGTAAGTCAAATCTGATATCTAAAGGTGGCTAGATTTTTTTTTGACACGATACATAATGCACGAGTTTTATTCAAGTGCCTAGTAACTGGTGAAGTAGTAAGCACGTGTTTTTGATTAAAGTATAGAATGGGTTTCACAAACAAGAATAGAATTTTACAAGTGTTGACCCTATGGTCAACACTTGTAAAATTCTAAGTTTTTCTGTGGAATAGAGTTTTGTAGAATTCTGCCGTATCGACTCTACCGTTTCTTTCTTTCAATGAATTTCTTAGTGACAAGAAAGAAAGGTGGATAGTGAAAAGATAACAGTACGATTATAGTTAATACTAGTGAAGTTTTTGGTTACTCGTTACATTCCTCCATATTTTGTTCTATTATTGGAATGCTGTACGTAAACAAATTAAAAAGATATAGTGCCCACCACTAATGATAATAATACCAGCCCTGGATTAAATGTCCCACTGCTAGGCACGGGTCTGTTTTCACTGTGAGAAGGGTTAGGCCATAGTCCACCACGCTGGCCTAGTGCGGGTTGACAGACTTCACATATCTTCTAGAACATTATGGAGAACTCTCAGACACCACTATATCTTTTTAAATCATTCAAACAGCGGACAAAGAAATCCCAGACCCGGGACAAGTAAGCCTTAAAGGCCTGTTAAAACCTAAGCGGTATTCGCTACCGTCTGTGGTAGAGGAAACCGAGTGGGTATGCGGTAATATTACTATTCAAACCAAAGCAGATTTCGCTATCCTTGTGGATAGTACCGCGCGGTATATACCGCGCGTGGTTTCATTCAGGAAGGTAAGAAGTTTTCGCATTTCTCTTTATTATTATAATAGATATTATTACTTTATTTTTTTATAATCTTTTTCACCCAACAAGCGAAACAATACCTATGCAGTACTATGGCACCAACTATTCCGCTCTAGCGGAACTTGATACTAAACACCTGAGCGAAACCCGCGCGGTATGTACTTACCTCTACCCACAGCGGCAGCAAATACCGCTCAGGTTTGAATAGGCCTTAAGCTGTAAGCCACACAATTTCTTGGCCCGTGTGCCACAGTGGTATTTGCGAGGCAACCATTGAAACCATTTCGCCATCCATGCACTAATAATTTTAAATTAATACAATAACTTATTTATGAATAATTAATCTATCTATTAAATCTAATTAAAGCGCATGTATTCGTTTAGGAAATTGGTGTGCACAGGAAGACGGACATGCACAACTCGAATACAATTTATTTTGAGTATGACAGCAGCTATAGCCTAGTGAGCGACCGTTGGACGGCCACGCAGAGGTCTCGAGTTCGATCCCAAGGCGCGCATTTCTGACTTTTCGATGTTATATGCGTAATAAATAGTTCATTATCGCTCACTTTAACGGTAAAGGAAAACTTCGTGAGGATACCTGCATGTCTGAGAGTTCTCCATAATCTTCTCGAAGATATGTGAAGTCAGCCAACCCGCACTGTGCCAGCGTGGTGGACTGTGGACTAAATCTTCTCACACTGAGAATAGGCCTTTACCCAGCAGTGGGACAGTTTAATACAGGGCTTAAATTATTATAATATATATATAACAAGGTTTTAAGGATGTTTTGAATTTTAGAAGCTATCTTATCGCTGCTTATATGTTTCCAACACGACGATTATTACGGGATATTGCAAAAGTATTATGCTATAGATGTAATGTGTAATAGAAGCAAAATACCTAAGTCTTTAAGATTTCATGAGGAATTAATTTCTGATGGAACTAGTAATAGTATATTCATTACGAAGTTACTTAAATTGTAAGCTTGTAGCGTCTAGCCGGCAATAAATCTGATGTTGACAATTACAGACTTGATGCCGGGCTCATAATGATACCTTAGATTCTCTTAGCTAGAACAAGGTATGCATTCTCAATAACGAGAATGTTAGTAATGCTTCTTGGTATAAAACACTATTTTCTAAATAATTCGATTTTACGATTGGAGTTAGGATTGCAAAGACGTAACGATATAGTATAGTTATTGCGGATCTTGACGTAAGAATATTGTATTGGATAGCAAACGTAAATGTTTATGGATTTATTGACCGGTCATAGGCTTTTGATACTGTGTCGAATGCTCTACTGCTAATAAAAATAATAACTCGTCGACTTAGAAGTTTTATAGGATTTTATATGCACGCACAATGCCTAAATGATTTGTTAAATAGTTAGTCTAAATAAATTGTCATATGAGTGATGAAGCTAATTTATGTCAGCTATAAGACAGGTGTGCCTCAAGGGATCATTCTAGTAAGTTTTTTAATTTTATGCCAACCAACCAAGTAAGTTCTCACTATATATCTATCACATTTATATATATCTGCAAGACGAAACGTTGCGAAAAAATCAGATCAAAAGTTGAGAAACCGCTGCAAGTAAAGGCATGCATCAGCAACAGTAGGTATGCAATCTACCCATGACACAAAGCTGTAAACATACTGACATTACTTTGACCTTTTACTTAATCATAAACTTAAAGGGATTGTTTGTTTGACCTTGCAAATCTTTAATACGACCAGTCAGGTTTAAAATATTTCTGTACTTTATAGTCTATTAATTAAAGAAGGCCATTTCACAACACAACACGCTTCGACCCTTAGGCACGGTGCGGGTGTAACCGCGGATCCCAGCTAGTAATTTATATTTGCGTTTTTCAGACAAATAAAGCTCCATATTATTTTCTTATATATATATGTTACGGGTAATGCTAGAAGAACAAGTCAACTTAGGTTTCCTTAGTATTACTCAAGCTCATTGGGTAAAGTTCGAAAATTCAATCAAATTCAATTTGTATTCGGTGTTCACGCGTTCACGCCTAGGTCTACCCAATATTGGCTCTTCTAGCATTACCCGTAACATATACGACATGTAACTGAAAATTATATTTCAAAATTATTAAGTTTGTAAATGACCTATACTATAATTTTTTATTTTAATTTTATTGATATCTATGATATAGATGCTACATTTGGCCAAATTTGTTATCAGGTCTCACGTAACAGGGGCGTGAGTCTATAGCCGACATATATGTACTTACATATATTAGGCATATTTATTAGTTTCCCTGTTATTAATTAACAAAATATTGATAATAAATTAATAAAATATCCAATAAAATTTTGTCTACCCGAGAATCGAATCCAACTGCTGCAGATGTGCTCCAAATGGAAGCGAAAACTTATGTCAGACGACCACCGAGGCAGCATCGCTAGAATGTTTAGATTTTAATGCGACGCGTTTTTACTATAAAAATGGCAATAATATCACTTTTATACTTGTATCGTGGACCTTCATATTTTTATAAGTTCGTTTTGAGTAATACATAGTAAAGCGATTTTAGACAATAATTTTAGGTTTTAATTAACTAGTCTAGCCTGTAAACAGGTATTACATACTTATATTCCATTAAAAGTTTGTTCGGACGTAAAGGCACGTCGGATTTATTGTATAATTAATTCTTATTACTACCTGTGGGTAGTAATAAGAATATGTTTGCTTCATCTTAAGCTACAGCTTAAGATGAAGCAAACATATCTGAGAAGTATTCACCACGCACGTGATCAATTCTATAAAGAAATCCATCAAACTAGCCAGATTTTATCATCTCTTAAAATATGAAATACCATTTTTAATTTAAGCTGTTCTTTTTGTGTCTTCATCGGGCATACCCAATATGACGACGAACGAATCTGTTAAGGCGGTTTACACCGAAAGCTCGTCATAAAAAGTCGTAAAACGTATTTTAACATCCATCCGATAATCAATCTAACACGTCATAACTTTGACATCCAGTCTGCCTGGACCTAAGCCGTACATTAACAATGATTTATACAAAAATAATTCATAATCCAACAATAATAGAACCTATTTTAACGTGATATCTTCGGAATGCAAAAGAAATACTATCCAAAGATCGCCGACCAAATGAGTGTCTATATAAACATGTTAATTCATAATAAAAATGTGTTTTCGATGCACAAAAGATAGTATATTTACCAACAAATTGGTAAGTTACGTCTAACCGTATTAACAGGTCTATTTTCATATTGTTTGTAAAAGATAAAAAATACTAAAAAGACTTGTATTAGGACTGAACCGTAAGATTTGAGGCTGGTTTAAAAAAACTAATTTAAAATTGAATTTGGAAAATAGTTTTTGAATGCTCGACTAAAATCAAATCTGCAGCGCTTCGTGAGTCACATCATCACACGTATCGTCTCAATGTGTAATAGAATTTCTTTTCAATGTTCAGACGCAATAATTTTAATCACATCGGACGTACTGTCATAGTACATGTAATCGATAGTGATAAAAAATCACTTAAATTGAACGCACATCACAATTGAAAATTGCAAAGATAAGAAAAAAAATTAAGAGGTATTCGCGGGTCGAGATGCAGAATCTATTTTAAGAATTAACCTGATTACCATCGATTCAACATCGGTGTGGAATGTATAATAAAAATATTTATTGATATAAAAAAGGAATAGGACATTGGGTTTAAATGAGACCGACGTGGTGTACAAATCGCTACATCATCGTGTTGTGTGGTATGCGCATGCGCCGCTGCCTGACCGACCACCGCGCTGACCACAGGCGGACATTACGAAATTGTATTAAATGATTTAGAAAGTAATTAATGTTACTAAAAAAAGATTAAGATTTTTGCGGTTGATAGCTGTAATGCGTTTTTTTGTGGTTTTATTAGTCATATCGTGCGACATTTTAGTGGACTCGATAGTGTCAAAATCAAAATGGATAATATAATTTCGCTGTAGAGCTTGGTTCGACAGTAGATCCCGTAGACGCAGCTGTCGTGACATGAGTTATAACTATCCAAATATGTTTAAGTTTAACTACATTCATCTAAAACCATATGGGATTAGAAAACGTCACACAAAGAGATTTATTGTTCATTATTTTTATATAATATAAAAATGATGTCTCTTGTGGACGTTCAGTATAATAAGGCTATACTATCTTATAATAGCTTTTGCCCGGGAATAGTACTCTTTTTTTTCGGATTAAAGGTACCATGTCCTTTTCTGTATATGTCCCTTGATAACGTATATGCAAATTCATAAAGATCGGTCGAGTACATAAGGCGTAAATGCGTAACAAACAAACTCACATTTCTGTCTAAAGACTTTAAGCACATACCTTCACATACCAATTACGTGACAAACCTCAGTTCTTCAGCCATCTCTGTCAGAAGCAAGTGGCTCGTTCAGGACTCAGAAGCTCTCGATGTTAGGTCCATTCCCGAGTATTCTAGGTAAAGTCAATGCTCTCTAAAAACCAATAAGGTACGAGAACACAACAGAATTGGTACTGAGCCACATATCCGAACGAGTCCGACCATATCTAATGAAATATAAAAGCAATACTTTTATACCTGTTAATATTACACCTGTCAGGTACGTATAGGTAAATATGAAACCTCAAGGTGTATTCACGGCTCTGTTTGATTAATCACAAACACGAATGTTTTGATTTATGGTCGGTCGACGGCGAGTCCCTCCGATCAGAGCCGAGTGGTCGAGCCTTCTTGCCGCGCATGACGGGAGGACTGATTAAACTGGCAATATCGGACTAATCGCGAATACTTTTGTTATGTATCAAATGTTTCGTATGTTATCCTGAGTTTAATATTCGCCGAAATTGTTCCAGATTTGATTGAAAGTTAGAATGAGTAAACAATTTGAATGAGGATTGATTGTCTGTATACGGTTTGGATTGGGTTATTAGGATTTTCTTGCTGGTAAATTGTCTAAATAGAGTCTGAACTTGAGGTTGGTTACGAACAAATCACTCAGGGCTTAATCAATTCAGCTTAGACTTTTAGGGGTACAAGGGCGTTATGTGTTGCAATTATTCTAGCACATAATTATGCTAGAATAATTATTTATTAAATACTTATGTATTTTAATGGCCTTGGTGGCGCAGCAGAAATATTTTAGGTATGCGACTAGGATGATGAAAGAGGTGTTGGGTTTAAGCACCGGGTTGGGAAAAGTGTTAATGTGTTCTTCTGTCAAGAAATTCTCGGTAACAACATGGAGCCTGTAACTGTGATTGGTAAACAGCAATAGGCATTACATGGTACCTAAAAACATAAATGGCCAAGAATGGGTGTAATAAACCTCTGCCTACCTCTTGGGGGTGTAAAAGTGTAAACGATGTAAACTATGAATGTATTTGTATATTTTATTAAAGTACAAAAGAAAACGGTTTCCACGATAATTTATGTCTCTGTACGTAGCAACACGTATGGTACCTACTAAAACAGTTCCCGCATTAAATTCACGGCATCACAGGTCTAGAAACTAATCCCGCCATAATTTCCTTTGCGAGGTCTTAACGTCTCGAATTCTCGGAAGCTGTATATCATCTGAGAGCAATGTGCATGCGAATATTTTAGCGCAATAACGCCGACGGTAGCTATTGCCTCAGTTGTAAATCTCCAGTCGGCCGATCTCAAAGAGACCTAATCAATGCTAAATCATAGTAAAGTGACACATATCGATAGTTTGACACACTTCCATAAAAATCACCGTGAGTCGAGAATGTGAAAAAGATCCCGACTGTAGATCGCGGCCGACTTTAACCCTTGACTCTGAATACGTAAGCTGAGTCATTTATCAATAGACACTGTGACCATAAGACTCCATAAAAACCGTGGATTGTATTCTTATAACGCTTTCGCTTTCCCATTTAGAACCTATTCTACTTGACAATCATTTTCCAGTTTACATTATATAATAAAAATCCCATATAAATATATACGAGTATAATCTTAGAAACACGTTTAGCTGGAAGTCCATAAAATAACAAAAAGCTTGGCGGCAGTAACATTAATAAATATAAATCTCTTCATCTGGTACATATCGCGCGGTCGTGATGCTGAGTGATGGCGGACGGCGGCGCGTTTGTGGAGGGGTGTCAGGTGCGTGCGCGCAACGACCGACGAGCATTTGTCACTGTTGCCGGCGATTATTCATCTCATTGAAACATTAACGCTCTCGAGAACTAATCACGCTGACTAATGGAGCCCCCCGTCGACACTTCCTAAGTTTCATACTCGCATTGGTTCATGTGAAACGCCGACGCTCTAACGATTGACGCCTCCGTGTCAGTTTTGATTTAGTTGACGAGAACGAATGATCTGGTATGATCAATGAGACTACCAATTAAGAGGACCGCAAGGGTTCGGTAGGCATCGTGTCAAGAGGTTTCGATTTAAACAGGCTGTACTCGGCACGAAGGATAAGTTTTATTTCGAAGTTATAGCTACGTTTTATCCCAAAAGTATCGGTGATTTATTGGCCTTTTTTGTGCCACACTGGTGTGTTTTAATTACGTACTTGTATCGTTTATTCCGACGTTTTATTACGTCTCGTTATCTAATTACAAGTCGAGTTCGGTCCGCGAAGTTGAGAGCGTGACCGCACATACGTTTCAACGGATGGCTCGCGAGTTATGAGAAAACGCAGTTATTGAAAACTATAAAATATTGGAAAATAAAGCGATAGCCGCAAGTTAGATTAGATACGCGCATTTGTGTGATTTTACAGTGATGTGTTTTAACAGATGAAGCCGAGGACAGGTACGAGTGAGTAATGATAAAGTGGAGGTTTATGTGCGGCCGTGTGCCCGGCCATGGCCGGCCCGGCCAGCAAAAAAGTACACCATAAACAGAACGTTTATGACGGCAAATAAAGGCCGTCGTCTTCCCTGTAGTCCCGTAGTGAATTATTGCTTTATTGCTTGAGAAATATTTCACAAACAGAAAATATTTTATGATTCTCCAGTTAAGAGCGGCCGTATATCATTTTAAGCCATAGATAATAAAATTCGTAAGTCACCAAGCCGGACGAAAGTGCAGAAACGGGAAGCCCTGTGTGACCCGCTTGGATTAAATACGCCGGCAAACCTACATCGGGCTTAGAGACTGAGTAAACACTCGTTCTAGTACTCCGAAGAATAGATGCAAAATGCTAATTTTCAGCTAAAATTATTAATAATAAGATAATAATTAAATACCCACCTAATTTGATCCCACTGGCGTAAAGTAGATATGGGTTTTAGCAATCATCAAAAGTTGATCCACAGTCAATTTCTATTCCAAAAACGATTGGTCAATATTGTTTGAGCAGTTGCCGAAATATACACATACTTATTATATATTATAGTTCAGCATAGTCGCATCGATATGCGACTTTGCTGAACTATAAGCCATTGTACTTTGTAGGTCGGTCGTCCGTCTTTTACAAATAAGCGATTGCGTTCATAAAAAATATTAAATGATTAAAATAATATCGTCGATTTTATTCATAATAGCTTGAAATATTTAAGGCTGAAATATATTTCGGCTATGAAACATTTATTGCTCTATACGGCTATTAATAATATAGGGATGTTTAGCCTTTACCCGTCAAGAATTTCACGTTTCGTCCGACTTAAAACATAAAATTGGAATAGTTAATGCCCAGCGAAATCGTTAACCAACTGAACACTGTAATTGGAAGACATTAAAATAACCAGTTGTTATAGCTGACTGTTAAATGTTTTACTGTGGGCATTAGTCTTTAGTATTTACACATGTGTTACAATGTACCGATAATATTGTACGGTATCGTGCCTACTTATTACAGGTATCGCGGCTCTATTGTCTCTGCCATTGTTTGACCTTTGTCTTTGCTTGGTCAATAGACACGTTGCTAACTTTTTGCTGTAATCTAGATCCGTTCGAAAAAATCGTCGTTTTGAAATACAATGTCAAAACATGTGCTCGCGAGGCAACACTCGTCGCGATTCGGCTCGCTCCGGGAGTGATGTTTTTGAAACAAAAGAAAGTCACCGTTTCCACGTTTCGTTCCCCGAATGTTACAGTATTTACAACAACAAAGTTGTAATTGTTGACTTTTTTTTGTGTATTACTCCTTTCTTGTAAGGTTGAAGGACGTCCTAAGGTGTTGTCGTTAATCGAAAAAGTGCACACATTTACAGAAAAAACTGTGGTGCTCAAACTCATTAGGACGGTTCCGACTCACTGTTTGATGGCTAACATTAATGTTCATTGAAAAATTGCACTCAGGTTTTGCGGACTATCATCATCCATTATCTCGGACGGTTTATCTTGATTTGACAATGTTATAAAGTGCATCGATAAAAACATAATATAACAAGACACATTTGCAGTTGCAAAAACGTAATGAGCTGCAAGTTGTTCTAAATATTGTTTTTAATAAAATAATTATTGTAATAAAAAATACGCCAAGTATTTTGCGTTAAATTCACGTACATAAAAAGTAATTAATATAGTATTTATGATTTACATATAATAATATTGTACCAAATCTTGGTGGTCTCATTTTTCTTGGTGCAACGTCTGTAAAGTCTTCTACAACAGGGATAAGTGCTCTGTTTTTAAGAAAAAACAAAATCAAAGGCACTTTAAGAAAACTGGAATACAAAATGGTAGTTCAGAAAACATCTACACCTAATATAAACCTACATTTAGCATAAAAACGCTAGACCAACGAGCAGCACAGTCGATAAAATTAGAATTTCGCAAAAAGAACAGGGTAACCTCGCCGAGTGCAGTGAGCACTCGTAATATATTAACCGGCCTTGTTGGGGGTTGTTCATGTAATTTTTCAGCGTTGACATTGCAATCGGAAGCGACCGGCGGCGTCTGCCTTTTTGTTTCTGCTGCGGTCGACAGTGTGATGGTTTTCGGAAGCCAGGTCGCCACTCATCGCCATTGGAATATCGACCAATATTTCACTTTTGACTTATTAACGACGTCACAGTTGCAATTCACTTGCCTTTCAGAAATATTTTCGTTGCTTATTTCCTTTTCATTTATTTAGTCGTCAGTATTGGGCGGTGTAACTTTCAGATAAAATAACTGCTAACAATACTTAAAATACATATTGCCTTTTTAGTTAGTTTATTGTGATTAATTAGTTGAAAATAAATGCGTCAATGTTTCTTTGATTGCTTTTCACTTTTCCGTTTTCATACAATGCATGCATTCATTGTACCTAAAATAATTAAAATATGTAATTTACACTCACGTCAGTAGTAAGTACATAATAAATAATTATATGAGTTATTGTTCGATTAGTTCCGAGATAGCCCAAGGGTTTATAAAATTCTTCTTTCAATGCTTTCAGACTTATTAAAACGGCTATATGATTTACTTAAATTGATTTGTCCCTCAAAAGTAGAAATCAAATTTACATCTTAATGTTCGTAGCGATGAAAACGGCGCACTATAAACAAATACTTATATGCACACATGTATATCTATAAAATTGTTCATCTATATAATATAGCACCTAGCTTCACTACTTTATAAATTGTAGCTCTCTACGCCGAATTCCGAAAAAACGTAGCGTTTCAAATCATGATACGTGTCTAAAGTTTGGAAACAATAGATTTTAATCAAAACAGCGTTGACAATTTGCTTTAAAAAAAAAGGAACAGCATAGATTCCTATACCTAACACATTCAAATTCCAGAAAATTTATGAGTGTTTTGAATATGGAGCACCTTAAAGGAGTCAATTTTCAAAAATTGTATGACGTCTATTTCTCAACGTCCACGATGCGTACCATTAATAAAATTATTAGTTATACGCATCTGTGGGAAATATTTACTTTCACGTGTACAATGTATCTGAATATCATTAAATTATTACGCACATGTCCAAAATTCACGTTCATTAATCCGTGAGAACTTATTGTTTAACATGACATGGAATAAGGCTGAATGCCACATATTAACTTGTCTTAGTGCGTATTATATTTCCAATTACCTAGCGTTATTTGTTTTGGTTTAATCAGACACTGTAGTTTTATAACTTCTTGTATGTATTTTTTGTAGATTGTACTTTAAATATTTAGGGAGCATATATTATACGGAATGTCCGGTAATTAATGGATAACCTGGAAATGTCTTATAGTAAAACCGAATTTCCTCCTCACAAAAAGACTTAAACATTATTACAGATTTACTTATATCTATTTAGGTACAATTTAAACTTAGTCTACAATATGTGAGAAGCTGGTGTCTGAGTTAGGCATATAAAAAGCCTGTATTACAGATCACCAGGTCCTCACCCCACGGTAAGCAGGGGCATTAGTAAGTAAGCCATAAAAACAATATTAAGTAAGGAAACGTATGAGAGTAATTAAAAAATATATATTTTTTAATATTTAAAACTTTTTAAACAAGGGTGCCATCCTTGGATTTGTATGTGCATGGGTGTGAGTGTGTGTGTGGGTGTGTGTGTGTGTGTGTGTGTGTGTGTGCGTGTGTGTGTCTGTGTGTGTGAACGAGTGTGTTTGTGTATGTGTGTGAGACTGCTTATATAGGTATGGAAGGGCCTAGTTTCAGTGCAGTAAGTTTTCTGTAAGGTTATAATCTATATTTTGTAACCACTCCATGACTAAAGATTTGTATTTATTTTTAGGTAATGAGTATATTGGTAACAACCGATTTACCTTATTATATAATAATAATGTGTAATACGTAACGGATATTAACGTGATCATGCATAATGTTTATCGTTACGTATATATGTATATATGATGCAACGCAAAAGTTTAAAAGTTATTATTTAGGCATCAATTTTGACTTTTGGTACTCAGTTCAAAAAACATTTTGTACTAACGTAGTTTTCCCTTAAAAAGCATACCAAGCAGTGGAGGAAATTCCGGTGTAGCACCTTGTATTTAGAAATTACCACAATGCTTGCAATGATTACTCGCAATTATGACTTACAGCTACAACACAATTATTATAGGATGTTGGTTTTAAACTCATGCTAGCACATTAATGCTAAAGCTAACCATTACGCTATACAGTCAATACAGTTCAATCTGTCAAGTGAACAATTAAGAGCTTTTATTTTCTCGTTAATGCTGGCCGCTTACTGTCGCCAGATAGCGATAGTTCGTGCATGTTTTGACAGATGGCGCTATGGCTATTTTAAATCTTTTAAGCTGGTCCTATTTATAGCACAGTAACTTAATTTAATTATAGCACAGTTACAGCTTAGTTTTTGGCTATATTGAGGTCACTGACCTCACAATGAGTAATGCGATACTTATGATAATGTGAATTTAGGTATTGTATCTAATGATTATTTTCAAAGATTTATGGCTTTATAACCTCATAGGGGCATGGAGAGGAGTATCATAGGCGTAATTCGCCAGTTAGACTTTAAGTTTCGCGTCATATGAGGCTTATTGTCGTCTACCGGGCACAAAATAATCAGGGAGCTTCTGGGAATTCTTATTATAACTTACTGGACTAACTTATTGGAAATGTCCCGGCTATATAGCCAATTCTATTTGGTATGGCCAACTCATTAAAATGTTTTTGAGATAACCCGATTATAGATGAAAATATTGCAATCGCATTGCACTACAAATATTACCTACTTAAAAGCCCCTTAACGCAAATGTTATCTCGTAAATGTATCAAATCCATAACATTCAAGGACAAAGTGAACAATATAATAATTGCGTTGACTAGGCTAACCAAAATTTTATCAAAATTCTATCATTTTTGCTATGATTCTATAAATTTAAAACATATTGCTTGAATGTCTATATCATTTTATAGAGTTATAAAATTGAATGAAATCATTCTTTATTAGCTTTAATCCTCTCACCATAAGGCTAATATCATTCACAGACTCATGACAGTAAAAAAAAACATTCATAACAGTTTGTTCAAATTAAATTAATCCAGGATTAAGTCTGTAATTGATTTATATGTTGTTATTCTATAAATTATTTATTAAGTGGCGTAGCATAAGCAATTAGCACGCAATATAATTTATATCCTAACGTTTATAATACCAATTTATTTAAAAGCATAAAATTCATCCATTTTACTTCGTAACGTTACAAAGTTTAATATGCATAGCTAGAGTTCATAACTCAATTAAAACGAGTCCATTTTAAATTAGCTTCTTAATAACTCTTTGACCGTTGGCGCTACCTGATTTTTGTTGACAAGCGCGTAGTGAAACTAGAAGTGATCCTCTGTTAATAAATTTAATTTGAATGCTCTAATATTGTTTTTAGTTAGCTATCTATGGTTTAAAAATCACTTACAAGGAGAAATAAATTATAATCAAAGCACAAAATTATTTGAGGTTCATGAATGCGCACACTTTTGACGGTATTCTTAAAAATATATTAAATATTGCCAGACAGGTATGTAGGTAAATCTAAACACTTTTGTGATCTTCGCTAATAACGAGTTTTTGCTAATTATAGAAATTCGCGATTAGTTGCAAATATAAACGCAATCTTCCTACGGGACCAGTGAGTCCTCAAATATGGTGACTCCCTGTTATTTTTATTACAAAGATTTTGTTGTGATTCTTGACTATTCTGATCTAAATGAGTAAAAGCAACAATTGATAAACCTTCAATTGGATACGTATATTATTTGATGCCAGTAACCGTAAGTATGAAAACAAACGGCTGGTTCTATTTTCAAACTACGTTGTGGCCGACTTAAATGATTTTGACATATTTCTTCGAAAATTACTACGTTATTGAACATTTTCTGACAAATTACTTATCAATCTTTTTTATTTAGACATTTAATTGTGGAACAGTAGTTGTGTAAGCGGTCACATTTATACCACTGATCCAACAGTCCATGGCTACCTATTAATTTTACTGCAGGAATGTCTACTATTATTATTCAGACAGCGGGTTTCTAATCAAGAATGTGGTATTGCAATAAAATATAATGTTATCTGTAGTGTTTTGCTTTAAAGCCGTCATATGAAATATAATGTTTATTTACAATAATTACTTAATAATAATACCAGACCTGTATTAAATATAATTGGGCACCGGCCTCGTTTCAGTGTGAGAATGGTTAGGCCACAGTCCACCACGCTGGCCCAGTGCGGGTTGGCAGACTTCACATATCTTCGAGAATTCTATGGAGAACGACATACAGGTTTCCTCACGATGTTCTTTACCGTTAAAGCGCGCGATAATTAAATATTTAATACGCACATAACTTCGAAAAGTCAGAGATGCGCGCCTTGGGATCAATCTCAAGACCTCTGCGTGGCAGTCCAACGGTTTCCCAATAGGCTGTCGCTGCTTCTACTGCTTATCCCTAAAACAAACATAATTATATGGTCTGACCTCTATATAGCCGAAAGGGTAGGCAGAGATGTATTACACCCACTTATCACCAGTACCTACAGCTGTAGTTCTAGGTGTCATGTAGTGATTTTCCGCACCCCGTGCTGCTACCGAGAATTTCTTGACAGGCAACCTCAAAAACACGTTGCTCGACTCGAACCGAGACCACATTATGAATTGTTTTATTTTTTGAAATGACTACTATCCCACTATGAATAATTCTTGTGTCGCGGAAAACATTACAAACATTCAAACAATAGACACAAAGAACACACAGACTAGAAACAACTATTTGTGGATTATACAAATTTTTGTCTCGTGTGGGGATTGAACCCACAACACTCGGCACGGCGGCAGTGGCGAGGCGATCACTTAAAACATTATGCCATCCGTGTAGTCCTCATTAACAGCAATCGCAAGCAACCGCTGCGCTACCGAGGTCTCTAAAACAAGGTATCTGAGTCGTCAGCATTCGAGTCAAAATACAGTTTAGTCTATGCTGCCAATTGGCGCACGGGATTAGAATTACTGTTTGTCCCTTCATACGATTTATAGTTGCAACGAGATTGGATATTCATTCTTTGTGTCCTAAGATTCAATGGATTTTTTGCTCCCTGTGACACGTACACATGTTGCTACGGTGAATATTGTCAAATAGATAAATAATGAAAAGTCTAATGACAATATTGTGTTTATATCATTCGTATAATATATTATCGTATGTATGATAACATAATTTATATCGCCAAAGGGTTAACTAAAATGCTAGAAGTAAGTAAAAGAATTACACCTCCAGCTCACAATTTTCTTAAAGTTTAGGTTCTACGACGGGCGCATCGTTACGTTTTACCAACGTTTGCAAAGATGAGATGAAAGAAAAGAAATTAAAGAAGTAGATATGTGAGCCTCTAGAACTTTTACTTACTAGGTGAAACGCAATAAGTGATAATACTTTTCTGTAATTGGCTACAGGGGCTCTTTCAGTACGCGATAGATCTTCGTCTAAAAAACTTGTAACAGCAGCGATTACGAGAACTGTGGCTTGTCCAGAATAAATAATGAAAAATCGTACATAATGTGTTTTGAGTCGACACCGCGGCTGGCAATTAGCTCTGCCATCCATCACGCCGCCACGATTAGTTCCCTGCCAGAGTTAGTATTGTACGTAACGGGTTAGAGGTAATCTAGCTTCAATTGTCATGTTTGTCGCTAACTCGTATTTTATTACCTGCGATGGAAAATTGATGGAAAAGGTCTTTGACGTTACATTAAACTTGGAATAAGATTAAGTTTAAAACCTGTGATAATAGGACTTTACTATGTATACTTTGTTTTGGCTGTTTAACCAATCTGTATGTCGAGTTCCAACTGTGAATAACGCCAGACTTTTACATACAATTTAATACTAATCCTCGGTCTTCCTTTATGAGTTTTGTTTATCAATGTGGAGCCTAGAACTCCTTAGCTCTAGCGAACATTGGTCTTATACGCAGATATAGCTAGTCCATTGATTCCTTGTCGGATAAACGCATACGCTAGGAATACGGATCCAATTAAAAATAATAATATTTTATACGACGTGTAATCCTGTCAAGAGACAATTAAAATAGTGCAAGTATAATATGAAGATTTCATAATTTTACATTCCTCGGCAAGTTTTCATTTTACTTTCATTACTTGGCACTTTAGCAATGACGCTGTGACCAATTAAATCACTATCCTATCCATAACAACTTATAATAATTAAGTAATTTGACTAAAGTTCTTATCTTATAGATTTAAAATCAAAATTTCTAACATTAAATTCACAAAATCATTAACACAATTATAATTTTAATTTTCCGTGTATAATAAAACGAGAAAAATAAACAATTTTAATAACCGTTGCTGGTAAACAGCAATGTGAGCATAAGGCCGGGCGATGACGTAACGTAAAAAAGTATTTACGGCTAATTAAATGTGCCCACGCCGCGTGGCGCAACGACACGCCTACGGGCCTCGCGGACCCACAGACCATTCATTAGAGAAAGGATTAGATTATATTGTTATCTCAACTTGCATCTAGAATACTCACAACCCTATTTTGCAATCGAGTATAACTTTAATCCAGATGAAGTGATGAAGATCTTTCTTTGATTTTATGTTGTTTATCGTGGGGTCTATCTATTGGACTACCGACATGAATACATTCACAAAACAAGCATTCTAGCTTAGCTAGAGGAGTTAACCATATACTAGTGATTTGTAACCCAAATTATGTTATAACTTTAAATTAAAAAAAATACTATAATCTTTAAACTTAGTGCAGAATTTTCAGTTCACTGACCGTCTTGAATTATCGTCAGAATATTTTGAGTCTCATGTAAATTTAGTTAAGCTGTATGGAAAAGTGGAAGAATGGATGTTCTAAAACATATTGGAATTTTCAAACGTATGTTTTTTTGTTTTTGTCAAGAAATAACTGCAACGAGCTGATTGAAATGCTCATGTCGACTCTCATAGATTTTCACCAGTCTCAACGTGTTTACGAGACCATCGAGTACGATACTACTCTTCTTCTAGACTCTGTGTTGCTATTGAGAGGCATGAAACCCGAGTTCGTAATGGTTATCCTGGTTATTCAAGATTACTAAGAAACAAGGTGGGTGTTACCCATCTTCTAGACTCTGTGCTACTATTCTAATCAATATATCATCACACGATCGTCATTTGCGCAACCGCTCACACTTAATCAACGTAGCAGTCATCAATTCGATTGGACGGCAAAGAACACTCTCGAATACGTCCTGTCAATTACAAAATTCGATGTTTACCATCTCAATGCAGTGTCAAATGAGGGAGATCGCATTCATTTGAATAACCTTTTCTGATAGCTCTTTTAATTGAGATGTATCAAAGAGGATGGTTTAGCAACCTATCATTGTCATTGTATGAGATGTTTTGACCTTTGATTTCAGTAGTATAGATGCGTGCTTTCATAAAGGTTAGCTTTCATTCGGTTGGTGTCGAATTACGGTCGATTTATTTTGTATTGAATCAAACTACCTTTGCATGTGATGTGCATGGGAAATATTTTAGCTTCATACGTTACGAACGGTTAAGCAGAAGAGTATAACACACCCATATTTCCTCGGCTATGGTTTTATTTCTTACGTAATATGGAGCGAGCTTATAACTGTTTAGCGAGCCAGGCTCCAGGCTCCGTGCAGCTGTGCGAATAGCCATTAACACTTTGCCTGACCTGGGATCCAAACACCAGTCCCTATGCACAGCCGTCTTATTTACTATTGGTGCACCACCAATGTTTATACAAAGTGGCGCAAATGTTAGCACATTAATTGATACCACATATACTACATGGTATTCTTTGACGATTTACAAATTATGAACCAAATGTATTCAGTAATTTAGCCACAGGGTTTTCCTTGTTTTTATTATTTAGAACATCATGTGTAATGCAGAGATAAATGTCGAAGACCTCAAGCAGCGATATTAAAACAAAACAAACAAACGAAAAAAAACACATAAAGAAACAAAAAAGAAATAAGGTCCATAATCTTGACGAAAAGAAATAGGTTAGTGTGTGCTTATTACAATGGTGTTTCAATTTGTGTCTAATTTTATATTAATTATATTTTTCACAAAATAATTTCTTAATTTTTGCGAAAGTTGGTTTTTTGTTTATGTTAACCGTCTTTTTTTTTTTTTTTTTTTTTTTTTTTTTACGTGGGGAAATGCGCCTGATGCATACCCTCTCGCCACAAGGGGAGGCGAGAGGGTTATGTCCGGCTCTCCCGTACTTCGGGCCTACGGACCAAAACCCCACGGTGTGCACGCTCGCTGCCTTGTATAGTGGATGGGCCGCTGGCAACAATTACTACCTCAGCGACCCATCCAGCAGTCTACAGCTCCTCGGCGACGCCCCGGCACTACATAGGGCGTCGGACCGACTCAATGGCTGGCGGACGGGAGATCCCCGTTCTCCCGCCCGCAGCCTTCATTATGGCGGCATAAGGCGCGCGTAAGCGCGCCTGCGCCGCCCGGTTCGCCGGCGACGGCCCGGATCCGCAAGGATACTTTCTTCACGGATCCGCTCCGCCGCCTCCTTCTGCGAGATGACGTCCTCGCAGAAGGACGCGACCGCTGCCCACTTCCTCTCGCTGTCGACCATGGCTTTGATCACGGCCGGCAGCGAGAGATCTTCACCCACTACCTCAATGAGTTCACGGCGCTGCACCGCCCAAGCAGGACATTGCTCGAGCGTGTGCTGCGCCGTGTCCTCCTCACAGTCGCAGTGGTGGCAGACGGGACTCGGTTCCCTCCTAGCGACCGTGTGCAGGTATTTGCCAAAGCAACCGTGCCCTGACAACACCTGCACTAGCCGGAAGGAAAGGGTCCCATGCTGCCGCCCTGCCCACCGCTCCAATACCGGCTGGAGGGCCCCAACGGTTCTGAAACCGGCCAGGGGCGCCTCCAGCCGCGCCTTCCACTTTAAAATCATGCCCTGATATCAACTAGCTTAAGTCAGTATATCATTTAAGTTAATAAGTTTTGCGCCTCTTTGTATAGTTCTAATTTCAAGTAAGCAATGGTATAAAAAAGTTCTGCAATGTTTCTCTCAGGATTCCATAGCCTTTCTAGTCAGTCAAGTTAAAGATATCCTTCGTACGTATTATAAATACAATGAATTCGTAAGGTAAGATAGTATTATAATAACATCTACTCCTATATGTATAATCTCGTACAGCCTTGAAAACTCACAAGTGCTCAATGTCTAAACATTTAACACAAGTAGACCAGCGCTACCTAGTATTGCACTAGGTAGCGCTGGTCTATCTGCTTATTTATCTGCTGACAACTTAGTTGCATAAAATGCAAATATTCAAAGATCTTGCGACGTCATCTCTGGTCCTTACGCCGCTGGCAGGAATGATTTTATAGGTTAAGATAACTATCAAAAGAGCCGAATGTATTTTAGCCATTTCATACATACATACATACATAAATTCACGCCTGTTTCCCAGAGGGGTAGGCAGAGACATAGTCATTTCAGCGATCTACAAATATTATGTCAGAAGATTAAGCCTGCTACTGAATCTCCAAAGATTTTCCTAGATGTTAACCACGAAAAATATCACTGATTTACTCTAAGCAAAAACAAGTTCGTCAAAATATTATATTTAATAATATAATTTATAGCTGCCATCAGCGTCGTGAAAAATGGTGTACAGAAACAGGGTAAACGAGATGAATGTCAGTCACATAACAAACTATTGTGTTCGCAACGTTTACTATCGAAGCCAGAATAGCATAGTCAATATATAAAGCCAGAATAGTGTAGTCAGTGAATGATTTACATATCTTGGCTTTTGCCAGTGACACAAATAATTACTCGGTGACCTTATAATTCTGTCACTCAGGCTATTAAGTCAAGCTTTTTCTGGCAGCCTGGAAACGTTGACACGAGGTTGGAAAACAAAGAGACATTGCAGCTGCATAAGATTTATAAATAAGCAAACAGTAACAGACTTTTTTAATAGTTAAAACAAACATCCTATTATCAAAAAATCGCAATTTCCATGAACGTAGTGATTTCTGTGCGTGCGCGTAACGAGTACCCGTCGACACCTACCGATAGCATCGCTATGACTGGCTGGAAATTATTCCGAATCGTAATTACGACGATTATTCACGGCGGGCCGGGGGCGGCGGCCATTTTTCAACAGTCACCGTTCTTAATTATGAGCCGAGCTGGACGCCTGTCGAAGCTTTGAGTCGCGCCGTCACCTCGGGCCGACTTCGCGCCGTGCGTATGACGGTATCTTGTCAGTCGGTCGACTGAAGGATTTGTAGGAGCTGTGGCTGTTGGTGGATACTTGCGACGGAGTCACGACTTAGTCCAATATTGTGTAAGATTTGTGACTATCTATAGTGTTTCGTAAACTGCACTACACGTGATAACAGACATATTATGACATGCTTATTTTGGGATTTTTTACGCTAGAGTAGTTACCTCTTCAATAATAAGCGCTGCTACGAAACGTGCTATAAACGATTAGTATGTGATAGTATCTTCGTATCTTTAACAAATAACTTAAAGTGAATGATAATAATATAAAAAAATACTTGTTGTACGTTCTATAATTACAAAAAGATCCGTTTGTTAGTGGATATTGACACTAATATTAATACCTAATTGTTTTAAATAATGTATTTTTTTGTTTTATGTTTTGTAGGGCAGTTAGGCCCAAGGGCAAATATTCAAGACTTTAATGAATATATTTTTTATATCGTGAGTATCATAAAACTGTTCGATATTATATCTGCCGAAAGTCAAACAAATTAAAGCCTCTCGAATACCATTTAATTTACTATAGACTTTAAATAAACAAAAATTACTTGACTTGACGTTTTTGAACCAAACAAATAGTGGTGTGGCGCTCGACATCAAAGCGAGTACTTCAATAATAGCAGTCGAACGTTACTTGATGCGAGAGCTCGACTATGGCTCGACTAGTGTTTATTTATCGTTTTGGACGGCTTAGAGAAGACAGATGGAATGTTGTGTTTTTTACTCCGCGATGAGGTGTAAAGTAGAAATAATCTTTTTTATTTCTAATGCAGTATGTAAACAAAGTTCCACTGCTGTTAATTTCATGACGTATGCCTGCCAGGTTCTTCGGAGGCTTTTTGTCGTGCTTGCTTAACGACAGTCGTAACTGGTTGCGATTTTTTGTCGACTGTTTGGTTGTTTATGTATTAGTTATTCCCATATTGTGTCTTTTGAAAATTGAGATTGCGTTTCTAAGGAATAAGCTGTTATTTTCACCTCGGAGAACGGTATTCTTATTAAAAGTAGGATAAGAGAATGATTAAAAGTACTACAGTGCGAGCTCGTGGAACGACTTCTAGATAATAATTGAAATCGCTGTCTGGTCACGACCATAGCGAGTACAATCGACGACAAAGTGCTTTAGAAGCTTTCTTGGAGTTACGTGAATTACGTTAACGTTGAATAATATGTATTATTTAAAAGGACCTTGGTTTATTTTTCTACTATTCTTAGTATAGATTATAAACAGACATTGACCTTCATTTGTAATTTCATTATTTTATAGTCTGTCTTAGGAGTTTACTTCCTGACATAAAATAATGGAACTACAAGATGAACAGAGGGTGGCTGAAGATGCTATTCATTGTTAAAGGTCCTCATGAAGTGGAACTAATGTATCCCTTAAATAAGCCTGTTAATAAGGCCTACAAATAAATTATGGGTGATGTGTCTTTTCTAAACGACGTAATAGTAAGATGGTTTTCGGAATATGGTGTTCGCCGAACAAAACAATATTGGAATGGAGTAAAAAAATAAGTAAGTATAAAAATTACTTATCTTTAATATAATAATTTGTTTTGTAACTCAAACAATTAACGTTGTGGAACCTTGAATAAATAAAAGCAAAAGAGACTACCTACAAGCGGCTAGTTTATACAATTTTTGAATATTATTCAGGTAAATAAGCATTTTATGGTATATTATCTAATGCGTATTAAAATTTCAGTTCATATATTAGGTACTCTTTCAGACCAACGTTTATTATTTTAATCGAGTGCTCATATCATAACAAGTGTTGCTAACACAAACATAATTAAGACTTCACATCTAAATCAGCAGAAATCTGGCAACCTTACTATTGACGCAGTAGGAGTATAGTTTTAACCGTCACATAATCGTGTCGTGCTCGACAGTATCGGCCAGTCCGGGCGTGCTGACGCCAGCGAGTCTAATCGCCGTTTATTGGAGAAAACCGATTACTGGCAACGCCACGGCCGAAACCGTTTCGACATGTCACTGCTACACCGATTGGTGTACAACGGTCCAACGTATTTTGACACGAGGCAGATAACTTTTGGGTTATAAGGGGAGTCTAAACCGTTATCTATTTTATACCCAAGATTGTGCCCGCCTTTTGTGTAGGCTGTTAACTTGAAACGAAGAAGAAGCCTGGTTTTCTATTTTTCGTTTTGGAAAATTAATTTGGTTAGAAGATGGAAACGAAAGCATTGTGCGACATTGCGCGACAGTGGAGGAAGAATGATTAAAACTTCATGTAACGATAAACAGTTGTTTTAAAATTATGATGTCATTTTTAATGCAATTATATTATAAAGAAACAGTAACATATACCAAACTGATGGTTAAAGAACTATTCCAAACTATAAACTACATTTAGTTCTGTACGAGAGGAAGGCTTACACACATAAAAAAGTAGATTTTTACATGCTAAGTACAGGAATGGCTCTGTGCATGCTGGTAATTGACATAGATAGTTAGGCTTTTGGACATAACTACAAGAATTATATATAACTAATTACGTTGAGTTGCACATAAAGCGTAAAGCGACCAATATCAACCGACAATTCTTAAATGTAACAATAATCAAATAAGAATAAACGAACGAATTCGACGTCCTTATAAAGTGTATCTATAATAATATGATTACTGTAATTTAGTAGTGCCTGTGATATCGTGTTCTCGAAAATATAAAATACACACAAGTATAAAGATATACAACTACTACAGCTTTAATTTTTTTTCTGTGTATATGTTTGACATTACCCTAAATTATATATTTCAATCCCAGAGTAAATCATTATACCTATTCCATTATGATTTTTTCTGAACCGGCTTTAGTACTTGGTTTTAAAAGGGTAAGTACATTTGGTGCGTCTATTTTTGTTGGCTGTACGTTTAGTATAGTATTGTGGTACTATCTACGGCACGTGTAAAGAGGTTTGCTGTTGCTAGCCGCCTACCAGTTTTGTGAACCGGCACGTTTTCTTCACTTTACTCTTACCGAATTCCCTGTTTGTATATACATAAAGTCACTGTACAGGCAAGTAACCTGGGACCGTGCTTCTATGTCAGTTTTTAATCTGTTTCTTGTGTGTTTTGTCTGCTAAGACACAGTTTATTTCAGGGAGAGTGTGTAGTGGTGCCTCGTTCTTGCGTGTGCTATCACCATGCAATAAAACATGTTGGTGCAGTCCCGTATCCTTATGCTAACAGTACATCATTTCAGCTCGGTAAAACCTCCACCCTATTTTTAATAGACAGCGCCCACGCTAGGAATTATTGCTGTGTCGCGGACGACTTTACAAACATTCAAACAACACATTTGTGGATTACCCAATTTTTGTCCTGCATAGGGATCGAACCCAAATACTTGTCCCAATGGAATTGGCAAGATAACAAGTTAAGCACTACGCCATCCATGAAGGAACAACTTAGATTATTTAACTCACTGTAGGATGGCAAAAAATTTCCGTGAGTCCGCTCTGGGTTTGAGCGAACAGGAAAACGAGAGAGAAATGATCTATTAGCCATTGGTATAAAATTAATTTGTCTATTCGTATATAGACATATGTATTTACAAATTGACATATTACATGCTGGGATCGATCATCATGTATTATAATGATTCTTCTAATTTGTAGTCGTGTACGAAATTATTTTGCTGTTCTGTGGATGGATGAATGCATTGAGTATTGCGGGTTCAATCATCGCATAGGACAAAAATATTGTCTAGGGAATTAGTTTAAGTCCATTATGTAAAGCCTGACGGCAATATTACACTGCATACGAGTTTCAATTATATACATATTTAGAATGACGCGGATTTTCACTTGCTGCAATTCTGACATATTTAAGAATCATTCAACAGTCTTGCTTTAACGCGAGTTAAGGTACACTTGCCCTTATAAATAGTGTCCTAAATTATAAATAACTTTCCGCCGCTTTTTATTCTAAAATATTATATACTCATAGTTTGTTTTACTGCCCAATCAAACAAGGAAACTAACGCTCCAATCACATAAAAAGGATTACAAACAAAATGATTACTAGTTATGGTGTCAAATTGAAATAGCAATCAATTAGATAAATGTATTTTAGTATTATTTATACTCGCTAGTGGAACTTATTATTAGAGGAACATAGTTGGTACCTGGTAGGGCGGCCGCGGTCGCGCAACTTGCGAGTCACGGAGGGCGCTTTCGGGTAAAAACTACAAAAAGTAAATTATATTGATGGAATCGAGCTCGTTTGATTGATGATGAGTGAGCATTTTTTAATTTATTTCGAGTATTCGACCGCACCGTTTGTTAAGGTCACATCGCATAAAGCCAGCTTGTGAACGCTCTACGTGTTTGAAGGTTCCTTATAAAATATATGAAACCAATTAATTATGCTTTCAATTTACGATGTTTCTTTGCGATGTACCAGTAATATCTCAAGGTTTACTAAGATGTAAATGTTATTAGTTGCGTTGATAAAATATTATATGGCACCTTGATTGTCTTTTCGGTCCAGACGTATAAATATTGCTATTCCAATAACCAATCTTGAAGTTCTAGACTTTATTTCCACTGTAGTCATATAATGCAGCGTATGCATGACAACGCCTTATGCCCGAAAAGCAAGTAAAGCGGTTAGTCTGCGACATTTATGACGCTTAATTTAGGAGTTCATTCAGTATCTCGATTAAGAGGTAGTCCGGTAAGCGAAGAAATAGGCCTTAGGGATTCTTCCTAAAAACTTTGACTCTTTCACGGTAAGCTTGACCCACACAAGAAAATGTGGTGTGCAGTAGAGACTTAGGAGAAGGACAATTCAAAAGATCATGCTGACATAGGCCTGGTATATATTTCTACAGAACCATAAATATATAAAAACAGTGTGTCTGTCAGACGGTCCCGCGGTTTTTTCTTGTCGGAATTTTGACTAAGGTGTCTATTAATATTAATTGACGTTTGTGAAATTTAGTTTCTGGCGTACGCAGAACAATGACTGTGCAATGTTGTCGGCCGGTTTTATAACGTTCTAAGTTTTCTCTAACAAATTGTTATTTAACTAGCCGATGTAGTATTAATTATTTGGTGTTTCTCTCTGACTATTTTTAGTTAATTTAGTTTTTTTAAATAGTAGTGATAGCAGAGTTGGGAGACCGTTGGACTGTCACGCAGCTCTGAAATTGCGAAGTAATGTGCGCATTACATTGTTAATTATCACTTCTTTAACAGTGGAAGAAGTAATTGAGAGGAAAGGCGTGTCTGAAAGTTCACCATAATATTGTCAAAAATGTGTGAAGTCAACGCTAATCTCTACTGGGCAAGTACGATGGGCGGTAGCCTAAATTTTCTCAAATTGAGAAGAGACCTGTGTAAGTGTTGCATTTGAGCAGTTTATAAGCAGAGTGATATTGTATTATTATTTTATTGAAAGTACTACGCGTGTTATTGTTGAAATCTTGAATACTTAACATATTGATAAAGAAAACAAAAATACTGGGATAGGATCTCGTATCATAGACAGTAATTCCATTTGTAGCTGTAGCAGATCAGAATATAGATAATCAGAATCACGCCTAAACAATTAAATGGATCCAAATGAAACTTGGCACACAGATAAACCTAAAAACTAGATTAATACAATAAATACTCTTTATACATTCCCGTGGGTCTCACGTGGGCAAAGACGCTGACCGAAAATAGTTTTACATTTTAGAAAGGTCAGTCTTAGCAGGCTCGTTTAAACCTAAGATTTTGTGGCAACTGGAGCAGCCCGACTCGTGAAGTACTTTATATTATATTCTTAAAGTAACTAAAGGTAAAGATTCTTAAACAGGCAGTGTGCTCTCGATAGAGGATTAGTCAACTCTGTGCTTTACGCTATTACCACAATAACACTTTTCTTGAAGAGGCAACGTGCGAATGATTCCTCTGTAACAAGTGTTCATAATATACCATGAGGCCGACCGTATGCTTAAACAAATTCTGTAATTAATAGTATATTCAGTACTAGTATAAAACTATGTAGCATTAATACTGTCTTACATTTACTCTAATGTTAAACTACTTAGTGTCTCCCGGTGACCAAGGCTGCTGTTTAGACATCGAAAGATTAAGGAAAGTGTAAATATAATTAAATAACATTTTCTAAGTAAAATTCTTTACGCCACTGATTTCGGTAAATCAATATTATTGTGGTAAACAAAATATATCGTTATATACAATATCTCGATATCAAATGTAGGGCGGCAGCTAACCAGGTGAGAGCACCTAGTTCATTTAGAGCCTCCTTGCTTAGTGTTGGAGAAACATAATCGAAATGTATCGATAATCGAAAAATGTAATCAAAAATCTCAACACAATATAATGATGTGTGTTTAAAACAAACTAGCTGAAAGTACACCTGTTGTTACATATTCTGTGCTACACTTATTTGTATTTAGTCCACAGCTGAGCAAACCGACGTCATTTGGAGGACACTATCATGTTTGTTGGGAATTTTAATAACAATCTGCACGTATTCGATAATCGAACGTATTGGCGAAGATAAGTATGTGAATCGGATTTGCAAATTAAAATGAATTATAGTAAAATTAGATAGTAATATTAAGGCGGCCTCGATGGCGTAGTGGTTAGTGTAACCGACTGCCACGTCTGAGGCCGCGGGTTCGATTCCCGCACAAGTCATACATTTGTGCGCATGGACATGAATATATATATATATATATATATAATATGAACATGTCTTGGTCTGGGTGTTTCTATGTATAATATGTACGTACTTACAAAAATAAAGAATATATTTATGTTTATCCATTGTCTAGTACCTACCCATAGTACAAGTTCTGCTTAATTTGAGCTAGATGGTGTTTTGTGTATGTAATAGAAAGATATATATTTTTTAAAAGTTCGTCTGATTTGTAGTGTCAATATTAAAAACGAGAAAGTAACTTTGTATTCTGTTCCTTACGCTTTATGGCAAGTTAGTTTAGCCAAACTAGTATCTAGTGTGATATTTATAAGACAAACTAGATATTCTATCTTATATAGTCTTTGGGCCGAGCCTACTGCTGTTACTAAGAATTTTATGAGAGACAAGCCGAATAATACTTGGCGTGACCCGGAAAACCGAGACTTCATGCATAACAGTCACATCACTATAGCTGTGCTATTTTTTACATTATATCTTTATTATTAAACCTGTCCGCATATTATCGGAGACAATCCTTTAACACGAAAGTAGTTTTAAAAGAAAATTGCTTGGCACATTGTGACAAATCAAATAACATGCCACCCATAATAGACTAACGGTTAACAGTCAAGCAAACGAACTCGTCGTCAAGAAAATGCAATCATTAATCCAACTGTTTCCGCACGCAAAAAACCGGCTTATTTCATTTGTTGCAAATCAAAAATGGCTACTGACAATAGTTTCCAAATCAAATGTAACAGAATAATAGCATGATAAATGTTGACACTTAACTGATAAAAAGTGTCTTGTTTATTTGACCCTTGGATTCACACAAGTGTGTGTCCGTGGAAGTAATGTCCTGCGAATCCTGTTAATTCGATATATAGGACAAGACATTATATCGAACAACAATGGCGATTAACCAGCCGTTTGTCAGTTACTACACTAGTTTTGACTTCAATAGTACTGGTTACGATTTATCTATGAGTCTAGTATCGTAAACTGGTTTAGTTTTTGTACTGAACTTGCGTCAGGCAAGTCGGCTTGTGAGCTGTGAATAATTGTGTTGGATTGTTGTTTATGAAATGGTAATTGTTTTAATCTATTATGGCTTAGGCAATTGGCAGTCTAATCTAGTTAGCCAGTAAACACTTGGATGGACATGAAATGTTCGAAGTCAAAGGCCAACTGTACATATGATGTAAGACTGCCTCGGTGGTGCAGCGGTAGTATATGTGACTATAGTGCGGGTTCGATTTCCGAGTTGGTAAACCGGTAATTGGGTTTTTCTGTCAAGATATTCTAGGTAGCTGCGTGGAATTTGCTAATGTGCCCGGCAAAGGTAAAACCATATTACTTAGGATGCTATAGCTGCCGACATGTGAGTGTAACGTATTAGTATAATAGTCTATTAATACAAGTATTTAAGAAAGTGAGGTAAAATTATGATTAATATATTAAAATTAATAATTAAATGATTAAGGTATTACGCTTTATACTGTCGATCTAAATCCACTTCTAATACAGCCATTTAATTTAGCTGCAAGGTTTACCTAGAATATTATATCCTCCAGACCGAATTTCGGTCACCGCGGCGGAGAAGACATTATAATCGACAAATGTGTCTGCGTACACAAATGCACTCACTATTCCCTAACTCTCATATTTCGATGGGATGGCCATGGAAGTTGACCAACTTCCTATCTCAGGCCTGCTTTTGAGATTTCTTGGCAGAAAACTCAAGGATGAACTATATAAAAAAAAAAAGCTAGTAATATATACACATATATATTAAATAAATCTTCGTTTTGCTATTAGAAAGTTTTTCTTTCCTCTGGGATCGTGTGTTATGAGTTTATGAGATTATTATGATATAAGCGTATCCCTGAGAAAACCAAGTCATTCTACCCTCTCCTTTCCTAACCAGAACAATACGCGCTGGGCTTACGTGTCACCCTTACAAGATAAAGCCGATTAGAGCGCGTACCAAATTTGGCTCCTCATATCTTTACCGAAAAATTTAATGAAGACATGGTGTGGTAGGCTTTGCGCCTGTACTACACAAAAGCACTTACCATCAGGCGGAGTGTAGAGGAGTGTTGTTTTGACTGGCAACAATAAAAACACTGCTATGTTTTAAACTTACAGTCTCCACTTACAGTCGGTATCATCATCTTCACAAAATCACGAATGACGAAATATGTTTTTGAAATTAATTATGTATTTCTGTTATTACGAACTTTAATGATACACAATGAGTCGGCAAGTTCTACAAATCGCCGTGAAATACAAAAAATGGCGTCTAATGCCTTCGTATTATCTGCAGTATCATAATATTTACTTTTAAAAATTACTAATGTATGGCTTATGTAAAAACAAGTTTTAATTTGTTTACTTGACTTTGAATTTATAATAAATTTCCTAAAGAAATTATAGAGGCAAACAAAATAAATATATTTATTAATAAAATAAAACTAAACAATAAACATTTAGTGAAATTTATTTCTTTAACGTTTTAAACATAAATTGTATTTAAAGATAACATTATTCATATAATATATACATATAAATATAAACATAAGTACACATAAATATATGTAGATACATTATATTTTATGTACTTAAATAAAATTATTTTAATTGCTATGTAGCCCTCTTCCTCTCTCCTATCTTTATATAACATTATGGAATGCAATAAAATATTGAGTATTGAGTACTTAGACCAAAAGATTAGGCTCATGGATGTAAGTCCTTGCAGCCAAGCCAGCTTTAAATTACAGTTCTATCGGCTCAATATTAGAATGGAAAAACAAAAGTTAAAATGTGCATGTGACAGAGAGGTATGATTATATTTTAAGCATTTATTAAAATAGCTATACTCAGGATAGAGTAAATTACGTCAAAACAGATATTTTGAATTTAAACGTTTCATAAATACAGTAGTTTTGTGAATATTTAAAATTATCTCCTTTGTATATTATATATTTATTTACACCGTTTTAAAACTACAATGAAGTCGTGTCTGTAGATAGGACAGCAGGCAATGTCTATAAGGTAAAAACCTCAATAAATGAGATTAATAACTTAATTAATTAGTGCGACAAATACGGTCATAGCTTTTTGTTGCGTGCTGTATATTGCTTGATTTGAACTTTGTATCGTTATCAAAAACATCAGATGACCGTTTTAAAGGTGACCCTCATTAGTTAATATTTACGTTTACTGATTGACTGAGGAGCTTGTTAGAACTAAAATCCATCATACCTAATATAGGATTAAGAACAAGAAAATAATAAACCACAATATGAAACACTACATCGTACACTTGAGTTCATATCCATTAGAGATGTTGCCATTCGTACAGTTGCTAAGCAATTTCATATCGCAATTACCAAGAAATCCGAATTCACTTTTAATTCCTAAGAATGATCAACAGAATTTATGATGCAAACAAAATCAAAAACTCGAATAGTATCCCTAAAAAATTGTACGGTACGAGAGCGAAAGTCGTAATTTGCATATAACAATGCAACACCTGTTCGTTGGCGCTGGCATGTGGGCGCTTGTGTCCTCACAATGGTTCTCATTCAGAATAACAGTTGCAGTGTAAATGAACCTTTTTTATCATTATGAATCGTCAAGGTCACCTCCTTTATGTGCCATCATATGGTCGCCTATTGTGTCGCACGATGCTTTAAAATGATAAATTTTAATTATCGAACGATATCCTAGTGGTACCAAAGAAAAGTTTGGAAATATTACGTAAATTTGCTACGTCATTACGCTACTGAAGTTTGTATAAACAATAAGAAAGTAGGCACAAGTAAAGCCATAAAAATATGCTGTCGTATCTACTGTTTAAGAGATATTTCACAAAACATAACAGTTTGTTTTTAACGAGCCAGTAAAAGTTGTTTAATCAAAGTACGACATGTTATTACACCGATAGGCTATGTAAAACTTAGTCCAAGCCGACTCGAAGTTCCCAAGAACTTAAGATTACATGAAAGCTGACATATTATGCTGTATTACCGTGGTAACATAATATAACGCGGCTGCCTTCGGAAATTCCCAACACGTCTAAGTTTAGTGCGAGTTCTTCAATTGAAAAGCGAGCAAACTATACGCGTTATAAGTTGGGGCATGAGTTATCAGCTCATCTACAACCTGAACAGCGATTAGCAAGTTAAACAAGCCGCTACATGATATAACACACCCGTTATCTTTACATCTGCCCGTATATATTATACCACGTGTTTTTGATATGAATCTAAAGGAGTAAGTCTATTCACTTCAAGAATTTACGAGCCTAAACATTTTCCACGGACGTAATAAAAGAATTCGCTGAATGACAAGTGATCAATTGTGTTATTTTCGCGAATGAATGGGTTTTAATGGTGAAGGGTGACCGGTTCGATGTTGAATGGACGGGGTTATTAAATTACAATAATTTTGGCGAGGAAGCGGCTGTGCGTGTCCGCGGGCAAGGGTTAGGGATGACCAACGGTCGCTGAAGATGTTATGTGACGATGTCGTTGACAATAGCTCCTTGTCTGACTAGTGGAAGCATAATGGCCTAATGTAACTCAGTAGGAAATGTTCCTGTGGGTACTGATATTACACTGTTTTGATAATGGATAATCAATGGCAATTCGATATATAGGTTGACGCTACATATATCTCGTCCTACTTCTCGATTGAAGTCCTACTTTATTCGATTACCCTTTGCTCTACTTTGCATTCTATTGTATCATTAATCTGAATGACAATAGTTATATTGAAATGTCATAAGTTATCTCTTGTCACTTGGTGGTAGACGGGTAAGCAGCCTACCTGATGATAAGCGGTAACTCGGTCTTGGAGGTGGCTCTGCTTTTTTGGTACCTACAGCTTTTTCAAGGCAACACATCCAAACCGATATTTACCGTAAACCAGATGGGTACTAAAAAGCACATCGATGCTAAAAATAAATCTTGTGTTGCTACCTAAGATGAAGGTTAAGAATAGACAGATATTAAGAAAAAGGAAATAACGGGTAACTGGAACTCTTACTCACCAAAAGCAACGTGACAGTGGGGAAGTTTTACTTCTTTAGTAGCGTTAGCCTATGCCCCTGGACTCAACCTGCAACCAGCAAGGGTACTACTGAAAAGTTAGGAAGACTATAACTCCCATGTAGGCCGTAGTTTGCTCTCTGTACTGAGCCCAATAGTTATATGGAGACATCCTTTCTTTTAGTAATATTTTTTATATTAAGCAAGCTGGTTAGTTCTTGTGACACGGTTGATGTGGTATAACTATGCATGAAACACATGTAACTTTATCACTGAATGAATATCATTAAAATCTATAGTCAGAAGTGTTTCCGCAGATTGTATGTACCATGATATCAAGAAATCGTTCTTTGGTTCTATAATGAAAAGTAAACATTCCTTGTGGAAACGTTCATTATCATGACCGTAACAAAATATAAAAAGTGCGTAACGTTGAAAGTTCTCTCTGACATATACATATTTGACAATTGTCCTAGTCTTAGAACACCTTAGCTCAGCTGTTTTAGTAAAAACTAATATGCAGCCATATTTGGAAGATAAATGTATTTGGCTTGGCTGTGGAGACGACCAACATTGCTAAAGTCCTTAGGCGATAGTTACCACTTACAACCAGCCAAGCCACTAGTTTGTCGACCTCTAAGGACAATTAAATAAAAAGGGCCGATTCAGTTTCTCGATAAATCAGTTGTTGAAATATTATATTCACAATTACCTTTATAGAATCAACATGAACTCGATTAATAATAATGATTAGAGTTCATATTAAATCAAATCAACCCCAACGGTAGAATGATTCGAATAGCTCAAAAGATATCGAAAATACGAGAACATATCTTTTCAAATCGTTTTTTAATCGGTCTAATAATAATAAGTTAGATGAGACTCCGATTTAAATAATCCTTTGATAAAATGTGTAAACAATAGCTGGAAAACGTTCGTAATAAATTTCCTACGTCATAGCTTATGAACTGAAAACGGCGACAAGGTCGAATCGTAACCGAATGGCAAAGAGTAAACATTTCCAAACTGATGAAAAAGTTCTGGAGGCCAACTTTGGACAGGCTGAAACTGATGATATTGAAATACAGCGGATAAGACATAAACTGCATCAAGTGTAATCTTTCCGAAACAAAGAACTAATCAATTTCTTAAACAAAATACCTTTTTGATAACGGCCCATACAATGACATAAACACCTATATATTTTTACTTACATTAATACATTGCTAATGACATGGTATGTCAAGTAATTTAAACCTGACCGTAATTAAAAAAATTGCAAAGATAATATTTTCTTTCTATAAATTGAAATTAAAGACCTCATAGGGATTTTGTCGCGTTGTTTATTTTACTTAAAATTTCAATAGCCTCGCGAAGCATCATTGGTAGGAATCGGTGTTCTTTTGCGAGTATCTGTGGTTTGTCAAATCGTAGGTAGTGGTTGTTCCCCTGTTGCACATGTTCACACACAGCAGAGTTCAACGAGCATTGGTGTTTTGTGTGATGTAAAACAATTTAATTTATTGAAATTAAACTACTATATACGGATTTTATCGCGTTGTTTATTTATCACTGTATTACAAAATGTTTGAAAATATTACACTACTACTACTATTGATTTTATTTTACTAACAATTTACTATGGAATTAGAGGCAAATAATTCATTAGCATTCTTAGATGTACTTGTCATCAGGAATCCTGATCATACTTTGAGCCACACTGTGTATAGGAAAAAAACCCATACAAATAGGTACTTGAACGGTGAATCTCACCACCATCCTAAACAGTTAGCTACCGTGGGAATATCTTTGTTTCAGAGAGCCCACGGGATCTGTGACAAGAAACACCTGGACGCCGAGCTTCAACATGTCAAGTAAGTACTGCAAGACAACAAGCTCCAACAGCCGCGCCGCTGTCACAGATCCCGAGAAAAGCCAGCCACAGTTGAGCGCCAGCCTGCTATACTGCCTTATGTAAGGGGTGTCACTGACAAGATTGGCTACATCTTAAAGCGAGCTTCAATCAACACATACTTCAAGCCGCAAATTTTTACCATCTGTCAAGTGCCAATTACCTTTACAAGATGCAGGGGTCTATAAAATAGATTGTGACTGCGGACTCTCATACATTGGTCAAACCAAGAGAAGCATAGGCATCCGCATAAAAGAACACATAGCTGACGTAAAACACAAAGGCTCGTTGAAGTCTGCTGTGTGTGAACATGTACAACAGGGGACCAACCACTACCTGAGATTTGACAAACCACAGATTCTCGCTAAAGAACACCGATTCCTATCAAGGATGCTTCGCGAGGCTATTGAAATCAAAAAACATCCCAATTTCAATAGAGAAGATGGTTGGAATGTACCACCAGCTTGGGATCCAGTACTTCAAATAGTCAAACCCAAGAAGAAACAAACCACAGCTAGACTTCATGATACTTTGAGCTCATTCTGCGTAAATAGAAACACCCATGATTATATTATGTTCGGGTACTTTGAAATAACTACACTGGAACATTGAGACAACTACCATCTTAGTCTCCCCGTGACCATGGCTGCTGAAAAGCAACCGAAACGTCGGGGAAAGTGTAAACCAAAAATAAATAGATTTAATAGTTTAAATAATTTTATTAGCTTATAAATTAGTAAAATAAAACCAATAGTAGTAGTAGTGTAATATTTTCAAAATTTTGTAATACAGTGATAAATAAACAACGCGATAAAATCCGTATATAGTAGTTTAATTACAATGAATAACATTCGCGTAAACAGAAGACAATATTACAATTTAATTTAATGAAAATTAAAAAGCAACCTAATTTCAATAGAGAAGATAGTTGGAATGTACCACCAGCTTGGGATCCAGTAATTCAAATCAAACCCAAGTAGAAGCAAAACACAGCTAGACTTCATGATATGATGATGAGCTCATTCTGCGTAAATAGAAACACTAAAGAATATTATGTTCGGGTAATTTGAAATAACTAGTTACTATTCAGAACATTGAGACAACTACCATCTTAATCTGCCCATGAACATGGCTGCTGTAAAGCAACCGAAACGTCGGGGCAAGGTGTTAACTTGAATATAAATAGTTTTAATTAATTTAAATAGGTTAAATTGTAGTAAAGTTCAATAATAGTAGTGTTAAGAGTTTCAAAATTATATAATAAAAGTGTTTTAAAGTAAAATAAACAACGCGACAAAATCCATATAAAGTGTTAATTTCACTATATAACATTTGCGTAAACATGAGACAATATTTTTCTTTCTATAAATAGGTATTTGCATCACCATATAAACTTGAATTATGCATCTTCTCTGCAAAAACTTTAATTATTCCAAATTACACACAACACAACGTCCGCGTCGGCGCAATATGTTTAATAAAATTATTATTATAAAAACAAAAAACCCGACTGCTTAAAAGAAATGAACTGAAAAGAGAAGAACAGGTATCACAATATCTATATAAAATTCGACTGACTAAAACTAAACTAAAACTTTTGAAAGCTTACTTTATCAAATAATGAAATAACTACATATGTACATATATTCAAATAAGTTAAACTAAACACTTTATGGTGCCGCATGCGGTGACAAATGTAGTTTCGGTAAATCTTTCTTTGCCCGTTGGTAACAAAGTATTGTTTGTCCCCGCCTGCAGCACCATAAAGTAAGGGCTTCGGGCATATCGAAGAAAAACAGGACATCGTTTGGACGCTCGTTTGAAGGTTGAAGACATGTCGCGCTTTGTTGAAGCGGTACGCGGGAAACAAGCATCAGGAAATTCTTTTTTCGGATGTTTTTTTTTTAAATGTGGATGAGAGTTACAACTAGCTAAATGATAAGATGTACGCACACAGCAGTGAAAAAGCGAGCAACCGTGTTCCGCGTGTTCAACGAGGCTATTTTCCATCCTCACTCATAGTTTGGTCGGGAGTCTCTTATTGGGGCTTAATAGAGGTACATTTTTGTGATAAAGGCGTAAAAACGAATGCAGATGTATATCAAAATACAGTCCTCACGCACCTTGTGGAACCTGTTTCTCATACCATGTTCAATAACAGGCGCTGGGTATTCCAACAAGATTCTGTGCCAGCTCATAGAGCGAAAAGCACTCAAGACTGGCTGGCGGCGCGTGAAATTGACTTCAGCCGGCACGAAGACTGGCCCTCCTCTAGTCCAGATTTGAGTCCGTTAGATAATAAGATATGGCAACCCTTGGAGGAAAAGGCCTGCTCAACGCGTCTTTCTGATTTTGAGTCACTCAAGGCATCCTTGATTAAGGCAGCCGCCGAAATTGACATGGACCTCCTTCGTGTTGCGATAGACGACTGGCCGCGCAGATTGAAGGCCTGTATTCAAAATCGCGGCGGTCATTTTGAATAAACTTTATTAGCATAAGAATCTGTATTTATTAAGTTTATTTTGGTATATAAATGTTTACATCAATAATCAACATGTCTCAATTATTTCATATTAAACATGTGGCAGAACTTATGACCGGACTATATATATAGGTATAGTCTGATTGTAACCTGTACTGTATACTACTATATATACCGTGTAGTATTTAGAGGTGTATTACAGCCAGATGTCAACAGCTACGCTCTCGTCGGACTCCACGGGCGAGTCAATTGACGTCCACCAGATAAATGACAAAAATGAAACTACGAATCGCTACAAAAAAAATTCTAACATAAAATCTCTATAACTGATTGCCAGACTCGGGTATGGATCGTAATGATTGGCTGTTACTAAACACTCAAAGTTTATAGCACGTGACAAATGAAGCAATCTGAATCGTCTATAAATATTGTAATAAATCGTAACTCAACGAAAATATAATTTCAAAAGCCGCATCAAAATAAAATTCACTGAAAGGAAAATAATAACGCCAACTCAAATAAAAGCGACTGTTTTAACTCGGCCCACTGAAATATCGTTCTTTAAATAAAATATTTACTAATTTTCTTACTTTACGTAAGACTGTATCGATCTACGGCTTCCTAAGTTTCTCTTTTGTAGTTACGCCGTTCGATTCGTTATTACGTAACGACATGACGTTCGTAAATCGTTATAACGAAAGTTGCGCAATGTCGTTATTTCGTTAGATTATTTCACACTTGAGTGCCTTTGCGAGTTATCTTGGTTGAACTGAACCTGTCACTAAAAATAAGTCTTTGTGAGTTAGTGTTCGTGGCCGTATTTTTAGGCAGTTTTTGCGGAAGGTGACACAGATATTATTGTTCTTAGTATGCAATCGTTTAGGTGCCTTGCCATCATAGATTAATCATTTATTGCATATTAACGAATTGTTATATTAAGCTTACATTAAGTCGTATAAGATATAATTAGATCTTAAAACTTAGCGGTCTGAATTTGCTGCAAAGCGGGATACTCATACACATATAGGGGCAGAGGAACATCTCTGTACACTATACCCGCATTACCTATGATTTGAAGTCCACATAATAGCGGGAGAGCCTATTGCTACTTACCGGGCATATGTAGATGAAAACTCCGTGCTGCTGCGGAGAATTTCTAGACAGAAAAAAATATGAGGTCGTGAGTTATAAATATGTAAGCTGGAGGGCTTTTCATAATATAGTTTGAGTAATATACTTCAAAATAAGACAGAATGCCTAATAGATGCTATTAAATTTACCTTTGATTGGTAGCCAAATGTGGACTAGATAACACAACTGCTTCACCTTCCGAAGGAATATAAGCATAATGGTTATGTCATAATAATGAATAAATGTGTAAAAATATGCTTCAATTTTCTTTTTTTGAAAGACCTTTTTCACGCTTGGTATAGTTTCTATGTTGAATTTCACAAACATTCAAACATCGGAAAGAAAGAACATCCAATTTCGAAACAACCATTTGTGGATCACACAAAGTTTTGTCTTATTTTGGGATCGAACTCACAACACTGGACGTTGCTGTACCAATAGCGTATAGGCCACTTTAATATATATAAATATAAATCTTCTTTGCGTGTGTTTCTAATTAAACTCCTCCTAAACGGCTGGACCGATTTTGATGAAATTTTTTGTGTGTTTTCAAGTGGATTCGAGAATGGTTTAGATTAGTTTTTCTTTTTTTGTCGCTTTTATAGCACATCGTCTGTCGGGTCCTCTAGTCTGTAAATAATATTAATTTACACTAATGCAAATAATTTATATTAAATTGTTATGTAAATGGCAGTCATACCTCGCCAATTATCGTACCCTTGACAACTCGGTGGGCTTTGAATAACGTTTGCATATTTACTGAATATTTTGATAAACCACTACAATAATTTATACAATTAACGTTGTAAATGTAAAACATTTGCAGTCGTTACGAACTATTAACATAATATTGTAAATGTGTTTAAAACAATTGGTTTAATTTCACTATAATATAATATACTAGTTTGTCCCCGCGGTTTCACCCGCGTAAGTCCCGTTGCCGTGGGAATATCAGGATAAAAGTAGTTTATGTGTGAATCCAGCTATCTACTTACCAAGTTTCATCGCAATCGGTCCAGTAGTTTTTGCGTGAAAGAGTAACAAACATCCATACATCCTTACATCCATACAAACTTTCGCGTTTATAATATTAGTAAGGATAATAAAATTCGGCGTACACGTTGTCACAGGTACAGAATAAGGCATAATGGGTCTTTAATTTAGAATGAATTATACTGTTTTCTAAGGGATATAAATTAATTGTCATTATCTAGATTACGCGAGTAAAACTATGGGCAAAATCTAGTTTAATAATGTATATGATCCCTTCTCAGTGTAAGTTGGGTTAGGCCATAGTCCATCACGCTGGCTGAGTGCGGATTGGCAGACTTCACATAACGTCAAGAACATTATGGAAAACTCGTAAACATCCATTTTCCTTCACCGTTAAAGCAAGCACTAATTAACTATCTAATTCCCGTGCCCAGCAGTGGGACTGTTCATATACAGGACTAATATTATTATTATATGCCACCTATATATAAAAGTTTAGGCAAAGACCAGCTGATATTACAGTAAACTGTACTTTTATGCCTAGCAGAGGCACCGTCTATAATTCTGATCATTTCTCAATGGAAAAACCGATAAGCGCTGTCTGATTTAGGAATCAAACTTTTGACCTTACGATCTGCAAGCGTTAATACTTACATCACTGGGTTAACCAGACATTCACAGTTAATCAGTTACAAAAAAGAAATTCTAGCAGAATAAAGTAAAAAAGTTAATGTCTTGAATGTATTGTAAATTAAAATATTATGTCACATCATAATTAGAATCGTAAATTATGTAAAAAAATGGACCGGTCTCATGTAATTTATATATTTCTAATGGAATGTTGAATTGTAATTTATTATTTTGGTATTTAATATTTATTTTATTACGTTAAATTTGTAGTATTAGCTTTGTGGCAACTATAATAAAATTATAAAGAGGTAGAATTTGTTTGTGTGTAGAAGTTACGTTATTATCGAGACCTGTCTTTTGAATCGATATCATCATCAACTCGAATTGAAAAATGTTCTGATCGGCAATTGTGTTTGAGGGCATGCTTCATTCTCTATAATAATATCAGCCCTGTAAACAAATTATCCCACTGCTGGGCATGGGCTTCTTCTAAGTGTAAGAAGGCTCAGGCTATAGGCCACCACGCCGGCCCAGTATGGGTTGGCAGCTTTTCACGTATCTTCGAGAACATGATGGAGAACTTTCAGACATGCAAGATTTCCTTACGATATTAAAACAAGCGATTATTAACCATTTAATACGCATATTACTTCGAAAAGTCAGAGGTGCTTGCCTTGGGATTGAACTTAAAACCCCTGTGTCCTTGCCAGCAGTCCAACGGTCTTTATCTAGGTTATCGCTGCTATATACATATAGTCTCATCAGTTCATCATTTTTGGAAATTGAGCCAACAAGTTTATTCGTATATGATTATTATGCTTAAGGACTTCAACAATAATATTGTAAACAATAAGTCTACCGATTTTTTTTTGTAAAATTGTCAATTAGTAGAAACTCATTTACTACAAATTAATAAAAAGTTATTACAGTTAATTCAGTGCCACACTAAAACACGCTTTAAATTCAAACAACAAACATACCGACACATCGAAAATCATTTACAAGGTGGTTCACGCGATGGGGTGCGCACACACGGAGGGGTGGCTTCAGGCTCTTTCCCACGGTGCGCACGGACCACTTGCGTTGCGGTTCTATCTAGACAGGGTATTAGACTTTACATCACATTTAGTTAATTAAACCTTATGGTAAGTAGTAAAGCTCACCAATCTCTACTTGATCGGCTGCAAAATTCTCCTGATACATTATAATTTTACAGGTAAGTTTTGGTATTGCAAACTTACTTGACGATTGAAGTCTGCTAACCCAGCTTTGTGGACTATGGCCTAACCCTTATCACTCGGAGTTATAGAAGCTCGTGCATGCAGTACAGCTTACAAACAGGAATGATATTATTATAATATTATATTTACAATATTAACAGATTTATACAATTTCTTACAATAATATAGTTACTCTAAATTAAGCTAACAATGTTGTTATGCAATATATAATTTACGAGAAAGCGCGATAAAATATAAGACGAATAAATATACGTCGGAAAACGTAACCTTTTTTTAAAACAGTCGGATATAATAATAGATAATTGACATTTGTTTTGAACGACGAATGTTTAGTTTATATAGCTCTTTATCTAGATATCTGATAGAATCTTGGTGGTTAATAAGCTTATATAAAATGTCTCTACGATGTTCATATAGTAACTGTTTTATTATTGTTTCATCTTGCCATTTAAATCATCATTTTATGACACTTTGTCTCTCTAGCAAGTAGGGTCAATGGCGCGTAGACCAATCGTAGCAGAAGACTTTTATTTTCTTCGTCAGTTTGTAGCAGAGATTTACATGCAAAACGAATGTTGAAAAATTTGATTTGTGACAGAAGAGATTTGGTGAGGGCTTTTTATCTATATTATTATTCCAAGAGTCAGATTCAACATACAAAAAGTCAACCTTTGTTTCATTATCAAACGAAAAGCAGATCAAAAATATTTTCATGTCTTTTTAATAAAATTTCTTTGAATACGTAATACGATTACGAACGTACGTCCAAATCTAAATATACAATTTATTTTTAGATCTAATGAAGGACGCTTATACGTGAAGTTATTAGATGTACAGTTACACAGTAATACTGTTTTTGACGCAAAATGCTTCAAAGCAATCTAACCATTTCTAGGTACACTTATCAGTATCACATAACGTATTCAAACGGTTCCGGTTTGGTATAATAATAATTGGTGCAAAACAGACAGGACGTCCTGTGTCGAATCATAGTGCACAAACACAATTTTATATTTACTGTTATATTACAACTTGCTAAAGGAAAACAAACCATATGACTTTAAATTATGTGTTGTAATCCCTAAAAGGAGGTGTAACAATAGTTTTACGTGCGCCAATCTAGCCGAGCATCCCTTATCCGCGTGACGGGTCAAAATCGCGATTTTATTTATAACATGTCGTATTATACCAGCTGGGGTTTGTCAAGACGAAAAAAAATATAAGAAAATGAATCCGCGGGACCCCTCGACGGGTCTCGAGGGCCTCAAAAGGGCGGACCACCCTTCGAACGGGTTTCAGCGTCGTAAATCCCACGTTCGTCTTTCAAAAGATATTTTAAAATGCGTATAAAATTATTCAGGGCAGAAATAATTCGGTGCGTCATAGCACTTATTTATATATTTATAATGGGTTGCAGAAATTGTGCACGTGTTGTTTAACTACGGAATGTGCAGCTTATTGTGGAGCTTATCATGTTGATATGCTATTTGGGGACATCACATATTTATGTAGTTACACCGACCGAGTACTTATTAATTTAATGTCCTACAATTTATCGTTCTAAATTTGTATGTCGCAGGATTATAACATTATCTAGTAATCATTACTAATAAGCCTGCTATCTTATATCTGTATCAAACAGGTTGACTAGGAGCTAATGCCTCAGTAAGTCCACTTTTTGTATGTAATAAATACATAACATTGTTTGCTAGTGTAAATTTAAATTGATTGCGAAAAGGTTTTAAATTTTGTAAGGTGGAATTTAGTTTTGAATTTTTATGTGCATTTAACTAAATCTTATCATTATAATTTAGTCGGAACGTAATAATTCTTGACCTGACGACGGGAATATAATGCGCTGCGATGCGAAATTGTTATATAAAATCATATTTACACCTATGACGAGAACACAAATCATATATAAAATGATTTCGTAAATATGTATTTATAATAAGTTATCAAATAGATTTAAGGAAACTGAGAATGTAAACGCTTTTAAACAATAATTGTTAAAATTATTATTAGGAAAATGTTTTTATAGTATAAAAGAATTCATAAATGATAAAAACCTATGACATTAATTAATGCATGCTAATATGATTATGTGAATGAATTTACTATGTGACTATAAAACTGTCATTAATTTAACCAATTATTAATATTTTGTACGCCAGATAATGGCAGAATTTAGCTGAAATGATCAACAACTGTAACAACTGTGTTTACCCATATTCGGACAAATAAATATTATATCATTTCATTTCAATAAACTACTGCAGAAAGCGACACTAAGCAACGCTATGCAAAGCGACATGCGAATACTGAGATAACTTATAGCAATGACGTAAAGTACGTAACCAGTCGTGGATACATAGACCGACTGACGAAGGTATAGAAAACACTACATTAGTTGCTAGGCCTAGGCATTGTCATAGGTAAGCGACAAACTGTTCAAAGTGATAAAAATTCTGCTAACGTCAACACAAAAACATTTATCGCACGGCATATCAATTAATACCGAGCTACGCATAACCAAATCAAACTATTGTTGCTTGTATTGTTAAAGAAAACGCTGAACAGACACGCCCACCGCAACATATAAAACCAAACGACATCTTAATTACTACAATGACAATAAAAGCCGTCGAGTATCATCTCATCATAGCACAATAGAATCTCATAATGCAGTGTATGGCCGAACAGTGTCGACGTTTTACAGTAATAAATACTATGGTATTTACAATACTACATTATTGTTTGAAAGGAACGCTTCGGTACCAACGCCAACATAAGTGCTTCGCTAATAAGGTCAGTGACCTTTTGAAACGGTGTTCGTTTCGATTGCAATCGCTTTGTGTTTTAATTACACGAAGTTACTATTTGGTTGATTGTGTCTGATAACATCTTAATGTAAATAAAATCAAAGTATATGAGATAAAAGTAGGTTAAAAGAAGATGGCTATATATAATATAGATAACAATAATAATGATTTGTGGCACGAAAGCAAGCATATGCGCCTGAGATTTTGAGTGCGATTTCCGGATTGAGTAATATACTTTCTTTACTGTAGTCCTTAAATAGTGCTTGGTTGACGATGTTGTCGTAAATTTGGCTTTGCCTCTACGGGTGATCACGAAGTGCGGGGTTTGATTCCTGACAAAGTAATCATGTCCGGCACTGCGACTAGCAGATAACAATAGGCTCGCCCACTATTACAGTAAACCTAAAGAAAACTGCCGAAAGGTGAATTCATATACATATATCTGCTGAATCCTTCGTGACTATAATAGCGCGAAACTACATATATTATACTGACTTAATTTCGTTGCTAATTACACGGTAACTTACACACAACATCGAATAGATTTTATCGCTTTCGACACTTATTTTAACATAAGGGTCAAAGGAACTATTCGATTCATATGATCAATCGAAAGGGAATTTGAATATAAAAAGACATCGATAAGTAAAGTCTAAACACACTTTACTCGCTCATGAATAACAAAAGACTATATTAGAGTTCGCTTTCGCACTATTGTTGATGATCATACAACGTTATAAAGGTCATCGGCCTTTATTATAAAACCACGATAAAGAATTACGGACGAACGTAAACGAATTTTGCATATCTATTGAATTTGACATATTAATGTGTAAATTTTTACTTTGTAAAGTCCGCGTGCTAGATACTTATTGATGGATGTTGAGAATAAGCGTGTGCTTTACGAGAAATTTACATAGAATCCAGCTTAAGAAGTCTTTCTGTTCAATGTATTGAACTATTGACACGTGCCAATGTTTTATTATTGTGACATTTTATTTGTGGCGCAGATTTTGGCGTGTCATTGCTTAAGTAGCTGTGGTTCACTGAAGATTCAGAGGTTGGTCGCAAGTTATCCTTTGTGAATGAGTAACTTGTAACTTTTTAAGTTTCAAAAGACGATGTTTCTGTTCTGAGTATGTTTGTTTATAGACAAGTGAGGTAAGCATTAAACATATATTTTATTAGAATATGTAGAAGATTTATTCTATATTCAGTGTTTGATAAGGCGTTGCCAATCTGTAAAGACGAATAAGATAACATGGACGTCGCGGTCGTGGGTGTGCACTTGTAAAAGACATCAACGAGTCGCTTGATTTTGGTTTAGGATTATATTCGAAAATTACAGCTTAGCAGCTCCCTTTTTCTTTAGAGAATTTTCTGGTGATCTGTTTTTCGGTTGTATAGATTAGGAAAAATACATGTTAGTTTTAGTCATAATATCTATTTGCTAGCATGATTACTTGCTAGAATTCCATCATATTTCTCTTCTTTTTATTCACTCTCCGCACATTCTTCATGTACGCAATTTACGGTGCATTTAATTTCTCTAAAATTTTATTTTCTTACATTACTTTTGTCTAGGTCTGCCAATTTCTCCTATGGGCACCGAAATGGGCATTGTACAAACAATGCCCATTTTGGTCCTTTTCACATATTGATATATTTTTTGGGCAATCGTTTATCACATATTTTTCTTTCTTAGTGAAAAGATAGACAAAAATTCTCATAGAATTTTACGTTACATTTAAATGTCATAATTATGTTAAATAATACCCGTCTATAAAAATTATCACGTGAGGATTACATATGAACAAAAGTAATAATATATCGGTATGTGAGCATAATGTGCGCTGTGGAAATAATAAATTAATAGATGTGAGTGAGATTACGCAGTAGGTGTGCGATGTCCGGCCACTAACCGTAATATTATACCGATGCGTACTGCCCAGGGGCGACGCGGCTATAAGGGAACACGGCTACATGCATATATTACGCGATATTTAATTTGTTTAACCTGTCAAGACTTGGAATGCAATATAATAAAAACCTATTGTATCTGGTCGCTGGTGTACCGCTGCGATGAACAGTATAATAAGGACTTTTTTTTATTTTTTATTTATTGACTATCATTTACTGTTCTGTACGTAATATATAAACATTTCGGTAGTAAACCCGATGACGTATCTATCGGGCTTGTCATGGTTAAAATATCAATGGGAATAACCTAACTAAAATAGATGCAGCTTGCCTGGTTTGGCTGTTTAGGATATTAATAATTTTCAGTCAAATGATGTAAGTTTTGGTTAAGAAAATAAACTGAAATCTTGTTCGGTGGAAATCATATTTTTTGGATTAATGGTTTATTAGACATTTACTGTTTTATAAATTAAATTTTCATGTTTGGTATGGCTTATGTTTGAAAAAATAAAAATCTTTTTTATTATCTTAAGATATATAAGATATAATATTAAATTTATTCACTTAGGCTTATTCTATAATACTCTATTACGGTTTTTATGAAATGCCAAATAGTTACCAACAATTAGTCATAGAAAATATTCAACACAACTCGACTTTGTCTTTCTTTACGTCATGTCACATCGTCACTGTCACCGCGCCGAGCAGTGAGTACAAAAAATTGTGTTATCCATTGGTTGTTACACATCTAGGTGTTCTTCGTGTTTGTTGTTTGGATGTTCGTAAAGTGCCCCACAACACTGAAATGAGTTATAGAGCGTAAATTATCTTAAAAAAAAGAACAGTATATCCGCTATGGTAGCAGATCTGCGAAAGCTTTAAGCCAACGACTGGCGGGAAACGATCAAAGACCGAAGAAAGTAGCGTTCTCTCGTTAGTCAAGCCCCAATTAGGGTCTCTGGGCCAATAAAGTAATAGCTATTTTCATTTTATGATTCTGTCTAACAGTTATATATATTAATTATTCAGTTTATCATTTGTACCTTGTGTCCCCGTCGCGCTCAGTAGCGCGTGCAACCGCGCTCGCGCAGGAAGGTGCGTCTCATCTCGCGCAGGATGCGGCGCGCGCGCTGTGCCCTACCGATCGTAAACCGATCTATGACACCGCTGGATCCTCTGTAAGCGAGCTTAGAACCTGTGGTTGTGGTTACTTTCTTTTTAAAATAGTGATTAGATGTATTCTTACTCTTTCATATAAATATTTGTTTGTGTTCCGAGTCGGAAGATTTTTGTAGCCTTTGTTTTAATGTTTGTAAAATGTTCTACAATACTGGAATTAGAACATTGTCTATTTTAAAAGAGGTATTTATATTTTGAGTGTCTATTGATGTTCAATTGTTATTAATATTTAATAGATCTCTTGTTTTCCATGGGAGGATAATATCATAACGTACTCATTTTCTTTTTGAAACTGAATCTAGTATGCTTTTTCTAAGCTGCATATGGTTTTACTTTATACTCTGAATACACGTCGGGCTTTTAAGGTTACTGGTTCCCTGTATCGCATCCTAGGAGTCATTGACTGACGTGGTCGATGTTTGTATGGCTTTTAGCGACTAGAGAATTGAAACCGGGATAATTACATTAACAGATACATACGTGAGACTTCATATCGATTTTAAAGACGAATCTCTCAATTTGTGTAGACGTATGCGTAGACATTCATATAACACATAAATATAGATGCTATTTATTCAAGGGTAATCAGAGACTACGGATTTCTACTTCTTCATGATACTAAGGCAGCGACACCAGGTTCGGTCTGCATGATAGAAAGTGGTAATTGCCTTTGAGAATTTGGCGTTGCATGGGCGACCGAGAATGGATTTAGTGCACGAGTAGGGTAAGAAAATAATTAATGTTGCTCTTGCTAAAAGAAAGAAGAAACTGGCAAACTGAATACACCGCAATAATCTGTGTTACTGCGGTGTATTGAGTTTTCTCAGCTTCTTGAGAAGAAGCTGTCTTTTGCAAGAGCAACACTAATTATTTTCTTTCTAACCATGGTCTCAAGTTCCTAACGTTATAAAGGAGAGCCTATTTTCGTCTACCGTACACAGTCCTAGACCACGATTTGCTACTAATAATTTCTTGACAGGAAATCCAATATCAATATACCCGACCCGGATCGAACCCAAGAAGCACGCAGCATTATCACATTCACGTGTAGAAAAAATATTTTGTAATAAACGTATTCAGTAGAAGCATGAAGTCTGTATATGTTAAGTATATTAAAATATACTTTCTTTCAGTTTTCTTTATAAACTGCCTCGTTAGTGTAAATATATGATAGCATGGCTTCAAATTGTGATATAGCGAGTTCAATTATCAAATCTGTGTTCGGACAGTCTCGGATTTGAAAGTTTGCCATTTCCAAGAAAATGGCAACCTTTTGGGTTCAAATTTTAGAAGATAGCACATAATCACATGACTTTAAACATGACATACAAACTGTGATTGGCATTACCTCTGGTAAGTAGGTAGTCGGATATGTGCAGAAACGACACATAATGCAAAATTTTCACGAAAGAATATGCAATATGCATGCACTATAAAATACATTTTATATTAATATGATAGAACATTGTTTTTATGCGTCTGCCTGGTTGCCGGATGCGTCAGTTGTCGGACGGGCTAATGGGCTGGCTTCCGACACGTGACGATGACGACACGACAGCGACGTGACGCATGCGCTTGACGTCTTGCATGCAACAATTGCACTGCTTTATGTAACTATTGTTTTTGAGAGGATAAGTATTTCCTTTATGACTGTAATAATCTGCTCTACGTTATAAGTAATGTGATCTTTTAGAATAATTGTTTTGGCTAAGCGTCATGATTAGAGTACTACTGATTTTAGAGTTTTCTTTCTTAAGAGTTAATCCTAGTACTTACTGTAATGTTTTTATTAAAAAAGAAACAGTTCTTTAGTTTCATGGTGAAGGTTTATGCTTTTTTTCTAAGCTAACCATGTTTAAGAAAATATTCGCTGTGAGTGTTTGAATCAATTTAAAGTTTTGATTCTACACCTATGGAACAGGCTGAACAACCGAATATTCAAAATGCATAATTACTTATACGTAAAATGCAATGATTAGTTCGTTAGATTAAATTGTTTTCGCCGTATTGCCACAATCTAGAATTCTAGAATTAATTCACGGAGGCATGTTGAAATTTTCGAAGTTACATGTGTATTAAAATCTTAACGAGTGAAGTATTTATACGCATTTTCTGACAGAAGAACGTCAAGCGTATTGGGGTGCCTTTTTAAATTTTAAGCTACAGTAAGTATATTCCATGATAGGTGCAAAATTTTTGCAAAATTTAATAGGCACGACTAACCATGGTAATAATAGCTTGTTACTATGGTTACTGCCGAGATGAGGATAGAGTTGGAAGTGACTTTTTTGCTAAATAGCACGACTGCAGTAGGCTCCATTTTACGTGCGACACATAATTGTTGAAGAAGAATAAAACTTTGGTGCAATTCTTCTTGTTTTTCTAGCAAGTACCTGAAGGCTGAAGGATTTAATCACTATAAATAGCAAGTATTGTGCTTACCCAGTATTGACAGTCGCGTCGGTCTAGTGCTCACGCGCGGATGCTGCGCAGGCGCGCCGCCGGAAACGGAAGTCACGGGCGCGTTCGCCCGCTCATCTGTGGCAACATCGGAATCACTAGGTTGGTCACACTCGTTATGTACCATATATAATTGAATGATGTTGGTATTATTTTGGTGTCAAAACAGTTATCGTTCATGCTTTTGTCGAGTTATTCAAATTAGAGGATAGAACAAACTACATTTAATTAGTTTATTTTAATTTTATGTAATTATGAATATTATATATAAACTGTGACGTGTGTAGGTAATTTAATAGTAATAAAAATTAAGAGAACTATGGGGAAGGTTTAAGTATAAGGCAAGAATAGACAAATGACAAAATGTTGACCAAGAAAGTGTATCGGAAAGAACAGTCCGAAGCGGTAACATTCTGGCGATAGGCTAGGTTAAGATTGTCGACAAGCATAATATATAAATAATAAGCACTCACTCTTCAGAAAACAAACTCACGAAACAGGGGTAATTCTATGTACGCATACGTATTACCTAATATCCTATTATTGCTGTAAACAAGGTAAATTGAATTCAAGGCAAGCATGGTTGGACCCTTTTTTATATAACAAATATGGCAATCACGCATACAGCCAACCTGTGCATACCCAAATTTCGCCAGCTATGGTTTTACATAACAGGAAGTTTTGTTGGACTATGGTTGTGTACTGGGCTCATTTTCAGATACCGAGCACGGCGTCTCAAAATGGCTCCAGTAGGGAAGTAATGTGTTATTGGTATATTTATTTACCTATTTATATATTGATATATTTTTTTTATTGGAACGAGATTGGATTTGGAGATTTGATTGTAACTGCTGTTACTGAGAATCTCTTAACCCAATAACACTTTATCAAATCCAAAAATCGAATCTTAAATAAAGTCTCAAATCTATACCACTGGTTGGATTACCCAGCAACAAGGTCAAAGTGGCAAGAATAGCTAATTACATTTCTTTAGTTGGATATTCTTCACTTGTAGGTACTCATCAAACTGAAAGTTGTTCTCAATTGGATCACCAGCACTCACTTATAATAATACCAAACAATTTAAACATAGAACCACAAATAACGGTGGTCATATTTATAACTGTGCATTATCTGTTAAAGCTGGCGTTTGATCCTCCTGTGTCCACAGAGCGGCTCAGTTTTTGGTAAAATTGATAAATAATGTCACCTCGTTTGAGATAGGTACTTTCATTCCGTGAAGTAATGGAAAGCGGCGGGGAGCGTGACATTAGCGGGGCGTGACCCTGCGGCGTGACCCGTCGCCGCGCCGTGAAATCTGTCAAATCGCCGTGCGCCCGCGCCACAACCGTGCCCGTGCTTTACGGTCAGCACTGAAGGCGTTTTAGTACTTACGATGTTTAATCCGGTCAGATATTATAATGTTGTTGAAGATAGACAGAAGTTCTATAGTAGTTATATCAAATATATTTCTCTGGTGGTTGTTTATCCTATCAGAGAAACAACAACAATATCGAAAGGTAGTTTAACTTTTGCTGGCTTTTAGGTATCACAAAGAGAAGTGTCGTTTAAATTGAACTTTCTGAGGCCGACTATTTATCTCAAGAAGCTGGTTAAAACAAAATACTTATAAATAAATAAGTGTGTATAATGTTGCTTGTCCGAAATAATAAATAACTTTCTTAAAAAATATAAATGTTTCTAGGGGGATAAGGATATAACTTAGTGATAAAACTTTCGCCATATTAGGTCATATTACCATTAAACTACAAAATTTCAAAACATTGCGCAAGAAGTCACTATATACCAACACGTAAAATGGAGGGTTACCAAAAATATACATCTTTCATTATACGTTCACACATCCAAATGAAGTGTAACGGATCAGTGCCATCCTCATGCATTAAATCGTTTGATTGTCGTGTCGTATGCAGTAAAAGTGTTTTTTGGCGACTGCGGTGCCATGCATGTGTGACTGTCGAGCGCGGACTCTCGCACGCTCCTAATCGATGAACAAATTAGGGATGACGACGCCACACTTTTCCGATAATTACGAAAATGTGACCGCAATGTGAAATAGCGTGATTTAATTATAACTCTTCGAGTTACAGAATCGTCTAGTTCAGAGCGCTTGGGGTTTTGGATGAGGGTGAGAAAACATATGAGTTTAATTAAACAATTGCAACAAATTAGATTCTGTTTACTATTTCTGAATTCTAAGTTCCGTATGAACCTACGCTCACCTGGTGAATTATCTGGTGAATATTGAAATTCTCTATAATCCTTCAGAGTAGTATTGTTAGTAAAATACTCTTTAGAATCTGTTCAGTAGTTGCTATAGATTTCTGCCGAAATACAAAGTAATTTTATTCTCTGTAATATATTAGTTCTTATGCAGAATCCGTTCTAAAATATATTTTTATATACTATAATATTGAATTATCAAAGTTTTGTGAATTCTTATATTATCGATATGCAAAATTATAAACGTACATAAAATTCTTTTGTAGGATTTTTAATTACTATGATAAATAATTGTAGTTATAAACATAAAGTAGGTAGTTTAATACATTTCTTTTTGTCAATCATGTTTAACAATAAATGAGCCTACTAGCTTGTCCGTTGTTTCTATCAACTAATACGTCAGTTTTCATTGCATATTATTGCATTGTGATAAAAGAAATTATCCTTAGAAATAATTTTAATATAAGGTAAAAGTTATCAGCGATAGCATCAAAGTGCCCAGAGATAAAGGTCTTGTTGAAGTTAAATAACAGAAATGCTATGCATTTTCTTTTAAAGCTTGATTTTATTCAAGGCATTAAGAAAATAAATATATTTCGTAATTAAATTAAGTATAAAAACATTAACGAAATGTTTTCTGCTGACATCATTATCAACCATTTGGTTGATAGCACTTTTATATTATAGATATAAAACCAAGAAATTTTACTTAATTTACTCAACAGAACATGTTGGTTGAATTCATTGCATCTTGCATACCCTCTGCAAATTTGATTTTCTTCTTCTATTCAAACATATGTGTGAGTGTTTTATTAGTGGTAAGTGGTTTAATGGCTGCAGCTCCGTACAGAAAAGAGTGGCCGTGAGTTTCTTGCCAGTTCTTCTCATTGGTTCTTCACCATTGCTTTGCTGAACATGGCAAACGGTAAATGTAAATTCACATTAATAAGTGTAACTTTGACGTTCATAAGTGTAACTTTGTGACCTACATGAATAAATATATTTTTGATTTTGAGTATGCATTACTACACAATTAACAGGTTAGTGCTAGCTGATAAAAAATCTTTCCGTTGGTATCATCATTTGCTATAACAGACATACGCGACTTTAAGATGCGACACTTAGTGTATATTGTGCAATTTAATGTGCAATGCGACGACTGAATGTCTTGTTGTTTTTCTTCGCTTAATATATTCACAGCGGCACACCGGTGGCCCGGCACAATAAATTGTTAATACGACCCACATCATACGGCACCGCTTTCTCAACTGAGTTTTTTTTTTTATATTATATAGCTTCAACTGTAGGCAACAACCAAAAAATAAACCTAACACAAAAATATACATAGACGGTATAACAAGCTAATGTTAAATTGCCGAATATCGCAACTGAAACACAGAATAAATGTGTAGTGCCAATACATTTATTCTTTCCTTTATCTTGTGTTCTTCATTCACCCGGTACCCAAACATAATATAAATCCACAGTTGACCATTGTCCAGCGGAGAGGGGGTGTTTGGAAAGCGACTCACGCGCAGACGACACGACTCCATTGTGTCACAGTCTCTACTCGCCAATCTTTTTCGAATTTCTCATTTGTAACTAACTGTCGTTTTATATAAATATAAGTATATATAGAAATACTTTGTCATTATTTCCGGCTCAGGTCCAAAACTTGTTAAACTCTAGATATATTTTTTGGGATCAGGTAACCGTTAGTATAATAAAAGTCCCATTAAGAACATGTCAACCCATGCAACCAACAACAAGGATATTGTAAATAATTGATTTCGGCGAAAAGTATTCAATTTATCAATTGGATTTTCGAAAGATTTTAACAGTTTCTTTTTTCTAGCTTTTGCCCGCGGGTTCACTTGCGTACAACTAGGTTAAGTTATGTGAGTAATAGTCCTTTTTTTTAAATAAAATATATGCTATGTTACTCGGTGATAATATAAATTTCCAATGGTGAAACATTTTTTAAATCGTTTCATTAGTTTTTGAGTTAAATCGTTAGAATCAAACAAACAAATCTTGACTCTCTCTCTTTCTCTCACTTTATAATATTAAGTACAAACCAGCTTTTGCCTGTGATTTAATCCGTGTTAGAGTTATATCCGATTCCATCAAGCAGCATGATATCAAAAGTGGCTTCAAGCTAGCCAATTGTAAAACCCCATTAAAATCCATTTAATAGTTTTTTGCGTGACGATAGTATATACAATCAAAACGAAAGACAGATAATCAAAATTCAAGGAATATAATACAAAATTGTTTTTCAAAAGAACACAACACAAAGAACAGACATGTTACAGTTTTATAGAAGTGTAGACGGATGCTAAATATTATTTAGTATGCATTAAGTTCATATATGAATGTTTTACATTTAAAATACCAGAAAAACCGACCTAGCTTATAAATTAAAATCAAGGTTAGAAATAATTTATTCATTCATGTAGGTCACTAAGTAACACCTATGAACGTCAGAAAACTAAACTCACTAACTCATAAACATGAGACAGTGAGTTTACTGAAGTTACTGAACTAACATTTAGGTTTGTTGCCAAAAGGTATGAGAATATACTTGCAACAAACTTACCGCCACTCTTTTAAATCACCATTCAATTATAATTTCAGTATTTTACAACTCTTTATATTTTACAGATCACTCGTTTATTAATACAGAGACATCTCGAAATTTAGGTGTATCATAATTTCATCTCGAACACCGCTTCTGGTTTCTGGACGGCAAATATATAATTTAAAAGTGTTTGCCAACGATACGCTAAAAAGAAGATTAGAGTAGAAATCCATGAAAACTTTGAGTTAAATCTCTATTTTATTAACCTACCGAATCGCAGCAACACACTGGTGGCAAGTCACAATAAATTTGTAATTATGTTTGGTATTTTAAGATTTGACAAATTAATGTATGTATATTAACCAGCCACCAAGTAGATTATCGGTCCTACAAAACAGCCTTTGCTAGAACTACAAATAACAGACTTGGCAAATCAAGAGTGCGAATTATGTTGATCTAACGGTAAAATTTATGCCGTCTGATATTCTATTACCAGCAGTAAACTACAAAAGTCTGAATGATTGATATTATGAAACCTTCGTTATATTAATAATACAGTCCAATAAATTAAAATGCAATAATTAACATATCATTCAGATATATTCTTTACATTGGTTCTACTTACTAGTTTAAAGTCTATCGCTTATATATTACTTTACAATGCTCCTACTTACTATTTCAAAGAACTACTTCATAGAACTATTTAACAAACCATGCATTTATTCGTAAATACAATTACATGAGTATAAATTACGTTAGTTATATGTGCAAACATAAAAATGCGACATTGTTTTGTCATAATTGTAAAGTTAAATGAAGAAAATAGGACAGTAGGTATGTGGTTTGTTCGCAAACCATTATTACTTATGCATAATTTATTACCTTTCAAACTAATAATAACTAATATTTCGCTGCGTCGTTGTTTGGAGTTATTAACATACTCAGTGTTTACGTAGCGTGGAGCAGACTTTACGCCGGCGGACATTAAATTCGTTAGACCTACATAAATATTGTAATTACATACAGGTAAAATTATTTTGTAGCCACAACTGCATCTAGCCCATCCATTGGCTCATACACTTACGTTCGCGTACCTATCATAAAATTAAACGGTGCTAGGTACTTTAAGTTGGTTTAAACTGAAAACAATGGCGGATATTGCAAAAATAATGGGCTAAGAGTTTTGCGCGTTATAATTCTGTTTATTAACTATTTTGTTGCTTTTCCTTTGGACATTTTAAAATATACAAAGGGTTCAATAACACTTGAAATCAAACGGATAACTTCATCCTAGATATATTATTGTAATTTGTATTGAATCGGCTTTCGGGTTAAATCAGATTTGGTTGAATATATATTTGAAGCAGCGGTTGCCTAATTGATGAGGCATTAGGCTTGCGATCGAGAGATCGTAGGTTCGTATTCTACTCTAACCACTACCGAGGTGAGACCACCCCGATCACAAGCATTAATTTAGGTTAGCTGTTAACAAGAATACTATTAATTTGCAATACAAATTTTAATTCTAACTAATATTATAAATGCGCATATGATTTTTTTTCTTTGTTACTGTTTTACGTCTTAACTACTGGACTGATCATCATGAAATTTTGCATCATACATGTTGTCACGATTACATAAAAGAACATAGGGTGCCAAAGATCCAGGAAAAAGAACTGTTCCTGGGGGATTTTCGAGGCAATTTATTGACAAAATCTAAATTGACGCAAAGCCGCGGGCAATATCTAGTACTTAATGATGCGAGGCAAGCCTATTGTCCTTCACCAGGCACAGTTTCAGACTCTGTGTTGCTAGTGACAATTTTTAACAACCCAATAACACTTAGCTGACCCAGGAATTTAACCCCAACCTACATATGTTTGCACACCAGTCGTATTCACTACTGCTAAATTTATAAATTAGGTAATAGAAATTGTTGATAAGTACTAGTAGGGATATTTATGGAACTTTGTTCTGCAGTCGGATAATAATAAAACAAAGAATATTATAAAATAAATCTTTATCGACATAGTGTGTGATGTTTTTTAAATACTATCCTAAGTAGTAGTCTATTATAGGTTCAAGAGTAGATTGATAATTTAAAATGTTAACTTGTATTTTGGCCCATAATTAAATCAATCGGTGCAAATTCAATAATTTTGCACCATTTTAAATATGTACACACCCAAATAATTCCAGAACATTGTGGTGCTGGCCGAAACCGTAAATAATAATCCACTAAAAATCAGATATAAAAACATGTAGGATAATTACTCGCGGGGAATAGTCCCATGGGGGCCGGCCATAAAGTACACGAATGAGTCGTAAGTACACCGGTCTGAATAAATGCGATACTTGATGGACTGTTTGTGTCATGGAAGCGGGTTTGTGCAAGCATTCACAGATTTTGATGGGGTAGCATGGTACAGTCGGACGCAGAAGTATTTTCGTATTTTATATTGTTCGAGAGAGATGTTTTATAGTAGGGAAATGGACTGTTTTGCTGTGATATAGACTAGCAATATATTTTAATTTTGAAGTTAAATTATATTATTACATATATTTTGAAAATAGACAAATTGAAACTACAATCGTGATTATGAGTAGACAAATGTAGGAGTGTCTTTTGCCGAAAGTTATACTATAAATAAAGACAATTGAACAATGATGGAAAATCTATGGAATTGGATAAAGAAACTTATGATATTATATTATTTATTTTAGTTTGAATTTTTAACAAAAACTTGTACAGTACTATTCGCTGAAGCAATACTCAGAATATATGATTTCAATAAATCAGTGCGTATTCGCTGTATGCGACAGTACCAAGGGGTGGGGCTTGGGGGGACACTCCGTGGCAGGGGAGCGCACACCTGGCCGCCGCAGCTGCGTGCGCGGGCAAATCTCACGCGCAGCTTCCTTACTGCGCATGCGTGAACACACACACTAAAGTACATATATGTACAGCAATTATGTGAGTGTGTGCGTATTGTAAGTAAATACGATTCTACAGAGATGCGTAGCTAAGTTTAACGAATGTAATAATAATACAGGCAGCATAAGATAAATTCAATGTAACATTAAAAAGACTGTTTATAGTTTAAGACATACTCTAAAATTGTTCAAGCTAATGAAAAATCTATATATTTTATTATTCATTACGTCACTAATAGTTAAAATAAAATTAATGAATTTATTAAACGTATGCTTCCAAAATTCCTTTGACATAACAATGCAATGATTTGCCACGCGTTAGAAGAAGTAACTATACAAATATTTCGATGGATTATTGTTAAGCATGACTACATAATATGCATTATCACGTAGGAACATCTTTTAAAAGGCTTATAACTATTCAATGTTAAGGGCAATTATTCTGTTATGGTACTTCAATTTGGTTCTTTGGTCCGATAGAATATTTATTGGGATAGCAATATGCTATTAGACTACACAATAGGTATATAAGAGGCAATTCTTATTAACAGGATGGAATCTGAAACTATGTGTGGTATACACGCGGTATTAGGTTTGAGTTTTATCTACGTGGAATCTAAGAATTGAGCATGCCCTGGTTTGAAGACCGTTAGCCTACCATGGCAAACTCACGCATCTCTGATATTTCAAAGTGATGTGCGTAATAAATGATTAATTACCGCTCGTTTTAACGGTGTAGCAAAATATTACAAGGAAATCAGCATCTCTGAGAGTTCTACATAATATTTTCGAAGACGTGTCAAGTCTGCCAGCAAGCACTGGACTACGTTACGCGGTGAACTATGGCCGACGCTCCCCATACAGAGAAGAAGCCCGTGACCAGTAGTGGGATGGTTCCTAAGCACAGCTATTATTAATATTATTATATACTATAATCCAACAATACCGAAACTGATCAAGATATATAGGTAGTATGTCTATTTCAAGTTTATTACAGAGCAAAGTCGATAAACACCATGACAACAACGAGTAGAGACAATTTTTGCCAATAATTTGGTAACAGCACGAATGAGCCGTCTCATCCGAGGAAGTATTGCTCTCTCACAGGAATGCGGTATATGTTATCTTATCATATACGGGGGCCATTCAGTGCAGACCAGCGATACTTCGACCCAGTGAGATCTTTTGCATCAGCTCCAAGATCTATCCTTTAGCTGTCTCCTTATGAATGCACTGCATCAACCGCAGCGCACACTTCAGAGGGAGAAGCCTAAAGTCTTCGGTGCTTCGATATGCCAAGCCCATTAGACCCATCCTCAATCTAGCCAACTCGGCTCATTCATACAATAGGTGCGATATGGACTCATCCTGTTCACCACAGGCTCTGCAGATTATATTGTAAGATGAATGCGGTGTAAGAGTTGGTACTACTCTTTTAGTACTTTCAACTCGATGAATAGAACTTCTGTAGCCGCTCACACCTCCCATCCCATTCATTTTGTCTCATCACAATTTTGATTCATTTTCACTGTAATCGACAACACGGCAGTGATAAATCTGACATCGTAACCGATCATAAGCTAGAGCGAGCACCAACAGGCAGATCGTCCATATATTTACCATCTTAATAGTCTAAATAAACAACGTTGTTATACAAAAAAGTTTATGTTTGTTATCAACAGATACAAATAAGAATAGCATGAGTTACAGAATCGGGTGCACAATACACAAAATGAATTCCAATGAATTGAATTCACTTTCATACAATTCAGTCGAAGGCATGCAACAGGTCACATTATCACAGATTTTGCCTAAATACAGTGCCATCTAATAGTTTCATGAATGAAGGATTCCTAAAAAACGTTCCTTACAAGTTATATTGTTTGTATACAATGACAGGCGCCGCTTAACAAAGCGAGTTTTACAAGTGTACAATTCACGATAGTTCTTTATGATACAGCCATTTTATTCAGATCTCTAATGTTGCACGTATTTATTCCTCTTTGATCTTCCGATGTGGGGACAGCGAGAGGGGTGGTAGTTCATTTTGTAGTGGATAGGTTCTAAAGCGTGATATTGTTGTAATATCAATAGTCGCTAACTTTTTGTCGTGCATGTGTACTTTTGTGAGTTAATAACGATTAATGTAATTATGTACGCGGTTCTCTACTATTGTTCTGTATAATGGAGCGGGTAATTGTGTTACAATTAATTTAATACACAAACAATGCGATGTATGTAAACTGTTATTCAATACGTCAAATATTTTGGACATTTTACCTCTGTTGTGTAAAAACAGCTTGATAAATATTTGACATGTTTTGTTTTGGTTACAATTCAACTTTTGTTTTATAATGATTTCGTAATGATTCTTTATTGTTACTAGATTGTAGATACCTATTTATATTCGTGTATTATAGACGTTTTATTTTATTATAATACCAGTTGGTTTTAAAATCTTTGTTTCAATTATAAATTAATTATATTTGGTAAGTAAATTAAGGTTTTATGTGATTTTATAGTCAAGTCATCACAAATTTTACATAATATAAAAATAAATAAATGCCTATCACATAGAAAGATTTGGCAAAAGCCACACATTTCGACACAAAATTTCGACTCCATTGCTTCGATTGGCGGAGGTTTGACTACATTGACGGCTGCAGAACATATTTTCAAACTGTGTAATGTATTGCCATTAAGAACTTTCTGATAGAAAGCCTAATAACAGTTTTTCTAAACTTGAAATCAAATTTCACTGCCTCATAATTTGCAGTCGCGCTAACATTTAAACCACCAACGTTTAAACAATTCAAGTAAAATTAGGTAAAGAGAATTGCTTTATATTTGAATTAAGTGAGTGTCTTTGTCAATTTAAATGGAGTCTGTTCTAGAATTATACGTTAAATATTTAAAAGTGCACTTATTGGTCTAGGTATTATTATTCAAACACAAGTTCTTGAACTGTATTACAAGTATATAACTAGGTTAGTTATACACAAACGTTCCGAAATCTGGTACTTTGGCGGCCATTTTGTTCGTCCAAAATCGTGCACGTGCAACGAAACGGTGTAGACTTTCAGCAAGAAACGAGATCCCGCCTCTCTGAAGAAAAAACTGTTGGTAACTGAACACCCCGCGACGGCGCGGCGTGGGATATACTCATATGTATGTATGTATGTATGTGTGTTCGGGATTACACGAGGTCAGATATATTCACTGTTATATACGGTACAATTTTGTTTGTCTTTCGTACATATTTTGATAAAGTAAAGATTTGTTACATCGCCAAGTTGATCCAGTGAAATGCATTTATTTACGAATTAATGATTTTTAATCCGTTTTATGCATATGCTCATGCTACCGCTTAAATCGATACATTGCGTATTAAAGTTTCATTTTGTAATATTCATAGATACTTTTAACGCAAGTCCCAAACAAAAATCGTTATCATAACTAATATTATAAATACGAATGTGAGTTTGTTAGTATGTTACGCTTTGACGCCTTAACTACTCGGCCGATCATTCATGAAATTTTGCATACATTTTGTCAGGGGAACAGAAAAGGACATAAAGTGCTTTCATCCAGAAAAAATACTTACTAATCTTACTTACATTTATGCGAATAAAGCTATGGGAAATATCTAGTTTAGGATCAAATTCAGTTATTATAAACCTGCACGTATTAAAGAGTACGTAAATAAGTGCTTAGCCCGAAGTCGGGGCAATCCTTTCAGCTTAAGACACAAAGAGACGGAAATCAACGCTCAAGCTCAACTCGAATGTTGTTTTGGAGATTACAAATAATGAGTGGTTACGTTTTTTCCAATGCACATACGTACGTAAATCTCAAGTAGGTAGCAACGGTAGGATGAAGCCAATTATTGAGGTAGGATATCCGAACGGATGTGATCCGAATGATGTAGTTTTTTAATTGTTATATGACCTCGTCAAATTGGTAGGTTATTTTTGATGTTGAAAAGACTCTCAATAGACATAGTTTATTAATTTTATCGGTTATCGTTTAGCTTCTTTGGAAATTTGAATGGATTGCTTTTAACTTTTTAATATTTGGATGCAAAGATTTTGATAAGTTACACGTTTAAGAAGTTGTGTGCATTCATTATTTCGATGTCATTATCAATTCAAAGATATCAGCGTAGTTTTACCAAGTTCTTACATGCATGTAATTTGATAGAAGCAGATTACCCGGTCAACGTATTCTAATGTCGTGATGAAGGTAACGAAGGACTGACTGAAGAGTGACAGACTACAGTTTAGGAATTCAGTGTAACTGACGTAGATACTACTTGAAGCATCTGTAAGTTTTCCAATCCTGCTCAACTTGAACTGAGGTGCAACAATAGATCATAGAACACATAGATAGCCACGCCACACAAAGGTGTTGAAGTATCGGAATGTAGAAAATTCCAAACAAATTACATATCAAGCTAACATTAACCAATCAAAAATATATACGAACAGAATCGTCGGATCATAAGGAAAATTCATCGGCCATCACTGCAGAAGGCAGGACAAAACGCCGAGTCACCGGCGCGGGCGCATCGGCCCGTGGGGGCGACTGCTTTGATGCGAGCCGACGTTCGACATCGACCGATAGCCGACAAAACGACAACCACGTAGCTTGCGGTGCTAGCCAATGGTGGAAGCGATTAACATGACTAGAAGGCTCTAAACATGTCTTTGCCTACACTATAACTTTATTCCAAAAATAATTCAGCAAGTTTTTGCAGCTAGTCAATCGTATACCTGTGATGGGATTATATAGTTATTCATACAACTTAGCTTTGTTCAGATATAACTGTCATCCGTTACTGATTTATACCCTAAAAAGTATCTCATGATAATTAGCTTCCGTGTAGCTCGTTTTGATAAATATATATTTGTTTATTCTACAGGGTTCTTCTCTTTGTGGTATCGCGAGTTGAATTCTAACTTTACCGACTGTACCTTGAGACAAAGAATATGAATGATCTATTCCAAAGCTCATAACTTACACCATAGGTTAAAAAACGAAGCCTGTGCCTCCTCGACACTTGTGAGATGATGGTGTGAATTGACCGCTAAGATGAATAAGCTCGTCTGATAAACAACTGCACGAGTGCAGTAATTGGTTGGTATCGTCGTTTGTTGGAGATATTTTGTCATTTCATTACGAACCTTACGGTCGATGAGGAACGTAAATGCATATAATATGATATTGATCATGATGTTTCCAGTCATTAAAGTAACCGACACCACTGGATTCGTGTTTCTTTCAAATTCGAATGATATGAAATACAAAATAAACTTTAGGAAAATGGCGACGCTTCGTTTTTTAAACCGTCTTTTACGGTTATTGGTGTTATAAGTTTTTTTTTAATTTTCCTTGTCGTTTTTGCTAGGTAAATTGATGTCACCTTCTGTATAAAAAATACTTTTTCTTTGTTTCAAATTTGTTTTGCATGTAAACATATTCGTATTTAAACTAACCTATCATTCATTGCATTGCAGACACGTGAACTGCTTATATCTCTTTACAGCATTGGTTTCACCAAGCGAATAAAAACTAAACAAAAAACACGAAATTGATCGCATCATGTTGCTTCGACAATACAGAACATGTCCTGTAGTGAATAAATATAATTAATTGAAAACATAATGCTTGCTTAAACATTGATGCCACAGATCAATTATATAAGAGGATATCATAAATCGATTTTTAGTCATTGAGGTCACAGTGAATTGGCTAGTGCATTAAATATAATTTAGATACCGACTAATGAAAGTAAATAAAGTGAAAAGAATAGCTTACAAGTAGATTTTCGACGATAAAATATTTCGTATGAATAGATCTTGAATATTAAGTAACAGATTACTTAATTGCCTCGGTGGCTCAGTCGTGGTCAATGTGACTGCTAAGCATGAGGTCTCAAGTTCAATTCTCCCGTTGAGCAAAGGATTACTGAGTTTTTGTGTCAAGAAATTCTCAGTTGTCACAGAAGCAGTACGGATTCTGGTACAGTGTACGATGGCAATAGGCCCGCCCTACTATTATGTGGGGCCCAATTCATAGTTACGAATACGAACGTACAAACGTTGAAATACAATTTATCGAACCATCACTAAATTAAGTTTAGAACATTCGAATCGATTCAAATTATAATCAGTAACAACGAATTGATCACCATTCAATTTTTAAATACTGTTTACTTTTTGTCGCATCAATTGTCCATCAGTACTTAACGCATATTCTTATGTATACTATTGAAATACTTTTTAAATGCAATTGGGTGATGATATATTCTGTTTCTCCAATGAGTATGATATTACTTAAGAATGTGGGTAATAAGGCGGCGCGCTATGCAGAGAGAATGTATATCATAGCGCTAGCAACATATCGGTTTCACTTTGTAAGGATGGCTAAATTCTAGTGAAACCTCAAATGTTGCAAACCTCGTCTACGGTAATTTTTTCCATCATGTAGACTGCATACTTATTTGCCACCAATTTTTAATATAGAAGAAAAATCTTTATCCACTTTTGCCACATAACTATGGTAGTAATAGCGCTGAAATTGAAATATTAACATGAAAATGTAATAATTATCATAGCGGCTTTGAACCGGCCGCCACGATGTCGGCAGGTCGTGATGCTGGGCGTCACGTGTTGGTTTGTTTGTGCCAATGTTGGCGCGTTCGTGACCATGTTCCGTGACGTGCGTAACTGGGGACCGTGCCTAATGTCAGGTGGCCTGTTGTCATTCTAATTTGTATCAAAATGCTCACCTCGTTCGTTATCGTTATCGCTATGTGTGAGAGTTAAATTTTAGAACGTAATTATCTAAATAATAATTCGAGAAATAAGGATTGTATAAATGTTAAACATTTATATTCGATGCATTAGTAATCGACAGTAAAAATAAAAAAAATACTTTCCGCGGCATAGATGGCGGAGTTGTTTTAGTGGTCTCCTTTTCACTGACACTGCGCCAATTGTTTGGTGCTTTTGATCCCCACACGATACAAAAATATGTGTGATTTACTGTTATTTGTTTCAAGGTTTGGTGTTCTTTCCATCCGTTGTCTAATGTTTGTCAAATCTCCCGTGATACAGCGATTAACCCTGTAGCTAGAATAGCTTATTTTTAAGACGAAGCTGTTGCGATTCCTACCGTCGATGGATTAGTGAGGATGGCCAATATGGCAACCGTCACACCTCTTATATAAGTAAGTGACTATTTTGAAAAGTCAAATCCCTCCTCAATTACAAGAGCACATAAAGCTAGCGATACAAGATTTCATAAACCTTTGAAAAACGAAAACACTATACCGAAATATAGTATATCTTACAGCTTTAATATTGTATACGAGAGACTACATTACAGAGCGTATAGCTTTGTCTCATTCAGGTGTACGCAATAATAATGCTGAAAGAGAGGGTGATACATTCATTGTTAAGTCCTGATGTTTTTTTTATGTTTTCCTTTAGATCCAACTCTCGCACTAGGTATTCTTATATCGCGGATGACGTTACATACAAACAACGGCCAAAGACTCGAAATAACTATTTGTAGACCACACAATTTTTTGTGCCGTGCGGGGATCGAACCCACAACACTCGGCTCAGCGGCAGTGCCGAGGCGACCGTCTAAACCACTACGGCATCCGTGGAGCCGATTCTTATGGCTGTCTTCAACTATATCTAAATATTTCGCATTTATCACTATCGGAGTATTGCAGTACACACCAAGCTCGCCATATGTACCTACAGCACATACTGGTATAATATTTATTGTACTATGATTTCATTCTACAGACACTTGAGTCAATACACGCGTTGCCAACTGTACACCACGATTTCCAACCGTTCAGGCTTCATACCTATCTACTAATATTATTGTTCCTAAAACTGTTTCTTGAATGGAGTTCTACACAGAGACTTTGAAAGACTTCGAATAATTGATTTGTACTTTTGTATGGCTTGTTTCTTGTTTATATTACATAATTAGTTAATCTGTTATTGATCTTGCCTTTTATTGTTAATGTTGGTAATGAAAACTAATCTGTTTCAAGTTTTTATTTGAAATAAGAACATGTGGTGTTCTTGTATGCAATGACTTTCACATCGGCTATGTAATGTTCTATTTTATCCGACTACGGCGAAGCCAAAAGGAAGGGTAATGGTTTTTTAATTATAACCGTTTTTCTGTAGAATAATCTAGTCACATTTTACTTTGCAATATATGGATGGCTGTGCGTAAGATTTTTGGAAGTTCTTTACGTGTGTGGTGATGTAACGTGGTCTTCGTAGTATATATTTTAGCCTTTCTATTAAAATATTTGAAGAATGGTTGCAATTGTGCTTTCTATCAAATTTTGATTACCTAATTTACTAAAAGACAAAAAGAATATATATATAATTTACTATTTATTATGAATCAGTAGTTCCTTAAAGACTTACCACACGCTTAAGAGCATTTAAAAAATAATTTATTCAACTCATTTTATTTTTAAGTTCTTTAGTCAAAGGTGTAGTTTGTATTATATATCATCAATAGATCTAAATAATATTGTTATAACACGCTCCAGATTTTAAATAAGATTTTCAGCAATATAATTTGCGTCCAATTTATTGCAGTGGTATTTGCGTGATTCACGTACAACCATACAGACAGATTTAAAAAATCTAAAAATAATGTATCGGCTTCTATACATGAAGTCCAGTTACACAAACATTCACATTATTTTTTTATATGTAGGTATAGATAACCAGTTAAAAGACTAGCCGTGTTACTTTGTGAGGTAATCTCCTTTACTAGGCCTTTGTTATCGCCATATCTATAAGTACCTACTGTAATTACCCTTACAAGTATTGACTCTCATCATGACACGTACTTTAAACTATCGGCGGCGTTTAAAAAGGCAAGCCAACTAAAATACATAAGCAAGCAAATTTTCGCATAATAAATAATTGAACAGGTAAACATACTCCCTTCGGTTTAATCTGCAAAAAAGATGGAATATAATCCTTTCCGGAGCTTGGGGCAGTTTCGGCTTTCGGCAGACTTTGTGTCGCCGCGGCCGAGCGACGACGAGACGAAATTGGTAATCGTTTGGCGGTAGTGTAAAGCGATTCAGGTGGTTAGGGTTGGCAGGTATTGATAGTTCGATACACGATGATCGACGACATCGTACGACACGTATTTTTGTTTTTTAGTTAACTAATAATACATGAATCATTAATTCATTATTGTACCCATAATATTGGTATGACTAAAACGAATTAGCGTTTTAAAATATACATAAACTACTCCAAGGCTTATGAAAATTCAACATATTATACCTATTGAAATTAAACTACTATATACGGATTTTATCGCGTTGTTTATTTAGCACTGTATTACAAAATGTTGAAAATATTACACTACTACTACTATTGATTTTATTTTACTAATTTATAAGCTAATAAAATTATTTAAACTATTAAATCTATTTATTTTTGGTTTACACTTTCCCGACGTTTCGGTTGCTTTTCAGCAGCCATGGTCACGGGGGGCTATATCCGTATATAGTAGTTTAATTTCAATGAATAACATTCGCGTAAACAGAAGACAATATAATATTATACCTACCTACCTATTAAATGCATTACCAATTATTTTTAGTTAAATCAACTCACGTCCTGTGTCGCGGTGTCTTAACGAACAAACAAACACGAAGAACACCTAGAGTCAAAGCAATCATTTGTGGATCATACAAATGTATATTCTGTGTGAGATTCGAACCGACTAAATGTTAGTGATAAGGCGACGACTTAAATCACAACACCATCCATGTACCATGCAGTCATTCAAATTTTATCACTCTATTTAATATAAGTCATATCGTCTTCTATATCTAAAACCACATAAATGTTCGATGAAAAGATAGTATGGTATCATATTAATTTGTGACACCCCTAGCGATGGTTATCTTTGCAGATCGCATATTCCATAGAAGAGGATTACCAAAGTTTGTCATTACTGCTTTCTAGGAAGGTACCCAGGTAGTCATTTTATACATTCTTTGTCATAAAATTGCAATATATTTACACAAAGAGATATCAACTTTATCGCCTCAATCATAGGGTCTAATTTTACAATGGTAGGCTCTTAAAATAATCTGGTCAATTTATTTTCAATTCGTGTTAAAATTAGCGTGCTTTTAGTACATATTTTGTACCGTTATCTATGAATGAATGCGAGTAATTATGATTTTATGAATGGCACACATCGGCCGATTTGGGGTTAGTTTGGGTGGTCGGAGGTGATCGGGTTATGAGTTCTGATTGTCGTTAAATGCGGTTATTTTTAGTATTAATAGTGGAATGTTGACTAGTCATCTGTATTTGAGGTCGTTATATTAATAAATCAATTCAACTAAATATTTTAAACACGTTTATGGATTAAATAAACTGTCACATTGGTCTACTGATGTATGTGTAATAGCAATTGTTGGATTCGCTTAATCATGTTTGGCAAACATGCCGTCGCCGACATTTTCTCGTACTTCAAATGATCTTTTAGTAGAGCGTTTTAAATTTGTTCTTTTGAAGGAATAATGAATAGCCGTCAAGTAGTGCCATGGCCCACATTTGAAAAAGGTTTTTGATCTATTGGCAATACCTAACATAGTTATGTCCTCGACCGCGCAAAGTAGATAGGTACCTCTTGCATTAAGCAAAGAGGCTTCCGATTTTTTAAAAATACTTCTACTGCGCTAGGCATAAGTCATATGTCCGCGGGGACTGTACTAACATTCTAACAATGGATACAAAGAACATCCAAACTTGGAACAACCATTTGTGGATCACACAAATTTTTATACCAAGTTGTATTTGAACCCAAACCACTCGGTGTAGGCAAGTGGCAAGGCGACATCTTCAACTTAATTAACTTAAATCATTACGCCACCCGTGTAATCGTAACTTGAATTGCCGATAGGGCTTAGTTAATTGGACGTGTGTTATCCGCACTTAGCCCCACAATTGGGCCATTGTGCGTAAGTAACCGACGCGAAATATTTTACGGTTACTCATACCACCTCAGCTCCGGCCAGAAAGATAATAGGGGACCGATGTTGCGCAGTACCTCCTTCATCGTTTCTGGACTGTTAAGAAGTTTTGCCTGTTGGTTGCTCACACTTTTAGAATGTAGGAGCACGTGAGCCGGTGTCTCCTCGGTCTCCATGCAGCCTCTACATAAGGGACTGTCAGTGATGCCGATGTTGAATAGGTGTTTGTTGAGTGAGCAGTGGCCTGTTATTATACCCACTAGATGGCGTAAGTTTTTCCTTGTGGAACGTAACAGTTTGCGTGATAGATGTTTGTCTAAGAATGGACGAGCTTCCTTCGTCTGTCTACATTCCTTTGTTTCTGTCCACTGTTTTTCGTGTAGTTTCCTGGTTCTATCGCATAATCATGTTTTGAGTTGGCAGAAGGGTATCGGGACAATTGGTTCGGGTCCTACCATTTTGGTGTTCCATCCTCTATTTGCCAGTTGATCTGCAGCATCATTGCCGGAAGAGTTGCTGTAGCCGCGTATCTACTGCAACGTTACCCGATTTTTTGTTGCAATACTTTGCAGCTCACGGTGACAGTCCAGGATGAGTCCACTGTTGAAGCAGTTGCTCTTAAGAGCTCGTAGTACCGCAGCACTATCCGAGATAAAGCGTATTGACTTATCGCTTATACCCCTTGATGTAACCGCTGTTGCAGCCCGGGTGATTCCAACAAAATCTGCCTGGAATGTGCCTGTTGAGGTTTCCCAGGGTCGTTGAGTAATTTATGTTTAGGTCCTGGGAGAAGACTCCGACTCCTGCTCCTGATTTTGTTTTGGTTCCATCCATGTATATTCTCACTTCATGTATGCCAGAGCTATATTTAGATTCTTCATGAAGTTGGATGTGGTATTTTTTGTCTAAGACAGAGATGTTTGGGATAATATCACATGTCGCCTCTATCATTAGAATTTCGTTGTATACTAACTCCTTTAGGCGCGCATGAGTTATTCTATTGTCCCGTTTCTAGAGCCCTACCTTTTCAAGCCGTATGGCAGCTGTGACAGCTTCCTGTTGTATGATGAGGTGTAGGGATCTGAGATTTAGTATGGCCTTCAGGGCTGCTATGGGGGTTGTTCTCATATTGACTTCTTGCGCTAGGGTAAGCTCCGTACCAAATAATTTTGGCATGTTGGTTAACTGAGTTTTCCTTTGATGAGTGAAAAGAACCAGTTCTGTCTTAGTTGGACTCACCGTCAGTTCATGATAGTTACACCATTGTTTCATAATTCTGAGGTCTGATCGCATGCGATTACAGATTATGTTTTCTGAGTCGCCTTTGATCAGAATGGTAATGTCGTCTGCTTATCCAACTGTGTAGTACCATCCGCTGTTAAGGCATTCCAACAGGTCATTTACCACGATGTTCTACAGTAGCGGGGAGAATACTCCTCCTTGGGGACAGCCCTTCACCACTATGCCTTTCGTGGTAGAGTTCACCGTTAAGTATATCGCCCGCATCTTTAGAAGTTGATCGATACAGCCACTAGTAGTTCTATCAACGCCAAACCTGCTAAGTGACTGGCTGATACTGTTGAATTTTATCTTGCCAAAAGCTCCTTCTATGCCAATGAAGGCCCCTAGTGTCATTAATTTGTATAATAGCGCTGTTTCTATTGTTCCTGCAACAGAATGTAGCATTGATTCCGTTGACCTGCCTTTCCTGTAGGCATGTTGCTGCTGGTGCAGTGCTTAAATGTCAGAGTACCTTCCCTTAGATACCGATCAACGAGTCTCTCTTCTCTTCAGCATGAACGAGGTTAGACTGATCGATTACCTTGACTCCTCTCCACTGGCGAGGTATGTAGTTATGCGCTATCGATGCTCTGTATATGTTAAGCAGGTGTGGTATAACTGTTGTTTGTCCCCATTTCAAAAGAGCTGGGAATATCTCTCCCGATTTGAAGGGCTGGAAGGTATCTATCGCCTATGTTATTCGGTCAACAGTGACTATAGATTTGGCCACTGTCCAGTCAATCTGGGTTAGTTGATTGTAAGGCGTGTCTTCCCAGCTTGGGTTTTCCGTCACTTCGCACCCAGGGAAGTGTGTTTCGAATAGTACCTGACTTATTTCACTTTCTGAAATTGCATAGGTACCATCTTGTTTGCTAATGGCGCTTAGGGTTCTGTTGTTGTCTTGGGATAGGACTTTTTCCACCCTGGCTGCTTCATTAGTGGTGTCAATGTTGCTACAGAAACACCGCCCACATTTAACTCTGCGGTATCTTGTGCGTTTCTTGTAGTAGTCTTGTTGTAGTAGTATTAAGCTTGTTTGTATCTTCATCAGTCCTGGTGTTTTTAGCTCGATTGAACAGTTTCCTCAGATTGAGTAAAAACAGATTTCATCTACCTCGTGTTGGAGAAGTGTCCTGTACCTTGCTACGACCTTCTTGCGGGGGTTGCGTTTCGGCAGTTGGTCCTTCTCTGGCACTCGTATAGTATAGCACATACGCCTGTGATCTGCAAAGGAAGGTTCCGCTGAAACGTGCCAATTTGACACTAGTTCTGCCGCACCATCCGTTGCAAGGGTGATATCTACTATGGTTTGGTATCTAGAACTGTCAAAAGTGAGCTCGCAGCCATTGTTCATTATAGTTAGGTTAGTTCAGAATATACATTCTGTTATAGACTCACCTCTTTTGTTCGGTGTGTGGCTTCTCCACAGTGGATAGTGCGCGTTTGCGTCAGCTGAGATGATAATGTACCAACCGTGGTCTTCACAGTGTTGTACCAGTTCAACTAACTCCTTAGATAGGATTTCCTCATCGCCGCGCATATAGACTGAAGCTAGAACTAACGTTTGGTTGTTGGGCTCTGTTTGGAGTCCTACCGCGGTAAGGTCTCTAGAACAGAGGTTTGTTGATAGCAGAGCTGATATCTAGGGATATAGATGCAAGTTCTTGGCTTGTGAACCGAAGTATTGTGCATCAACTTACCCCCTATGCTTTTCAGACCGCATATGCTGTCGCCTTTAATCCACAGCTCCTGGATCAGGGTTAATTTCTAGCAGTCTGTGTAAGGTAGCCGTCGCAATTTGTTTGTGCTGGAGGTTGGTTTGTACCACACTAATCTGACGAGGAACCGAGAACATCGCTGTCCACGCACTCCCCATCTAAAGACGTGTGGTGGTCACTGGTTACCATAGTTAGTATGGGAGTAGCGTCATCTACCATGGATGCCTGTTTAGGGCAGGCTGTGCCTGATGTGCTTGGGCCAGTAGGTGGCAGTGCCTGTTTTGGTACCTCTTCTTTGCCGGTGTTGGGCACCTCCCGAGGCCGTCTCTGTCCCCGGCAGTGTGAAACTTAACGTAGACACTGCCAGATACAAAGGTGACCCGACGACCTCTCTCCAAAATCTTGGTCACTTCTGATTTTGGGATGCCCAGGGTCAAGTGATGCCCTTTTCTTGCATAGCCGCACCGTACAGCTGCCAGGTTTTGACGCTGTACAATGACGGTCAGCTTGGTACCTGGAATTGGGGACTGCAGCGTGGCTATAGTGTTTTTAGGCCAGTTCTGAGTGCTGTCGTTCTCACACCATATCTTCAGTACTCCCTCTGTGGACACAGGTTTCCCTCAGAATGCTGGTGCAAGTGCTGGTTCGTTGTCTGGCAGTGGAGCAAGTGCTGCCTTAATAATCCTGGTAACCTGAGATACAGGAACCATCCTAGTTCAGGTATCAGTCCCCCATAGTATATATTTACGAGTATTTAGATTGTTTATCAATTATCAATTTATCAATTAAGAAATCCTCTCCTCTAAGGACAGTTCGAGCTGCTGTGCCTGTTCCACCGTTAGGTCCGTAGGAGGCATGGCAGTGACAGCTATCAGCAGGTGCGATTGAGTCGCATCTGCATAGCTTGTCGTTGCACTCCTTGGCGTCTGGTTCAGCTTCGTACGCTTCGGCCTATCTCTCGGCGGCAGCGTATCATTCGGGCGCTCTCTCTTTGCCTTTGCAGGCAGAGTGGGCGCGCCCGCTGTTTCCGGACGTGACGGGCGAATCGCGTTGATGCGTAGTCCGCGTTTCTGAGGCTCGCGTTTACAACGCGGACATGTTTTAGTGGCGGCTGAGTGAGTCGGCTCTGCCTTGTCACCAGCCATGACCGGATCTGCACGATGGGCTGCCCCCGACGTCGGTCCAACCTTTGCATCGCGTTGTTCAGTCAGAGATGCGGTATCCGTCATCATAGGGTCGCTGCTCCCTGACTGAATGGTTTCCGCGTTTTGGCATCCGGGTTCCCTTTGCGTATCGCGTTCAATTGAAAGTTCCGTCCGAGTCAAACTAATAATATCACCGGACCTGGTCGTGTCGACTGACTGAGCGTTCTTCTCGGTCGCGTTGGTCCTACTCGTTAGGTGCGCATCCACCGGTGCGGGCGCCAACGTAGTCGGTTCTCTTCCTTCTGGTAGCACAGCAGGGGCTTTCGCACGCCGATTGCGTCGGTTGCGCCAGCTGCGGTTACCACCTTGTTTGTCCACTCCTGTGCTTGCTTGCTTCGCAGAGTCGACGTTCGCATAACTGCGTACGTCGCTTCGACGTGGTATAAAGCTCCAGGACGCGCTTGAAATGATTTCTGCGGTGGACATGGCGATATCCAGCTCGCGCAGATGTATTGGCGTCTGTGATCCATTGCTGCCCCCAGAATACGTGGAGCAGCCTGATCCCGTAGGGTCAGGGAAGGATTCTCCAGCGTCTCCTGCCTTAATAATGCCGGTAGGGCTTATTGCTCGTTTTATACGAATTGTGCGAAAATACACTTTTTGAAAATAACATTCTTTTAGGTTTCGATACGATATGGTTATCGATAAAATATATTGCTATATCATTTAAACCTTTCAAGTTAACAAACTCAAACTAAGCTGATAATTAAAATATTATCTTAACACTAAAATAACTGTTGAAGAGATACTTGTGTGGAGGCCCGCCCTCATACGATTGCCAGTTAAAATTCCTTCGAGACATTGTAATTACATTACAAGTTGCATCTTACACCGTCCGTCAATCATAGCTCCGACTCAGCGGCATATTATTAAAATACATAGTATCGAGTATTGTACAATCAGCTAACTAAATTTATAGCTTGACTGTATATTTTTTAAGTGTATTATTCAAATTTTCGCGCTTGTGATATTACCCAGATGAATCACAAGTATAGATGTGTTACACCTATACTTGTGACCTGTGTACCTGTGTGTTAAGTTCCCGATAAATTATCAGGTGATACTTATATAATTTCGAATCTATATCTATAATTGTATGGAATACTTGCTATTTATTGTCAAATCAAGTCTTTATTTTTCGGCAGCATGAGTACCTATACCGTTCAAAACTACTACTACTACTAAACGTAAAAAACTTCTATAATGACACTAAATTAAGTTCTTACAAAATTAATTTAGTGTCATTATATTCTGCTGTCATAGCAGCATTTTATATTACATTATAAGCTTGTTCGAAAACATGTACACTCTTGTCCTGGGTCTATTTATTGGTAGCGAAAACCCTTAATGCGCGTCGTTCGAACTGAGCTTTAAAATTGACCCAATACTAACGTCAGGTATCGAGCATCAAATTATTAGACAATTCTTAAAGTTTCATTATCGAATACATAAAACATTGATTGTATAACAAGGCATATTAAATTTATAACTATACATTAATCTTTAGATATTAATAAAGTATTAAAATTTAAAAAACCCCCGACACAATATTCATTTGATACCCATATTGAACAATTTTAATTTGTGGAAATTTGTAATTTTCTGGTGGCGGCCATCTTGGATTTGAAATTTATCATAGTGTATAGTATTCTACTTGTCAAGCCCTTTCATTTGATACCCATATTGAGGGAGTTGTGAAAAAATATATAATCCGCCATTTTGTGGTGGCGGCCATCTTGGACCGATTTTTATCAAACGTAGCTAAGAACACTCCCAACTAATTCACTTTTCAAACAAAAAAAAACAAAATTAAAATCGGTTCATCCGTTCGGGAGCTACGATGCCACAGACAGACACACACACACACACACACACAGACACGTCAAACTTATAACACCCCGTCGTTTTTGCGTCGGGGGTTAAAAATGTGCATAAATAAGTAGAATATTCCTTAAAAGTTAATCTCTAAGAACTGTTGGAAAAGGAGACGAGACAATCATGTGAAGTCTCTCTCTCTCTCTAGGAGAATTGGCAACCGGTAACCATAGAAGTTCAGATCTCAAGTGGGCAGTGCTGGATATATTCTCAGTAATCTTACCACCCACGCACATATTTTTTACTAGAAATTCTTGACCCATTGTAGTAGTATTCTCTTTGTCTTTCTAAATTCTTCAATAGTAGTAGTTTAAGTGGTCGCCTCGTCCCTGCCGCGCCGAGTGTTGTGTGTTCGATCCTGGGGATCGAACGATTTGTGTGATTCACAAATAGTTGTTCCGTGTCTGGATGTTCTTTGTGTCCATTGTTTGGAAGTTTGTAAAGTTACCCGCGACACAGGAATTATACCTAGCAGGAGATTAAATAAAATACCTTTATAAATAATATATATAAAAAAAATACTTTTAATCTTTCGCGTTGCATGATATAAGTCAGCTTGTGACCACGGCCGGTGTAACCTGGTCGAAAAGTCAAGCATAAAAAGGTAAACATTATGCATGAACGCGTTAATACCCGTTACGTAATAATATAAAAAAATATTTATTACCAAAGAAAACAACATCTTTTGTTCGTATCTAGTGGCATCACACTAGGCAAGCCTGTCCTATGGGTGCCTACTACGTTTACCAAAATGCTTGCAATACAATATGTTATTATAATTATACAATTAAAACACTTGGTATGCGAAAGGATTATAGCCTAGAAGGACTATAGCCTTATTTTAATTTTAAAGTAGCCCAGCTTTGGGTTAGATATAATCTTATCATTGTCGTTTAGAAATATTTGCGCCTGACTGTACGTTACAGTACAGATGCAATTCAAGTGGTATTTAAATATGTACATAAAACGAAAATTAATGATATACGATGCACATACGTAGGCATGTAAGCGTTGGCGTGTTTACAAAATTACCTTGACAACTGGTCAGCTCGACACGAATTATTTTACTAGCAGCGCCCCGCGTCTTTGTTTGTATTTCAATCAGATACAAAACTTCTCTTTCTGCAGTATATAGTAATGCGCTTCAGCAGTTAAGCCGTAAAAAAAAGGCAAGAGAAACTTCTTCAATTGTAAAAGCCTGGGTCTGGCCTAGATTATTAACTATTTCCTAAATGTTTTTATTGAAAACACTAAAGCTCGTCAGTAACTACTACACAAAAACCCAAAAACATCCAGTCGACAAACAGAGCAGAAAAGTTACCGAACTGTTTAGTATTTACCTATTTATATATAAATAAGATTTGATTGCGAAAATTGCATAATATTGTATAAAAAGTTTAAATTATAATAGGTAAATTTATTTGTTAAGCCACAAAGTAACATTTATGAACTTTAAAGTTATGTTAATTAAGGCTATACTGTGAGTTTATATTTACCTGCTGCCTGTAGAACCAATGAAAAGAACGGGTAAGAAATTCACGGACACTCTTTGTAATCGCCATGTTTACAATAATGATTATTATGAACTTTGGTTGTTCTTACTGTGAAGGGTTTTAAATTTTATAAAGCTGGAGTTGTTATTCTGTCAGCGTGAAAACCAGAGTAGTGCACTACCCTTAGTATTCGATTGGCATTCAAACATAAACACACAAATAAGTTGTGCATAACACGATGCACGGACAACGATGTACCGTAGGCCGTGAGTTTCTTGCCAGTTCTTCTCATTGGTTCTACACCCCTTCCTTCATTGAACCTGGCATCAGGCAAATGTAAATGTAAACTCACATTAATAAGTGTAACTTTGACGTTCATAAGTGTTACTAGGTTGACCTACATGAATATATGTATTTAATTTTAGTTTTTTGATTTGACTTTGATTTTGTTGTCAGTACTTTCAAATATAATTTAAAAGCAACTGTGTACATCGATCGACCACAATCCAGAAATTTCACAATTTCAGACTTCTTAAAGTGGCGCTGTGTTATCAGCAGAAGAGTTGAACATTAATCTCAGCATCTTGCGTTAGCACTCAGCATTATTTTTAAAGGTTAGCAACACGCTAGTTTAATATTTGTCTTCGTAGAGCCTAGCTTTGGCAATGACTTGCCATCAGGTGGGTCGTATGTTTGTTTTTCCCAAAGATATATGCAGGAATACAACATACGGCATGAAGTATGCGATTGAAAAGTCTACAAAATCCTACTAATATTATAATACAAATGTCAAAGGTTGTAACGATGTTTGGTAATTTTGGTAATTGTTACTCAATTACGCATAAGCAGTTGAATGGATTAAGATGTAACTTAATAAACAGATAGATCTAGCCATGGATTAACACATACAATACTTTTATGCCAGTATACTTATCGAGATAATAACTAATAAACAAGCGCAGTAACACTATTGAAATTGTGTCATTGTCCATTTAATCCACGAATATACTTTTAAAATCAATTCAAATATCTCCTGCTTTAAAACAGTATCTGTAGAGAAAGGAAATCCATTCAAAACCACTGACACTTTACCAAAAATCTCTATAACTACATTGATGACGTATCGTGAGAATTGGGCCAAACTAGCCTCAAATGGAATACGTAATTTGTTCCCAATAATTACCAAAACGATTATCGTAACCATCTCGTGTGTTGACGTCCACAGTTAAAAGTACACCGCCCACCACAAAGAGGGGAACAACCAAAAATAATAAAATAAGTTAGGTAAGTCGTGTCTGTCATGCGAATCGGACATTAGGACTCTAATATCCCTTTTGATTTTAAGTAATTTATGTGTAGAAAACTTTTTCGAGGCATGCAGAAGCCCTTTTTTATGATAAATGTTCGTTTTCTATTCGATTACGTATATAAATGTGGACGATAAGTATCGATACTGTATGATCGATTACGTAATAATTACTTCTCGAATCGTATCGGAATCAGTATGCGTATGAATATTTTATTTTTGGTAATAACTCTGTTATGGTATGACCATTATAGTAAACGTTTGTTATGGTGAGTTCAAAGTACATAATTTGCTATATTTTCTTTCAACTGACTGATTATAAGAGTTGGAGTACTGGTCCACAACTAAATTTACAAAGAAATGGCAAACACTAAAGTTATAAATAGGATGTTAAAAAATAAATCTATGGATAAATAAGTAAATAAGAAGTGTATAATATATAAATAAACTGTATATAGATTTAAATTTTACTTATAATCAATCAATAAATTCTAAAAGAATAAAAAGCCACCTCGTATTTGCTAATAATACCTTTAAAAACTTTTCCAAACTTATTTTCTCTTATGAGTAAAGTAATAATTCTTGGAAATGTTTCATAACGCCAAACACAAATTTAATTGGTTTAAGTTGTAATTTTTTTACCGAAATATTTTACTAATGAACATGTTTTTGAACTAATATCCTTTTTTAATAAATGCATAAAAGCAGGTAATTTTATTAATACACTTTTCTATGAGGGTAGGTAGACTATCACATAATAAACTGTGCCGAACTGTATTATACAAGACCACTTAGTAGAATAATCATTAGTACGTTAATGACATATTTCCCTTCAATCGTTTATGGTAAAAACTCTTATTTGAACAAAAACATGCTTGTTATTACTGCAATATTTGATAACTGATACAAATAAAAATAGCTAAACCGTCAGAACATTCATTAAGGTGGCAGCTTATGCGTTAAAAAAGTGTGGCAAAACACAAAAAAGGAATGCAAGAAACATATAAATAATAATCATACTCAGTGACACTTAAAGTCAAATTCATTTACCTTTTTCCTTTTTGTTACAGACTACTCCTGCACTAGGCGTAATTCTTGTGTCGCAGGGGACTTTACAATCTTGCAAAGTACACTTTGACTTGAAACAACCATTTGCGGATCACACACTCACAAAGTCACAACACTTGGTGCAGTGGCAGTGACGAGTCGACCTCTATAAACACTAGTATCCAGTCTGTAAAGCGTGCAGGGATAACGATCCGTGCCCGCTTTACAGACTGGATACTCCTATTGGTAAGTAAATGACTCTCGCCCCTTTGTCATACATTTTTATGGTACCTGTTGGGCTTAGCTCCTTCAAAAAGACAATTGAGGCACTAGTGATTATTCCTTTGTTGTGGGATCCTCACAAACATTAGATCAACTCATCCAAAGCACATTTAACCTTGGTACAACTATCTTGGAGACGAACAAATTTTGTATATAGCGTGACTAAGTAAACAAAAGAAATAATAAAAATCTTAGAGCAGGCATGGAATGTAAACCAGTAATATAACACTTTATATATAGCAGATACCATGATGAATCTAGATAAGTATCAAATTACATACTTTTCTATTATACTGCCTTCAAGTCAGTACCATTATCTTGTCTATTCCAGCCACCAAGCAGATTTGCGTTCTTACAGAAGAATCTTTTCTATTCCTTATTACTTTATAGCAGCCAGCGGCTTGCTTATGTTTTTAAAGTGTGTTGAGCCTGCCATGAGCAGCGTTTTCGGTTTATCATCAAATAGGATGTTTCTTTGTGAAATCAAAGGCAATATCAATAGAAAAGTAATGGATGACGCCTTGTACTTTGAGGAGTTTGTACACGACGCAAGCAACTGGCGCGTGCTACTTACGCAAGCTCTCCACGCAAGATTTTACGATGGCCCAGAAGCGGTAGTGAATGCGAGTGTTGTGCATAAGTTCTCGGTTCCAATTCCCAAAATCTGGAAATTTGGTATTGACTTTTCTTTTAAGAATTGCCCAGTGGCAGCATGGTGTCTGGTACTGAGTCCGACAGACGTCAATAGGCTCGTCTGCGAAATCTGTATGTAATATAACTACCTACCCGTTTAGGTATATAGACGAGAACCTATGTAAGTATAATACTATCGCATACTTTGATTAAAAGCCATTTCTATCCTTGGGTCTTATAATTTGTCCCCCGTTAATAAAACAATGAATGACAGACGCTAATAATTTCATTACCGTAACCACTATTTTTAACAGCTATCGCACGATCGCTCTGCCCCTAATTTATGACAACGAATAGCGGGAAAATTATTGCTTATGTATAGTTTCTTTATGCAAATCAACTGGAAGGCGTAAAGTGGTTTGATTTAGAGAGGGACATCTTAATATAGTAGAAGGGCCCTTTTGTTTGATTAAAATGCATTTGCTAGTGAAATATTTTTCGTATACTGGTTATTTTTAAGTCGCATAATTTATGGCTTCGATAGACCGGGCGCGTTCGGCGACTGATTGAAAATTCTGGGAATATTTCCGGGTCTGTCAAAATGTCGGTGGGTTTTTCTGTTCTCAGCACGAAGTCCGGCAACGTACTTAGTAGACAATAGACTCGTTACATGGGTTTTTATCAGATAGCTGGCGAAATTTGTGTGTGACGCATCAGTTTCTTCCTCTTTGGAGGGCAGGAGTGAGTAATTTGTGGCGATTTTGTAAAGTCTTCGTTATAATGTAATATTAATACATATTCAAACGCTAATTTCAAAGAATTTGTTTACACGCATTTTCAAGTAATCCATTTTAATTAATACTACTACTGCTCGTATAGTTTTTAGCCTATCTTACTAAAATGATTTAAGAAAATAATCTTCATACATTTCCAGGGTTAAGTTTATTTATAAATAATTTGTAATTTATATGATATTTTAATAGAGAATTAAGGTCATATTTTTGAATTAAGTACAAACGACACGATTAATGTTCGAAATGGGTTTTCATATTAATGGTTACAAGTGTTTTTAATATTACAACACGTTCCCTTATTTAATCGTTGGTAGTTGCGTGAGAAACGCGAGCGGCCAGTAGCGAGTTACTTTTAAGCACTCATATAGAACAAACTTACATTTTCATATAATTTATTATATCCTGCACCTTATACATAAAGAACTAAGAACTATTTTGGCTTGCACTTTATTTTTATGACTTGGTTAATATCAGCTAGACGGTGGAAATGTGCAAGGAGCATTAATCACAACAGAATTAGCTTTGGCGATCCGCTCCCAACTGTCCGCGCAGAATTTATACCGGGGTCCGGCGCAAAACTGGATACGTAGCTTTTAATTATTTTTGAATATAAAAATCAGAGAATACTGAGATGGCGGAAGCTCAGACTATAGCAGACTGAACAAATATAATAATTAATTTAATTTATTATAAGGTTTTTATTGGGAACTGATTTCAGTTATATTATACATGAGTTAAAAATAAAAGGTGCAGTAGTTTTTACAACACGTATCTCTAAATCAAACAGAAGTAATTTACATGCATTGCCTCTATTTTTAGGGAAATACACAAAAAATACAAATAAAGAACTTAACCCATATTGCCATTTGCATTCAAGTTGATTTCGCGCCCAAACCACCTCCGCGCTGCTGGGGACCACATAAATACTACTTAACGCTCGCGACACTCCAAATTTAAAAATTAAAAAAGGAAAACACCGAAGAACCAGCAGCCAGTGTCAGGGCGAAACTTTTTAAATAATTACCGGGAGACGCGTCGAGTGGCGTCCCTAATGTGTGAATGTGCCCCTTTACCAAAATAATTTTATTTTGTAACACTTTTTATAGATTTTGACGTTATTTATTCGGTCAGCCTGTTAACGTCTCGGTTTATTTAAAATATGATCGCGCTTAGTCTTGTTAGCGTTATGAAATAGTAGGTTGTTAAAGGTTGCACAAATAAAGGTCAATGCTTCGTGATATCTTGCGGTTAATAAGTAAATGCAGAATTGTAGCAGTTGTCTTTCAATATAAATTGAGGTCTATTAGAGTTATTTCACAACTGGATGGTGACTACTGTAATATAATATATCCTTATAAGTTACTTTAACGTCTATAGGTAGCCTTACATTCAAATTTGGGATGGATACGGGATAAAAGAATCTGTCAAGACGCGTCAATCATTTTGTTGCAATCACGATTAGTACTTAATGAGCTAAAATGTGATTTACCGATTTCCTTGGACGGCCTTCCCTGTCAAATATCCAATAACTGATGTGGCAACGGTTATATTTTACACGTATTCGCTACTAAATCCTATTTAAGTAGTAAGCGGGCCGAGAGTGGTATGTGACACCAAAACGTCACGGCAATTAAGGAATCGGCAAGCTAACCTCGCTGGCAGCCGACCTGCATTGGGCACGCGGCTGATTGGCACTACGGAGATATAGCTGAAGGTACTAGATGTGGCATCTGATCTCTAGTGCATAAACATAAAGAGGTTTGAAGTGTAACATTTAAAATGTATTTTTCTAATTATTTACTAAGGACTTTTTCGGTTAAAATTGCACATCTGTGTATGTATATGTAATGTATTTTTCTACAGTTATAAGGTTTATAAGGCACAAAACTTGTCACGACTTTAATAAGACCGTTCTATATTATATCTTAGATCGACAATTGTTTACTATGTTACTTACTTACTTGTTAGGACTTTGAACTCTGACAAACATTACGAGTGGTGGACACAGCTTACCGCAGTGAAATCTTGTCAAGTGACCTAAAACTTATACCTGTCTGTAGGAAGTCTGGTCAGTCTTAGCATACCACACTGTATACGTGGTGCTTCAAAGACGCGGCTTCGCAGACTTATGTAATACAAACATTATTAATACAAGGTGAAATTTTTGTAATCATAGTATACACACACATAAAATAGATAACCATTTTACAAATTTACCAGGTTCTGCCCAGAACAAGTAGTTCCCGGAATGTTCATTTTCAATTTGGGTGCTATTGAAAGAAAGCTCTTTACCCAGAAAGTCATATTCCCTGAAACGAATATACCCAGAATGTGCAATGTCCAGAACATCCTATTCAACGTATACGCTTTTCCTAGAATTGCCAATTTCCAGAATGGTCAGTGCCGGCGTCATCTACGGGATTAGGAATTTTACTATGCGGTTCGTAATTACTGGTACATACATAAATAAAGTAATAGGGGTTTCAAAATTAAGTTGTCGATTTGTATGAAGAAAATCCGTACGTTGTTGTTTTATACTATTTCATCAATATTTTTTAAATGGCCAATACGAAGTCAATTTTTTTTCAACCATAATAAATTTATGCTGAATTGAACTACACTAAGCGATATAACTTTAAATAGAAATTGCGTAAAACGTTATTGATAATTATTATTGATAATACAACATGTATTATTAATAATTATTACTAATAAATTTTTAAATACCTAATATATGTATACCTAGTCTATTCTCGAAATAGAAATGAAATAATATTAATACATAAATATATTTTATAAATAATCGTAAACTGCAGTTTCATAGCTAAAGACGTAATACACACAGACACATGTCTTTCTTTAACATCTTGACCAAACACGTGCCACTTCTAGATCAGTACATGTCCATGTACACTGGCATCTACAAGTAACATTTATCATACATCATGCCAGTTCGACGTCTCTGACGTTTTCTCTTCCGTGGGTGACAGCGCGTTAGTTGTCCGAGGACTTTATTGTGCCAGCCTACTACATGACTGTGCCGATACTGCCAATGATAATCAACGAAACATCCGTGAAAATGTAAGTACCTACTTGATGTGTATTTTTTTGTGCGTTTTGTTCGCAGTGAATTGTAGCGCGGTTCCATTCAGAACTCAAGCGTCGTATGGTCATCCTAGCTAGGTATAGCGTAAAGTATATGATTGTGTTTTGTTTTTAAAAACAAGTGATGTTATTGTGATAAGTGATAACTGTGATGTCATCTTTTGTATTATCAGTTGGTGCTTGATATAAAATAACTTGATTGTTGACAAGCTGTTTTCTACTTTATGATTAGGAGAATGACCGCCAAATCATAAAGTAGAAAACAGCTTGTACCGATTAATAAAGATATTAGTCATCATGACTCATAACATGAAACATATCTTTATTAATCGGTGGGTTACCTATATAGATTTAAAAAGAGAATTATATGATACACATGGTAAAATATATGCAGTAATAGAACCTACTTTCCTCTGTCTTGGCACCCGATTTTATTTGAAAGGAAGCTGCCGAGAGTTACAACACTAGGTGAGTCGAGTAGTTGCTGATAGTAATTCTTAGGATGGAGTTAACGTAACTTTTTATACCAGATTTATAGTTAGCTTTATCAGTGACCATACCACAATTTCTTATAGCATTTTATTACGTAAGTACCTGAGACAATTACGAAAGCAACAATACAGGTACTTATCACACAGCACATACCTACTTACAATGCAAACGGAGTCATCCCAATCTACAACATTTGCACGTCATCGCAGAGATCTTATTAAGTATGTGCGAACAGACCATTATTTTTCACCTTGCTCCATCGAGGCAAGGAAAAAGTAGTGGCGGTAGTCTATGAGACTGTTGTACATGGTGTTATAGGTTCGAAATTTAAAAAAATCTGGTGGCCTAATCTGCAATAAACTCGCGTCAAAATAACGTTGAACTAAAAAACATAGCTGGCGAAATGTGGGATTAATAGATGTCTGCCCACCTCTGCGGGGGAGACTACATATGCAAATCTTCGAGATATACTTACCTTCATTACGTCCTATCCTTCATAATGTATCTGTAAATGTCAAACAATTCCTTTATTAATTTAGTTTTAACGGTCAGTGCTTTTAAATTAAATGTATTTTAAATCTAGAACATTTATATACGCTTACAGTGTCAACGGTCACCGCTCGGCGTACTTTCTAAAGCACATGAGTTAGGTAGGCGACACTCGGCAGTGATTGGCGGCCGACATACTTGCAATCCGTCCCGTTACGAACACTGAACGGCCCTACTATCTATACCCTTAAAACAGGTAATATTAACATTAGAATATAGGTACCTGTTCTTGAGTAATATGTAGACCTATATACCAATGATACAAAGTAATAGATTCTTGACTAACTGATAACCTTAGCCCATTCGGGTATGGATTGATCTTTCTTTTGTGCTACTTATTCCGTAAACAAGAACTATTTAATAGTAAAAGATGACCATAGCTTTACTTATATTTTTTGTATAACTGCTAAACCAATAATATTATTGATGTTGACTTACTCGCTACCAGCGGGAAAGAAACACAGTTGTTGACTTTACAGAAACTCTTCAAGGAGCCTGGCTATTATGATCAGTCAATTCACTGTAGAAACATGATACAAGGTTGTTTGGCTGTAACGCTTTTGCCATATAAATGACCTCAGCCAAATAGTCTTGTGCAGGTGCTTTATTAACCTGGATATCAGTATCTTCTCTAAAGAATCGATAACATCGGTAAGTATTACATTTATCATTGGCGTGCTTTCACATCATAGTAAAACTTTGGTGCCTCTTTATTTTTCAATTTCATTTGGATGTCGCGTGCCCGCCAAAGCACACTGAAGGCATACTGGTGCTAGATTTCTTATAGTAAGTTATTATAAGAAAGCAAGTCAAACATTTCGACTCAAATAAAGCCATAATCATTGCATTTTATTGCAATAATAATACAGGGTTATATTAGCAAGATTACATTAGACACGTATGTGAGCCAATGAGATGAATAACAGAACTGTCTCTCATCTGTGTTGATACGCCTAGTCAGCGATGGCCGCTGTCTATTTTGTCGCCGGTCCTACAGGAGCCAAGCGTCACGCTTCTTTGGTCTTTTGCCATAAAAAATGTGACAGGGTTTTTATAGTCAAAAACATAAAGCTATAAACTTAAATCATGCTACTTACTTACTCGTCTACAGACGGCGTCAGTCCCGCTTTTTATAAGTTATCGTTTTGTTTTAGGAGTTCCTTTACAAACTGTATGCATGATCTGTAGAAGTTATAATAATGCTTTGCAATTTTTAATTATGCTAGCGAAAAGTAGCAATTAATCTCATGGCCATTCAATCGTTGCACAATTATGTTGTCCAGTTAAAAAAGGTCATTGCTCGATAATAGCACGTTTGTCCCGCGGTATGAGGTTGCGGCCGATTGAGAGGTCTCGGATTCGATTCCCGAACAAAGTGCTGTTGTATTTTCCTGGTTAGAAAATCTCACAGACTATAGACATGAGGCAGATAGATAGCAATAACCTCGCCCGCTACTACGTGACAACTAAAAACATAGCTGGCGAACTGTGGGCAACTCTGCCTACACTGCTTACCTCGTGAGAGAACACAAGAACAAACAATTACAAAAATTACGCTAGACAAGTGCACCAAAGAAGTGCAATTCATGATTGATAACTATAAGTGAGATAACTATCTAATAACTTTGCATAACAAAGTTTTTGCCGCGCACAACTTGAAGCGGTCTACACTATCTAGTTTCTCACAATTTCTGATCACTTTTTCCTTATAGTGTGGTGCTTATTTGTCAATCGATAAGTTTCCAATTTGCACGACTGACACTTCAATCACACTAGAGAATTATCGAGGTAATGTTTCGATACTAACGAAATCACGATTATCCATGCAAAAATAATGTTACATAGGAGATTACGTTACAGAAATTATTACAAGTCAATTTTATATTCGATTTTTTGTTTTGTTAGAGAGTTATTTTGAGAGCAAATGGTAGTGGCATCGAGTCGGACTGGACCACTCGATGTCGTCGATGCATTGTCACTCGAGTGACACTCACAAATGTTTGCCACTTAACAAAAACAGGGTTGTACTGACTTGTACACTGCACTGTGTTAAAATAATACGAGTGTATGGCTAGCTGTAACTACTTACTCTCAGATTTATTTGAAGATATGCGTCCTTGTGTTCAATTTGATATAAATATGATATTTTTTATACGACTAAGGTGATTAATAAGCATACGGCCCGACTGATGGTTATCGATTCCAACAAGTTAAAATCGCTTAAACTGCCAAGAATACCACTTGTGCGTAGTCGAATCACGGCTAAAGGAATGAAAGATAGGATGAAATAAGCGTGAGCCTCTAAAACTCTTAGTTGCCCTATTCAATACAGTAACAGTATTACTATTCTTACGCGAAGGTAGCACAACCCAGCAAGCTAGCTCATTCATGTCCTTCTTTATACAGGTTATTGAATAACCTAGCTAGAAGAACAGAATTCCAGCCACAAAATTGGATATAAATGTACAAACATATTTTGTAAAAATGCTTATGTCCATGTAATTTAATAATCTGTTTTTATTCATGAAGTTTATTATTATTACAGCCCATTAAATTCTTGGCAACAATAGGCTCTTCCAATCAATATTATCTACTTATTTTACACTTAAAACTAGTTTAATAAACGTATTGTAAAGCTAATTGGACAAACAACAAATTGCATTGATATCGTTAGGAATGCAAATCAAACGCGCTTACTATAAAACATTCACTGAATTATTGCGGTTTGCGTCTGTAAAATGATTTATCGTTATACGTGTCTAATCGGACAGTAAACCTTGTGAGCCAAACTGTTTTTTTTTAAATTAAATAAAAAATGTAATTGATCAGCGGAAGTCATATTATTGGTATTTGTTTAGTTTGTACAACATCGCGCATTAGACTGAAACTCTGGGCTAAGGACGAAGATCTTTTTCCTCTGTTGAGGGTACAGTTAGCTGTACGATACGCATTGTACAAATGATGTAAGTGTGAGTAGAGTTTTAGAGTTACAGTTTAGTAAATTCTTCTCCCTAGCCTTTATAATTCCCAAACACTTGGGGTCGGCTTTTCTGGTCTAACCGGATTGGACTGGATATCAGTTTTTACACGTAGTGGCTGCCACCTGACCTCCGCAACCCGAAGGCTAACGATACCCTAAAGCTAGACCAGTGTCAGGATATTATAGGGCACTGACTTACCAGTAACGACTGCCATAGATGTTCATGGCAGCCGAGACCGACGGCTTAACGTGCTCCCCGAGGCACGGAGCAGGCGATAATTGTCAATCAATACGCACATAATTTCGAAAAGTCATATAACTTCCGAAAGTCAGAGGTGCGCAACGTGGGTTCGAATCAGAGACTCTCTGCATTGCAGTCTGTTGGTCTTCCCACTGAGCTATCGCTGTTACAGTTTAGTAAATATTGTTCACAAATAACGCTATTTATGTTGAATGCTTATACTATTTATTTCATATGAAATTCAGTTAGAGTGGCTCCTTATAAAATCAATTTTCATTTACTCGATACACTGTTTATGTTACATGCGTCTACGAATACTTGCTTATAAATTTATGGCGCAGCTACAACTCTCTTGCCTAAGAGAAATCAGGAATGGCAAATAAATAACTGTTATATTAGTATATCTTGTCTCAACAAATATTGTGTTAGTAGGATGCATTGTAAAAGGAATAGGTTATGTTTTGTATTCTGTACACATATTTTATCAAATTATCTTATCAATATGTCTAAGGTAACATTTTAAGACGCCAGAATTTTTATTTTATTATTTAATATATTACGTAACGGTTGTGCAGTTCAAACCAAAATTACATTTCGGGCAAAATCTTTAGGATAAGGATTAATTTGCTGATGGTACTGACTTGCAACTTAGTTGATGATAAAATTTACATGAAAAGAATATTTGATCCAATTTCTGTTGATTCACTATAAAGTACGTAATAGACCCCAAACCAGGTACCTACGTTAGATTGGTCGAATCTTCAAGGAGGCAACGGTACAGTCAGATTGGTCCTAACATTCAACATATTTAATGAGAGAATAAAAATATCCAGGAAGTAAAACCCTATTACTTAAAATGGCTAAACCGACTGCCACGCCTAAGGTCGCGGGTTCGATTCTCGCACAAGTCAAACATTTGTGTGTATGAACATGGATGTTTGTTTTGGTCTGGATGTTTCTATGTATAATATGTATGTATTTACAAAAAAAGAAGTATATATGTATGTTTATCCATTGTCTAGTACCCATAGTACAAGCTCTGCTTAGTTTGGGCTAAATGGTGTTGTGTGTATGTGGTAGAATATTATATTATTATTATTATAGATTTAAATAAAATAAACACCTATAAAAATAAAAGTACTTCTGAAATCTTAAGAGTAGGATTTGTTTTGTCTAATACATATTATGTCAGTCATACGTAACTCATAGCAGTCTGAATCCTAAATATAATATTCAGTAACGTACCTATCTAAAACATAGATTATTCTAAAACATTGCAAATTTACTGTAAATCTACAAAGAGTGTGGGTGCGATTATCGAAGCCTATCACACACTTAAAACCCCACCCACTAATTTGGTATACATAATACGTTACTTACAAACACCAATTAAATACTTAATCGAAGTTATTACGTATACAGCTCAGTTTATAGACTCGGCGCCGATGTCCTTCGGGGCTCCTCCAAACTTTCTTGCGTTCGTTCGGTCACAGCGGCGCGCGTGCTCAAACCACTTTTTGCCCGACCGCTGGGTGCCGGCACCGAGATATTGAAATAATTGCTTTTTCTACGGCACGCCGTGCAAATGACATTCGAGATGGAGGTCGTTTTTTTAACTGAGTGTACGAGATGGAAAATTGTCTTGTGATGAAATGTTTGATTTGGTGATAAAAATGATAAGTTATCTACACGTGGGCAGCTTTTGAATCTTCAAAGTAAGTTCTGCTACATGGAAATCTTTTAAACTAAGATTCTGCGCATTAAAAGAATAGAAAAAGAATCATATCATTATAATAATATTGGTCCACGTTTACGACTAAAATGCATTGCAGTGTTAGATTGATTTTTAGATCGATATCTAAGATAATCTATTGATTAAAATTGTTCGCTATGATCTTCTTAGTCGGGCACTCTTGTCAGAGTGGTCGTGGCTATCATTGATGGACAGGGTTGCGGCGCACTGACGTCATTTGCCGTACGTCGAGCGATGTCCCTCCATCCCTGGCGGTTACTGGCATTGCGAGCACACTGATCTATAGTGTCTTATACTTATATTCTAATATGGCAATGTAATTGAATATACAGCTATAAAGATAAATTGTGTGATATTTCGTACATACTTAAGAAAACGTAACTAATAAGTTATATGTATAAGAACACACCAGTTCGGTGTGCGAAGACCTAAGTATTAGTTATAGCTAAAGTTACTCAACATCATATAAAAATAAGTTATTTATTTATTTAGTAGTTTATTATGACAATACCTATTTAGATGTTTATTTTTCTTCTTTAACAATTTCATAGGCTATCCATAAGTTATTGCCGATGATTCGTGAAAACAATAAAATGATTAGCGTCGCATTGGGCTCTCATGGGCCCAACGTTTTAATGAGAACCTCGCAGTGGCAGCTTAGTGTTAAAAACCTAAATTGTTGTGTGAACTTTCACAGTTATTGGACATCACCACATCGCCATCGGTTTTATAGCTAACGACGCGAAGTAAAACGAACCGAAAGTGTTATTTGTTTTTTTCTATTTTCAGCGGCGGACCACTCACAACTTCGCACGAGATATCTCTCCGATACCACAAACGTTATGTGAAGGCACGTGCTGTCGTTTCTATAATCTATAAAACTATTCATTTTCCTTCTCAATAATTTTATTTATTGTGCTTCTGTAGTATTTTAAAGGTATATGTTATAGAGGAGTGGACACGAGTTATCCGGTGGCATATCGTTGACTCATATCGAAGATGAAAGTCGAGAGTTGCCACGTGAAGGAATGCTTACATAACATATCTAGTGAAAGCAAAAAATAAATTGGCTGTCAAGTGAAAAGTCGCTTATTTTAGAAACTGTATTTACCTATGTTCCAGTATATTTTAATAACAGCAATAATTTTCCTTAGTAAACATATATTTTAGTAAAAGTTGTGTATTATTAGAAATTAAAGTTTGTATACATAGTTTATAAGATCGCTTAAGACGAAAAGTAATGTGTGTAGGTACTTACCAGGTATAAATTTATTAATTTATATACTGCTGAATGTTCTTCGAGATATCTGCCATTGAAATGATCAAACCTAGACTAAAAGTTGGAGATTTCAAATGTATTAAAACACCAGACGCCTGTTTGTGCGACTGCCGAGCATAAAGTCGAAGTTCAATTTCCGTGTAGGTTGAAATAGTTTTGTAATTTTCTGTTAAGAAATTCTTAATACATTCACAATACACTTTCGGACCGTAAATATAAGACTAGGTATGTAAAAATAGTGCAACAACTGGAACCTAAGGACAATTATTATTGCTAACACAAGCCAGTGAAATTTGTATCATCGACACATTGCTATCTAATTAGAGATATTAAACCTTTCATCTATAGGACACAGCGAACATATGGCAGGATACCTTATTTTGTTTCATATTGACCACACGGCAACAGTTAGATACACACGTATTTTTACGATCGATCTTTGTGTCAAATAATATCATGTCCGTAACACATTGCACATGTCCGCTGCAACGTAGTCAGAAGATTAACCGCGACGAATGGCCGAGACAATCCTTGCAAGACAAAGGCCGCACCGTTTGTCACGCGCTGTAAATATTTTGGACAGGGTTTTACGGGGCCCGTAGTTTTATGAGGCTTTCACGCTGACGCCATTGTCTCGGACAACGCCCGGCGACTGATTAGCCATGCCCCGGACCAGGGACGTCTTTTCAAAATTTAAAGTACATTCTAGATCCGAAGTTCGAACAATTGTTTTTATAACTTACTTGTTTTTGCCGCTACTTAACGATTTCTTGAAATGTTTATGGCTTTGTTTATTTATGGAGGAATATTTTATAAATTATATCTGTCGGTATTGATTAATTGCGCCGTTTTGTACACACTCATTAGTGAGCGGTGCATATGAACAAACAACATCTATAAATAATAAACTGAGTCTTCTAAGTGCCGGCCGATGCATTTAATGATAGTAAGAAATTATAAATAATAGATTTCGTAATGCTATTGTTCAGTTTCGGAAAGTTAAAGACATGTAGCAAATGAGACTGTGACGCATCAGTACGTCAAAATCTTTTCAACTGAATTTATGAGTATAATAAAATGTCTATATATTCTTAGGTGGACCAGTTTTAAATCTATAGTAATACTTTTTATCAGGCTTTAGGTTAGAGTTATTCATATTTTTAGGTTATCATTGTCAATTCACCTGCTAAAGTTACAATCAAAATAACTTCTAGGGAAATTAGTTTATTGCAACGGAGGTCGATGTATGAGTACATTGCAATCTTGGATTTACATGTGTATGTAATTCTAAGTATTTATGTTATATATTTTAACTACTGTGGTTTTTTTTTAAGATATCATTATCTGTTTGGGTTACATATGAGAAGTGGTCTCGTTAACCCCTCCTACTAAGTTTCAAGGTTAAGTTGTGCAATTACTTTAAATTGCTCTCATATTTTCAGACTGAATTAATATGTTTGATTATTGTTCCAGATAAAGTAAGTAAAAATAAGAATCTTTACTCGTTTTCATGTCCTTTAACACATGGTAATATGTAATAGGATGCCACAGCAATAGATCTTACCATTGAATTGGATCGCGACGGGCGTTTCGTGTCGATGAAATTGCCAACTGCAGGATTCTTAGAGCTTACTTATGAAGTACGAATGATAATAGCACACTCCAGGATATACGTGTAATAATAGCAAGTGATTCTAAATAAATTGCAAGTCGCACTCAAGAGGTACATAATCTACAATGCTAATGTGCTTCAAGAGTATTGACATCTGAGTTAATGGGTCTGCGGTTTACCATGGAGTAGATGGGTCATTGTGAGTTGGCTTCTAGACCTAGATTGCGTTATACTAGGTTCGCGAAAGTGAATAATCATAATGTGTCATGAATATCGTATTAAATGAATTAATTACAATATTTGTGTGCGTTGTTTTATGTGCGTTTGTGAATTCTCTCGTTATATACATATGTACTTACCTATGTATGATCTGAATAGTGATTTTCTTTTTGGGTGAACTATTAATAGTAAAGTTATACGTCAGGTTTAAAATGGCTTGCACACTTTAATTTATTGATGCATTTTAGAAAGAAGCCTTTTTGCCATTGGTCAGTTATTTATCACATGTCTTGTCACAATTATTGACTGATTCAATAAGTACTACTAGCCTAGCTTATAAACTACCTTCATTTGTTAAGTATATGAAATACCTTAATTTGTTAAGTATATAAACCTTAATTGAATTAGTTGGTTGGTTAGTGTGTTAAGGCTTTACAGTAACTGTTGATGATAAGGTCCATCAAGTTTCATATCAGGCCATGACTCACTTATCTCCGGAAGATGGTTGTAGTGTAGTATTTAGTAAAAAAGCGTCGGTTCTGTGCCGGTGCGCAATGTGGGGCGACGGCGTCAAGGTTGCGCAGACCTTGCTGTTTGTGGAGCGGAACGGCGACGTGTCGGCACCCACGGTGTGACGTCAGGCCCTCGCCCCTCGCCTCTTCCCGCACCCCGTACCGCCCCAAGGTGCTAGCTGACCAGCTACTCAACTTGATAGACAGCTAGAAGTGTTATAAGCAGATGTTATGATTTTATTTTATGTATGTGGTGACCATTTTCAAGGCACACGCACAAGGATTACACTTGTGTCCCGGGGTAGTTAAATATTATTAAAAAAACGGACACATAGAACACCCACCTTCGGAACAACACTTTATAGATCACATAGCTTTTGTTCTGAGTGATGATCGACACCGCAACACTCGGCGCAATGGCAATGGTGAAGCGAACACTTCAATTAATACACTATCCGTGTATGAAAATTTTGCCTCAACATCACACTATATCATCTTTTGAATAGAAGCAGCAGTTTCTTGGTGAGTTGCCACACCAAAACTCATTGCATTTCAAATAGATGATGCACCTTGTGAAGAATGTGTTAGGTAATTATGCAAATTTGTTTATTTTTATAGGTATTTACGGGCAAAGTGACCAGTCTAAAAAGACCTTTTAAAGCAATCCAGGTGTTTGCAGTGGAAGTTTAGACATTTTATTTATTATGGATTGCCTTTCGACACCTTCTTACAAGCAAACACCTAATAAAAGTCGGAAGAAAACATGCGTGCGAAATTTTATGTTTTAGTTTTTATAGCTGTGGTGGTTTCGTGGGTTATTCCCTGAGTACCCCGATCTCCGAGGCCGCCGCGCGCTGTCCCGGAGAATCCCGAATACGATAAATATCACTACATTTCTTTTTTCTATTGTTTTCAACTTCTACGGTCGACATAAAATAAATGTATGTGTTTGAAATACATAAGACGAAAGTAGTTTATTTGAAATTTTGTACAATGTTGCATTATAGTTTTAATAGTGGTAATTTACAGTTTGAATAATATGTATCAAATATATAAAATAAATGTTAGATACAATATTACCTTAAAATATTATCAAATCATACTTAACAAATATATTTAACAATTTATGACAACAATAATTATTTCAAATTCACAAACCACAGCAGGGCGAGAAGGATAGCAAAAATTTTGACCTAGTCCACTTAGAGCACCCGTCCGAATAGCACTTGCGCGAATAGAACCTAGCTTAGTCCACGAAGGGCATCTATCAATATTTTTGGCAGGTGCTCTTCGTGGATACAAATTTATTTATAAATTTTTGTCTACGAAGAGCACCTACGACTCAGCAGCGTAGTGCTGGAATGTATTTATTCCACAGGAAGTTATTAAATAAAAGATATCGATAAAAATCACTAGAATGTTTATTAATTACACATATTTGCGTACATACGAAATATGCCTTGGCGACATTGAAAAATAAAATATAATAGAAATCACTATGACAATAATTATTAATCTTACTAATTGAAATTATCATGATAAAAATAAATCGGGGTCCTCCGGGATCGGGGTACTCAGGGAATAACCCGGTTTCGTGATGAGTCAGTAGTATTTCTCCTTTACGTCATAATTTTTTACCTTACCCTCATTACGTCATTACTAATATTATAAATGCAAATGTGAGTTTATTTGTTTTTTCGTAACGTTCTTACGCCTTACTACGTTACGCTTACTCAACTGAACATCGTAAAATTAAAAAAGTTCTGTTCCTGAGGAGTGGAAATTTATTGACGACATCTAGATATACATGAGCGAAACCGCGGGCAAAATCTAGTTACAACATAAAAGCAACGTCAATATATTATGGTTGTTACGAGCCCTATACTCCATTTGGTTAGGTACTTAACTAAAAGTAAACAATCTTGATGTGTCTTTTTATCTAAAAACTCAGTTAAAATAAAAAGCTGCTAAAGATCAATGTAAATACAACAATAACGATTACTAAATCAATTGAACCGTTAGTTTAAGCAGTAATTTATTTGTTTAATATGTGTTTGTGTAAAAGTTACATCAAGATTGTTTACCTTTAGTTAAGTACACACAGCGACTCATCAACCTAGACTGTTTGGACTTTGAACCATTAGAAGTTGAACGCTGCGAATCGTGCGAGAGAGTGCGTTATATTTTAGTTACGTTACATCGACACCACTATGCACTGGCCCTTTCCGACAATTCTCTATTTTGTATGTAGCGTAGTTATGCGTATATAGGGTGTCTAACTTGATGTGTAGCCGTGTGTACCTAACCAAATGCAGTAGTTCTTTCTATACAAATACATACATAGTTCCACGCCTGTTTTTGTAAGGGATTAACAAAGATTATTTAATTTTGTTTTGCTATGACCTTGTTGGCTATTTCTTGCCTTATTCACTATCATTATATTCCTTATGTACTCACAGTTAATAGTTATAGTCTCTCATCAGTTAATAGGATACACTCAACCTTGCTCTTGTTATTTCTGTAGATACACTTAAAAACAAATATGTTTTAATGTGCCTCGTTATGTGTTTTGTCATGAGCGTAAGAGACAGCGCAATTACCGATGTTACAGCCATGAGTTTGATTCCAAGATGGCAAGGTATTTTTGGGTTCAGGAAATTTAGAGCATGGCATAGCATAAACTGTTTCCGTTAGCCTTCTATTTAGTGAAATCTAAACACTTCAATAACAGGCTTTTATGCCTAAAACTTGGAAGATTCATACATTATGCATTATGTATATATAATTATTGGTAGTGTGTCAATTAACTATTTATGATAATTAAACTATTGAGTCAGTCACAGCGGCACACCGGCGGCCAGTCACATTAAGTGTCCAATCATGTTTGGTATTCCAACAATTGATACGTTAAGAAAGTGTATCATCTCTCTTTCTAGGTAGTAGGTATACGCACAAAACATGGAATTTGTGAAAGAATGTCTTTATTCTTACAAGAATGTGGCGACTGCTGGGCACCTATTTAACCGAAGGTCAACAAAAGCAATCACAACTAGTCACGAGAATACTTTTTCCGTGAATTTAAAGGCTCTCACTTTAATCAAGCGTTTAACACGTCTATTTAATCAAATGTAGTTTGGTGCTCTGATCAGATCGGTGACACTCTGGAGAAAGGCCAGGTTAACAGTACCTTAAACCGAAGAGCGTGCTTGAAGGATATAATGAAAGTGAATGAAGCAAGAGAGACATGCCAGGATCGTAGCAAGTGGAAATCCAAAAAATTTATATTCCTGACTGCGATATGACGACACACAAAGTACTGCCTAATCGAGTTATTAGCGTGTATGTTCTGCCTACTAATTCCTTAACGGTCATTTTGTTGCGCTTGTTAGCAGACTATTTGAGTTAGCTAGTAAGAGGCCTATAGTTTTTGGTTCACCAGGATATTTTTATTTTTATGTAGCCTCTGGACGTAAATATACGTCCAGATATCTATGTTTCTCACGAGCTTTTTGTATAGCCGCGTGCGTAAGTAAAAATGAGTGATAGCGATCGCCGAAGCGCGTGCAAAAAGCCCATTGCTCCCGCATCATTATGGAATTAAAGGTAAACAGGTGTGAAATTAGGCTCACTTTTTGTTCGGCTAATAGATTGCGGCGCACTTTCCGTCCCGTGGCGCTCCACTTATGTAATAACCTTTCATTACAGACGTACAATCACCTAAACGCCCCGTTTAAAACACTATAATTTCGCACTAAACAGAATGATTTGGGAGTTTCGTCTCGTTATAAATTTCTACTTTTGTTTTTTACGGACCAATTACAGGCGGGAGTTCTCAAAGCGTTTTTTACGGAGATCCAAATGGTTGATTGATGGGTGATTATTTTTGGGTTTGATCTGGTGATGCTTCCGAGTTGTTTTGTTAACCGATAGCAACAATATCGCTTTACGGTTGGTTGTTCACATAATTTTGTATTGTTCTGTAGTGTCTTTTTGTCGCTGTGATTGAATCTATTAAAGTAAGCCTGCTTATTGAATAAATTTGTGGAGATGGAACAGATTGCCAGTGTGCCGGAGAAGAGAGTTAGAGAGGATAGTGAGGAACTGATAGAAGATGATGACGGGTTTGTGACAGTAAGGAAAGATCACAAGAGAATCGCGAAGAGTAATAGATCTCGTTATGTAAATAATATTCGACAGATAGAAGATGGAGTCACAGTGGAAGATGACACTAATTTTATTGTGTGTTTAACAGGAAAAGAAAAGTTGCCTAAACAGTTTGGTATAGCAAAATTACTTCAGTCTTCAAATATACAGAATGTTTTAAAAATAAAATATAAAAGTTTGCATAAAGCATTCATCTATTTTGAGAATAAAGAAAGTTGCGACAAATTAATAAATGACGAGAAGATACGCAGTTTAGATTATAAATGTCATTTGATAAGCGAAGTCAGCACATCATACGGTATCGTAAGACAAATAGATTTAAACGTAGACGATGAAGAAATCTTACAGAACTTGAAATGTGATTATGATATACTGTCAGTGAAGAGATTAAAAAGGCAAGACAATAGAGGCGAATGGGTGAATAGCGAAACTGTACGCATAGGATTCAGTGGTTCAATTTTACCACCATATATTTACGGATATGGTTGTAGGTTCAAAGTTGAACCTTATGTATTTCCTGTTAGTCAATGTTCTAATTGCTGGAAATATGGTCATTTGAGTCGTTCATGTCCATCGAAAAATGTAATTTGCCCAAAATGTGCTGAGAACCATCCTAACTGTGACACACAAAAGTTTAAATGTATAAATTGCAAAGGTAATCACATGGCTCTAGACAAGAGTAAATGCCCTATGTTTTTGAAGGAGAAAAGGATCAGAAATATAATGAGTGAAGCGAATTGCACATATAAATTAGCTCTTGAAACTTATTTGTCGAACCAGACTAGTATGTGTACAGAAGTATTGATAGACCCAGTCCAGCAAAGCCAAATTAAGTACAATATCGTGGGTAAACCGTCATACAAAGAGGTGTTAATGACGAATACAATTGTGCATATGCAAAACACAGAAAGTGAAAATGAAGAAGAAGAGATGAACACGGACAATTATCATGAAAAGGAAGTGCAAGGAAAAACAAAAGAAATCTCTAAAAAGAAAAAACCAATAAATCACAAAAGCAGATTGCAGGGGACAGAAAACATAACAATCCCGAGTGAGAAGTTAGAAGAGCCAAAGGAAGATGGAGAACGAAAAGACCCGGAAGCGAAGCGAACTTTGTTAAGTATAATTTTAAAGAAGCTTAAAGAGATTTGCTTTTCTAAAAACAACACAGAGGTGAAAATTAAATTATTTATTAGTTCTCTAATAGAAGAGGTGATAACTTTTGTTGTAAATCTTTTGCATGATAAGAATATTTGGAATAGTATACTTTTAATGTTCAATAATGGATAACGATCAATACTTTCATACACTAAACATACTGCAGTGGAATGCACAGAGCTTGAAACCAAAAATACATGAATTTGAACTGTTGTTATTACAAGATAAAATACATATAGCATTAGTTTGTGAAACATGGCTATCACGTGACTCTAGTCTTAAAATAAATAATTATAATATCTTTCGAATAGATAGGGAAGATGGATATGGAGGAGTAGCCGCTATTATTCATAAAACAGTTAAAGCTATTCAATGTCCTATAATCTCTACAAACTTGGGTATAGAAATGTTATGCCTAAATATCATCAACTGTTCTAGTATAAGAAATGTAGTTCTGATTTATTGTCCTTCGTCTATACGTGTCACGCAACAAGATTGGGAGTTCGTCTTTAATATTTTTTCAGAAAAATGTTTAGTTGTCGGGGACTTCAATTCACATCACACAAACTGGTCCTATAGAACCGATGCAAGGGGTAGGAAGTTATATAATGCTGCTATTGAATCTGGATTTATATCTCTTAATAATAATGATTTTACTAGAATTAAATTAGTGAATAATATGGTTTACAGAACATCCCCCGATATTTCCTTTGCTTCAAGTGACATTGCCATCCAATTTGACTGGCAGGTAATAAATGAATGTTTGGGAAGTGATCATTTTTTTATTAAAATAAAACTAAATTATAGCGACATTAAAGTAGTTAATAATAAACTAAATTTTAAGTTAGCAGATTGGGATAAATATAAAAAATATCTTGAAACGCATTTGTCACCGTACATTACCTTACTGGACACTAATTGTATTCAATATGTATACGACTGCTTTATTGCACAAATAAGGGACGCAGTTAAAGAAAGTATACCCAGCACTAAAATTTGCAATAATCCTAATAGTAGATTTAGACCAAAAAATTATTGGACGCCCGAATTATCTAAACTAGTAGCTGAACGGAGGTTGGCATTACGAAATTTTAGGAAAAATCCTACACCCGATAATTTATCTGCGTTACAAACTAAAGGTTCAGTAGCTAAACTAGCCATTAGAAAAGCAAAAGCAAAAAGCTGGCAAATATTTTGTAACGAAATTAATGAATCAACATCGGCCAGTGACATGTGGCAACGAATGCGGTGGGTAAAAGGTTACCGCAATAAAAACAATTATTGTATTAGTAAAGAAATAAGAAGTCAGTTGTTAATAAGTCTTACTCCATGCTATGTTGTAAATAATTCACCTGTCTTTGTTTCCTCAAATACAATGTTAGAATCCGACTTTGGCTTACAGGAATTAGAAAGATGTTTGAGGAAAAAAGACACCGCACCAGGAGATGATGGCATCACTTATTCGATGATTATGAACTTGCCTCACATTGGAAAACTACTTTTATTAAAATTATATAATTGTATATTTACTAGTGGGACAGTTCCAAATCAATGGCGAGATATAAGAATAATTCCTATTCCTAAGCAAGGTACCACACAAAATAGTAAAGTTAGGCCTATTTCTTTAATATCTTGCGTATGTAAAACATTTCATTTAATGATAACAAGACGGTTGGAATGGTATATTGAAAAAAATAGCATATTATCACCATACACTACTGGATTTAGGCGAGGACAGTCTTGTCAAGAAAGTTTAATTCATTTAGTATCACATGTCCAAATAGGTTTCTCAAATAACATTTCAACATTGGCTTGTTTTATAGATGTGGAAAATGCCTACAATAATATATTAATTGAAAGTATGACTAATTCACTTGACTGTTTGGGAGTAGGTAAAAGATTTTGTGCATATATATGGAACTTTCTCATCGAGCGGTGTCTTAAAATTGGTGACGAGTTTGAGAACAATATACATATGACTAGACATGCTCGAAAGGGTTTGGCACAAGGAGATCCTCTATCGCCTCTTTTATTTAATATCGCAACATTAAAGATCGGTCAGCGACTTAATCAGATAAAATTTTGTCAATATGCGGACGATTTTGTACTATTTACATCAGGTAAGACACAAGATAATGTGATAAGCATTCAAAATTCCTTAAATATTATAAATTTAACGTTACAGGAGATAGGCTTACAAATATCACAAAATAAGTCAAAACTTTGTCTTTTTACAAGAGGTCGTAAACGCGAACAATTTTTGGTAGAGGTAGACGGTCAAAAAATAGAACTAGTAGATTCATTTAAATACTTGGGATTATGGTTGGACAAATCATTGCGATGGTCTAAACATATTAACGAATTAGTCGAACATACTTGTAAAATTATAAACGTATTTAAAGTGTTAGCTGGGTCCTCGTGGGGCCTTCACCCTACTCATTTGCGTAGATTATATATATCCCTATTAAGAAGCAGAATAGATTACTCCAGTTTTTTGTATGACAACAGTTCCAAATCGAATTTAATTAAACTAGATAGAGTTCAAAATCAGGCTCTCAGAATTATAGGTAGTTTTATTAAGAGCACCCCTATTCATACTATGGAGAGTGAGCTCTGTGTGATTCCATTGTATGTAAGAAGGCAATACTTAGCGTACAAATACTGTCTAAAAGCGAGATCCTATCAGCATAATTTTATTGTTCAAATTTTGGTACAACTTTTTAGCCTTCGTAACAGCAGGTACTGGCTAAGTAAAAGGATGCCCTTACTAGCCACAGCAATGGATGAAATTAAAAGGGAAGCTGTCGCCCATTCTCCTCAACTTCCTATGTGTGGTTTGTCGACTTGGGTAACAAATATTTGTACTGAGCATATCATTGAATCACAACTGACTAGTATCAGTTGTTCTAAGAGAACTTGTGAAATTAATAATTTAAAAAATAATGTATTGAAAGAACTATGTGATAAGTATTCAGATCGTAATGTTATATATACCGATGGTTCCAAGAGTATTCGAGGCCGTGGAGCTGCTTTTTATGATCCAAGAAACACTTCTTATTGTAATAACAATTTTAAAATATTCGGTGAGATCTCAATTATGTCGGTGGAACTATTTGCAATATTGCAAGCACTTTTGTACATTAGAACCATGAAATACAAAAAAGTAGTTATATGTACCGATAGCAAAAGTGCAGTGCAACACATAGCTCGGTGCGCCTCTGGACACAGAGGTGCTCTGATAGCTTATGATGTGCTAGCAGAAATTGAGGAACTACGTCGTATTGGGGTAGTTTTGACATTGCAATGGGTTCCATCACATATTGGGTTGCGAGGTAATGAGGAGGCTGATACATTAGCAAAGCAAGGTGCATTTCAAGGAATAGAAATAAATATCATGCCTAACTACTCGGAGTTGTTGCCAAAATACAGGCGAAGTTGTTACAATATCTGGAAAGAGCATTTTAATAAAATATCATTAGAAAAGGGCATTTGGTACAAGTCGCTACAGTGTGAGCCTCCTCATATACCTTGGTTTCTTGGGATAAAATTACGTAGACAGCTTCTAGTGACAGCTTTCAGACTTAGATCAGGACATATTCCACTTAGCAAATTTAAATATTTGATGAAAATTGTTGATTCCCCAAACTGTGAAACGTGTGGGAAAATAGAGGATGTATATCACATTTTAGTGGAGTGTGTTCGATATGAGTCTGAAAGACAGATACTATTAACTGAGCTGAATTTAAATCAAAAGGATATTGGTATGTTTCATCATATATTAAGTTATCCAACATCAGCGGCAGCAGGTAAACTCTTTGTGTTTGCCAGTCAATGTATTGGTTGAGGCTCTTTCTGTTTTATTAAAAAGCAGAAGGTGATTCAACTTATTTTGCGAATGTATAATATATAGAGAACACAATGGGACTCATATGTACAGTATTGTATAAATGTTCCTAAATAAAATAAAATGAAAAAAAAAAAAAAAAAAAGCCTGCTTATTGCTTCATTTGATGACTTGTAGATGTTTGGTCGTAATTGGTTTTAGTGCGTTGTGAATTACCGCGAAGACATTAAAGCACAAGTGCTTATATAATATTGTTAGAGAAATGATTGTCTAATGGTGTTTATAATAATTAATACTCGCCAGTGCCAAAGCGCGTTGTGTCGTGGTTTCGATCATTTGGAACATTTGCGTGATCCTTAAATAAATGATCAAAGATTAGGTGTTCTCTATGTACGTTATCTAAATATACTTAAGAATAATACTTAAGCCGGTTGTTGCTTTTAAATACAATAAATAATATGCGCATGAAGAACATATTATTATCGAGGACAGCTTAATAAAATGTTTTACTTCTTATAATAAATATAACTTCAACTATATACATTTAACACTTTAAGGGTAAAGTAATTATACAAACCTTGGATGAAACATAGCGTTTGTTGGTCTCCTTATAGCGTTTAATGAGTACGTAAATTAAGACATTAGATTACATGACCAGCTTTAAAAGAAAATGAAGACATTGCTTTGTAATTAATAAAAGCACCCAACCAATATGTAACATAGGTGCACGCAAACTTGAGCGTCGTTACCCATTATAGCGAGTACGGCTTCAGTGAAACGAAATGCATCCAACACAATGCTGGTAGGGCCGCAAGCTTTTGCAACCATTTCACGACATAGGCCAAGACGAATCAGTCCGTAGTTGTTTGCTAAGCGTTTGACCCGGCACCGCTCGCACCCACTAACCCACTGTTCGATAAGAAACTCCTGCAAACGCCACACGTTTGATTCTGACACGTATTCGTTGCTATATAAAGTGCAATGTCCTATCACAATGGCTATTCATCTCTTTGATGTAATGATGTGTAGTCAGTATCAACTGTTTATTTACTGCCTGCTGCTTTGTGTTCGGCAGTCGTATGTTTGATAGCTTGTGAGCTGAAATGAACTCTATTCTTAAAGTGTTGTGGTAGGCTTTCATGTGGATTGTTTTGTGGCGGTTGTGTTTCAGTGTTGGATCGTGAATGGATTGTGTGACTGGCAGAAGAGTCTTCAGCGGTCCCGTTAGCCGGGACCGTTCAATAAATTAATTTGGTAACAGCCGTCGCTTGAGGGATAAACTTGGATTACACGTTTACTTGAGTAGTTTACGTTATAAAACGATGCAGTAATGTAGACATCAACTTAACATCGCGTTAATCAAAGGTTTTACGATATTTTAGCGCAGTATTGTGAACGGAATTGACTTGTATGTATTTTAATTATACACCCAAGACCTGTGAAATTATACAATTATTTGATTTTCGGATTTGAGTCGTAGCCTTTAGGTGATTTTATGTGTGTAGGTAGAAGTTCAACAAGTCCTCCTTTATATGATGGCGCTATGTTAAGTTATATAAAAGTTAGGTGGTTTCAAGAGCAGCGATAGCTCAGTGGGGAGACCAACAGACTGCAATACAGAGGGTCTCGGGTTCGAACCCACGTCGCGCACCTCTGACTTACGGAAGTTATATGACTTTTCGAAATTATGTGCGTATTGGTTGACAATTATCGCCAGCTCTGTGCCTCGGAGAGCACGTTAAGCCGTCGGTCCCGGCTGCCATGTACTGATGTACATCTATGGCAGTCGTTATTGGGGAAGTCGACACAAAAGATTCTACTGGGTCGATTTATCGCCGAGCCGGTCTGTACTGACTGGCCCCCACACAAAGATAAGACAAGATAAGATATGTGGTTTCAGCTACTGAAGATACACCAAGCATACGCCGCACCAGATGCTAACAACCGTAGCCTTTAGAGGAGTACCATGCGGGTTTCTGACCTTTCAAAAAAGTAATCGCTTTGCTTCTAGTGCAAAAGGGCACGCTTACACAAGTACCCTGTTTAATGCTCAACGTTCTCGTATACTTAAAGCAAATCCTGCTCTTTCGAGAAATAGTACTATGTTATTTGTCGGCTATCTTCTAAAGGGTGGAGACACTTTCCATACCCTCCTGGGCTAAAGAGGTGATCATGGTGTGTTCAACCTTTTTTGTAACTTAAACCGCAACTTTGTAAAATTCAGACTTTATGATTTATAATGATGTTTAAATATTACGGTCATCTTAAATCGACCTTTCAATAACATTGAAATAAATGTTATACACGGCATTGTGGTTAAATGTTAGTATGAATGCATAGCTCACCTATTTGAATTTCAACATATAATCATCAAGTTATTTAAAAGATTGGACGTTTGGCGTAATTTTAATGAATTACTTGCTAATAAAAAAGTACTTTCAAGTTTTAAAATATTGCCATTACATACATCATTTATATCAGCAGCTTATTCTGGCCCTTAATTATTATCAGGGGACGTTTTACTTTACAGGTTACCAGTATATCAGTTGCAACATTACTGCTTTTCATCAGGAAAAGGATTAAAAGAAAGGAATGTGGGTCTTTGGAATGGAACCAAGAGTAAGTCATGTGAGTCTCCGGAAAGATGGGTCAAAAGAAAGGATGGAGACATTAAGACATTTCTTCCTTGTCATGCTATCTTTAATTTATTTTTCCCTAAAGTTGGCGAGTGATGCTTTTGGTATTACAAACTATCATAGTCTGCCGTAGCCGCTTATCTTTAGCATATGCTTATATACCGTCTTCCTTATACAAAGTGGCGCAAATGTTATCACATTAATTGATACCACATAAACTACATAGTAATCTTTGACGATTGACAAATTATGAACCAAATGTATCCAGTAGTTTAGCCACAGGACATCTTTTTTTGTTTTCCTGGTTTAGAACATCATGTGTAATGCAGAGATAAATGTCAAAGACCTCAAGCATCGATATTAAAACAAAACAAACAAACGAAAAAAAACACAAAAAGGAACAAAAAGAAACAAAAGAAATAAGGTCCATAATCTTGTAACGAAAAGAAATAGGTTAGTGTGTGCTTATAACAATGGTGCTCCAATTTGTATCTAATTTTATTTTATTTATTTTGTTAAAAAAATCATTTCTTAATTTCTGCGGAAATAGGTTTTTGTTTATGCTAACCGTCTTATATCAACCAGCTTAAAGCAGTATATCATTTAATGTGATATGTTTTGCGCCACTTTGTATAAAAATAATGCTGGTTGTCTTTTGTCAATTCTATATTATACTGCCATAGCATCTGTTGGTCATTTAAGATGTTTAGAAGGCGCCGGCGCGTCTCCGTGAGGGTGCTCGACACATAAATTTGTACAAACACTTCAACCAGACCTCGGACTACGTCACGTCGTTTATTTTTAGCTGGTCCATTCTACACAGAATGCTATATTTAAAAATATAATATAGAGGTAGATAACTTTTTGTTTCAATGTTTTATACTGCCAGCGGTGTAGGATATCTTCTTGGCAGTAGTCTTAAAAACAAAGGGGAACATTCAATTTTAAAAACATAGATCATAACATGTCATTAATTTGTCGGCCTCGATGGCGTAGTGGTTAGTGTAACCGACTGCCACGCCTGAGGTCGCGGGTTCGATTCCCGCACAAGACAAATATTTGTGTGCATGAACATGGATGTTTGTCTTGGTCTGGGTGTTTCTATGTATACTATGTATAATATGTATGTATATACAAAAAAAAAAAGTATATATGTATGTTTATCCATTGTCTAGTACCCACAGTACAAGCTCTGCTTAGTTTGGGCTAGATGGTGTTGTGTGTATGTGGTAGAATATTATTATTAACATCTTTTAGGTAAATATATATTATGATAAATGTTTGAAATTCTAACTATAGATACTACTAAACTAAAATATAAATAGTTTTAATTGAATTAAATAGCATAGTAAAGTTCAATAATAGTAGTGTTAGAGGTTTCAAAATTATGTAAGAAAAGTGTTTCAAAGTAAAATAAACAACGCGACGTAATCCGTATAAAGTGTTTAATTTCAATGTATAACATTCGCGTAAACATAAGACAAAATTAACTATGGATACTATGTAGATGCGAATGTCAGTTCGTCCGCTTGTTACGCTTTTCCGCCTTAACTACTCGACCGATCGTCATGAAATTTCGCATCCTCGTTGTCAAGGCAACAGAAAAGGACGTAGGGTACCCTTCATCGAGAAAAAAGTACTATTACTTATCTAACCGAGCCTATTTTTAAAGTGAATGAAGGAAAACAAGGCGCATGTTATTTTTCTCTGTATTAGTTGATATGGGTTAACGAAAATAAAATATAATAAATGTTTGATGACATTGAAACGAGTCTCATCAACTTGTTGATTATTGGTTACTATCATTTAGTACTTTATGCATAACCGACAATTACTTCTGACAACTATACTTATCAGCTTCTGTCATCTTTTTGCGGCGTTTGAATTGCTTGCCATGTTATTATAACGACGGGTTAAGCGAAAGAGACAGAGTAACATGAATGCATGTTTGGCTCAGTGGTGGAAATGAGCACATCATAACTTTTGGATAACATATTTTTTTGTCTAGTGTGGGGTTCGAAGCCTACTCGGCGTATTGATGTTAGCAACTTGACTACTTAAAAATGATCTATACTAAGATAATAAAGAGACAATATTTGATTATTTGTTTGTAAGGTTTTAACTCAAAAACTAATCTACCGATTTTAAAAATTATTTTACCATTCATAAGCGTATCAGTATTATCACCGAGTAACATGGGCCATATTTTATGTTGTAAAAAAGTATAGGTATCTAATAATATTATAATCTAACCTAATCTACTTTTACGCGAGCGAAGCCGCGGGCAAAAGCTATTTTGTAAGAAAGTTCGAATTGTCCTGAGGGACAATTCATGATTTATATAGCCTTAGCTATATTAGTTACGGCAGTATCAGTTTGTGATAAAATCACGACTTCAACCGAATAAAAACCGTATTTAAACCAATACAGTTCTTTTTTCAAATATACTTTTTGTTCTTTTACTTTATGCATATTTAACCATATCCTAATGTCCGTAGTAACTAAAGAGGTAGTAACAAATTCTCAACTAACAGTGTGTAGGTCATTGACCTTATGCAAAAACAAATGAATACAGTTAATAGACATATGCGACCTTAATACGGAATGTGGACAACACATATTATATGGCGTAGTCATACACTATGCCAACTTCGAAAATACTTTTCAAAAACAGAGTTAGTTCGATAGATTATACATATATACGTTATTAAAATGAACTATTGATAGCCCTAGCTCAGTCCAGGTCTAATTTAGAAACGTCAGATATTGTGTCAGATCCGGTCGTTATCCTGCCCGGATTTCAATTTAAATCCGTGCTGTCAGAAAAACTACCTAATAATAGTTTTTCTGCCTCATGCTGCTAGGTTACTATAAACTATTTAAATACTCACGTTATAAGACAATACTTTTGCTATTTGTTTAAGGGATTAAATATAATGACCACCAAAAATACTAATTGCACAGCAAAATATGCTTACTAAAATATATCATAACGAGCACCTATACGCCTCAAACCACTGCACCGTCTCGGAAGGGTTAGGTCTCTTCTTAAACTCACCCAAAAATAGGAGCCCCGCGAGGTAGGACTCCGTCGACTTAGTTTGATCACTAAAATATTTTAGTGAGCATATTTTGCTGTGCAATTAGTATTTTTGGTGGAATAAAGGCAAAAAATTAAGGTACAGTTAAATACTACCCTTTGTTTAATACTTCCGATGTAAGACCGAACGATACTGTACGATCTTAGCCATTGAACTGATGCTATATTCACTATTCACATTGACTTTATGTAGTCGTATAAAGAAAATAATATGCTATAACTTAATTCCAATAAACACCAACAAATATTACAGTAATATTTAAATTAAATAATTGTACTGATTGTTTTACCAATTATAACAAATGTTGTTTGACAAGTGGAAGCGCCAAATAACAGGGTGTGTGACAGTTGTAAACGTTTTGTTATCTGTGGCATGTTCTCGATGCACAGGAACGGATTTACATACGCGTTAATACAATTTTTTTAATGTTGATGATATGTATAATAGTAATGACCATCAACATTTTCTTTGTTTTGTAGTTATAGTAATATAACTACAAAACAAAGAAATATAATTTATCTTCTAGATATAGATTTGACGGTCAAAACGAACGAAATGAATTGTAACTTTTTAAATTTTGATTTTGTAGTTGTTTAGCCAAGAGAATATGATATTGCCATATATGGAACACAATTAACACTTATTTCACGTGTTAACACCTCACTTTATTAAAATAACTCATTTTATATTTGCTGTATTTTATTTGGGAATTGCCAAAATAGTCAAAGAACGCCTAATTTTTTTTTTGTTGGATTTATTATATAGTACTTTTGTATTTTACACAATCATTTACAGGCTTTTACTAATAAGACATATATTTTAAAAAGTAAATAGAATATTGAGATAGGATATGAAATAGTTTACTTATTTATTCAATAATAAAATTAAATATATCTAGGTTTTTATAATAACGCAAATGTTATACATAAAAATCCAGATGTCTTGTCTCAGTGAGATTCCCTATAGCCATAATAATTGCTACAGAGTATCAGAAAAATCGGGATAAGATAAATAAAACGTAAATAAATAACTATAGATAATTCAATTATTTAATTAAAGCCAATTTACTCAATAATTAAACAAAACAACAGCCAGACTCCTTATAACTTACCATGTCTCTATTGTAACAACAAAACGCGCCGTAACTTAAACTACCCATTACACATCAATTACAAACAATCTAAAATCTTAAAATTCTAATATCCGTGTAAGTTAACATGAAACTATTAAATAAAGATAAACGAGCGTGCGATCGTGTAGATAACGTAATCCGTGTCGACTTTATTTGTTTTTAATTATTCAGCGGCGAGTCCGCCCCTGGCTAATGACTCTATTGAGCCGATTTATGAGTTGCCCCCGGGCCCTTTTGTTTTTTACTTCTACCCACCTACTTGGTGGTTGATTGAGAACTACAGTAGGCGTCCACATTACATATATTATATCTTGTTTGCTTGCCTTTGGGTTGTACGTTTTTTAGGTCGGAGTTGATTTAATTTTTTCGTGTTTGCGTAGGCATGTGTCGCTTTGCAAAAAGGTTTTGACATAAGCTTGGTGTAGAGTTTTATTTATGTACACTGTATTTTTAATTTCTATGGATGAGTGTAAAGTGAACTTTAGTTCGCAATAAAACCGCTAGAGGCGCTGCTGGATATTGTACCTACGATTTATAAGTAGGCATACAATTTAGTTAAAATACGAAACAAAGATATCAGCTCATTATCTGAATGTTTGAAGGGGAACTACAGGTTAGAAATGATAAAATACCAGCTTTGTGATATGTGTTTACCATAATAATATCAGCCCTATTCATAAACTATCTCGTTGCTGTAAATGGACTTCTTTTCAGTATAAAGGGTTAGGCTATAGTCAACACACAGGTGATTAATTTTGAATGTAAGTTATAATTATATATATACAATTGTAGCAGGTTGTGCGAGCTTGATTGCATGTTTATACTTTAGACGGATGGCAGACAAGAAACCTTAGAAAATCATTGTTTGGAATTGCCTAGTCGGTCTCGTGGCACACGCCATATTTAAACCCACGAGATCTGGCTTTGATTTCTGACGCGGGTAAGTATTATTGAGCTTTCAGTATGTGAGTGTTTGTTGCTGCTAACAGGCATAGTTCGAAACTGCAATTAACTAGATAATTCTTACTTGAAGAAAAAACCTCGATTATCGACTTTGTTTTATTTTTGTAGAAAACAATTTTCTCATGGCTTTTACAAACATTCATATAACGGACTCAACTGAAACCTAAACTTAAAACATCCTTTTGTGGATCTCACAAATTACAGTCCTGTGTGATATTATTATTTATTATTGATCCGACGTAAATGCAGTGACGAGACTACTATTTAAACTTCTACGCCATCCTTTCATATTATTAAAAAAAATATAATATGTAGTTTAGGCATTCATTATTAGTACGTATAATAAAAATCTATAGAAATCAAGCCCCATTAATGACAGCAGATACTTCGAAAATAAATCTTATATCTAAAATAAAAATTAATAATACACGAAACAGAATTCATAATGAGGTAAGCCTAATGTGAATAAAAAGTTTAGCATTTTAATATTAATTGAAGTTTTAACAAAGGTTTGTTTGACTTTAAAATATTGCCTAAAATATTTAAATAGCCTCGATTGGTCTTTGGTAAAATACGTCTAACGCCCACTGGTTTCGTATTTAACATTGTAATACTGTAAATATCTGTATATACCTGACCGCTTGCGATTGCTGTGCATAAGGTCTTTGGTTTGATTCCCGGCTCGACCAAAGCGTTATTGGATTTTTCTGTGAGTAGCAAAACAGAGGCCGAGCTAACTTCAATAATTTATGGCTCACACAATTAATTGTCCCGTTTGAGATTCGAACCCGCAACACTCAATGGTAAGGCGAACGCTTGCTACGCCATTGTGTAGTCAAATATAGTTGTTAATTATTTATTATTTGACTGGAACAATGGCGCAATGTATTTAGAGCTCACCTCGCCACTGGTAGTGCGCCGAGTGTTGTTTATGATACCGACACAGTACAAAAAATTATAGAACCTACAAAAAGCCGTTCCCAATTTTGAATGCTCCTTGTGTTCTCTATATAAATATTTGTCAAGTCCTTTGCGATACAAAAAATCTTCCTAGTAAAACAGCGGCGTTTAAAAACGAAATATTATGGACATTTGTGTTAAAAGATTCTGAGTAGTAGCTAGGAATTAAGCAGTATGACCGTTAGACGGTGTATACGTAGCAGTTAAAACATATATTGTGAAATGTGGGTAAAATAATATACATATGTATTCGTGTTTCTTAGCAGTGAGTATCTCTACACATAGATATGCATATGTACATATATATTTGTATACCTATGTATGTAGTTTATTTAATAACTCCTGTTATCACACTGTATTTAATGGTTATCTCGCTACTATAGACACGCTGCAATGAAAATAGTCTAAAGGTCACGCTTGCGTACATATTATACTTCTAGAATTCAGGTATTCTTTCAGAAAACGAGAATTGTCCCTTACGAAGTAAAAATAAATTAAACTTATGTATTATTTTTAAGAACACTGTTTCCGCACTAGGCATAATTCCTGTAACGCGGCAGACTTTACAAACATTTAAACAACAAAGAAAGCCTCTCGAAACAACAATTTGTGAATCAGATAAAATATTGACCTACGTGCGAATCGTTCAGTTTAAAGGAACAATACTTCTCAAACCACCTACACCGCATAGGTATATTAAAAAGATAAAATCTATGCCACCAACGAATTTTTACAAGCAAATAAATTGCCTAAATAGCCCGATAAGTATGAATTTCTATTTAATGATAGCAAAGGCAGCTCATAGAATTCCGAGAAAATGGTTCGTCAGTACCGATAAGCTATCACATTCATTACTTAAACTTATTAAGAATGTTGAAGGGTCAAGTGTTTTAAATTATTATCAATCCATATCTTTGGCATGACTAATACTGAAAGGATATCTATATCTATCTATTTACTTGTATACATAGTTTCGTGGCGATCAGTTCTTGATTTTGTTTTCAAATAACCTGTAAATGGTTTACTTGTTATTGCGCAAAGAAGTATATTATATTATAGTAAAAAAAATTACTTTGGCAATATCTGAAATCAAGTGGTGTTGTATAAGGGAAATAAGGAATGGTTTAGTGGGTGTTTTATATACACATTCCGCCGACTATGGGTGCGGACTTATTGCCGTCTTGCAGTAACATTTCGGGCATAATACATATCACGGAATAAATCCTTATAAACCTAAAACAACTTATAATATATGAAATAAATATTTTCGTGGCATTCAAAGCTAAACCGGTAACTAAGAAGGTAAAGAAGAAGGGACGCAGCTACTAAAACTACTGCATCAACAGAACATAGTTTATAAGCAAGTCGGTCTCAGATTTAGCAAACAATAACTTATAGACTATGGCGTAAAACTGATTTAAAATAACCTAACAACTTCAAAACTTCTGTTATAACGCCATTTTGTTTAAATAACTGTTTAAGACAGATCTTTAAGCACCGACTGTGAGACTTATATTATGTATATAAAAGTTAATTAAATCATTATAATAATAATAATATTCTACCACATACACAAAACACTATCTAGCCCAAACTAAGCAGTGCTTGTACTATAAACATACATATATACTTTTTTTTTGTAAATACATACATATTATACACAGAAATACCCAGACCAAGACAAACACCCATGTTCATGCACACACAAATATTTGTCTTGTGCGGGAATCGAACCCGCGGCCTCAGGCGTGGTAGTCGGTTACACTAACCACTACGCCATCGAGGCCGACAATAATTGAATATGTGTATGAGACAAGTGTCATTTGTAGTCATTACAACGTCATATAAGATGTAGCAGTGGGACTTCACGCGATACTGACAGCCCTGAGTATAATACTAGGCTCCGGTAAAATTACTATTAACCAAATAATAACGTGCGACTTAAATTAACACCACTTCTGGAATACTGCCAGATGCTATAAATAATAACTATTCTGGCATTAAAACCGGCATCCGTTTCGCATCCCATATTATAAATATCAATAGATAGAAGAAAAAATACGGATGCCATTTTCAATCAGTTAAATAGTCCACACTCATCCGAGCTATACTAACAACACAAATACATTTGAACATCGACAAGCGCTCAGAATCTTAACACAATAAAACAATACTTCTCACTTATCCCCCGCATGCTATCTCAACAGAATTTACTTAGTGTTAATAATCGCTAGAAATACCGCCGATGTGATAATTATCAACATGTATTTTACAGTTAGACGAACTCTTTGGCGATGTACCAAAAACATTTAATTATTTTACAGTGCCACCCTATATAGCTGCAGGCAACCCTTTACGGTAATAAAACTTTCCAAATATACTTTTTATTGCAGTGTTCGTTTTTACCGCGGCCTTGTAAAGTAAAGCAGTTATGGGAATACAGATGGGAGGAACATAGATGCCGTGATTGTTGTTCAGCCATTAGGTATAGTATTTATGGTAACACGGTAAACATTGGATGGCTCTGTGGCATAGGTATGTGGATACTGAACAATGAATATATGAATGCGTTGAGTTTTGCGCGAGATGTCATTTCACATACATAGAATGAATACCTAATATTTTGTTTTTGACATGCTTGTAAAGACTACAAATTTCTTATTTTTAAATCTGCTTTTTAAAAAAGGAAAATGAACTTCTTTTTACCGTGATCAATATTAAGTTTACGTTAATAATAAAAAATGATACTAATTTTAAACTAATAATTAGACATTTTGTTTTTATCAGAAAACAATTGGCACAGGTGTATTTAGAAGTTACCAGTTCGGGTGCTGTGATGGCCATTCTTCTGGCAAAACAATTAATTCTTAAGTCGATGTTTAGACGCCGGCGTCCAGACACAATGCTTTTTCATTGCGTTTAGATATGGTTATATTGACTCATTAAACGACTATTTGGCAGTTACATCAATATAATTAGAAATCCTACTCAAAATTGTAATCCTTTTAGTGTACGAGGCTGTGCATAGTAATGTAAGGTCGTAAGTTAATTACGTTTTTATTACTTTTATATCTTGTTATATACTACCTATATTTACGCACAATATAACTAACACTTAAAGTCAACTTGGTGATTATTAATGCTACAATTTTCCAACATCATCAAAAGTAACAAAATAAATAATTTGTTTACAGAGAAAACTAAACTTTACCTTCCAGTACGCTGATTAAATACCCAGGTATACAAAGTTAGATATTGTTATGTGTTTAATTAAGCCGTATCTACAATTATAAGTGTCACACTATAGACATTTAAAATCTTCATTTTTCGTCAATATTGAGATCGATTCATTGTTGATGACGTCAACAAAGAATCGATCTCAAATCATTGAATTTTTTTATCCAAACATTCCAGTTTATTACAAAAGTGCAAATCATCGGGTGCACCTGCGACACAATACATTATGTTACAATTGAAGCGACTGATTTAATTTGAAGGCATTCAGTTTATCTAGTTCACACACATACTGTTTTATTTTGAAACGAGTTTACCGCTAAACAAGATTATTTATATTTTGTACGAACGAAATGTCTATTTATTATTTTTGAGATTGGAAACCAAAAAAAGAACACTCGATAATATATTTTAATTTGCAACATACGCTACGTTGTAAAGAATATCTAGTCAGTGTTAAAATTATAATAATAAAATAAATTCTGCCTCATGAAAGTGAGTACAGGGAATTTTAAAGACTTACCTACGAGTAAAACTACAGTGTGTTAAAAGTCATTTGTGAGTGCTAGAGGCTGAAAAAGTCATCATAAAACGCGTTCCCGGCTACACCGAGTGTTCAAGTAACTAGCGAGTGCAGCCTACCTGAGGGAGGCGTAAGTACCGTTACGGCAACTAACGATTCCGAGAAGGTCATGCGCACTAAACTAAGGCTAAAATTCCACTTAATTTTTTTTGCCGTGTCCGACGAACGACTTATTGCAGCAACTTCTGACCAAGGCTAAACATTTTTTTCTCATTACGGGGTAATATAACAATCCCGAATTCTATTTCAGTGTTAAAATATTCTCAGTTTAAATTCCAACGTGAAAGTTCACACATAGGTACAGTTATCTATTCACATAACGAGAGACGTGTGTTTGAACAAATCCCACACAGCGCCACCCACTTTCAGCCGGGCCGTATCGTCGAATCGGCATTTAAAACCACTTAATGACAAATGAGACCAAATATTGACAGCGTGCAACATAAAAACAAAGGTCCACCGGCAGGGGGCGGGCTGGTGTCAATCTCAAGAACAAATAAAGAAATGTTTGACGAACGAATTACGTGACAACTTTAGTTTGGTTGTTTGTTCCGATGTTTACACTGTTCCATCGCCTGGGAGTTCGGGAAATCAAATTGCGACATGGCGGGTAAAAACCGTGGGGCCAAATGTGTCAGCGGATGTACGTAGGTAAAGCCTGCCCGGGGTGGCAGCTGTTCGACCGGTGGTACATGATTTTTTTTTCGGAATGCGATACCGTGCAATTTGGGAATATATTTTTCGATTTTAAATAGTTTTGAGCAGGATTTTTGATTTAATTAAACAGCTTATATCCTGTGGGTTTTAGTAGTAATGGTAATAGGCGTATTACATTACTTCGGTATGTTCTTGGTTATTATGGAAGTTGAACAGATGTACCTAAATAAAGCTATTACCAGAAGTATGAGCGACATTCTATCTACTTAAAAAGCAATAAAAAACTAAACTAAATTTAAAAACAGATAAATTTTCTCTCGAATATTTGGAATTGCTTAGTTAGTTTACAGACATAAACTAATAAAGTAATCCCAAATTGCCAAGAAAGTGATAGCAGATTAGTTTAAGTTTATATAAACCAAAGTACTAGATCCCTAACTACAAAAGGAGCACTTAGTATTTACTTTGTAAATTCCCCTTCACTAGAGCGATACTGAAATGAATAAATTACGATATAATTAAGGTCGGGCGACGGTGGTAGACTTGCCACTTACTACGTTTGGACCTAAACAATAACTTATAACTGTGTAGGTGATATATCCTCTGCCTAACTCTTTGGAAAGATGGAACCGTGATGATATGTCATCTAAACATATACATAATTATTATTATTATTATTATAATAAATTTTGTCTCTCAGTCTGCACGTGAATCTTTACACAATTGTTAAACCAATTAAGATGTGATGTTAAGTAATAGGTATATTGACAATTTATGGTAAATAAATATAAAATTGAATCTAATATCGTTCAACAGCTTGCCGTTGAAAACTGTATGTAATTTTTAAAGAAATTAGGTAGATAACTATGGACGTATATGTTGACGCAAAATAAACCACAGGAACAACAAGTAGAATATAAGATTTAAGTATTATTATTTATTGGCCGAATATAAATGAAATACGTAAAGAAACATTTTAATAAAGGTAGTTTTTAAAGCAAGCGTGCTATCTTTGTCATAATTAGTAAAATAAACAAGGATGGCACGACATTTGCTTTAAGAAACTTGCCTCGAGTAATTGAGCTTTATTTATACTTATAAACTGTTATTACGAATGAGAAGATAACCTTCTTATAAATATTTTCACGTCTAACCGGCGAACCAATTTGAACCTTGCCATATATAAATTCAACTTATATAATTCCTCAGCGAGAAAGCTAGGATAATAGATATAGGCATTATTTTAAGCAAAGTCGAACTAACTCGCCGGTACATAACATACATATTTTTAGAAGCTTCAATTTCGAAATATTTGTAATTATTATTTAACATGTCTCACACTGTCATTTAAAAGTAAATCATGTCATTTGAGAAAACGCAAGTAAGTATAAAATCGTTGTTTACTGAACATATGATTAGAAAGTAGTAAGCTAGTGGCCCAGCAATCATCGCAATGACATGTCGCGAACCGTGAGAGGAAACAATGGCGCTGTTTCGTGGGAACCCGCCGTGATTATCCACCCTCGGGTAGTGGGTTCGAGTCCCGGGTCACGCCGCGGAACGGTGGGGTGCGGAACCAGCACATCCGGAATTCATATTTTTGTGTATTAATTTTAATGTTAAATATATTTATTTTTGTGCCTAGATGTTGGTTTTATTGTTTTATGTGCGTATTCAATTGTTAAGGTGTACCTTTGGGTTCTAGTTTTTATATAGGATGCAAATATAAGTAGGTAATGAAATTTAAAAATCAGTAGTTTGTTTTGACTTACCTTCTTGGTAACTTATGTGTGTAACAATTAAAATGAGTATTAAATCGTTGTGATATAGTTTTATACTTATGTAGTAGTTTAGTTTATAAAATTAAATACTGCCTAACCTACTGGACAACGGTTTTCCTTCCTATGCAGCTATAGTGTGAAGGAGTCAAATTGAAGATATTCTGCCAGATTGAGAAAACTCTAAACCAGAGGTTTCCAGACTTTTTTTGTCATAGACCACTATCAAAATTTTGCTGGTTCCTGCGGCTAGAAATTTAATCCGCCAAGTAAAATCGGTACCTATATTCGGACCATTGTCGGGTCTCTCTCAACACTCGCTGAGAGTGGCAAGTAACAGTCGCTGAGTTTCTTAAAATAATCTGCCTACATTGATCGGTGACATTTTAGTTCTTCACTATCGAAAGCAAATAAATTTTCTTGGATCCCCGCTTACGAATTGCGAACTGCCATTTTTTTGTCACGCTAACGTAGACCACCGTCGGGTCTCTCGTAGACCCCTAGGGTCCACTTGGACCACTTTGGGAACTATGGCTCTAAACTGATGAGCGGTTATAAAGAATGTTGTGCCAGTAAATGAATCAAGAGAGATATGCCAGGATCATTGAAAACAGGCATTACTAATCTAAGAATTTATAGTTACTGGCTACGCTTCTAGGCTAGTAACAGGTTCTGAAAACGCATCAATCGAGCATATTTTGATTTGAAATATGGATAATTATAAATACTAAGATTATGTTTATTTTATTTTAATAATAGTGCTAAATTTTACTGTTTAAATAATAGGAAGAAAAAGGGGTTAATGACTTTAAAGTACTAATGATATGAATTTATTCATTAGATAGTTTTAGTTTTGGCATAATCTAATAATAAAAATTGTCGTAGATATAATATTAACACGTTTGCTTTTGTAGCTCGAATTCTTAGTTAGTTATAGTATAGATACTAAAATATACGCTTTGTTAAAATTGCTGGTTTGATCACAGTCGAGTTAACAAAATCCTAACTAATATTATAATAACTGCGAATGTAAGTTGTTTGTTTGTTACTCTTTCACGCCTTAACTACTCGACAGATTATCATGAAATTTCGCATGCACATGGTTAGGAGTACAGAAAGGGATATAGTGCATTTTAACCAGATCAGAAGTACTGTTCTCGAGCAAATGAAGCTGCGGGCAAATGATAGTAAATTATATACTTTATCTACTGTTTTAGAAAGACTATATTTTTGATGTATGTAATCAAAAATAGCAAAGGGTTATATATAAATATTTAATTGTCAATGCATTTCCTTGAAATATATGTCAATGACATATTAGATACAATAGGTACTGTGATTTATTTTATAATAAACTGATAATAATATATTTAAATAAATAAATAAAGTGGTTATAGCTTGTTAGTATCTTAAGAAAATTAATATTGTGTATAAATATAAATATTTAAAATATATAATACTGTTTATTATTCATCATTATATTTAAATGATATAATAATAATTCAATGATATATTTAAATTTGTATATGTTGTAAGAAGTAATTTATTCAATATCTTCGACTTAACACCCACGCATTATAGTTTTAAGTGAAAATAGTGTTTAAATGAATATCACTAAACATCTGGGCGTTTTTCATCAGGATTAAGTCGGTAGCGAGTGAAATCCCAGGGGTGGGAAAAGTGCCCGAATTCTATCAACTACTCGAAGGGATTTGATTAAATCCCACCTCACACCCCTTGCGTGTTGACAGTAATTGATTAAAATACCAGTTTCCTGTGCACTGTTGACTTCATATAGCCCGACGTGTGATGTAATGTTAGAGTTCATAGACCTTCAGTCTTTTAACTGTGATCAATGATCACGAACAAAACTTTCATGTATTTTATTTACGATTGTTGCCTACATGTAATTCCTTTTTGATAAGCGCAGACATATATATATATACGGTAGGCGTCGGACTATTAGTTTCAATCTCAGTAATGACAAAATTGATGAATTAAAAATAAACGGAGCTTATGCCGACAAGTTTTAGAATATCAGACTTAATTAAAAGTCTATTGTATCTGGCCACCGGTATACCGCTGCATCTCAATAGGTTAAACACTTGTAAGAGTATAGGTATGTAATGTAATTGCCTAAGTATCATCCAAACTTTGCCGTGTAATTGTGATTTTCATGCGTGAATAAAATACTAAAAGTAACTGAAATCTGAATCTATCTAGATTTCGAGCACTGCAGTTGTATAAATAAAAAATGTGTATTAAATACACCCGACAATGTATTTTTATTACAGTGTTACATTTGCGTAAACGTAAAACGGTATTTTGGAACAGATTTTTAAATATATTGCTTTTTAATTAGAACTAGATGATTGAATTTAGTATATCATTAGATTCGTGAAAGTAGTTTAAATTTAATATGGAACATTGGCGCAGGTGTTCGAAAGTATTATATAAAATAAAATCGTAAAATTAAATTCAAATCTTTTTATGTAGCAAATTGTATTATAACTTTATAAGTTACGTTATTCAGTTCAAGTTTTAATTTTTTGTAGTAATTATTCTTATTTTATTTTTGGAAATAGTAGTCAGACGAATATTGAAAACGCAACGCGTTCATAAATTTAAAAAAGGTTGACACCGACTGCATTCTAGCTGCCGTAATGACATTTAGTAACCTTTATATCTTTGTTTAAATAAAATAGTTTACTATTGTTACAATCAATGGCTGTATCATAACAATCATAACAACTAATAAACTAATTAGTCGCGAGTAACTCGCAACAATGCGATTATGTTGTGAAAAAGTGCAAATTAAATGTTCAATGAATCAAATTATTCAATGGAGAACATTACAATAGTAATAAGTATATAAATATTTTCCGGTATAGGCTTTCAAAGTGGTTAATTATATTGATATGACAATATCGTCGCTACTGACATAACACTGTTGTTATCAATTATTTATTACCCACAGTATGAAGTGTGGCATTGTTCACTGATCAAATAAATCTACATAATCAACTATTAACAGCCTACTCCAAAGTATAAGCAAGAATAAGACAAGAATACTTCTACAGTAAAGGCACGTTTCATGTTCGCGCGTTGATGTCTTTTATATCGGGCTAATTATTTCACGTAGTTTCGTATTGTGTCTTTCATTAATTTGTTGTTTTATGAAAACAATGGTATTATTACCGTTTCCATACAGCAAAAGAAATTTAGTATGTGTTTTGCTTGTAACTGTAAACATATGTAAAAGTGGGTAGTTGAATAGTGTTCTGTTTTACGAGAACAAGGCAGGCTGTGCCGAGTTTGTATGATTCATGTGAGCGGCATTTAGTTATAGCAAACATTGTATAGTATGCCAGTATGGTGCGGGCGGGGTAACACTTGGGAGTATGGAACAAAACAGCATGTACAATTTTAACGCGTCGTTTATTGATAACTTCATCTTTTCTTCAATATACTTTTGTGTCCACTGACTATATAACACTCACTGTACATTTTCGTATTACAATATTTTAGTCTTTCGAGGCTTAATAACTTTCGATTCCATATAACAAATATTTTGTACAACGCACGACGGCGACGCGCGACGGGCGTGCGAGTGTGGCGTCGTGGCACGACTTATCGCTATCTACCTACGCTTTACCGACTACCTCCAACTTCAACTCTAGCCATTAACACTATATTTACAACTTGTTCAAATTTTTTTGGTATTCAAATTACCTCGTTCACTACATCGTCTCTCACTCGAACACTCTGAACTCTAGCGTCCATCCGCACGACACGACTTAACATATTTTAACTTAAACCATGAAAAAATACAATAATCATAATATAATACAAGATAATTCATCAACAACATTAATTGAACGTTCCGCCGGCGGCGCGGTGCGGGAGCGCAGCCGCGCCGGCGGCTCGCTAGTCAACAGTTCGCAACACTAACAGCGTCGGTACATACAAAACAAATAAATGGACATACCTAGAAGTATGTACGGCCGGGAGATAACGATCACTGAGTGTGTCCTAACGCAACAAAGTCACTGTCGACGGCGCGGCGACTCGACGAGCTCATAGCGGCGGGATGTCGATGTCGCACGCGAACGGCGACTCTCAGATGAGCGGCATGGCGCGCTCGTTCGCAGCCGCGTACCGCTGCTCGTCGGGCACGTGGTACATGTTGATGATCTGCGACAGGTCCTGCTGGCCGTACTCGCGCTTCATCGCCAGCTGCTCGTGCGCGTGCGCGTGCGGCACGAACTCGCGCTTCAGCTGCGCCGGCGGCTCGTGCCCGAACTCGCGCTTCATGCCCGGCGGGCCCGGCGACACCGGCTCCGACTTGGCGGAGGAGCCGCTCGGCGAGTGCGACGCGCAGGACGGGGGCAGCGCGTATCCGCCGGGTGAGCCCGGGCCCAGGCCGTACGCCGACGGGGAGGGTGGCTGCGGTAGGTAGGGCGAGCCCTGGCCACCGCCGTAGTAGCCGCCGCCATAGCCACCCTGCTGCATCTGTGACACGTCGTAGCGCGGGTAGCCGTAGGCCTGCTGCTGGTACGCGCTGGGGTCGTGCATCATATACCCGTTGGGCATGTATCCGTTGGGTGTCATCTGGTACACGTCGCGTGGCTGCTGCGCCGCGGGTGCCGAGCTCCGTTGCGCCTCGCCCGCGCCCAGCAGTGCTCCTCCGCCCAGGGGATATTTCTCCTGTTTCTTAGCGAGTGTCTTCGTCTTCCTTCTCGGTCTGTACTTATAATCCGGATGTTCCTTCATATGAACGGCGCGAAGTCTCTTCGCCTCGTCGATGAACGGTCTTTTCTCCGATTCGGAGAGGTCTTTCCACTGTGCACCGAGACGTTTTGATATTTCAGAGTTGTGCATTTTAGGGTTGTCAGATGCCATCTTCCTGCGCTGCCCGCGCGACCACACCATGAACGCGTTCATCGGGCGCTTAACGCGCTCCGCGTTGGAGTTTTTACTGCTATTGTTGTTGTTATTGTTGGGGGGCTGATGGTGCTGTGGCTGGGGCTGCGCGTGGTGCTGCGGCAGCTGCTGGTGGTGTTGGTGCTGCAGCGGCTGGTGCTGGCCCAGCGGCTGCTGCTGTGGCAGCGCCATCATGCCGCCGAGCGCGCCCAGCGAGCCGTAGCCGTGCTGGAGCGCGTGGTGCGGCGGCACGGTGGCGTGTAGGCTGCCGCCCTTAAGATCCGTCTCCATCGTCAACATGTCGTCTTCCTGCGGCGCGTACAGCTTGCCGATCCTTCGTTCACCGTACACAACGAGAGAACCGTCGGTCGCTCACATGGACTCGCGGCGGTGCGCGTCAGATAACGTGTCGCGGGACCGTGCGGCGCGGAGGCTACGTGCGTTGTGAGGAGGCTGTCGGGCCGGGCGAGGCGCCTGCGGGCGCCCCCCGCGCGCGCGTCGGGCCCGCCCCCCCCGGCCGCCGCGCCAATGGGAGCGCGCGCCGCGGCCCCGCCCCGCCCGCGCGCTCCCACCCGCGCGCCCTGCATTTTTAATCGCGTGGCGAGCGAGGCGAGCGTACGCCTCGCCGCCGCCTCATGCAAATCTCAATTTTGTTTGCCGACGGTGGCTGCATTCTCGGCCTTAGCTTATGTTGTAAACTACACATGCACATTACAGCTTACCTGCTTGACTTGACATTTTTGAACTTAGTACATTGTTAGATTTGACTACACAACTACAATATGTACTAAGTTATAGTATAGTCTACAAACGAGTGAGCAACATTCGCTTAATCCTTAACATAAATAAGTAAAACTAAGTTTATATAACAAAGAATCAGTGTAACATTAATATTTTCCATCGCATATTTGTCGACTAGACAGAAAATATGTTTCTCAATAGTTACGCACAGACAGAATTGTAGTTTGTTCAGCTGTTGTGTAAGTTCAAGGCCCGTGTGACAATGTTAGCACGATCCGGTGTAGGTACTCGTGAATGAGAAAGAAGCCTCTTACGTAAAGACGTTGGTTTATACAATGATACGGAAAACCTCGCGGGTGTTATATTTGTCGTAGCGCTTCGTAGCACGTTGTTCGGTCACCATCTCGCCGGCTCGCGCTGCGCACCGGGCTGTTGCTAGCCTAAACATTATTTCGGATTCTTGTATTTATCTTAGCCTAACATAAATATATCAAGCTTTATGTTCCTCGCTTTTTATTTTGGCATCAAAATAATGTTGCAATTGTATGTAGTTGTCAGGTACAGAAAATATAGGCTTGTAATTAAGTGATAGGTATTAAAATGTTAGTAAGTTTCTTTTACCTTGATTGGATTTGGATGATCTTATATACATACTAGTTTGTATAATGAAAATTTACATATAGATATGAAGGCAGCAAAGAAAATTCTTTGTCTAAATTGTATCGAGTATTTATTTATAGATTGTAATCTCGAGTTTTCAAGGATATTATAACGTTTCTTGGAAATTTAGGTATTGTATAATTTGGATAATGCTCGCACAATATTACATGGGAGATAAATATACAGAATGTCCGGTAATTAATGGATAACCTTGAAATGCCTTAGTAGAACCGATGGCCGTTCAGAAAAATATGAATAAATATCTATCCTAACTACTACCTGAGATATGATTTTGTTTTTAATTACCATATTTAACTTTCTTGTACACTTGACCATAAATTAATGAATTCCATCGGTTTTTTGTTGTTTTATTATTAAACACTAATTATGCTAATAGATAGACAGTCAAAAGTATGAATAGCAATTGCACTTTTTTAATTCCTAATACTTTAATTGTTATTTTATTTCTCAATTTTTTCTGAACGGCCTTTTGTTCTACTATAAGACATTTCAAGGTTATACATTAATTACCGGACACCCTGTATAACTAAAGTAGTGTGGGTGTGATACACCTATTACCCTTTGAGTATATACTGGCGTGATTATATTATATACATACATATGTATGGTTATATCTTTTAGTGTTATGATAAATATGTAAAATAGATTATAGCTGTTTTAGAAGTAATATCGTATTGAAAAATGTGTTAATCATAATCTGTTCCGAGAGTCTATGGTAGATTATAAAAATCATTGATAGATAGATTTAATTTTTAAAGCGAAGAAACGTTTTGCGTATAAATTATGTTTCTATTTAAAATTACACTTATTAGTGCGTTTTATATAGAAATATTTGCCTTGCGTTAATATTGCTTTGTATTTCATAGATGATAATAGATTTACCTACCATTGAATGAATTATAGTGCCTATTATATTGTATCATAAGCGAGCTTATAAAAGCAATGTGATTACAAGACTATAGGTAGGTACGTATGTATATACTTTTGGTTTAAGTTTTTATATACTCTTTTATGAAATGTAGTTATGCAGTAAACCTTTATGATATATATGTTTAATATAATAAACATTATGTTTAAAACAGCGATGCTGAGGAATATTATGACGATTTTAAATGTTGTTGTTCTTTATTTCTCTCTTTAGAAATAATCTTATTGTAAATATATGTATGTATATATTATGTTATATAATATAAATATCAGTCCAGTAATAAATTGTCTCACTGCTGTTCACGGGTCTCTTCTAGTAAGAAGCCCTTAATAACCCTTCTCATACTAACGAGAAGGGTTATTAATATAGTTATGTAATTGTTTACTGGATATATACCTAGATCATGTTTTGTATTATATACTTATTATAAAAGTTTATAAAATAAGCTCTAACAAAGCAATGACGTGCGTGATTCGTTCGGTAAAGCTTTTATATGTTTTCTAACAGTAAATAAAGTATAATGCACCTTGTTTTCTTTATAATTCAACTAGACTTTGCCCGCGTCTTCGCTCGTGTAAATCAAATTTAGGTTAGATTAGTAACAGTGCTTTTTTCTGAATGAAAGGTACCCATGTGATTTTCTCTTCCCCTGGCAACGTGTGTGCGAAATTTCCTTTTTCTGGTTGAAAGGTACCCTATATCCTTATCTATTGCACTGATAATGGTGCCAATTCTGTTGTCACAAAATTCTCTTATCTTAGCTAAAAATCTCTAAAATTTAGTTTAATTCTGTCACTTTTAGCGATTTCAGAATACGAAATGTCGTTTGACAGGACTAAACTAAATTTTAGAGATTTTTAGCTAAGATAAGAGAATTTTGTGACGACAGAATTGGCACCAATATGTATGCGAAATTTCATGATGATCGGTTAAATATTAACAAACAAACAAACTCACACTCGCATTTATAATATTGGAATTCATTTGCATGTCGTAGGTGAACTCCTTTGATTATATAGACGTGTATATAATCAAAGGTGAACTCATAAAGCACGCTGAAAGCATGCTAGCGGTAGATATAATATAATAAACTATATTTTTGTTATATTTGTGTTAGTTGTTGGCCTCTGATGGCCTTGACAACTTTACATGGACTATGGGTAAGCGCAGAAGGTTCCCAATACGTTATAAACTATTATATACCAGATTTTTCCCCCGGCTTCGCTTGCATAAATGCTATGATAAGGTAAGGTTATATAAATGTTCAATCCCTCGGAAACAGGATGAAAGGTATTTCTTTTCTGCACCGCTGGCAACATGTAGGTATGCGAAGTTTCATAATCAAACTCACGTTGGCAGTTAGGATTCCTGAGCATGTTTATAAGGTATGTCTATACTTAGAACTTGTATAAAGGTACCGCCATTGAACGATAGTTTAGTAACAAGACTAGGATAAGTCTGTAGGATTCTGATTAAGCAGATTCAAATCCGATGATATCCGACAGATATGAGATCTGTGATATTTCTAAAGTTCTGTATTACCAATTAAAGAATATTTCCTCTTCTGAGATATGTCCTGTGCGCTAAAACATTTGGAATTATGTTAATCCTCACTTACTTAGGGTGGATTATGTGAGTTAATAGATTGAAATATCTTCGAATTCACTAAGCCAGGTGTCCACATGACAATATGTGGACTCCTGGTTGATAATTACCATTAATCCGATACAAAAAACAGTTTGTTATAGACTCGCTGTTATTTACTTTATTTTAATATTTCCAATAATTTAGCTTACTGATTATTAGTATTGTTATTGCAGTTATCTAGCTAAAATGCTATGAGATTGAAATTTTTTACTTACGTTGACTATACCTAAGTCAAAACCAAAATGATTTTTCGATCATAAGTTTAAAGTTACATAATGTATCATGGCGTAAGTTTAACTTGTTATCAAAGATTAATTGGGGAACAAAAAATATATACTATATTTTCTGCGGCGTTAATTTTTTTACTGATTTTTATAAACACCGTCATAATGATGAACATACCCGAAATGTATTTACTTTGTATGTATTGACTCTGGTTCTTGAGATATTCAACATATAGAACGGTTTCATCAGGACATTAGAACAATATAAAAAATACACCAAGGCCGATGGGATAGCCATATTATGATGGCAGACTATTGCTTCAGTTTAATAATGGATTGTTCTAAACATAAACACAATATAAAAGCTTACAGATAAAAAAACTAATATTTATTTTTATGATTTTTTGTTAATAGCATATGTATTAAGTTTTCTTGCCGTTATTAGGTATATAGCCGCTTCTAAAATATATATTTAATATGTAATTGTATTTTTATAAAGTGTAAAGTAAAGTAAAAGTAAAAAAAGTAAAAGTCTTATCTCATAAACCAGAGTCAATTTAACAAATCTGTTATTTTTCTCGTATTCAGCACACTGAACTTACACAAAATTGACTTCAACTTACCATACTGCAAAATGATTTTTCCCCATTGTTATCAGTGGTACTGAATCTGAACATGGTATTCATTCTAGAATATTACTGGACTGAGTCAGTAACGTCGAAGATATTTATTTCATAAGTACTTATATTAAATTCAGTTTAACCGTGATTGAAAGGCGGTATTACTTTCGCATCTGTAATACCTATTGTTACAACCTGATTAGTACTTCACGTATACCTGATAAGTCTAACAGGTACATATAAAAGATAGGTATATAGAAGATGGATAAATATTATGTATATTTATATATGCCTCCTTCAAAAAAGCTTTTACAAGTCTGACACATGAAACCTAAAAAGATGATGATCCAGGCAGCTGTTTAGAGTCCTAGACAGACGTGACTATCTGCCGAGTAATTTCTCTTCATCATTTATACTAACAACAAATATTAAAATGAAGTTAAACATTTAAGCTACGTAATAAAAGTCCGTAACATTTAAACCAAAGTCAAAGTCATGAAACGTCGAAATTTAATTTTCAACTACCACTAATCTTTTAAGTTTCCAAGAAAAACATTTTTTCTACGACTTCTAATTTTAATACCTGGGCTTTGTACACCCAGTTATAAACCTTATGTCTTCAGCAATAACGATTATATTTGTATGAGGTATTCGTGTAACAGTTTTTGTCGCTGTCTTCTTGAAACATCTATTGTTTTAAAGTTGGAGGCTTTTGTTTTATCCTAAGCTCTATAAAACTGGTACCTTTTCATAGTATCGGTATTTTTATTGCTACTGATAATAGTGGTAGCACTTTCACTATTTTGGAACAATGGGGCGAGGTAATAAAACGCGTGGGTCATATTTTAGCAGGTAGTTTATTTTTTAACATATTTAATGTTATTATTTGTGTTGCGAATTACATTTGCATCTGTTTATTTAATTTAAAAATAACATCATTACACAAATTATTACATTTTTTGTATTCACTAAATAATATTTAACTTAACAGCTAGCAATGATTTAGGTAGGTAGTACACTTGGGGATTTTTATTAACATTTTAATGGAAGCAAATGAAGTTTATTTTGTAAAATTGTCGTGTATGTTTTATTACATAAATATAAATAACAAATTCAAAAAAACTGTAGGATTGACATTAACAGTAGTGTAACACAATATACAACAACAACACACATTTACATGCAATAATTATACAATAAACATTATAAGATAATATCATCTTATAATTAGATTAGATTCACGCCTGTTTTCCAGAGGGGTAGGCAGAGACTACGGATTTCCATTTGCTACGATCCTGACACACTTCTCTGGCTTCATTCACTTTCATAACATACCTCATACACGCTCGCCGGTTTAAGGTGCTCTTAACCTGGCCTTTATCCAGAACCTCTCCGATCTGATCAAGAAACGTTCGCCTAGGTCTTCCTCTTGGGACTGTTCCATTCACACTAGCCTTATAAACTTTCTTAGTCAGTCTTTTCTCGTCCATTCTTTCTACATGCCCAAACCAGCTTAACATACCCTTTTCTATTCTCGTCCCTATATCCACTTTTATGCCGCATCTCTCTCTAATCACATTATTTCTTATTCTATCTTTCAGAGTAGATTACAATATGTATATATTATATTTTTTCATAAAGTACACGTTACATTTTATGAATGAGTTATTCTAGTCTTATTTCAAACTGTGCATAACTTGTCTTATAGGTGTATTGCTATGTAGAATATACGAAGATTTTAATTCGACGTGCTATACTTACATGCCTACTTTATTCAACTAAAATTATGCGTCACAGTTTGTGAACGTTTGTAACTTAATCACAGTAATATATAAGCCGTTATACGGATTTGGATAAAACACAGATATCCGATCCGATCCGATCCCATAGGATTCATGTGGGCATAACCACGGGCAGAGGTTAGCATGATATACATACATACATCTACAGACTTCAATATCTTAGAGACGAGATAATTTGTTTTGTAAAAGTGTCATTGCTCTCTAATGAATCCCAACAAGTTACTACCTATTGTATTAAAGAGACAAGGGCCCTGTTATAAATAACACTAAACTATTTTTAAAGCATTTATTGTTTTTTACAAAGACATTAAAGTAGGGAAAATAGGTGGTTATTGCCTCTAATATTACTGTATAATAAACAGTTGTAACTACTTATAATAATTAGTTCAAGAGTGCTTTTAATTAATTGGATTGTTGAAATGTGTATATATATATATTCTATGTGAAAATATATATAGAAGCAAATTCTATTTTATATTATATAGGTAGATAGAAGCAGCAATAGCTCAGTAGGGAGACCAACAGACTGCAATGCAGATGGTCTCGGGTTCGAACCCACGTCGCGCACCCCTGATTTTCGGAAGTTGTATGACTTTTCGAAATTATGTGCGTATGATTGACAATTATCGCCTGCTCCGTGCCTCGGAGAGCACGTTAAGCCGTCGGTCCCGGCTGCCCTGAAAATCTATGGCAGTTGTTATTGGGAAGTCAGTGCCTATAATATCCTGACACTGGTCTAGCCTTAGGGTATCGTTAGCCTTCGGGTTGCGGAGGTCAGGTGGCAGCCGCTCCGTGTAAAAACGGATATCCAGTCAAATCCGGTTAGACCAGAAAAGCCGATCCCAAGTGACTTGGGAATAATAAAGGCTAGGGAGAAGTTATTACAATTTATTTCGTAGCTTAGGAAAAATATACTTATGGAAATATTATCATGAGCTATTAATTTATGTATTTTCGATACGTATCATATAAATGTACTTCTTTGGCAATTAGCCTTTTAAGGATGTTTGATTGCATATATAACAAATAGCGCTGAAGTTACTTTAATATAACTGCATCTCTTTATAGCATGGGCTGTATATAGTAAAGGACAGAAAGAAATTTGTTAGTAAATACGTCAAAATAAATATAACTAATATAATAATAATAATAATAATATTCTACCACATACACACAACACTATCTAGCCCAAACTAAGCAGAGCTTGTACTATGGATACTAGACAATGGATAAACATACATATATACTTTTTTTTTGTAAATACATACATATTATACATAGAAAAACCCAGACCAAGACAAACATCCATGTTCATGCACACAAATATTTGTCTTGTGCGGGAATCGAACCCGCGACCTCAAGCGTGGCAGTCGGTTACACTAACCACTACGCCATCGAGGCCGACAATTTATATTAAAAGTAGTTATAAGAAAATCTATTACGTTGTCATATATATAACCGCATTCTCATCTCCTGCTAACACTTAGGTACGCCGAGGGATCTTAAAAGAGGATATCTAAAACTTAGATAAGTTCGGTCATTTCTGCTTGCTGACTAGAAAACTGATGGAGCGTGAACTTTTATAACCTTTATCAGTCTAGTGTTCGTAAATAGACTGTAAGTAAAAAAGTTAGTCGATAGATATTTTATACAGTTTTTATACCTATCTTATGTAAAAGCACTGATTAAAAGGATAACAATGATATCAGCTCTTTTAATAAACTGCCCGACAACTGGCCACGGGCCGCTTCTCAGTGTGAGAAGGGTTAGTCCATGGTACACTAGGCAGGGCCATTTGGGTAGGCAGACTTCACTCACTTCACTTCGGCCTCGATGGCATAGTGGTTAGTGTAACCGGTCAAACATTTGTGTGCATGAATATGGATGTTTGTCCTGGTCTGGGTGTTTCTATGTATAATATGTATGTATTTACAAAAAAAAGTATATATGTATGTTTATCCATTGTCTAGTACCCATAGTACAAGCTCTGCTTAGTTTGGGCTAGATGGTGTTGTGTGTATGTGGTAGAATATTATTATTATTATTAACTTTAAGAGTATTAAGGAGAACTCTCATATATGCATGGTTTCGTCACGATGTTTTGCTTCACCGGTATAGAAAGCGATTGACTATTTATTAGGTCGCGCATAACTTTTAAATGTTTGAGGTGCTTCAGGATCGAACTCGAGATCTTAGTGTGGCCGTCGAACAGTCTTCCACTGTTGTTGAGATTCATTTAACTTGTTAGATATAATGTGATAAATAAATAACACCAGATAAATTTACATTTAAGTAGTACATACGGCAAAACGACATGCTTCTTTGGCCTCTGAAAATAGGGACATTTTGATATGTTTAGATCTTACACAATAGGCAACAAACTACTTAATAGAAATCATTTTTTAAAACGTTAGAGTTATTTGAAAATCTTACGTACAACTGTTTTTCCAACGGTTAATGCAAGTTTACGACTAAGGTTCGATAACCTTAGTTGCAAACTTGCTTTAACCAAAAACTATTTTTGAAGATTGTCCCGTTAGTCGATACAAACGAGACAATTTTCAAAAATAGTTTTCTTTGCGTACTAGATGAGTGAAGTTAATCCGTCAGCATATTTTTTATGTGATATATACTTCTAGTAGGTATTAATAGAACAACTGGTTTCTGTCTGGTTCCTATACCTAAACTAGGCGCTAGATTGAAAATACCTATTCAATTATAAAATGCCGTGCATTTTCAGGCACAGCCAGCGTTAGGTACGTAAAACACAGAACTGACTGGGTGTGTCAGCGTCATACAAGTAAATCGCAGATCGCAGATAGGTTAGGTCTATTCTGCATTCAGACTACAAAACTGTCAGAGCGTGAAACGGTTCACGCCGAGTGGTGTCGGCGCCATTTTGCTCCAGTTTCGATTTAATGAATCCCGGTTTGGAGTCCGTGGCGTTAAATGTGGGATTCACTTGGACCCGCGATAATCTTTCGTTTCACTGTTTCAGTTTGAAATGTTTGTTTACGCTAGTAACTGTTTTCAAATTAAACTTGATTTATGCAATATTTGTATCTGTGATTTGAAGTGGACATTTATGGCGTAGGTACTTGTGGTTTATTTTGACTACAATGGTCTTTTATTTTAAGTATCTCATTAGATATGTAATACGTATTTACAGGTTTCATAATTAGACAATTCAATGTATCTACATATTTATGTCATAGGTACTATAATGAGAAAACCTCCTGTAAACATTAACGTAAAGCATATTTTATCTACTTAATCTATTTAATACATTTATTTCATACAAAAAAACTGTTAATCTGTTACTTTATGTCGGCAAGCGGCATAAACTTACAATTAACATTTCATTAAAAAAGAATCAATGTTGAAACACTACAAAATCACTCTTGTACAAATGAAAACCACTCGTGGCTTACGCGTCGCGACTCATTCAATAATTGCCGGAGTAACGCTTGTGCTAAATAAAAAAGTGCTCATCAAACTCCCTGAGCTTCGTAATTGGCGCGAGGTGTCGCTAATGACAGTCGCGAGTGCCTCTGCAAATTAATAATTATCGCGCATGGCAACACCGAGGTAACGCGCGCCGCAATATGGCCGCCGAGCATTGTTGGCGGGAACTCGTCATTTTAATTTTCGATTATCAATTTGTGGTATATCACACAATTATAGTTTAATTGTTTAAGTAACAATGCTTTACGATGTGCTCTGTGATTTTTGTCGGATATCAATGACTTTTTGTTATTTTGGTGTACCAATGTCAAATTGTGATGAACTGACAAACAAGTTATTGTACTCCATTTTAAATTAATTTTCATACTTGTAATAGAATATCACGCTGTTAAAATACCGAAAAAGAAATAAGTAGATGTTTCATTACTTGGCAACGCGATAACTGCCGAATCACTTAACTAATCTTCAAAGATAACTGTTAAATATAATATACTCAAATTGATTAGACTTCAGGCACTAAATAATTCTATTTCAATATTAACCTGCAATTTTAATGAATGTCAAGATGCCTAAATATTTTATTTAACTTCAAGATCTAGATAACGCTATAACTAATTAATTTATATCATTTTCGTCGTTCATGTTCGGCAAAAATATATTATGTTAAACTTTACAGCATTTTTATTCAAAATAATCATTGCTTCGATTGAAAATAGAAACAATAAACATAAAAATATATTCTCTATTTAAATAGAGTTAGGAACTTGGAGAATATTTACTCTAAATCCATATGCGAAATATCAGAGGCTCGAGTATGCATCACAAGTCGGAATCCGAGAGCCGTACGTCATAATGAAAGCGCAATATTAGGCAGGACACGAGCCTGGACACAAACAAGACCGCACACGTAAGAGCCAGCTATCATCTCGCCTTGGGGTGGGAACCCCCCTGCTACCTCGAGATATTGAAATCGAGAGAATTGTTCGAATATAGATATTGCAAGTAAGTGATTGTTCAGATGTTTCCGATATAGACGAGGTCCTACCTACTACAGGACGAGTTTAGATTTTAAACTGAACTCAATAGTAGTTATTATTGTTACATAGCATTGCATTTTCGCTACATATAGACATTTACTATTATATATATTTAACCTTAGCAAAATAAGTGTCTACAAATAATGTTGTTACGAAAAAATAAGTTTGTCTATATATTCTACTATATCGGTGTATCATATTGCGAGATAATTTTTATAATATCAACACTGTTAATATAACTTTTTAATTACATTATTTCATTTAATTACCATAATATGCGACAAAACCTCAGATAATGTAAGTAAACCGGCAATAATTAAAATATTGTTGCAAATAAAATGTATATAACAAAAATATGCATCGAAAATGCCGCTATGGCGTCGTCAACGTCGACACTATCAACATTTTAATACCTCAGCGTCACACTTGAATAGGCCTAGTACATATCTGCGTCCAGTGTCCTCTCCCCCCACTCCTAGTGGGAGACAGGGGGAGGGTCCACTTCCGGCCGCTGTCTCCGTCTCATCAGGCCTATCTTGGAAGCGAGCTGGCCGCAAATTAAATAGTAACGTGCGGCCCATGCGTGAATACCAAGCTTTATGTATTCAGTAACTGTCGACAGAAATGTAGTTCTAGATTAGTTTGTACCTTTCGCACTTTCGGGGCTATCTATAGAAACACACTTGAAGTTAAATTTACGAAGTATCTATTTACTATCATTGCAGGCGATCCAATAACATATTGTAAGAAGTACAAATATCAAATATACACGACGTAAACAGTGCCGATTTGAACATTGTTTTATTTTTCATACTAAAACAAGTGTATTCTTGTGTATGTTTCTGACAGTCTGCTTTTTAATATAGACTAAGCAAGCAAGATAATGTGTCATTGAATTGTTCACGAGTTCATTTGCCTGCGAAGTCTTATAAATATAGAAGAAATTGATTATCTTTTCGGTAGTGGTTAATGACCTATCTATATTTTGTATTGAGGATCATACCCAAAAAAGTATAAATAAGACAAGTATGTAGGCGAAGAGACATATAATCTAATAGACTTAATTCCGACTCAAGAAACAAATTGTGGGTAAAAATTATTTTTATAAGGTTTACTAACTTAAACTGTAACTACTTTGTTAATGAACTTCCAAATGCCTCTTTCCAGGCATTATAGCCCTTGGTGGAAGACGTAGAATCAGCAGACAGCCAACTTTCGATCTTTAATCGTCGATCTAAGTTTTCAATAAATAATTTGGGTTCTGATATATAAGCTGATAGTAAATATTGACGACAAAATTTAAAAATATATCTACACATTTATATACTTAAAGAAATGTGCGCATGTCTACATTATCTGCTTCATCCATCTCATACATATATCTTTCTTAATATAAAAAGTAAAGCCCAATAATATCTTACACAAATAATATCATCAAACTAATTCTCTACTAACACAAATATCACCAACCAAATATAAACTGAACAACATGTTTAATTTAATCATAATAACTTAATACAATAATAAATAAATAGTTATTACCCACATTACCATAGACATTACTTCAACTCAACACTCAAATGTCAAACCAGTGAAATGTTCGAATAGCAAAACTCAATTTTGTTACCTACCTGCCTGATAGAAACATCAATCAAATGCACATAAAATTGGTTATCGCAGCATATTATTTTAAATAAAATTAAGCCAGCTGAATAAGAAAGTTAATTTTTAGTGTGTACAGACCTCTGACACCGGCAATTATATACATTGTCCGGATTATACGGTGAAAATCACAGTCAACTTGACCGCGAATATATGTATTAAAATTTGTAACTTTAATGAGTATGATGCTGACTCATTGTGTGTTAGAAAACATATTGATATCAAAGTATTGTGCGTATATCAACGTAAAAATACAAACAAAGTGTTTAATGACTACTGACTTTGAAATAAAAACTTAATCTATTTTGGTAAAGTCTCGGTAATAATTGTAATTAGTGTGCTGTAGCTAAACAGCTAGACAACGCAATGTATGGCGCTAGTAAAGAAGACTTTTAATTGAATAAATACGCATTTGTATTAGGTCTGTGTGATGATAATATATGGCGCCATAGTATGGTGGACCTGCACTCTTCTAATCACAGTCATACACAAACTACTAAGCCTACAACGACTCGCCTGCCTGGCGACGACAGGCTGTATGAGAATAACCCCCACGGCAGCGCTGAAGGCCATACTAAATCTCAGACCCCTACACCTCATCATACAGCAGGAAGCTGTCACAGCTGCCATACGGCTTGAAAAGGTAGGGGTCTGAAAACGGGACAATAGAATAAACTCATGCGCGCCTAATCCACGCCACATCCAACTTCATGAAGAATCTAAAGATAGCTCTGGCATACATGAAGTGAGAATATACACGGATGGATCCAAAACAAAATCAGGAACAGGAGTGGGAGTCTTCCCCCACGACCTAAACATCAATTACTCAACGAACCTGGGAAACCTCAACAGGCATCTTCCATGCAGATTTTGTTGGAATCACCCGGGCTGCAACAGCGCTTACATCAAGGGGTATAAGCGATAAGTCCATATGCATTATCTCGGATAGTACCGTGGTACTATAAGCTCTTAAGAGCAACTACTTCAACAGTGGATTCATCTTGGAGTGTCACCGTGAGCTGCAAAGTATTGCAACAAAAAATCGGGTATCGTTGCAGTGGATACGCGGCTACAGCAACTCTTTTGGCAATGATGCTGCAGATCAACTGGCAAAGAGAAGATCGAACACCAAAATGGTAGGACCCGAACCAATTGTCCCGACACCCTTCTGCCAACTCAAAACTTGGTTATGCGATAGAGCCACGAAACTACACGAAAAACAGTGGACAGAAACAAAGGAATGTAGACAGACGAAGGAAGCCTGTCCATCCTTAGACAAACATCTGTCACGCAAACTGCTACGTATAATTACAGGCCACTGCTCACTCAACAAATACCTATTAAACATCGGCATCACTGACAGTCCCTTATGTAGAGGCTGCATGGAGACCGAGGAGACACCGGCCCACGTGCTCCTACATTGTAAAAGCGTGAGCAACCAATAGGCAAAACTTCTACACAGTCCAGAAACGATGAACTGCGCAACATCGGTATTATCTTTCTGGACGGAGCTGAGGTGGTATGAGTAACCGAACAATATTTCGCGTCGGTTACTTACGCAGAATGACCCAATTGTGAGGCTAAATGCAGATAACACACGTCCAACTAACTAAAGTCACTGCGGTTATAGGAATAGTCAAATAGTGTCTAATTATGTGCTGACCTTGGGACTGCTCCAGAGACTTCGATAACGATGTAACGTTTTTATAGATACTGAGCATGGTTAAATTATTAATACCAAATATAAATTATTATGAGAATTACAATTGCATACATTTTTACTTAGTAGTAAAGTTGGTACAGGAACATGGTGCAAAAACAAGAAACTGTGCTTCAATCCTTCCCATCTTAAAATCATCTCAAAGTTACAAATAATTTGGTTGTACTGAAGTTTTTATTAGTATGACTGAAATGTTATAAGCAACGAGTCTTACCTAATTTTCAATATTTTTCTTGGCAAGAAAAAGAAAGTAATAATATCATAAATGGCTTTATTTTGTAAGGCACATACTGACAAAAAATAAGCCAATTATGTTTTAGTTTAAGCAATATAAATGAACACTGAACATAAGAGCAACCTCGTGGTCTCCCTTTTATCCCTTTTGTTCATTAATTTAGGTATACATCTACACATATATACAAAATTAACGTAAAAGCTAATATTTTTAATAGTTGCACTTAACATTTTTAAGTAGCTTAACTTATAATGAATTATTTATGAAACTGTCATTCTATATGTTGTACTTTAATCACGGCTGGTACTCAATAAATAAAGTTGATAGGCAATCATGTTCATAAAAGTAATTAGTCTTTATGTATATGAGTGTTTTCTAGAGAGTTTTGCCAATGAATGATCTATCATTAATCAACTTTTTACTGGCAATGGTATAACATTTTGTGGTGAAATATTAAGTAAAATGCTTATTAAAACAAGTATTTGCAATATTTGGTAGTACTTTACGAGGTACAATCAATGCAAAAATCAGTTGCACTATACTCTTGCAATTTTTTTCTATATTACTGACGTGGCATACAAGCATTCCGCCTGTTACCAACCAGGGGTGCGTAGTAGTATTACTTGTGCATTGCCTATCCTGTAAAAACGAAGTTGCTGTGTTAATAAATACTCTGGTGATAGCACGGCGTCTTCTGAAGAGGCTCTGAAAATCTTACTAGTATCAAAAGAAAACTCTATTGACCTTCTAATCATTTCTGTATTGCGTGAAACAAAACTACACAAAAAGCATCCGGCCTCTGAACAACTATTTGTGGATAACACACATATCTATTCCGTATGGGATTCGACCCATAACTCTTGACGCGTTGGCAGTAGCGAGATTAACACTAACTACTACGCCATTTGTATGGCTGCAGTATTTTGGAGGTCAGTTTTGACAAAACGAACGATTATAATTTTGAAGAGCAATTCCGTTATGTCCTACCGTTTCTAAAATGGCGATTGGTATTGACATACAAACTAACATTAATAAGTAAAGTTGTAGACAAGTTTATGGTTAAAGTTACATTACTTAAATGAGTCCTTAAATAAGTGTTCTACTGTTTGGATAACGAGCCATGGTCTTAGTAATTGTTTTGAGAAGATGCCTACAGCCACCAATAATCGTGCTGTTCGATGGGCACGCCTTAGAGCCTAACTAAACGGTTTTAGGAGTCATCTCACTGATACGATTGCGGAGAGATCATCTTGGCATGGAGGTTACTACAGTTTAAAGTTGGAATTCCTCAAGAAAGAAGATGTAAAAATGAATGCATAAGGGTTTCAACGCACGAGATATCCGGTAGTGTAAATATCCAAAGACTATGGTAACCCCTTATCGTCAAGATGGTTTGCCGTCTTGGTTACATAAAAAGTCGTGCCCATTTTAAGTAAAGTTTGAACCCGCTACGTCACGAAAGAGTCAAAACGACCGTTATATAATTAATAAAAATATAATGTTCTACATAAAACGGAAAAGATTGTCGTTGATTTCAAAATTCCATTCGATGTTGATTCAACTTAAACCATTGAGAATAATCATTGGCCGTACTTTTTAAAGCATTTGTTTTTTTGCTAGATAACACTGGTATTTACTAACAGGTAACCGCGTTGATAGTAAAAACTTCTAGTAGGTATAAAGGGATATGTTATAGTGTAGGTTACACAGGCATGTCACTTTATACCTACTTGAAGTTTAGTACCTACACGAATAGACTACCTACAAGATATAGATATCACAAGATATATGTGTTACTCTTTCATTGTCTTTAAAACTCTATTAGCACAAATTAACTGTAATTTAACCATTATAATTACTATTTAAAATAGACGCGCGTCACATTAATACAGAAATTTAATCTTATTTGGTATCAAATTAAAAAGAATGAAGAGTATGTATTTATGGCCATACATTAGTTTACTGTTAACATAATTATTAAGTAAAATAAATTTTAATTATGCGTTAAATAGATGCAGTCATTTGCCTTTTTTTTAACAATAATATAATTCTATTATCTACTTAGAGTAATCTTATTAGAATTTCTATAAACTTATTAGATCAGCTCTATGTACACCGACGGCGAACATCTGTTAAAGAACTTTTCAACTAACCTTTACTGACTCTGCTATTTTAATATTAATTAAACATCTTTTTAAAAGTTAAACAAGCTGCTTAGAATACTATAAAACGAATACTTGCAGTTTTTTGCGCAATACCATTGTAAAACATACCTATATACATTTTGTTTTCAATGTATCTGAATATAATCTCGGTAAACAGACACACGATACACACTTAAAACTTATCGCTACAGCACTATTGTCACTAAGGCTTCAGTACACCTACATATATACATATGTACTCGTATAGGAGTATATAGCACAGTCAGCTGACTGGCGGCACAGTTCCCGGCTGGGTCTCACCGAGCCGCCTCGGCCCGCCAGATGGTCCGTCAGGTGACACTGCGCGCGCACAGCACGACGAATCACACAAACGACGAAATTTCCGCGAGGAAAACACTCGTTTTCCGCGACTGAACGTGCGTGCGTCGCGCTCCCAATGCCCAGACTAAACGCGAGCCGTGAAAAAGCACCGCCACAACGCCGACCGACAATGGAAAGCGGTAAAGAATCATAATAATAACAATGACAACAATGTGAGATGCTATAATAAAGAGCCGCGGCATTGTGCTGCTCGGCGTTCGTTCGAAGGGTCGCGGGAGATCGATACTCGGCGGATTGTCTACGGATGGCGTGCGTGAACCTTTGTCGGCGGCCTCGCGACGCCCTCGGCTCGGCCATTCATCGGCGTCGCCAACGCTAATCAACTGCGATTCTATCGAACACTCAATCGCCGAATTTGAAGCTCTTTTACGAGCTACACCTGCCGGGACTCACAATTCGCTGCACGTTCGAATCTTAAATGAGACGTATACGTCAAAATGTATACCTTACTACCAGTATAGTTGGAGGACGAAAATAAATTTAGGAATGTACCGAACAACGACGTACACTGAATGTATTTGAATACCGTTAGAGCACATTAGCATGTTAATGTAAATATACAACGGAAAAAGGAAATACAGAAACGGCATAAGGATACGTACTTACAGCACAATTGTAGGTTTTCTTCAACAATTGATCGAAGTCTGACCACCCAGACTGCCTGTGCCCATTTCAGTATGAAACAAATAAAAATATAGTTGAAGAATGGTGAGGCAATGTTGTACATTTCGCCAGTCGAGGTGTGAAGTGGCGAAGGTTGATAATATAACATCTGAGTTTAATGTAATAATCCGTCGATCGGCCGTTATCATTCAATCGCGCACACCTCCCGCCGTCGCGCAGATTGCCTTCCAACACATTCTTATTGTGGATATTACTTATTTAAAAAATCGTGACCGCTGGCCAGTAACTCGGAATTTATCTATAGCATTTTTATTTTTTATTTGCAGTACCGGAATTCGATGGTTTGGGATGTTTTACTGTTATTCATTTTGTGACTAACAGTAAATTTAATAACGAGGCCATATTGCTATTTATACAAATCAATATATTATTTTTTGGCAACGACAATGATAGTTTATAACTGCATTAAAGCAATTTTAATAATTTGATTGGTTACTAAAACAGTCCATATAGATCTAATGATTGGATCGGTTTAATTGGCGGTTGGTCGGCGCGGGCGCAGCACAGAGAGCGCCCCGCGGCGCGCGTCGATCACCCGACGTTCGATGCGCGCGCGCACTACAATTAAACTCTCTATCGCAACATCAAACTAATCCAATTATGTAACTGCACCTAACCCTATCGCGTTTGTCTTTGATCAATCATTGACTGATACCAAATTTAATGACAAACCTTTGACAGTGATTGCACTTTATTTCTTTGGATATATTAGAGAAGTTAAATATATAGATAGCCACGTGATTTCTTTTTGATTGACTGATTGTAAATGTAATTAAGTTTTCACTTACGTTGCCTGTACTGGTTTTGATTTTCGGGTCAGGTAGTTGTTTCTTAGGTTTTCCTATTACCCAACTAATTTTGTATGGCAAAGAGCCTTGAATATCCAGCGATAGGATGGAAAAAAAGGGTTAATTAAATGTCTGTTTAACTTATTAAGAATAAACAAGATGCTAAGTAATGTTTAGTAAAATGTAATCGAAAATTTGTTCAAGGACTCTAAAATTCCATCGCCTCAACTTAATTTAGTTTGGTAATCCACATCGTTAATCAAATAAATCTTGTATTAAAATTTCGCAATACTAAGACGATCGCATCAAACTCGGAGTAAAAATTGCGTGTCACGAAAGGTTACAGTAATTATGTAAATGATAATTGCAATCGAATGCGTACAGAGTTAATAAGTTTGATTGACTGTACGGCGCAGGATTATTTGTCAAACGTGATCTTGCCACATTAAATGTCAGATCGAGCAAAAGCGCGGGGAACTGATGTTGATGTTAGCACCTTGCTTGATTAATGATTTAAAATTACGCTATTTTGATGGCCTCATGTAATGGCACCGCCAATGTCCACTTGATATCCACCACGACAGAGGATTGCATCAACAATTGGCCAAGACGTACATAGGTACGTTGACGGCGCGATACGAAAATTTGAAATTATAACCGTTAATTTGAAGACGCCATTTTTAATTAAACGCGATGACTAAGTGCGGGGATCCATCACAGTCGGCATTCGATGCCGATCTATTATTAATTATTATTTTGATCGATCACGCTCTGCGTTATTTCATTAGGATTCGATGTTAAGTTTTTCTTGGGCTATTAATTATAGCAACGTTGTTATTTCTTGTGAATCTGGTGTTTTGGAAGCCAGATGGTTACTTGAAAATTTTAAATTATTTTACATTTTGTTTATTAAGATTACATAAATAGTTTAATATGATTAAAATAATACTATTATTGTACCACGATTGTATATCGTTCTAGGGCAGGGTAAATGTGTCAGCTACTATAAACTGTCAATGTAATAGCGAGCATATTGAACATGTTTCAGACTTCTTGCTGCTACTGGGAATTTCGTAACCCAATTATCGAAATCAGAACGTCACACTCAGTAGTTCTGCAAACGTTCACGATTATGAAATTAAATCATCACAGCAGAAATAATATATATCGATAATATACATAGCTATCGCAAATGTTGAGAACAAAATCTCCGGAGCACTTCAGGTAATTTTTTCTCGGATTAACGAATACGAGATTGCGATATTTCTGCCGAAATTAGAGGTGAGTTTATCCCTCAACGAGTAATTCGTTCCCGGCCCGTAAAGGAACATTATCCTTACGGCCCAACGACTTTTCGAAGAAATCAATAATCCCAGGCTTTTTTAAAAGATATACCAGCAGAAACAAATATATTTCTATGTTCGTTCAAAGCTTTAGTCAAAGGGGCCGCGGATTTGCTAACTATTTTTTTGTTGTGCGTAAAATTTGAAACGTTTCTCGATTAACGAGAGATTTGGCGCGTCCCAATATTTTCGGAATTTCATCGAACAATGGGTTTCCGGGGACTATTGCTCTCGAGCCGTTGCGTGGGGATCAGCACAGAGAGATCAAGTTTTCACAGAAATTGTGGTACTTATACTATTTTTATCTAAGATTAAGGTACTTATAGAAAACATCGAAGGATATACTTAGATTCCTAGAAGGCAATGTTTTAAATTAAATCTTTAGTCGAAGGAGTGTTGCTTCCAAGGATATTCGACTAGTATAACTAAAGTATATAGTTATAATAATAATAATTTATTCAATAATAATACATAGGTATACATTTTTGTTATTAGTCTAAAATAATATTATACTACAATAAATTATAACTATCCTTAATCTGGTACATGTTTTACTTAGGTATACTTTAATCGGCCGACATTGTGCATTCTAATTTAACTTCAAGCGCTAGGTTTTTATAAAGTGGTTGCCTGAACTAGGTTTAGACTTTCAGTTAAATTGTTATAATTTTAATCCTACTAATAAATTAGTGTGGATATTTGTTATAATTATGGTTGGTATAGGTATATAGCGATACTATAGTATATATAAATGCAAGATGCGATTATTACTTATCTTAGGAATCACTAGTGCGGCTATAATGATTCTCTCCAATTTATGATTAATACGAGTTACTGTATGTATGACAAGCGAAAGGTAGGACCAATAAAATAGTTCCTTCAATTGTATTAAAGGCTCGTATATGAGGTTGGATTATATCAATGCTATCTCACCGTGTGAAAGTAACTATTTGTCTGCAAGTCCTCAATTTCACTATAAGACATTATTGTCTAGAAGCCTAAACGATAAATACTTCCTAAAATATTTACTCCAAATAGTTTGAAAGAGCGTTTAACTCCTAGCTGTATATCCGAGCCAGCCCACAGAGGTAGTCGTGCCATTAGCGAATGCAATCAAAATACCTAGGCGGAAGGAATAAGCGAGTATCGTCGGACACCCACATGAGGTCAGCACATTTGAGGCGCGATCGTGGCGCGATATCGCCGACGTATCGATCGTATCGCGGTGACGAAGCGATAACGTTAATTCGAACAGCCCGTGAACTGTCCGCTCAAAGAAAGGGAATGCTGTTTTATATATAACGTGTCGTTATTTGGTTTGTTTTTTGTTGGTGTGAAATATTTTAGGTGTGATATCATCGGCTTGAAATAGAAAGTACAAATTTAGTTGGAATTCTCTAGTTTCTTGTATTATATTAATCGTATTTTCTTTGTCACTTTACAAAGTCTCAAGTCAGTATAAGTGATTTTGTTTGAGAGAGACATGCGAACGGCAAATGTCAAGATACAAAAGATAAAGTAGATCAAAAAAATATTGTTGAGAGACTATTGTTTTAGTAGGTAATATTTACATCCCCTACATATAAATAAATTATACTTCTTTATAATATTAGTATAGGTAAACGCAATAATATAAATAAAATAGTAAACTAGGTATAAAATATGTCAAACATCATAAGACTGTCAACATCCACCGATTCATATTACCGAAATGAAAGAATTCAAAGTATTTGTACCGATACTATCTACTCGTGCTACCTGCCTCCGGGAATTTCTGTTCAGCCATCAATTACAAAATAATTTATTGCAAACCGTGAGAATTACATGTTTGTAATTGTATCTCCATGGCTATTTTATTACGAAGGGTAAATGGGCGATACCAGACACCAATTCTGCTGATGAAGGCGTTAAAGGTTGTGGGAGACGAAAATGTAATATTTGCCATGGGCAAAATAATTCTGGATTCACAAATTAAATTTAGATGTAAACGAACAACTGCGAGTTTTCGTTGTCATTTGAGTATGAGACAATTATGATGAAACTAGCCTAGACTAGTCTGAGAAGAAAAATCTCTTGAGGAAAACGCCAAGCAGTTGTATATTAGGGTCTCGCGATTGGCGGAGATTGTTGGTTAATTCGAAATGGATAGTGGACTTAAGCTTTTTATTACTACCGATGATTTTTTCGAGAGAGGGAAATGAGACCTGTCCAAATCAGAGTCAAGTTTAAAATAATTTTGTAATTAATTGGCCGACGCTTGAGTTACAAGCGCAATGATATGTAGTACGTATAGTAATTATTATAAAAATTGTGGCATGTTTAATTTTTACTTGAATCTATCAGAATAGGTTTGTATCAGTATCTATTGAATATACTAATTTATATATTTGTTTAGATTAGTCAGAGTCTGTTGTACTGAAGGTCACAGTAGTCTCTTTTTATATGCCATTATAAAACACACTTGACATTTTCTAACCTTATCATAGCACGCTAAAGCACTTATCTTAAAAACACGAAGCTCTAGTAAGTCGTAAGTACTTAACAACAAACACAAGTGTTTACTCCTCGGTCACAATGTCCTCCTATAAAGCTATTAACCTGATATTATAATACACAGGCTATTCATAACTTTGGTTTCATGGAAACAAACAGTTTACATAAGCGATACTTCGATATACTTATGTATATTATGTATTCGCATACTAGATACATTCCAGACCAAAACCCATTACCAGGTATATAGGTACCCATCTAAATCAAAGTGACAGGTAAGCAAATAGAACAAAACTCACCTCTTCTAGGAATCCAGAAAGTCCTTGCCCATAAATCACCACACTCCTGACAAATGGATTCTACGGCGTTTTTTTTCCTACCACTCATTTATTAATAGGGCAGAGAATGTTCGGAAAACCAATAAAATGTGCCCCGTCATATACCTGTCCGGCTAGACAGCGTGGCTTTGTTCCTTTGCCGAGGTCTTTTTTTTAATTTTTGACGGCCCGAGTCAATTTGAAAGACTGTAGTCACGGATACCGAGTAATTGTACGTACTTATAGTATTAAAGTTATTAAAAGTATTAAAACTAACTTTTGGGCTCATTATAGTGATTATGGAATGCCAGTTTTAATAGACGTTCATTAGAATGTCGGATGATTATTGCTGCATAAAATCATTTTAAGCTCCTTTCTATGCGACTCAAGTCTAACAGATTTAATTTGATACATACTTTAAGGACTATGGAGCCTTAAGATTGACATGATAAACCTTTGATTATTTCATCGATTGTCATGATTGCACTGTAGAACTTTTCACAGATTGTAATCTTGCTAGCCAGTTATGAATGAATCAATATTAAATTTGAAAGTGATGTTACAAATACCTTTGTCTCCGTATATACGATCTGTTTTAAATTTTCATCGTCGTCGAATAAAGTTTAAAATCACCTGTTTGTGTATTGCGTCCATAAAATTCGCGACTAACCTATTTTTATGAATGGACATATTTTTTGTGTTGCCGTGTATCACACAAAGGGCTCCTTCGAGCTATTTTGCGCGTGTGAAAGAGCTCCCATTCTCTCCACCCTTAAGGATTGGAGCAAAAATAATTGTCATTTCCTGCGGCAACTGAGACATAAAGGTGGTATAATATTGTTATAGGAATTGTATACAAAGACTTGTCGCGTTGAATGTCGTGTCGTGTCGTGATTCCAACGGTGGTTCGCACTTTCACGATGATTGCATACGACTTTTAATAGACTTAAATGATTGCTCGAGGTGTTTAATGCAATCGCATTATCTACTTGCATGCATTGTCGTGACGCTGCAACTCATTTACAGCGTTGATGTTATTACCTCAACGCTGTATATTTTGATATCAATAACATTGTAAAACTGTAAGTCTGTACATTAAGATATTAAAAGAAATATAGGATGTTATTAAACGGAAAACAATAAGTGATTTTTGACTATTTTAGTCAGTAGTTAGTTAGCTCAGTATCACCATTAAACAGATTTTGATGTAGATAAACGATTCAGTAGTTTGTGGTTCAACTTTAAAACTAAGTCCCGCGGCTTGTCAAATTCTGTACAGAACCAGAGATATGGCGCATAGTGTAGCCACGTAAATGAAATCGCAGGCGAACAAAGTAGCGAGTAAAACCTAGTCAAATATACGATTTGCGAATACGAGTTCCAGAATTAATTTCGAGAACATTTTCTTGTACAAATCGATACAAATCACAACATATCTACTGTAATCGAAACTCACTAATAATAACCGATGTTGCTGTCAAACTATCAACTAGAGTGCGATGCGAGTAATCACTGAGTAAATGACAAGTTTTGGGTCAAAATATCGCCAAAATATTACTACACTCCAAAAACTGCACAGCAAAGAAATTCGAGCTTTATTCATACGGGTTTATTATTGTGATATAAGTCTGATAGGTGCAAAGTTAGGTTGGCACGGAGCCAAGACGGAGGGTAAGTTAGAGAGGGTAGGTTAGACGCGGGAGGTCAGGCCGCTAATGGGTGCCTGTGACAGGTAACGCGAGACGCTAGACAAAGTGCATCGCAGATGACGTCAGAGCTCAATAGAGGATACTGATATATCTTTACATGTGTTGCTCTTGTTACTTGTAGAATCGACGAGGCCAAGTTTCAGTTAATTGGAACTGGAGTTTCGTATCAGTAGGTAAGGTAAGTTCGATTGTTCTTAATTTAAATGTGTTACATGTGATATCATGAATTGATTTCATCTGTATTTTGGTATTTGGACTTTGATTTTCGTACAGAATGATCTATGTTAGTATAGCTCATATAAAATTATTTATAGATATTGTTAGGTATTTTGCGAGTTCTGAGAGTTCTGAATGTCTACAACTAGAATAACGATATACATAATATATGTATAGATTCAATCTTATATCTCTTAGCGATAGGCATAAGTGTATTTATCAAAAATTCCGACAATTAGGTATGTTGTAGGTTCCCCTTTATAAACAACCTGTTTTTCTTTACCGGGCACATTTTCAGGCACCGTACTTCTAACGTAGTTTTGTATACAACAGAAAATCTTCTTTAAAATAAATTGCACGCTTATGCTATATAAAATAAATGTTACGAGAATTTACCAGAATACACACAGACCTAAAAAGTATAAAATCAACGAATAAAATATTTGAAGTAGGTCACTGATTCAAAATATTAGAACTCGTTACCATCGCTTGATTTGAATAACAAAACCAAATAACACGCTAATACAACACTAAACACCAAAAGCAAGCCGCTAAAAACGAACAAAGATCTACAAACAAATCTGATCGGCGCGATCGCAGTCAGACACCGGTTTTTTCCTCTCAGCCCGTAGAACACCTGTGTAAGCCTTTCAGCGTACATAATATGCCCTTAATTCCATTGATAAGGCATGACAACTAACGCCTTTGTACTCCTTGCAGCCTTCTTCCACCTCAATTAAGGTTAGCCCTTTGTCTTTTGATGGGAGATGACACACTTCTTTAATTTTTCTTTTATATTTTTGGACTTTTTTATCGTATGTGGGAGCCAGTGTTGTGAATAGTAACATGATTTAGTGTGATCGGCATTGTTTTGACGATTTATTTGGTGTCAAGATTTTTAAGGTTTTGATAAAAAGTTTATTGAAAAGGAGGATCCTTCTCACCCACGAGTTACCTACTGTGTTAAAAGTTATGTTTTTTATTACACTCATGTTAGAAGTTGCCGCTTACTAGAATTAAATAGGGCGTAAAATTATATGACGACAAATTATAATACGTTTGAAAAGGATTGTGTAAGCTACTATCGTAGGTACAAACAGGAATATTTCTAGAGGTTCTATTAGCATGAATTATAATGGCTCTTTGTCAAATGTATCATTATTCAGTAACGTAACATACATTAAATAGTTATTTATTTCGGCAACAACTATATATTTCTTTCCAATTAATCAAGTATTTTCGGAAAATCTAAAATACGTTTTCACAGTCGTTATTGATGAAATTATAATTTACTTCCACCATACAATAAGTTATAGTACCTAATCCTCTTGAATGATATATTTTCAAAATGCGGCTACCTTGTCATAGAGGGCGCTAGTGGGACCGCGGACTTTGATTGAAGAATTGAATGAACGTAAACCCCTCGTAATAATCTGCGGGGGTGGTACTATTAGTAATTCGATATGCTCCCCGCCAAAATATTTATTTTCATCTATTGAGAACAAATCATATTTACACTGATTATTCTATTGTTACGTCATTTGAGCAGGGGAAATCATTTTTGATTGCGAAGAAGATCTTATTTGATGAAGTCATCTAGACACATTTATGTCTAGAATCTACGTACACGAGGACTGGAGGTAAATAAAATTATCGGCTGATCAGAGGCTGTTCAACTGTTTTCAACCAAAAGCTTACTATAAACATTGTTGCTCTATTCAAAGAGATTAGATACCCACATTTTATTACTCATTTAGCGATAGACATTATTCAAAAATTAAACAGTTACAGGCGATTTCCACAATCATTAAACCTACGAATCCATTCAAGGATATATGGTATATGAAGGGTGTCGGATAACCAAACAAATATTGGTTGTCAACTGACGCCTACACTGTCAAAGTCAACGTCAACTGGATGATTGACTTCTAAATGGTTTGGTTGGTCTGAATACATAAAAGTTTTTCACGTTCGGCTTCAACCACTCAACAGAGGTCATCTTGGTTTAGTTATTTGACTAGCCCAGCCGTGTACAAGACTATGAATAAAATGACTTTATTTGAAATCAGAAGAGCTACCTTACTTTACCACCATATAACATAAGGAATATGATAAATATGTTTTGCTATAAATTACACTAAGTTGATAGAAAATGAAAAGTTAGTAGAAGAGAATGGAATGGGAAGTATTAAGATCTTTAATTGCTCTTATTGTCAATTATACTCTGATAGTTGGTAAATCTACTAATTTGACATAAATTGCTTGATATCTGTGGGTGTACACTAAATGACAAGAGTCATTCAGTGTTGTGAAATGGACAGTTCATATAGCTTTTGTAAAACGTTCTGATTTCTGTTATATTATTAAATTGTAATTTGTAATTGTAGTATTAAAGTTATTTTACGGGTGTAACCGTTCCGCCTTGGTCATCATTTATTATAAAAAACTTCTACCAACATTTTATACGTTGATACGTCCATAAGCCTTAGTTCCTAAGCGAAATCCCCTCGACTCACGAAGCGAAGCAATTACATTTAGACTGGAGCGAACTTGATGCAGCCCAGCCAAATGAAGACTTATTTTTGTGAGGATCAAAGCGATCGCGGCGGCACGTCAGTGACGTCACTTCCGGCAAGATGGCGGCGGCGGCGCGATTGTTTGATGTGCGAGTAATGAAGTGTGCCACCTCTCCCCGCTTCCTGGCTGTCGGGGTGTCAAGATACGGCCAATGACAACTTCTGTTTGCATATTAGAAGGTACTTTTGCAATGTTTTCATGTGTACTTTAAGGTTTTTATGATAAATCTTTGTCATAACGACGGACGGTAGTCAGACATTTATGACTTTAAATTTGGAAGCCAAAATATGACGTACCAATGACATCCGAACGAAAGGAAAATATACGTTATAGAATCGATTTACCAATAACGATTGTCTTTAGAATTTCTTCTACTTCTTTTCTTTTTTCTATAGCTGAACATAGATATAAAGTGGAGAAGCGGGCACCTAGTACTACCGCGTCGAGTGTTATGTGCTTAGACGGGACAATTATTTCTTTAATCCACAAATTATTGTTATAAGTCTGTATGTACTTTGAATCCGTTAATAGCATGTTTGTTAAATCTCATCCGACATAAGACAGGACCGTAGTGCAGAAGTAGTCTTCTTAAAAAAGAGAGAATCGAAACGATAGTGTATTTTAATATTTTTTTATTAAATTGAATGTTATCCACTTTACAGAAATCACTGGAATGCACGGTTTCGTGTCTACTAAAAACTTACACCGCCGCGAAGGCGTAGCTGTTGTGAATGCGGCTGCTCTAGTGTCGGGTCTCGGGTTCTTTCTGAGCCAAGTTATATTGGTGTTTTCTGATAACAAATTCTCAGTACCATCACCGAGTGAAGAACCTTGCCTGTTAGATGTCAAAAGACTTTCCACCTATTACGTGGTCTAAAATTGTCCATAGCTGTCGAAATGCGATTTATTTACAACTCTATTTAAGGTGATTACTTGGGGGATAGAATCGTGAGACCATGTATATAACCTAACTACTTCTTAGAACGTTATTGTGACTTCACTATAAGCTAGTGTAAATAAATTCGCAAGACCGTTGTTTTTTAAATGTCAGCATCTTATGGGACGAGGTAAGTAGATATAACACCGAAAATGTAATTTCGTGACAAAAGAAAATGTAAATGACTAGTGGATACTTGTCGCACGTGAGATCCCTAAGGAGCAGGGGTTCCGTCTGTCAATATCCTAAATAAAGACAGAGTTAGATATATACAGCTATATAGCGTGGCGTAATGGTTTACGTGGTCGCCCCAGCACTGCCATTGCGTTGAGTGTTGTCGGTTCGCTCCTCACACGGGACAAAAATTTGTGTGGCAACAGTAGAAACTTGGTACACAAATATGTCATGTTCTATATTCGTTTATAGGATTTCTTTTCTCTCGATAAAGAGTACCTATACGAGAAAAATTTAACTACTCTAGTTATATCTAAATTTATCACTAGATGAAGTTTTCTAAAAACGTCGCCAATTTTTACATAGACAAATCTGCGGGCAGTAACTTAACAGTTTTCGTTTGTCCTGTCTTTACTACAGACAAACTTAATCTGTATTATGTATTTCTTAGTCACATGTCGAATTATTCCCACAAGAAATTTGGAAAGAAAATTAAATATTAATGCAAATGTTAGTTTGTTTGTTACGATTTCACGCCGTAACTGTTGGACCAATCATCATAAAATTCCACATACACGTTGTCAAAGGCACAATGAAGGACATAGGGTACCTACGTTTTATCCTGGAAAACGTACTGTTTCCCAGAGAGGGCACAGCTAGTACATAATATTTACATAGACGAAAGAAAAACAACCAGAAAATATACAAAGAGGTTAAAACTAAATTTGAAACCTTAAATTAATTAACATTGAGCAATCGGTCGTCCACCTTTATTATTTAGTGCGCTTCCATCAATACAAAACGGATTTAAATTCAATTTCATATCGGGACTCGCATATTGAGTTGTTATATAGAGCATAATCGCGTTACCCAGTCCACTAGTGGGGATTACGTGCTTTTTAATAAAGTCGCGCCGGCAGGGGGTGACACCGGGGACATTTTTATACAAAGAGGATTACTTTGGCCACGTTTATCTGCACCTTACAGCGGAGCTTAGCTGTCTAAGTACTAAAACTGAATGCACACCCGTTTTACGGATACATGCGGGCTTGTCTTGATATTTTTCTGTTTTGTAATTGGACTGGGTATTGGTTAGGGATGGATTTTGTCTTGGGTTCGGAAGCTTGGTTCGGTTGCAATGCTTGTAAAAGGCACTAAGTTTTAAGCACTATACTTTTACTAAACACTTTATGTATCTACACTTAGTTCGCAATAAACACTTTGACTTTGACTTTGACTTTGAGCTTCTTATGGACAGATTTATATATAGCCATTATTATATTGTCTGATTTGTTCGTACTTTCCGTTTTGAGTTTCAAAGTTGCTTTCTAATTGGATGCCCGTATTTTCCCTTTTTTTGGTAATATAAGGAATGACAGGCAAGTGCCTACTTTATTTTAGCATGCATGGGATTTATTGAAGATTGTCTATGCATTTTTTTGCATTTTCTACATGTTTTTGCAATTTTTGTTGAAAATTACTACTAGTAATTTTCAACCAAAATTGCAAAAGTATTCTTGCTAACCCCTCGAGCTAAGCTACAAGTGAATTAATGTCAGAAATACAATGAATGGGGATCGAACCCATGACCTCTCGAACGCAAGTCTAATGCTTTATCTATCGCTGTTTTGAAATCTTTCAAATATAACATTATTTTTCAATATAATACAACATTTCTTTGACTATTAAATATCTCTATATCAACTATCAATAGTAAGAAATTCTGTGTCAGGTATCAATTTATCTACATACGAAATTTAATCAAAATGGGTTCAGGAGTTTACGCCTAATTACTTATCAAAAAGACAGCAACGTAGACTTCCTTACGTGTATATAGTGTTTGCTAGAAGTTTGACAACGTTTGGTTCAAGATAAACCGTTTCAACCAAAGAAGCACCCAACATTAAACATAAAATCACAGATAATCCAAATGGATATCAAAACCGATGAGTCAAGGGACGATCAGTTTAAGAACATCACAAGATTAGCCTCAATATGTCTGAACGAAACAACGTCGCCTGCGCAGCGCCTGAATTGAATAACTACAGAGTAACGACACCAACAATGGACGATGCTTGGCGGAGCCCGACACTCCAATTATCTCGTTGTCTGCATTACGCATGTGCTGGGAACAAGTATTAATGTTCCGGGTGCGCGAATACTGACCTTAGATTGCTCAATGATGAAGAGAAAGTGTATAGAAGGTACAGAAGAGAGCTGAACGCTTGACTATTTTTCTTCGTGATCATAGCTGGACACTTACGACCAATAAACCTATTTTTCTTTTATATACTAAGTTTCAAGATTAAGTGACAAGCGAATTTTCAAAGCTTTATCATATTTAAAGCTTGCAATCTTCTTTTTATTTTGAATAAGGAAGATCCGAATTAAGGAGTATTTGGATGCTGATGCTTTTCATTGAAAACAATAAAGTAACATCATAATTTTTTACAGAGACTGAAACTAAATTAGTATGTGTTATTTTTAAATACGGGTACACATCTCAACAACAGCAATGAAATTAAAATGCTGACGATGACCTAGATGGCGCTGTATGTCTTGATATTTCTCTTGGGTGAAAGTTGACAGCTAAGTATTACTTATTAAATTGGATTTCCTTTACTTTTTGCCGTTGATAACAAATATTTTCCAGTAAAATATTATTCTGTCCATGTATTACAAGAGATTGTCCAGTATATGCCTCTGGTCTTTTGGAATCATGATGATCTTATTTTACTCATAATACTCATATTTTAAACACATAATAACAGATCATCAAAAGAATTTTAGCTTTAAAAATTGTACCTACATAGAAAACTATAAAGTCAGTAATTAAAAAAAGAATGTGTATTTTACCAAGGTTCTTTGATAGAATATCAACGAAAAAATGAAAACGTGTGGCCGGTAATTTTTTGCTCTATTTATTGTAAACTATATTTTGCCCGCGACTTCGCTCGCGTAAATGTAGGTTAGGTTAGATTTGGGGGTGGCGGGCTTTGTGGGCCTGCCCGCCATCCGTTCAGCACCAGGTCCGAGAGGCGGCGTGCGTGTTCCCACGCGCGCCTCTGTGTCGAGTCCGTCTCCCCTCTAGGGGAGACAGTAGGGTTTTATGCGACGTAGTGCCTATTTTGGGTAGGTCTTTCGTGTAGTGGCCTGCCGTTTCATACGGCGGGCCGTAACCGCGGCGGGGTCGCGACCGCATGCGAAAGCGATTCGCGCGGCCCCTTCGATAGTGGTTTTGTCGAGGAACACCGTGGTAGGTTTAGTCGGTATTCCGGGAGGTACTTTACTATTATTTCCATCTTTCTATCTGTCTTTTACCCCGGCGAGTCCGACATAATCCCTCCGCCCGCCCCCGCGGAGGGATATGCGTCATAGCATTCCCCCACGTAAAAAAAAAAAAAAAAAAAAGGTTAGGTTAGATTACAAGCAGTATTTTCTTCTGGATATAAGGTTTCCTATGTCTTTTTCTACTCCTGACAGCGTGTATCCGAAATTTAATGATGACATATCATGCAGTTAAGGCGTGAAAACTTAACAAACAAATAAACAAACTCACATTCGCATTTATAATATTTAGTTAGGAAAATAGGATAAACGATTAGAACAAACTCGACATCGCTCGAATACTGACTCATTTTTTTAGCTTTACTGTCCAGAGTGGATGTCTTAGAGTCTATGAGTAGACATCTTTAGATAGCCTAATATGGATAACGTTGGACAATCAAGGCACAGATTCGGATCAAACTGATGACAGCACGAATTTTCGATGTTATATGTGTTAGGTCTTTAGTGGTAAAGTACAAGATTGTGAAGAAATTTGTTTGCATCTTAAGCTGTGTGAAATTCTGAAGTCTACCGACTCGTATTCAATGAATTTTCTCAGACTCTTTTAATGACATCTCGGTAAGATAAAACTACTTACTTATTTATTGAACTTTCTAAGTTTGCTTTAACACAGTGTTACCTTTTTTTTTTTTTTTTTTTTTTTTTTTTTTTTTTTTTTTCAGTGTTACCTACTAAGATTTTATTTTGGCCTAGCAGTCAGTCTAAAATAATGTAGGTACCGTAAGCAGCAACAAGAACAAGTAGCGTAACTAAAGTCACCGTCCAAATACCGTAGTAAAACATTTTTCGTTCAACAACCAACTATAAACGGTGTTTAAATAACGAGCACTTGTTTTCACGTCTATTAACAAAATCATAAATCGCTGAACAAAAATGTAACAATAAATAAAGCGTCGTGGTCCCATATGAATATCAATTTGTTTGCTTTCGCGACAGCGTCATTAAATTAGCGTCCAAATTGAATCACAACTGCGACAACCTTGCCGGTGCGACGTCCCGCGAAACTTTTCCTCCTATTAATTTACAAAGCATCTCCTTTCACTCACCCCAAACGAATTTAACCCTTCTCCTCATTCATTCAAGACTTAACTTCCCTCGCAAAGAGCCTAAGTTTGTTCATTATTTTTACATGTCATTGTGCAAGTGACGTGATTCTACACGATTCGAAATGAGACTCTATAACACGGAATTAAGTTCGCTATTCCTTTTAATGCGTCACGAGGGTGTATCTGGTGAAATTATGATGCAGTCTTTATTCGTGAGCCGTCGGGAGCGGTTGCAGTAATCACCGCGTATCTCCATCCAGGGGTGGGCTGTGAATAGAGCCCTAATGAACTGGATTTAGGAGTTTTTGTGCCGGCGACTCGTCAGCTCAGAGGTGCAGCCGAGCAATTATGACGGACTAAACAAACGTGGCTTCAGCTCGAACACGGCCTTTCAATTACTGACTTACAAGCGAACTGCTTACTATCGACCACTTCTTTGAGTAATTGCTTTTACGTGTACGGCGGTTTATTCTGTGAGTTTTAAGCTTTGCTCGGTCAGTGATCGATCTAGCGAGTCTGTTCAGATTGATGGGCCATTCTCTAAGCCGTACCTATAGGTCGCCGTTACGATGTAGCGGTGGGGAGTGCCGACCTTCTCCGAACATCCAATCGTTCTTAATCTTCTTAGTGTGGAGCGAGCGGAATTATTTGGAGTCTAAGCACCTAATATGCTTAGATAATAATAAAAGGTTTCGCAACTGTGGGTGGCTTTGTTGGGCGTCTTCTGTTCCTGTCAGTAACAGCGATTTATGAATGTCTTATTTGGTTTCAATTGTTTTGATCGTATTAAAAATAATTTAATTACTCAATTATCAATTTGTATTTTGTATTTTGATCAATTTGCAGAAAATAAATGTTGTATATAATTCTATATTAGTTCCTGGCTTTTCATTGAAACATAAAACATTAATTAGAATAGATTCGCCTTTGTGGCGCAGTCGTTTCAATGCGGCTGCTGTGCATGGGGACCGGGTTCGATTTCCGAGACGGGAAAAATGTACTTGGGTTTTGTAAGGAATTTCTCAGTAACAACACAGAGTCTGGAACTTACGTGATACCTAGACGTAAAAGGCTCGCGTTTTATTACGAGGAGACATAATTGGTGAAATATGGGTCTTATGGAAAAATATATGCGTATATAGGTAGAGACAGTAATAGTAAACTTAAGAAATTAGTTTTAAAACGCAAATTTAAATTTTGTTGTTATTTTAATTCGCGTAAAGGCTCATTTACACTTATTAAGTTGTTAAGTCGTAACTAAAGTTTAACTTAATTTTAAGTCACTTAATTTTTAGTAAGTGTCCACACATACTTAATAGTTAAGCTCTTTAGTTCTGTCAAGATGGATGATCAATAATGAGAGACATGTGGATGCCTAAAAGACTGGGTGAGAGATTAGATAAGATACCTTTGGTTATGTATACTCTAAGATACCTACAGATAAATAAACACTAAATAAACAAACTGAACTCGACCGATCCGCCAAATTATTCGTTTAACTAAATTTTAACTAAATCACACCTGTCCAAACGTGTTTAGTAGGCAGTAGCCACGCCTACCAACTCAACCGAAAATTTGGAAACATTTCTAATCTGCCCGTTTAGTTGCATGCTAAATTTTAACTTGCTACTTATTACTAAATTCATTGTTTATATGCATTAAGTGACTTAAAATTAAGTTGTATTTTAACTACTTGATAACTTAATACTACACGTATTAAGTTTACTACTACTTAATCGGGCTTAAGAAGGTATAAACATCGAGTATATAAGTAATATAAACAATTAAAATACTACAGTAATAGTGTATTCATTAAACAATCATTCACAATGGGTTCTATTTCCAACGGCTTTCCAATTAGCTAGCATCTGCGTAACACTGCCTTGTTAGTGACATCGCCTTCTTACGTAGACGTGTTTTTGTTCAGAGTTTTATCCACTCTCATTCCGTAATATAAAGTGAGCTATATTTACGTCACAGCCGTAAACAGAGCATCAAACTTAACTTTCAAACAGTACATAGCCACAGATTTATTATACCTAACAGCTATTATCTACATATATCTAAAACATATGCATAGTTATCTACGCGCTCACTAACTAAACCGCACAATTCAAAAACGACGTAAACACAAAAACTTCCTAAAGAAATGAGGACCTTATTTTGATAAGAGAACGGCGAATTTCGCCTGTTGACAACCAAGACGGCTGTAAAAGATGAGTCTGTTCTTATTTATTTACGACGGTGCGGCGAGCGAAGTGGAGCGAAGATGATATGAATGATAAATGACCCTCCGAACGCCCCTCGCCCCTCTCGCCTCCCCCCTCACACGTGAACACACGGCGAGGTGTGCTCTCTGGATGCCTACTTAAGTCTGAGCCGTGAATGCCGAGAAGTGATAACCGTTTGAATGGTGAAAGAACTCGTGACGAATATTGATATCGTAAATGTGTTATGTTAATAATGCTGTTGGGAGTATGTCTCGTTAAGTGATGAAATTCGTACGCGAGGATTTTTGTAGGTGACGATTTAAATGCTACTTACTAGGTATTCATCGACTCTATGTAGTACGATAGAGATTAACCAGTTAACCAGCGTAACCAGGACTTATCTAGTCGATACAGAACAGCTTACATCTACAATGTTAAGTTTTCGTTCGCAAACTTAGAGTATCTATAAGAAAGTGGCATCAAGTCGGCAAGGCGTTAACAACTGCTTACATTGTAGGATAGTGTACCAAAACGGTATCTTATGTAAATAAACTCAAGTAAATGCCGGCCGGCCGGTCGCATCAATCTCAACGTCTAGCCGAAGTCATCGGAGCTAAACGGATTTTTTCAAGCCAATAGCCGTGCATCAACACGCGTCACGCGCCGCGCGATTGGCCAACACTTTTTGTTCCATTTTCGAATCCTTTGTTTTTATTGGTTGACACTTAGCTAAGACAAAGGGGCGATTGAGTGTGTGCGTGCGATTTAGTCGTGTGCGTGTATTTGTTTGTACGTGTGTGTTAAGTTAAGGAACGGAGCTTCCTGTCTGTAACGGAGGTAAGGCGTGGGTCGGCTCATGTGGTACGTGCTTGGGCTCCTGATTTTGATATAGGTACGGCCCTTCGGCCTACATATGTGAACCCGAGTGGACTGTTTATTTTTATTGAACGTTCGGGACTTAGTTATACGATTGTAATACATAGCCTTGACTATTTAAGACTAAAAAGTATTCATAGCTTAGTATTTGTTTATTACGTACTAGTTTATTTACTCTTAACTACTATTACCTACTACTATTTACTCGAAGTTTAGTTATATCGGATAAGATATATTCAGCACTGTACTACAATTTAACGATTATACAATAAAAAGTCAAACAGGGTTTCATTTCCAATAGCTACGATCACCAATAATTCTTTAATCATTAAAAAGCAATAAATTATCACATTAAGTATGTAATAAACACTGCTAAGATATAAATCACACTAGCAATAATTGCAAATAAAACAAGGGTTTTAAAAATGTTCAAACAATGGACACAAAGAACTTTCAAAGTCGGAACAACCATTTGTGGATCACACACATTTTTGTCCCGTGCGGGTCAAATCCGCAACACTTAGCGCAGTGCCAATGGAGACCAAGCAGTCTTCAGTTACTATCATGCCACCCAACTGATACTACAATATAATTCCAACTTAGAACTATATCCTAAAATATATTTGTATTGGCCATCGACCCACAAGAAGTGACTGAAAATAATTCAAGTTCACCTCCAGACGGGGTGCTATGATTAATGACAGGGATTATTCAATTAAAGACTCGGCAGGTGACGGAGGGGGCAGTGGGGGTGATGCAAGGGGGATCGAAGGGGGGCCTTTATCTTCGGTGGCTACTCGAGATCGGGGGCCGTTGAATTAGCCTGGCCACACGTTTCCCGTTGATAGGCTAGACTCCGTCCGCTTGTTTGCCTTTTTGAAGCCGATTGTTTAGGTACTAATATTTAGTTATTGTTTTGTCTAAAGGAATTGTGGAAATATTATTGTTTAGTCTTATGACGAGAAGTAGTGAGTTTGTAGTTTTCATGATTTTGAGTATATCAGAGCAATAGGCATTAAAAACATTTTTTTTAAACATTTTAAATCCTGCTTCAGAGATATAAACTAGCCTATGTCATTTTCCGATGAATACATTATACCTATCTGAAATATCATGGTGATCTGTTGCACCAATTCACATAGGTGAATAAAAGACCAACAAACACACTGCCGCATTTATTAAATTATTGAAGAATAAGGCTGTATCACATGTAGTAGCTGTTTATATATCTGTCTGCTTGATATGGGTCTCTCGTCATTATGAGAAGAATTAGGTCATAGTCTACGAAACTGACCTAGTGCGGGTTGGATATTACACAAAACACCCTCATATATGCAAATATGCTTATGTTTTCGTGCACCGTTAAAGGGATAATGAATTATTTAATACGCACATAATCTCGAAACCTCATGCGTGACGTAGGATTGAACTCCAAACTTCTGTTTCTGTTCTTTCAATCGGTCGTCTCAATAGGCTACCGGAGCGATCACTACTTCATAACTTAAATTTAATGTAACATAGTTATTTTGAGGATGCTCACATAACTGCCTCTCTCTTATTTCCTTACCTTTACCCAAGAATTTCAAAATTGAATGAAATTGAAGACAGAATCTTTATTTTTTTTCGTTAAGGTCATCGACGCAAAAATGATTTGGGTCTCCAGTATTGTAAGCATCAATTGGTTACGGTAACAATCCCCCATCACGCAGACTGTATACTTGTTTGCTACTATTGGTAATAAGAAATATTTAAATTAAATTATAAACACATACAATCTTATCTACTTTAACATATACATATGCCGTCTGTGTCGACATACGTCCACATTTAACGTGTGAGCACATAGTGTATGTCTATCAGAGGTATGTGAGCAGGCGTGAATGTGCAGTGGCTCTCGAAGGGTTCAAGTGACGCGGAGTACCATCGACCCGAGTGCTGGACGTGTCAATGTCGCCGATGCTCAGCAAGGTTATGTCATATATCTCATGTTTACAAGCCACTCTTTATAATAACACTATGTTCTACTGGTTAATTTTGACCTGGATAAAATGTATGGTGTTCCATCCCATAACAACTGGAATAGTTGCCTTATGTATATACAGGCATATATACATAAGGCGTGTCTATTATTCTTGATAATATTATAATGATAATTCGGAATAATAATAATATCGTTATTGACATAAAGTTGGTAAAATTTCGTTACAGGATTCCCTAACATTTGCGCTAATAAAGACTGACTTCCCCTTAAAGTATTGACAATATTTAACAATAGAAAAATAGATATAATATACATATGTATGTGTGAGTTAATTCCAAAAGTAGAGTGTGGTTACTTTGTTGGTTCTGAAGCGCGGACTTCGATTTTTGACTTGAGTGAAGTGTTTAGGCACTAAAGATATTTTGTACAATTAAATCATTTGGAATCGACTTGCCTGGAAGACGCAACAAGTACGTAGGACTAAAAAAATTGCGAAATAAGGGTATAATACTGCCTGTACTTTCGAGGTTATATAGGCATAATTCTAAGTATGTACAAATAAAATATAATGCTATGCAGTAATCACTTACGTATAAGGTCTAAGTATTTACTTTCTTTACATAAGTAAAGAAAGTAAATACTTCGATCACACAGATAACTGTAGTTGGAATGCCAAACACAATCGAAAACCTATTGTGTCTGGCCGTCAGTGTGCCGCGGCAGCATAATAGGTTAATAATGATTTAAAAAGGTTACACGTTATAAAAAGTTTACACATAATGTTCATCTATATTCTTTATACCAGTAGGTACACGATCATACACCACCACATAACCATGCATTAAAGTAATTTCATGAAATTATATTATCTAAATTTTAATAAAAGTAACACACCACGTTTTGAACGAATTAATCATCTTTATACCTATATATATATAATTCTTCTGTACGTGTGTTGACAGTGAACTCCTCCTAAACGGCTGGACCGATTTGAATGAATTTTTTTGAGTGTGTTCAAGTGGATTCGAGGATGGTTTAGATAGTTTTTTTTTTATTTTCTCCTGTATTGGACAACTTCTTTCGGGACAGCTAGTAATTATATATTTAGGTATTGCCCACTAAGTATTGAATTTACAATACGTCATACAGAATTAAATGGCTAAATGTACATACCATATTAAAACTCTAACTAATCAATATTCACAAGTCTTACCTTACTTACAAAGGGATGGTTGTAAGGTTACGTTGATAATTAATGATTTTTGTACAAAGTGCCCTGGGACACCCCCGGACTTCACGGCAAGCAGATCAAATACGGCCTCGGAAACTATGACAGAATTTTAATTAGCTCAAATAATAATTACTCTCTGAAATAATTTTATATTCGGTCTGCATTAAAAGAAAAATTATATTTATTTTTATTACTGGTTTTGCTCGCGCCTTCACCCGATTGAAAAGTGTTTCCATGATATGGAATTTGGTTATTAGTTTCTTATGGTATACGTAATACCTGTATTAGATAAAATAAGGACACAAAAGAAATTTAAATATATTTAGAAATTAAAATATGTTAAATTATATATTAACATAAAGACATTTTCAAATTTAAAGTGTAATATAGTAAAGTGCTGCGCAGTACGTTTTTATCCCTCAAATGAAAACATTTTTAAAATTTAAAGGCAAACTTAGCTTTCGTTTAGGCTGCAGTATAAATGTTTTCAAACCAATCTTCGTATACATATATAAAATTCCTATATTCGTACCTATTTGAGTTAACAGCGCTTCACACGCTTTCCATGAAAAAAACGAAAGCGGGCCATTTTTAAAGCTCAAATCAATTCGTATTACAATCACGCGCCAATTCTAAAAATTCACAGCGCGAAATCAAAACAAAACATGAATACAGATTTGTGGATACATACATTATAATACGTAGGTATATTGTAATAAAGCATAAAATATCCACGCTAAAAATCATTCCTTTCCGAAAGGTTTAACAGAAAATCGTTAGAGTAAAAAAAATGTTTTCCTCGCAAACAAAACGTCCATTAAACGCGAACTCTCAACCCCATCCCTTCCGCGGTATTATAATAAATGGTGCAATAATGGCACAATATAATATTAACACAAAGTTAAACGCATTTTTATTTTGCCGCCAAAACTTCAGTGCCGCTCTGGTGAGCATGGTGTGCGACGCCATTTCTCCTCTTTACGGGCGCGTTCTCAAAAAATGGCTCTAGGAATAAAATAAATCGCAAATATTTATCAAAACATAGCCCCGCGCTCAATGCGGGCGAAGGGATCCGGGGCCGATCCGTGTGACGTAATAGCGAGAGTAATGACTACCTATTAAAATTATATAATTTCATTTACACGTTTATTTTATTAGTTGGGAGGGATAAATAAGACTTAATAAATAAGAATAATTCATGGTTTGGAAAAAAGCTACCAAGACGTGTAACCTTGGCACTGTATTATTTACTTGCTGATTAAGTTATTCGAGGTCAAGACTGTTGACAGTATAGTTTACTTGGCAAACTATGGTCGAACTTCAAGTATTGCTTTACGATAAGAATCTCACGGTATTAATATACATACGTCATCTACGGTACTGTAGAGTTACCAAAAATATCATATCGTATCAATTTTTATACAAAAGATATTCTTGCTAATATTTTCATAACCTTGACAATATGCTCAAAGGAATGGCAATAGTATTGACCAAATATAGTATGAATACATTCTAAAATATTTTGTCGACTCATTTACAGGTGTTTATGATTTCATTTTCATCATCATTCATTCAAAACCTATAAGTAGGTTTGAAGTCTTATATAGGCGTGCCAGTCGTCGAGTATTTTCATTTGTTCTGAACTTTTAATTGGACTTTACCGACAATTAAGATACTTTACTAGTAGGTAATTACACATTAAATATTTTACGTCAGGTAATTAAAAGCTGTGTTATGTCCATATTAAGATTTCATTTTCATTTTATCTATAATTTTTGTCTGATATATACGATATATACGTAATGAAGTTATAAAAATACGCATAAAATTTTACTATATATTGGTTTTAATCAAGTTGAAAGTTGAGATCGTTAATTTATGACACCATAAGCGCGGTAATTCCATTATTAGAGTCACAGGAATTACATTGCCTACTGTAAATTTACTACCCGTTTGATGTCCGTTAAGGCTAAATGTCTGAACGGTAAAATTATAGTTAATTTTTGTACCGTTTACTTCATATAACTACCTATGAAGTAAACTTATAATACTAAAACTTACGATGGAAATAAGTGTTAAGAATAAAATATTTGGCGAAGTACTGTTTAAATTTGACGTATACTTAATATTTTTGTCATATTACGTGTGATATGATATGATCTCTATATATGATGATCATGGTATCACATTTGAATATATCAGAATTAAAAAGGCCTACGTTTCATATAAAGGTGGTGAGTCAATTGCTGACTACTGCTGGGAATTGCCTTACAGAAACGTCTAATAATTATTTTTCATTTAATTGGCACAAATCCTTATACTACACCATCGATAGTTATGCTTATGTGTACTTGACCACCATCAAAATATAATTCACAAATAAATTTCTAAGTAAGAAAAATAATCATAATATACGCTGAAGGTATACATAGCTACTTTCATTCTACGATTCTTCGTCCTGCTATAATTTTCCAGAAAATAATAACCAATTTTTCACGGAACTCCATATTACGCGTATCGATATTTTGAGCACATGTGTCACATCACTAAAAGGTCGACAGGTTGCACGCCGACAGACATTTTGTTTTACAGCGCGAGTTGGGCCGCCGAATTATGAAAATATTACACCGAATCCCTCTGGAACACGCTTTGACATTTTGTAACAGGGTAATAAGTTGTTTTTGGGAGTTAACTCTTGTTTGTCGCTCGCTAGTTGTTTTATTTTTGTTTATTTTACACACTTTTGGCTTAAATTCAAAGTTAAAACGGTGTCATTTATGGATAGTGCTTTTAAAAAGCACTTTCATCGTTATATTAAGAAATTGTAGTATAGCAAACATTATGGTGAAATCTGATATTTTACCACAGGTGGCCATATTTCGGGAATCCAATAATCCAATCTTACAATGTCACGTCACTTGTAGGCATTATTGTAGTTATAGGCACTACAGCACAACAAACAAATTTCATCTGACTGAATAAAAATCTAAGTCAACAAAACTCTGTGGTGTATCGATCTTATGCGTTCTATCGATTTTCATCAGAAATACTAAAGAAATACACAATCTAACCACGTTTCTTGGCTAATCTCTTCAAGAATGGTATCTGGTCAAGCGTTTTATCAAACAGCCAGTTAAAAGACAATAAAGCAATCACAACGTCTATTTAATTAAGTCACAATTACGTCCTCCAAAAAACAAATAGAAATGATACAAATAAATCAAATTCTATAACAAACAACGGTACTAAAGATCGATAGTGATATTTTCTATGAAACAGAGGCATAACAATACCGGCTAATGAATTGATCGCGTGTGGGGCGACCTACGGGTGCATTCGGATGCATTAGCAATGCTTCCGGGGCCGGGACCTTGCCACCCCCCAGCTTTTTATTCTAATGATTCATAAACATATATTCGGTTCTTATTTGTAGAAGAATGTAAGTAAGGATCATAGTTATAGTACTGATGCGCTGGTGCATAACGATTTGAATGAACAGATATTTAGTATTTTCAGATTCCGTTAGTTATTCAGGGAACGTGTGTATACTTTGTGTTGTTTACTTTTAAGATCGAAGCTATGTTAAAATCCATAAGAAAAACACTTCGGCAAAATCGACTGATTTTGTATTAAAATCTTATATGAGCACTATGCAGACACGTTTTGAGTTTGTTGCAAAATTACAACAAGAATATCAATGTTTTTTCAGAGTACTTTTTAACACTCATATTACGTTCAACCTTCCACTGCTGAGAAAAGCTCTTGAGAGTCAAAATAAAAAAGGTGAAAGATTTTGTTACGTATTTTTCTAGTTACGTTTTCCAAAATTAATGTGCCTATTACAAAATCTCGGTAAAATCATGGCGCATTCCTCGGAATCATTAACGCACTTCAAGGCCGGGGGCTAAAAATACTTTAAAAATTCCTGCATAACGGTGTGACGCGGGTAGACCTTAACGATAGAAGGGTAGTATTTCCTGTTCCTGTTCGGAGGGAGCCGGAGGGGGGAGGGCCGGTCCTCTTTGTGTAGCGATAACCGGAAGCCAAGGGCTCGGAGGACCGAGGGTAATGTCAACTGTGAGGTATTTTGAAGTTTCTTCGCGTAACTGTTGATTACTCGAAGTAAGAATTTTGTAATGGGATTTGGGAAAATGCTTATGCTTATGGCCTCACAAAAAAATACACTTTATGCCAAGTACTTTCATATAAATTTTATAGCCGTGCTGTAATACAGATGCGTAAAATAAGCTTTTGAGATTTAGGATATTTAGTCATTTTTAAAACTTCTCGGACAAAAACTTAATTGAAAACCATTCCGACTTAATGTAAATTTTGTCAAGCAATATAAAAAATTTAAGCAGAGGCATAGGTATCTATTAAACCCACATTTTGCCAGCTTCGTCTTTAGGTCCCAAGTCCTAGGAGGCTAGCCTACTGGCGTTTACCTGGAACTGTTCTAGACTTCGTGCTGCTACTAAACATTTCTGTACAGAATAATTCAATAATACTTTGGTCGACCCATGAATCGAAGCCGAGACCTTATACATCGTAGTCGCTTACACTATCGCTGTGCAACCTAAGCATTTATATTTTATTAATGTATGTGTAATTATATCGTCACTGAATTCCGTACAGTATATGAATTACGATTGAGTCTCTCACAAATGGAGTAAATCATAGACGAGACACCGTCGCCATCGCCATTGCTAAAAGTTCACGCTCAATATCTGTTGAAGAAACAGGCCACTCTGGAGCAATCACCGGCTAAATGGCTACTTTTAGTGCGAACAATAATAATTTTAGTTGCGAGTGAGTGCTGCGATAATGGGCACAATTTCCGACGATTAGCCGAACGACAGCCGAACGTTTTTGCAGGACTCTTGTAAAAATGGCACTAATGACGACCAGTTGAGTGCACTACTTGTAGTAATCGCCATGATTACTTCTTTATGTCTCTTTATTTGTTCGACACACTGGTCAGTCGATGGACATCTACGCAAGTAGTTTACGAGATTAGGAGCTAATGTTATGGTAAATTTAATGTAAATCTCGGTCTCTGAGTTCCGTACGAAAATATTATAATTTTTACTATAATGGAGGCATACGAGCTTACCAAGCTCCACTGGTGGTAAGCGGTTATTGTAGCCTATGAGTCTTTGAAATATAACGGGTATGATGAACAGGTAGGACGAACAAAAAGCAATGCGTGTATTAGGAATGTGAGTTTGTGGATGTTTTACTTATACGAACTCCAGTAAACAGTATTGCTATTCAAATGCCGGTTTCCTATAAAAGGGCGGTATGTCTTTGACTGAGCCAGCTCATCACTCTTATCACCAAATAACTGGAATCAGTGGACTCTTGTAAAAATATGAATATTTACCCAAGTTACAATTTCTAATAAATTGAATTACTTTTATGTAAGAATGTCTTCGTCTTGTTGCAGATGATGTAGGTACACGTTTTAGACATTGATTTTGTCTTAATATATCTTTAAATTACGGATTATAATATCTGTTTGTCTATCTAGTTCTTGCATTTGGCCCATTTGTATACCTATATTATTTAATATGCATACAACCGCAAAGATAAAGACAAAAATAATGAAATCAACAAATTTAAAGAAGCATTGCAGCTCATGTAAGCTTTAATTAATTATTTAAAAAAATAATCTACTTCTACTTACAATCAATTTGATGAAAAGTCACACTTTAAGAACACGCTGTTTTATATTTCTTTAGAAATACGAATTCCTAAATGTATCCAATATTTTCCATGTTACTTGACTGTGTGGGAAATTCCAAGAAGTTCACAAAGAAAAGCTGTAACAAGATGAAATTTATAAAAGTGTAAGTGCGTTGGTATCGAATACTGTAGCTATTGAATGAATAGTTTACGATCTTAACATGTTTTTAAATAGCTGAAATCTGTGAATCTTATGCCATTTTACATTTATTTTACATCTGTTCATGAAAAATCACCCTTCGATTACTTACAATTGTACAACTAAGTTATATACCTATATATAATTATACTTCCCAGCCCATTTCAGCTATGGTGGCTACTACTAATTTTTAGCAAAGGAGCAAGGATGATCAGCACTCGCTTATGCTCTTTGATGGCTACAATATCCAATCCTATAAGTAAACGTGCGGGAACATTGGCGGCACGTGAGGACACCGTCGACGTAGTTTTAAAAGATGGCTGCTGGTGGTTTAGTCTTAAGAGCATCATGTTTCTTATCCAGTTCGGCTTGCCTCTGCTCTTCAAAGTCATTAACTTTAGACCAGAGCCAACCTGATGGTTTCTTTAGCTTATAGACATTTGCCATAGCAGGACTATGCGTAATATTGTCTTCTGTTTACGCGAATGTTATTCATTGAAATTAAACTACTATATACGGATTTTATCGCGTTGTTTATTTATCACTGTATTACAAAATTTTGAAAATATTACTCTACTACTACTATTGATTTTATTTGACTAATTTATAAGCTAATAAAATTATTTAAACTATTAAATCTATTTATTTTTGGTTTACACTTTCCCCGACGTTTCGGGTGCTTTTCAGCAGCCATGGTCACGGGGAGACTAAGATGGTAGTTGTCTCAATGTTCCAGTGTAGTTATTTCAAAGTACCTGAACATAATTTAATTATTGGTGTTTCTATTTACGCAGAATGAGCTCAAAGTATCATGAAGTCTAGCTGTGGTTTGTTTCTTCTTGGGTTTGACTATTTGAAGTACTGGATCCCAAGCTGGTGGTACATTCCAACCATCTTCTCTATTGAAATTGGGATGTTTTTTAATTTCAATAGCCTCGCGAAGCATCCTTGGCAGGAATCGGTGTTCTTTAGCGAGAATCTGTAGTTTGTCAAATCTCAGGTAGTGGTTGGTCCCCTGTTGTATGTGTTCACACACAGCAGACTTCAACGAGCGTTTGTGTTTTACGTCAGCTATGTGTTCTTTTATGCGGGTGCCTATGCTTCTCTTGGTTTATAATATGCCTGAGGAATATGCAGAACTACTTAAGCATTGCTTAACAACTGGCTATCTGTTGTGGGACAATAAATTCTACATACAAGTCGATGGTGTGGCAATGGGCTCCCCAGTATCGCCTGTTGTTGCCGATATATATATGGAGGACTTCGAGGCTCGAGCTTTACAGACTGCCCCCATCACACCCAGGATTTATAAGAGGTTTGTAGATGATACTTTTACAATATTACCAACAGATAGTGTTAGTGTATTCCTAGAACATCTTAATTCCATTAATAACAACATCCAATTTACTATGGAATTAGAGGCAAATAATTCATTAGCATTCTTAGACGTACTTGTCATCAGGAATCCTGATCATACTTTGAGCCACACCGTGTATAGGAAAAAGACCCATACAAATAGGTACTTGAACGGTGAATCTCACCACCATCCTAAACAGTTAGCTACCGTGGGAATGTCTTTGTTTCAGAGAGCCCACGGGATCTGTGACAAGAAACACCTGGACGCCGAGCTTCAACATGTCAAGCAAGTACTGCAAGACAACAAGCTCCAACAGCCGCGCCGCTGTCACAGATCCCGAGAAAAGCCAGCCACAGTCGAGCGCCAGCCTGCTATACTGCCTTATGTAAGGGGTGTCACTGACAAGATTGGCTACATCTTGAAGCGAGCTTCAATCAACACATACTTCAAGCCGCCAACGAAGATAAGTCAATTTTTACCATCCGTCAAGTGCCAATTACCTTTACAAGATGCAGGGGTCTATAAAATAGATTGTGACTGCGGACTCTCATACATTGGTCAAACCAAGAGAAGCATAGGCACCCGCATAAAAGAACACATAGCTGACGTAAAACACAAACGCTCGTTGAAGTCTGCTGTGTGTGAACACATACAACAGGGGACCAACCACTACCTGAGATTTGACAAACCACAGATTCTCGCTAAAGAACACCGATTCCTGCCAAGGATGCTTCGCGAGGCTATTGAAATTAAAAAACATCCCAATTTCAATAGAGAAGATGGTTGGAATGTACCACCAGCTTGGGATCCAGTACTTCAAATAGTCAAACCCAAGAAGAAACAAACCACAGCTAGACTTCATGATACTTTGAGCTCATTCTGCGTAAATAGAAACACCAATAATTAAATTATGTTCAGGTACTTTGAAATAACTACACTGGAACATTGAGACAACTACCATCTTAGTCTCCCCGTGACCATGGCTGCTGAAAAGCACCCGAAACGTCGGGGAAAGTGTAAACCAAAAATAAATAGATTTAATAGTTTAAATAATTTTATTAGCTTATAAATTAGTCAAATAAAATCAATAGTAGTAGTAGAGTAATATTTTCAAAATTTTGTAATACAGTGATAAATAAACAACGCGATAAAATCCGTATATAGTAGTTTAATTTCAAAGGACTATGCGTGTTACCACCCTGTTAAAAAGCAGTCGATGCTTTACTAAAACAAAAGATAGCGTCCTCGGATTTGTGTCTTGACATAATTCTATTGAAGATCTTAGTGCAATAAGATCTGTCAAATCTGACTGGTCTAGTGCTATTGCAGCATTGAAACTACTGCAATAATAAAAAACAAACATTAGGTTATACAGCCTCATGGTAATATTTCGGAAATGGAATGGAGATGTGAAATATACCCCACATTTTCCCAGCTACGTTTTTAATCCTTGCGTACAAATACCAGTCTGAGAACGTTTCCAGATATCGTGTTGCTACTAAGAATTGCCCGGAAACCCCATATCATTTTAAACCCAGGTAGGGTTTCTTGAAAATCCAATCCAGCGCGTCATCATCAGTTAAACAAGCCAATGAGGCATTCAGCAGATAGAATTATTAGATACCATATTACCACTCTTGCATGTACAAAATTTGCTACAAATGCTTGGCCTCTCACGAATTTATTCAAAAATATTAATAATCTCACCACAGTGGCGCAACTTATCCGCAGCACGGAAGCCGGCTCTTACGCTACACGACTTGTCCATTTATCGCGAAACCTCTCATCCGCCACATAAAGGGGTTAGAAAGTGTCCACTATAACTGGATCCCTCTCTTGTTTCATTTTAAACATTTTCCAAGAAAATGGTACATCTTGTAGCGAGACTAAAATGTTTCAAGATACGTAAAAATATATGTGGACGGGACATTTGTCGGGTAAAATGTTTCTGTCATTCCCAAAATGAATAAAAGAACAGCTTTAAAGAGATGTTTTAAAGAAATCTTATATCTTTAATGTTAACGTCTACAAACTTGAGAATTTTACCTTTTTACATGAATAGTTTTGGATTACATTAGTCCAGTAATAAAAGAGACATGCCTGTAATACTACATATACTTATAGTTTCAAAGCTTGATTTTAATACGTTAAAACTATGTGAATACTCCATGTTAACGGATCAATCTACGATGGAAGTGCAACCCCACCAAATCGAACCATTACGAATGACTTTTTTAGAACGGCGTCGTATATTTCTGAATATATCGATAGGAAATGGATGAACAGTATACTATTAAAATGTCATAACGCCGACAGTCAAATTGTACTTAAAGATATGTAAGCTTTGAACAGTGATTTTGTAAAATGTTATTATGTTTTTCGTTTTTTGTAAGAAAGTTCCTTGCAGTAGCTAGGATCCGATAGAAGAGTCTCGTCTTATTATCGTAAGAATGATACTTTACATTAATTGCCGTGGAAATGTGTGAGAGAGAAGTATATGCAGAAGTGAATGTCGTGTCGAAGAGGATACACCACTGTCTTACCGTTTTGGGAGATAGAGTATTGTTACGCTGAATATATTTATATAAGCGTCACATAATATGTATTTCTTGAGTTATCTTAAGCTGCCAAAAAGTCGAGCCGTTCATCTATCATGTGGCTTTTAAAAGGGTAGAGCGGGGTTGACGGCGATTGAAGCCTTTCTTATTTATTCGTATATGCCCCGTTGGCGCCAAAAATACGCCAGCCTGACCTTTCCTGACGAGGGGAGAGTGGGCTATGGATCACTGTGACCGATAGGTGCGGCGAATTTGGCTTTTTAGGTCATGAAGAAGGTTTAATGTTACTTTAGCTTAACTGTTTTATAGTTGTGGTTAAAGTATATGAGTTAGCAAACTGTTTCACCATCAGACGTAAATCTTACTAACAAGTTTTGATCAGATCATACTATGCTGAGATATTCAGGAAAAAGTTTAGCCGGGCGCAATATTATATTTTCTCTTTTTAATCAGAAAGGCACCGATTGTGCATTTAATAGAAGTTAAGTGAAAGCATTATAAAAAAAATACGAGTCATTGTGCAACGATTCATATTTGTTTAATAATGTTATAAAGGAAAATTGAACTATTATACAAAGAAGTAAATATTTTTAACAACATTCATAACATGACGACTCTGTAGCTAAACCTAAGGATAACCTTTTTCGAGGTATTTGATTGTTGGCAAGTATTATGGATGGCGATTCATAGTATCTAACAATCTAATATTAGTTAGAGAATATAATTACATCAAAGAGTAAAACAAAATTTCCGAATACGCAGGCCAAAGCGCTACTGTGTACGGCGGCCGCTATAGAGCCATACTTAACGTCTTTTTCCTACCTCAATTGGACGAATTGAGACTGTAGAACACGTGGTTTCAACAAGATGGAGCAACGGCGCACACTGCAAGACCCACAACCGAAATTCTGAGGTCTGCATTTCCGGGTCGCCTAATCTCTCGTTTTGGTAATTTGCACTGGCCGGCAAGATCGCCCGATTTAACCGTGCTAGACTTCTTTTTGTGGAATTTCTTGAAGTAACGGGTCTATGTCAACAAGCCTCAGACTCTTGAAGCCCTTAAAGAGAATATCCGTCAGGAATGCGGGCAGCTATCGCCAGAGGTTCTGACAAGAGTGATGGAAAATGCCATACATGGGGCCCATATAGTAGCAATTATAATATAGCAATTCTGGCGGCGGCCACTAGGTATATATATTTCTTTCTACATAATTAAAAAAGTATTTAGACATCAAGTAAACACAATACAAAAGCAAAACTAAAGCTCTTCATTTATTAAAAAAAATTACAGTTAACAAACATCGGGTGACAACTTTTGCGCCACCTTGTAAATACAAATATAAATAGATATTACTCCTCGAAACATCTAAGAACGTGTCTTCCTCGTATCAATATACTCGTATAGTAATTCCACCATCGATATAACCTTTATTTACGCAGTACCGTACAACGCTCTCAATCTAAGTAAATAGGTAACATTATTTTTGTTTATTGGTACTGTACCGAGTACCAATTCCTACATAATTTCAGTGGTGAGTTCTACACGAACGGTCCAGCGGCAGTCCGCTATAACCGTATATCTTGTCTTTGTACGCTCGTATTTATGGCCACCCTTATTTTTATTTTAATGCTGATGCGACCGGTGCCTCTGTGTCTCGCCTGCCGACTAATCTTTTGGACACCCTGCTTCGTTGATTTGTACTGTTTTCTTGTACTCATTTACGTTACACTTTATTTGGCTAGTTGAGATTTTTGTACGAGACAAAACACGTAAATTATAAAAATGAATTGGTGGATTATGTTATATCTGTTTCCTGTGAACGTAGAGAAGAAAACGGAAGTGTTATTGTTAGTAGAAAATAAGATATACATTTCTAATGGTCTACGACTTGTAAAGATATGGGCCTAAAAAGAGTAGAATTAAGCTATAGTCTAGCATAAAATATGTTATATACTTGACTTTTATATCGTAAACTAATAATGCAATTGCATTGTTCTCCAATAATGTTATGTAGAAGTCTTTCCATCTCTCAGAAGATCGCATATAAAACTTAGACTCTAAAACCAACACTAAATATTCAAACGAAATTTCACCAGTCATAAAGTCGAAAGCATCTTCGACTAATTTTTAAAGAAAACGCTAGGGTTGTGCCCTCGCAAACAATATTTTACGGCCATAAGTTTCCGATACATGAATTTTATTAACTTTCGCACCCTATGAGTGATGGTGTCGTGCCACGGAGTGTACGATGGTGGGATATGGTGTTACAGTGTTTGTTTTACGCGTCATCAAAATGCCACCGACACTCCGACAGCATTCGGAGGGTTACGGCATAATCACGTTACGCAATTACGAATTGCGTGATAGTTATTAAAAGGGTTGGTTGATGTTGGGTTGATTGATTTGTAATTTTTCTAAGTCGGTGCAATGCTGAGATTTATTTATTCTTGTAGAGTTTCAGCTATTAATAGAAATAGTTGATTAGGTTTTAACTGGTAGAGTTATTTAATATAATATATTTATTTGAATGTGTAGTATTTTTATTATAAGAGTTTCTAGTGCTTTGCTAGCAATCCCTTGTTTACAAATAAGTTGAAGCGAACTCAAACATAATGACCAAAACTTCAAGAATAACAAAATGCGCCGCCTAATTTTTAATAAAATATTTATAAGTCCCCCAAGCGACGTTATTTGCTGAAGGGTGACTGGAAGATTTCAAACTTTCCCGAAGAGAAATTGGCTAAAAAATTCCTTAGCAAAATAAAATCGAAGAGCGGCTTCCGAAAGTTATCGAAGTTTCCAACAATCCATTACACCGAGTTTCGCAAAAAATTGACTCAGAACTCTCTTGGAACTTATTATTTTGAGTGAAAACATCCACGAGTTTCGTCGCCTCCGAGCAAGTTTGCCATTGCGCCGATGCCACCCTCTTTACACTCCATAAACACGCATTACACCACTAACGCACACTGTTCTTCTCACCTACCACAGACTTCAACTTTCAACAAAGTTTTGTACAAAAGTGTCATTCAATACAGTTAACGCACGCTTACTCGTAATCTTAGGAAGTCTATGTCATGTATTTTAGAATAATCCCAACCTAGCTATAATAGTTTTACAAAACGGCACTCTGAACCACAGCATAAAGCGGAGCTGATAATATTGGTCATCGGAGGACGATCGAACAGCGACCGATATCGATTATGTTCACACATAACCGTAACGGAGCGTGGTATTGAGCCTGTGCCGCCATTAGACTCAGGTCGTACTAACAAACTTACCGCTAAAATCGCCACTTTTAGCTGCGAGCGAGCACTAAACAGCAAACAAAGCGCGCGACGGCGGCGAGCGGCGTCCGGTCGCGCCACAAAGCCTTTGTGCCCGCCACACTGACACGCTTTTTGCGACGCCGCGGCTGCTATCGCCCGATGACGTCCCAGTAGATCGATAAGAGCCTCCCACTCGACGGGAATGCTCCATTGTATTACTGACACTACACTGTCTGAGATGTGGAAAATCGTAGTCCTAAAATGTGGCGTGGCGTGATAGCGGTGTGACGTCACGTCCGCGTGCTGCGTACGGACAATATCGCCGGCGGGAATATGCGCCGTGGCGCGTGTCACTAGTGTCAACTTCAATGGTTACACAATGCTTTTATTAATTTCTTAACACGATACCGCTTTATTGTTTTTTATTGGTAAACGGATAATATTGTTTTTGTTGGAAAGGAATGCCGTTGAAATGATGATGTATGATCAGGTACTGGTGCAAAATGTAGTAGTGTTTCGGAAAATGATATAAACCATTCATAAGAATTTTGTCTCGTACCATAAGTTTTCGTTTCGATTCTCGGAGAGGGCAATGTGTTACAGGATTTTTCTGTTTCGAATACACTATAGCAACAAGGAAACTAGCAATGCGCTTGATAGACGACGATAGGCTCGCCCTCTTTTACATAGGATCTAAAACATTACTGGCGAGGTATGAGTGGAAGTCACATTACACTTTAAAGTTTTACTTATTAATATTCTATTAAGTTAACAGTCCCATATTCGTGAATGATTCGCAATTATAGGACTAATACTAACATAAACGAAGTGCAAAGTTATGATAACGGTACCATCTAAATCGAATCGTATTTATAAGGTATTGTACTCTAACGAAATTGATATATTGTTTAAATCAAAATCTCACAATTCAATATAATATATCTTATAAGTAATTAATGCATTGCTTCTTATATCGATCAAATGATCCGAAATATCATTCAAACTGTGATGAAATATGTTTCAATCAAATTGATTAATATTGAATTATTAGTTTTACGGTATCTCTGGCGGAGTTATTAGTTAAAAAAAAACAGTTTTCCATATATAGGTACAGATAATTCAGAGCTATATTTATATACAGAGATAATTAGAGCTATATGAGCTAAAATAAGATTTATTAACATACTTATTACAACTTGTGGCTCTGTTGTTTTTTTATATTCTATATAACATTTTTATGACCTGCTGTTTTCAATAAACAGAAGCAATAACCTAAAGGCAAGATAGTTAAGAATGTCAAACCAGAGGTCTTCAATTCAATCCCATGGCATGCACCTCCAAAGTTTTAAAATCGTGTGCATATTATATGTTAAATTATTTATCGCTGTAACGGTGAAGAAAGACCTATCTAAAAAACTTGAATGTATAACAGTGTCATAATGTTCGAGGTGAATAAAGTCTACCAACACGCACAAGCCCAACATGATCTATAGCCTGGACTTTGGCATATTAAAAGAAGTTCGTGCCTAGCAGTGAGCCAACAAGAAGTTGATACTAAGCTAAATTCTTGTACTATAGTTTTAAATAGAAGTAGTAATAATAATGCAATGGGTAAAATCATAATCTGCAATTCTTGGATCAATAAGTCGAACTTAATCGTTGGTCTATTGTTGTTAAAATACTTTTTTTGATCTCTAACCAGCCGTATTTAACCGAGACCACACCGCTTGACCATGTTAAGATAAACATGCCCAAGGAAACTCAAACGATGCCTTGCAAGATTTCCTTAATAAATTCTAAGAATAACTTAAGGAATACTTCGTGATGAACTGGAAACTAAAACATTATCCTGTGAATATGAAACATCGTTCAGTGGCCACCTATATGGAGTTGAGTTGAATATTATTTTCAACGTCTTGGAGAGTAAACTGAGTTGAAGACGTGCCGTACATACGTATGCGGTGCTGGGCCACAATTAGCATAAATTAGTTGTTAGTGGCGCGTGAAGAACGTGACTCAGTCTAGTGATGCGACATGCATTTGGAAACTGGGATTTACCGCCTCGTATACAAATAGTATCTTAATAGGTTATTTTGAAGAACTTTAAAGCTTTATATTTATCAATTATTTTATATTGTCCATACATTTGCGAATCGGTGTAGATTAGTAGGTCTAGATAAATTTATTGTAGTAAGAACATGTGATTATTGATAATAAAAGACCTCTGTTTATCTTCTTGTCTCAAAGTAAATAAGTTGTCTTGAACTTGTTTTTAATTAGTTTTACTTTTCAAGAAACAAACATTTACAAGTAGAATACAAAATAATTAAAAAAACACTCACTAGTAGCATTAAGACTGGAAATGAGCCCGGTTACGAGTCAGCTTACAAGCGATTGTAAACATTGCCGACGAAATATGACAGCAATATATCTGTACGTCTGCCTATACTCCATGGATATACTAGTCTAAGTCAAAGTATGTAATGAATATCTACATTGCATAAATAAATTAATAGTTAAATGGTAACGAAATATTGACTAGTCATTGTTTCTTTTTTCTAAATAATATTACGATCCCGTGAAAGGCACTACGCTTGACATCGCTAGCATGAAGTGATCTGTATGCGAGCGGGCAGAACACAGATCGCGGACATCTCACACGTATAATACACTACTTATTACCGGTACAAAGTATGGCTTTCGTAACGCACATGATGCCGCATAACTAGCGCACAGGATTACGATGTTTCAAGGGTGGTCAACGCGTTTTAAAATCAATTTAGCTATGTGTGTGGGTGAGGAAAGCTTACGTTAAGTTATGTGAATTTTAAGCTTCTAACCTCTCTGCAGGAAGTTCGAAGGAGCCGTATATTTTAGTATTACATAGATGAACGGTAATATTTTTGTTCATTGTTTGAAATTAGGAAGTTCTAAAAGATATCTGAATACGCAAATCAAGTCTTTCTTAAAAGATTTTGTATAATGCATGATCTTCAGTTATGTGGTGGACGTTCTTTATTTTTATTGTTTCTATTCAAAAATTCCAAGCGACATAGCGTTAGCAGTTTTATATGAAAATTTATTTTATACACACGAAAACATATCATAATCACTAACCAATATAATCAATATTACTCAAAGTTGGTAACTTATTAGACACTAATAAAAATATCAATAAATAAAAGGCATTTCAATAGCTTTCTTTCATAGTATTCTTAGGAATATTAATGTATATTTACATATAGGTAGGTATACTCGATTTCAGAAACGCTAAACAACTGTGTGTCAAAATCAAACTTGTGTCAATTGTCAGCAAATCACAACAGTTGAAATGAGTTTGAAGAATAGGCCCACAGATATACATAAGGTATCAAATAATCATACGAATTCAAACAAGCACTAAATGATAATTCCTGTCAGTATCTACCTACCTATACCATACTCACATTAATCCGACTACAGGTAATAGAGATATCGAATCAAGCCCCAAGAATTCCTTCATCCAACCAAATTCCAATGCCTCCGATCTTAGTGCACCGTTGTTTACACCGAATGTACGGCGAGGTAGCGGTCCCTCACGTGCAGAGATGCTCTTAATCGCATCAGGATTGGGAGCCTTCGACAAGCCTACCTCTATGTTGACAACGTTATATAGAAATTGTCTATAGGTATAGCAGTTGTTTAGATCTATCTAACACCACCTGCCAATGTTCAGAAATTGAAAATGTTCAACATATTAAATACCTTGGTGTAATGATTGACCAACGCCTATCATGGCACGCACATACTGAATTAATAATGAAAAGATAAGAGTAAATTAGTTTGGACTTTAAAAAATTTGCGACATCATCTAAAAATCATTTGCAACAAATCTACCTTTCATTTGCACAATCCGTGATTACGTAGTGTGTACCAGTCTGGAGAGGAGCTACCAAAACCAAATTCTTAGATCTAGAAAGGGCCCAGAAATCTCTATTGAAGACTATGTTTTTCACACCCTCCAGGTTCCCAACGGAAAACCTTTATTCTATAGTTGACTTACAGACGGTTAAGAAACTTTATGTGTTGCATACAATTTTAAAGAAACACAAATCTCTATCGTTCAGCCCAAAGTAACTCACAGGACGGCGAAAGTACATAATTACTCCTGTGATAAGTACGAAGTCAACATTTGCTAAAAGGCAATACGCCAGACAGTCCTTGTACAATTTAGTTAATAACCAAGATTATTAAATCGTAGAACTAATTTGCTTATAATCATGCAATTTAAACGATTAAATGCTATTATTAGTCTAAATAATATGATTTAACCTGTACGCTAAAAACTAGCATTTTGTATGTGACATACACACACGCACACCTACACATATTTATACTTACACACCTCACTCAAACACACACATATTCACACACATCCACCGATTGGGTGCACGCACTATGAGCACGCGCTTACATGACAGTTGTTTTGATTTGTATACCTACTTTTATTAATTTTATTTTTAGCGTTTTGTAGCGTGCAATATCAATATTAATTAAGTTCAATGTCAAAATGTTTATTACTCTCACCTAATGATTAAAAGAAAATGTCTATATAAAAGCGGGATCCTCAATCACAAGCAAACTTTTGCTTAAATGAAGATTCCTCAATGCAACATTGTAAACCTAACAAGTTAATGAAATAAACATTTTGGTATATGTTTATTATTATTTATTATAGCATGTTGTACTAGACTGATAAAAGTGAAGAATAGCTAGAAGGCTTGAACTTTATTTTTGAAATATTATTATAGTACCTAAACTCAATAGATAATGTAAGACGAGAATAATTAATCTTTATTGTATTCTAGATATTTTCTTTTCAATGTATAACTTCTCGGATGGTTGGAATAGTTCCATTTTTCAGGACGAAAGATACCCTATGTCTATTCTGTACCTCTGATCGGTTGTGTGGTTAAGGCGTAAAAGAGTAACAATAAAAAAATCTCATATTTGAATTTAATAGTAAGTAATATATTTAAATGGTTTGTAGCTTGTACGCCTATGCCTTAAAAATGTATCTATGGAGGTCAAGTAATTCGCAGGGGTTGGGTTTAGAAACGTGCCTATTCGTTGGGCAGAATCTAAGGATAGTACGTGATACTAGAGAGTTTTCTGAGCCACAATCAGTAATTTTTACTTGCCGGAGACCACTCATTTAAAAAAAAATAAGATATTCATATTGCGTTTTTTGAGGTTATGAATAAGTAATTGACACAGAATTACGTTCCTTTCTACTTAGGGAAGTAGGGAGGAATGCAATTCAGTGTCAAAATATTTATAAATTAAAGTTATTATTAAAGATATTTATTTCAAAGTCTATAAAAATGAGCCTGTACTTTTTTTTATGGGAAACGAAACGCATTGCTCCCATTTTGTTAAGTTGTTTTGTTGACATTCATTCCGTTCCGCAATAGAAAAACAAAATACTTCAGGCAAGATAGGTCCTGGCAAAGTAGTACAGATCGACTAATCGAAATTCGGAAAAAAGGAAGTAAAATAAAAGTAAATATTAAAATCTGTGACAGACCCGAATTAGTTTACCCCGACTTCACGTGGTACTTTTTGCCCTACCCCTAGAGTGTTTTTTAGAGCCCGGAGGCACGGAGGGGGTGCAGCCTCCGGCCGCAGTAACAAAGCATAGGCACAAGCGAGCCTAAGCGGCTGAGGCTGGTCGCCGCAGGCGACCAGCAAGCCGAGGCTGCTTAGGTGAGCGCAGGGGCCAGTGCTTTGTTACGCTAGGGCGAAGAGGCTGCACATCCTGCAGTGCCGGAGAAGATGCATTCTCAAGATATTGTATAATATAGACTTTATGTGGTAAATTATATTTTCTGTAAACTGTTAGATAAGGACAGTGATTTGCCCTCTTATTCTTTGTTATTTATCAATATATGACAATAAAATTTTAAAAATTAAAGTTAATTTTTCTCGGAAATTATAGGGCTCCGGCGGGAGGGGAGGGCGGGGATTAGTTACCCTTCCCCCTCCCCACCCTCCCCCCACCACCGTTACCCCCTATCGAATAGGCACGTTTCTAAACTTTTACCATTCGCAGTCTCGTTTGAATAACTAAGCTTGCAGAACGGGACTCGTCCACAATGGACATGAATCAGGGTCATACGGCGGATACCTTTAAATGGACCTAACGTACACATGTACGAAGTGTGCGAAGATTAGTATTTATAACTTAGTTCCGATGTTTAGTTGATTTGATTTTTCCTGGATTACAAAGCACACTGAGATACTAGTTTTGAACTTAGTTTAATAAAGAAAGCGACGGTATTGTGGGTAGTTTGGATGGCGTAGTGATTTAAATGGTCGCCTTGCCATTGTCATTGCGCGAAATGTTGTAGGTTCGAATCCCACATGGTACAAATATTAGTGTGAACCGCAAATACTTGTTTCGAGTCTAGGTGGGTGTTCTTTGTTTCCATAATTTAAATGTTTGTAAAGCTCCACGTTGCACAGGATATATATCTAGTGTAGGCTTAAAATAAGATAAATAAATAAACTTTTAGCATAGCACAGAGATTGAATCTGTGTCTAGTAGACGGTAATAATCTCTCTCTGTATCACGTGATACCTCTTTTGTAACCACAGGTGTCACTAATCTGCTTCGCGCATTGCAAAGACAGAAGCGTGATGTTTCATCAACCCTACTATCGTTATAATTACTTACGATTCTACTCGCTTAATTCAATCAAGAAAATTTCCTTGACAAAATATATCTTTAGATTTCGCCATAATGTTGTGTTTATAAATAAAACTGCTTCAGTCAATCTATCAATCATCAATGGACCAGTGTTATTAATTTGATAAATAACTTAAAAATGCTGATTGAAGATATAATGTGCTACATTCACAAATACCAGGTTTTTAATACAACACAAAGCAATACTACAATACAACAAAATATTGTACAGTGCCATTCAAATTGAAACAATTTGCCAAATAAGTACAGCTATATTATTTTACTGACTTCTTCAACATTTGGGTAAAACATTTGCAAGTAAACTGTATTAAACTCAAACCCAATCCGTAAGAGCATACCAAAGGAACTTTAACTTTAGTTAAATATTTTGTAAATTATACTAAGTACCATTGTATCATAAGATGATTCTGGCACACCAACATCAATTTGGAAAGAGTAGACGTTCATTATCTTTCTTCTAAATCGTCATTGAATTGCAATTTATTATAGAAGTTTAGTTATATCTGCAAGTTATTGCAATATAACCCAGTTCGTCTCACGCAATTTATCGTAATGGACTCAATACAAGTAACCTATCTATGTTCACAGATCCCGAGCTACTCGACGAGTGACACTATTACCCAAAGTACAAGACGAGGGGGAAGGTGGGGCGGGTCTCTTCCGAATTCCCTCACGCACCGACAGAGGGCGCGCTCCGCAGAGCACCAATACGTCCGTAATGTGATGGAGAAATAATTTCCTAAAATGCACTGGATTGAGATGGGACAGGTGCCCGATTTTCGATTATTCGAGTAGTTTTCAGAACCCTCAATTTAGTTTATTAGAGGTAAAAATAGCTCTTTGATTTGTTTGATTTTGTAAGTGCATGGAGATGTCATGAACACTGAGTTTTGTTGGAAAATAAAATGATAATCCAAAGTAATATTATAAATGTGACTTTATTTGTTACGGTTTTTCGTCTAAACTACTCGAGCGATCACCATGAATATCGTATACATCTTGACAGGAGTACAGAAAAAAACATATATATACCATTCATCCAGGAAAAGTACTGTACCGCGGGGAAAGGTTATTAATATATAGTTTATATTTTAACTTTTATCGTAATTATAAATATTTATACTGCTTCGGGGCTGCAGCTGAACGAACTGAACTGATGAACGCAACTGCTTTGCATGAGATCTCTAGTTTGATATCCCCGTCGGGCAAAATGTTACTGGAGCTTCCTATCAAGAAATTGTCAGCGCACGGAGCAACTGCATCCGATAGACGTTAATGGGCTCACAAGCTATAACATTAGCTCCAAAACTAGTAAACTTTGGGTGTAATAAGCCGCTGGCTACCCTTTTGGATGTATAAGCCTGAGACTATATATGTATGTAAATATGAATATAGTTATAAACTTGTACTGTAATAAAATCATATATTCTAATGTTCTAGTTATATAGTTATGACAATTAAGTTCGTTAACCCGAGGCATTTTCGCAGGAAGCGTTATTATAGCGAAACATTATTTTATATATGTACCGACTGATATTTCTCGTTAACAGTTACCTGGAAGTTGAGTATTGACCTTCAGTAAACCGAATAATTGCTAGGAGTGTGTGTATGTACAATAATACGATAGGTACGAATTGAACCCGCAATTTTCTCGAAGTTTTATCGAAAGTTCGATATTTTTTATGTAAATTCATTACAGTTCATCTGGATAATGAGTTGCTACTTTTTATCATTTGTGGCTGTTCGTTCGGTGACAGTTGACTGCAATCAATACACTGAAACGTCTTCGTGGCAATAAATATCGATATCAACATAGTAAAAATGGCGTCTTTTCAATTCCAAAAGTTAATTGTAATAACACACATTTTCCTTGTTAACCTGTCAATTGTTGAAATGCCAAACATATCTAAGACATGTTTGTTAGGCCGCTGGTGTGCCGCTGAGACTTAAAAGGTTAAATAAAACAAACTTACTAAGGAAACAAGGTATAAACACAATACTTGCTGTTAAACAAAATAAACATTTGATACCGATTTTTAGTTCAGAAGAACCCCGTAATTGCTACCTCATTTTACCGAATAAGTTTTCTTTTGAAGCTATACATATGCAATTTGTGAGCTCAGCTCAAGTTTCATTGTAACAGTGGCGGGAGATACCCTGCAATATTGCGACTTGAGCACCAAGATTGGCTGCGAGGCCTCTCGAACCGATTTATCTAGGCAATAACGGCAAAAACATCCAACCGATACTCCTCGTGTATCTTAAGACGATCTTGAGACGATTCCGTTCTGTACATATTTTAGATGGTTACCGAAAATTATTTGCTTGTTTATTATCGCTATCTATAATTCTTTGTTTCTTAATTTGTAATAAGATTCGTACAATAGTAAAAGGCTTTATATGCCATAAAAAGTAAAGTTTTAGTCAGATAACGGGTTTTTGATATGATCTGCACTAATATTGTAAAGAGAAACTGCGAATCGTGTGTTTGCTTGTATGCAAAGAGCAATCTCCAGAACCTTTATTTTTAAAATTATTTTACTATAAGCAGCGATAGCCTTGTGGGAAACCGTTGGACTGCCACGCAGAGGTCTCAAGTTCGAACCCAAGGCGAGCATCCCTGACTTTCCGAAGTTATGTGCGTACTAAATATTTAGTTATCGCTTGTGTTAACAGTGAAGGAAAACATCGTGAGGAAACTGCATATCTGAGAGTTCTCCATAATGTTCTCGAAGATACGTGAAGTCTTCCAACTCGCTATGGGCCAACGTGGTAGACTATGGCCTAATGCTTCTCACACTGAAAAGAGGCCCGTGCCCAGCAGTGGGACAGTTTAATACAAGGCTGATATTATAAGTAAAATTGGTCTTGAATATATTTTTTCCTAGTAATTTATCATATCTCATACAACAATAAACAAAGTACAAAGTATCTTCATCTTCGACCTGTTATATACAAACACAAATATAGTTTGCCCGGTATAAAATAGAACAAGTAATTGTAATAGGTATTCTTTTTACAAAAGAAATGTCTTCGTTATTGGTATCATCTAATATTGTTCCTATATACTCCGGCTCTTTTTATATTAGCTTACATATAAAGTCGATATAGACTCGTTAATGAAAAATTGGTACACGTGAGTGATAAAATACATTCTTTAAATACCGGGTACCGTTATATTTTCAGACGATTTGATTATATTCAATAACTCAAACTCAGAAGTATTTAGGTGACAAAGTAACACTTATAAACTACAAAGTATTATTATTGATAACTTTAATGAAATTAGTGAAAGTGAGAATGAAATCCGATGCTTTTTAAATCATCTATACCTATATATCACCTATCAGTGGAATTTGCTGACCCGTAGTCTTTTATTTCGTACAAAATAGTGTTGTACATGATTCGAAAGATTTTATTTATAAATATACAGTAGTGGACAATGCGATATCTACTTTGCATTGGTTTATTATGGCTTTTAATGAAATTGTGCACATCGCTGTTATAAAATTGGCATTGCCTATTTAGCGTTTCAGAATTCAAATGCTGAATTAGAAGTAAAGAGGTTTCTCTTTAAAAGGGACATTTTTAGGTGTAGACAGTCCTGTTAAGTACAAGAAATAAATTACGATTCACACTTAACTAACGCACTGCGGCTTTAAGCAGCTGTCGCCAATGACTCCATTCAAACTTGTATCCTTCCTGATACGATTGACTATAAACATACCAAATTTCATCAAATTCGTTCGGTGGTTTAGCCGTAAATCGTAACAAACGTGTACTTACTCATTTTATAAGGTAAAACTGTTAAAGATTTAAAACATTAATGTTTTGGTTTATACATTGGTTGTATGCATAGTTTTTGTGTTTCTTGTGTGAATTTGTTTGGTCGTGAGATATAAGTACAGATGATCTAGAAATTATGTTCTGTTGGCTACGGAAGGCATGCAGCGGTGCCAAATCTTTGAATGCAGCCAAGATACGCTAGTTGTAAATGACTGAAACACTGTCAAAAAACTTGTACAAGTTTGTACATTATGTGTCTAAGTATTTCGTAATGCAAGGAACAATATCTTGTTCATGACTTGGCTGTGAAGTAAGGAAAGATTTTGGTAGGTAGTTGTCTATACTACCTATTATTTAATATTTTAAATGACGTCTCCCGCTTTGGTTGTAGTAACTGTATCGCAAAAGGCTTTACTACAAAGAACACCCAAATTTGGTACTACTATTAACTTCTCGTGTGTTGTGTGAACACCAAGTGTACATAACCGCCAAGGCCTTCCTTTCACTTTTTAACCAGACGCTGGACGGGTTAACAAAAAAAAAATTTGCGTCACTGACATTTTTGTCCCATGCGGGATTTTAACCCTCGTACTGGTACTGGTACAATCGGTATGGCAATGGCGAGGCGACCTCGTAAACCAATACGCTATTTGTGCAGGCAGTAATATCAATCGACTGACAAATTTTAAATTAGACTGAACTACATAATTTATGTTCTTGTCCGTTTTTCCTACGGTAGCCAGCGGCTTGTTCATTTTCATGACATTCTTGTAGTACCAATGGATGACAATTATGTCCATGAACGGCTGTCACTATTACCACCAGTTAGACCGCAGACTCGTCAGCCACTAAGAAATTATGCTATAAATCAGTATTTATATAAGACATTGCTGTATAAATATTATTAAAACCCGTTATCCATTGAAAATGCTATTAGTTATTTGGCGTCAAAATAAACTTATAAAGCAATATTAAATTACTCGACAATCGACATTGTGTTTTATGAAACGCATTCACCGAAGAATGCCGAGCGACAGATATTGCAAATCATACGATGAATACTTTTTACCCGACTACGGCGAAGCCAAAAGGAAGGGTAATCATTTTGACAGTCTGGGTATGTATGTTTGTATGTTCCACTGTAGCGCCTAAACTACTGAACCGATTTTATAGAATGAGGTGTCAATAGATTCGTAATAATGGCTCGGGTGACATAGGCTATATAAATTTTAAATTCGTTCTTTCTAGACCACTTTTTTACGTAGTCGGGTTATAGTTATTAATTTATAGTGTGAGTTTGTTTATTGTATGAGTATCTTTGATTTCAAACACCAAAAAGTTTTTATTATGAACCTTACTATACATATGATTGTATATATCCATATGCATCCGATACGGAATTATTTTAACTAGATTTTTCCCGTTGCTTTGCTCGCGTAAATGTAGGTTATGATAGTAACAGTACATTTTTCTGGATGAAAGGTGCCCTATGTCCTTATCTGTTTCCCTGACAACGAGTATGCGAAATTTCATAATGATCGGTCGAGTTATGGCGTTAAAACGTAACAAACAAACAAACGTACTCACATTTGCATTTATAATATTAGTTAGATTAACATAAGGATTATATTCTACTATAACATAAAGTGGATATTACTCATTATTTTAGCCACCGACTCTAGAAATTAGCTAAAGTAGAAGTATTCAAAACAACAAAATCAAATGAGATCAATAAAGGAATATGTTTGTTTAATTAATTCTTAAAGTAACATGCACTTTAATTTCGAATTCGATAAATAAGACATTCTCTGTTATCACTATCGTTACAATCAATCGCTTTTAAGGTCCCCTATTTACATTCACATTTACATACATAACTAGTGGAGAACAAACACAAACTACATAATATCAATGATTACTCTCTCAAGGGCCCGCAGTTGAAAGGGTTCGCTCAAATTATCAAACAGAAGCCACTTGAAAACTGCAATGACACATGTTAACATTTCGGTGTCATGATTGCGAAATGGAGCAACCAGTCGCTCGATTGTGTTCACAAAAATATCAAGAGTGTGGTCGCTTGCCAGTTGAGATTGTTTTTCATAAGTAGACAACACAAGTATGTGGAGCGTAATGCAATTGTATTAAAATCGAAACGCAATTTTAAGGAAACAGAATTAAATCAGCAGTTATATTACAATCGTGTAATGACGAAACAAAACCCACTCCGACTGAAATGAAACAACGGAAAAATAGTGAAATAAAATTTCATAACTCATTTTCAATCGTCGACGTCGACATCACTCGACACGCAAACTCTCCAGGACGCACGCAAAACGAACATTTTTCCGAACGGAACGCCCTCTCGACGCAAAACTCTATAAAAACGTCGAAAAAAAATAACAGTAACATGGCGTATAATGACAGCTGGTCCACTTGAGAACAAAAGGGGAGAGCCGAGCCTCGTCGAGAAAAAATACATGAAGAGTAAAAACAACTAGGCGTACGTGCGGCCGCGGAGTCGAGCCAGTCGCCGGCGCCCGCCCGCTAATAAATTTGCAATCGCGTTCGATTCCAACAGTCGACAATCGCGACGCTCACCCCACTCGCGACGAGTGGACTCGAGCGATAGTGGCGCGCCGCTCCGCACTTGTAACTACACAACGATCTACATTCAGTTGCTACAACACTCGACCTGAAATTAGGTAGCAGCGTTGAGAAAACTCGTTACGAATATTGCTATACGTCTCGGGGAGAATAGCGCCGCATTCGAGTTTAAAATGCGAATAATAATCGCGGCATTCATAAAAATCCCGTGCGCGGAATGCAAGGAGAGGCCGTGTTTTACACGTTATAATTTTGCGCCGAAAGCAGGCCTGCGACTAGAGGCGGGCGGTTGTTTTGTGCCGAGTGTAGGCTCGGTTCAAATGCCGCGCACGGACCATTAGTTGATGAGCGCACGTGTACACCGCCCTGCGCCAGACGCCCGCGCCGCGCCGCGCTCCGTGCTCCACCCGGCACCCGCCCGGCGATGCTCCCAGAAACAGTTACAATTTTCAGCTGAAATATGAAAATGTTTTGTAGCTTTCTGTTAAAAATATGTTTTGGTAAAACTACCGTTTTCACGCACAATGACTTTTCGTAGAAAACTCTGACCATATGCATGTTTCAGAATAAAACAATATGGAATAATTCATACAGGAAAAAAGATGTAGCAACAACGTGGAATGTTTTGAACTGAGCATGATAAGTTTGTTTGTGCTGGTTAGTTTATGTGTTAGAGGTATTGTACCGCCAATGGAATGCCTTCATATTTTGTAATCAACTTTTTACTCACTGTAAGTATAAAAAGTGATAGGAGAGATATAGAGTGCAACAACACCCTGCTGAAATTATGCATGCTATGTACACTAAGTGATCCTTTTCTTTTAACGTTACGAATGGTTTAGCGACCATTTGATTTTGTAAGACTCGAACTAGAAGCCTACTTACACTTAATTAAGCATTCCAAAATTAAACTAGCTTTTACAAGATGTTTATTAAATTATGTATAAATTTATATATAACGTCGTCTTTTGAACTTTCTCCTCGTGAAATCGTATGATATTTAGGTATATAGTCGGAAAACTTGCGTAAATAACCTAGAGGTAATGATAATGTTACCTACATTATCATTACGTAGGTACTTACTTCTAAGCAACATATAAACCCTAAATCAAATTGAACTCGGCGGATTACTCGTATGTACATTAACGAGTATTAGAAGCCGATCCATTACGAACGACATCAAATCGAGTCCAACCAAACGATATGTGTTTTATATGAATTAATTCCTCGGCTCAGGGCCTCCGAAAGCGTTTTACTCACGGGCCAGATGGCGTGCGGACAGATCAATTTGATGATTGCAAAAAAACCCACTACAGACTTTTTGACGTTACGCCAGTGCGAGTCCGTCAGGCGTGCTCCTTTTCACGAATGATACGGGGAGTTGAGAATAGGTACCCGCTTGATTGTTTTGCGAAATGTAGTTTGAGTTTTTAATTTCGTTGGAGCGGAATAATAGTAGGTATGAGTTGCGTCAATTATCGTGATTTTAGTTTAGTGACAACGAAGTGGACATTTAGGGAAAAGTAACCAATAAACAGACAATAGTTTACAATATACTAGATATGGATACGATTTCATACGTATGTATTTCATAGGGAAAAATATTTCACAAAATATTTGTATGTATACGAAAATATGGCTGTACAATTCTCACTCCAGAGGTATTGAATACTTTTTACAAAGGCAGACATCGCTGAAATCAATATTGTTTTTAATAATTTTCGAACTACATGTATGAACAAAGGAATATTCACCTGGACGTCGAGTGATGAATTTATTTAGTTTATATCAAAATCTGGTTAGTTCGTGAAGCAAGCATCTGTGTATGTGTGGTATCATTCAATATTATAGCTTGACAATTAGTCACAAAATATGGAATCAAATACATATATAAATACATACATTGACATCTTATAGTCTTGGAAAGTAGACACAGATACATTACATTACCATTTCGCCAGCTACGTTTTTGTGATTAGCACATAATTAATAATCTGGTAACACCAGATACTCCTATATCACTACGAAGACTACTACCATATTATTATTATTATTATTTTACTACTACTACTAGGCGCTCTTAGCCAGTTGCACTCACTGATCGGTAAACGATTAGCGAGGTTAAGCAACGTTGAGTGCGGTCAGTCTATAGATGGGTGACCGCTTAGTGATATATCATCTGAGCGTCTCCGTACTTCGAAGGGCACGTAAAAGTCGGACCCGGTTGTTGCGAAATTGACAGCAGTCAATAAGTCATATCAGAGGCCTAAGGGCGGCTTGAACAACTCTTGACAACAGGTTGGCCACTAACCACACGAAAAGAAGAAGAAGAGTTTCGTGGTCTTCCTTCTGAACATACCTAAAATACCTATTAGGTACTAATGGCTTTGCAAGACATTTAATTGCGGCGTACGCGCTTACATATTTTGTCTTCAAATTATTGAACACCCAATATACGTGATCCTAGTGGTTCAGAGAAAACGCGATCAGCGATGCGCGATAATCAATCGATTGTTTTGGCTTATTTAGTCTTCAATTTACAAGTCCATCGACAAGTAATGTAAGATTTATCAATTAAAAAAAAAATCACGTCTTGCATACGATTCCTGTGTATTCTACAGACACTCAAACAGACAATTCTCAGATTTGAAACAATTTACACTGGATCTAAAATTTTTTTATTACGTTTTACGATCGAACCTACAAGACTCGAAGCACTGCCAAAAACTATTTAAATCACTTCGGCAACTATGCAATGTCGAAAGATCATAAGCTACTAAATCAATACACATGTTGGCCGAACATTTTTCCCATTACCGCTGGCTTCCTCAGATTGAGGGTAGATAGTGTCTCTGACTGACGCGTTTAATAAGCGTTATCTTGTCTTACTGAGCTGCCGTCAAACTGTGGCACACGGATATTTGTTTAGTTAAATATTAATGTTTGCTTTCGTCAGTTGTGATAGTTATACAATCAGCTGTCTGGCTGTGAAGAAAAGGCAAAATAGTATTAGCTTGTTGCACAACTGAATATTTCGAATGAATATTATTTTACAAAACTATGTTCTGTAAGATATAATGTGAAATTTGCTAATTCACACTGGGCCAGCGCAGTGGATTATACGGACTATAAGGACGTCTCATATTACAAAGAGGGAGACTATTGTCGTCAACCGGGCACATTAGCAGACTCTATGCTGTTACAGAGAATTAACCAAAAGAAAACCCATAGTAACATTATTTTCTTTTAATTATATGTTTGTTTTATTTGCAGTTGAACAATACTCTATAAATTAAAAAATATATTAATATTCAAATAAAAGTTTATAAACACAACGACTGAAATATTCGTATAAAATACCACTTCAGTATTGCGTGCAAAAATGCCTGCTCGGATTATAAAGAAATAAATTCCGGCAAAAAATCTTTGTAAACAACAACGCTCAGTTATCGCTCCCAACATCTGTATATTTCAATAATCAATTGAGATCCAAATGAATCGTCGCGTATTGTCGTTGTGGACAGGATGTTGATACGTAGATACGTATGTACGCGTATCAAGGCCTGAGCCCCCACGGAACCCCAAGATCAGATATCAGCCGACGACGTGCCCTGAATTAATCCCTCTATATGACATCACAACAATACGCATAGATATATATTGTATATGTATAGATATACTTGGGTAGGGTATGAAGGTATAGAGTACAGGTGAAGGTACGCAGGTTTACAGATAAATATTTAAATTAAATATGATTTATAAACTTAGATAATGGGTTATCTGGTTATCTATTTACATTTGGTACTGCTAATTTTATAAAAAACGTATTTTTCGTTTTCAAGCACAATTTAAGAAATATATTGGAAATGAGCTGAAAGAAATAATTGGATTTAATTCACGCTGTTCTCACTCAAGAGTAGACTATAAGCTCTAATAAGGATTTGCATTAAGAAAATGAAAGAAAAGACACACCAGATATATATAAGACGAGAGAGAAAGTTATAAGCAATGATGGACCTGAGTAGTAAAATAAACAATTTAAAGATAAGCCATTTATAACGAAATGTAATTAAGGTATTATTGTATGCGTCTAATACTGTTACAGCTTGTTTTGTGTACAAGAATCAGTAATGCATTACAAAGCAAACTTCCTAAGAAAACTCAAACAGAATACAAAGAAATCAAAAGTGAATTGCGCATAATCACTCCACAAACTATAAGTACGCACAATAATTTAGGTAACACAATAGCTACTTTAGTCTGAATGAACTAACTTACGTTCACTCAAAATAGCTCTTAGGATTGACTTTGAACTTCACAAGTCACCGTAACCACAGACTCTGAAGTCGTACAAAATAGTGTAATTTATCAAAGTACACTACGATCATTGAGTCACGAATCTGTCTTACCTTCACGGAGCTTCACATTGTAATAGTTCTTTCCTTCTATAAATCATAACGTCATCGAAATCATGTTTCACAAGCAATAAGAAGGGGAGGTACAATCGAAAGCCCCGATGAAAGTCGCTAAGAGACACGATAACATCGCACTACACTCGATGGCATGCGACCACTGCCCCTATCGCCCCCATCGACTCACCAATAATGAGCGTACAAATCGTGACGGAAATTGAAAGAAAAAACTTCCCAAACGGCAGATCTTATCGTCCGTCCTAAACGTTCTCGTAAAAATATTAATAAAACATAACTTTTTCCACCCAAACCCACATTAAACTCCGATCCCGTAGGAATTTATTGACAATTACGCGTCAATAAGTGGCAATAAAAGCACAAAGCGTCAATGTCCACAGATTTGAATGTCAATTGTACACAATTGTGTAATTCTGTTTTCGTGGAGGCTCATTTTGATTGTGACACTAGTAATACAATTATAAGTTGACTTTTGCTGGTTCGGTTTCTTTGTCCACTTTATTATTATGATAAACAGACCTTCGTCGTATTGTACATCAATTTAATCCATAAACTGTTTCCGTTATGGATATTATTTATTTTTGCCTCATTTGTGCGCGTTTTAGTCAATTAACATCGCCATAAAAGTAAGTTACGTTTATGCTTTTTTAAACGTGTCGCTAAAATATAAAAATGTTATAACTCTTGTTTTAATATATGTAGATATAACAAAATATAGTTAGAGGGTAGATTCTAAAATTGAACACAATGATATGTTTTAGAATCTAATACAATTGAACATTATTGTTTCTAAAGACACTATAATAGGAGCTTCACTAATAAGCTACTAGTATTAGCATATCTTCAACGTTAATAATGAGTTTATTACCTACATGATACACATTTGCTTGAGAAGATGAAGAGATGCATTTTAGTTGCTTTCAACAATGTATATTTTGCAAAACACCGCGCAGTTTTTTTCTGGCACACGCAATACAGACGCGTAGATGTAGACATAATAAATTAAAATGAGGCTGAGAATGTCTCGTACAAGCCTCTAATAAGAAGAACTCGCTTAACCTTATCTCCGATCGAGGAAGTCTAAAAAACGGCCGAGGGGGGCACGCGAGGGGAGAGCGGGGAGTGAGGGCCAAGAACAAGAGCCGTCAGTGAAATAGAGATAGATGAACAGTGGGAAATGAAATTCTTTGTGGCATCGCGGTCCCGCAAAAAATGCACAGATTAGATTTTTCCCCTCGTAGAGGGCCGAGGGATGGAGGCAATGATTTTTTACAACATTCGCCCGGGATATATAGGAGTTTTAGTGCCGGGATTTGTTGTAACTGCCCTCTGTTTGAGAATTTTAATTTCCTTGATTTGAGACGCTCTCGTTGCTGTGTAAGGACACTTTTAAATAATGTCGCGGTTAATGTGATGAATTTTAATAAGATTCTTCATTATTGTTTTCTATTATTAAATATGTCAACGTCACTTTGGTCATATTTAATTTATTATAACGCAGAATATATATCAGGACTGACGATGAAATGCTACATTGGAAAAGTATATAAAAGCCTAAACACATATTATACAACTTAGTATCAATCAGAAAATAGCACTGACTTGGCATTTTCCCCGCTGTAAAACTTTAAATTATAAGCACTGAACGAATTACCGGTTGCATTACACGCATTCATTTTACCATTTAACCGAAATTAAAGAATACAAGATACATTCAGAATCTCAAAATTATCATACCTTCAGAATGACAATGCTTGCAAACATTGAATACCTACTGGCTAAAATACACGTTTTATATGGCGCGGGCGGAGACATTAAGTCGGCGAAAGGTTCCAAACAAGGCAGGGTCACGAAATTACTCGGCATTAGAGGCTTATGCGCGGATTAGGACCCTTGGTAAAAAACAAGGGACATTGCGGTCTCAATTGCTTTACGTCGTTACAATGATACTGTACTTGTTACCCATCTGTTATGGGATGCATGACGTTTGGCTGGGTATCATGTTCAAATTTGAGCTGATAATGTATTATGTAAGTGATAGCGAGCAATATCTATATAATATATGAAAGTAGGTATACAACATTGAAGACATTCTAAAAAGCATTGAATCGGAAAGCGTGTATGAAGAATGTAATGCGAAAGATTGAACTAAGAGACGATATATCAGAACCGTAGCAAGTGGAAATCCGTAATCTCTGTCTGCTTCTCCGGGAATCAGGCATGTGTCTATATGTGTGTATACTCGTCCAAAAAGGCAGTCTGTCCACTATTATACTTTATAAATTTACCTAGCGTTAGGCATGGTTAAGATGTTTAAAGCACCTACTATTTTGTGTCTCCATTATTTCAGATAACCTTGTAGAGAATGCATCTGTAATTGAAGAAGCACAAATTATCAAACGACTTTTTGTAATTATTGCATGTACTGTGTATCCCTTGTTGGATTTCCTTAGAATAAATAAATAATACAGCATTATTTACGCATATCTGCTTCATGTTCATGAAGATTATTAATCGTAAATAATACTACAGAATTAGTAAAGAAAATGCTGATCTCAAATTTGGTTTTTATCAGCTTGCTTTGGTTTTACTTTTGTATTTCAGTTGCAAATGTTTCGTTCTTTATCTCTCATATCTAATAAATTACCCAAACCCGCTGAAAAGAAAATCTCCTACACGCAATGCATTTGTATGGTATTAACAACCTAATATTGTCATTACTTATTCAATTACGTCAGAGGAAAACCTACAACCTAAATCTCTCAAACAACTGTCGCATTAATTGACAAAACATCCAAAATCCTATCGCTTAATACGAAGAACCACACAAGTACCCATCATAATAAACCCGTATAAGTGAAACTCTATTCAGGTCGCCGTATTTCGTCCGCAAATACCAACCGTAGTATCCACTTGGTCATTTTTTTATCTAAATACACTACTCAGGGTCGACGATCGATGAAATCCATTGCGGGGAGCTTGTGTCGCCTGTGTCATATGGGAAAAATAAAGCTTGCTTCGAAACCCGTCAAGTGCCTAAGCAATTTGTTTAGCCACTTCAAAAGCCGAGCTTGTTCGAATTAGGCTTCATCGGAGTTATACGACTGCAAACGTTGGTTTTGAGACATTTAGTGAAAGTTTATGTGTATAAATACGATAGATAGTTACTAAAGATTCCTGGTAAAAATACATGGTTATGTTTTGGGTAAAGTGTATCGAGCAATGAAGTATTTGAGTGATTAAGTACTAGCTCAGACTCACTACGATACTTTTTTCTAGCTCGTTATTTTGAACAAAATTTAATCTGATGACGTTAGTAGATTGGATTTCATTTTGGGCTTAGTAAATTAAAAATGTTAAAAAGAAGTGAAGCGTGCAGTGGTTAGACTATAAATTACCTCATTAGGAACAGACAAGTTGGTTGCGCAAAGGGAAACGGAAGAAAGAGATCGTTTCCCGAAACTAATTACCAAACACGATAATTAAAAAAACAGATTTCTTCGTCGACTAAGGAATGGGGGGAAATAAAGAAAATGCAAAGTGTCCACCCGAAAATTTCCATAACAAAACAGTTTTTTCGTATCGCCCAAAATAACCATTGTCTCTTGAGCGCTCTGTCCGTTATTTTTTTCCGTAGACGTGTCTCATTTTCATTTTTATCTCTGACGTCGAGGTTTTTAATAAGATATGCAAATTTTAGTGACACGGACCGACTGTTTCGTCAAATTTAATGATAAGCGTCAGTCTATTGTTGAAGTCACGTCTTATATGGCACTGAAATATCAAATTCCAACGTACAAACACTATATACCTCCAGGCCACTTATGTTATTTGTACAACAATGTATGGTATGTACCTTATTTACCTACTGATTTTATATCATAATCAACTTTTTGGTTTCCAATACTTTACAGTTAAAATATAATATATGCTAGTGAAAAGTTTACATGATTACATTCTAAATTAAAAAATTATCACAACTTCATTACTTGTTTTTTTGGCATGAACTTTGCATTTCACACCGATAAGCCATACCTCCAGCCAGTCCTCTAATAGGCTTATTTCATAATTTCTTAACTCAGGCTAGCCTCTATCTGGATAGGGTGGCTTAAATAAAAATTGCTGCAATTTATGTTCATCATTTCATGTCCATCATAGTTGACTCACAATCATTCATCACTAGTTACACATAATCATTTAAACTGCATGGCCTTTAAATAAAAGTATCTTTTCGGGCAATCGACAGCTGCCATTGCTTGCACCGTCAGAAACATTGACTCTTATAAGTCCACTAACAGGCACATGTATTACTGCCCTAACGAAGGGTACTGAGTTCCAGGACATCAAGCCTATTGTTTATACGGAGGATATAGCTTGTCACAGGCACAGAGAACAAGTGTAAAAATGGTAGAGCCTCAACTACCAAATACCGCCAGTCAGTCCGCCACCCATCAGTCAAAAGCCTAAATTGGTGAAACACGCTGGTACCTCGATATTTGAAGACGCGTTTCCTACATCTCAAAACACTGGTAGCTAATATACATTTATACAATACATTTTCTTTTTGTTACAAAAATTCTCTCGCCAAACTTTTACGTTTGAGGGCGAGATACGCTCATTGCTACTAGCTTTTGCCCGCGGCTTTGCTCATCGCTCTATATCCTTTTCTGTACCGCTGACAGCGTTAATGCGAATTTTCTTAATGATCGGTCGAGTAGGTGTGATAGAGTAGCAAATAAACAAACTCACAATCGTATTTATAATATTAGTTATGATTTAAGGCTGTAAATGCCATGTAATATATGTAAATAATAATAGTAACATTTTATTAGTCAAAGTCAACGTCAAAAATAATTTATTCAATTAGTTCACATAGTAACACTTATGTTCGTCAAGTTTCTGATAGTTGCTAGGTTCAGGCAAAACGTTGAGCCTGTGAGAAGAAACTTGCATGAAACTCAAGGCCACTCTTTTAAATAAGAAGCTCTTAACCAGCTCTTATATAAAACTGTACCGAATGTAATTTTCCCATAGCATCCATTAAAACTCGGATATAAAATTAATTAAAAGCGCACAACTATACATTAGGTGGCCGGCTGTCAGTTTCAGCTCGACCCACTTGCTTTGAGTGGAGGGACTCGAGACCACGTGAGCGACGCCATTCTCTTGATAGATTGCTTCTATATAATAATAGGTTATATACGTAAAGATGCTATAAAGAAAATTGGAAAATATTTTTGGCTTGGTGTATTTTTAGACAGTTCTGTTTAAACGTGGTATTTATATATTAATACTTGAAGCAAAAACTTTGTATCCCTTTTTACGAAAATTGCGCGGACGGAGGGGTATGAAATTTGGCACAGTTAACGTTTATATGGAAAAGGAGTGGCGAATATTAATATTTTTTTTAAATATGCGTTAGAAATACATTAAAATAATGAAAAAATACTACACGCACACTACCATGCATTTGACAGAAGCAGTCGACTCGCGTTCGTAGTATTTCGGCATTGTTCGGATGATGTAGAATTCTTCGTAACAATGGTTACATATTATGTATGTGGAGTAGGTGACTAAATGAAATGTGATTATAAGGGTATAGGCACAGCAATAAAACCTTAATAACGATGAAACTTAAAATTTAGATCAATTTTTGTCGAATTTAGACCATTTGACGACCGCTAGTGATGATTAATGCCTAGTATGCTTGTACATATATACTATTGATACTTTATTGGAATCAAATTGAGTTTGAATCCCACTCATTACACTATTGACTTATCTACTATACCTATACTATTTACTTATCACTCCTAACATAAGCATTCTAGCTTAACTGGAAGGGTTAACAAGTGTATTAGTAATTTGTAACCCAAAAAGCTAATAATATAATCTTTTTATAAAACAAATTAAAATTGTTTATGTTTTCAATTACAACTGGCCAATATAACACCGATAAAAATGAAATCTTTAGACGGTCTGAAAGCTAGAACGTATTTCTTGTGTTTGCTTTTTTTTATTATATACACAATAAAAATTGTATTATTCATACATGCTTATTTTCTAATACTGTTCTTGGGTATTATATATACAGGGCATATTAAATGTTAGGAAAATGAATAGCAAAAAGTAAATAAAACTGCTAATTATTTATCTGAATATTAATGAATGGTATGTGTCATAGAGGATAAGTCTATCGCCGTTAACTGATCATATTGCCAGACTCCGCGGTGGTTCCAAAAAATGTTCTAATAAATACAGCCAATTACATCTTGCCCAATTTAAGCATGGTTCCCGAGACATCACGTTCGTTGGTATAGGTACGTAATGCAAAATTTTGCTACGGCACCAACAAGTCAGTCAGCTATTTTATAACTACTTTACATGAGTCCTAATACTAGACTATAAATTTCTATAGTTTCCATTTGCTTTATTTTATCTCAACATATTTTTACCAAACCCTTTTAACGCAAGCATAGAAGTAAAAAATAAAGTCCCGGAGGACTTCCAAACAATTCTATTCGGAGATAGTCGATATCAACATCTCGATTAAATTAAATAAGCACGGGTTTAAAGCGAAATCAACCACTAAACTTGGCATTAAAAGTTAAATCGCCCCTTATAGGGGTCGCTAAATAAATAAATAAGTGTTGCGAATATAGCGGGAGCATAATAACAGAAGGCAAACAGCATCAGAAGCCGTGAGATAAAATCGTATAGCGTTGTCAAAAATAAATGAATCCGGGGATTAGTTGGGACACGGCGGCCGCGCAATATTGTCGCCTGGCGCCCACCGTGGGGCTATAATAAGCCGTGTTGCCATCTGTGCAACACACAACACATATTTTTGGTGAACTTGATTAAAAATATTGACATCTGTATTGTTTCTTTTTTGGAGAAATGTTACGGTGACATAGGTTTTATATGTACTTGTTAATCCATTGAATAGTTTGAAATCTTGTACTAAGTTAGGATCCACATCAAATGATTACTAGTAAAGTAGGTTAACTAGACACATTATTAGTAATATTAACCTGAATTCTTGTTTACAAGGAATCAATTTCTGTATTCTATTTCCTTAAATTTGTAACGATGTAACATGAATTAATTCCTTCCCAGTCTATCAGTACATTACACTACGGACGTCAACGTCTATAGGTATTAGATTTAATTTACAGCTCTTCGATAATAAGTTAAATAACAACAAATGGCATTTATTTAAAAATTATTACAAACTGTATTTTTGCAATCCAAAAAAACAAAGATCCATTTTTGAACGAATCTATTTTAATACATTACACGGTGTTTATCAAAAAGATCTGGCAGATTATCATATGAGATTCCTTTGTGTGGGTAGCGGTGAAACGAACGGGGTGAGATAAACTACTCCGCACGATTTCGCCGCAAAGAGAGAGCTCAACCAACGGCTTCGTATCGAGGGAGTTTTATTCCGATCGAATTTACCTTGCTATGAAAATACGAGCACCAATCTATCGCAGAGTACTTCGTGTATCGGTGAAATGATATTGATGGAATTTAAAAATGAGTGTCTGCATGCATATTTTTTAAGGTAAACTGTACAGTGTAAACATCAAATGTTGACTTATGTATAAAGCAATGCTATTATTTATAAAGAAATAGGTGAAAGATATGTATGTTTCAGTCCACAAAAATTTCTATCGCCATAATCTTATTTTACGGCTGCGTCATTACTCATCAAACACAATCCCCAAATACATTAAAAGACATTTAAAAATCGTCTCCAAAGACGTTCAAAACAGAATATAAAACGTCAAAAAAGATAAGAAATTTGAAAAGGTCGCAATTTATCAATGGCGCGTCAAACAGTCGATCGGCCGGGCATCATTTTTATCGTATTTGCGTATAAATAGTGGCGTCGCGACGCTCCAAGCCGCCGCTAATGATACGGAAAATGACATCTTATTTCGACGCGTAAATCGAAGAAAAAATCGCTCATCTCTCGCCCGTCTGCATGAATATTTTATAGGCGCGTCAACAGCGAAATGACAGGTTTTATCGTTTGAAAATTCGACGAAAATTGCGCGAAATGACGCGTCGATATTTTTTATTTAGTGAGAACATCCTTCCGCCAATCAGGCGCGCTCATTGTAGGCCCACAATAAGTTCTCCCTCGGGACGTTTTTGCGTAATTTTTATGTAACTGACGAACGCAACAGTTTATTTGGAGTTGTTAAGTGTCAATCGCGTTTTTACAATAGGCAATATTTCCCTCCATTAGTCTTTATACTTACTCGAATATCTTACATATTTTTACACACACTACATAAAACTTCATATTTTAAGATGTTTAGAAAACTATCCAGCACCCTACGTCACCTTCCAAATGCCATTTTACACATATAGCACCTCCAAGCCGCTTACTCAGTTACTTATTTTTCCCTCAAACAACTTATTATAAACACATAAGCAGATTATTACGCCAATAAACGTTGATAGAGTGAAACATTCGTTAACATACAATCGTCGAAGCTAGCTGTTTTTGGGCTGTGAAACAATAACTTTATGAGGAGCCTCACAACATCAAAGCCTTATTGAAATAAACAGATCAATGGCAAATTGGTTTGACGTAAATATCTTTATTAATCTATTTAATTGGTTATTAGCTTGGTGACATATGTCGAGTGAAATTAATGGGAATGTTGCGCACTTTGATCATGTGAGGGCTTATAGGTATGTTAATGTCTCAGAGTTAGTGTACATGACACGCTTCACTTGTTCTGTAAAGGAATGGATGTCGAACTACGATAATTATGTGCCACTAAATGTAGGTGAATCGTGTATGGAATATGTCTATATTAAATACGAACATAGCGATAATTCTACGAACAGAATGACGAAAAATATCATATAAGTCTTTGTATTCTTGTGTACATACGAAACTTTTTAGTATATATGTACGTTTTATCAGGGATAATAGTTGCTATCATTAGATAACAACTACAAAAAGATAATGAAAAAACACTATCGCAATTAAAACGTATATTTAAAAATTGTTCTACGAAATATATGAAGCATTTTTTTTATCTGAGTAATTTATTCTGAAACTTTCATTGTTATGGCAACTGGACATTTTAAGTAGAATAGCGTGTCTTTGGAAATAAATAACTCCCACTACAGCAGATCGTATCCAAAAAGAGCCTAGTTGGTATCAGCATACATGGACTCGACTGGAGAAATACTGTCCTTTCACAAAATATCGACGTTTACGTCATATCAACCATTTTTGGAAACCAATCCTACTGCTGAACACAGGCCTCTTCTTAATATAAGCAAAGTTAGTCCATAGAGCATGCTGGTCCAGTGCAGATTGGCAGACTTCATACATCTTGGAAAACATTACGGAAACCGCTTAGGTATGCAGTTTTGACCACGATGTATTTCTTTATTATGATGTTTAACGGCAAACATTTGTTTGTTGTTAAAACGAGCGATGCTACTATGAGACATACAGTATAGTGCCAACTACCAGTCCTGTTAAATCTAGCGATGGGCGAGCAATAGATATTGTAGTGTGAAACTGAATAATTATTCGATTACCTATTAGAAAAGGCTAATAGGTAATCGAATAATTATTCAGTTTCACACCACTTTTCTACATTTCAAAAGCAATACCTAGAAATGTAGAAAAGTTAATTGTGTGACGCGGTGTTTGAGAAAATCGTAATGCAGTATGATGGACTGGCAGTTTCCTATAATAATATTACCAGATGGATCTAAAAATAGGTCGATTTATCTTTGAAATTAAATTTTGAATATTCGATTATGATTCGACAATTATGTGACGACAAATTTATCACCTATCTATCAAAATTTTCTTACATGCTATGCTACAGAATAAATAGTTGGAGAACTTGTTTTAAATAATTAACCTGTGTTAGAAGACTCTGCAAATGCACTTACATTAAGCCATATTAAAATGTTAATGTAACCTACATACCTGTTATTATAACGTTCGTTAGTTTTAGAGCGTCAATAAAGATTTGTTATCAGCTTTATAACACTGAATTCATTTCACCTCTCTATCTTACGTATACAGCTATAAACAAAGTCTGTATTTTCTCCAGTCCGTTACAGCACGAATCTAAGCTGCAGATTGGCGGCAACATCCTCGTGATCCGCATAAGTCGCGACATATTTCGTAAATTTGTCCCCGTGGGGGGAGGCAGGAACACCTGCCGTAAAGATAAGCCCCTGATGTCGCGTAATATCCCCCTAAAATAACTTCTTACTGCCACCGGTGCCATAGCGACGGCTTACCCCTCGCTTGTATGTGTATCGTTTATGTAAAACTTTACCGTTAATTTGTTGACGGAAAAATGCTTTCTGGTTCTTTATTTTTTATTGCTATTAGAATTATGCTAACTATAATGTGTAAACTACAGTTTCGGCAGAAAGAAGGTTTTCTAAATTAAAAATGATAAAAATAAAGGCATAATATAAAGAAGGTCAGACTGCCTAAGAATATTATTAATCGAAGCAGGTATATTGAATTGTATCATGTACAAAGTACTACCAATTAATACAGACATTATAAATTAAGGAAAAATATTTTTAAATTACTGTTTCATCGGTCCACAAGTAAAGATTGTTGATTGTGAGAACTAGGGTTGACAATTTGTTGTTGTATTTTGCCAAGCTAAAAGCTATAAGCAAATATTGTTTAAAAGTGGACACATAGGTAACAAACAAGCTCGATTAACTATCTTTGGATTAATCTCGCGTCTGTCTCTATAACCTGCCTATGACATACATAGACTAACCTGTCTACTGGCACTCTTTTTGTTTTATTACCTATATGCCCCCATAGATCACGCCCGTTTTCCGGAGGGGCAAACATAGCCTACAGATTTCCATTACGTAGGTATATTTCTCTTGATTAATTCACTTTGTTTTATACGGATTATCGTTTTCTGCTTACGCTCGTCTGCTTACAATACTCTCAACACTTGTTATTATAAACATATCTAACATGAACGTTAGTATTATATACTAATACGATTATAAAGAAAGACCACCAATTGTGTCGTTTTGTGTGTATGTGGAGGATAATATTCGGCACCTATTTCAATATTTTTAATATGATTGAAGAAAGTAAAAACCTGTTTAAAAGGTGCATTATTCCTGATGGTCATATACTAAATACCTATTATGTTCAACCCGGACGAAGTCGGGGTAGGCCACTAGTTTATAATATTCTATTCTAAGTATGTTGCGTGGTAAGATTTACCTGTTTTATTTTCAAGTCATGGATCCAAACCGAAGATATGTTTTTCTCTTTATGTAATATATGAGCCTAAGTAGACCCATTAGCACAATTTGGCGGCCTCAATGGATGGCGTAATTTTCGAATCCCGCACAAGTCAAACATTTGTGTGCATGAACATGGATGTTTGTCTTCTTCTGGGTGTTTCTATGTATAATATGTATGTATTTACAAAAAAAAGTATAATATATGTAGGTATGTATGTTTATCCATTGTCTAGTACCCATAGTACAAGCTCTGCTTAGTTTGGGCTAGATGGTTTTGTGTGTATGTGATAGAATATAATAATTATTAATAGATATGCCACCAAAGGTCAGTCCATTAGATAAAACGAAAATTTTCTTTGAAAATATTTTTTTATGGGCATATTTATATGGACTTACTTCGTACCAATTTAATGTTAATAAGGTTTATGGTACCAGTGAATTCGTGTTGAGGAAGTCAATTGGAGGTATTCCGCTTTTATTTATATACATCTCGTCATAAATATGTGTGGCCGAACAAATTTTACTTGTGCGCATCAATGAACAATAAATTTTATAGATGATATATACGTATTAACGAACCTTTTTCGTCAATTTTATACCGTTAGATTTGTGAATATGTACCTATAACAAGATTGGCAAAATGACGTTCAAAAAATAAAATACTAATATTTTGCTTAAAGAAAGTTTTCTTAAAACTTATTCATTCATCAAATTCAACAAAAGCTTATTGATACATGTTTCATTTTTATAATTACTTAATAATAGGTATATGATTGAACAAATTTTTGTTCGATAAATTAAATAGGCTGTACAAAGGTAGTACATATTTCTGTAGTACACCTACCCTACACGGAATGCTACGTGACAACTTCACAGCGCTAAGATGCCGCTAAAGTACACCGCGCCTCTAATATCGCGAATTAATTAAGGAAGTCATTACGCGCCGATAGCGCATTAGAGCCACGCATGTCGGGAAATTGCCAACAAAGGATATTTCCTGCGTTTTCCCCGATTTAAAGCAATTCACCGATTTTGATTAAGCCCCCGCTGCTACACACAGATTATTCCCCTTTCAATGCAAAGAATGGTTTATTTCAGACACCGTGAAAGTGAATTGTATTTCCTTTGCCATTGATTTTATGGGAGCCTTCTGTTTAACGAAAGTGAGACGGGAATTACTTGCGCTGGTTTATTTATCGTTATGGATTATTAGAATTTGTATATTATAAAGTGATTGTGTTTAATAATCCATAGTACTGAAAATAGTTTACAGAATCGTGGTGAACGAGAAAATTGTAGTGCTTGAACTATTTTAAAGCCATATCGACTGAGCGGATAGTGGTAGATACAAAAGGCCAATAGAAACTATGTTCATTAGGTATCTCGAGGCGAGTCTGCCGCATCGCAACCCGCGGCAACTTTAGATTGCCGCAATAATTATTTATTCCGCTCACTTGCTATCCGACTCATTGGAAACTATTCAGCGAAGAAACGCCATTTCCCGCTGGTCAGATAAGACGTTTGATTTCACCCATTTTCGCCCGGACTTTAATTATGGCCTCTGGTTTTGTGTAAAATAGTTGGCAGAGTAATTTAATCCAGATATCAGTATGCGGGGTAGCGCGCAACTACGAGAGATGGGAGCCAATGAGCGAACGACTCGAGGGTAACTGCACCTCGGCCACGTCGCAAGAAATTGTTGTGTTCCAACGTTGTTTGTTGACTCAGGCCAATATTGCCACATCTACATTTTTCCATAAAACTCACAAACTTTTTAATAGCAGCAAACGCATAAAATATAATGTAATTTTACTCAACAATCATTTGTTTGAAGCACTGTTTCTTCAGTGTTCCTCCTTCTGCAAATAAAAATTGTAAACTTGTTTTGTTTCTCCCTCATCCACCCTCTCGTTTCTTCAGTCGTTGAACTGCATAACTATAAGAGAGCTCACGAAACACAATATAGCGCCGTAAAAAATAAGCGCACATCAGACTCGAGCATGTAATTCTAGCGCACTCTTCCGGCCCGAACAAAGGAGAGAGGGTAAGAACACGAGTTACTCGACACCATGTACCTTACGCAGATTTGTTTCTCAGCGTCTCAGCGCACCGCAATCTAAACTAAACCTTCACCTTGACACATAGGCTTCACTTTACTTCACACGCACATCTTACCATCAAACATTTCAAAGCTGTAGAGATGCAGGAAATTCGCGATAGTCAAATTGTAGTCTTACAGGGCGTGTTACCATTAAATTATTACATTCGCAACTGTGTTACGTGCGTATAAGGCACTATTTGCATTACAACGGCATACGGAAGGGTCCTCGGGATATGGCAGGTACGTCATATGAGGACTGCAAAAGAAAAATGTACCTTTAACGACGACGTGAGGATTCTGTGAGTCGAAAGAAGAAATAAGCCGTAACAGGATGTCATTCAGGATAATACCTCCATCGTTTTATTTTTCTTTCATGAGATTTAAAATACATAACAAATCTGCAAGCTTATTCTGGGAGAAATTAAATTTAGCTTATGATTGCTCTTAAACGTAATTTAAAGCATGTTTAAACTCATTTCGTTACATTTGTTTTAACGATGGCGTACAACGTTTGTAGACAGCATGCACTACATTTTTAACCTCCGCTCTCCTTTCATTCATGGTTGTTAGGCGCGTCACAAAGGCGTAGCGCGTCCCGAGACCGGTCTCAACTCAAAGCCGATATATTCCAGCCATTACTCCCGCGACTTGCGCAAACTTCGCCAAGTGATCACCCGGCTAGACACTGTCACACAAACAAACGGTACGCCCACAAAAACTCGTCAGCAGGTAAAAAAACTTGGGCTGTGTGTGTTTACGAGGTGCACGTGTGTGAGATGAAACACAATTCTACTTATAGCCGACCCTCGCGTAGCTACTTGTAGGTAAGTAGCTATCGCGACTCCTTTGTTCTAGCAGCTGATTGGAGCCGGGCCCGGAAATGCGTGTCACCCCACCCCCTCATTGGTTCGCTTCATTTTCTTAGCGCGAGAGAGACGCAGCTACGGTGAAGTGTGTAGTTAAGGATACCGATCTGTGTGTGTAAAACGGTAGGTACGAGGGTGCGTTTTTAAGTTCGCGGAATGGAGGGTATGGAAGGTGGTGGGGGTACTTGTTTAGTCACTAACGTGTTTAACAACTAATAATTAGTATATATACCGAGTATTATCATAATGAGGTCATTAGTCTTTGAACTATCGTCCCTCAAGCAACTCAATCTGGAAGAAATTGTGAAGTATGGAGAAAATCGAGTTCCGCGCCGTTATAAAGTTCCTTACCAAGCAAGGAAAAAATGTTCAAACCATTTTGGAAGAGATGTCATCTGTATACGGGGACTCTTGTCCAGGAAAAACCATGGTATACAAGTGGCACAACCTTTTAAGCAAGGCAGGGAATCAATTGAAGATGATTCCCGGCCTGGGCGGTCTGTTGAGGTCACCACTCCAGATCTTATCGAAAAAATCGAAAAATTAATATTGGAGGATGCACGTTTGAAGAAAAAACAAATCGCAGAGATGGTTGGAGTATCTGAAACGACCATTTTCAAGGTTCTCCATGATCATCTCGGCATGACAAAAGTCAGTGCAAGATGGGTGCCTAGAATGCTCACACCGCCTCAAAAACAGAAGCGCGTTGAGTATTCGCGTGCGTTTTTGAGCCAGTGTAATGAAGACAAGGATGGTTTTTTGGAGCGAATTGTTACTGGGGATGAAACTTGGGTTCATCACTATGAACCTGAGTCTAAACAAGATTCCATGCAGTGGCATAAAAAGGGTACACCACCGCCTAAGAAATTCAAGGTGTCGCAATCGGCGGGAAAGCTCATAGCGACAGTTTTTTGGGACACAGAAGGAATTTTGTTGGTTGATTACAAAGATAAAGGTGTTTCCATAACCGGAGAACACTACGCTTCAATTTTAGAGCAGTTAAAAGAGGCAATCAGAGAAAAAAGAAGAGGAAAATTGACCAAAGGTGTCCTGCTCTTGCACGACAATGCTCCTGTTCACAAGAGTCGAGTTGCGTTGGCTGCTTTGCACAAGGTGGGCTTCGATATCATTGATCACCCACCTTATAGCCCAGACTTGGCTCCCAGCGACTATTATCTCTTTCCAAATCTGAAAAAAGAGCTTCGAGGAAAGAAATTTTCAACCGATGAAGAAGTGAAGGATGCAGTTTCGGCGTATTTTTCAGAGAAAGACAAAACATTTTTTTATGAAGGTATTCATAAGTTAATTCATAGATCTGAGAAATGTATTAGGGTTTCAGGTGAATATATTGAAAAGGAAAAATAATTTTGTAATATTATTTCATCCCCTTCTATTCCATTCCGCGAACTTAAAAACGCACCCTCGTAGGTGTCACGAATTGCTTGTTTTGCTCGTTCGCTATGTTTGCGCCGCGTTCGTCTAAGATAAACTATTTTGGAGAGTTGGCCGGCGAGTTTGCAAATTGTTTCGCCTCAACTTGGTTGGCCGGAATTTTGATTTCATCAAATTAGATTTGTTGGACGACGCTGTGTCTGCACCGAGAGTCTTCCTTAAACTCAAATAAATAATTAACTATGTTATACCTCAATACATTTTAAGTTATAATTATAACAGCTAAATAAATATATTTAAGAAATTAATTAAGGCATCTGCCAATAACAAATGTAGGTATCGTCCAGTTTTTTAATCTAAAACCTGTTTAATGTGACCTACAGCTGCAACTAGCCTAGTCAAATAGTAATTAAGAATTTCTCAAAAACTTTTTCTCATATATATTTTTAATATTAAATTCTTAGTTTTCTAAATGTTTCATTTAGAAAACTAAGAATTTATAAAACTACTAGCTCTAATAAACAGTTATATAAAGCAGGTTCTTAGAATCCATTATTTGTTTATGTTTAGCGTCGTATAGTTAGTGGGCAGAGACAGGCTAATCGCCACTTTATCGTGCCTGTCACCCGCACGCCCAATCCACTATACCTTATTTATATGTAAATACTGTTCAACCTTAATACAATGGAATAAGAGCGAAGTTACCGTAGCTCGAGTCAGAGATAAATCTGGCGGTAAATTGTAGATAAATATGTATGTACTTAGTCTATTTTGTAGAAGAAAGATGACCTAATATGCTAATTAAGTAGGCATACATCGTCTGCTTGTGAGCAATTGGTCATTTATTATAATTTATGTACTTATTTATAAATATATTCATAAAAATCAAGCTACAAGATACCTAATATATGTATGAATAAGTGACAACATTACAGTCACATAAAAGTAAAATACTCGTAGACCAGGGCTTGATACTTCAAAAGTAATTACATTTACACATACGCGGCAAAGTAAGCCATTTATGAAATAATGTCCTTATTTGGAGTAGTTATCATATATGCAATGCGGTGGATTTTAAAGGCTATTTGATGTAAATACACGAAAGTTTAACAAAAACAACCATAGCTCGTACGAATTAATTTCCACTGTATTTTTAAATACATTCCATAAGGTAGATAAAATACCGTAACATACATTGTAAAATTAATTAGTACCATTGTTTTCTTTTTAAAACAACAAGCCTGTCTTGACTGACCTGACTTTGGCTTTTATTGACTACACATTATAAATGTGAGTGTATGACTTGTGATTGCTTTCTTTCATAACGACTGAAAAGAGCAAGGAAGCGACGCGAAATGATTTTTATAAGAAGACAATTATGTATACCTACTAATATTATAAAGCTGAAGACTTTGTTTGGTTGAACGCGCTAATATCAGGAACTACTGGTTCGAATTAAAAAATATTTTAGTGTTGAATAGCCTATTTATAAAGCAAGGCTATATAAAATCACACTACGACCCACGAGGGCGGCGCAGTAACGATAAACGCGGGTGAAACCGCGGGCACATCTAGTCTTCTATAAAATATGAACTTCATCTTAAATCACTGTGCGAAAATTTGTCAAACGAATAAGCGTACACTAAATTAATTTCGACTTACGTCAAAAAAAAAAAAAAGTTCCGCGTCGTTGAAAGCCGTACATCAAATTACCTCAGTATTAGAAACGGTAACAAGTGTTTAAATTACGAACAGTTTCTAAGCCAACCCGTGCATGAGGTATGTAGCTGTGAGACAGGCAGTGGCTGGCTAATCGGCACTCTGTCAGCCCGTCACGGACAGGCGCGCGGCACGTGCCCGTGGAGCGTGCTACCTACCACAACGCACCCGCTATACCACTTATTGTTTTACCTAATCAAATTTTGCATTGCGGTTGGCAGGATTAAACATTAATTAGGTAGGCTGTTGGTGCATAATCATTAATTGTGTTGAGTTGTACACTTGATTACTCTGTGGTCATAGGTGCGTGTTAATTTATTTAAATGTAATGTTTCTTACGAATTTATCGTATAATTATTTAATATATTAAGTCTAATTGCTAAAGAACTTTTTTAACCTAACCAGATTTTGCCTGCGGCTCCGCCTGCATAAATGTAGGTTATGTCAATTTTCTATGCCACGGAAACAGTAGGTACTTTTTTCTGGATTCCCTTTGTACCCTTTGTCGTTTTCTGTACTCCTAACGACGTATATGCGAAATTTCATGATAATTTGTCGAGTAGTTAAGACGTGAAAGCGTAATAAATTAACAAACTCACATTCGCATTTATAATATTAATTAGAGAGGATATCTAAATATTCCTCAATACCTATACTTGCTATTAGTTTACAGGTAAGTTTGCTTTTATAGGTATCTTTAATAATTGACGAGAATTCAAGCATTGTATACCAATATACTGTATTTTCGAAAAAGTATAGATAGACGGTGGCAGATTGGACCACAACAAAGAAAACAAACAGAGAAATTTATTAAAATTGATACCAGAAACACACTATGCTCATATTATTTATTTTTACAAGAGAAGTTTTTCGTCTGGTTAATTACCTGTCATGTGGAAGTTACGCACGAATAGTGAAAACCTGCGTTAATTGATTAGTTTTAACGGTAATTATTCTTCAAGTATATTTAGGTACCCTTATTTTATCTCTATAGTCTAAAATTTCAGAGTGCGTACCAACAAGTTTGGGTCCTCATACCTCTGCCGAACGATCAAGGCATGGAATTCTCTGCCAAGGCACGTGTTTCCTTCTTCCTTCAATCCTGGGTCCTTTAAGCGGGGCGTGAAAAAGCACCTTCTCAGGCCGTCAAAGTAGAGACCTCAACATCGCCTTGGCTGCTATGAGGACGATGTGGAGGCCACTGCTCTTAGACCACTTGACTGCTTACCATCACGCGGAGACTGGTCACTTAGACGAGTAAAAAAAAAATCCTTGATCTGTCACATTTTAGTAATACCAAAACACACATAGTGTCTGGGCACCGATGTCCCGCTGCAACTTATGTAATAGGTAAATTGTAGCCAAGAGTAGTAGTACCCCAGGGAGGATAAAATTAAGTGAATTAGGGTTTAGTGCTAGAATTATTACAAAGATAGAAACATTTATTATCGGAACTAAAGTATGATATTTTTAATATTATCTAACGTTTACTGGAATGTTATTCATTAAAATTAAACTAACTTTTGCAGATTTTACCGCGTTGTTTATTTAATACTTTATTACATAATTTTGAAACTGTTAGATACACTACTACTATTAAACTTCACTACTTTAAAAGCTAGCTATTTCAATTATTAAAACGATTTATATTTAAGTTTACACTTTTCCCGACTTTTCGGTTGCTTTTCAGCAGCCATGTTCACGGGGAGACTCAATTTTCTCGTGAACATGGTTGTAAAGTTAAATATAAATAGTTTTAATAAATAGCTAATATATAATAGTAGTAGTATTTCAAAATTATATAATAAAGTGTTAAATAAACAATGCGATAAAATCCAAATTATATTTTTTTATAGATTATTAATAACTACCTCACCATGCGGCGAAAGCGATTATTTGTGATGCTAAACTTAAAAATGACTTTTAGCTAGTGTTTCGAGTCAATCTTGCATCTCAATTAAAATGACATGATATTAATTGTAAGGTTTATTAAAAATATATAACATGTCATTGTCATCTTTATTCAAGTATAATTGACTCATAATTTTAAATTAAAATAAAGATTCAAATAGTTCATTTGCTTTTGTAAGAGTAATTTCACAGCAAAAGAATAGCTGATAAGATGATGAAATTTGCATCAGCAATATTACAATATTAACAGAGACAATTCATAGCTTCTGTTATAAAATTGTAAACGTTACATTTCATTCTGATAAAGCTGAGATATTAATAACGCATTGGCAAAAGAGTCGTAAGCCAAATTGTGACACAAAATAAAAAAGAGAAAAATAACATTACGGTAACTAATTAAACAAACCAAAGGATACCATAAAAATACACTCAAACTTGAGTTCAAAACATTACCGAAATAAATGTATCCAAATGTAACGTTCATAATAATTATTATATAATCGTTCACGTGAATCGACGCCAAACATTTTTTAACTTCTTAATTGAGTTGCCACCTTTAGGCATGACAGATATTTCAGAGGTTACATTGCGAAAGAAGCCTATTGTTTAAACTTACCGAATTTTCAATGTGGCAACACTGTCGAGCTTCATAATATAAACAATCTAAATAAAGATTAGTATACGTCACAGAAAGTTTTCCACGTTTCAATTTCAATAGACGGTTTTTCCGGTGTTATGGAATCGTAAGAATTGCGTTGTTTTAATTTGTAACGATTACGTATTGTTGCCTAAAATAAAATCTGTGATGTAATAACAAAATTGTTGGCAGTTCAATGATATAATATTCGAAATTTAATTGAGTGTTATATATTCGGTTATGACATTCGTATCTTGTCAGATTTTGATTCTTTATCCTCTGAAGTGACAATTTCTAATGTATTTTCTTATGTTTAAAAATATACATATATTATTTCAACGTAAGAAAAAGTGCTACGGATGAGAGAAAACTAGAATACTTCTATTTCTTCTTTTTTATTTGTTTAATTTTTATGATCGCGACGCAATCGGCTTTCTTCTCTATGCTCCGCTATAAACTTCATATCCTACAATTCCTACTTTTCTTTGACTAATTGCATAAACCTTCGCCTATGTTCGCTATTAGAAAAGAGGAAATTCAAGACTATTTCTACTTTATCGTATTGCAAACCAGAAGATAACTTTTCTTTATTCTATATTTCTTAAAAACTGTATATTTGTAGTCAGTTATATTTTGTTGTATAATTTACTTACTAAAAGACAACCTTTACGATTCATAAAATACTGCATGTGTTGTACTTTGACAAAAGCATTTGACAGATTCAAAAAGGTTACATGGTTACTTTTTTAAAGCATAATAATATTGATTTATGAAGTCGTATAGTTATCAAGGCGTTCTATTATAATTATGGTATAGTTATAAACAGACAATAAGTTTGCGTATGAGTTTATTGTATATATGGATAAATTAAAAACATAATATGCGCTCTGTAAAGGAATACCTTACTAAAAACGCATGATGTTGATAAATAACGCCAATTAGAACCTTAATTTAAACCACAGAGAACAGTCTAACTCTCGGACAGTAACAGAAAACAGTAAACCAAATTAATACATTTACAGCAAGTGGTAATAGACATTTATTCTTTTTTTAAATTTAAACTGTGTCTGAAAAAGACTAAAGAATGAAAAATATTAGTAAAGTACGTAAATATATTATTATATTATATAGTAAAGGGATCAAAACATGAACGATATATTCTATATTAAATATTTTTTAATCAAATGCTCGATTTGAAATGTGATTGTTATACCGTGTACCAATTAACCAATGTTATAACTTCATACACTTAGCTCAACCTTGGCATAATACACTTTTTCACTAAACCCCATCCTCATTGTCATAACGCAACTCATGGGAGGTCTTTGTGACTATCGATAGAATCGTTCTCAACCGATATCGAGTTGATTATCAATATTTGTCGATTGTACTCGCACAATAGATCTGGTGACTCTCTTTCAAAAAACAGGTGTTTCTAAAAATGCTTTTGATATGTTTATCAACCCTTTGCTTAACGGGGGCGGTTTTTACCGAACAATCGTTGGTTTTGTGAATGGTTCACGATGATTATCGTTAAAAAGCCGAGGTTACTGACAGGTGAGATGTCAACCGCGTGAATGGATTGACGTACTGTTCAATAGTAGGGAACTTGACCTGATAAGATAGTTGTTTGAATACAAGTAGTTCTAAATGCGCTTTTGTTGTTCGATATGAAAGTTGTACAATGAATTTTTTACTAGTAATACAATAAATGGATGAAATTCTACCTCTTGCTATGTTGGTTTTGTAGTTTTTGTTGGGTACTGGTTAATAAGTATAATGCATGAAAAGGTTTAATATAATTTTAAAAATCGAAGTGCTTTTACATACAAATAACAACTTATGGAAAGGTCTCGCTGATTAAATGCAAGTTTCTAGCCGTAATTTCGCTGCTTTATTGTTTCTAAAGATCTATTCCACATGACCTGTGTTTTTTTCTGGGATAAAATTTAGCCAGTATCTCTCTTTCAGCAATCGCGGTTGCTACGTGCATAAGGGAAAATATCAAATTCAAGTTATATTATTTATTATTATATTGGTAAGGATAAAGAAACTTAAAACAAATGAATATATATAATATATAATACTTATACAATGCCAATTATATAGATATACAGCAGCAGGCAATTATGACGCCATTTCGTAAAAAGGTTAACACTTTTTTCAAAATGAACACCTGGGTGTTCTATAAGCTATTACAATCTTTTGATAATCCACAGATTATCCCTAGTAGACATCCAAACATCTTTTTATTTTTATTTGTAGATAATTGAAAGACAACATCCGCTTTTGTGATCAAGCCCTTGTCACAGGAGACTTTACAAGCAAACAATTAACAAATACAAAGAACATAATCATAGAATCAGAACATTTATTAGTGAACCATAATAATTGTGCTATATGAGTTTTGAACTCACATTACTCAGTACGACGGCAGTAGCATAGCGACTGATAACTTGCTGCACCGTGCATTCAATGTTGAGATCCACATGAGACAAAATTTGTATAAACCGCAAATAGTCTTTCCGAGTTTCCAGATTTGAAACGACGTCCACGTTCCTTATGACTGTTGTTATGTTTGAATATTTGACCAGTCTCCCGCAACACAGGAATTATTCTTAGTGCGATAGTTGTCTTTAAGAAACTCTTATTACTAGACATCTCAGTAAATATCTGGTAAAATTTAAAGTTACTCTAGAGGTTCATGCATTACTTACGGCTCATTAGGAATATTAACTAGCGTCAAATAAGGCGGTCGCCATGATGACAAAGACAGTTGAGACATTGACCGACAGCCGTGGATAATTGACACTGTGCGGAAACCTGCCTTCTAAGTGTAGGTACTTGTAAATACACACGTATTATGTTTATATGTATATATTTCACTTTGACTGGTGGATATTCTATCCAGCTTAAAGTGTGTGAGCTAAAAGTATGTTATCTCGGCATGTTAGCAAGGATTCGTGTCAAAGAATGGTTACGAAAACATTAAGACTGGTTGCAAGTTGGAAAATCAGTAAAATATTCTCTATATTTTATAGTTTTTTAAGTTCTAATGAAATAAATATAGATTCACATAGATTCACGGCCTCCAAAGAAGTTGGCAGAAATATGTTACACCCAAATTTCCCTACCTATGTTTTTTCAGGAACGGTCTTTTTTAATTATTACCTGTCAAAATGACTCCACACCACGAACTCACGTGGAATGGTTAACCGTTTATTGCCGTATAAGGCGCAAATCAGACACCGCACTGCTACTGAACATTTTCTTTTAGAGCAAGAACACTTTGTCCGATCCAGAAATCGTACCGGGACCACACGATCGCACACAAACTTATATTAAGGGGTTGTTCCCTTAGTATAAGTTTCTGGTCGATCGTGATAAAGCAATGTAGATTAAACACTAAGTAATCTACATTGCTTTATTGGTAAAGCAAGATACATATGAAGATTAATATAATACGTATGTGTTTTTTAAGGTAGCGTAGTTTTATTGGCTCCGTGCTATATAACTCCTTTGTGTTATGTCGCATCATACACATAACTTAATTTGCAGCTTTGAGAAGGCAGACAATAACTTAATAAGTTCTAAGCCGACAAACAGCGTGATATACACTTAAAATTAAGTAGTAGCATTATCTAAGTATAAAATCATAACATTAATTAATTATCCCAACTCGAATATTATAAAAGGATTATATAATTTGTATAAACGGACTGCAATAATACAAGAATACACACAAATAAGATGTATAGAAACATTTTCATAAACCAACTCAGCACAATTTCATTGGCATTCCAACTTTTTGCATTAAACAACATCCCGTATGCTTTGTGGGTTGTATACGAAAATCTCACGTAACTTTAGTATTAAAACAAGCGGGGTCTACAAAAGCGATACTCTAAAAAATGCACTGCAAAATACATCGCGAAGTTTCTGTTGAAAGTGAGGTAACGCACGGAGCGTTGCAACTAACCAACCGTGGAGCTAAGGAAGCGACGCAAGGGATTAGTTCATAGCGATTGTTCGTGTTTCATACGTCACTCTGGTCTTTACGAGTACCTACTTGTCTGTAGGTAATCTAGAAGTATAGAGATGCAAAATTTATGTTGGTACATACGAAATTAGTTTTGTGTGGGGACGTGGGCAAAAGTTTGTGTTGTCAAATTCCTTCGTGACACCAATGCTAGGTCCAGTGCAGAAGATGTCTTTTTAAAAATAAACTAAAATAAAAATTAAAGAATAGCCCTAGTTCTCTAGTCTTTACTAGTACCTACTTGTTTGTAGGTGCTCTAGAAGTATAGACACAATAATGTTAGAGTTACAAAGTTTATCCAATAGGCGTAAGTACGTACAGTCCGGTTCTGAAGCCGATTGTCGTGCAAGGTTTTACTAGTCTTAATTTGTTAATAATTAATATGTAATACTTACGTTTTCTTCGTTAAGTTTTTTGCGATGTTAATACAATTATACATTATTAATTATTATTACACTATTTAAGCTAATATTTACATTTATACATATATAAACAATTATCTGATTTGTTTAGAGAATCTCTGATCAACGAGCATACACACATGCACATAGACTCACGCCTGTTTCACAGAAAGGGTAAACTGGGTAAAAGGGTAAAGGGTGACTGATTTCCACTTGCTACGATCCTGGCATATCTCTTTTGCTTTATTTTAACTAGCATTATATTCTTCATGCACACTCAACGACTGAGTGTATTCCTAACCTGGTCTTTCTTTAGAATGTCTCTGGTGTGACCAAAGAAGTTTCGCCGAGATATTCCTCTAGATACATATTAACTTAGACTTTAGACTGCACGAATGGCATAATGCCATTGCGCTGAGTGTTGTGAGTTCCATCACCACACGGCACAATCATTTGCGTGATTCACTAACACTTGTTCCGACACAGCGTAACCTTTTTGTCCGTTGTTTGAATGTTTGTCTACCCTCCGCGATACATCAATTAAACCTAGAGCGCAAATTGTCTTTTTAAAACATGAACAAGAATTAGCAATGGAAACAGTTCACAATATGCAATAATCGAGATGAGAATCGAGTAGATCGCTCATCGCTCGCGACACACAAACGGCTGGGCTGAATAGCTGGTGTCGGGAAGGCGAGCGCCTACCGCCTGCATATTTATGAAGCGCCTCAAACACTATAAATAGTTGATACGGCCCGGCCTCCGCGGGTAATGGTGTAAATACAACGACACATACTCGCTGTAATTTTTAAGCGGTCGACTATGGAGCCAACTAGTACCGAAAAATGATCTTATAGATACATACACATACATTATATCTTTGCACGTCTATTTCCTTGAAGGGGTAGGAAAAGCTACATTACATCCACATTTCGCCAGCAATGAAAGTCTTACGTTATTAGTAATTATATTGGCCTAAAAAGCCTATTGGCATCTACCAGGCATAGTTTTAGACTTGATTCTGCTACTAAATAAAATACTCATCAGTACTCTGCATGACCCGGCAATCGAAACTGACACCTCGTGGCCAACCTGCAGTCACAATCACTACTGCTGCGCCAACGGGAGAGATATGTACAAGTGTAGATCCGTAGTTTCTGCCGGGCGACTGGGCGGTGGCAATTTAAGCGTTCACACGTGTTTAAATATATACATAATTAAAAATATATAAATATTATACAGTGAAATATGAATATTAGATACTTAATTGTAATTGACTGAAACTTTATTAAACATCAATAATATATTTCGTTGTTCGTATGGCATAATCAGAATTTCAGCGATGTTTAAAATCAATATTATACACTGAGCCACTTCTAGGAATAAAATAAATAATAACGATTAACAATATTCAAATAAACTCCTATATTAATACGGCATAAAATCTTATTCGTGATTCTATAGAAATATCGTAGTATCCTTACCCTAGCTCAAGCTGTATGTATAGCTACTACAAATCCGTACCTGTTCTTAGAAATAACCTACATATGCATAAGGGTATACGTGTGTGTACTAAGCCGATCCGCTGTTTCAGACATTTATTAAACCCCCGGCAAACTGTCAGGCGACCTGCCGGCCCACGTCGCCGACGCCTGTACCCACCGATATAGCTTAGATAAACGCGCACATAACTATGCAAACTACTCCTTCGAACATTCCCATTCAATACATCATAACAACTACTGTTCCACAACTTAATTTAAACTTTAATGCTTCTGTTTCTAAGTACATAATACGAACACACGTCGATTGACGACATACAACTTTCTGGCCCACTGAGACTACTCACTATTAGCTAGGTACATATCTGTGTGGTGGGAACGCGAGGTGAATACGGTATATGGGCGTTGTAGTGAGCCTTAAAAAATTAAAGCCGCCGACGGTACTTAGAATGCTAAGTAAAGATTTGAATGGGGCGGAACGCTCTCCGCAACGCTATGGCGACTTACCCGTGTCACGTCGGTGGGTTATTTTTTTGGTTCGAAAGTCGGACGTGCTCGGAGACTTCCTTTTCAATATGAAGTGGAATCGATTAATGAGCCCCAGTTTAGAATTGCAGTCAGGTCACACGCCTAATTTATATTTCATTCGTGAGATCGACTTTTTCTTTTGTTAATCGTGATAAATGTTTTTACAAACAATACAAACAGAAACCTAAGTGTTGCAATTACAAGTGAGTGTCGGCGAACGAACAAAAAGATGTTGGCGGGTGTCCACTAATATAATTTCAGGACGAGAGACGGAAAGGCGTGTATGGTTTCAATACCTGAGCGCTTACACTAGGATGCTCAATTCTGAGGTATTCGATGGTGTGAAAATTGTCGACGTACAATACTGGGATAAGTGATTCGGGGTATTCGGCACGCCGGATTCAGAGTTCAATGGAGAGCGATGAGTGTGAATTTTCGCGGTCGCATGTTAGTCGCGTGGTGCGGGACAAACTGGGCATTGGTCGAGCGTACTAATCTGCGTGGAGTGTCGCGTGTGATTGGGCAGACGGCGCTGTCCAATTTTCCGGTTGCGACGGCCGGCATTAGTTGGACAGACAACGGCCGTCGCTTAGTAACTGACGTACATATTTTAGTACGTAACTGAATTGAACGCAACGTACACTGTGATTGATAGTTCGGTGAATGAAAATAATTACACTTGCATAGCTTTACAACATCGTGCTGTATGTTCACTGCTAAATTACAGCGTACAGCATTACTAAGCGATTATTTATTGACATATATGTTCCTGATGTAATAGCATTAGTTATTTGGACCGTACGTTTATTTGTAGCTATATCAATAGGGCAGCCTCAATATTCATATTATATATACGCGATATATATATTTAAATAGACGATGCATATTATGCTATCGGCCTTAGAAAGAATATAATTTTGAACTCAACTGTGTGCTGCGCAATATTTGCATCTATACTGTTTGTCTGTTCATTTTTGATCATTTATTCATTAAGCTTAAGGCGAAGTAGCAAAGTAACACTTATGAACGTCAAATATATTGGTTACAGAAGCTACATTTAGGTTAGTTGCTAAGATCAGGTCCGTTTTTTTAATCGATAGCCTAACTACATTGGCTATAGCTCTTTTATAAATTAGATCACTATCTTTGCGGATAATCGTATAAGGCTTTAACAACGAACAAACGATTGATTATTATTAATCATATTATTCGTGTATGTATAGTGCATTGAGACATTGAAGACTGCAATAATTTTAATTTTTTTGTATAATCATAATCATTTGCATACCAAATATACCTTTCAAATTACTAATCTCATTATATGATCCCAAAATGAGAACTTCCCAATGTCAACGAAAACACAAAACATCTAAATGTCAATTTGTATTCGCAAACAAATCTGGCAGCGCAAACAGTTCGCTGCAGACTGCAACTCTCTAATGATTGTTTACCATGGAGGGCGGCTAGTTACCCGTTAATGCAATATTAATGCAATTCATTAAACGTGCAATTCAAGTGGGACAGCCCTAGCCCCTCTAGTAGGGTTGCCAACATAACGATGGGATAGTCTTGAGTGAAAATAAATTCAAAAAAGATTAAAACATGCCTTCAAATATTTGATTTTAATTTAAAACGCAAATGAGAGTCTTTATTTTTAAAATTCTTTATAGTATTTATTATTATTAACTACTTATTTTCTCTCGCGTAGTACTTTTAAAGTACTTCTTTTATATTGTGTAAACGTAAACATTCAGATTCCTAAAAAATCAGTATGAAAATAGAACCTGAGAATTGAATTCGCTTTACGTGGAATATTAGGATAAGTAAGATTACCACTGTGTGTCGAGAAAATCAGTAATATTTCTCATGTGAAGACACTTTAAATATATCCTATGTAACTGAAGTCGTCTCAAAAACATGAATTACGAATTATCATATTTCATGGTTACCATAGTCACCATTCATAGTGAGGACATGGTCACTAATTTTATTGCACATATTCAATTGTACCGTCAACAAAATGGTAATAAGATTATAGAGGGGAACTTGCCGAAATTAAATCTGTTTCAACTTATGTATAATATCAATTGTTGCCATAAATACATACACACGTATAATATCTACAGATTTTTATTACTGCAGAATATAGTATAAAATAATCTATACCGGTACTCTAGCATATCTCTAAAATAAAATACCTACATTTCGCCAAATATAATCGAGATGTATATAATCTCTTGCCTTCCATATTACTATATAGTTAAAATAATACAGTTCTAAATAAAAATCACCACAAATAAATTCACAACATTCGGACAAGTCTCTTTATAAAACATTTCATTTCGTTTCGGAAACAGTTTATTTTAGCCGAAGTGATTGTTACAGCACCGCAACGAGGCGAACAAAATTAATATCGGACAAATCGAGAGCGCCTCCGGGCCCCATTACGCGATCAAAGTAAAAATATATGAGGCGAAGGAAAAGAAACCAAACATATGCCGGGGTAAATATTTGGACTGCGAACTGAGTCCCCTTCTCCCTGTGGACCACACCCCCCGTACCCCGTATTACGTCACATTGTTCTCCCGATCGATTAGCCGACCGTCCCGTGACGTCGCACACTGTTTCATAACCGCCTTTCATTCCATAACCTATTCCCCAACGCAATTATTTTCTACACTTTCTATATCGTTACGTTTATTTCAAGCGATTTATTTCTAAACGTTTTCTACTAACTCTTTGCTAAGGATTCACGTTGCGTCTAAGTTACATAAGGTGGGCGGCGTGGGTAGCGGCGTGCAAAATTATTTGTTAAATCCGAGTAACCGTGAGAACCTCTCCTGGATATGACTCCCTGAATGAAAAAATATATTGCATTGAAAAAATACACTCCAATCGCTGGCCTCGGGGCGTATAATAGTGATTGAACTAACCTGTCAGCCCCATGTTAAGTGGTTTTGAGGGTACCGTACGACCATTGTCCGGACAACCGGTAGCGTGTTTTCTTGGTAAATGTTTGATTTGGGAATATTTACTAATCTGCTGACATACAATAAAACTGTGTGTTTGCGTTTGAAATTTTTGCAGCTTGACGGTGTATTATGATAGGTTCCGATGCTGCTCTATGAAATAATCCTTTACAGAAGGTTTAATATATTCTATAGCATATTTACTAGAATATTCTTTATACATTCTTATTTAAATTGCGCGTGATGCACGTGCAATTTTATTCTTAAGTCTATGAAGAATCGTGACATAATATCTTATACCTAATACTTCATACCCCAAATATAGAAATCACCTTGTTAAGGAAAACGAATAGTTGATTGTATAATAAATCTCGTAACAGATCTTGATAGACCACCTGTTCACACCTTATTGTACAACCGCCAAACTGACGTCACCGCCAATAAATTTACAATCTGTAAATAAACATGATTCGAATCGCACTCTCAATTTCCATCGAGACGCAAGTCGCATCCAAACGATTCAATCGCGCATATGTGCCATTGTCCGGGCTCACAATAGCGGCGCGCTTGCTGCGTGCCATTCAACCACAGCCACAAAAGTCTGTTTCGCTAAACTCCTTGTGTGCTGTAACATTGACCTATAGAGCCAACAGGTGAATCTCACAAAGCGTTTGTTTGGGTGTCTCCGCTGAATTAACGCCCTACCGCTCGTGCCGCGGCGATCTAATGTAAAATACCACATTGTCTGATGTGCTCAATACAATAGTTCAGCAAATGTATTGTCACTCATTTGTACCATGACCTTCCCTAACTTTACGAGACCTTCGTATGCACAAACAGGGTTTGTGTATAGATTACAGTCTAGATTTCATTTATTGTAATATTGCAAGTTTTAGCTACTAATTAGACAAGTCACTTTATTTACCATTTATCTTATCAGGTCCGCATTAGATCTTAATTGTTTTATTGTTAAGCTGCTATTTATATACTTCCTTATTCGTTTTATAATTTTGTTACATCTATTATTGTAACTGTAGTTTAAGTACCTACATTATTGAAACTAAATATTACTTTAAGCTGGTGTACTGTATCCTAATTTTATGAAATAAACATTCATTTACACATTCAAGTACTGATATTTGACATCCACTTGATCGATGGCGTAGTGGTTAGTGTAACCGACTGCTACGCCTGAGGTCGCAGGTTCGATTCCCGCACAAGTCAAACATTTATGTGCATGAACATGGATGTTTGACTTGATCAGGGTGTTTATATGTATAATATGTAGGTATTTACAAAAAAAAAAGTATATATGTATGTTTATCCATTGTCTAGTACCCATAGTTCAAGCTCTGCTTAGTTTGGGCTAGATGGTGTTGTGTGTATGTGGTAGAATATTTATTTATTTATATTTAACGCTGTCTGTACTTTGCTGTGCAGTATAAGTTTATGTTAAACAATACTGTCAGTAATATGTACCATTATTATAGATAGAGTATTGTTTAAATACATTATTGGTTACGCTATTTATATATAACGGGGTAGATTTTAACAGTGATGGAGAGAGAGACACATTAATGATGAGAAAAGTTAGTCTGCATAAGTTGACCATGGTTGATGTAGTACGTTATTTTAAATGAAATAGCAAATGGCTTTAAGACAATCCTTTTATTAAGCATCATCGTGAAGATTTTTTGCAAATGAGAAAGCATTTATGTTTAGATATGAATTTAGAGGCGTAGTTAGGATATCTCGGTATCTCCCTCGCACACCAACACATAAACAATGCCGCTATAATTTATTTTGGTTGAAAATAACATATTAGAAACGAGCCTGCTTAAAAAGAAAAGGTGTTCAAGCAAGTTGCTACAATTTAATTGTAAAAGCACTTTAACATCTTACCCGTGACAAATTTATACTTTGCTTAACAACTTTTGTTCTACCACTTTCATAATACATTATTTGACATTATCTTAAAAAAAATCAAATATTTAAATTGGTAGCTCTAATCACACAAGTAAGAATTAAGACTATTCGCGATCGCAAAAAAAAAACCAGTGGCGTAACCAAACAACACACGGGGAGGGTAGGCGTTGTGCTAAGGCAAGGTAAAATAAAATATATTTTTTGAAAAGTATTGAATTTTGTAAATAGTGCTAGAAAAAAAGTGGTTTAGTATGATGTAAAAAGACACGGGTATAACTTTATTAGTGTATTTTATTAAACCCTGTATGGAAATATACCAAGGATGGAAAAACTGCTTAATTTTTTTGTCGTCCCATTTACACAAATGAAGGCTTAAACTATACAAATTATTTTCAACGGCTTCTAAAATAGAGTGAATGTCATGTTATAGGCTTAATTCATTCAAATTCAATATAAACGCATTTACCGATTAAGTACTAAAATTATTCTATTAACAAATTGCAAGCGTAACCAATTTACGCCAACTAATTCGTATATATTTGGAGCACAAAGGCCTCTCGCCGATCGACATATTCCAACTATCTATTTAGAACGGAACCGTACATAACTACGGAGCATAAATTCGCCACAGACCAGCATTACCTATTAATTAATCGCTCTACGCTAATTATACGACACAAGTGCCAATATGAACGGTCAACAGCACAAAGGGTCTATCAATATACGTATATATGCTATATACGCTCACAAACCACCAACAACATAGTCGTGTTGGTTCTATTCGTGGTAACATTCTCGATTATGACGGCGCACCCGTGTCTGTGTGCACATAGGCGTTCTTGAGTGCCCATATAGGTATTGAAGACATTGATCTTGGCTCACAATGCTTTGTCCTGGTCAGTGACTGGTGAATAGCCGAGCTCAAAGGAGTTTTGCATACAAACTGTATTTCTGTCGCAAAATTACATATATGTAGTTCACTGATGGGCCAAAGCTTCTCGGAGTGAATAGCATCTTTTATGATCAACATTAGTGTAATTTTAGTGATATAACATTAATACTTTTTTGTAATAATCATGAACTTGATGTTCTTATCCGGTAGAAAAATCTTATGTGTAATAGGTAATCTTTTCAAATTAGACTAACGCCTGACCCGAAGATTTAATAGTGGTATTTTACACCTACATTTTGCCATATGGTAGGGCCACGTACCAAGGAACGAGCCTGTTAACGTCTATATCTGGCACAATTACTTCTGTTATTTCATATAGAAAACGTCATTTCAATACGCAGGGTCTTTAAAAACGGAACCTAATGATTCGCCGCAAACATAAACTTGTGCGGCGGGACCAAAAAATTAGTCCGCAATTAAGGCAAATGATTATATAGGAGACTTGTCTTGAGATTAAGATGGGTGCACTTATTTGAAAAATATATCGCTGAAACCACTGCTCTGCGAAGCAATTTAAAGGCCGATTAAAACGAGGAATTTTTTGGAGCTAATTCTTAGACCATCTAAAAAAAATATAGACAGCATAAGCATGCTGTCAAATTTCATACGGTAATCAAATAGTAGTATAAATGTGGGCATGATATCCTTCGGGGATAGACATTAGACTATGTACCTGTTTTATTATAATAATATAAGTTTTCTATAAAAATAAAGAGAAAAGCGAGACTCAAATCTGTTATGTTCCAGTATTCGCTCGCGTGAACCCGCGCTCGCGACTCGCAACGAAAAATAAACGCATCCAGCTAAACGAGTAATGCGCTCTTATTATCATAATAATATGCACAAAACAGATACGAACGAAAAAAGTTTTTCGTGGAACCAGCATTTTCCCTGTTCAACTCTGTTTTCGTTTATGTTACCTGCTTTTAAAATGTATTTCAACTGATGAAAATGTTTATTAGATATACATTCAAGAACAAACGTTGTAAGTTCTTGAGTTTACAAGAATTTCATACTAATTTGTCGTTGGCTCACGGTAATCGCCTATCTATATGTGTATCAAAGACTACTAGGATTCTAAGTCTATGGTACTAAAAATAGAAATTGCCTATAGATTATGTAAAAGGGCTATCGCTTGTAAGTAAAACTATAAATAGATAGATTATTTAGAAGCCGCCGGATTTATTATACATTTCTCTCGCACTAATTGGTGGTGGTATAAATGAGCGAGTATTTATGAGCCATGATACATTCAGGATAGTACCTCTTACCAGCGTAAAAGTAGAAACACTGTTACTTAATTTTGACCGGTAGGTATATGTATGCAAATTGCAGACAAAAATATCCAAATCCTAATTGTTATAAAAGCAAATATGAGTTTGTTTATTTGTTATGCTTTTACGCCTTAACTACTCGACCAATCATGATGAGATTTCGCATACACGTTGTCAGGGGTACAGAAAAGGACATAGGGTAACTTTTATACAGGCCAAAGTATTGGTCCCGAGTTAATGTAATGTAATTTAGTCACATAATCTACGTTAACACGAGCGAAGTTACAGGCAAAAGCAAGTATATGATACATATATTGAAAATGAGTCGAATATCGACCCTGCTGTAAATAGTAGGTACGTTGTTTATACTATAACAAAATTGATTTCCAATTATTGTCACCTTGGCACTACATGGCTATCAAAAATACAAACGTGACGATCATGGGCAAGTAACTCAAATATGTACAAAGCAAAAAGAAAAGATGTCAACTTCAAAAGATACTCAAAAAATAACGGCATTCCGTTATGGTATGTAGTCACAATTCTATTATGTAGAAAGAACAGGTAATGAATCTTTAAACTTGTTCTAAGCACATAGCAATGCTAATGGAAATTTTTGCACTGCTATCCTGATGGCAATGAACTTAAAGGCACATGCAATCAAATCATAGCGTAAAATAAGCGACAATACGCGTCGTGACAGGCCATCACTCCGGCACATACGATCAAAGCATTCAAACGGATTAAGAATAATTAGCTAATTTGTCATTTTAATGTCACATGCCATCACGTACCGGCAACGACGAAAAGAAATAAATTTTTAAAAAAATATTTAATCCAAGCCGAGCGTATCGTAAAAACTACAAGTCGGCATAACTCATGCGTCTTTGCCTTTTGTGCGGTTGGAAAAATAAAAAGGGTATTTAAAAAAAGAACATTAGTTAGTGCGACGGATCAGTCATCCGCGCGTCTCGGCGCGCAACACGTCTCTTCGCTTTTTCACGCACACTTTGCCAGTTATTTAAGTCCTCACACGTGTAATGACATTTTGATTTTGACCTCTGATACGCTAGGGTAGCGATTTTCGATGCCTATCGACGTACAGCTTACCGGTTGTTTTGAATAACAAGACACGGTGTTTACATAATCTCTGTGGTTACGTAAATGTGACCTGACTTGAGGCAAGACGCAGAATGGAGTTTAAATACCTTTACAACATAACGTAGTCCTTCAGTAGTAAATACAACCCACGTAATACAATGTTAATGAATAAATTTGTTTTGCATAGATTACTTAGCTAAAACAGTGCAAAACTACTTAGCTAAGTTAAAGTCTTTAATCATACTACGTAGGAGTAGAGGTCGACTCTAGAGACATGCATCAGCTGCGACATTTATAATTAAACTCGAGCAATGAAAGAAATACACCAAGATGGAAAATAGCAAACACCTGATCGGAGCCGTTACCATATCCTATAACCGATTACATCAGTAGAGTTATCACTCGCAATAGGTTTCTCCTAACTATCTATTCGGTTAACACTACAATGATTATCTTTACGCTAAAGTCTACTTTTCATTACCTACGATGAAAAATGTCTACGCTACTATCAATAAATTGCAATGAATACAGGTAAAGCCTATTTAGCTGCTAAAAGGGGTGTAGTTCAGCTATTTCGACATTTTAGGTAAGTAAATACGCTTAAAGGTAAATATTATCATACAATAGTACCTTATGCACCTTGCATGTAAGACTGTAAGTAAATCTGAAGGTATTTTGTATCTACTTTTAAATACGAGCGCTTCTCTTTGAATATGTATGTTAAATACGTGCTTGTAGCTGCTTACTGCGATTGACACCGACACGCTTGTTACCTTTTACGTCTCATTCTATCTCGTAGGTATATTTATGAATGCATTCTGTACATTTTATATATTAGGTATTGGTATCACAGCGTATTGCAAATCTGTATCTCGCATCATATCTGCAAATTACATCGGAAAATGAGGTATACCTATCTGAAATCTAAAGTTTAAAACTATGAACAAAGCAACCACCCACGACAGTGGAGCGTCCGGTTCGTCATGCAATGATTAATACTGACTTGGCTCATTAGCTGAAGGGCTTAGCAACGCCGTCCCGAGGCACTTAATCACTCGAACAAAGCACTACCTACTCGCGAGCAGCCGAAAGCATCATTCTTCGTCAGGAATGTGTGAGCGGGGTGCGTGACACGAGCGAGGAGATGGCGGACAATGATCAATCCTAGTATTTAACAACACTTGTGTCTTTTTCCAACTAGTTTGGATTGAGAGTAAAATATGATTTCTAGGTGCCGGAAAAACAAATTTTGCTTACGTTCGGGTCATAAGTTGTTATTAGATCTTTTAAAGTAATATTTACAGTAGTAGCAAAGAGTTTGGACATGAACTCGGTAAACGGTAAACGCAGGCTTGTTAAGGCTTGCGACATGAGACCTTAAAACAATCCTAGTGACATGTGAAATCCGACCCACTTACAGCTTCAAGGAGTCTAAAGGAGAAAATATATAAATGTCAGCAATTCATGAAAATTAAATAAATGCATAAATATTGACGAAAACATCTTGGTTCTCTATTTCATAACCGAAATACAACTAGCGAAAGTTTGGTATTTCCTAGTCCATCAGATTAGGCAGAGAAAATAGTACCTCCAAATTCAACTGTCATGCAGGCTATAACCTAGTGTGAGTCAAACTACCTAGGCAGAGTACTTTATTTACCATATGTTCCAAACCTCTTAATATATATAAATGATTTAATCACATTGCGTGTTTTCTGCAAATAACATTTTAATATACGTCTACTCCATTGGGTAGTATGAATTGGTACAATGTTTTTATAAACCAGGGTACCGATTCCACTTATACACACATATAAAAACATTTAAAAAAAAGTAAATATGTAATCGTACCTTCTTCTGCCTGTGCTTTCTTTAAATCTTCTTTGTGTATATGTAGGACTTTTCTATCCATGTACCAAATATACCAAGTTTCATCCCAATCTGTTCACCTGTTAATGCGTGATTAAGTAACAAACATCCAAACAATATTTTTATTTTTCATTTATATATATCAGAATTAGTACGGTTTCAAATGAATATACAGGGTATTCCAGAAGTCGACGTCAAGCCGGAATCACGTAACAGGCTAAGTTATAATAGCTATCATAAAAATAAAAAAACAAACTAAGTTACGTATTTTAAAAATTAAGGGCATGTTTAAAAAAATAGCAGCAAACTACAACCTGTGACGGTAATGCTTCTTTAAGCTCTCGATTCTGTGCGATAATTCGAGATTAATTTAAAAAAAAATTAAATGCCTAGTTTTAAAATACGAGTCTTATAAATTTTTCTGATTGCTATTATAACTTAGACTGTTACCTAATTCCGGTTTGACGTCGATTTCTGGGACATCCTGTATATAAGCTATATTGACGATGATCCATCACATCTCATGGCATCGCTATCATTTTGTAACTTGGCCCGTATCATTAGAACGCGCAAGACGACGAAGCGCACGTAAGTATGTGCTTCGGAATCTTGCGTCCCTGCACGCGTACTTGCATACTTTCTTTACTTATCTCTATAATTAGTGACTAAGGAATTACAGCTCACTGCTGTTGAACATCTCACGAATCCCTTTGGCAGACTCAATAAAAAAGGACATAACATTCATGATATTGTTTAGTAAAAAAGTCCCCTTAAATTCAACAATTAAACAATATAACCTACCCAATTTAAGAAAATGCTTGTATTACTGCACCATATTAAGCATGACAGTAACAATGGACTGTTCTAATAATACAATAACTGCATACGAAAAACGAATGTAGCGGTAACAAATTATATTCTATATGTTTTAAAAATATAAATAGTCTGAAAAACTGTAACAATAAAGAAAAAGTTGTTCGTATGGTGGCGTTTATTGTTTTAACAAAATGATAACTAAAATTATTGCGATGTAAAATGTTGTGAAACAATCCAATATTTTTCGCTGATTACTCCTGTAAAGCTGTCTGACCAATAAACTACTGTTATAAATTATTTATTATATTTACAGTAAAACCAAAATATAGCAAACCACAAGCGAGCATTTGCGAGTTAATCTTCAAAAGGATTACTCGCTAGAACACTCGCAATCCAGCCTACATCCAACCAGCCCAAAATCAACCTGTAAAATCGAACCGCCGTTGCACCATCATAAATCTAGGTGTGGGATATACAAGCGGGCCGACCGTGAATCGTACATCCTACCTATCGGCTTGTTTAATTACCATAATTAATTAGATCCCGTGGCGTAGACGTGAGTAGAATAGACGATTGATGCTGGTAACATATCGCCGCCATTAGCGCGAAGAGGTGACGAGTATCGTACGAACGATCGTACGTATATTTTTAAAAGCCGTCATTAGGAAGTAGGTTTTTTGTGTCCATCGCGTTGATATCATTCTCCGCAATCAATCATCCTAACGCGCATGTAAGCCACACCGAATACTTCGTTTTTTATTTTTCCTAGACCGTTACTAATTATAATGTGTTTGATGTTGAAACCGCTTGAGATAGGTTCTAGGTGATTTGTTTGTGTCATCGCCGATCGTGATCTTGATAAAAGAGTTATTAATAGACAGAACGTATATCTGTCATTGAAATAATGCTTCAGATTATGCAAGTCAGTGTACGTTAGTTCACTTGTGCGTTTGTAGTCGCCGGTGGTCCTTATTTACGCACGAATAATTGAAGCTAGTTTTGAGCCTACCGCAACAAATAGATGATAAAGAAACGTAACGCATTTGGTATCTGCACTATTACGTTTGAACTGGAATAGCTTGACTAAGAGTTTCCTATCGGAGGATTATATTCTAAAACAAAAACTTTCTAGAGAATTATTAATGCATCAATTCCCTTTAATAACACTGATGCTAACTAGTACGTGAGGTATCTTTATTGGAAACTTCAACATTTTACATTGAATGTATTAAACGTTCGAAGAATGAGCAGTTACAGGCTAACTGCTACGGTCTATAAAACCATTAATTCCGGTAGTCAGTTTTCTGACAGAATTGTTGGCACTCTTCGTAGTCACACTACTGTAGACTAAATTTGGCATTCCTAAACCGGTGTGATGTAATGTTTCGTTAGTATTTCATAGCTCTTGATGATATTGACGTATCTTACAATCATACATTTCCTAACAACGCCTAGTAACTGGAGAAACATACATATGTATGTATGCAAAACTGGAGCCTTATGGCAATCGTGCATGATGATAAGGCGCCAAGTCACATATTCAAACATACAAGATAGCTATACAAAGTCGTATCTATCAGGCAAACACAATGTTGCATATTTTGACTGCGATTGATATGAACTATAAACTCTGATGTCCAGACCTGAAATAGTCAAATAACACTTAATATGGAAAATAATAAACAAAATGAAAGTTTATCTTTCTATCTTAATATTTTTAGTATAAATAATTAAAAACATTTCAACATCGGCTGCAATTTAGGATAATTAATTTTTAAAATACATAGTTTCATTCAAATGCTAAAGCTTAATGAGTCATAGACATCATTAATTATTTTTATGTAATTAATTATAAAGTAATTAATTATAATTCGGTTGTGTAGTAGTACTTGGGGGTCATCAGCTCCGTGGTACAATCAATAGGCAATTAAGAACCGCAGGCGAGTGTGCTTGAGAGAGCGCGTGCCGGTATACGCCCCGCCGACCCACGCACATTTGCCACCATTACTTTTTTTGGCACTTAATATTAGTATATAATTTAAACTGAGATTTGAGAATAAAAAAGTTTAGTTAAGTTTACTTTCAAAATCATATTTGGAACGCAATTCGATTTTGTTTCCATTTTTATGTAGGCATATGCACTATTTACTAAAACGAACCAATACACAATAAAAATATACTAACTATAATATTATAAATGCGATTGTGATTTTGTTTGTTTGTAACGCTTTCACACATACACTTTTTAGGGAAACAGATAAGGACCAAGGTACCTTTCATCCAGAACATATACTGTTACTAATCTAACCTGACCTACATTTACGCGAGCGAAGTCGCAGGCAAAATATAGTTTTATTTACTATATTTATTATATATTATTTCAAAATATAGTTAATATACATTACATCCATCTTAATAATACTCGTCGGTGGTGAAGTGAAAATGAATTCGATTCATTATTGCTTCCAGGTCGGACAAAGTGTTATTGTGATTTTTGTAAAGAAATGCACGGCAGGGAGCTCGTTTCCATTAGGTTGCACCTAAAACCATAGCGATATGTGGATGTAATATTCGTCTGCCTATCTTTACCTACCTACCTCTACTCTCTATATATGCAAACGATATATATATTATAAATCTTTAAAATAAAAACAGAAAACCTTAACCAACAGATGCCTAACAGCAAACAGATTATCAATCAAAATAATAACCAAACAATGCCATTGAATATTTTAAAAAGCATTTTAGCAAACAGACAGGTCTGCTAATGAAAATGAAAACTTAAAGAGTAATAGAAAAGAAAGGTTCGAAGAAAATGATTAATTGTTCAGCGGAAATTACCGGGTTCAGGCCAGTCACGCTCAAGGCACGGCATGACACCGCTACCAACGAAATAGTGTTTACTTACCGCCCTTACCGGCTACAAGAGCTCAAGTATACACATATCTTGTTCCGCACTAGCGGCGATGTCCGGTAGACCAGTAGGTCTATCTATGATATTCCTTACTGGCTAAATAAGAATTGTTACAATTTGTATGGATGTCTAATTTTATTTCTAGTATGGATAGCCAATGATAGATCGCTTATTGGGAACCATCGTAGAACTATAAACCTAGAACGAGCGTTGATAGTTTACTAAATACTATATAAGTGTCAATTTCTTTTCATTAGTTTCTTCAGTTCATGGCTGACGTAAGATTCGTATCGCGACTGAGAACTTCTTTAAAACCAAACCCGATAGAATTCCTTGTCACGAAAATTAAAGTCGGCGTTCGACCAATCAATCAATGATATACCTACTAAAATAAAATATAAAGTATTTCTATATCGCGTTAAATCATAGACTTAGAATATTTTCGCTACGCTCAAAGACCAAAGAAGTGTTAGAGCGAGAAGTCCAGATTAAGTATAAATTACTGGGGTGGAAAAGAGATAGCCAAATAAATATTCGTATGACATAATTTTTGCGAGCAAGCGCCCATTGCATAGAGGTCAATTGTAAGGCGGAATACATTTTTCGCATTAAATTGAGAAAAATCTTGATTAGCTCTTTTTAGAGCTCGTTTGTTTAAGATTTTTTATTAGAGAAAGGCAATAAAATAATTATACAATTAGTAATGTCTTTTACTTTTCTCCTTGTACATTTACAGTATTGCATGTCTTTCTTGTATATGTAATGACATATATTAAAATTTACATTTAAAAGTGATGTGCCATTATATTTAAATTATACATTAAATGTTTTAATTTAGGCATTATATATTATATTTTATTTCTTAATAAGCCAATCTAATACCATTGCCGTTAATATTTGATATTAACGGCAATGGCAATTTAGTACATTAATACAATATCATGTTATGATTAATAACATTTATTTATTACTTTGAAGCCCTAAAGATGAGTATTTAATCGAAATTCATGCAAGCGAAGCCGTCAGGCACCCTAGTTTATCGACGTAATGATTAAAATGAGCCATTACAACACTATTGCACTCACACATCTGCATTTATTTTTTTATTACACATTTCATAATTATGACATTGTTTGTCTTGTACATTCTAAGTCTATGTGTTAAATAATGTTACGCTTACGAAATATTATTAAGTGTAAAATATAAACTGGAATTTATTTCGACTTCTGTAGGCTATCGAGTCTTAGAATACCAGTTAAGGTAAAGTTAGCATTGTGACGTCACATAATGCACATAATGCAAGTCATCGGTAGAAAGTCTGAATCTTTTAATTCGTTTAACTTTTTAATCTTTATGAAAGAGTAAGATTCTGAATCTTACAAATCACCTTCCATTTATAAATTGTTATTCGTCAACAAGCCAATTCCGATGGGGCGCTTTAGCACAGTGAATGTTCGGGCCCTTATTATAGGTAATTCGGGTCATGGTTAGAAACTACGTATGCATATAAGTTTAGTACTTTTATTGTACCTAGGCTGTGTCAGCTTGCATTAGGCAATATGCCTTATGTAAATGACGAAAGACTGAAAAATATTGGTTACAAATATCCTTTTTTTAGAACCCTACAATTTTATAGATTAAATTTTTATTTTTGTGGCTGTTTATATATAGTTTAAGTCCATGACGTTTACAGCAAGGACAATTAATAATGTAAGTATGTTTGAAAGATATCTGAAATATTTATTCTCGTGCTATATCATAGCATACACAACTTATTTTTGGATTTAAGAAGATGCAGGTCTGTCTCGTTTTGCTTGCATTTGTGGATAGTCCTAAGGTTCTAGATTAAATTCTTTGAACAGGCGAAGTGTTACCGAGTATCTCTTATAAGATTTGTCAGCACGAAATATAGCACAAATTTCGTGAGCCTTTAGGGGCAAGCCCTTTACACACGCGCCAGCTTTATTCTAACAAAGTTGAAATACGAGGTGTATTACATATTTCGTCAACTTTCTTACTTACTCCTTCGGGGATGTACACAGACATAATTCTATACCATAGACAACATACACATAAAGGGATATTAGGAAACAAATTTTACACTTCTATAAAATAATACTCTGGCGTAAATATATGAACCAAATATAAGAATGTGATATGCATTAAGGCAGAGCATAAAATAAAATACCATAACGCCAACAAAATCTTGGCGGCGTAGCCTCACATTTCCACTTTGTTTTTCCCAAGTGGGGACAAATGAGTGCCTCAGTTTCCCCTCATAACTCCTCGAATTCACCGTCGATTAACCGTGGAATGTATTTATTTAGGCTCCCTCACTTCCGCACGAGACCTTAATGTGTCCAGTGAAAAATGACTTCGACTTAGATATGCACAATATGCACATATGTGATTGGGTCCAGCTAGTTTCTTGCATTACGACTAGGGATGAAAGGAATAAAATTTAAGTGCTTTTTAATGCTGATTTTGGTCGTTTCTGTAGTGGTCTTTTTTCGTTGACTCGTTGTCTTATTGCCTAAACTTAAGTGTATACATAACTGTCCATGTCAGCAATTTTAAGTCTTTTAGAATTGTGCCTGTTAGAGGGCAATAGCCCATTATTACGTTTAGCCTAAACAAAGCCAATGGCATGTGGGTGGGATACCTCAATATAACACTCAAAGACATAGAGAGGTATGATGTAATGTTATATAATTCCCCGACACATACCAAAGATGGACTATTTTGATGACGTCATCGACTGCTATTCTGGAAAAGGTTTCATCTCGAACTCAAATTTCGCTTTGAATATATATGGTATTAATAATGTTATCACTGCAAGTGAATTTGATAGTGAAAGAACGAAACTTTAGTAGGTCACAGTTTTCATTTGCCTGCTAATATGAATGTGAAAATTTGTGAAGACGTTTCGATGTTTGTTACTCCATCACGTGTAAATCATTGAAGGGATTGACAAGGAACTTGGCACATCGGAGGATTATACAAATCTACAACAGCTTAAAGTATACAGATTGCTCTTACCTAAAATAAAAACCAGATTCGCTAGACGCATTAGCCCGTTTAAATACATATTTAAACGATGATTATGATACTATTATGATACTAAAATAAGTGCATTGGTCTCGACACAAATCGATATGTGTCGAGACCAATGCACTTATTTTAGTATCATAAACTTCGCATGTTATAATAATTATAAGTTTGTTGTAGGTATTGTTTAATTATAAGCCAAGGTTATACTATATATGATGCCGTCCGAGCTAACAATGTATGTAAGAAGAATTTAGGCGCGTCAGGTACCCACAGGCTTGCCTAGTGTGGGGCCACAGGATATGACTTTTAACATTGTAAATAATTTTTGGCAATAAACAAATTTTTATTTTTAGTTATTTTACATAAATAGATCTATCCCATATTTATACATAAGATATTTCTTAGTCCCGTATTCTCAGAAGACTAGCTAAGAAGGTAGTACATCTTTAATAGTTAAATTACGTCATTAAAAGCTTTTCTTATTATATCACAAGCTGTGTGGCGTAGTAGTGTAAGTGGTTGCCTTCTCGCTATCACTGCGCCAAGTGTTGCAGGTTTGATTCAGACACAGGACAAAATTTGTGTGATGCACAATTATTTGTTTTGAGAAAGGGTGTTCTTTGTGTTCCATGTATGAATGTTTGTAAAATCTCCTGTGACGCAGGAGTTACTCCAAATGTTGGAGTACCTACCATTATCTTATCTTATCTTGTGTGGGGGGCCAGTCAGTACAGACCGGTGACACTTCGACCCAGGGGGATCTTTTGTGTCGACTTCCCCAATAACGACTGCCATAGATGTTCATGGCAGCCGGCACCGACGTCTTGACGTGCTCTCCGAGGCACGGAGCAGGCGATAATTGTCATCAATACATAATTTCGAAAGGTCATATAACTTTCGAAAGTCAGAGATGCGCGACGTGGGTTCGAACCTGAGACCCTCTGTATTGCAGTCTGTTGGTCTCCCCACTGAGCTATCGCTGCTCGTACCTACCATTAAAAAAGAAAATGAATAGAACTGAAATACAAATAAATACCTTCTTACTATTTTTGACACTTAATTCACCGTCTGTATGTATATTGTAGGTCTGACATAAAATAAAAAGTCAGTCATAAAATCCGAGTCTAGCTAAGATATCTTTTGAGTAACGCGGATGAGCATCATACGCAGTGCGTTACGCGTGTACAAGGGCGGTGCCACAGGGCGTTCCGGAAGCGTATTACTCGCCAGTAGTGGCCGGAAATCGGCAATATATTCCGATCGCCGACGGTCGACGTACCGCGTAAATAACCGACGTGATAAGACGCCCTGTTTATGCCAACCGGTGCCGCTAGCTTGATTTGTGTATTCAAAATATGTGGCTGTTTTTGGCTGTATGGTTTATGCACTGCTGTGTGTCTCAGAGTAAGAAGTGTGGGTATGTATGAGAGAATATTGTTCCTAGTCTCCTACTAATGTGATATGAGCAAACAGAACATCCTACTAGATGATACAGTTTCTGAATGTTCGAATTAACATTGCATCGTCTTATGTAAGCTACAAAAATCTTATGTAAGCTATTAGGAAAATTCTTGTAAACAAAATCAAATAGGATCCGGTTTAATTCACTAGACAGATGGCCACTAACGGAGGCCAGTGTCCATTAAAATGTTAAATAGTGGAACAGGTTTGTGTGAAATTTGTCACACAGATAGATCATGTTCTTAATTAATACATAAGATACTTTTTAAGCAAAGCTGTGAGCAGGAGCTCATGATATTAAGATACATCACATATGGCAAAGAAATTTAGTAAGCAATCAAATCTCATGTACAAAAACAGTACTTTCTTGATGGTACTTATTTATATGATCCACTAACAGATATTCCGAGTCTAGTTGCTTATGATTTTTTTTGGTTATTCATACAGCGTGTAACAGGAAAGTTTGGTCACACTTAAGCATCACATAATATAAACTTATACAATTGAAAACTGTGAGAAATAAATCCGTATACATTAATGTCACTTAGATGTGGCATTTTCTATTTATTGACGTATCAATAGTACGTCCTAGTCGATACTTAAACAATATCAACAGTTGATTCGGTGACCTCTGTGAGCCCGAAATTATAAGGCAACATTTTGATAGTTATATGGTACCGCATTTGATCACGGCACAACCTGCAGTACCTATATATAAAAAAAGGAAGCCCTTCCAATTTGAACGCCGTGCAATACGTTATCATGCAATAAAAGTTTCCGTGCAGATCGGACAATGTTTATACATCGGAACGTGTAGGATATCATTAGCTGGGGCCGCGATGGACCACGACATTTATTTTACGGCATCCGGCTATAAAAGTGATCCACTGCTTGCATTCTGCAGCGTTGCTCGCTACGTATGAGGAAATAACTGGATACTGGAACGTGCAAAGATTTTTCTATTAGTGAGGAAGATAAAAATATCATACAGTCCGCCTAAGGCTAACGCTTACCTACGAATCTCTTGCAAGGCCACCCACCGTCAGAAATGATATATTTTTAAATTAAAATCAGTTATAACTGCAGTCCTTTTGTATTACAGTCCTCTATACTATTTAGACGATGTTAGGTGAAAATCTACAAGAATGCTACAAAAATAAGACATATAAAATAAAAATATATTCTGTTTTTAAGTTGTTCGTGTACGTACATATGTACGTACACGAAATGTATGGCAAATTTTAAAAGCATCATCGATCATGAATATAACTAGTTAACAAAATACATTCATAAAAATAATATAAGAAACTTCATACTTCTCATAAACACCAACTTGTTCCCTTAGTATTAGATAAAATAGTGCTGAAATGTTTTTGTTACTTTAGTATGCACACAATGCTAAAAAGTCAAATAAAATCAAATTGATGAAATCCATAACAAGACAATACTAACCTTGCTTCCTTTCCAATATAAGGAATTTTAAAATCGGTTTGGTTGTTTTAGAGAGTATGTCTATATACCCACAAATAATCCCTATACATTGTCCTAGGATAGAATCATAAGATATACATAGCTATTATCTAATTAATGCTAAGTACAACCCAGGGTACTTCATAATAATAAATAACACTACAGGAAAAAGCATAATCAGAACACAATAAATTGCCATCATTATCCAACATAGCATCATATATTGCAGTAGAACTATCTACCACATCTAGTAGTAGTACATCTACGTCCACTGCCCATGGTCCACATCCCCTCGGAAGTGATAAAGCTTTTTGGCTAAAAAAGCATTCGGGCGGCGATGGCGCGGAAGCAAAGTGGAGCTAACTATGGCCAGATAATCTTGAGCTCGCTTTACCGAGACCACGGTGCCTCCGAGTGGAACGATAAGTCTTTATAGGATATGATTGGAACAAACTCTGTTTTAAAATATCCTTTCGTTTAGTATACATAGGTACATATATATTGTAATAGCGGTATTGACCGCTATACACAAGATTTTGAATTACTAGACGATGATTTGCTCGAGACAAGATTGTTTATAGCCAAAATCAGTTCTAGTTTAGGTGGCATATGGGACATACCAATTTCCTCGTGGCACCAGTGAGTGATGAGCTAGGTAAATCATGAGGAATTACTCTTTTCTTTCAAGAAATTCTCTATAGTACCCAGTAGACGGCTTTAGTCTCGCCTTCCATCATGTGGGATCTACATATATCTGTTCATAGTTAGCGAAATAGGGGTTTTATACACCTCTTCACTACATATTGCAACTATACATATAATAACAATTAAAACTATATATATATATATGTATATATATATATCCTGTGGCATAAGCTTGCAGGCTATTATCAAAGAGGATTAGATTCTTGGGTCAGGGAAAGTGTGATTAGATTTCCCGTTTGGTTATTTTCAGTAGCGGCATAGTGTTTGGAAATGTGTCCGTACAAGTCAAGTACAATTAGAGTCGAATTCCACTAGTAATAAAAAGTCCACCACGAATACACTGTTCTTATTTCTCATAGCACCTTTAATAATAATAAAATACTTTATTTCTTTATCAACAGGTTAAAACACAAACGTTGTAGAGGCCTTCTTTTAAGTATATGAATACTTGTGAGAGAAGACCCCACTCTTCCATATCTTTAAAATTTAGACATATCCTGTGACTAAAGTAAAAATAACAATATTAATGTTTTAATAACAATATGAGAAAATTGTATTTAAAAAGGGAAACCATAAAGAAACATAATAAAAACAGAATATTAAAAAGAGATAATATAAAAGTATGTAAGTGTGTGTGTGTCTGTGTGTGTATATCTGTGTGTGTGTGTGTGTGTGTGTGTGTGTGTGTGTGTGTGTGTGTGTGTGTGTGTGTATGTGTGCGTGTGTGTGCGTGCGTGTGTGTGTGGGTGTGTGTGTAGCTGTTGTGTGGATGTGGTCTGTGTGTGAATGTAATCTTACTCATAAACTACTACCTATTTTAAAGGTTGAAGAAGTGCTTCCGTTTCTGTGTAGGTGAGTTCCTTTAACCACAAAGTAAAGATATTTTTGCATTCATAATATGGTTTTCTGTAAATAGCATAAATTTTATTGACTGCGTTATAAAGAAAGGAAGCCTGTGTGACAAATTGGTATCTAGCAAATGAAGTTCTCACTCTATTTATCATCACAGTAGCATATCTTCTATTTGTTAATACATTTATCAGAAACCTTTGAAATGAAGCTGTGGAAATTTAGTTCCAAGAATGTACCGCGACTAAGCCAGGCGTTTTCATTTTCTGGTCAGGCTTGGCAATGTTATGTTATTAAAGCTAATACTGCAATATGTTGCAACAATGTGTTTTTATTATAAGGCCAACTTTATATGATGTAATGGCTAAACAATGTATGACGTATAGCAATGTCCTTTACGTATAGCATTTAGCAGAAAAAGCCGTATGCAGAATCTAGGCTTTAATAAAACGTTTACTGCTAATGGGAAACATTCGAAATAAGCATCAGTGAATGATCGTTTTTAGAGAACTAAAGGCAGCGACCTAAATCACACTCGCAGACATTAATGCCAACTGCCTCAATCGAATTACTATTCGGCAGTTCATGATTTCGATATCACAACCGAATGTAGAATCGTAATAACTCGATACATCATCAATATAGTTGAAAAATCGATTATCTTTCTACAGAATAAATGATCTGTATTCTCTGCAGTGTCCACTCAGCGACGCGTTTTTAGAGCTGGTTATAAAAAATAATTAAGAAAACTAGACAAATTGTAGTGTTCATCCTACTTAATTAATCAGTCAGCCATACAAAGGGTGAATATATATGTGGCAAATAGACTCTCTGAACTGTTGACAGACATACATATTAAAAGCAGAAATTAATTTGTCAATAGTCATATTATCAAGTCCGAAGACAATCCAGGAGATTGTGCATCGGGCGGTATCAATTCAAGTAAAATTGTTGTTTACAGCTCTTTCGAGTCCTAACACTTTGTATGTAGATGACTGTTTGTCATAATATTATGTTTATATACTATACTATGCCATAGTCCAGTCCATAACCATCTATGCGTCCATTAGTAGTTGCATTTAAGAAGGCTTTTATAATATCAAAAAAGGATATACTTATGTAGTAAAGTTCAAAATACTCCATCCTTTTTATGACGACTAATGGTGGTTCCTAATAACTGATCTATCTGTTTCATGTTCTGATCAGTCACTAATTTGACTCGCAGTATATATATGATATAATTTGTTGGGACCTTACATCAAACTCTCTCTAGTACAATAGATACGAGTTAGTTATTGTGAACCTCTTTAAGTGTTTATCTTATCGGAAAAATACGTTTAAATATTTGTTTGACCTAAAAGCCGTACTAAATACTTCCAAGCAAAGATTTCGAGAAATAATGCAATGGTTCAGCTAAACTAGTATAACGGCACGTACAATATGTAAAAATAAAAATAATGCTAGGTAATTAGAATTGAATAAAACTACTCATTGGGGCTATTTATTTTAAACATGGTGCAAACGTAGCATTGTCGAAGTTATACTTTTACAACTACCTACACGTCTAGAATATTTATAGATAAATCTATTTACTACTGCTACTAGTATTTATATTCTACAGAGATATAATAACACTACGCTTAACCAATGTTACGCAAAAGGATCTACTAAATTGGTAAAAAATATTACGCATGTTTTATTTCTGTCAAATGAAGATAGGTACATAATTGCTTTACTAAATATTGACTTATACCACAAAATATAACAAAAATGTATGGTCAAATATACAAATTGTTTGATTTTTAACGCAGGCAGACCATTTAGAGTTCTAATTGCTATTTGAGTTTTATTAATAATTTCAATGTTGTTAACCCTGAGATATATAATTAATTAGAAATAACAGTGAAATTATTACCCATATGAAACCTGAACTGAAAATATAGCTATTATAATAAAAAGAAATGATTAAGAAAATATAATGTTGATTTAACCAAAAATCAGCTAACCCATGCATTAAATTTTATAAAACGTATTAAGTGTAATGTAATGACTAACATGCACTTACATATACTTATGACGATAACTTTCTGTTCCACGTTATACCATTATTTACTGTTACTAACTACGTCATATTTTATGAGTAGGTATCAGAAAAAAATTACAACCCGCAAACTTGAAACAATTTAAAATGCTACTCTATCTAAAGCACTTCGTTCCCAAGCACTCATAGGTATATTAAAAGCAATCAACAAATTAGGCAGCGCACCGAAAAGTGCGTTGACAAATGAGCATTGTCGAGTAAAAAGGAAATGAATCTGATCCACAGGAAATAGGACATTGATTCAATTGTCGAGCTCATTGTTCGCACTCGACCGTCACGATCACTTTTAACTATCGTTGTGGATATCCGAACGTTCCTACGTATTTTAAATAAAGAATGTTTAATAATATTTTAAATTATAGATGTGGCATATAAACTGCTTGCTTAAATGCCGCGATAAATATGCTGTACCTACAATCTGTTTTGAAAGTAAAATAATGGCGAATTTATTTATACTTAGTAATAATTACGATATTTGCAGTTCATTTTACTATATCGTGTCATTAGTTAATAATATTATGTTATTTAATAGAAGAAAGAAAGGAATAGGAATTTAATTTAAGCAAAAACAACATTAACAAGTTGTGTAATACGTATGGGGCCTAGTTCAGCTAAGGAAACCTGATGCAGGTTTTCAACTAGATCCTTTTGATTATACGAAAGAACAATTTTAGTACGTAGTATTTTTATTATCAGTCAATACCAAAAGTGAAAAGTGTTCCGGAATATTTTATATTATATATATATATATATATACATATATATTATTCCGGAACATTTTTAAGGTATACTTTAAAATACACACAGCTGTAATCTGCAATCATCTTAATAAGCCAAATAAAAAGAACTACATGCTTTAAGTGTGGTACTTAATTAATTAGGTATAAGGTACTTATTGACTACTTAAGATCTCTGAATTTTACTTACAATATGAATTCCTTTATTCCGATGATACCAGCTTCTGAAAATAAAGAAAAGTAATTTTAGTAAATACATTTTACGAAGTCCTAACATTAAATCTAATGCCAACCTAATGTCAAATAGATCACGAGAAAAAGTAAACATTAAAATCGTATCCTGACTTTCCCTAAGCAAAAGATTCACAAATAATAATAATAATAATAATAGTAGATGTTGAAGTGCCGTACTACAGGTATGTAGCTGAATCAGTTCTCGAAAATGGTCATGTCACGTTGTACTGGGATCGAACTATCATCACAGACAGGACTGTTGTGGCCAACAAACCTGACATTGTGGTGATAGATCGATCAGAGCGCCGCGCATTGATTATCGATGTCACCATTCCGCATGACGGCAATCTCGCAAAAGCTGAAAAAGATAAACAAATTAAATATCTCGATTTGGCTCGCGAGGTTGTCGACATGTGGGATGTTGATTCGGCAATCATTGTCCCGATAGTCTTATCTGTCAATGATCTAATAGCCAAGAGCCTCGATCACCATCTAAAGAGGCTCGCGTTGGGTGCTTGGATCAAGGGTTTGATGCACAAGGCAGTGCTTTTAGATACAGCACGCATTGTGAGGAGGTTCCTATCTCTGGAATCCTAACCACCGGCAGCTTGGACCCTGTTCCCGATGCCGGTGGGGTACCATATATTTTATATTTTTAAATGTATTTTATAGGTATATTTAAAAATGAAAAGTATATTGAAAATATTTGAATAAAGAGTATAATAATAATATAATATTCTACCACATACACACAACACTATCTAGCCCAAACTAAGCAGAGCTTGTACTATGGGTACTAGACAATGGATAAACATACATTTATACTTTTTTTTTTTGTAAGTACATACATATTATACATAGAAACACCCAGACCAAGACAAACATCCATTGCAATCAAGAATGACACTCGCCGGTGGTTTACCACCGGCGAGTGTCATTCTTGGTTATGGTTTAATTGGTCTTAGGTTTACCTAAGACCAATTAAACCATAACCCGTATTAGTACAGTCAACCCTCTTATCCGTATATGACCAGCATAGTGTACCTACTACGCTGTCACTCATGTCATTCAGAGACAAAACTTCAAGTATGTGGAATAACTATAACCCTTACGTACTCCATATAAATTAATCCATCTAACTTCTAAAACTAATATTTTTGATTAATTTGATTGCACTATCTTCTGTTTACACCACAAAGGATTCCATACGTTCAGAAATGAATGAGAGCACAGTAGGCACCAACTCCCCCATTAGAAAATGATTTAGACCGGGGTCCATCGAACCCCACTTTCCCTGCAATTAGTTGGGCTCAGAACAATGTGCAGTGATTTTTAAATGGTCGCCCCCGACGCCAGATGGCGGGCTACTACTAACTAATATTAGTAATTAAGCGCATGTCGCACCACTCCCAAATTGAAAATTTGTTGAACTTTGAACATTGAAAATATGTGATTGATTTGTTCTTTATAGAAAGTCATAAATATATTAGACAAACCTAGCTATATCTATTCAAATTCTCAATGGAATTCATAACAGATTGAGTAGGTATTACCTTGCTCCAGCACCTGTAAACGTTTAATGATTACTGAACTGATGCCTCAGACTTTACAATATAAAATCGTTACTCAGTAGTTATTCAAATAATCGTTAGATGTTGAAATTAAACTGTCATTCAGTAATAGTGTAATATTTTCAAAATTATGTAATAAACCTTTTAATCGACATCACGATAAAATCTGTATAAAGCAGTTTAACTTGAATGTATAACATTCGCGTAAATTTAAGACAAAATAATGTAAATCGTTAAAATAATATCTCTACGTGCGGCAGTTAGTCACTTTATAAAAGTCGCTGAACCCACTAATGTTTAACCTACGTAGGTGGTTGTAGCGATTATGTTCATATTTTCACACTATCATTGAATGATTCAGACCAAAATCTTTTGTGTCCAAAACCCTCGTAATCACGGCTACCTTAAAAATATTGAAACAGCACATTTTATAAAAAAAATATATAAAGGACACTACACAGTACAAACTACACTCGACAAAATAATAAAATATATATTAGGTTTTGTATGTAAATATCTATTATTTGCGTACCATGTATATTTTCCTCATTTTCTTATTAAATAATTGTCATTATAATAATTAAAATAACTATAATCTGATCCTACGTCATTTTTAGGATAAATTAATCTGTCATGTATTTTTACTTATTTTGAAAACATTAACGAAACACTTCTATCAAACGCTTCATTGATTTACTAAGTAGGTATAAATACGCCAGCCTATAATAAAATTATACCTTCACATTATATTAGCTTTTCTCAAATGTTTAATTACTATCTTTTCACCTTTCTAGACGCAACATTCAACAGTTTCTTTACCTTAATATCTCATATTGGCACATAAAATTAGTTTCATCAAAATCCTAAACAAAAGCTCTAAAATAATTTACTGCGGGCGTCAATACGAGGAAAATCGTTTCATAATTAAAATTTCCAACAGAATAATATTAAAGGCACTCAGCTTAATTTGCCAGCATTACGTACGCTTCGGTGTTTATTGGCGTCGAGAAATTAATATTTCGCGCCGATATCAAAAGTTCACGCTCAACTAGCCACCCCCGGGGGTCGGCAATAACTACACTCCGGACGAATTGTCGCAGGTGAGCAAATGCGCTTATATTATTATTTTTTACCTTCTATTAGAGAGATCAAACGTCGTCGTAGTAACGTGGGCGAGGCGCACGGTTCGGGGCACGCTTGGGGATTATCGCGAATTATTCACGTGCCATAAAGCGCAAATTACATCGGCTACACGTGCTGTGACGTATGCAATATTGCGCCGATCCTCAGCGGGGCATGCCTCTGAAAACAATCGCCACTGGATACCGATTGCCGGGCGAAATTTAGAACGCTGCCATTATGGCTGCAATTTATTACACTACAATCATATTATGTGTGTATATATTTGCCAAAAAGTTAAAATGTAAAATGACGTTTTAATAGATCGTTTTGTATTGCGGAATGAGACAAATATTTCATTATTAAAACAGTTAACGCGTTGCGTAATGTAATTTGAATGCAATTATCACCTCGTACATCGTTCGCCGAACGGAACAGACGTAATACCAAATGAACAAACAAATAATCGTAGCATTACATTATTCGACATACGCTGAATGTTTTCCGGGCAACAATTATTTCAGCGTGACTAAACAAATAGCGTCATTGGGGTTGAACTGGCATCGGCATCGCAGCGTTCGAGCACCTATTAAATTCTGAATGCGAGGTTAATCCGCAATTACCGCCTAGTTATTGCCGGAAGACGGCGGAGATAGTTAGGGCCCGGAAAATATTCCCTTCACTAATTATTCCGCGTAATTAAACGCGAGCATTATCGTGCGACGCCGGCGCCACCTGGCGGCATTGTGCGAACGTGATTTACTGCGATCCCACCGCGATCCCGTTGCGATTCCCATTGCGGTAGCCGGCCTCTTTTTGCACCAATTAATTATTGAATTGCTCGTATTTAATAATTGCTGTGAAATTAATGTGAAGAGGAACTATCGATTTGTTGAGATTTGCGTTATATTATGCCAATTAAAGAATTAACCACTTCCAGCGGAAATGCCGTCATATTCGTTAATTATGAAATGAGGTTAATATCGAAAAGCACTTTGTTTTAAATTGTTCTCTTGATTTATGTAAAACCTGCTTGAACAGGTACTTAATCAGGTTTATACTTCACAATAGTATGCATCGGCAGTGACGTGGCATCGGACTAGCTATTGTCAGGTCATACGTTCGACCCCCAACCATTGCACTACCGCCAGGAACCTAATTCTAATATCACAAAAATGCAAGTCATTCGCGCAAACTCCTAATAAATTAAATTTTTATACACTATTCAAGATATTAAAATATTCATAACATTAGAATGTTGACATTACCGGCTATATCCAACATTTTCGGTAAAGACTATGTCCTCATAGAAGCGTACTAGCTAGAACTTACAGATTTTTGTAGTCGTCCAAACTGAGACTACAAATCTGCTATACCAAGACTTCCAGCCAAAAATGGAAAGCAGAAACAACCGCCAAAATAAAAAAAATAATAGCAACAACAATATGAGCCTGTTATCAGGGTGCCGTGGACCTCACTTATTGCGGAACCCGGGGCCTCTAATTTAGTCCCAGAATTCCTCTTATTTGCCCGTCGCCTCCCGACGGAGCACGTCTTCAAATGCAACGTTATTGCGCACAAATGAATTTTTTGTACCTCTCAGAACTGGAAGGGTTTGTTTTAATTATTATAGCGTAATGAGATCTAAGTATAATGAAGTAAGTTGACTTTGTAATAATGTTTGTGTTTTAGAGTTGGTTTTCTTATTTGATATAAATTTTCATCTACAATTTATGAATATGTAATTAGTAAGAATGTTAAACAGATATATAATATATGGATGATAATAACATCCAGTAAATATTAAATACAGATAGTTTAAGATCTGTACCCTATAACACCCAAATTACAATATTCTTTTCGTAAACGCTCATGTTGCCCAGTAATAGTTTGCTAAAGCATAACATCCATCCATCCAAAAATGCCATAAGATTGGTATATAAAAATATCTTTTGTATGATTGTCACACATATATACATATCTTATGAATAACCAAGAAAACAAATTTTACTTGACACGGTTCTAGCTTGTTTAGGCTTCGGAAAATCCGTAAAGTTTTAAGTATTTTGTGTTACTTTTCTCTCCAAATCAAACACAGCGTACATTTTAGTCATACATAGTACATCATAGTTCAAAAAAAGCAGCGATAGCTCAGTGGGGAGACCAACAGACTGCAATGCAGAGGGTCTCGGGTTCGAACCCACATCGCGCACCTTTGACTTTCGGAAGTTATATGACTTTTCGAAATTATGTGCGTATTGATTGACAATTATCGCCTGCTCCGTGCCTTGGAGAGCACGTTAAGCTGTCGGTCCCGGCTGCCATGAACATCTATGGCAGTCGTTATTGGGAAGTCAGTGCCCTTAAATATCCTGACACTGGTCTAGCCTTAGGGTATCGTTAGCCTTCGGGTTGCGGAGGTCAGGTGGCAGCCGCTCCGTGTAAAAACTGATATCTAATCAAATCCGGTTAGACCAGAAAAGTCGACCCCAAGTGACTTGGGAATAATAAAGGCTAGGGAGAAGAATTACATCATAGTTCACACATAGTTCATAAATTTATAGATCATATTCAACATGTTTACCAATTTATTTCATAAAATTTAACAAGAAATTAACATTGCATAATGAAAACCAATTTAATCACAAGAATATCATTCTAATATACGTCTTAGTTAATACTAATAATAATATGGGTTATGAACTAACCAGTAGAACCACAAATCACATCCAATACCCAGCCGATACCCATCCCTACGGACGCAATTAAAGCCAGCCACTATTGCCAACAATATTGCTCATTATAAATAATTTAGTTGTGTGTACTTGAGTGTCTTCTATACACGTACTTATTATAGTTAAGTAATGCTCATTAGTAATTACGGAGGGCTGGCGCGGACGGGGCTAAATATTTTCTCGACCGCCCAGCCGCCCAGCCAGGCAGGCGGTAATTAAAAGAACGGTGAACGAAGGCCTCCGGGAAAATCAAAAATTATTATTGTTCACGCATATTATTTTCTTGGGGAAAATGTTTAATGTTTAGTATGGAAAATATGAGCTTTATGGCGATATGTTTTAGATTGGGGGAGGTAGCGCTGTTGTGAGCCGGCTCTTCTTTGTGTGGCTTAATGCAGGTTTTGTCCGTGTATTTTATCTGAACTATGTAGATAAGTTAAATATCATATAGCGAGAAAAATGGGTAATATAAAACCTAGTAATGATAACATGAAACATTCAGACATTTTAAAAATCAGCAAATATTAAATATATTTTAGTTAAGACCTAATTCGATAGTTACACTAATTAGGTAGATATTTGCTAAAATATGTTCATTAAATTTTCATAAGCTTCATGAAATTTTAAAATATCTACATTAATAACTTAAAACATAATTTCATTATAAATTTTATAGATACTATGCTCCTTATACTATAATACTTCATTTAACCTTAAGTTACCTATTATTTAAAAAACAATCCAAATCTTTTCAATTAACAAATATTTAAAAGCCAACCACAACCACTAGTAACATAACCAATTCGTAATCGCTACACAAATATTACCGTCAACGTCATTTTGTTAATGAGGTAAGAACAAGCGGTTGAGAGGCGCGTCATTAGCGGAGCACGCAGCGTCAAGCGGAGCGGGAGCAGGCGCGGGAGCGGGAGAGGCCACAAAGCCCCCAGAATTAATGACACCTCGTGAAAAGCCGAGATGAGTTATTTTCGAGAGGAAAAGGCGAACGTCAAGTGCGCGGTTGTTTTACACGCGCGCTGTGACGTTTTGTTTGTACTAACGAGGTCAATAGTGAGCGTTCACGGTACGAGTCGGGTAACAACTTGCAGTTTGCTATCTAAGATTGTTTTGTTTTTAATTGCTCGCAGTTCCAGGAAAACGTGACTATCTAACTCTAATTGATTGTTGAAAGTATAGCAGTTGTTAAATCAGCATTTATTTTCTTTGAAGAATGTATAATGCAGCTACTGTCGCGGTCTTACGAATAACTACGGTGTTCACTAGAAATGTTTATTGTGATATTCGAGAAGGCAAATTAATGTAAATGTTTCATATTCCATATTTTATGGATTTGTACAGCTCGATTATAATTAATACATAAAATTCAAATAAAATTCTGACGTATAGAGAAAATTTATCAAAGAACAAAAATCACCTGCAATTACTATACTGCCATAGATTGGATAAATGAACATGATTGAGTCGATTGGACTATATGCCTTAGGCATTGTTAGGCTTATTATTATTTATATTAGTAAAACATGATTAAGATATACACGGGTATCCGTAAAGAATGGTTATCAATTTTTCCCGATCGCTCTACTACAAGTAGAGCCATTGAAATGTTTCTGAAAAATAATCTAAATTTAAATTTTAATCATGAAACGTGGTAAAATATATTTTTGTAAAAGTTCATGTAGCCAACTATTCAAGTTAAACAAATACTGTATCTGAATTTGGGCAACTAATGATTATGCTATAAGATGTTTCGGAATTATACATTCTTTATGAAACAACCCAATTACATTACTTATCCATTATTTACGGAACACCCCCTATAAGGAAATTGACACAATCGTCATATTAGCCGTATGACGTATTAGTGATATATTAAAATAACTGAATAAGTGATTTGACTAAATAGTTATTTAGTCAAATCCATTCAAATGTATGAAGAATAAAGAGTCAAGTCACTACTTTTGGCACCTATTTAGATAGGTGCCGAAAGTAGTATTACAAAACATTGACTACCGACTGCTTAAATGGGATTATAAACTTCTACAAACACTAATTATTTCAAATCTTTTGCTAAGAACGTTCTTTGTAGAAAAAGCAGAGCAATGTGTGTCAGTCAATTACTTAAAATTTAAAATGTCCAATGTTTGTTTAACTTTCTCAACATTATCTCTTTCTTATAGTTTATGGGATTATTGGGCAGATTCTTAAAAAATCTGTTGTGGTTTATCAGTGATCAAATTAAACGAGGTTTCTTTGTAATAAAAACATTCTACAGAATTATAGATTTATTATAACTTAAGACAGATGTATACATGATATATAGATATATTGTCCGTATCGCAGTTTTTATAAAACCATCGAAAAAAGAAAATCATGTTTTAAAACAGGAACACATCACTCAAAGTTCAAATAAAGAACGCGCGAAAATCGAAATTCCCGCGATACGTATCGCATGTCGCGCCCGCACGAACACATCTCAGTTTTCTCATAAAAAATATAATTAAAAAAAACAGTATAAGGTTGATCACAAGTGCCGATAATGCTTGTGCTACCGTTTACGCGCCCTTTGTTCGCGATGATAATAAAAACTCAGACAATGAAGGCAGAACAAGGAGCAGTCGTTGCCTCAAACACGCCCCACTTGACAGATAAAAAAATATGATGTGTAGTGGACTCAGTTTTCTTATTATGTTCCCAAGCACACGTGGAATATTTCGAGTGTGTATTTATTTATCTTAGCTCTAAGAAAGATCCATCTTCATAAATTATATAAAGCTTTGAGATTAACATAAAACATGTTTTATGAAACTTTAGGTATTTATCTTTTAAACAGTTAAAAGTCAATTGAAAATTAATGCTGGGTGACCTGTGTCATTCGGCTTAGTCTTAACTCATGTAGTAAACAAGTGCGAAACGGCAATTAATTGCCGTAACTCGTTCGAAAAGTTCGAAAAAATGGTATCACGTGATGTATCGACTATATGGTATATCGACTATGCTGAGTCCAATGGCGTTGACCGCGAGTCTCTAGCTCTTACGGTTCTTGATTTGAAAGTTGTATAACAGACGGACAAAGCTGTTGTATAAGAGATTTTTCAAACTCCAAAAGGATTTTCAAGATAAAAATGGAAGGCAGATACATATATTTTTATTTATATTTCTTACAGAACATATAGCTACACAGACTATGTGCTGTAACTTTTGACCAGATATGTTTTAACCGTATACCGAGTGCATTTCGGATCACCGTGTATGTTACTGAGAAGTGAATTTTTTATTGCGATCTATTCCACTCTAGACGAATAATAATAATAATAAACCCCACTGGGACAGTCGTTATCTCATCATGAGACTAACGCGATATTGGAGGGCATAGTACCTACACTAGCTTTTAAACTATCACCATCGCCTTGTGATATAAACAAAAAATTTATCACCAGGTTAAATAAAAGCGCACAAACCGCAGGACAGCTTGTGGCGAGCTGGATGTAAGTGGCGACACTGCGGTCCTGAATGACTCAGAGAGTCGGTTAGAGCCTCGTCCCCGGCTTGCCGTTACTGGTTGGCTGGGGTGCAACTTCAAGAGCGCCCGTAGGACTTTCAACTCTGGTTTGCCTTGGTCGGTGTCATTTTCAAGGGCATAACTACGGGGAAGCCCACTCCGGGTCTCCATTATCACGAGACTCGTGATGGTGAAACCGGTGCCGCACCGCTCGACACCCCTAGCCGGTCGCACCGGTGTTGCCCTCTGCTGCTGGCTTGTACGCCTATGGTGGCTATTCAAGGGGCCCATCTAGTGAATTGGCGAGTCACCGTCTGCTCATTGCATTGATGCTATTAGAGTATTCAGGGCAGACGCCGTTTTTCATCCATAGTTACCAATGCACCGGTCCACCAAACATCCATCCCCATAGCATACCCCATATATTAGAATCTATAGGTAGCAATAGTCCTACGCTTGCTACGACTAGTGCCGCCGTCGGTGTTCCACCTTTATTAAAACTCTCGAAGGGCCTCTTCACGTTGGACCCATGTATCCGTGTAAGCTTCCTAAAGGGCCAGGTATTTTCTAATATAATATGTTAGGAAACATCTGTGATAAGAGAAACATAGTAATTCTTTATTAACACAAATTAAACTACAATAATTAAGAATTCTCTGACTCCTGCAGTAGTAAAAACTATGTTGCAGGAGCCAGTGCTTTCCCCATATTTAAATGTTACAGATCATTTTATGTCATTAAAATATCATAAAAAAAGGAAAAAAAGAAATATTAAGTAGTATCACAAAAATACAAAACAATAATAAGGATTAGAAATAATTAAATTACATTACACAGTGCTATTACACTGGTAAGCGATTGCTTATGTAGTGTAAGTGTAAAAATATGTGTGTGCGTGTGTGTGTGTGGGTGTGTGTGTGCGTGCGCGCGCGTGTGTGTGTATGTGTGCATGTGTGTGCATGTATGTGTGTGCGTGTGTGTGTCTGTTTGTGTGTGCGTATGTATGTGTGCGTGTGTTTGTGCGATGATTGGCCCTACGACGGTATCTTGGGATCAGAATATTTGGCACTTCACCAATCAATTGTATACCAATCTTAAATTATAACTTATAACCGTCAATAGATTCTCAACATCATTATAGTCCATTGAATTCATCCATGTGAGAACAACTTTTTAAATTCGTTATTATTGAGTCTTTTTATTTTATTTTATTTGGCGAATACCACAGTGGTTTTAATAATCGCTTCGCTATTAACACTGCGCTGAGTTGTATACTAACACGGGACATAATTTTGTGTGCTCCAAATGTGGGCGTTCTTTGTGTCTGTTGTTTTCCTTTTATGTTTGTAAAATCACCCGCGACACAGGACTTAAAAGCAGAGCGGGAGTCGTCTTTAAAAAAAAGAAATAGGTATTTCGTCTGAAATACACTCCTTTCAAACAGCCGAAATCTAAGTACTAATATTACGAGATCAAAGTGATTCCTGTCTCTTTTATCATGTATCCACTATAATATTCTTTTAGACAACTAGCTGACCCGGCAAACGTCGTTTTGCCATAAAAAAAATGTTTTGACCAAAAGAATAAAAAATTGTTAGGGGTTGACAACCCTTATCACTAAGGGGTATGAAAAATAGATGATGGCCGATTCTCAGACCTACTCAATATGCTCACAAAATTTCATGAGAATCGGTCAAGCCGTTTCGGAGGAGTACGGGAACGAACATTGTGACACGAGAATTTTATATATAAGATTAATTTCTACAAACGTGTTCACAAGCAACAACCCAAAATCAGCACTTTTTAACTAACTTACTTTAATTCTTACAAGTGGTCAACTTAATTCACGAATGTCGTTCTTGTAAGAGTAGGTGAGTTTTGAAAAGAATAAGACTCGTAATATAACTTTATGGTAGCCATTAGCAACACGTGCGTTTTGTCACCCTAGTATTGAATTGTTAAATGTTAAAATCACATGACTCCACGCTACCTAATGAAGGTACAGGCACACACAGTGTGTATTTCAATAAGTTAAGAAAAATAAAAAAGCAAAGGTCAACTGAAACAAAAATGCTTGCCGTAATAGGCGAAGCAAGAAATACTACTGATCCAGGTAAAATATTTTCTCATTAATTATATATAATACCTCATATTTTTTAAAACAAATCTAATGACACCATTCTATGAAAACACATCAAGTTGTCTAGGCTACAAAGCGTGTTCAGACAAAGCTATACATACAATAGAAAAATATTTTGACATATTTAGTTGCACTAAATTTTAGCACCACAAAAATATGCCCTTGACCACATTGTGTAGCTTAGACATCATGCCTGCATTTTTCAAATGATATTGGTTGAGGCATGCGCATTGTATGCTTCCCCAATCTGGTCTATTGACCTGTGGGTAGTCAAGTTAAACCGATTTAGATAAATAAATCGCTGACACTATAACTTTATTAAGGAGCAAAATCTAGTAAAAGAATATACGAAAGACCAAGAATAATGGACGAATTATGGTAAAATAACAAAATGATAAACGTTTTATCAGGAATTGTATTGATAAAAACTTTTAACAAAGTTTTAAATAATGAAATAAAAGCGGGCAAATTAATTCATATGTAAATGATATTGGACGACACCGTCGATTACAACTGGTCATCCATATTAATTTCAGCTAACTCGTGTCCACATTGGAAAAATCGCATAACTTTTGGAGTCGAGTGTACCGCGCGCACCTGGGTCGCCGGGGGCTCTTATTCAAATGCAAATCAAACGTTCCATTTTTAAAATCTACCATCTCGGCACTCCTTGCTTCCGGAATGACTTATGTCCAATAGCTACCAACACGATGAAAGGAATACAAATCGATAATAAGCTCACTGTACGGCTAATAAAGTTTAATTTTATTTACACATGTTTGTCCATACGACTTTATGGTATTTAAGCGGTTTGTCGTTTGGGACCTTTTAGGGCAAATTTCGAGTACCCAGGTGTGCTCCCGATCCGGTTAAGGGAAACGTCCTTGTTAGGGATTCTCGTATAAAATCGTTTAATGGTTTGTTTTTAAATTTCATTTTTATATTCAACGGTGCGATGTTGTAAATTATTGAGAATTAAATGGTGGGGTTTTATTGGGTGTATTTGTAACTGGATCACTTTCTGTACAATAGCGCTTAGTACCGTGAACAATAATGATTGTGGGTGGGTTATTTAAATACTATCGTTCCTTGTAGACTTAATAGACCGTTTATTTGTTAACATTAAGTGTGTATACTCACGATACAATGAAATTATGCTAATTATTGAAATTATAGATGTTTATTCATTTAAATATATTTAAGTTGAAGTATTGTGATTTATCAATAGTGCTTTCGTTTTCCATGCAGAATACAGGGACCTTAAAATATTATAACCCAGGCAATAGCGCAACTGCCAAACTTAAAATCTAGAGTTTGATTTCTTAGCTGAAAGTATTGTGTATTATGTTGTAATAGGCATATAGCACCCTAAACAAAGAAGGCATAATGTGGGTGTAGAATATATATACCTATGTAACTAACTGATGAGAGATACTTGTGAAACTTCAGGTATAAAATTAAGTGCTGTAACAGATTAAAAACCTATACATCCAAATTTGAAGACCGCAAAACTAAGTGTTATTCAAAAATGTAAAAACTTCATATTGTTTTATAGTTTTCTTATATAAAATGTTGATAAAAAGAAATATCTACTAGGCTGTATATCACCGTCACCTTCAACGCAGGCATTTAAAAACATCGGGACATTAAATCAATCAACCTTTCCAAAGACCGTATCGCTACAGTGCCTTTTAAAAACAAAAACCTTTGCCTAAAGAAAAGAAAAAAAAACCTAAGACCTCACACAGATTTTGCCAGACAGCATGGCACCAAAGTTGGGCCCAACCTTGTCCAACCATTTATAAATAAAAAACGCCTGGGCTTAATAAATTGGGCCCAATGCTGGCCACAAACTGACAATAATTAACAGCCGTCGTAAATATTGTTTCGAGGTGATATAAAAAAGTGCCGATTGCTTTTGGCACTCGGACACAATAGGATATCATAATAGGAATGGAATGTGTGAGCGAGAGATGTGTTAATTTGCAAAATCGTAAATATTTATCGTTTAACAATGTAGTTACTAAATTTAGAATTTGTTTGAATTTGGAATGGTTATTTTACATTATACACGTTAATACATACATAGGTGATCATTAAACTATTTTTGCAATCTGTTGGAGTTTCATTTTAGTATATTATAATCTCACTTTACATATATAATATATATGTACAGATACACAGTCTTACGCCTATATCCTCGAAGGAGTAGGCAAACGTGTATTTTACATCTACATTTTACCAGAAATGGTGAGCAATGGTTTTATACACCAATGTAATATGGGGTGAAGGTCACTCTATATACCCAACTACAATACGCAGTGTAGCTAGGCATATAGAATGACAACCATCTGACTAATGCTTACAATCAATCAATTTAAGAGCCGTGCTCTAGTCGGTCGAGACTCTTCCATGTCTCTTTATTCTCTGCCACTACTTTGACGTCTTGATACGAGATGAGTTTCGCTTTTTCGTTGACCTGATCTATGTAACTTCTCCTTCTACTCCTTCCTCTTTTTCCTTCTATGTTCCCTTCTAAGATGGTCTTCATAAAGTTGTCATTGCATATCAAGTGTCTCAACACTTTTACTTTTTTGAATATTTTTTTTCTATTTTATTGACTTCTTTGTTTGATTTTATTACCGTCCAACTAATTATTTCCACCCAACGTTTACAACATTTCAAAGTGGAGGCCTTTGAAATGTTGTGCTCGTATCTTTCCCTGTCTTCGGTATCAATGTCCATGTCTCACAGCCATACATTCTATACTCCACATGTACGATAAGTTTAGCTTTTGAAGTGAAAACTTCTTTAGGCGCGTTGAACACTTTTTGGGTGAACAAAAATCATGGAACTAGCGTCATCGTCACCGAAAGCTTTCCATGAACTATATGTATACTGTGTATATGTATGTACTATTTGGGTGAACAAAAAACGTGAAACTCGCGTCATCGTCACCACACGCTAGTTACTTAGTTTTCACTTCTATCGGCAGTCCCCAAAGACTGCCCCGCATGTTTTTTATTGAAATTAATGGATATATCCATGGTGCATGAAATATTCATACTAGCACATATCGCAAAATACTTACAAGCAGAAGACCAGCTAAACGAGCGCAAAAAACGCACTTACTTATAGATGCGTGCGTACGATGAGTACAAACTATCAAGTTTGGCAAATGCTGTTGTATTTTATGGTACTTGTAGTCTTCATTAGTAGCTCAAGTGGGCTACATTTGCGAGATGATCATACGAGATTCTTGCGCAGGTGCCTTGCCTCAATCTCTTACACGATGCATACAACCCGCGCAAGTGATTCAGCTTGCGCATTCTACTCGCGTCAAGTACGATAGCTGGTTTTTGCGTATTATATTGGGCTGGCCTTCTACGTATCTGGGTGGTCATTAGTATGCACCCAGTGCAGCAGTTAGCAACTTCTACGCAATCAAGTTGATCGTATAAGTCTAGAGGCCGTATATTAAAATAATGTACAATATTTTATAAGAGTACTATATATAAATTACTACACATTATATTATAACTGTTATAAAATCTTAGACGACTGTGGTCTAAGGTTTGGTTAACAGAATACCTAACTAGGACTGGCAATAACTAGAAGTACCTATACAGTGGTTCTAAAAAGTAACCGAAATGTTGGGAAAAGTGCAAATATAAATAGTTTAAATAGTAATAGATTAAAGATAAAATTATCAAAAAGTAGTTTTTAAAATCCGTAAATAGTACTTTAATTGCAATGTATTTAATTCGCGTAAACGTAAGACAATATTATTGACATTGACAATATTAAAGTCAATCAATCCTTATCCACGCAGAATAAAATTATTATTAAAATAAAACCTTAGAATAATATAGTTGACTTTACTTCAATTACATTACCTTATATACCTACCTTTTTATCACTGAATAAATGGTATTCTTCTGGTAAGCATCGAGTTAGACCAGATTTAAGAAAATATGATGCTATAGACTTTCTTGTCTTTCATAACAAATGAAAATTGGAATCGAGACATTACGAGATTTACACATACACGACATTCTATCAGCTTGTAGGCTGTGTTGCAATATAAAGCAATTGGTAACGGTGACGGTTCTGAATATTACTCCTTGTCAACAGAACACAACACTCATGCATAACGATACTTTACTTTTATGGTTTATCATATAAATCTTATACGCTATAAATCTCGTACGATCAAATAAATAAAATAAGAAAATACCACCAACTTTCTGTCAGTTTCCCAAATAAGATATCAACTATTGTCGATGAACAATACAAAAAATACTTTTTGCCATATATTACAAATCAAAAATAGTTTATAATTCATATTTCGCCACGCAAATCAGAATATAACTTATAGAGTAAAAAAGTATCGTCTATCCACCAGCGACGGGTATAGGCCACACAAAGGGCTCTCGTAGTTCGCCAATAATAATAGCTAATAGTTTTCTCAAGTTTCATACAAAAGTGATTTAGTGCGCTCAAAAGTCAGGCAGTAAATCAAAGTGCTATCTCGAACCGAATCGTCCAATATTCGATCCTATAATGATCCCGAAGGACACGTGCTCTCTCATTATTTGAAGTTATTCCTGATTTAAAATAAATTTTTATTACGCCATCTGTCATAAGGGAGATAAAACTTGTAATGGCGTTTGCGGGAGTCGACTCTTGCGCAGAACGTCATTCCCGCACTGACATTTACTGTCGATGAACTTAAGTTTAATGTAAATGCCGTGAGCGATGGTGTTTCCCTCATTACGGGCCCACGACGCGAACGTTCCGTTTATTACTCGTCAAATTTTAACATATTGTCGTAATACCTTTAATAATAATGGGTGTCGTAATTTTTGAGACTGATAATGAGACCTTTAATGTCCGTCAGTTGTGTTTACAGCGCTATGAGGTACGTTCTAGGAACTCATCACTGCTCGCCGTATCCAATTATAAATTAAGAGATTTTCAAATCTCTTACGGAGGACTAATGTGCTGTAACAATGTGTGGACACGCGCTCGCTCGATAATTTTTACGATTGTCAGTTTCTATTTCGTTCTGTTTTCGTGGAAACGTTTTAGATTATACACTCGTTCGCTTCCTAAGATTATAAGTAGAATCCGTAATAAAATTGGTCCTTAAGGAACATACACTTCAAAATATTAAATAATACATCTCCAAAAAACAGGTGAGCTCTCCACTCGAAACTCCATCCAGCCAAATTAAATTTATACACGGAATGTAATAACAGTGGCATCAAAAGGCCTCGACTGTCCGTGCGGAGCTTTCCTTTTAATTAGACCCTAAGTACTCGTTAAAAAACAGGATCTTCCCGAACAGACAAAGCGCGCTGTACTAACAAACAGTGCGAATGTAAAAACGTTGGATAAATAAGTGGAAAAATACAGGTAAGTCCAAGAGGGTTTTTTGTACGGTCCGGCCGGCCACTTAGGTCATCCTGCGAAATAAAGGCCCAAGTTTTTTATATCGCTTTTAAATGCGAGGCCCGTACGTCCAGCCGAACCCGCCTCATCCCCTTCTACGTCGATAATGTGAAAGGAAACAAACGAAAGAAAATGTTTCCGAGCGCCCCGTTCGTTTTTATTGAACAGTCTTTTTCGTAGTTTCGATTGCAAATAGTTCGTGTAATTCAGTTAGCTCGCTCTCCACGATACGAATAAAAATTGAACACTATAAAATATCTTTTAGCTGAAGTTTACCTGTGTTAAAAAGCAGCGTATTTACAAAATCACCGAGACGCGTAACGACGTGCTGTGCCGTTTCGTAGAAAACGGCTTTGCACCGACGATCCATTGTTTGCGTATTATGTTGCGTGAAACGCTTTGCATCTCTTTTGCCGCGCCGTCGACAGAGCGACTTAAAAATAATATTATTGTAATACATATTTTAACATGAATTTTGCATAATCGAGTTCGTTAATTATATTAATGATTGGAAAACAAAGTTCGTATAGTTTCAAGAATTCATTATCTGTGATCGAGCGGTGCGTGCCGAATTTGAACAAATCTTCGTTTGTGTTTCTGCGGCCCTTTGATTGGAGTCTGCGTGTGTAAGGCTATATGTTTTCAATTTGGTGGTTGCGGGGCGGGGTTGAGTGTGGGTTATAGTGCGCTCGACAGCCGCGAGGGGGCGCCACTGACCGTTTGAAGCGGTGATTAGTAATGTGGCTGGGCTTATGGTGAAATAATCTTACTGAAGCTATTAATGAGAAAACATTACAGCGGTCGGGGATGGTTGACGATTAATTAATTTCTTTAGATTTCTCTTTTAGAAAATAACATGACGTGGGATAGATATTGTCAGTGAACTTGTGTTAATTTGAATTATATTCGTTTTGTTTATTCAGTTTTATTAATAAACTTTTATATGGTGTCTCAATATTTGTGTTACTGTTATTGATGCCGGATATCGTAACAATTCTTATTAGTTCTATAATAACTGATTAGAAATTGTAAACAAATATATTCCTTTCTGTTTAGCTTGCTGTGAGCACCTATCGCGCGAATCCTCTTCCAGTATATAGTTTATCGAGAAATAGAATGAAATTTTAAAAGTCTACGTTCCAATTATGTTATTTACATACATATCTACTATTTATTATACACATATACTCACGCCTATCTCCTAGTGGTTTAAATATAATACATAATAATATTACGATTAAAATAGAGAGTCCGTAAATACCAACAATAACCTAGACCGTTAAGCCATATTGGAATTTTTCGGACGACTTGATTTAAGCTATTTACTTACTTCAGAACTACCCACACGAAACTAAAACTTTTAGTTAGTGTGCATCTGTCATACATTTATTTTTTATATATAGGATCTCCAGCAAGAATTACACAATAGATTCAATATACAGCATTATAAACCCTGTATTTGGATAATTAAAGAAGACCACAGCATGAAAATTGAGCATAGTACCTACAGTTAGTAGAAAATGGACAGAATTTCAACATCAGATGCAACATAAACATCATATAATAAAGTTAACATTTTGCATCTTTACCTAAAGCTATATAAAATTAATTTTCATCGTAGTAAATAAAATAATGAAAGCAAAATGTCGGCTGAAGCTAATAGACGTAAAAATAAATCGATTCTGTGCTACTCGAGTGAGCACGGGAGGGTTGTCTTATTATAACCCCATCGAACCGTACTACGGGACACTCGATTTAATTATTTATATCTGCTTAATTTGATTGCAAATTCTATTGAAGTACCTGCTTTGGACCTTGGCAAAAATGTAGAGTTTAAGGATTGGTAAAGCATTTTTAGACAGAGAATATTATCGGTACATTATGACAAGATACCTTCTAAACGAATACTCAACATAAATAGCTGTTAAGTCGTCGAGGAGTCTTCAGGAATTACTAGTCAAAAGTTGACTTATGTAGAGGAAATTGTACGTCTTGTGATAATTGGATATATACCTACCGATACACATCCCAATGCTGACTTGGTTAGTGAGTTTATGTGTGGTCGTCTATAGCTAATGTATAGAATTCATATGTATACATTTGCAACGTGTGGCGAAGCATTATTAGAACACTTAGGTCTTTCGTTTAATTGGTTTATGTAATTCTACAGTAATAGAAATGTCTACTCACACAACATCTACCTTCCTGTTAGATGCGTAATTTTTGTGTCGTCGTTCGTCGTTTGGAATACAACACAATTGTAAGTCAGCGCCTTTTATACGAAACGTGACTACGCTAACCACACACTTCTGAAAGATTACTTCTTGGTTTAAATTGAAAACAAGCAAAAAACTTTCATACAAAACAAAACAATGAAACAAAACACAGTTAAACAAATCATAAATGCACAAGTTTAAGCAAAGAACAAATACACTGGTCTTTTTTCTAACAACAAATCAACAAACATATTGTTTTGGCCGCAGTGAGAGCCGAGTAAGCTCGTCACTCGAAGCAAACTTCACTACCGAAACTTTCTCAACAATAATGAAACCAACAAAATGACGAGTATTGTTATTAACCTTTCTGAGAAACAACAAAGGTGAACAGTTGTTTATCAAAAGCCTAGGGCATATGCGCTACTAACGGTCACATACTCTCTATCGAGTCTTTATCATACGTTATCTTGCTTTTTAAAGATATGCTTCTATTTGACGGGATGCTTGATTCTATGGTTTATGTAGTCAACTAGTTACTACGCCGCACTTAGTGTTGTGTATTTGATACCCATACGCGATATAAATTTGTATGATTCACTTGTTTCGAATATGGGTGTTTCTTGTGTATTTTCTTTAAATGTTTGTATATTTCAAGGCTGAAAGTTTAAAGTCAAAGCGTTGTTTGAAAATAACAAAAAATACATATGTAATGACGTCATTTACTGTTTACTTATCTGTCGTGTAAAATAAAAATATGTACGGACAGTAGATATGTATATAATTTGATGATATGTTAGGTGATTATATTATATTAATTATCATTTGTGGCGTAGCGGTAGATGCGACTGCTGTACATGAGGTCAAGAGGTTCAAATTTCGGGACGGGCTTACTAAAATTATTGAGATTCAATTTTTCAATTGAGGGCCAAGAAATCCCAATACTAGCTCGGATTTAGGACGTGGTGGTATTACACACTCCTGTACCTCGAAAAGGATGTAAAGCCGTTGGTCCTGCGCCTGATCTCTCTCCAGTCGTTTTGGATTGCAGTCCTATCGAATTATGAGAGTTTTAGGAACTGAGAGTGTATTTGTTGCACATGTACTTGTGTACTATAATACCTCCTGCGCAGATTAACAGTCTCCGGTCCGATTGGCCACTGTTACTAGAATTCGGTCTGGAGGAGAAATATTATTGTGACTATACCATAAGAGTTGTTTGCATTCTAGAATTGTATTTATCTCATTTGTCTTAACTTATTTTACAAAACTGGCAAATGAGTATAGAAATATTTAAAATACCAGGGATATCAGTCACGTATTGCAGACGAAAAAAGAAAATAATAGATGATAAAAAAGCGATGGAAGAAATATGTATGTAAGCATTTAGAAGTTTCATTTAGCGAGTAAAAATAAGTAACAGAACTTTACTACTGTTACAGGATTCCTGTAAGACGGTGGCAATTTTTCGAATCTCGCTCATTTGAACCCTCACCAAATTTAAAATATAAGTAGGTATGTTAATGTTTAACTTTTATTCAATATGCATAGAAACGATTATGCTTTAACAGACCTGGCATGTTTAACATAGGTGCCGATTAGCTTATGCATTTAGCACCACAGTGACTTTTGGAGTCCTTTGTCAACCTATATCTCATCGACCTTTAGTTCCAATAGAAGTCTCATGATAATCCGAGCTAAATTCCTATTGCAGGAACTAGTTTCCTCCTTCAGTCTACTACCGACTACCTTGGGCCACGCAGCTTGTCATACCTACAAATATATATCCCGACACAAAAAAGTTTTAGGTACATATCTTACGACTGAAACAGATTATTTGATGTTATATAAATTTGGAGCAATGTGTCATCCTCATCACATATTCATAATTATCATTGACTACATATAACCCGCGGCTCCGCACGCGTTAATCTAGATTTTGTGAGTAAATTTCAATCCTTTAGGAACAGTTCATTTTTCTAGATGAAAGGTAGGTATCATGTACCCCTCAACTGTCAACGTGTTCGCGAAAGTCATAATTTTCTATCGCTAGGGCGTAAAACCTTAACAATGAAACAAACTCACATTCGCATTTTTAATATTAAGTTAGGATTAGTACTAGTTAGGTTTATTATTTTATTGTTGTTTGTTGTTTAATTTATTATTTTACTTTTTGTTATTGTTTGTTTGTTACTCTTTCACGCGTTAACTAATCGACCGATCATCATGAAATTTCGCATACACTTTGTCAGGGAAACAGAAAAGGACATAGAGTACCTTTCATCTAGAAATAGTACTGGTACAAACTTGGCACCTATTTTATGAGCTTTTTCACTTTTCCCATTTGTTTAAAGTAAATTAGAGTTGTTCTATCACTTACACCAAAGCCTACCGCTAACACTGACGTAGTTTGCGATGGATCCACTTCTACTCGGTTTCTTTTGTACGTCAACATTTACAGTACACCAAAAACGTGCCGTGCGTTCTTTTACAGTAGCTTCCCCATACACATCTTTAATCCTTTGAGCTGATTCAGCAACGCTGGTGCCACGGTGGACCTCTTATTTGTAAATATTTCAAATCAAAGTGACCAGTTCGACAAAACGCCAATTTCATATGTAAGGACCTAATTTTAAAATCTTCCTCAACTAATAGAATTTTAGTAGTCATTATATGAATACTTATCCTTCTTCTGCCTTCCGTAATTTAAATAAAACCATGTTTGTTTAAATGTCTTTTCACAATATTTAGTTTCAGACCACTCATCGATTTAGTTGATATCGATAAATAAAAGAAATATTCGTAGCTCTGTACAACACTTAAAATTAAAAATACATTAGTAACTCGCTAAGATTACTCGAATAATAGTCGCCTAATAGTCATATATATCGAACAAATTAGTACGTCCAGTGTAAAATCAGAACATCAATCGGCTTCCATTGGTTGGAGTCAAATCAAAAACTTGGCGGCAGGGCATTGTACGGACAATGTCACTCACGAGTAAAGGGCACAATCTCTGTCAAGTTCACTTGTTCTCGACAACTTGAACTAGAAACTTTTTCAAAAGAATTAAAAAGAAAACTCCCGATTCTTTACCTACGTTTAATTTCAAGGCGCCTTGGTGTTCTCTTTTTATTGTATAACTAAACAAATTCTTTTATACTATACCTACTATGTATTTTTAGAGCCAGTAAGAAAGATTTTCTTTTACTTTTCTACAGCTGGTATTCAATGTAACACTGTGAATATTTCTGTAGTAAAATCCCTTAATTGTAATTGCTGTCTCGTTGGCAAAGCGATAGCAATCCGATTGCAGTGCCGTGTGCTGAGCGGTCTCAGGTTTTAATCTAGGGTCGGATAAAGAGCTATTAGATTTTTCTGCCCACAAATTAATAGTAGAAACAAGGAGTCTGGAACTGCATACATATGTCTTATAGACCACAAAAGGCTGGCCCTCTATTAACTAAGTATGATGTAATACTATTCTTCTTACTCCTTTTGGGTATAGGAGTAAAAATATGTACGAAATTGAACTAGCGGTTTTACCTTCTAGTCAAACATATCTTAGAAGTCACGAATCATTTAACTTTCACGTTTATAAGTGTTACATTGGGCACTAAATTAATAAATGATTGGAGAATAACTTATATTGATACTATCTATTCTTGTAATTATATACATACGATAATGACCCACTATATATGTCCCTTATATTAGTTAAAAGGAATCGTCTTAACATTTTAGCAGCTGTGTATTAAGCGTTACTTATAACACTAACACACAATCCGCTTATTGAGCATATCTCATGACAAACACAGTGTCACTGTCTGCTACTGAAAACTTTCTCACAAAGAAGTCATAAAGTACGCCTGTTCTTATATCTTAAGTCTACGCATTAAGTATGTATGCGTAGTATGAGCTTGGTGTCTATAATTGTAAGTTTTTAAAGTCTCCTGCTTCACTTCTTAGTCGTTCATTCTTGACAGAATAGTCGTGGTCATCATGTTTTCTAGGTGTCCAGAAGAGTCGACGTCACACGCCTCACAATGTTCTGCCATTTTTTCCGGTTAGCGGCATGTCTTGTACACTCATGCAATGGACTGCCCACGTCTAACTTAACTTGGTCAGTCCATCTCATGGGTGATCTTCCACGCGCTCTCCTGCCTTCCTCCTTGAACGGCCGAACGCTCTATAGAGTCAGTATTGTATCTTGACACGTGCCCAAAGAATCATAGAATACGCGTCTGAACAGTTACTGATAGACGCTGCTTGATGCCGAGTTCTTTCAGTATGGAGATATTTGTTCGAAACTCCGTCCAAGATATTCCAAGCATCTTCCTCCAGTACCACATTACGAGAGCATCTATCTTTCTCCAATTCCTGTAACGTCCATGTTTCTGCAGCATACAGGAACACAGAGAACACTTGTGCCCGGATGAGACGAATTTTCATGGCTTTAGTGATGTTGACTGCTTCACAGGTATGGCTAATACAGAAGTTAAGTCGAGTCTTATGTCTCTACCTCTATGGGTTAGCATTCAAATAAACATCCAGGATCAGCACAACTATTTGTGAATCACACTTTTTTTTCACATCGAACCAACTGAGTAATGAGACTAATGAGTTACTAATCTTGTCTTTTTTGACAAAAAATATAAACTAGGCACTTAGCGCAGTAGCATTATGGTAAACGAACTCACAACATATAGCGCAATGGCAGTGGCGACACGACCACATAAACTGCAACGCCATCAGTGCAATCAATATAATATTTACCAATCATCATTGCAAATACTCGCTGATCTACTCTAGTTAACGCACCACTACGATATCACAATAAAACCACTAACAGCTACGTATAAATGCGCGAAGTATCTGCAACATTTACTTCCGAAAGACAAGCAGGCTTGGTTGTTTATAAAAATACCTAATAATAGTCCTTATCGGTAAAGAAACTAAGTGGTAATTAGGTTAAACAGGCCACGGGCAGTCGGTGCGAACGGCAAATTCCTATTGTCGCGTTATCGCCGTCCCCCAGTCGCAACGGGGAGGACTGCCATCAGGCAACTTTACGTAATTCGCTTTTACTAGGCAAATTTTTAATTCGATCCACTTTTTATTTTATTGTTTACATCTGCTTTTAATTTTCTCATTTTATTTGTTTAAGTTTGTTTTTATTGATGTTATCTTTTTTCATACATATATATGTGAGTAGTTGTATAATGTTTTAAAAATAATCTATATGCTATTTATATTTGAATGCTTTTTTTTTCTATAGTATAGCATCCACATTCCACAATAAATCTAAGAATCTTACTAGTTACTTGATAGTACAAGTAGTTCGTGTCAGTTTAAACGATGTATACAACACGCGCAAGTGCTTTAACTTGCGCATATTGTCTACTCGCGACGGCGAGTCCGTCCGACCTTTACAAAACCTGTTTTTGAACATGATTGTACCATAACAAAACAATTCCGACTAATCCAATTATAGACCAGACAGTTGACAATACTATAAAGTCAATTCCACAGCACTTATTAATTTACTGGCAATATCTAAAAGACTCATACGACACAAGCGCGCTTAACATTTAAAACAATTCCCTAAAGCACATTCTCATTCTACATAATCTATTAATAACGCACATTACTACATCAGATCGACATCACAAAATTCAATCAATCTTTTCAATTTCCTACACAAATTCGGTAGTACGATGTCACCATCGCTCGTGTCTAAAAGTGAGATAATTCTGGGGAGGCACGTGCGCGGACACACTCCATCGAATAGCAATACGTACCCAATCAGGATTATACAAATCCCCGCGGGCGAACCCGGGGAAAATAATTACGAACGAGCCGAGCTAATCAAGTACTGAGATGTTGAGGAAAAACTCTACTAACGTATCCTTAGAACGACATTCGTTTTGTCATTACTTGAGCTTAAAGATTTGGGGAAATCCTTGTTATTTTATTCTTGTAGGTAAATATTTTTGTAATGTTAGATAGGATGAAATTAATCTACGCTTATTCGTTATGTTATTAGGTTTAAACACTGAATAGGAGATGTGATATTTTTTTTTAACAGAGTAATTTTGATAGTTGTAATGTAAATGAAATGCGATAACGTTGTGTATGTTAACTTCAAGTAGACGTAGTTTCAATGCTTGTATCACCTACTCTGAATCTACGACCCATATTGTTCCGTGTGGATACTTAACAAATCATCTATATTAATATCATTTAAAGAAAAGATTTATCTGTAATCGCTAAACTCAAAAAGTATAAAACCAATTTTAACTTTAATTATTTTTTCAACATTAGAAGTATAATTTATTCAGAAGTAAGATAGGCTAACCAACTACTCGTATATCATCACGCTTCAAGCCACGACAGCAGAGCGATAATCGTAAACGTGCGTGGAACTCGGAGACAGCTAGTATCATGTCATCTACCGACGCAGTAAGGGCCCAGGCCGTCATTGAAGTAAATATACACTATATTGACCCGTTCAATTTGTGGAATTGAAATGGTCAGTCGCTTTGTAGAGAAAGTCATAATTATTCATCTGTATCAAGTAAGATCGTTGGTCCAGTGGTAGTGTATACGACTGCGGATCATGAGGTCTCGGTTTCGATTCCCGGGTCGGGCTTGGAAAACGTTACTAAGATTTTCCGTCAAGAATTTCTTAGTTGCAAGAAATTCTTAATAAATTGCTACTAAGAAATTCTTCTTCTTAATAATTAACCCAGAGTTAGGAAGTAGGCGGTGTTTCACCCTCGTGCGTCGGAAAGCACGTCAAACAGTGGGTCCCGGCTGCCATGAACATCTATGACAGTCGTTATTGGGAAGTCAGCGCCCTCAAATATCCTGACGACTTGTCTAACCATAGAATAATGTTATCCTTCTGGATTACGGAGGTCAGATAGCAGTCGGTCCGTGTAAAAACTGATATTTAGCTAAATCTCGTTAGATCAGAAATAAGCGAACCCTGGCATAAGCTGGAATTAATAATCGCTAGGAAGAAGAAGATCTATTAAGATAGATGAATGGGCTCTGTAATGCTCTTAGCGAAATATGATACACATTTTGTATGCAATAACTAAACTCAATGGTTATACTAGATACTGCTTAATAACCCTTTGAGGAATATTTAGTCACATAAATAGATTGCATCTACGGAGTATTGGACTGTTTATGTGTCTCTATACCACTATACTGACACCAAATGTGCTAGTCCTGCACAGAATAAACGCTCGTGTGATCCACAGAAGATTAAACTGAGGCCGCGTGTTCTTTAATTCTGTTGTTTCAATGTTTGATTAAATCGATAGCATTACTAGAGCAAGACACATTTGATATATATTGATATATAAAGGACATTTCGCTCTTAGGCTGCATCCAAATATTTGAGTTCAGACTGAGTTAAGACTAGATTTTGCCGGCAACTTGGGTACAACAATACTTTTCTAGTTGATATATGTCCTATGTCTTTCTCTGTACCCCTGACAACGTTAAGACAACGAGTAGTTAGAACGTAAAGGCATAACAAAGAAACAAGTTCACGTACGTATTTTATTTTTAGTTACGATCATATGCAGAAGCAAAAGACTCATCTGTTATAAAGTAACAAGTGCAGATATCATAAGACTCTCGAATCACCAATGATAATTAACTTGCAAAAGAAAACAGATAATTATCACTATCTCCAGAATCAGGCAATAATTTACTTCTAAATGCTTCCAACCATTTAACCAGATAACCGAAAGTTCAGAATCCTCTCTTGGCAAATGAAGTGAAGGTTTAATTGAAGCCTAAAGCTAATGTTCATCGGCACGTGATGAAGCGTCACGGAACACATCAGTGGACTCTATGACCGAGCCAATGCACCATTGCACACCCCAACGTGCACATACACCTACCTACAGCTCATTTCATATTGAATAACATCAAAAAGATTTCACGCAGCCAATAACTACTTCGAATTTGGAATGATGTCGGGATGCTCTTGTGTTTACTTTTGTACACATCGTGCGGAGAATAGATAATAATAGCAATAAAAATACAAATCTCGAATAATCGAAATAAATCAAGAGCTAAAAGAAAACTTCTTTATGCTCTCATTTTTGTTCGATTCCAGGCTTCATAACAACAAAAAAAAAGAATATTCGGGAAGCTAATATTTGTAGTAACAGGAGTGAAAAGACCGTCAAAGGGTGTAGACTTTTTTGTTTTTTTAAATGCCTATAACTTAGATTTTTTATATTTTCTGATAGCTATTATAACAGTTACCTGATTCTGGCGTGTTGTCGACTTCTAGAACACCCTGTATAGGTAGCAGTATATTTATAAAATAAAAGAGCTCTTCTGGGTTCCTATTGTGACCCAGATTTTAATCTTATTTTTATCCGAAGACTCTATAAAATATTATTTGTGTGGTGTGAGCTAAATTGTCTGGAAAATACAAGCGGGATGCAGCGTTATACTACGTGATGTACAAAACAATAAACTAAAAATAAAACAAAGGGTATATCGTTGATTTGATTCTGTAGCAAATTTCGGTCAGTAATCTATTAAATCTCTATCGCTGATATAGAAAATTGGTAGATAGCAAACGCAACTTAAGCAACTCCCAGTCATAAAATCTATGCATGCACCATACGCTATACAGCCATAGTTATCATACACCCGTTTAGAATTCAACGAGCCCTAACACATTCACCTACATACCGAGCTAAACTAGGTACGTCACCTAAAAGCACACAAACATATCGAATTACAGACAAAGCCGAAAACACGTGTGCCTTTAAAAGCACACCTTTTCAAGTTGTGAATCGTCCAGTTAGCGTGGAACGTAAGTCGTTCGTTTTAGAAGTTCACTTAGCGAATGAATACTAGAGCGGGTTGCCGACTGTCGGGTTGTCCTCGCATTCACTACACCCTATATTTTTAATGTTAGGTATTTCTATTCAAATCGACGAGCCGATGGAAGGAGACGTCCCAAACCTTGAGTGTTGGGTGTATGTCGATAAATATATCGATATACCAGTTGTCTTAGCCTTTTATGGATAGCGACGCATTGTGTAGTGTTTGTGCAAAGTTTGGTTACTTTTCTTTGTTACATGCTACCTCGTAAATGAGTAAATAGCTAGAAATTAATAAAGGACGTAGCAACCTTTTTAATTTGGTTGTGGATGTAACTAATGAAATAAGTAGGTAAAAACTTACTTAACTAAATAATAATAGACATAATTTAACTTTTGAGGTGTTATGATTTGTAATACAAACCTCTATACATACTGTATACAAACAATAGTTAGGATTCTTCTCTAAAGATAAAGCAAAACTTAAATTGCAATTACTGACTACATGCCTACGTTCATTGAACACGCACTCAAGTATATGCAGCAGTGATTATTGATGACTTTTCTAACTTGATATGACTTATTTTTAATCAACTTATTTTAAAGTTTAACGGCCAGTCCCACAACTAACAAGTAAAAGTTATCCAAAAGATAAATCGCATACTGTCTCCCTCTTGTTAGGTTAAAGAAGAGAGATGGCGAGACTTTTATCTTAAACATAAATACTATTTGGAAGTGGTAAGACAAGCCCTAAAAATAGTTAGGATTGCTTATACATCTGTTTCTAGCTTGTTTATCCCCAAGAGTATCAGTGTCGTCTCCTAATCAAATAAAACACATTAATATATTAGGTTAACTTAGCTATTGCTATCGGATCGCCACAACCCAAAGAGATAACGATATCCAAAGGTTAAAAGTAGCTTTAAATAACCAGGTACATACTAACCTCATTTTACAACGTATAGATTTCAAATCCGACGCGTGTAAAATCGATCTTACTCTAAGACTCACATCACGACGGCGTACATCCCTAATCGCCAGGATTCACCGTCAACCAATTACTCTGAAAGACTCGTATAACATGGAGGCATTTCAATTTGGCTTATTGGCTCATGTGCGCTTGGATTTTGACATCTTTTTCCCTGTCCGCTACTCATTTATTTCCATTTCATCAATCAGCTATTACTTACCGACAAATTACTTACAGCTTTTTGTGATTACCTTGAATTGGAAGTGATTTAAAATTCCGATGATGGATGATGATTTTTTATTCTGGCGATAAAATGGAAGCTGTTGTTTTAGTTTAGTTAATATCAGTATATTGAGGTGCTAGTTATTTAGAACTAGGGATATTGTTATATCACTGTGTTCACAGGTTTTATTTGTTTGCAATATCATCATTATTTTATTTTATTAATTATTTTGTTTTGAGCTTTTATATTATTTCACTTTTACTTTTTTAAATGTTTTTTTTAGTTTAGTTTAGTTTATCTGCATTATGTATAGTTCATGATTTATTTTACCGAAGGGTCACTAAAATGTAATTAAATAAAGGAAGAGCACTGAAGTCTGAAATACAGATAATTTAATTTTATCTACTTCGGACACAGGTGTCTCACTCAATCCAGATTAAGCCAAATAATGTAACTAAAATGTAATTGTTGTATGTACATGTTTCTTGTAAATAAACAATTATTATTATTATTATATAATAAGAAAGACTGCTAAGTCCTGCTATCTCCGCTAGGTTTAACAATCCAAGAGCTAAATACGAGGACAGGCAACCTAACACTGTGGCAGTAGTCTTCCGTCTATTTACTATAATATAAAGACAGCTATACAATTGTTTAGGAAACAAGATAACAATGTTTACAAACGATACTACAACTGATTATGAACAATTCATGTTTAGAATTATACGGAAAGTATTAGTAGAAATAACATAAAACGTAACGTTAAGTTAAAACAAAGGAGAAGACAAAAAGTAGATAAGAAAAAAGAGTTGGAAACATATTCTTCGCGACCTCAACATAGCACGTATGCTGAGACTTAGACTTTTCTTTATAATATATGATAGCATCTGTGCTATCAAATATTATGAAGAAAAATCTAAGACTTCCCTTATCAACAGTCATAGTTTTCCTTTAAAGCCGGCATCGATGTCATAGTTTAATGATTATAGCTCCGAAGGGGTATGCCTCTGCATATCTCCACCTTTCGCCAGCTATGGTTATAGGCTTATTTACGATTGTAAGGAAATTATTCATTGGGTGAGTGAAGTATTTCATTGATATACATACATTTTTCTAATACTGCAAGAGATTATTTTTAATTTGATGAAGATGAAGAATAACATCAATAATTAAAGAATCTTAGCAAATGGTAATCCTACCCCGCCTACCACACAGAGAAAAGGCCTGTTTATGTCAATTTACAAAATTTACTGAAGTTTACCATTCTTTTTAAATACTTAGTATTAGATACTTATTCTCTATCACAAAGCTCTACATTCAAGTGAATCAGTATTAATTGCAGCACACTAGAAACTAATTTTGCATGTATGCTAAGTAATGGTGGAGGCAGTACATTGATCCAACTATACATCCAACAGTATAAAACATTATTCCAAATATTTACGCATTATACAGCTAAGGCCGAGCACACACGAGCGCAGGTTGCGTGAAAAATGAACGGCTCGCGGCGATAGTGGCCCGCGCCGCCCGCCCGCCTAATGAACTAGAACGGCGATAGCGTGACCCCATGTGCACGCCGCTTTACCTCGCTCCATGGATTATACCGCATGTTAGAAATAACAAATTGAAACTGGCTAGGTATATATTTTAAATATTGTTTTAGAACACTGCATTGTTAGTTCTATAGCATTTTACGCTTAGGGACGATGTGACGTCACAAGCTAGGTTGGATTAGGTTAGGTGAGACTTTTCTCCAGCAGTCTAAAAAGATGTTTGCTATATAATTATTTTCGTACTACGACTTCACCCGCATCTTCTTGAATTAAAGGTATCCTATGTTCTTTTCAGTCAGGGGTACTGAAAAGTATATAGGGTTTAACCCTGAAAATCGGAATGTGAAAATTCATTATGATCGGTCGAGTAAATAAGGCGTAATATAGTAAAAAACAAACTCACATTCGCGTTTATAATATTAGTTAAGATAGCAGCATAGAGTCTAAAATCGTACCCAATAGATGTAGATATGCTCGTCAACTATTACATGAATCGAAAACACAGCTGAACACGTGCTAGTTTGATACAAATTTGCTTACCCCTTTGTTGATATATAAGGCGTGATATATATATGACCTTTCATATTCCAGTGTGTGGTGTTTTGAGTGAGGTAAGCATACTCGTATCAGTTACGGTAGCTGAATAAGTAGGTTGGTTCACTTAGTAAGTTACTATCTCTACCGCACAACAAAGAAATTAGATAGTTGTTTTTAACTAGATCTGATTGCCTTATATATATGTATCAAACCTTATATTATTGTTAAACGACTTACACTACCTATTTTTATAGAAAATGACAAAAAAATTCATATGGAAGATCGAGGTCGTGGTAACACATAATGTTAAGTGGAAAGCCCACTGTTGCATGAGTAATGATTACAGTATGAGTACTTCGAAAGGTAGTTACTTACCAGGCGTAATGCAATAACAGTGTTATTTATTAGTAACACTAGTGTACCGCATTCCGTTACAATTATTCTATCAGTAAAATGGCAACGGATGACTGCTACTCCTTGCATACAATTATAGGTTATATGTAGTAACCGCTTACCATCAAACAGGACGTATGCTAGATTGCCACCTTTGTTGTATACAAAAATCTCTAGCAAGATCCACAAAGAGAGTACTAGCATGCCCCTTTTGAAATACTAGGTAGGTATTGACTTGGTGGGCGTTTCTATTATATTCCTCTGATTGCTCAACATCAGACAATCTGATGTTAATTTGTCAGCTAATAAATAGGTATCGCATATTTGTACTATGCAATGATTTTGCGTTTGCAATTAGTAATCTAAATCCTACCAATATCCTAATTAATATTATAAAAGCAAATGTAACTTTGTTTTTGTTACGTTTACAAATGTGAGTTTGTTTGTTTGTTTGTCACGCCTTAAATACTCGATCGATCATCATGCAATTTAGCATACACGTTGTCAGGAATACAGAAAAGGACATATGGTACCTTTTATCCAAGAGAAAGTACTGTTCCCGAGGTATAGAAAATTTACATTTACACGAGCGAAGTCGCGGGCGAAATCTTGTAACATTATAAATATGAAAGTTTATGAACATTTTTAGATGTTTGTTACTCAGTCACGCATAAACCGCTAACCAGATTTGGATGAAACTATGCATACAGAGAAAGCTTGTCCTGGATTATGCACATTTTCTATTTCGATATTATATGAGCGTTGGCGGTTTCACATGGTCGCCCTCGTGGGCAAAAACAATTTTAACTATAAAATAGAGTAATTTTGAAATATCGTATTTTATCATATGTTAATTTAAAATTACCCGTCATCATTTAAAACCTCTTGTTCTTCTCTTGGAGGATATATGTTACTGACACTATGCAGTCCTATACTTTAAATTAATAAAAAATCGCTATCCAATGTTGCTACTACTTGAAGCAACGTATTCCAAACACCAAATCCTCAAATCAGACCTAGTATTTAGCTAATTCTATCTTTAAATTCAATGTGACAAGTAATTTTATTCATTTATCAGAACAAAATCCCAACTCGTATCAATGAAAAGACGACTAAATAAAGCTCCGAATCAATTAAAATAAGCACACACAGTGATACCTGCGAACCGATTTAATTTACCACCCCGGCAGTGGCACAATATTCAAATAAGGCTTCATCTATTAACGTCCCGTCGCGACATGTCCTTTTATCTATCAGATTCATCTGCACCCTACAAGAGGGTTGTTCTTAGACTTTTTGGCTACAGGAGGCAATCATACTGCATTTTCGTATTGAACTTTTGTTTTATTTTATATTGAGAAAAAAGAAAATAAATACTATTGTTGAAAATTTGTACTTATTACTTTTATTGTCCTTTGTAGCGCAGTGAAGGTGATTTTCCAATAGACAAATAGTTATTGGAATTTTGCGTCAAGATATTCGCAAATGCAGCACCAAATTTGTGTCAGTGTCTAGAAGGCTTGCCTTTGTATGTCATTACCATATTTAGCGACATGTGAATGTTATAAACGGATATGACACTGTGTATCTATGTAATGATTTTTTTATTATGGTTAAGTATTCAAGTAGTAAAGTATAGGCAGTTCCAGTAGAGAAAATTTGAAGAGTAAACACACGGTCGCTCTTTTCAAAAGATTAACTAGTAGTTTGCCATGACTTAATTCACGTAGAAGTATCCGTGTAACTGATGACAAAGCGATATGCTTGCCTGCTTGTCAGCATTGAAATAATAAAACAAAGTGTACTTTACCATGTGTCTACATAAGGTATCCTAATAATATTGTCTTAAATTTACGCGAATGTTATACATTGAAATTAAACACTTTATAAGGATTTTGTCGCGTTGTTTATTTTACTTTAAACACTTTTATTACATAATTTTGAAAACTCTAAGGTATCCTAATGCTAGGCACAAACAAGCCTTTGCTATACAAGAAGGGCTACGCTACAGAAATATTAATAAGATTTGTATGATCTATTATCATTTCTGTGGGTACCACCGCAGCACAGTAAACTACGCTGCGCTGGTGCAATTGCAAGTTGACTGCACAGATCTGTTAAATACAATTTTAGTACGAGAAGTCATAGATGTACGCAATAAGATCGAACTCTACGCGGAAATCCAGTGATATGCTCTACTCGCATATAAAAAGTATATACGTAGGTACGTATTGCCTATTATAATTTTAGACAGTATTTGCTCCAAATGTATTAAACGTTAATAGGTACGACTAATAGATTTCTAAAAGCACAATATACCGAAAATGTAAATAGTTTAGTTCTGAAATCACATCCCACCTGAATACCTCTCACAATTATAACCTAAACCAAAATCTCGACTACCCACGTACAAAACTCTCCAAATATTTCAATAATATTTGACCGTTCTATTTTGGAATACATAACGAGATGGCAATAACACCCTCGCCCCTTGCGGTGAAACAAGGCGGGATGGTGGCACTATAGTTTTTCAATAACCCCTTAAGGTACCCCGCCGTGCCCCGGCGGGTCCTCAAATACATGACCGTGTCAATCAACGAGAATGAATATTATTTGAGCGCGTTTTGCCTCTGACGTCTGTATACATCTTTATTCCAATGAATATTGGAAGTTTTATGAATACAGGTATTGTTTATCTGGAAGGGCTGGGCTATGTTGATATTTAAAATAACAGATAGTAAGTAAATATGATGCGTGCTGAGTCGGTGTGATATTATTATACATGATCATATCCCAGTAGAGTAAACAATTTTTCTGTTCCTTTGGGAAAATCCTATAGCTTCCTTATTAGACAACCGTATATGCCTTAAGTTTCAAGTTATATGTATATGAACTTTGTTAGTCCTGTTGTATAAATTTGTAGGTACTTACGATTGCATCTAATGTCCTGTAGCATAAGTTACTTATGTTAACGCTCAACCAAACTTCAATAACCGTGTAGAGCTAAATGTTATTGCGTTTTTGCGGTAAGGAATTCTCCATAGCACTATGAAGTCTGCAAATATACCCAATAGATAGGTCTAATATCGATCGATTTATTAATTATATAGTATGAATAATTAACAACGCGACAAAATACGTATAAAGTAGATTAATTTCAATGTATAATATTCGCGTAAACATGAAACAATATTATGTATGATTAGCACACACTAGAAGATGTAAAATTGATTCATATATTGCAAACTTTGTTCAATTAAACTCTACCACAAGCCAAAAGTGAACCAAACTTCCCTTACTAAGTAAATCGTGTTACGTGCTCTAATGAAATATTAAAACTAAGAATTTCATGCAAGAATAATATAATAATATCGGCCCTATATATTAACTATGAAATTGCTGGTCACAGGCTTTTCCTCAGTGTGAGAGTTTGGCCATAGTCCACCATACTGGCCCAATGCGGCAGACTACACATATCTTCGAGAACATTGTGGAGAACTCTCAGACATGCAGGTTTCCTCACGATGTTGGCCTTTAGCGTTAAAGCAAAAGATAATTAACTAATTCATATTTACAAGGCTTCGAAAAGACAGAGAGCCTTGAGGTCGATCTTGACATCTCTGCGTAGCAGTCTAACGGCCTGGTCCTATTAGGCTATCATACAAATACTATCTTTACTAAGTATTTCCAAAGATAGTATTTTTGACTGATATTTCTTATGCTACACAGCTTTTTGCCTACGCAGTGTGTACCTACACCATAATATGCACATCATGCGGTCATTGCCCTATCAACAAGAGTTAAATTTTTTAAACATTTCATTTTTGTGAATTTACTAATCAAGCAGCAATATTTTATTTCTATTAATCAGAGTGCTCAATTAAAATAAACTCGTATCAATATATCGCGTACTTTAATTTCAATTTTAATTTTTTCGCTGGGGTGTGTCGGCTCAGCATGATTTGATGGGCCACGGGACGCGCTTTGTGTAACAAAAATAATATCGTGCGAAGCACGGATCATTGGAGCCTGCACTGCCTACACTTCGGACTGTTTTCATCTGTCTGCAACAATAGGGGACGATTTAAAAGTATTGCATCGCTCTCGATAGTTATAGGTGACCGCGGCGGTAGTCTCGTGAAATGAAGCGCATGAAAATAAAGATTTACCTGATTTCTGTTAGAAAAGCTTTTTCTGTCATAATATTTAAAGGAATTATTACATGACACCTAAACTATAGCCGGCGAAATATAGTGTCATATATCTCTCTGCTTACTCTTTGTGATATATTGGCGTAAGACTAAGTATGTATGCATATTATAATACGCTCCAAAGATGTAACTGCATGAGCCATGTGGCGGTTTAAACAGTTTCCATGTAAATTAACAGATATATTATAGTAGTAGTAACTGCAATCAGTTCGATCCCGGTTTTTTCTGTTTAAGTGGCCACCTCACTGCCAGTGCGTTGACTATTGTGTCACAAATACCTCTAATGCTGGATGTCTTTTGTGTCCGTTGTCTTAAAATTTATGTAGTCCCTACAATTTAGAGATTATATAATTTAAAACTGAGTTAAAAATAATAATCATTCCAAGTTCGGTTCTTCATTTATTAAATTTACTCCTTTCACATTAAGAATACCTAGATATTTATCATCTTTACGCAACAAATTCCGGTAGAAACTACTGCCACTTTAAACTTAAATACTCTAATTATGACACAACTACTACGTACAATTCCAAACTCCATTGACATTTCACATTGTCTATACGTACAGCTATAATTCAGTGTATCAAGTTGACAAAACGAGGGTGAGGATGAAACAATGGTACATCATCGCTTCACCCCTCGCTGCAAACCACAGGAGAATATCATAAACGTCGGCTTAAACACTCGTCTCGGCGGACGTTAAGTAAATAAAAACATAATAAAATAATAAATTCTACGCAACATATGGGATACGACAGAGATTGGGATGTGATCGTTGGCAGGGGCGATGTGGTGTTACTACTGGTTCTGGACGTTTGAGAAAGTAATACCAAAAAAGTTCCTAACTTAAAAATATCTTAATCTGTACAATTGCTAATCAAACACAGATAGCCATTGTTCTTAAATAGTTATGGCAAATTTCTTTAAATATGACTTGACCAAATTGTAAACGTAATATACTTATATAAATTTAAGAGGGGTTAAGCATGGGTTACTGTCCTATGAATCCTACTTTTAAATTAACCTCTGTGAAACTAAATTAAATCTACATTGTTGTAAAATATGCAACATAATAAATCAACAAATTTTCTTTCTCTCATGTTAACATTTACGATAGATTTTAACATGCAAAGGGTTCAAATGATAACTCATTCAATAGACGAACGTTTTATTAGTTTGCATACAAATACTACAAATAAGTAACATAGTAAAATTGCAGACACTATTAGTAACTCGATTGATTCTTCAACGAATCGATTCGAAAGCTACTGATCGCCATACTCGATGCTCGGTGTAATGCAGCTCCCCGCGATGCATTGAGTGGTGTATCGAGATCGAGAACTCGAGTAATAATCGAACCCTCCGCGCGGTGTCCCGCACTCAATCTCGGGGATTTGTAAGCACTAGAGGTTATTTTACAATCGCATAAGAAGAATTCGAACAAAAATGACTTTTATTGGAATTACAATAAGAGTTTTCTAAAACTTCAGATGTGCTGTATGAAGTTTGTCAAGAACTACTCTGTATTGGGGTGACAATCCTAAGAATCGTTAACGGTTATTGAATTTCTTTGCATTTTTGATTTGTCTCTTCATTTGGTTTGTTGATAGATCACAATATAATTGAATGAATAAATTTACTTTCTTTTATTGGTTGGACATTTTATCTCTTTATTATGGTAACTTAAATGCCCAATCAAATATTTGGCAGCGTTATTTTATTTTAAATATCGTTTTACATCTTGTGTACTTTGAAACCGTTTTTAGGATATTGCGCGTATAGAGGAGTGTGTGATTTGACATAGTTAAAGATTTTAAGGAGAAGGGAAACAGAAGTCCTAAATATATCAAAAAAAGAAAAGTATTATGGTCGAATGCCGACAACTGGGCGACCATTAATAAATTTTTGAGACGCTATACGAGTCGAGGTAAAACCAAACTGTTTAATATTCTGCTTTGAAGCATCAAAAATCTAAATAATAATTGTGAGGAAATGGCTGTTAAACCATGAAGTGACGCATATTCTGTTATGGGGCGATCGTTCAGTCGCACATCCTATACGACTGTAGGGGACGTCAGTCGTCGAAGTGCATTCAACCAAAACTACATTTTGTCTTTGTGAAATATTCTGTGTAAAAGTCATTTTCCTTTTGTTTTACTGTAATATCTTCTGAAATTATTTTTGTGGTGCTATTGGTATGTATCGATTATTTATAGGTAAAAATCGTTTCGTTTTGATAATAAGAAGTGTTAGTCAATTGCGTATTATTATTCACTCTGTAGTATACGCATTTCAATTTGCCTATTGTCCGATGGTATAAATGCAGAACTTTTATATAGCTATATATTCATTTTACAATAGAAGCCGCAAAATACCTTCTTGACCTCTTTATTATTCTAACATTATTATGTTAACACATAATAACAAAATAAATTCGTCATTCATCGTTAAGCAACATACCTGAGAGGCCGACATAAATTTCTTAAAAATAGATGTCTAACATTTTTTATTTCATTAACATTCGTCGGCAGCAGGTATAATTTGAGCTATATCTTCTCAATCTGGAGAGAGACACCTACCCAGTAGTTACAGAATAAAATCATGACTGATATTATTATCTTAATTACAAGATTTTGTCTGCGGCTTCTAAATTCGAAATTATATTATAATTACATTTTGTTAATAAATTTATCTCTCTCGGGAACACTACTTTTTCCTGGATAAAAGGTACCGTATGTCCGTGCCACTGACAACGTGTATGCGATATTTGATGATAATCTTCGAGTAGTTAAATTAACAAACTCACATTCGCCTTTATAACAATAGTTTAGATTTTCTACTTTACCTAAATATAATAAGTATCTATAAGACAAATGTTCTAGTATAGAACTGATTTAATTCCCGTTTCAGGTGAAACTAAGCCTTACATTATAGTCCTACATTATCAACCAATCGTAAGTCGAAAAAGGCAGATTACTTTAATCTAGCGTTTACATCTGTCACGCTAAGTCTTCGTTTTCAATTACGACGGCATGTGCCCGAAATTAATTCGGTCATATCTCGATTTTGCGATACAAGTAGCGGATTACGCGGCGATTTGCTTGTACTCTGCCACTGCAATCGCATAAATGCTAGTCTGATCGCGCGCAAAGAGTAAATCGCAGATACGCCTCTTGCAATACGATTGACAGATTATTGCTAAAAGGGCCAGCAAAGAACATACAGAAATGTTGAGTTCATAGGGTGTGGTCTACATTGGTTGTAATTACATATATACCTATAGAATCAAAAAGATGCAATCTTATCGTATCCAAATATGCAATATTTGAATATATTAGAGTATAATATATTTAAAATTACAAGAATAACATGTACATTTATGTTTGTGTAAGTCGGTATCTTATAAATTATGCAACTATTTTGGATGGAGCGTGATAAGTGATATTTTTTTTGCAATTTTATACTAGTTTACTGAACGTGGTACGAGTCACACAATTTATAACAAAATAGAATATAACTTTATCTTTTTTAGGAAAGTGCTTTTAAGATGAACGAAGTGTCTCATCTGCAATCCGTGGTGCTTTTGGAACATCATCAAATCCGGTAGTGTCGCGGTAATGGAGTGGCGTTGTTGCGCGTGGCGAGCGCCCGCGCAGCCATCCGCGCGCTCGCCGCGCACGCGCCGCACGCGTGTGCGCACTCCCACCGATTATCGCAGCCATGAGAATATTTTCACAAACTATACTTACTTTTTAAATTTCAATCATATTACTTTTTACTGTTATAAGTATTATTAAAGGCAATAAGTCTATAAGTCATTCGCACTCTTTCATACTTATTCCTACATATCATATCATATCATGAATACCTCATTCATGATCATAGTATAAAAATACACGCGTATTTACCATCCATACAAATATGTTTTCCATCACGGCTCACACTGTGATTATTATAATCCGCGGAAAATTCTCTACAAAATATGTCGTGCCAATAAACTTCAAGTGCTTTCGCTAGCTCCGGCGCGCGGCGCGCGGCGCCTAACCGCAAAATGCCTGTATTGCGAACACAGGGTTATACGAGTGCGCTGAGCGAAAAGTAATATTTAGGTGTCAACTGCAGGCAATAATCGCGGGGTAAAAAATAGCTAGCGGAGCTCGGGCGTGCGGGCGGCGAACTATTTCCACCCTTGCCGGTGGTATCTCGTCGTTTATCGGCCGATAGTATCTGAGTGAGACATCGCCGGTGACGTTTGAAATATGATCGGCGCGGTCCCGGGGGCGCGGGTCGCCACGTGCGACGCATATTCAAATCAGAATCGCACGCGGCGAGACCCCCGTGTTGGCTAAATACACCCGCCGCCGTGCGCCGCCGCCCGGCCCACCCACTTACCGAGGGTCGGCCCTATGTAATCGAATTTGAAAATTATTCTAAAACACTGAATAATGTATTTCGGAGGGACGCAGCGCCGGAGGCGGCTCGCTCTCGCTGATTTTTAAAATAAATTAAACTTAATCAAGTGGGTTCGCGCACCTAAACGGATTAACTTGGCACTGATTTGACTTCGCCGCTGTTTGTTCAGTACATGAGGGGTGACGGCTTAAACGGTATTTGAAACAGTATCGGACTAACATCGTTTACGTACTTACTGCATGGTAAACCGGAGCACCCACTTCCTAAGTCTAAACAATCATAAAAAGTAGCCCTAGGGTAATAGCGCATATATAATTGTTTATAAAAATAGGTCTTATTTAATTTTCAAATCCTCTCATAACAATAACGTGTTTTAATTACCATTAGAAAATTAAAAAACAACTAATAATGATCGCACAAAATATAAAGATATGGTTCAATAACGTCAACAAATGGACAGAAAAGTAAGAGTACTGGTGACATAATACGTCTTGCACAAATAAGTTCATAAAACGGGTTTCCAATTTCTTATGTGAGGGATGCAGGTTTTCAATTAATGCATAGAAAGAATAAGGAGTCAGCCATCTAACCTATCGTAAACATTGTAACTACATATTTTATATAAAGCATAGTTAAATCACCTTTATTTAATTAACATATAATGTTTATCAGTATTAGCGTACCAACCAACCCGTAACTGAAATCATTCCGCTCATAGATTATTAATAATCCTCACAATTCAAAATTCCAAACCCTTTTAAACAAAGAACCTATAAATCTCCATTCCCTTCTCAACATCAAACACTTTAATAAAATTTATGAATCGCAAAAATTGGTCAAATTTATATTTGAAAATTAAATATTGAATAAGACAATATTAGTTCACTCGGTACATTAAGTTTTATTACGTCATGAATACATTGGATTCGCGATTCGGTACGCAGGGCTGTGCGGCGTGGGCCCGCCATTAGCACCCGATATGAAATTAAAATTAAAATATATAAAAAACTACGTAGAGCACTCTCGACAGACCGCTAAGGGGCAGCCCTAAAGATTTAATGCTAATGAAATGAATGGAATAGTTCAACTATAAATATATTATGCTTAATTAATTTATAATTGATACTCTTTACTATTTACACATAGAAACAACTTATTAGAACTCTACAAGCGTCTAAAATCGTAATAATTAAAAACCGATTCATTATATATTTTATGAACCATTATCGCAAGTATTTTAATAAAGCAAATATAAGGAAAATTCCATTATCTATACTAATATTATAAAGCTGAAGAGTTTGTTTGTTTGTTTGCTTGAACGCGATAATCTCAGGCACTACTGGTTCGAATTGAAAAATTCTTTTAATATTGGACTGCCTATTTATCGAGGAAGGTTATAGGCTATATAACATCACGCTACGACCCACGGGGGCGGCGCAGTAAACATAAACGCGGGTAAAACCGCGGGCATAGCTTGGGAACAAGCCTGGCCAAATACATTTTTTTGATAAATGTTCTTTACTATCTAATAAAAAAAATTATGAATAGAAACTCCACAGCTTCAATTGTAAACTATCATGTAGCGGTGTACAGTAGGGGTGCCACTCGATGATTTGGTTTTTCGATTCGTTACGCCGTCAAACTACCCTCTATACGAACCCTCGAATATGTTCCCTCGCCTTGAATATTATTTATACGTCTGTTAAGTGGAGCTGAGAGAGTAGCCTGCAGCTCAGCACTTCAACAAACATCGGTTATGGATTCTTCATATCGATCGTGGCTACTCGCCTGTTTTGAGACTAATGATGTACCTAGTGAGTAAAAGCATGTTCCACAAATACATATCTATTTTATATAAGCAAAGCTGTGAACAAGCTTATGATATAAGCGATTAGTAGCCTATGATCGTTTGTGAAAGTCGCTAAATAAGGCTTCCCGGACCAATCAGTTTATGTTGTATCGTCACACTACCCGTACTACGTAACCAGATAGGTAATTTTTTGATAACAATCACACTATGGAATTCGTATCTTATTCTTTTTTGCAGTATTCTGCAAAAATGAATGGAATTAAGCTTGGATAAGTTTAGCATAAGCTGATGTAATATAATGAGAAGTGTTGTCATTTTTCGAAGATGTCTTGTCAACACCATATAAAATGTACCTACTTAAGAGAACCAGTACATTGTTAAAATGCTTATTAAGATAAAGGACGGCTTATTTTGAAACACTACTCGAAACTTTGAATCGCCAACTAAATTACCAATCGCCCATAATTTAGGTTACGTTAGTATTTAAACCAACCAAAATCCAGTTCGATCACTTTAATATTAACATCATTACCAAATCTTGAAGATGCATCTGTCTCTCTAAAACATTAAACTTGTAACGCAAACGCACTTTTCATTAAACACGTTTTGTTTTAAAATGTAAATTCTTACTTGGATAGTGTATAAAAAGTATCGTCCACATACTGTATTGTAGAAATATAAACCATGCATTACATGTTGCGCATATTCTACAAACTTTTTAGCCAGCTATTTGTAGAGCCTCGGAGAAAACATGTCAAGGAAAACAGGCGCGCTCTGCCTCTGAGCAAGCTATGGTTAGGTATGCAAAGCAAACATATTTTCTCTTGAGACTAGAACGGTGAGCAAACAGTGGGCAACATGAGCGAAGGTTGGGCCGTGTTTACCAACGCTGCGTCGCCTGCCCTCATATATTAAACATAGCCAGGTCTACCTTAGCCTGCCTCCGACGTTCGCCCCAACTATTATTTCACGTGCCTAGACCAGTTTCTAGGACGTCTCCTCTCTGCAAATTTAATGCGGCATAATGTTGCCGTTAGCCCACAATCGGTATAATGAATACGTTTTTCAGCAAATTTACATCGGCATAAAAATAAGGTCGCGGCAGTTAACACGTTTATCGGGCGCTCATTAAAGCGGAGGGCGATCTTGCTTCGGAGTCGTTAAGCGCGCAATAGTTCGCGAGATCCTCGTAAAAAATATCTCGCAACCGACTTTACGAGCGCCCTTTGTGAATGCATCATTAAATTTCCATCTAAATTTAAATTACGAACGGTGCGATTCGACGCGCTCTCTCCCACGTGTTTCTGTTTTCCCAGTCGGTGGAAATGTTATAATTGCTGCACAGAGAACGTAGCCGAGTCGAGAATTTGAAAAAAAGATGACGTCAGTTGGAATTATCTTCAGCGCAGCGCAATTGAAACGGCTTTGCGACGGGCTTAGTGAAAAAGTTGGCGTTCGTTTTAATAATTCCCAGCTCCGGCGCCTCGTCAGAATGCCGTTGTCACTTCGCGGATTAAGCTCCGACACGGTTGAGTTGGGATTTGAGAGTTATTTTAATTTGCATTTTTCGTATAATTCCAAGTAGAGTGCAATGAGTTTTTCATCTAAAACCGTTATGTGTTTACACGTCAAAAGTTTACGACATTTGGATGGGCCGTGGCGAGGGTTGAACTCGTTTGTATGCGACGCCAGTCTTCCCCGGGAAAGGCATAAAGTCAGCAGGTGAGGAGCGGGTATCGCGCGGTCACGCTATTTAGATAAGGCTATTTTCGTGACCTCTCTCCCCCTCTGCGATAAGAGCCTAAAGTGTTTCTTACGACATTTTGTTACAGTTGCCTTCAAAATGTCTTTATATGCTCCATAGTTATAAATCACGACGGCAACGACCCAGGTAGATTACAGAGGAAGAAAAACAAGGAAAATCCGCAAACAAATAAGGTCATTTGATTAAGCGGAATGATTTGCGAATCACTTAAAAATCCAAATGCCACCATTTTTCGACTTCCCTCCCGACTTCTGGCGTTGGAATGGCGAATAAAGCGAGTTTGGAATAAATTGTGCCGCGTCTGGATAAAGCAATATTTGTTCATCTACCCCCGCATTACGACAGCAGCGGCCATTAGCGGGATGCAAATAACGTCTTGTCATTTTTGCTTCTTTATTTTTCCTCAATGGTCGGAGATTCGTGCTACTCGGCTACCCTCCCACGGATGTTGCACAGAGATATGGAAATAAAGTCCACCTTAAGCATTGATACCAAAAAATTCAACATATTCGCAAGTGGATTAAATATAGTTTAATATACATTTATGCCTAAAATTTAGTGTAAATTTATCGATATTTTGTAGCTTTGCAGTATAAAGAGAGTCCTAATAGGGAAACATTTAACATCATGGCTATGTAATATGATGACGTTAAAAATACTGAACCAGTCACAAATTCGTAGTCTACCTTCATAAACCTCTTTATGATTATCTACGTTTGCATAAATATATATTTATTGTCATTTCAAAGTCTTAAGCACCGTATAGATTATGTTATACAACCATATTATATTAGTTTTATGGTACTGAAGTTTTTGCGGAACTAACACAGGGGATAAAACATAGCACGTTATGATTAGACTTGACAAGTACACATCGTAGTTAAATAAAAGCCAGTCATTGGATGCAACCATCGAGAAGGGTTGCATCTCGGTGGAAAAGTTTGCACTTTCCTAAAGAGTAGTCTTAGCCTACGTAGCCATATTGCGCTGCCTATGTTCGACCAAGGATATTCTATGGCTAAGATGATATTAATCTGTCAATTGTTGGAACGCCAAACATAAATAAAACCAAATGTGTGACCGCCCGCCGGTTTGCCGCTGCCCCTCAATAGGTTAATGACATGGTTAATATTTTTATATAAAACCAAGACTTACGCAAAGCCCTCCTCACCGTAGCTCAATAAACAAGCAATCAAGTTCTAATTATTTGACGATTACGTGTAGCTATTTACATTTTGTTTTAGCGTTACCCCTCAAGTACTCCGCAAATCCCTACAAGAGTGCCTACAAACAAAATGGCGCCGACATTTGAACATCCGAGTGCGTTTTAGCCCCACTTAAAACGCGGTTTATTTGCAACTCGGATTGCCAACCGCGTTATTTATAGTTTAGGGTAAACTCTTATTAAATTTTTGCTTCACAATTGTTGGATGATTTAGCGGATTGAAGTTTTTTTGTATCATGCACTTTTATCTTGTTGGTTATGCGGTAAAAATATTTTCTGTTGTTAAGGATTGAAAAAGTATATCAAACATCCACCCTAGATATACCAGCTAGCGCTTGGAGATCCAACCAGTGCATATAAAACAAAGGTAATTACTTAAAAACAATGTTTTCGGTTTTTATCTAAGTACGGTTGTTTACATTATTATCTACACCATCTTACTGATGTCAATATCTTGAAAAATAGTTACAATTCAGATATAAAGAAATACATTACATAAATTTTAATAGTAACATAGTTCTCAAAAGCTTCTACTTCAGAACACAATTTCACAATTAAAAAGAAATTTAAGGACATCGACCCCTATTTGAACGATACTTAGCGGTTTGATTTCATGTAGATATCTTTGGGATATCATAATACCTATATTATGACCCACATGCATGTTGTTAAGTACTCAACCCAGCAAATTTAAGAGTTAACCATAAGCGTGTAATACTAAAATACCGTCACGAGTGATATATTCAATAAGCAAATAACAGCATTATATCATGCAACCAAATCAGCTGAACTTAGTAAGCCACTAAAAATACATGCACATTGATATTTGCTCGTCCCATAACGATGCAATCCCATAAAGATAAGATATTAAAGACTAAAACAATATTTTATTTTCAATGTTAACAAATGTAGTTGTAACCTTTACTATATAAGATACCAGGTAACAAATCTGCAAACTAAAATATGTTAATTTCAGCGCAAAGCCATCTCAGAAACGTTTGTAGTAATCTGTCTCCCACTATCGCATTACGAACTGCAACCAGCTCTACGCGGGGATTCTAATCGTTTGACACTTAATTAATGGGCACTTTACACGTGAAATGTATTGAATGAAGCATTCAAACACGCACCCACGGGAGCAGAGTAGCGCGGTCGCAGCGAGGCGCCCGGCGGGCCGCACGCGCCGAGCGGCCGCGCGGCGCGGGCGACGCGTGGGCGCGGACATAACTCGTGCGCAACAAGACGCGCGCACGCCACCGCTAACTACCGTCGCCATTTTCTATAGGATGCTTCATTTTGGTAAGCGAAAATATATATTTACTAAAATTCTAATTAGAAACGATGTTATCAATTCGTGTTACTTAATGAATGTTTTAATAGACGTTTACTTCACAAAGGGCAATTTATATGCTTGCTATGATAAAAATGTAAATAAAATCTATCATAATATTGTCTTCTGTTTACGCGAATGTTATTCATTGAAATTAAACTACTTTATACGAATTTTATCGCGTTGTTTATTTATCACTGATTCACTGTATTACATAATTTTGAAACTATTACACTACTACTATTGAATTTTACTAATTTATAAGCTAATAAAATTATTTAAACTATTAAATCTATTTATATTTAGGTTTACACTTTCCCCGACGTTTCGGTTGCTTTTTGCTCCCCGTGACCATGGCTGCTGAAAAATTTCATTCAATATTTTGTAATACAGTGAATCAGTGATTAATAAACAACGCGATAAAAGCCGTATAAAGTAGTTTAATTTCATTAAATCTATCAATCCATGGATCCATTTAATTCAGCCGCATTACTATGCGCAATGGTCATTTCAAGGTGACCATTTGAACCAGTGCAGCATCCATGCAATGGTATACGTATGTATAACATGTTACAGTATGCTTTGTGTAAAGACAGGATTATCTTTCATAAAGTTTGTAAAATGCCCTGCGACACAGTTCCCTGTGTCGTGAACTTAAAAACCACAAATAAACCTCGGAATATCTTATTGTGGATACCTACAACATGAGGTGCAAGGGCATTGGCAAGACGATATATAAACATAAACCACACCTAAAGCATTGACATAATCAACTTTCAAAACATTGAGTTGGATTAAAAAAATCCATAACAATTATTTGTTTTGCAAACATTGTAAAAGCAAGTAATTAAACTCAGTTGATTTTCAAAAAGTTATTCCTTTGTTATATTTTTATTGATTTGGTAAATAGCTGGTAGCTTCATGTTTGGAATTATCCGTAAATACCTTCGTAAACATTTCGAGATTTATACCGTGCGTCACATTTTCAAGCAAGCTTACACAGATAAACCATTAAATCGATATGGATGTTTGACAACATATAACTTAAAAATAAATTGGCTACGTTTCGTAATACGAACGTAATTATTACCCTTTGATAATAAGGTCTTACGTTTACGCGAATGTTAAACTAACTTATACTAATTATTATTTATCGCGTTATTTATTTTAAGACACTGTTATTACATAGTTTTGAAACTACTACTGTTAAACTTTACTACTACTTAAGTTATAAAATTTATTTAGATTTAAGTTTACACTTTCCTCGACGTTTTGGTTGCCGTGGTCACGGGGAGACTAAGATGGGCATGGTGATTGTCTAGATATCTTAAAGTGTATTTATTACAAAGTACCCGAACATAATTTAATTAATTTTGTTTCCATTTACGCAATATGAGCTTAAGTATCATAAATTTTGCTACGTTGGACCCCAAGCTGGTTACCTTTGATAACAACATGATGACTTAAAATAAATTAATAGTTCCACCTTTAGTGAGTTTATTAACTAGGGATCTGATCGATCCGGAAAAGGACAGGCCACGCCGTAGGGGCGTGGTGTCTTAAGGTAAATTTGTTTAGAGATTAATCAAAGATGAGATGACGATTAACACTTTTAATATATTACCAAAGAATAAGTTATATGAGTTAAACAATAATAACTTTCCTACGCGACAATAATCAGGGCGTGGTTCGTCCAAAGGCTTGCTTCGTGGTCCTTCAAGAATCAGGACACTTAGCTTGAGAAGTGAAGCCGGAAGAGGTGACGATCCAGGACGCGATCGGCATATATAACCCCTACCGCCGGGCAGGAGGGGAAGAGGGGCGCCAGCCACCACTCCGACTCGCGCGCAGCCGTCATGGCGCGAGCGGTCCGCGTGACACCACATCTGTCAAGTTTTAGAATAACAGACAAAAAGAATAACAGACAAAAAAAAACTTAATATCCGTTGTGTTGAGCCACCGGTGTGCCGCTGCGAAGTTAAATTAAATTAAAAGGTTAAACTTTGTGTTGTATTAAAAAGAAAATCTGAATCAACCTGTAGCTAAACAAGCCGGAGTGCACATCATAACTATATCTAACCGCGACAGGTACTGCACGCCACCGGATCACTCTTTATGGCCTATAAATGTGTAATTCACGCCACCTTAATCCGGCCCTGTTCCTATAAATCTGGATTAGCCGTGCCCACTGCGATTGTGCGAGATATCTCCTGATTATGCCGTTAACAATTGTAATTGAAAAATAAAATGCCCAAGTACGATCCTGGATTGCTCGCAGTAATGGTTGTTAAAGAGGCTATTTTGCGATGTATGAGGTTCTACGTGTTTGTCAAGTATAGTCAAGTTTGTAATTTAAATGAGAGTTACGGAACTATTTTATTTTTATACAAATATTTCTAGGTTACATTAGCTCGATGGCACAGCGGCAGTGATTGTGACTAGTGTGCTTGAGGTCTCAAGTACGATTCTTAGGTCGGATAATATTAGGATTTTCTATCAAAAATATGTATTAAAACAGAGCTTGTAACTGTTCCCGGTAGATTGCAATAGGCTTGCCACGTGGGACCTAAAACAACAAGATTTAAGTGCTATTATACACCTCTGCTTTCTCTTTTTGGGGATCGAAGCGTGGGACTGTAGGTATGTATTATATTTTCATACCGTTTTTTATTTTTTGTAATATGCAGACACAGCTTTTTACAATTTTATATCAGAATAAATTTAGAACAATATAAGTGTCTTTGTCTGTGCTATTAAAAAGAGATCACAAATATGGCATAGTACTTTAAATAGTCGCCTCGCCACTGCGACTACGCTAAGTGTTTTTTATTCGATCTCCTTTACATTATTCAGTAATTTTATTATATATTTAAAATTATTAGATATTATAGGCTTTAGATTTATACTAGCGGTCGCCTAGTGGTCAAAATTCGACCAAAATTCCTAAGCTTGCTACTTTGTTTTCTTTTTTTCTCTTTTACATATAAATAAGGTATAGGTAACCATAGTTACAAAGAATTGTACGACGTCAGACGAACAATGTCGAAATACTACGAACGCGATTCGACTGCTTGTGTCAAATGCATGGTTGTGTGCGTGTAGTGTTTTTTCATTAATTTAATGTATTTCTAATGCATATTTTATATAAATATTAGGACTCGCCCCTCCTTCCCCGTATAAACTTTAACTGTGCCAAATTTTAATTTTATACACCTCCGTCCGCGCAATTTTCCTAAAAAGTGGTACAAAGTTTTTGCTTCACGTATTAATATATAGATAGTCAGTAATATACGGCATAATGGCTGCAACACCTTCTTGATATGAGTAAAATACTGAAATTATATTTAATAGGCGATTTAAAAGAGTGGCCATGAGTTTCTTGCAGGTTTCTTCTCATAGGCTCAACCCTTTGCCTGGACCTAGCAACTAACCTAAATGTAGCTTCAGTAACTTAGTAAACTCACTAACCTATATATTTTAACGTTCATAAGTGTTTGTTTATGACCTAAACGAATAAATGATTTTGACTTTGACTTTGATCTCCACACGGGACTAAAATTTTGTGTGATTCACAAATAGTTGTTCCGAATTTGTATGCACAGAACTAATTCTCAGTGAAGGAATTGCCTTTAAAAAAATGAATACCGGTTAAAAGTCAAAGTCAAACATCTTTATTTCGATAAAAATATGTAAACCGTTCTTGGATATGTCAATTAACTTATACATTAACAATAAATACCTAAATAAAAATGCCTTGTAATAGCCTGTTCGATGAATAGAGCTCTCATAACAAGAAGCAAGCAAGAAACTCATGGCCACTCTTTTCAATCGCCAATTGTTAACAATATCATTCTTAACGACACTAATCAGTTAATTTACCTGTTTTTCTTATATGCGCTGTTGTGTGGTGTCAAATCAATGTGTTTACTTCTTTTTTATAGACTGCTGTGTATGATGTTAAAGTCAAGTATTCTCTAAGACCTGGTTCCTTTATTCAAGAAATGAGTAGTTTTAGCTACGAACGGATAATTTTGATATATTTTTTATAGAATATGTGTCAAAAATTAACTATGCAAATGTGAAATGATGGCGTAGTGGTTAGTGTAACCGACTGCCACGCCTGAGGTCGCGGGTTCGACTCCCGCACAAGTCAAATATTTGTGTGCATGAACATGGATGTTTGTCTTGGTCTGGGTGTTTCTATGTATATATATATGTTTGTCCATTGTCTAGAAACCATTTTTTTTTTACGTTGGGGAAATTGTCTGTTACCCACATAGTACAAGCTCTGCTTAGTTTGGGCTAGATGGTGTTGTGTGTATGTGGTAGAATATTATATTATATTATAAATTAAACTACTATAAATCACTATAATTTTATAACTTCAAACTACTATTGTTAAACACTGTTACTAGTTACTGTTTACTTCTATTTAAGCTATTGAAATAATAAAAACTATTTAGATTTATTAATTGACGACTCGATGGCGTAGTGGTTAGTGTAACCGACTGCCACGCTTGTAGTAGTAGTGTAGCTTGTATAAGTACTGTTACTAACCTAACTTACATCTACGCGAGTAAAGCCGCATGCAATAATAGTGTAGTATTCTGTAAAAAAAAACTTGCGGGGCAGTCTTTGGGGACTGCCGATAGAAGTGAAAGCTAAGTAACTAGCGTGCGTTGACGATGACGCGAGTTTCACGCTTTTTGTTCACCCTAAAAGTACACATACATACACAGTACACATATAGCTCATGGAAAGCGTTCGGTGATGATGACGCCAGTTCCATGATTATTGTTCACCCAAAAAGTTCTCAACGCGCCTAAAGAAGTTTTCACTTCAAAAATATGTCCTAATTACATGTCCGTAGCTATAACGAGTTGTTTCTTGAATACAGCAACCGGGCCTAAGTAAATACTATCAAATCTAATTCGAAATACAGTTCACGAATCTCAGTTCCTCATTGAAAACAGAGGTATCACGGGTGTACTGTCGTAGAATCGCGCAGATATATCAAAAGGTTCACACGTAGCGACGTTGTTCCATATTTCACTGGGAACACGCAACACATACCTATGTACGGAAGTATGAAATCTTGCCAACATCGCCTACGTTCTACTAGATGTGGTATCTTAACTAATCCTACTAATATTATAAATGTGAAAGTTTGTGAGGATGGATGGATGTTTGTTATATGTTTTTTATTAATTAATTAATATCGTGAAGCAAAAACTTTGTACCCCTTTTTACGAAAATTGCGCGGACGGAGTGAATTAAATTTGGCACAGTTAAAGTTTATAAGGAGAAGGAAAGGCGAATTCAATTTTTTTTATAAAATATGCATTAGAAATGGGTCCATATTAGCTTACATAAAATTCTAAATCCTATTCTTTGTCTTACTACAGATTTGTGTTCATAATAATCACTCTTCATAATTTTATTTTTCATACTTCTTTTATTCATACATTTTTATTACTTGGTAGTAATCGGAGCTCATAACAGTTAGTGATCATAATTTTTTTATTAATACTCTTACTACCAATAACCAGTTTAAATTTATAATTTTTTTTAGGTATTTTCGCTTCTTAACGTTCAATGATCATATTGTTTTAATTAATAGTATTGTTACTAAGAACATATTTGAACTCATACGGTGTTACGGTCAATTTTCTATCAAAAATTAGTTTCTGGCGCTTCGCCGGCCGCTGCCGCGGCACGCTCGCTCGGCTCGCGCGTTGTTGGGGTCACAGTTCTAACCTAACCTTACCTACGTGTCTGGTATGATTAAAAAATTTATAAAAACAAATATTAAAATCAAACACATTTATGAATATTATAGTTATTTATTCGAATGATTATGAGTTTCAATCATTAGTATAAACAAATATATGAAAACAAATATTAGTAAAAACTGAGTGTATAATTAGTGATATTATGAAATTCAATGATTATAGTTTTTGAATTTTTTATAAAGAATGATCATTATGATTTTAAATGGTATGAGAAATATTTTCGGATCTCCGATGATAGGAGTTGAAAAGTTATGTAAGACAATGCGCACCCATTAGAAATACATTAAATTAATAAAACAACACTTCACGCACACAACCATTCATTTGACACAGGCAGTCGAATCGCATTCGTAGTATTTCGGCATTGTTCGTCTGACGTCGTACAATTCTTTGTAACTATGGTATATACCCTATACCTAATTTATATGTAATAAAGAAAAACTGAAAACAAGTAGTAAGCTTAGGAATTTTGGTCGAATTTTGACCACTAGGCGACCGCTAGTATAATGTTATTTCAACAAATATATAATATAATACATTAGCATGCCGCTGTGTTGGTGAAACATGATGGACTTAAATTGTATGTAACATCCTTGTACCATGCTTCTAGCAAATAAATAAATAAATACTCTTTCACGCAAAAAACTTTACTTTATTATTGTCTATACATCAGAATAACATATAGGCTACCAAAAAATCTACCTGGAAATAAATTTTTTTTTTACGTGGTGGATTGCTTTGACGCATACCTCTCCGTGGGGCGACGGAGAGGTTATGTCGGGCTCACCGGGGGAAAGATAAATAAGGAAAGTAATACCGACTAAACCTACCGCGGAGTTCCTCGACAACAACCAGAGTCGGCGGGATCGCGCGAATCACTTTCACAATCGCAACCCCGCCGAGGATTCGGCCCGCCGTAAACGGCAGGCCACTACACAAAAAGACCTACACTTTGATCACTCCTAATTTTAACCCTTCTGTCCCCTTGAAGGAGGACGGACACACGACACAGAAGTGCGCGTGGGAACACGCACGCCGCCTCTCGAACCTGGTGCTGAACGGGTGGTGGGCAGGCCCACGAAGCCCACCACACCCAGTTAAACCTCAGGGTGGCTGGAAGTCGTCTCGCACTCTCTGGCGCCCGGTTCTGCGGTTGGGAAGAGGGTTTAAGCACACGCTCTCGGAGGCGACGGCGTTCCACGACCTCTCACTCCGGACCATAGACTGAACCAAGGCCGGAAGCGAGCGGGCAATAATTCCAACTGCCGCGACCAACTCATGGTGCTGCGAAGCCTAGGCAGGGCAATCCGCCAACATGTGCAGCGCCGTGTCTGCAACAACATCACGGTAGTCGCCGCAGTGGTGACAACCGGCCGAAACAACCATGGCCAGTCACCTGTGTCAGCCGGAAGGTGAGAGCGCCATTCCGCGTCTCCAGCCACTCCCCAAAAACGGGACTTACCGCCACTATCGTGGCGTGCCCGATCTTAAAATAAATCTACATTAACGCGAGCGAAGCCGCAGGCAAATTCTAGTATTATAAATGCAAGTGTAAGTTTGTTTGTTACGTATTCATACCTTAACTATTCGACCGATCATAATGTATATTTCGCATACATGTCAGGGAAAAAGAAAGGGACATAGTGTATCTTTCATCCAAAAAAGAGTACTGATAGTAACCTAACCAAATCTATATTTACGCGAGCGAAGTCGCGAGCAAGATCTAGTTGAATGTTATAAATAAACTTAGCAAAAGCAAAGACTGTAAACCGCAGATGATAAGTAGCTTAAGAGAAAAAGTTAACTTTGTAGGCTCGTTGTAATAGCTGCGTAAGCAAGCCCTCAAATTGACTACCGCTAGTCAGGTACCAAGTTTGATTCCCGGTTGTAATATTTTTATTGAGATTTTTGTTAACAATTTTTAATAAACACGTGGCTACTACAACTTTTACGTTAGCAATATTATTATGTATTTTTACTTTGTTTTCACAGATAAATACTAAAGAAATTGTTGACTGTATAGCATACATATGTATACTTCAAACATAAAGCAATAGCCGATAGCGATACTATATGGTACTATCGCTATCGGCTATCGTTTTATATTTGAAGTTCCACGTAGTTTGTGGAGAGCTTATAGCCATTTTTAGACTTTGTCTTGCTGCCGAGAATTTCTCAACAGAAAAATCTAACTGCGGCTTAAGCAATAGGTATCGAACCTGAAACCTCATAATTGCCACGGGAGCAAAATAAACTATGAAATGGATTAATTTCTTAGTATAGGGTGACCTTTAAAAAAAGCTTGCCGTTCTTTTATACTCTTATAGAATGGGAGAAATATAACAAAAGTTTTCTGTTTTATGAATAAATTTACTTGGCTATCTTATATACCTTCACCGCATATTATAAAACAAAGTCACCCGCCGCGTCTGTTCGCGATAAACTCAAAAACTACTGAACGGATTTTCACGCGGTTTTCACCAATAGACAGTATGATTCAGGAGGAAGGTTTAAATACGTAATTTGTTAAGCTTTTATAAGGGCCGCTAGTATATCCTCTGAAACGTCCATGACTCCTCCTAGGTGGAGTCATGGACGTTTCGTTCGTTGCGCGTCTGTGACCCCTACGGGGGAGTCAAAAGTCTTTGGTATTTTTTCCATTCCAAAGGCACATTTACTAAACGAAAAAACAAATAAAGTATCCAAGTATTTTTTACTATAACCTCTTTTTTCTTTTTATTGAAACACCTCCCACACTAGGATCTATTTATGCGTCGCGGGGGAATTCACAAACATTCAAACGGACACACAGAACACACAGACTCGAAACAACTATTTGTAGATCACACAAATTTTTGTCCCGTGTGGGAATAGAACACACAACACTCCACGTAATGGCAATAGCGAAGCTCACTTAAACCACAACGCGTATTACTATCTCAATTGATTTCAATATCCCTCTTCCAAGATCCGTAATTCTGTGGCAACTCACCTTTCCCCGGGGTGGCTGGGCCTTGTCGACGTGGCCCATAAATTACCTAAAACAAGCGGCAGATGTGGGAGGCCTCCCGCCCGGTAATGGCAGCATTAGTAGCACTAATGGCGGTGGACGGTGACGTCACATAAATCCGTGTCAAATTTAGGACGCGTAGTGTTGAGCTATGGTGAGGTTTGTCTTGCGCTGCCCGTTTGAATATGGAACTGGTTTAAGATGTTGTTTATGCGTTATGGAGTAATTGTGTGTTGAGAGATAATATTCTGGATAATATGATTTATTCATGAATCATAATTAGAAAGTTTACTTATATAAAGATAAACAATATTCTATATAAAAAAGAGCTGATCTTTAAAGAGTATTTCGAGCAAATTTAGGTTAATTCTCAATAAAAGTCTATTTCGTCTATTAAAGTTCCTTAACCTTTTGAATCACAGCGGCACACTAGCGGTCAGATACAATAGGTTTTAATTATTACTGGCATTCAAAGACAGGTTAAACGCACTTCCCAGAGAAATACTAAAATAAGAACTTCTATTTATATTTGCTAAAACTTGTTTTCCTACTGCAACAAACTCACTTTAACAATAACTAAAACACACACAACCATTTGCAAATAACAAAATCAATTAATCTTACTCAAAGCCGTCATAAAAACTACCTAACACTACAAAGCGTGTATGTAAATAGTAAATCAATGAGCATACAATTTACGTGAGAAAACTATCCCTCTTCCCGCTCCCCTAAAACAAAGTTATCCCGCTCAGTGGGGCACTAAAAATTCCACATAATTGAATGAATGAGTGAATCTATTCCATCGCCATTAAATCTAGTTACTGAGCATATTGTGTGAGCAAATTTATTTAGCTAATAACCCCCTGTCTACTGAAGCGAAACATCCCTTGTCTGAGACGACACACGGTTCATGCAATTTTGTATTTTTCTGTTACGTATTTTAGTACTTGACAAGCATTTATTCGTTTCCCAGTTTCGTTTTTAAACTAGATAGGTTTGCTAGAATTGTGGCACATAGAAATCTATAGTTTCTACCTATTTGTACAGTCTACAGTTTCTATAGTTCGTCTAATTCAGTTGCCCGGATATACGTGTATAGTAGCTGTTTATAAAAACCATACTGTTCATAATCTACCTTTCGCGTCAAATACGCAACATATACATATTACAATTATTATAATTGATATTTATTACGATAACAGCAGATTAACAAATATGTAAAATTGCCTCATGCAACAGTTGGTCCTGTCGTAAACATTAAACAAGACATTGAATTAGTTCAAGTCAAAGTAAAGTCATTGAAATGCGCCTCAATTTTTTATCTAATAACGACATACATACATCCACAAGTAGAAGGTAGATACTCTCTAAGCAAGCGTCAATAAAAAAAGTATAAATATAAGTGCAACGTCAGTAATTGCATATGATAAATTAAAAAAATATATCAACTGTTAAAACACGCCTCGAATTTATTTTCCATATTTAAAACTATCTCCATACCAAATTTCATCATATTAAGTCAAAGTAGTAGCCTTAAAAATATCAGATAGACACAAAACAACATATTCAAAGGCTGTATAAAACTCAAACATATAGTTCATACTTGAACACCACAAGTAACACTATCAACTTACTCCAATAAATATTTAATCCAAGCAAAGAACGTCTCGAAACTCCACGTCGGGGGCGGTGCTTACAAACTTAGGCCGAGAACTGCCGTAAATTAATACCTGACATAAATTTGCCATAACAGGGTAGAGTTTGTACCTTAGGCTGGCTGAAGATAGTCGAAGCAAACGAGGTACAAATCTCGAAGCCGGATGCGACTAGCCTAATGGAAGCATAAAGCAGCGGGAACGTAATACTACCAAGAGGGTGCAGATCTTATCAATTTGCAGGACTGAGGACAGACTGTCTTACGATTGGCTACGGATTTGTATTTGTAGATTTGGTGATATCGTAATGATTTGTTTCATAGCCTTGATTTGTTGAAAGATTTTGGAATTAATTGAATACGATAAATATAGAAGATAGAAAATGATATATTTCATAAGTTTTATACGTGATTCTAAATAAATTCATGTTCAGGAATCGCCTCAAAACTAATAAAGTGAATTGATGAAACTTTATTAGTTTCAATACGCTGAATTTATTAAGAATAATAAGGTTTCAAGTCGTCTACGGCGCTTGTCAAGTATACCTAGAACACAAAATAATTAGAGCTAGCCATAAATTTATGAATGATCGTTTTAATAATATGCGTGAGTATGCATCGCTTAAATTTTCGATTTGTAAATGTAATTCTAAAGATATAATTTTGTAATTCTAACCTTTGACATTCTTAATTATTAATGCGAGGAAAAAGTAAAAATATTATAAACTTATCACTTTTTATTCTCATCTTAAAATCTTATATTTTTATAAAAGTACATTTTAAATATGACAACAACGTTTTGAGGGAATTTCCAAAACAGATGAGGAACGGGTTGATCTTTAAAATTACTGTAAAACACTCTAGAATTCACCATAATCATCACGTAAATAGATACGAGTTCTGAAGCCCAAAATACAAAACTAATATCCATCATGACTTATATTTCAAAGCATCTACACACAAGACTCACCAAAACGTATATAACGAACACCTAGTAGGTATCTTGAGGTACCAAACGTATCTCCAGCATTAGCCCCCTCAGTATTTTAGTCACGCGCGGAGTGCGAGTGGCTCGGCTGTCCAATCACTTCGCTAAACTAATAAATCGGAAGGAAGCGCCGGCGCATACGGATTGCATTGGGTCTACTGCACTGTTACTAGTGAGGAAAAATTGCGACATGGGAAGTGAATGGTAGAGTTCCGTATTCAATGAAAATGAAGAACTTGTGCTTTTATTTAAAAAAGCGCTGATCTTAGTTTTGCTGCTATTTTATTTTCGCTACAGAGGCATTACACACAAGAGGTGCGAAATTTCAAGGCTTGAAATTAGTCTGACATTTCAAACGGTTATAAGTACTTAATCAAATTTTATTTTAGCTAAATAAAATAACAATGCATGCATCTAAAATAGCATGTACTAAGCCAAGTGTCTTATAAAGACACACAGGTGTCTTTATAAGATTACGTTATAAGAAAATTATAAGACAGTCAGCTTTATTTAATAATTACGTACATTTAATATGAAGATGAGGACGTTATTTGGAATCTATCAAACATAACGGAACACACCCTGTAAAATTCTACTCACAAAATTCAACATAATATAACAACTTGTAATTAATCCTATATGACACAATAGATGCAGATGTATCTTTGTTAAAGCGTGAAGCGATAAACGAATTGAGCTAAAGCTTGGCTAACAGATAGACCATATTTAGAATAAACACAAAGGATATTCTGTATAAAGGTATACACCCAAGTGAATGAAGCCGCGATCAGAAACTAGTTGAATTTAATATCCAACTAATAAAACATAAATGTACATTAAATTAATTGATACCCAACAACTTAAAGCATAACTGCACGAAACACGTAACAAAAAATTCAAAATACGAACGAACAAGAATGAAAATATGAGCGCTTCAACTACGAAAAGATGACCATCCATCGCGAGCATGGAGTCAATTTATCACTGGGAAAAATGAAAACTGTACACTGGTCCATTAAAAATAGTCGCACATAGTCGCATGACCCATAAAACGATGGAGCGCCGTGAAAAGGAAATATGAAATGAAAAAGTGCGCTCCGACGAATGCGCCAAGGTTCCGTGTGTACTTCATATTGCGAAGAGAAAAGTTTTGTTAGGAAATGTCGAATCTTAAGCAACCTTCTGCAAAGCTAGATGGTGATACTAAGATAAGACTTGTCGTGACAAATAGTCTTATAAAGTATAACTTTTTAATTCCTAGGTATTTTTATTTCGTCATTATAAATTAGTTATGTACGTGTCGTTAATTTGCTTATGTTTTTAATAATTGTGAAGACTGGATTTGTTTTCTAGGTTGGTCCGTGATTTTAGGTTTGCTCGTTAAGAAATACTCAGTAACAATAGTTTCTGGTAATAATTATCTAAGTTCCAGAGGCAGCAGCAGGATTACCACTTTTTTATCGCATCTAAAAATATAGCTAGTGAAATCTGCGTGTAATACTTACTATACACTTATGATCAGATATATATATGTATCTATGTATGTATATACTATTATTAGAGTACTTTAGCATACATTAAATATTTGTTGTTCTACTACTAATAAATAACACATTACCTTGGAAATTTGCAAACACATCTAGGACAGAGCAGAGCAGAGCTTTAAATAATTAATTTTAATTCATAAAATCCCGAACACTTTTATTTTGATTAGAGATTATTACTTGTTTCTTGCATTTAAGTAACGATCAAAACTAAATGCTGAAGAAAAAGAAGGCATAGAACCAATTTATATATCTGAGTACTCAGTTAGCACGCTTCCACTTTTCAGCAACGGAATCAAGGTTCTCCGCAGGCACTTTAGCAGTGGTTGAGACCGCGGAACCCAACAAAATTCGCCACCTCGTCAGGCGAGCCAGCGTCGGTCAAAAAAGAAAACCAATTTGCCCGCATGAAAAGGTTCGATCCAATCGCTCCCGCCGTATCCACTCATTTGATATTTTCGCTCGCCGATAGAAAACAAATTACAAGCTGTCGTTCTCACAGGATTATAAGTATTAGCTATTTATTTCTATGTCACCTGTCGATCCTTCAATGGCATTCTTGCATTTGAAGTTTTCCTATTAAGTCCTCACTTTATTGGTGTTTTGATATTTTAATAAAGAATACCAACGAATCGGATTTTGCATTTCTTAAATTGGTTTCTGTTATTTATGTTGACAGCCATGATTGACTATTTTCTGTAACGTAGAATATTTTTCCTGATGTGTAATTTCTTCTTACCAATTGGCATTATTTATAATCTAAATATTACAAGGAATAAGTTAAAATAATACGAAACATCAGTCTTACAAAATTGAGTTTTATATAACTTTGTACAATGATTAGCCACAAAGTTTGCCGATAGAACGTAAAATAATACACAACGATTAACAACTTTCTTTCTACATATTTTCAAAGATTAATGTGTGGGATGTAAATATAGAGATCTCTTTAAATAAAAATTGACTAATGAAACTATTTATTTGAATGATGCTGGTATGATAGGTGTTAGAATTTATTTTCGACCTTTTTAAGTTTAGTGTGAAGGAATTCATTGGCCGTAACCTCGAAGGAACAGGTAGTTTAGGATACCGTATATATTACGCTACTGCTTCCTTGCTCTGAGACGCTCCTAAATGAAAATTCAAGGACACTGATTACAAACTAATAAATCGAACTATAACCCGACCCTTTACAACACAAAAGACCATATATGCGGTGGTAATCAAAATAATAAACATTATAAACTAATAATAAGCATAATAAAACGAAAACAAAAGGAATATATAAAAACGCCTATCATATACAACAAACATAATACATCTTTAAAATATAAACAATCCCCTCTGATACCTACGCTTTCCGAAATATGACGCACCTATTTATAATATCAATATCGTGTTGTCTGAGCCTCCCCTCGGTTGCCATGGGAACCGCGTCGCATTCAGCCTAAACGTTAACAGTAAATCAATTAAAAACCAAATGAATTGCCGAAAGGTGCTTTATTGGGTACCTCAGTGGGACATATTTTAGTAGCAGAGGTATATAAATCATGTTCCGATATACGAATTTTGATTTGTAGATGTTAGGTCTGACAATGAGGTGTGAAGGTGTGAACTTGGCCTTATTTTCAGAGTTTTATGAGCTTAGAGACTGTCATTTTGAATACATGAATGTAGGATTGGTTTAAAAGATCATTGCGCCATTATTAATGTCGTGAGAATGGCATGTCTAATTGACACACGGGAATAAATATTGAACGTGAATACGTGAACTACTGATAGCTGAGGTATTGTTTGCTCTTTCAGTGTATATAAACGCCGTCTCGGTACAATAATTTAAGATGGTGCGGACCGTTTAGTATTGCATTTTTTTAATATTGCCATAACACTCTTATTAATGGTATTCTTCGATTTTATAGGCTGTTTAGTTTTTATATTTTGGATATCTATAGTAAATATAAGAATAATGAAATAGAGAATTCGAATTCAGTTGAATTACATACCTTAAGATGAAGAATGCTACAAATCAATTACTATACCTAATTATAGAAAATGAGGTAATAGAGTTTTGATTCAATTAATTTACAAGTTGATTATATTTTGATAGCGTGCTAACTCGAAACACTATGTGGATGACAAAAGATGATTCCTAGAAATTTCATTAAAATTCCTCTTCGTCAAGTCCGAAAGCGAACCCTTCAGGGTTGACACTTAAAATTTTACCGCTTAGGAATATTATTTTAAATTACTTGTTGTTAGCCTGGTGAGATACTGTGGCGATTCCGCACAGACGAAAAAGTTCAGCATACATTTAACAGATGGTGATACAATCGCACTTCACATGACGTCATACTATTCTGCATCGCACAAGTGAAGTTTACACAGCGACTGAGTATATATACAAGCTCCCGACATCAACCGTCGGGCTGCGGCCCGCCAGGCACGATCAACCAGCCTGGTCGGAGGATCCTCCCTTTGTGTTGGAGGGACTTCACACCCTATTCCTCCACAATACCAAGACCAAAGCACGCACCTCTGACTGACTGAACGGTCACGGCGCGCGGCGTTGTGATTTATCTGGTTGCCTTGGCACTGCCACTCCGCCAGAGTGATTTAAGGCCACGCTACGCTTTTTCTTTATCAAATTTTTTATATTTTATTAACCTCTGAGTCACTATGTGGGTCTGTGTGTCTGTCTGTTAGTGACAGGCATAGCTCCGGATCCATTGGACCGATTGACTTGTAACTTGGTGTGCAGACACTTTGGGGTCATCCCTCGGTCAATTGAATATGGGCCCTGTGGGTCAAAAGATCCCCGAGATATAGGTGTCACAAGGTCATAAGGTCAGGGAATATCTACCAACAGAATGATTTGGAAGTCCAAGGAAGAGGCTTTTGCCCAGCAGTGGGACATTACAAAAAAGGTCACATGAAGACGAAGAGATTAAATCCTAGGTTTTTACACCCATCTCGTTCTTTGACTTTTTGACGGTATGGATTGCACAGTAGCTTCAATAGTCGCTTTGCCACAGCCAGACCGCCGAGTATAGTTTGATTTGATTACCATAGAGGACATACAATAATTGTGTGTATTACTAATAGTTGTACCGCGTTTTTATTTACTTTGTGTCCGCTGTTATTCTTTGTTAAGTCCCTCACAAAACTCTATAGTTTCTTAAATAATTGCCAAGTCAACAAAATTAAATTGTAGAGGTATCATATAAATACAAATTTGGTAGTTGAGTGAATTTAATTTTAGTAAAGTATTCTGTATCCTAGTTTTACGGCCGTTATTTTTATGAATTTATAATAGCAAACAATATAACGTCTTGAAAACACTTAAGAAAGAAATAAAAAGGCTATATTTTCGATAATTTAATTTCAAGTCATACCATTCTTTATTATATGGAAGCCTTTAAATTTAAATGAGCTCCATTTCTATTCATCTTCGATTTTATTAGACCGCGTTTTATTTTATTTTTATTAATAAAATGTATTAGAATCTTACAACCCTGGCAGTTATCAAGACCCTTAGGTGTGGGCGAGCGGGCGCGGCGGGCGGATTTGTCGTAGCCCGGAAACGGCGGGGAATTCATTTGGGCGTAATAGGTTTCCTGCGCTCACGTCCGGTACCCGTCCGGCTCCCGTCCGGCACCCGTCCAGGGCCCGAACGGTACACGTCCTACACGCAACGGAAGTAACGCGCGTCGCCTAGGGATATTAGTAATATTAGCAAAACAAATCTTTGATTTTTATTTAAATTAATTAACTCTACAATTCTGCGTTAAGAATATAATAAAACTTCACACACACTACACTACAACTGTAGTGTAATAAGTTTTCTTTAGAACAACCGTAATTTTCATCTTACTATAGACACGAACCTGACTAATATATTCACAAAAATGCGCTTATCCTAACTGTCATTTATGGTGTTGTTTTGATAAACGATTCTTGCAAAATATTAACTGAGAATTCCCAGCAGGTTTAAAGTACAGGACTATCCCCATAAGACGGCTATTGGCTATCTATTACTATGACCTATGATATGCAGTGATACGTGGATAAATTTTATATGCCATACCGATCGGGGTCAATGCTCGTTAATACTATGTACTAGCTTTTGTCCGCGGCTTGGCTTGCTTTTTCTTCGCGGCGTCGCTCGCATAAATGTACATAAGTTACGTTAGAAACAGTACTTTCTCTGGATGAATGTTCTATTCTGTACCCCTGACAATGTGAATGCTAAATTTCATGATGATCGTTCAAGTAGTTATAAGGCTTGGAAGCGTAAAAACAAACAAACTCACATTCATATTTATAATATAAATTAGGTTATAAAGTATATATTTCTAATTTAACCCCTTACACACACAGAAATAAATTACGACAGTATCCAACGTAACAAATATTTAAAACACATTTATATACAAATAAGAGGCCCTTCAGCAAACAACGTTGACATAAAATCCATTTCCAAAATAAGTCTTAATTTCCTCCGAAGGAACTTCGCAGACGAGAGGCCGTTTCATTAAAACTTGTGTGACGTGTCATTAAATCCAAGCTCCACAGCTGATTATTAATATTCAAATCATAATTCCGACTTAGATGAGCGAAAAAGCAAAGACGTGTTTCTCATGAATAATTTTCACAAAGTTTTGTAATATTTTGTTTAACAATTTTGAGCTTACACGTGGAGGGTTATGTGTGAGTTTATAAACAGACATTTATACCTACTAATATTAAAGACATAAATGTTTATATGTTTGTTAGCTAATCACGATAAATAAACTGTTGAATGGACTTGAATGGAACTGAATACATTGATTTTTACCTCGGTGTCGCGTTTCCTCAAGATACACGCGAGACTGCGGGAACAATGTAGTATTTATTAACATAATTATTTAATCGTAGCGGTACACCAGTGACCAGACATAATAAGTTTTCAATTACGTATGACATTCCAACAATTGACAGGTGAAGTAACACATTTCTAGTCAGCAGAATTTTATCATTATTTCAACTGTTGTATTAAATTGCGCTACAAGTATGCGCTCAGAGTTTACCATAAGCTGCCTGGTTTGGTTCAAGCATTGTGGTAAGAATTATTATAGCTTTTCTGTGAGTAAATTATCAGTAATAGCTAGCCGTGGCCTTTGGCAATGCCCGTGTTACATAAGACCATAACAAATAGCTGACGAAATCTGAGAGTGTTATGAATAACTATAGTATCTTTGTTAACCCTTCCAGCTAAGCTAAATGAGTCTCTTAATAGTGGGTTCACGTCAGTAGTAAACCTGACAACCTCTCGATCGCTCGTGCAATTCCTCGACACTTGTGCTAACACCGTTCCCATTTTAATTCCTAGTGCTTAACTAATTTTATACTGGCTTGGTGACACAGCGGGAATGTATGCGACTGCTGTGCGTAAGGACTCAGGTTCGATTTCCGAGACGGGCAAAGTGCTATTAGATATATTGTTTTTTTTTCAGTAGCAACACGAAGCCTGGAACTGTGTCCCGTAAAAGAGAAGGCCCCTATTACATGGAACCTAAAACCTATACTGACGGTAGGTAGTCGCAATACCTCTGCCTACCCTTTCGATGAGATAGACGTGAGACTACATAGTCAAGACAAGTTACATATATATGTAACTTGTTTTATTTTCAAGACGTGTGTGTAGATTCTTGTATACGTCTAAATAAGCGGCGAATACTTAATAAGCAACAAATTACTGAATCCCTTTGAACTATAACTTGGTGTGAGGCAACAGAACAATGAAAAGGTCCTCAAGGTCAATAAATATCAACGAGTGGGGTCATTGCCCTCTTGTCCACACAGCAACGCGACATTATAGCTAATGTATATGTAAATATATGTTTTCTCGTACCATGTGCTATCAAAAGTGAGGGTAGTAAGTGTCGTGATTTTATACTAAAGCATCGTATTGATTTGCAAATATAGAGAACTAATTTGCTTGGTAATGCAGACTTTAGATCCTAACTAAAATTATAAATGCGAGTGTAAGTATGTTTGCTTTTTATTTTCATACCTGTGCTACTCGATGAAATTTCGCATACACGTTGCCAGGGGTATAGAAAAGGACATATAGGTATATACGTATCTTTTGTTTGAAAAAGATACTATTACGGTAAGCGGCTAGCTACGGGAAAAGCTAGTACAGTATAATATTGTCTTCTGTTTACGCGAATGTTATTCATTAAAATTAAACTACTATACAGGGTGATTTTGAAATCGTGTAATTCCTTTTAACCACGCATTCTACTGGTGATATAGAATAACCCTGACCATATTTTTATTTAATTGGATTTTTTTTTTTGAAAAATTATTATTCCGTTTTTTTTCGTGAAATGGTGTCAGATAGTCATATGTTAACCAACCGAGGCAATTTTAATTTTTTACTAATTAAAATAAAAAATCATATTAATAATTAATGTCGTAACTAATAACGGGCGGTCCTTTTTATTGCCCCTTATTATTTACGACATCAGTTATTGTTATGTTATTATTTTTAAATTAAAAAAATATTAAGATTGTGTCAGGTGGTTAAAATATGACTATATGAAATCATTTCATGAAAAAAATCTGTACTCTAATTTTGCCGAAACCATTATTCTAATTAAGAAAAAATATGGTCAGGGTTATTCTATATCACCAGTAGAATGCGTAGTTAAAAGGAATTACACGATTTCAAAATCACCCTGTATACGGATTTTATCGCGTTGTTTATTTAACACTCTATTACATAATTTAGAAACTGTTACACTACTATACTATACTATTAAACTTTACTAAATTTAAGCTAATTAAATTATTAAAACTATCAAATCTATTTGTATTTAAGTTTACACTTTTCCCGACGTCTCGGTTGCTTTTCAGCAGCCATGGTCACGGGGAGACTAAGATGGTAGTTATCTCAATGTTCCAGTGTAGTTATTTCAAAGTACCCGAACATAATTTAGTTATTGGTGTTTCTATTTACGCAGAATGAGCTCAAAGTAAATAACCCTCGAGCTACAGGTATGGCAGTCGAAGTCGGTAGTGGATTACGATTGAACCCACATCCTGTCGTTCATTACTCCATTCCATCATCTATTGGACTACCGTTGTTCAAAAATAATACTTTTAGGTTAATTTAAATTGTTCGTCATCTTTATTATTTATGACAAATATTTCCAAATAAACCCAGACATTCTCTATTTATTTGACGATTGCTACAATATAGCAGGTGATAGATAATTGTAATAATGTATTATTGTAGGTATGTCTCTGTCTACCTCTTTAAGGAGACGCAGGCGTGAGTCTATTTATATAAATAAAAATTACTGTACTCCTATATATATTACACTTCTTACCAGCTAAGTATCTAGCTGAATTACGAATAAAAACATACCATAATAAACTGTACAATTTAAAAATAAAATAAAAACAAGAAAATTCATATATTTGCCTGTTTAAAAAACCTCCACCCTAGCATTTCAACCGCACGTAATTAATTCTCGGCTAACTCGTGTATGTACATATGATTAATAAATAAAATTCCAACACATTCAACCTCCGCGAACTCAAATAAAACAAAACCGAACAAGTCATAAACCGTTTTGAAAATAAAAAATAAATACTAACGCGATTTACGTTCAAGAGGGCGCAAAATAAAATAACACGGAATAGGCGCGGTTTCGTACCCTGGGGCAGCTGCCTTGTAATTTCTCTAGATATTTTATATTTTTAAACCGTAGACGCCCGCTGGCGTTGCTACGACGACGTAGAGCCTCCAAGCGCTACGCCGTAGAATCGTGACAAAATCTCTGTGTTCCATTTTACATTTTATTATTACTTGACTTCTACGATTTTGTTTTAATATTCGCTATGTTATTTCTATAGAATTTCAATTATATAATGCTTCGCTAAAGACTGCTCGCATAAATATAGTTTAGTGACAGTACTTTTTTTTTTGGAGGAAAGTAAGCCTTTTCTGTTCCCTTGACAACGTGTATGCGAAATTTCATGATGATCGGTCGAATAGTTAAGGCGTGAAAGCGTTACAAACAACCACACATTCACATTTATAATATTAGTTAGGATTAATAAGCAGTGAACATTTTAACACTTAACCTGATTATAAATTACATAGTTGGTATAGTGACAAGGTATGTTGAGGTCGTTGATTCAATCCCCGCTTTATAGTTATAATTTTGTATAATTTACGTAATATAAAATTCTACATACATTCAAACAAAAAACAACACAGTTGTGTTGCGTTCATTTTAACCCATTTAGACAATAAAAGCATTCCTCTCATATTTTGACGAAACTAGGGCAACGAACAGCGAACTAAAAACAAAACTCAGAGAGCCAATTCATTTGCATTCAACGCAGTTCTATTATGACATAGCTGTATGAGTTATTTTTTGATATAATGTGATTTGTTAAACACATATGTATGACTATGAGAATATTAGTCGCGTTCATACCCCGCTGCGAATGAAATCTCGGTTTCGATTCTTGTGTCGAGCAACTGTTATTAGGTTTGTCTCTCTAGAAATTCTCAGTAGCATTACGGAGTCTAGTACCGGGCTCGGTAGACGGCAATTGGCTAACAGATTACCAAAATGTCTTAAAATAAATATTCTATACAACTTTGGTCAACCCAGGCATCACACCCGGGTCTTCGCTATTGTAACTTTAAAGACTATACTGCTACTGAAAGACCTATTATTATTTCTACATTTTCATATTTGTATTTACTTTTAAAAACCTAGATTAGTTTAGACCGATTTTCTTAAGCATTAATTACTACATCTAATCTATACTAGCATTATAAAGCTGAAGAGTTTGTTTGTTTGTTTGGTTGAACGCGCTAATTCTCAAAAACAACTGGTTCGAAATGAAAAACTATTTTAGTGTTGGATAGCCCATTTATTGAAGAAGGCTATAGGTTATATAACATCACGCTACGACCAATAAGAGTGGAGCATAAATGAAAAATTTTGCAAAAACAGACGAAGTTGCGCCGGTCAGCTAGTTTTTTTATAACTTTAATCCGCATTTATCGCTATCTCAGTTTTACCTCCGCACCGAGTATTGTGGGTTTGATTCCTATACAGGGCAACAATGTGTGCGATCTACAAATAAATTCTAGGAACCTGAAAGTCTCAAAGCAACAAAGATACTATCAAGGCTAGATTTGTCTTTTAAATAGTCTCTACTTTGTCAGTCGCGTGGAATAAGTTTATAATAATATTTACGTTCGGTCTCGTATTTAATTCCCGGATCAGTGCAAGTCGAAGTCTGGGTACGCTTGTTAAATTACTTTTATTTCGACCCCTATCACGCGGTACTTAAAATATACTCCATGAAATGTGAGTGTAATACACCTTAAACGACCGCTTCGGGTATGAGCAGGCGTGTGCCTTTATTATAATAACTAAGAATCATAACTAACTAACCTATCTATTTGTAGTCTTCCTTACTAGCGTCATAGCCACAAATAATATGTGAAAAGGTGATATCAAATTATTTCAATAATTACTACAAAAAACAACAGATAGATCGCTTATTGGGAACCACCGTAAGTCGAATCGTGGCGTTACCCAACACATGTAAGTATTACAGCAGTACATTACGAAGGGAAGGTACCTACAACTCTCACATATATTCTTATAAGATAAAGTTACCCTCCTGTTCCACGTATTCGCGAGTCGTCCTAAGGCGTTTCGCGACATATGTAACGCTCAAGTAACCGTTTATCCGAAACGCTCACGAACTCTGCTTAAAGAGGGGTAGGCAGAGCTGGTACGTACATATATATGTACCTGAGTAGGTAAATACGCATATGACGCAATATGAATAGACTGATAAATAGACGGATTATTAAAATCTTTCTATGTACCTAAGTGACGAGAGTCCATAACTTAGCTCGACCTGGGTTCAATACCCAGATTAACCAATAGCACATCGCCGATTTTTCTTTGTGATATGTCTAGCAATATTACTGGTCGATGATACCTAAGAGAAGCATTAAGACCAGTAGTATGGTCTAGTTAATGGTAATTAGCAATAACAATAGGAAAGCAAGAAAGCATTCGATAGGTAAGGCTAATTAAATGCTTGCAACCACAAAGCTATTGGCGCTATAAGCCTGATAACGAACAATATAGTAGATGACTTGATCGCGCTATAAATTTTAACAAATGCAAAAAAACCTAAGCCCCTTTCGTCGTTTACATCCTTAGTATCAACAGGCTGGCCTTTTTTTGGTTTACTCTATACTTAGTTTTCATATTATTCTATTACAATTCACAGGCAACGACTAGTATCTTCTAAGCTATGTCATTTTTCGAAACAATGGACGATGGTTCCAAAATACTATCTAGTCATAGCTAACATACTACTTGACCAAAGCTACCAGCCACTACACAAACAACTGCACAATAACAACACATTCGCCATTAAAACAAGCAACTTACATCGGCATTATTCACAACAAAATTCATCGCGGAGTTAAAGTCAGATATTAATCTCTCGACGGCATCCGAGCGCTGGATTCGCCATTTTGCGCCTAAATATGATAAACTTTCCCCCGAATTTCTTCATCCCCTCCCCCTCTTTCTTGGCAAGAATACCCCCGCGAGGAGGCGAGCCCCACCCGAGCCAAGTCTTACGGCCCTGCTTTTAAACTAAGCTCGTTAATTAATTACAGCAAGTCGTCGACTGCCGAGGGTACTGGGTACTGCCGTATATACCGCTATGTGCCAATTTAATATTGCACCGCTACAAGCAATGTTAACTGAATGTTCATTGTTAAAAATTTTGCGTGTCACTCATATTTTTATGCTAAGAGCTGATTTTAAACAGAAAATAAATTCATATGACTGTGACTTCATATGTTAGAATACAACGCAGCAGTCGTCGCGTCATCCGTGAAACAATATCCAATATTTCATCAAATTATTTTTATGTACGTTTTTTGCTGTCGTACAACTACATTATGCTTCAAGCTCTGAGTCGTGGTAATAATGGGAGTGTTCACACTGGTGCTACAGTTAACAAAATACATAATTACACTTGAATGCAAAGACAATACAAGAAGCGGTAATGAACGGCCACCCCATTAGTAGTAAATCATAAAATTATTCACAATAATATTAATTACAAAATCACGGGTCGAGTATTACTGAGAACACTTCCTCGCTCTATAATTAATTGCTACTAAATTCGCCCCGAATTTGAATCCGGTTACCAAGTCCGCGAAGAAACTTACGAGGTACATAAGACTTAAGGGCAGGGCCGGTCGGAAGGAGGGTAAAATGGCGGCGGAGGGCGCGACCCTCCCGGGGAGGAGAGCGCGGGGGGAGGAAGGACGTGAGATTTACTCTAAGTAATTGCAGTAATAAACACGCAAATATATCACGGCCGGGTAATAAGAGGAAGCGCCGAAAATTGCCGACGCAAATTGCGTGTGTGAGATAAGCTAATTTTTTTTCTGCGTTGAACAAGAGGAAATTTTCGCCCTCTTGTTTTTCGCTTTTCGCTTGTTCCGCTCCGTCTGATTCGTCATTTGTATTGTGCGGATGAAATAATGGTCATTATCAAATATGAGGATCTACCTCCGCGTAGAAGGTGCGCGTTGAAATTTGAATGTAACCGGTTTTGTTACGTTTTATCTGTGACTTTCACTAGATTACCAGATCGACGCGGTAAATTGACACAAGTTCATCTTCCTTTGACACAAACAGATTAAAATTAGTTCAACCCACCTCATTTTACAGCCAGAAAAATATTGCAATGTTTTGGTAATAAAATATTGATATCTATAAAGTACAAAAGAAACGGGTTAGCAGATTACTCACATCTTCGACAACGTTATGAAGAACGCTCATAGATGTAGGTTTCAAAATGTTTTCATTCACCGTTAAATCAAGCTATCATTAACTATTTAATACACACATAACTTCTAAACGTCAGAGATGTTCATGATGTAGGATATAACTCGATAAAAACTGAAAAATATATAAAATTACCACAATACCACAATATTCTACCACATACACACAATACCATCTAGCCCAAGCTAAGTAGAGCTTGTACTATGGGTACTAGACAATGAATGTATTATATATGTATCATACATATTTCTTTTTTGTAAATACATCGCCATCGATGCCGACAACTTTACGGTACCTATATAGTTTAATAATTCAATTAGTTTAATAGTTTAAAAATTATCTATTATAGATATAATCGTAGTTTTATTTCAGTTTATAACATTCGCGTAAATGTAAGACAATATTCAATTACGGTTTGTTTACAGTTCAATAGCGTTTAATCAAAACTAAGACAATCCCACGCGATCATTTTTGCGACACCCAGACGAAAACAAACTAATGTATGAACATTTACGTACAATACAAGTAACGCGGCTTCCAGTGGCTAGTTATATCAAACAAACGCCAGTATCTGCCAACTATTTTAATGTTAGTTTCGTGTCCAACACTCGCAGTTTGCTTTAAGTTTGTTGCCAAAGTTGTCATAGCGCCGGCCCTTTTTGTGTCAAATAACTGTGTCACTCAGAATGCTTAAGGTGGTTTGAATTGGGGTGTCACACATACTTACTACACTACTGGATTAACATTTGACGTGTTAGAGCACGTACACGTAAATAGGTTGCCTACGTTAGTACTGGTTATAAGTCACATAGACATAGCGCATTTGATAGGTAAGCTAAAACTTCATAGGAATAATAAGTCTTTAAACAAATTATAAACTTCTTTTGTCTAATGCATTTAACAAGAACTAGGTATGGTTTATTGAAATTAAACTACTATATACGGATTTTATCGTGTTGTTTATTTATCACTGTATTACACAATTTTGAAATTGTTACACTACTACTACTATAGAATTGTACTTTATAAGCTAATAAAATTATTTAAGCTATTTATATTTAGGTATACACTTTCCCCGTCGTTTCAGTTGCTTTGCCAACCGAAACGTTGGGGAAAGTGTTAAATAAACAACGCGATAAAATCCGTATATTGTAGTTTAATTTCAATGAATAATATTCACGTAAACAGAAGACAATATTAATTATGGTTAGTATAGTTACTGGCGTAGTGGTTTGGTGGTGAGGTGGTCGCCTCGCCGCTGGCACTTCGACGAAAGTTGTGGGTTCGATCCCACACGGGACAATAAATTATATATCTTGACAGATAAAATCCGATAAAATCATGCTCATCCAGAATCAAACAAAAAACCTCATGAAAAGCAGGTGCAATTCTACCACTGAGCCACCTAGGCAGTCGATGACATGATTATAAGTTGTGGTAATAAGATGGCCTTTCGATAGCCAAGTGTTTGCGTAGACTAGAATTCGTATTTCGTAACCAATACAGCTACTGAAACAAGCAGCAGTACCGAGCGACCAACTATAATACGGTTTTAAATATAAGCTAAAAAGGCATTTTATATACTGTTCAGCCTACATTCAGTATTCGAATCAATTTTATATGAGTTTCAATAAGCCTAATATAAAGCTTATAAATAAACAGCGTTCATAACTTTTGCCTGTACATACATACTTTATATATTTGCACGGTAAGCCAGTTTGTACTTTAATATATCTAATCAAAATAAGCAGGAGTATATACCCATTCTTATTAAAATCCATTAAACAATTTTTATTATCATCCAAAAACATGTTATTAATAACAAATTCCAGCAACCCGTTCCCGAGCCAATTTCGCCACGTTCAGCGATAGCGATAATTTTTGGCAACAAAACAGTCGCGACATAAGAAGCTACGGCATTAATTATTCTAGCGAGACAAGAAAGGGGCGCCCCATTTCCAATATTTATGTGTTGTCGATGACTACGCGAAAATATTGGGCGTCGACTGCTTTTTAAAACGAAGAAAGGGCCAAGAAAGGCCGCCGGGAAACCCGGCTTTCTTAATGCACAAACACCACTCGCCTCACCTGCCCGACTTGATTTATTAGAAGGCTTTGTTCGCCGCTCGTTACAAGCTTGTTGTTGCGTTTTTAATTTATTTCCTTGGCAAAATTTTGCACGTTAATATTTAGTTAGATAATAACATAAAAGTAATGGTTGGATCGCTGTGCTAACAGATTGTGTGTACCTTTTAATAAAAGACAACATCAATACTACGAATTACCTTGTGTTGTGATAGCTGTTACGGCAACAGAAAATATATGTTTATCCAGACCTACGGCAACTAACTTAGGATTGTTGCTTAAGATATCAAAGATCGATATAAGGCTTACTTACACTAGGTCGATACGACAATTTTGTATACTTCGGGGAGCCGAAGTCGTCCAAAGTCTAGACACCTAGCCGTCTTACAAATCAGTTCGGAGCCGAAGTCGATCAAGTTATGGCAAAACAAAGACGACTGTCACCTCTTTGTATGCAGTAGCATGTGGTCTTGGCCTTCGGCACGCCGAAGTCCAAGACCACATATTGTAGATGAGGCGTAAGTAAACGTGGTTTGACACAAAATGATCATTATGATGACGAACTTTCAACGCGCAATACTGGCTGTATTCTTGGTGTATGTCAGATAGGCTGCCACATCCCAAACATGTATATCCTTCTTATAATATAAATGCAAAAATCTATGAAAATATTTAAAGGTTTGTTACTCAATCACGTTCAATTGTTTTGGATAAAACTTGATACTGATTGACAAACGTCCTCGATACACATAAACTTGGTAATTACAAAATATGGACGGGAATTTATTTTCTGATCTTCTCATACGTTCTACGTCTTATTTTACATTAATAAGCGCGCCTTTGACGTTCATAGAAGTTACTTTATAAACTATATGAATAAACATATTCTTGGTCCTGATTCGATTTTGATACTTTTGATCGCAGTATCCGTTCCCGTGGGATTCATACGAACAAAATCGCAAGCAGAATCAAGTCACTAATATATTTTAATTCCAAAATGTCAGTATGTAACAATCTATATTTCTATTGCTTTTCTTACGCGTTCATCTAAAGCCAGTCTATAAATAGAATTCTACCTAAATCAGAAACAGTAGCTCCACGTTTGTTCTAAATTGAAATAACGTAGCGAATACATTATAGAGGCGTCGCCTGAGCAACAGCCGACAGCGGCAATGGTCCGTGAATGAATGCGAATTGCCGTTGCCGCAAACCGACTGGCCGATTGTCGACGACACGACTCATTGCCGATTCAACGGCACGCTACGTGATTTACTCACTACTCCACGTATTTTGGTTAGACCCAATCTGCTTGCACCTTGAGGTCCGATGCGAAATGGGGACGAATTGTCATTCAAATAGATGGGTTTTTGTGATGGTCGCAAATCATCAAGGTTGTTTAAGTGCTTGTTAAACTTAGATGTTGATTCTGTTCTAGTTGATATAACCTCAGATCAATGTGTATTTTCTAATTTAAACTTAACTTAGCTTAAGGTTAACATTAGGCTAAATTTAGTTAATCTGAAGGTATGCAAAGAAGCATAGAAGCAAAGTCTGATAGCAGCATAGAATTGAGTTACGGTTTATAACCCTCTATGTAATAGAGAGGTCATGAGTTCGATTCATTTTTCTAATAGGAAATTCTTACCAGCACGAAATGGTAATGTACCTGATAGACATCAATAGACTCGCCTCATAGTACGCGAGAATCATAAACATTCCTGGTGAAATATGTAGGCATTACAGTTCTACCTATCCATTCGAGAATATACAAGCGTTATGTGTATATTATATAAGTAAAATTACTTTTTGTTAGTCGTGGTAGATAAAACGTAAAACCAATTTAATTACACTTGTTTATTCATGAGCAAGACTATTACTAAGTTAACCAGTAATCGAACAGTGATGGCTAAAAGTTGCTAGACTGATAATGTACAAAGCTAGATCAGTTAAACTCTAGCTCTAAAGTCAAGTCAAATGCCTGATGATCGCAGCGGGCAAGCGGTCGCATCGCCGTAACCGCTACGCTGAATATTGTAGGTTTGAATCCCACACAACAAAACCCTATCATTATTAAATCGACTCGGGAATCGACCCTAGTACTATACGATCGCAAGCAGATCCACGCTACGGAACCAACGCAGCAGCTAAAATCATAAAACAAAACATTGTACAAAAGTAGTATTCTAATAAAATCTTATTACTAATTTAAATCGAGTTGCGAATCGAAAGATCGTGAGCAAGCACGAAAGCAAACTTACTTCTTAAATCGAAGCAGTCAATCAAAGCAACAAAAAGAACAATAGCAAAGTCCGGTACGTAGAGGCCGCCCAAGACGCAGTTAGGGCGGAAACACATTAGCATACTCGGACACGGTTAGCATCACAATGCGTCGCACCCGATATTTATGTGACGTCATTGATTGCCCCCCAACATTGTAGCCGTACATCGTGCACGCACAAAGCCTGAGGCCGCATTAATGCGGTATTAATTGATAATGAAACTACTCATTAATTTTATAAGCTTTTAATCACAAATGTAGAACGGAATAATTGTAATTTATAATTTTATGTTATTGCACATTATTTATAACGGTACCATACATTGCAGAAGAATTTATAATAATTATTGTTACTGTCATGATAATTAGTAAAGGGTATCAAGGATAGATACGCCTGGAAAATGTTTAAGGAATGTTAAAAGATGCGTTGTGCTATTGAAGAAAATTGAAGGTCTTTATCCAATAAGTTGTGTTCCAATAAGACCAGAATTAGAAAAGCAAGCGAAGAATCTGGTGTTATAAGTGTTCGTAGATCATGGTAAACGCTTTTCATCATGTTGTTTGTATATTTGTATATACGAACATATACCAATTATTGGCTGCAATTTTCAGTGAGATGTCAATACCCACCCTGTCAGGTTGCTTCAGATTTAAAAGAGTATTTGCTACGCCGTATATCTCTTAATACAAATTAAACATAGCTCACAGCTGCTTTTGGAATAGAAAACACGCATCATCAGTTTACCATGGTTTCAATTTCGAAATTTAGGCTTAGTTCACAGTATAAAGATTTTCACAGAATATATTCGCAATGCCGCTGTTAATCAATTGTCCCTCGGCTAGGCCTCTCAGTATAACAACTTATAGACCACTACACTGACCAATTGCCAGGCTTCTCACATCTTCAAGATCACTATGGAGAACTCTTAAACATAGCCCACAACATTTCTTCACCATTAAAGAGAGTGATCATTAAATACTTTATATTTAAATACCTTCAACAGATAAGAGACAATTGCTTAGCAGTTCAGCGGTCTGCACGCTGAGATATTGCTGTTGCAGATTTTATCATATGCAATGTGAAATGAAAGACTCAATTTTAAAAATTAAAGTTAGGGTTTCGACCAAGGTGAACCGGTATTATTATATATTTTTTGGGTTATTCCACATATAGTTATACCACAAGGCTGTCACAGCTCATATCACATCACACGATACTGCGATATATTATCGCGATAAAATTCAATAAGCACCTGCTAACCCATGTCCACAGTAATGCGACATGCAAAATACAAGGGCGGTGACAGACATGATCGGATCTTCACCCTTGCTCATCAGTCATAGCCGCCCGTCAGCCGGCTAAGCGACCGCATTCAAATTGCCATGCGATGACGACGTGCTTTCGCGACCCCTGGCTTGTCTGTGGCCGAAAGACAAAGATTAGCTAGGAAACAGATAGTTCTTTTTACAACTAATTATGCCTAACTTGTTTGAGCACTGAAGTATTAGGAATGGTAATAAGTATTTTATATTAACTGGGAAACAGAAGGTTATTTTTTACAAATGATTATGCCTAACTTGCATGGACTCTGAGTTTTTAGGAACGTTAATATCTATTTTGACTGCCTAGTTGGTGACAGTTCTAGTGTCAAAAGTTTAGGATTAAGTTTACTTCCAGTCGGAGATTACTCAGGGGCAAAGTTTTACTAGTTAGTATCAGGAAATTGTAACAAATACTCAGTAGCAGTAAATCAGGTGATGTACTGCAATACAAGTGTGTGTGATGAAGTTCGGATGTATGTATTTATAAATAATTGGAATAGTTGTTCATTGTATACTAATATAGTTAGATTTACCAAAAACATAAAACCATGTATAAGATTAATAAATAATAACTTTATTACAAATTTATAAATACATTACAATGTATTGTATTGTCCCAAGTCAGAAATGTACTTCTTTGCTCTTACGTTTAAGCCACTTACTATCGACGGTGAAGTTCTATAGACACGAATCAGCAATACAGCAGTCGAATTTCTCAAAGCACAGTCCCCTCTGAATATTTCATACTCTATAAATTGGCCTCGGCCAGCATTACATAGCGGGGACATACTTTTTACGTCATTAGACATCGGGCGGATCACTGGGATACGGCGGTGACGGTAAATCGATTATGAACTGTTCAGTATGGAGGGTACTTTATGACTATATGTCGTCTATGAGCAATCATCATAACCCTTGGGTTCGATGCGGTGAATTACAATGTCATTCATTTTTATTTCAAGTGCTGATGCTGCTATTCTGGATTATGATTTTGTGACTGCTGTTTAGGCTTTAAAGGTGATTAAAACATCTTCTGTTTAGTCTTTGGGATTTTTTATATACATCATAGGTTAGATTTTTAAATATTTTACTGTTTTTGTTTCTTCAGTGGTGTGTACTCGTAATCAGATACTAATTTACGTAATATTGTCTTACGTTTAAGCGAATGTTATTTATTGAAATTAAATTACTCTAGACGGATTGAGACAACTACCATTTAGTCTCCTCATGAACATGTCTGCTGTAAAGCAACCGAAACGTAGTGGAAAGTGTAAACTGAAATATAAATAGTTTAAATAGCATTAACTATTTAATTAGCTTCAAAACAATAATAATAATAAATCATAATCATCATCATAAAACATGGTTTTCAAGTTGATCGATACATGGTTTGTGTTTCACATACTTTATATACACTAATTCTATATAAAATACCATACCATTACAACTATATTACTATTTACATATCCTCCTAGCCTTTATAAGACATAAAAGACTGAAAGTTGTAAAGTTTAATAGTAGTATTGTAACACATTCAAAATTATGTAATAAAGTGCTAAATATACAACGGGACAAAATCCGTATAAAGTAGGTAGTTTAATTTAAATTTTCTTACAATCTAATTATGTCAAAAATATTTGAAGTCTCATTATGTAGGTACAATTAGGTCACAGTAATCAGGTACTATAAATAGACATACGGTATAATTTTCAATTACTAAATAACTTGTATTGAATTTAAAAGAGTCTATAATTCTAAACTATCTCAATAAATATTACCAGCACTTAACTGATCCACGTTTCAACTTTCATATATGAAAGTCGATTAGCTGGTTGTTTCGACTGTAAGAAATTTTTTTAATATTAGTATTTCCTCACATATTACGTTCTGAACTCTAACTGAACTGAATAGATACACGGCATAACAAGACTCAGATTCGTTCTCAGTCTATCAGATTTTTTTTTGTATCACGGGAACAAGAAGTCCGCTGCTGTGGCCGACTGAATCGCAACATTCAGTCTAAACAAATGAAGCATAAGAACTTAAGCAAACCTGAAATCATCAAAATATTTACAATATCACAATACACGCAACACATCGAATAAATCGAGGAAATAATTAAAAACTACAAAAAAAACATACTCACGAAATGTAACATCCATAGTGCAAATATCGGCGCTCGCGGCCGACGCGCTCAAATATACTACATCATTGAAAACGAAACGGAAACGCGCCAATAAACATTCATTTCGAAATTAAACACATCTACCTGTGTGTTTACCATCGCGAAATCACTAAAATGAATAAAACAGTGAGGAATTGGACGCCGTAAATTCGCATTCGACGAATATCAATTTGGGCGAGTCCTGGGGAGGGGGAGGCTCGATAAATAAAAAATATATAAAATACACAGTACGCAACGTGAAAGCGGTGAATGGCACTTGTGAAAAATGGACTTGCCGCTCTTCCAGGGAAGCAATCATTCAAACTGGCTGTTGTCTGTTTGCGCCTGTGCTCTTTTTCCTAGCGTCGGATATTTTTTGCAATTTTTTGGCGATGTCATTCGCAGAGTTCAGGTGTGGGGACACGTGGTCCGGGACAAAGAAAACAAATATTAATAACTGGCATTTTTTAAAGTCTCCGTTTATTGTTGTCAATATTTCGTAAATGATTGGAGTGTGATGGTGCGTTTTTTGCTCGCGTCGTTGCCGGCCGCTCTTTGTCGCGGCGCGGCGCGGGCGTGGGCGAAGCGACGCTAACGCGGCTAAATTTTCCTATTTTGTTGGGTTATTTATTGCCTAATGGACAGGTTACAGTAGCGGTGTGTTTTGTAAAGAATCTGTATATTAATAGAATTATTTAAACTGTATACTTAGTAAAACAACTTGTATCCTTTTTAATCAAGACTCCACATACATCTTTAATTAAAGATCACATTTAAAACAACCAATGCATTTCAAAACTTGTAACTAACGCTTATTTAAAAAAATATGCCTGTAGGAAAAAATCTTTTTCACGATTGCTGATGTTTCGATGTTCAAACTACTACTTTGAAATATATGAAAGTATTATGCATTAACTGTTGTATAGACACAAAAATACAAAGCAACTACTTGTTAAATAAAAAAGGACTAAACAAACAAATGTAATACTAAATATTTTTGATATACATATAAATATTGGCCACCTATTGCTAACTACATCCCCAATATTAATATCGAGCAAACTCATTATACAGAATCAGGCTGTTTCGTACGATAATACTTGACTTGTACCGTAGAATGTCTCACCCATCTGTACAGACAACACCTGCGAGCCGGGTGATTGTTGCATTACTTGCAGGTGATACTTTCTAACATTGACAAAAGCTTACACAATAACATAACATACATTTAATGGATGACATCGTAGTTTCCTTTAAGCTGTCGCAACTTGCTTCTTAATAAATATTATCTTAAACCTTTTTATAAGCTGTGCCATTGTTTTCTATAGGATCTTTAACAAGATGTGCTATAATACCAAACAAGTGGGACCTTACTGCCTTCACACATCTTAGACGTTTCCTCACGATGATATCCTTCACCGGTTAAGCGAATGATAATAAATTATCTTTAAAACATGAACAACGTAGTTTCTTTTTTTTTTTATTCAACTAAGGTGGCAAACAAGCATACCCAACTGATGGTTAGTGGTCACCGTAGCCTATGGACGCATGCAACACCAGGGGCATCACTTGCGCGTTGCCGACCCTTTAGGAAAGGAAGTAGGAAGGAGAAGGAGCGGTAAGGGGGTAAAGGGGGTGATTGGGCCTCCGGAACTCTCACTCGACGAAACACAACAGCAGGCATACTGCTATTTCACGTCGATATTCTGTGAGAGGGTAGTCCTTCCCCGGTCGAGCCGGCCCGTTCATGCTGATATCAGCGAGGATTTGAAACTCTCTAACTTGACAATACAACGAATCTCCGTATCTTCTAGCTATAGAACATTAGTACAATACTTTTAATACATACATTGTATTACGCCTATATCCCCAAAGAGTTAGCAATAGGCGTATTAGATCCTAAATAAAAGAAAACTAGCCTCTTATTTATAGTACCAAGAGCAATGTTCTCGACTCTACAATTTTTTTACAGAAATGCTCACTGTATTTTGCCCTTTCCGGGAAGCGAGCCGGGGACCTCATGTACAGCAGTTGCATACACTACAGTCGCGCCACCAAATCAGACAAACTTTTAATGCAAATTCTTTCGAATGAGTCGTAATTCAACTGTAATAAAAACCTACCACAACAAAAAGAACTCAATCACGTAAACTGTTGTTTACACTATTATCAATGAACTAAACATAAAATCTTATAAAATTAATTTAAACTAGCAAAAAAGTAACAAAACACAATCAAATATTATATTTTTAACAAAATACCAACAAATGATATAGCGGGCATCGTAATTAATACATACTAAACATATACATATGTACCTATGTTTGTTGCCTCTTCTCAAAACTGGAGTGTAGAAACATTAAACACAAAGATACAAAAAGCTCACAATATAAAAAGTTCAAATTAGTACTTGTATACACGCCATTACCTTAATCAAAGCGGTCCACAACTTGCCGTCCATGCATCTCCCTAGGTGAGAGGGAACCACCATTTTTCCTAATTAAAATAATGCCTTTTTCTCATTCTTTCCCATTCAATCTGCAGTAGATAAACGCTATTTGCCCGAAAGGACGTTCCCTTACAAATATGCCTGTTTTTGCCGGCTTTTTGCCCGCTTACCCAAATGAGGGGGAAATTTTATCGCTCGTTTTTCCACAACACACTTTTTGGCAACGTTTTTAATTAGGTACACCTTTGTGACGTCTTAATTTCTAATTAATTAGTTACGTTATTATGGCTTTGCATGTATTTTGAGTATGAATAGGATTACAAATGAAAAAGACGTCTTATATGAATATTATAATAATTTAATTGAGAGTTTTAAAATTAAAAATGCCCACGGCTCTGTATACCGATAATTAGATTCTTACATTTTGTAAAAGAGATTGTTAGAGACTTTCTAGAAATATCTTATAAGACAACTCTAGGCTATAGAAGGTTCAATACACTCTTGTTTACATACATATGATGTTATATGTAGACAATGCATCAATTAAATGGTGACAATAACAGAAAAACATGAATTTGCGCATACATTAATAAATTAATTGTAATTATCAACTATATTTTAATAGCTACTTATCGCTTGCTTTAGCGGTGAAGGAAAATATCGTAAAAAGACTAGATGTCTGAGAGTTCTACATGATGTTATCGAAGATATGTGAAGTCTACCAATCCGTACTGGGCCAGCGTGGTGGCCTCGGTAAAAGATTCGTGCCCAGCAGTAGGACAATTGATAAACAGGGCTGACATTATTATAATATTGTCTTCTATTTACGCGAATGTTATTCATTGAAATTAAACTATTATATACGGATTTTATCACGTTGTTTATTTAGCACTGTATTACAAAATTTTGAAAATATTACACTACTACGACTATTGATTTCATTTTACTAATTTATAAGACTGGCTGACTGCTGGAAAGCAACCGAAACGTCGGGGAAAGTGTAAACCAAAAATAAATAGATTTAATAGTTTAAATAATTTTATAAGCTTATAAATTAGTAAAATAAAATCAATAGTAGTAGTAGTGTAATATTTTCAAAATTTTGTAATACAGTGCTAAATAAACAACGCGATAAAATCCGTATATAGTAGTTTAATTTCACTGACATTATTATGTTATTAATGTAAACTTATGTGTTATTTCGTAACAAAATCAAATGAATACCTTACAATAATTCACCGTAAGCATTATAAACTAAAAGACCTACGATAATCTTTTGTTTAAACATTAGTTATCAGGCAATAATAATAATAGTATTAATATTCTATCAAATCAATATACCAGTCCATAAAACACCCATAACCATAGCCCATATATTAGAATTCATACAATAGTCCTACGCCTGCTGCGGCTAGTGGTGCTGTAGGTGTTCCATCCCACCTTTGATTAAGACTCTCGAAGGACCTCTTCACGTTGGAACCATGTCTCCGTGTAAGCCTCTCAAAGGGCCGGGTATTTTTCTAATGTATTAAGAAAATATCCGTGAAAGAGAAACAAATAATAATATTCTGTCACATACCCACAACATCATCTAGCCCAAACTAAGCAGAGCTTGTACTATGGGTACTTGATAATGGATGGTCATACATATATACTTATTTTTGTAAATACATTCATATTATACATAGAAACATGTATACATGATGTAGTGATTGAGGGACCTACCTAATAACTCAACAATATCCTTTTTTAGTCAAATATTTACACCAATGTTGAAAGAAATGACACATGGATACCTAACAATAGACCTACCTAATTTCTTAAATGAGCAAAGTCGAATAAAATTACTGCTACCTATTGTAATAGAAATACCTTCATAGGTTTATTGTTGACAAAGTTTGGTCTTTAAAATTAGGTAAAGCGCGTCTAGCGCAGAAATGGACGATTTAAAAAAAAATCGCGGTCACGAATTGGCCCAAACTAAGCAGAGCTTGTACTATGGGTACTAGACAACGGATAAATATACACATATACTTATTTTTTTGTAATTACATGCATATTATACATAGAAACACCCAGACCAAAACAAACATCCATGTTCATGCACACAAATGTTTGACTTGTGCGGGAATCGAACCCGTGACCTCAGTCGTGGCAGTCGGTTACACTAACTATTACGCCATCGAGTCATTGTATTTATTCAAATATGTGCGTTAGTTTAACGGACTTATTTTAGTTTTAGTTTTAATTTTTTCATGGTATTTATAGCAATACCTATTTAGCCTTTGCCTTAAAAGTATAAACATTTCGTAATTTGCAGAGCGTGTGCAAGGCTTAATAATTGAATGCAAATCAAACCCAAAAGGAGTGAGTACACTGTTGTACACTTCAACGGGTGTACTTGCCACAACCATGAACACAAACTGCACAAATTTTCATTTAACTACAGCGAAGCCACGCCACGGTGATTTACATCAAGTATCAACGCAGACAGCGCGAAATATTTTACATTTTTGTAGCAGCCAGTCGACATCTCGACCTCTCATTTAACCCGAATTCCAGCAAACTGCATAATTTCGCCACTAATGAGAAGAGAGTCGGCGGCGTCTAATTAGCGCAGCCGAGTCGGTAAGACGCCCACTAAATAGAAGCTAACGTAGGGAGTCCAACTGTCAACGTTTTTTGTGGATAGCGTCTCGTTTCTACGGAGCGTCGCACGTCGAGCGTCGAGCGCCTGCGGCTCACAGAAAACGCAAAGCAATTGCTTACATCCGGACTTGAATTGACTCCATAGTTTTTTAACTCTGTTTATTGCAATAGTTTTTAATATTTCACACTGTATTTCACGCCAGCTAATTATGAAATGTGCGATGTTTTATTTGTGACAAATAAACGTAATAATATTAATGCAGTATTATTTGAATGGTAGTAAAATATGCCTCACTAATGAGGACGATGAAGATTGAAATTGAATAAAGGTTACAAGTGTCACAACAGTAAAAATAGGTGCTATCGGTGACTATAGACATAACTATAAAACAGTTAAATGATGTTTTGATTGAGATATTCAGATAAATTCTTTGAGCGTTTGGGAAGATAATATCGATATTCTAAAAGGGTTTAGTATTATTTTTGTTGGATAAAAATGTCGTGTTTTCACTAAACTGCTGGCAGAAACGAAACTACTAAAGATGTTTTCAATTAAAGGCAGGTTTTTAACAATATTATATATTACTGCTGATATTTCCGCGTGTATTGGATATGATGTATAATCATCCGAATATGAAGCAAATATTAAAATTAATCCACCAATTGATGTATCTGGCGGCAATAACGCATAAAGTATAATTAAAATATCTGGTAATCATTTATCTGTCCAAAACTACCTATTTAATATGTTTTCAATACCAGATCTAGATATTTACTTTCGTAACAACCATGAAATAAGTATTTGAAACATCTGAAATCAAGGTTCAACGATTTACTTTGTAAGTGCATATTTCTACCTTTGTACCTACTCCTATATGTTTTAAAAACTTTACCAACACTTTTGACTAACATAAAAATACGTATATCATATCTATATCTGAAGAACTACATGCCGCAGTCTAACTGATGATATATAAAGAAACTAAGACAGATACAGCATACTTTAGCACCTATGAGTTAAGCAGCTGATAATCATTGAAGTTAAACTACTATATACGGATTTTATCGCGTTGTTTATTTGATACTTTATTACATAATTTAGAAACTGTTATACTACATACTACTACTATTGAACTTTACTAATTTTTAAGCTAATCTTATATATAAAATTCTCGTGGCACAATGTTCGTTCCCGTACTCCTCCGAAACGGCTTGACCGATTCCCATGAAATTTTGTGAGCATATTGAGTAGGTCTGAGAATCGGCCAACATCTATTTTTCATACCCCTTGGTGATAAGGGTTGTCCACCCCTAAAATTTTTTTTAAATCTTTTGGTCAAAACATTTTTTTATGGCAAAACAACGTTTGCCGGGACAGCTAGTTATATTCTAAATTTCAATGAATAATCATTAATTAAATAATACACCAAATGCGAAAATCTATAGAGAATCCACATTATAAGTGCCTCATGGGACATTCTAAGTAGCCTTAGAAATAGAGCCTTCTATGACAGCAGTGGAATATGTGACTTTTCAGTAATAGAATGTATAAGATGTCTGGTCAACAAAACCTTGATCAGCCAGAAGCATCAAAAGCTCCAAACATTGGGTGATCATGGTAACCCTACGACGGCGCAAGGAGCGCCGAGGCTTGGCGCGACTCGACTGCGGGCGACGGGGGCCGTAGAGGCCTCACCTAATGAAGTGTTTCGCTTTGACACGCGTGTTCGTTAGCAGACCACTTCACAGGTCCCAACGACCGCGTTCAGATCGCAGCTTCCTCGAATTTACCACTTAAGTGGCGTGCAATGCCATTGCACTTGTTAACTAGTTTGTGTTTAGTTGTCATGATGCGAGGTGTGATGTCTGAGGTGTACCTTATTGCTGTTCGATTGTGTGCGTCGAGATTCCATGTGGGGTCTCTTTTCAATCGCCGACTGCTGTATATGCATGGTGGTATCATAGTCTATACGTAGACAATGTAATGTAGAAGATCTGGCATCTTATTCTAAGGCAATCATTAGGCTTATAGTGGGACTGTTCTTAATTATAATTTCACAACGTATCTATGATATGCAACATCTGTTTGATGTCTCATCTTAAATTTTGTACGACATCTATAAGTTATTTAGGTGGAAAACATTGCATATGCGCTTTACCGACCTATATCTTACGCGAACGTTTCACCAGGGTAATAAATGTCCTATGTTGTTCCAGGATATGATCTATATGTGTGCGAAATACAATACAAATTCGTTAAGCGATTTACGCACGATTGAGTTACTAACTCACAAACATCTTTACAGACTGACATTTATTACCATAGTAGCTAGAATAGTAGATTATTCAACATTCCAAATTTAAAGGGAAGAACCTCATGCCAGTCAATTCACTCCTCAAAAACATTTTCATAGAATTACTGTTATTTAACCTAATATGTTTATACCAAAAGCGACAGCATAACGATAGTTCAAACTACATTCCAAATCATACACTCTTGATTGCTATACTTATAACCTTTTAAAGTTCAGTTTCATCAGATATAGTATATAGCTTAGTTACTAAACCATATACTCCAATTATAAAAATTACAATCATATTTTTAACTAATTAAATTAATTCTCAATGCTGTTTTCTAGACAGATATAAAATAAGCGTCCACCTTTACAAAACCTCCAACACCAACTGACTATGTACATATACAAAAACTCACAACGTCAAATACAAACAATATACAATTTTTGCTGCAACAACATAACCCGAAAATGCAGACGGGGTAAGGCGAGTGTTTCGCAACAAATCCCCGGCTATGATAACGCAGCTATAAAGTCTGTCTAATACTTAATTGCGTCCTATGTCCGCCGCACAATAGTCCGCGTAATCAGCCCGAGCGTCGCACAATATGAACCTGTAGTCATCGCTAGGGTTATCTCTAAATAGGTTTTTTATTGAGTGTTGGTGAAATATTTTAGTGAGTTAAGCCGTCGCGCGTCGGCGTGGCATGTGGAGCTCTCAAGTTTGATTTCACTGTACCTACATTTGACTTTTGTGATCAATGTACTTAAAATATAATTATTGTTTGTTTAAACGGTGAAAGTACACTTCGTGAGGATACCTGCACGTCTGATAACTTTCATAATATTCCTGAGGATTTGTGAAATATGGCAACTTGCATAGGGCTAGTGCAATCCTAAAAAAAAATTGGCGTAGTAGACTGTGTACTAAGCCTTCTTATACCTACTAAGGTGGGACCTGTGCTTGACAGTAGAACATTTAATCAGCCTAATATAATGATTGGAATTCCAGAAAACGGTTTGATGTGTTGTGTCAAAAATAAGCACAAAAGCGCCTTATTTACTAAGTTTCCATCCCACATCACCGCTGAAGGATAACGCTCTTAACGTATTATATTGCCTGTCTTATTTTGGTAAGGAAAATAATTCATTTATGAATTATTTATTATATAAATAAATGAATTTGGTTGCTCGTTTGTTACAGTTAAAAGTTATCACTACAATTCATAACGTGCTTAAAGGTTCTACCAATCCCATTATTCTAATTACAACTTTTCATTTAAATTAATTCGGATTCCACTTATTCTTTAGAATTTTCGCCGAGATAAGGTATAACTGTATATATAAAAAATATTTTTATTTTATTATTATATTACTATTTATTTATATTTTTCAACTATCATACATATATATATCTTATCTTATCTTATCTTGTGTGGGGGCCAGTCAGTACAGACCGGCGACACTTCGACCCAGTGGGATCTTTTGTGTCGACTTCCCCAATAACGACTGCCGTAGATGTTCATGGCAACCGGGACCGACGGCTTAACGTGCTATCCGAGGCACGAAGCAGGCGATAATTGTCAATCAATACGCACATAACTTCTAAAAAGTCATATAACTTCCGAAAGTCAGAGGTGCGCGACGTGGGTTCGAACCCGAGACCCTCTGCATTTCAGTCTATTGGTCTCCCCACTGAGCTATCGCTGCTCCCATATACATATATATATATTACACAAAACACAAATATATAATAAAATAACAATACTAAAGTTACCGTATAATAGTTACATAAATAAACATGGCTTCGTTATGTTCGCGACAGCCCTAGCGCGACCCCGCAGGTCGCGTAATCCAACTATTCAATTTTCAGCCCAAAAGGATTGTCCGCGTCTTACGTTTTTTATCTCTCTCTGATCCAATACAAGCGGTTATTGCGACACTAGATATACTACCTATAGTCTTAATCCACTTGTTAATGTTATTAGATTTCGTTGATTGGTTGCCATGTAATATGTTAGTATATTTTTTATTATAGTTGTCTCTCATAGGAATCCATATGATTAGCGGCTATCCAAATTTAAAATGATCACTCTGTATAGTCGTCGACGGATATTAGACCTATGTTTTCTCCATAAATTATCTATTAGAAAAAGTACCTTTGGCTATATCTCGCTCCTATCCGAGGAAAAAAACAAAAAAATAAACATTTCTTAAAATCAATAGAACCTTTCATATACGATTTTGTAGAATTAATTTGGGTTGGCAATCACCTATACATAGCGTTTCTAATTAGTGCGATATTATCCAAACACACGATCCAAACATTGACTTTTTGGTGATTGGTGAATGATTTAGCAAATTCAAAGCTCAGTTGCTAAAATTGTTTTATTCTAACTCTAGTATTGTATAACCTTCTTAAGATAGATTAAAATTAGATTAAGTTATATAAAAATGTAAACATCTAACTTATAACCAGCCCATGTTATGTACACCGTAAGTGTCATACATATCAGCCAAATTCTATGATTTATCTTTCATGTAAAAATATAAAATATTGTTATAAGCTTTCAAGCTTACGGTCCGCCTAATTGTACCCGGTTATAGACCTATGGGTACTTGCAACATAAAACAACAACGACATAAACACATATCACATGAGTACTTTGTTGACAGCACAGCACACTCTTAACTCTTAAATGGTCAACAACATGACATGACACAACAGAGTTAAAACTTTACAAAAACTGAATCCCCAAATACAACGTTAATTTATTCATTTCTGTTTTATTGTATTCGTTCCGAACACCTTCACCGAATAATCCAGCTCTCGGCAGCCACAAACTTTAGGCTCTTCATAATTTGAGTGTTGCGTAAGTCTAATTGTACGATGATTTATACGAAGCAAAGTTTTCGCGACGGAAAAAAGCAATTATACTCAGTGTTTTACCGAGGTGAGGAAGCATATTAAAAAACTTGAAAGCACTGTCAACCCTCCGACTGCCGCAGACACTGATGGCTATTAATTAGAAGGGTTGGATGAAGATATTTCATTATTTCTTCTCGTCTTTATACTGTTTTGTGGACGGAAAGAACTTTTAAGTGTCGTATTTTTAAAGGTAAAATGTTAGTTTTTGTTGAAATTTAATACCTGTAATGATTTTATGTATAATTTTTATTACAATAATTGTGTTGTTTTTACTGTTCCAGCCTTTTAACTATTAGAACTCTAAAGAAAATCATCTTGCTCATACTATTTCTGCCCTTTATTTTATAAATCTGTGTCTAATCAATAGAATAATTTGGCCTACATAATATTTACTTCGAAAATCAATTGGTCTATACTTTGAGCATACGCATATAACTTTTCAATATTAAGTTGTACTTTACTATACCTATTACCTACCTCGACCTACTACCTACTACCTCTAAAACCAGATAAAATGTACATAGCATAGAGTATTGAGTATACCATGCAGGGATATTAAGTACTCAATGAACACTCAGTCACATCATGCAATCTAATATTGTTTATACCCAACTAAAATTCGAGTAAACATATTTCAAAAAGTACCTCTTAGAAAGTTTTTAGCCGAAATTAGTCAAGTCAAAAGTCGCAACACGAAAACAAGAGGCACGCACTTATCAAAACAATCTCGCAATCAAACGGTGCACTTTGTTAACAAGGTGCTAACTCTAGAATTTATGTAAACTGTTCTCAGCTCGTTCCACTTATCTGAGATTAAAATCTGGCTCGAGCCTGCGCCGAGGTGGTGGCACGCAGCAATCACTCCTTAGGGAACCTGCTTTATTTGTGGCCTTATCATCACTTAACGTATCTGCATATTCATTAAGAGATCAATCAAATTATTGTCTCGCTTCGCTGATGTTGCGTGCGTGTATTAAGGGATTTAAAACGTTAACACTCAAGCCATTAAAACACAGATATGTTTTGGGTGGCGTATGGTTAAAAAAATTCATAGAAACAATTTTGAAAATCTGCGTAGGTGTTACTTATGATCGATTGGTAGAGACAGCTTCTAGAAGTTCTTGTTTTGCGCGGAATTTATAACATAGACTTGTAGCAAGTATTTGTGGAAGACAAATGTTTGCTATGGGTATATATCGAGTCCCTAACCCTTAGTATTAGCGCCTTGTCTAAAATGACACATGAGTGAACATTTTAACCATTTACAGCCTTACTTAAAAACGACTCTCAAATAGTTAGGGACGTATTAACTAACGGCTTACTTGGAAACTTGGGCCTATACACATTACTAAAAGTTATTTTGGTTGAATTATAGTTAAGTAGCAGCGGGTGGCCGTTAATCAAAGATTAGTCATTAGTCAAGAACTTAGCTAAGTATTAGTTAGCGATATTTTTATAAGTGAATGAGGCCAGAGAAGTGTGTTAGGATCGTAGCGAATGGAAATCCGTAGCCTCTGCCTACCCCTCTGGGAAACAGGCGTAAATCTATGTATGTAAATATGTACATTTTATAAGTAAGGCTTTTATTTGGCAAGTTATTGTTACTCTCTTTGAGCTCTAACACTCTCAAACAGCATCAATGTAACTATAAAAACGTGAATATATTGACATAATATTTCTAAAATAAACGACCTTAAATATATTAAGCTGTATATTCTCGTAAGGTTGGGTGGGTATGTATTGCAATCCCATTTTGAGCTATGTTCTTATGACCCACGTCATAGATGGCCAGCCTATTTCCATCTACTTAAATATAATTCAATATGTCCCATTCATATGATTAAATCAAGTACATTAGGTGATGTCGTATACTCTTGAAAATTATAGGATTGTTAGGTTTCTGACATGTTATGTTACCCGATAACACATGCGCTTGCGTATCCTTTAAACTAAGGTTACATAAAGAAACGCTTAAGTGGAAAAAAGGTTCTACAATAATTGCTACATAGACGAAGTATATAATCTTGTACTGAATGGACAAGTACAAAAGAACGCACCCATTGACACAAAATTTTACGATGAACCACCTCAGTTCTGACCACCCATCGTCCTTGATATCACAAAAGACATTTTGTTTCACGATCCATTCATAAACGTCGATCATTGATTGTTTTAAAGAGACGCGACGACGCCGGGCCTCGCTGGACCGTTTCAAATAGCGCAGAACTAGAATATTTGTGCCATTGTGCCAAAATCGCGGTACCTCTATCAATCAAGGACCCCCTGGGTCCGTTTCCGACCAGGTGTTCTTTTGGAATTTGCGCCGAAAAACTGCGCTTTAAGGATTTTGTAGAAAAAAAGTGACGTGCATTGTTCGTTTCTGCGTAGTCTCTAGCACTGGGCTTGCCCGCCGCGGAGTCGTCAGGTAGGCGGGGTGCTCGCGATTTATGTATAGTTATAAAATTACGCCCATTTACCAAAAATGTTTATTAGCATACAGCTTTGTCTTGCAAGCTGCATCGTCACATGAGTTAACCCGATTTTGGCCGTCGATCTCGGTCACTAATAACCTACAGTGAAATCTTACGATGCAGAGACCTGGTTGCATCTTTTTCCAGGTTTTGATTCCAGGTCTTATACGTAAATTGATATGTTACTTTGAGTATGCTTTTATTTGTAATTTTTATTTAAAAAGCTCTACGATACAAGGAATATTTCGTAGAAGAGGATCTATGACAGGTAATAGAAAACAAACGTCTGCTAAACCGTCAATTATTATTTAATAAAAAGTGACTTATCGTCAATTGTATGAAATAAAAAGTTAAATAGTTAAAAACATACAAAATAAAAACAAAATATAATTAAGACTATTTAAATATGTCGTCTTTGCGCATTGAATAGGAAAGCAGAAACGCTAGCTTATTGCTGTTCTTTTAAATTTTACCACCAATTATGTTACAAATACTAGTAGTGTTCTTTCTTTACAGTTATCATTAAATTTTTATCGTCTTTCCAAATAAAAATGTTTTCAACTAACTGTTACCAGTGACATGGGACGTATATATTTGCCTATGTCCTCCCCAAAGTTATTTGACCATTAATAGGACATTCTATTTCTTCTCTATCAGCCTAACCTTATCTTTCCTAATTGTATAAGTGTCCAATTAGGTTTAATCAAATTCAGGTGAACATCAGTTTTTAGCTATTACCATCTCATAATCGCAACCCAATACATATATAACGATTTTCTAGGGTTGGATATGCTTACTATATTAACAGAGAATATTAAAACTAAGGAACAAATATGTGCTAAGATCGTTGCAAGTAGATGTAGTCTCTTTTACCCTTCTGGTAAGCAGACATGAGTCTGTGTATATACATATATAAATGCACGCTACGTACGGCATTTTAAATATTAAGAATTGAAATTGCTCTCAAGTAGGATGCAAGCCAATTTTCCACACATAAAAGCTATGTATAAACCGCCATTAATAGTAAAAGTTAATTTGTATTTGAATAGCATTTCGAACATTGACGTACAATATTAATGAATTACGACGAATCGTAAAAATGCTTGATATACGACCTCCATCGCACGCTGACAATTGTAAAGTAATACAGGATAACACTGCAGGACTTCGAGTGATAAACAAAGTTACTTCTTTCACTTCGAAATCACAAATTTTAACCTTATTGTCGAGTGCTAAGGTTCTTTGTCGTATTAGAAGGTTTGGTGGTGGACTGTAAATCATTAAAAGCCACTGCCGGTCCACTTTAATGCCAGGTAAGTAATGCAATATCTTTGTGTTTGTGCGTGATCTATGAATGAGTTTTGGGAATTATTAGTTTTAAACGTTTGAGTAGTTTTGTGCAACCTTTTTGTCTTAGTTTAAGTTACACAGGATTGCGGTGTTTAAGGACAAATAAACTAAATTAGTTTGAGAAACAACCGTATGAAAATTATAAGTATCACATTCGATATCTTAGTTGATTACTTGATTTGAGAATCAATTGCATTGTACGTAACGTTATGGATTTTTTTATTCATATATTTAATAGGAACTTTTGAACAGAATTCATGCCAGTTCCATCGTGAACTAAACTAAATTTAACTTACAATCTATAAGGCAGAAAAAACGTTACACCTATACTTATTCTTATAGATGCTAAACAAATCCCCCAAACATCAGAGGAACTACAGCTATAAAAAATTGTAAATATAGCGAAAGGTTAATTTAGATATTTTGTAATGGGGAAAGACCATATGCTGTATCGCTTGATAAATAAAATCTAAGCTGTGACACAAGTTCATGATTTAGATAATTTTATTTATAATTTATAATGAATTTATAACGTTACGTGGAGTCTCACATTTGCCGGATAAATAAAAATATTAGTTGTTTTATTTTGTATCATAATTTTCCATTACAGATATTTTGTCTGATAGTCATATAGAAAATCAATTAAAATCACATTGATTTTTATATGACTATCAGTCGATAATTTTATTATTTAACAGTTTTGAAAATTAAATATTTTTAATGAAAGCAATGGTATATTTATTGACAAAAATCGTTACGTGTAGCTATAGTTATGGATTTTTAATTAAATGTAAGTCACTTAGTCTTTCAATAATTGTTCTCTTACATATATATTTATATTCTGTAAGCGATAGTTTAAACAAATCTTAATCTTACTATTATTTAAAGGATAAATAGTAGCTTTCTATATTTTAATTTACAAAGTACACGCATATATTTGTCTGAAACCCGACAAATTATGTAGGTACACGATGTTTATTTTTTCTTAAATTACATATTAATATGAATCTTAAACAATATGACACTGTAATATTTATACCGATACTATTTTCCTTAGTCGCTTGGGCATTTCCCTTTAACCCTTATTACCGTTAAGAATTGTTAGAAAAAGCATAGTTAAGAATGCCGTACACCAATAGATTTCGAGGATCATGATGACAGTTAATGAATTGAGTTAAGTATTAGCAAAGAATCTGTAAAATCTTTACTTTTGGTATTGGGCTAGCGTATAATTGCATTATCTATCCGACCTACTATTGCAACAAGTAAAATATATTTAGAAGTTTGTTACTCCAATTGGCGTAAACCCTAGTATAATTTTTATTCTGATATGCGATCCGGTAAGAATTACGCTGGCAGATGCTAGATTTCTCTAAAAATGTTAACTAAACTTGATATATAATATACAATCGAGTTCGATAATATGTTGGCTTAAAAATATATCAACTCAAATAAACATTTACCTAATTATATATTTTTTAGCCTGAATATATCAAAATATTAACGAACTCGACTGCCTTCTAACCGTAACTATAATGAAATCACTTAAAACTTTTTCAGTTGATATCTGCTTTGCGATTGATAATGTCCGAAACAAATAAAACCGAAGCTTACTTTGCTTTGTAATAATTTCTTCGACATTTTCCAAGAATTATCTAACCGTCGTTTTTGCAAACATACTTAATGGTGACCCATCCAAAGACAGGTGAGCGCAACGATACCTAAACAACCCACAAAGGAACTATATTTTAAATCAATGCTCGCCATCTTTAACAATGCGAGATTCGTCCGCCATTGTCGCCGCCATTATCCTTGGCGACCCGCGCACGCGCACATCTGCGCACATAAAAACGCTCCTCGGAGTGTCGGCATGCGCTTGCGCAAGATTTTAATCGTCTTTTTTATTCGATGACAGTTCTAGGCATTTCGCGCCTTTAGCGGCGTCCGTAGATAAAGGCAGCTGCACGTCTGTTTTTACCAAAATGTTCACGCTGTCTTAATTTTGGATATCTGTGGAATAGATCTTGTACCTGTGATTGTCAGGAGTAAAATGTGAGAAATTGTGCGACTTTATTACTAGCCTACCAACGAACTGTCTGTTGATGAAGATGTGGTTCTTGAATGTTTTCTATCAAACTGCTGTCGATGATTAAAGCAAATATCTTTTTAAAGCAGTAGATACGGTATTCATGGCATAATGTCTCCATGGCTCTTAAAGATTCGATACAGATGTAGCTATTTCGTTAGTTACGTTTTGATTATATGTAACTTACCACACATTGCCTATATATTTTATCCGAACTAATATCAATGCGAATGTGAGTTTGTTTGTTACGCTTTCACGCCTTAACTACTCGACTGATCATCATGAAATTTCGCATTCTTGTAAATGCACCTTTTCTGTAAACTGTTTACAGAAAAGGTACTGTTCCCGATCGACATAAATTTATAGACAAAATCTACATTAATGCAATCTAAGCTGCGGGCAAAAACTAATAAATAAATGGTGGTATAAAAAGGTATGATATACAAAGATTTATATTGAATGTCTCAGGTAAGTTTCACACATCAAAAATCTAAATCAAAATACATTTATTCAAGTAGGTCACAAAGTAATATATACTTAATATATACTTATGAACGTCAAAGTTATTAATGTGAATTTACATTTACCTGTTACCATGTTTAGCAAAGCAAGGCCGTAGAACTTCAACCAATGCTACGCTATCCTATTATACAATCTGCCTGCCCTTTCGGTAAAAATCCACATGATGCAAAGTATGGAAAAAGAAAATCCCAATCAAATAACTACGTAGTTGTTAACATACCTATGACAGAATATTTTCTATTTAAACGACGGCTTAGGCTGTATACACTGAAATAATATAATACTACGACTTACAGATATTTTGATTGTGCGTAGATATAACTCAAGAGTTTAAGTGATAACCTCGCGTCAAGTTTTGTGTATTGGAATCACAGATCATCCCGGGTCTTGTATCCGTTGTTGCAATATTTGCAAAGTCCTTTGCAATACAGCAATTATTCCCGTGCTAGAATATGTTTTTAAAAAGGAATGTTGAATGATAGACTTTTATTGTTTGTAAATAGTTAAAGTACACATATATGCTTTCTTAAACAATATGTAAGGGGTGGCGAATACTATTAAAGGTACTACTGCCGATTGAAAACATGTAAAACATTTCTCTTATACGATATTTAGATGACGACTTGATGGCGATGACGATTACAAGCCAATTTGAACAGAGAACATAACGTCAATTTAGAAAAAAGAATAATCATTTTAATATACGTCATTTAAAATCGATTACCACTTACTCCATTAGCCAATAAAAAATCACCTATTCACGTCACTCACGCCTTCCATACAAGAGTCGCATTTATAATATCGCAAGTATTCTGATTGCTTCAAGTGCGATATACGTTATATAAGGTGAACGTGCCAGTTGTCGCCCCATTAGAATAGCTACGAGACGGGAATACGCACGCGGCCGCGATTGCCTCGCATCGGATCGCACAATGAGGTACAAAACGCGGCTCTACAAAACGATTACCCTCTCGCCCCGAGAGGTGCACATACCATGGATCCGTCACTTCTTCTTGATACTTATATAGTACTGTTGTTTAGAAAACTTAACTCGTGGTGAACATACGTTTGCTGTAAGGGCTGACCCTTATATATAAGGGTCATCCATTACAGCAAACTATATATTAAGATATATTAGTAAAGCTAGCCAGGCTCATAGCTTATAAGCTATGAGTCCGGCGAGCTTTACTAAAATATCTTAATAAGCACATACGAGCAAACGATTCAGCACTAGTACGAGTATAGCTTCAGTGTGCATTGCTAAGCTCATCGAGAGTATACAAGTAAAATTCAAGAAGGAGGAAACAAGATGGTTTTACATTTATTTACAATTAAAATAGATAATCGGTCTTGCTTTATCCTTTCGCGCTAGGCACTACTCGTTTGCTGGTTCGATTCTCGAGTTGGACAAAATTGGGTTCTTCCTATTAGAAAATATACAGTTAAAGTATGCGCTAAACGCACATATTTCTAGACTCCGTGCTACACAAATAGGTAAGAAACACAAAGAATACTAGATCGGATCACACAACCTTTAATCGATGGATTCGAACTCTTTTTAATGCCTAATCATAATATCATATAAGTAAGACCTGTTTATAATCTGTCCTACTAGAGCAGTGGACAAACAGATCCTTAGTATAAATAACCATAGTCAGCTACGCTGACCTAGCGCAAACTTATCGCTTATTCGGTAACATTACATAGAACTCTCGGACATGCAAGATTCCTTACGTTATTTTACGTCGGCGATTAACTATTCAGCACCGCCTGATAATAACTTCAATAATAAGTGCTAAACGATAAACGATCAAAACCTCACACACTGTTCTCGTACACTCCTGTTTGTGAGGTGCGAATAAGTGGTTCCGTGGAAATATTTCAAATCAGAGCGGGCAATGGCAGCGCTATACAGGCAATAACGATTGACGTGACACGCATGCCGCCCGTGTGTAGACTGCCTAATGTGTGGATGAAAGGCCGCGCGTTGGCCCTTTCACCCTATTTATTAGGTCTATGTTTTCCAAAAGGTAGGCTTCAAGCATCGTATAAGTAAAGTATGAAGCAACCATCCGTCTTTGTGCTCTTTCTATTTTCTTTCGCCATTTTGTGAAAGAACTTTTGTGGAGTCCACTTGGATTAGGTTTTGATAGACGCATAATGATGCGTACTGTAATTGATTGAGTGCTATTTAATTCAAGGCAACGACATCGCAGTATCGAAGGTTTTTATTGATCGATGAATTTAATTTTCTATAGATTTATTTTAAGAAAATTTTATTTTGGTATTAACTTGATAGTACATAAATTATGTATAGGCAGGCTGGAATAATTATATTTTGCATATTCTGAAACTTCTAAATAGCTTAGAACAATATATAGTAACTTAATGTAATAAGTTTATAACGATTTCTTGTAAGAGACGCTAATTAAAAATATTTCTAACATATTCTACAAATCGCAAAACATATTTCGCGAAAAAAATTTGATACCTTTGGAGAATGCTTCTTTCCCGACACGTATCAAATCTAGTGACGTCTATAAGACACAGTTCCTCACTCTATTCTGAGATTAAATTAAGTATTTTCTTGCAATAATACTTCTTATTACCATATATAGTTATTAATTATTATTTGCACAAGATGATATTTTAAGTGACTGAACTTACTGTTGCCACAATACGTGCAGGCCTTAAGAATGATCCGGCCGGCCGCACCACTTATATGTATTCTTATAAGACAGTGGTAGTTTCCTGGGCAGGCGTAAGAGCAGTAGGTAGCACAGTAACAGCGTTTCGTCCGTTGAGTAAAAGTTACGGCGAAGAAGAGCATATCCACCCGTCCTAGTATTGCCTGACATCTTATCATGAATTACTGTTTGTTCATTGTAGCAGCAACGCGAAGCGATCATACGCGACTGTAATCGTTTACGATCAGGCAATTCGTATGCTTGTTTGCCATCTTTAATGCATAAAAAAGTCAATATAGAGATTATAACAAATAAAAACAACTGGCAACAAAACTCATTATCTCTAGGAAATCGAACCCGGAACTTCGTGACAGGTAATCTCGGTTACGCTTCCTCCCACGACATCTAAGATGTCAGAGATAAATATGCGTACAAAGTCCTAGATTCGTAACGGATGCTGAGTCAACGATCACATAACAGTACCGGCCGCTCTTGAATTCAAAACAAATGTCAATGATCCCGAGAACGAAGTCCGTCATCCCAAATACGTGCTCATTATTGTTATAAAAACAATGGAAAAACAAAAACAATTAGTTACGCGTCGAATAATAACGTTTAGAATCTCATTAGTGATCGGTCGGTATGCGCGGGGGCAATATTCGACGAATGCACGGTGGAATATCCGTAAACGCCGAATCTCGAATGCCGAAAAGCCGAATGGTCGGCCCCCGCTCGGTGACATATCGGAATGTGACTCCATTTATCCCCGCTTCCTATTGGAATCCGGAGTGACGCGGCAAATTGGAAATTGCGGTACCATTTTTGGCGTTATTGATAGATAATGTGGCTCGTAACATTCGGGAAAGTAGGAATGCAAATACAGAAAGTTATTATTCATATTTGTATGATCTACTTATTATACATATATTTATGCAAAAAAGTAAATCTATAAACTCGAATAACTATTTATATAAATTTATATATCTATATAATGATAAAAAACAAATATATATATATATACAATGAATGAACAAGCATAAGTGGCGAGCGCTAATATTTGCGGCCGATGGCTGAAACTTAAAACCTCGTTCAAGTTTTACTGCCGAATCGAGCCGTGTCTGTGACTGTCCCACTGCTGGGCACAGGTATAGTTTAAGACCGAAAAGCATTACGCGATAGTTAACCACGCACTGTCCTTAGCTACAACTAGCTCAGTAAAGTGCGTGGTTGACTATCGGACGATCGGATTATCGGATTGGCATCTTCAAAAACATTCTAGTGAATACGAATCTGACATAGAGACGTAGAGCGAGTTATAATTTAAATAGTCAGAGATGCGTGCCTTAGGATTAAGACCTCTGCGTGGCAGTCCAGCGGAACTAGGGGTTACTCGGTCACAACATAGAATCTGGAAATATGCCCGATTAGCTTACTTTCTATTACGTGATATCTAAAACATGATACCTACCTGTTGCCCGATTAGCTTACTTTCTATTACGTGATATCTAAAACATGATACCTACCTGTTAACTGTACCTTTTTGTCACACTAAATATTAATTCGCAGCTGTCATTTGCGTAACTATAACTGCTTCACAGTTTATGTTTACACTAGATGTGTCGCGTAGTTTCACCTGCGTTATATGTCGTTACTAAACTATTATTCCACGCGAACGCATTATCAGGTCTACCAATAAATTATGAGTTAATCCAGGATAGAAAAATAGAGAAAATTTTATCCAAATTCATTCTACGGCTCAAGCATCCAAACAACTTACCGAATTTCTCAGTTTTAATAATTGTTTCTGCCTACAAGTTTGCCTGCGTGTATCCGCCGAGAATGCGGCCAAAATATCATATGTTTTAATTTAAGACGTGCTCTCTATGTGAGCCTAGTTTCATCCAAATATAGACACAATTTAAAATATTAATAGAATAGTAGAGTAATATTGAGTTATTATATTATCAATTCCGAGAGCTTAAGCTAGAATTCTAGTTCAGGTCCGTAAGAACATAAATATGGTTAATATCAGTTCCGTGGAACTAACTTTGTAATCCTAACTAATATTATAAATGCAAATGTGAGTTTGTTTGTTTGATACGCTTTCACGCCTTAACTACTCGACCGATCATCATGAAATTTCACATACGCGTTGTCAGTGGAACAGAAGAGGACATACCATACTACCATACTAATCTAACCTTTTTTTTTACTTGGGGGAATGCATTGACGCATTCCTCTCCGCAGGGCGACGGAGAGGTTATATCGGACTCACCGAGAAAAAGATATCCCGGTAATACCGACTGAACCTAATACTGCGTTCCGCGCGCGGCCCCGCTTACTCTGGTTGAGTTAGCGGGGCCGCGCTAATCACTCGCACATGTAGTCGCGACCCCGCTGAGGTCTCGCTCCACCGTGTGAAACGGCTGGCCACTACACTGTAAAAAGAGTCCTTCTAAAAAGAGGCGCGCGTAGGAACACGCACGCCGCCTCTCAGACCTGGTGCTGATCGAGTTGCGGGCAGGCCCACGAAGCCCACCACCTCCAGGTAAAAGCTCAGGATGGCTGGAGGTCATCTGGCGTTCTTCGGCTCCCGGTTCTGCGGTTAGGGACTTCTCCCAGGCGGTGGAGCGGGAGAAGAGCGCTTGAACCCTCGTTCAGGCGCTCCTTCTCCTGCTCCGCCGCCTCTTTGATGGACATGACTTCCTCACAGAAGGAGGCGACGGCGTTCTACGACCTCTCGCTCCGGACCATAGATTGAACCACGGCCGGGAGCGAGAGGGCAACCAATCCGACTGCCGCGATCAACTCACGGCGCTGCGATGCCCAGGCGGGGCAATACGCCAAAGTGTGCAGCGCCGTGTCCACAACATCGTCGCGGCAGTCGCAGCAGTGGTGACAGCCGGGCATCTCTTGCCGGCCTATGCGACACAGGAACTGGCCAAAACAACCATGGCCAGTCATTACCTGTGTTAGCCGGAAGGTGAGAGCGCCATGCCACCTCTCCAACCACTCCTCAAGCACGGGACTTACCGCCACAATCGTGGCGTGCCCGATCCGGGTCACTAATCTAACTTAACTTAACCTACATTTGCGCGAGCAAAATCGCTGGTAAAATCTAGTAATTTTATCAGCTAAAAGATTGGAAAAATAATATTTAATTGACATAGCGTCCATATGCTACATCGATTAAATATTACTAGCGGTCGCCTAGTGATCGAAATTCGACCATATTTGTTTTAAATTTTAAGTTATTAAGGTTTTATTGTCTAGAACTATATCCTTATAATCACATTTAATTTAGAGTTCGACCTAAATAGTTAATTTACCTATATTTTCAAACAAATTATTATTTACTTAACTATACTCTTTAATTGACGATATTCCTAAGCTTGCTACTTTGTTTTCTGTTTTTCTTTATTACATATAAATACGTATATATATTAGGTATAATATAAATAGTATATATCATTCCAATCCAGCCAAAGTTTGTCTGTAAGATATTGCTGATATATATCATTAGGTATATATTGATATACATATGTAACCATAGTTACGAAAAATAGTACTTCATCAGCCGAACAATGCCGAAATATTATTTACGAACGCGACTCGACTGCGTGTGTCAAATGCATGGTTGTGTGCATGTAGTGTTTTTTCATTAATTTAATGTATTTTAATGCATATTTTATATAAATGTTAGGATTCGCCCCTCCTTCTCCATATAAACTTTAACTGTGCCAAATTTCATACTCCTCCGTCCGCGCAATTTTCGTAAAAAGGGGTACAAAGTTTTTGCTTCCCGTATTATTATATAGATTTCACCGCTACGAAACGTCTTTGCGTCTAGGTATTTGTGTAACCATTATTACAATGTTTATAATATAGTAGCTTTTGCCAGTTGCTTAGCACGCTCGAAAACGCTCCATTTTTCTACATGAAAGGTATCCTATCTCCTTTTCTGTACTCTTGACAACGTGTAAACGTAATTTGATAATGATCGGTCGAGTAGTTCAGACGTGAAAGCGTAACAAACAAACCCATATTCGCATTTATAATATTACTTAGGATTTATTCAACAGATATAATAAAAAAGCATGATGAAATTCCTACTTAAATTAGTGGAAGTATTTGATGTATTTCTTCGGTAATCGGGATTCTAGAGCTCAAGTTCTAGCTTAAGGCAATATATTGCTGTGGACAAAGTAAGCTCATTTATTTATATGGTTTCGATGGCAGTCACTTACTCTCTGTGTAGCACTTGTCACTGCGTTGTAGGAGACCTGAACTGCGGTAACTTATCATCAACCGGATTATATGCTAACGTATTTGCGATTGTGACTTCATGAGACCGATCTCGATTTATTGCAATACTAACGTGAACTGACATCTTCCCGTTAACATGGCTGCTGAAAAGCAACTGAAACATCGGGGTAGGTGTATTAAAATTAAATCTAAATAGTTTATATCATTTAAATAGCTTAAATAGAAGTAAACAGTAACTTGTAACAGTGTTTAACAATAGTAGTTTAAAGTGCTAAAATTATGTAATAAAAGTATATACTTAGGTAATGTATTAAAAATAAAAAATGCGTTGAAGTCCGTATAAAGTAGTTTAATTTTAATGTATATCTACTCCTAATATATAGCTTAGTCGGATCAGTTTGCAAAAATAATAGTAATTGTACCCAAATTGATAGTAGTTTTGTCAATAGAAAAGATAAGAAAAAAGATGATGTAGTTGATTTCCACAAACTAAGCACTATCTCATCTAAGCTTGATAGTAGTTTTTTTATAGAAAGAACAAATAAAAGGCTAATGTGTCATCAGTTGATTTTAACAAAATAAACATGTATCTCATCAGTCAAAACACAAGTAGATAGATGCATTTAAACCCCTAACCGAATTGGTCGTGGGCCGTCAAAGCGCGATACACGCATCGCACGTCAAAGCTGGACTCAACCCCCACTATATTAAATCACATTTTGACAAGCGTACCGTGAAAAATTAATCGAGTGTCGTCGAGTGCGCAGCCGACAGAAAAATGCCGGCAGCACACAGTACGGCAAATGTTACGAGGGTCCCGTAGGCATCACCTACCATACATTACAGAGAGCTTCATTCTACATAAAAATAGATAATCATCAACTACCTGTACAACTGTATTATGTTGTAATCTATGATGATATTCCAACGGTCTAAGTTCATTGATAAGTGAATGACTTGTTAATGTTAGTTCCTTTAGTTATCGAACTTGAGGGTAAAATTGATTTAAGAGTACCTTCAAACGAATACCTGAAGAAACTATTAGGAACAAACCAGTTACGTTACTGAAGCTGAGTAAAAATTTTTTTGTCTGTATAGCTGTACTTTAATTTAACATGAAGACCAAATAGTGTGTGACATTGTGAAAGTCGTTAGTGTAAATTAAACGCTAGAAATTCGTATACCATAACATAAAAGTTTTCTAACATGATGTTCCTAGTTCATATTACAGGGCTTTCTGTACCGTGGTTGTTATTAGCAGTACATTGGAAGGCTGGCAAATAACCTGTAGGTGGTAATAGCTTTATTTCTCTTTAGGTACATGAAACCGTCAAAACATAAAATTGTGAAATCGAAGTGTAATTCACCTGTGGCTGAGTTATTATAGATTATATATCGAGGATGTACAACCTATCTCAGTCTCTGTCTTTCATATAAGAAATCATAATTATTAATGTATGATAAGTAGAAGAATCTTGAATCTTATGTTTAATTTACAATCATGAATATATTAGTTAATATCGTGGTTATTTTAACGCGATAGAAATGGAGACGAATCATTTTAGCAAACCTTATGGTATTACGTATTAATGCAGTTATCAGCAAAAAACCGAGCGTAATTTTTGTTACACGCTATTTTATATAGAAAGATATGAAACTGAATAAATTCAATTTTATAACTAGACATAAATCAATGCGATTGTCACTTCGCCTGCAGTGTTTATCCATCAGTGCATAGACACTGGACCCTAAAAATGAAAACATGATGGCATTTCACTCGGCCCAGAGCACCCGGCGCAGGGAGTCAGAAAGGTCAGCGGGCAGCCGCTCGTGAAATGTCTCGCCCCGCGGACACGACGGTGAGCGCCGGCCCTGCTCCGGCCCTGCGCCACCGACGCCGCTGGGAATACCACTCACACCGATCAACCAGATCAAACAAACAAAGGATTGTGGTCACAAACCTGTTAGAAACGCAGCTGATAACATTGTATCCTCATTGTAGGGAGATTTTTTGTTCCTACTGCCCAACAGACGAAAATAAAACACTAATTAGCTTCGTCGGTTAGGTAGTGGAGACTAAAATATGGTGTGAGATTCTCTGATCTGTGGGTTTCGTGTGGGTACGTGTCATTAAGATAAAAAACTCATATTCAAATACAATATTACAATTATTTCGCTGTGTTTAAAAGTAACTTACGTACGTTTACGGTGGTTTTTTAGTTTATTCAATCAAACTTTAACTGCTTATACATATGTTACGGCTTCTCTACAGATATTTGGGCTGAATGTAAGTGATTTTCGTATGTGTTGCTTCAAAGTTTGTCAAAAAGCAGTTACCGATCTATATAAGAAAATTGAACCAATAAAAAGACCAATTGCAATTTTACCCAAATACAATCGAAATTCGCAAACACATCATGATATTAAACGTTAGAAAAGTAATAATACTAAATCTGGCTTCTAAAGCGAGTAATAAAAACAAATGAAATGTATTGAAATAAAAATTTGTTACGTTAATGCTTTTCCAAATTAGCTTCATGGTATGCACAACACACTGGCAGGCTGCGTTGTAGTTAGCACTCGCAATCTTACGATTACGATTTTATTTATAAGACTTATTTATATATTAATGTGAAGCAAAAACTTTGTACCTCTTTTTACGAAAATGGCGCGGACGGAGAAGAATTATATTTGGCACAGTTAAAGTTTATACGGAGAAGGAGGGGCGAATCCTAGTGTTTTTTATAAAATATGCACTAGAAATAGATTAAATTAATGAAAAACACTACACGCACACAACCATGCATTTGACACACGCAGTCGAATCGCGTTCGTAGTATTTCGGCATTGTTCGTCTGACGTCGTGCAATTATTTGACCCTATGGTTACCTATATCTTATTTATTATATGAAATAAAGAAAAACAGACAACAATGTAGCAAGCTTAGGAATTTTAGTCGAATTTCGACCACAAGGCGACCGCTAGTTTTCTTAAAAAGATTAATTAAACGCCATTTACGAGAGAGGTGAAATGGTATATTCTACCTAATTCTGCTCTCCAGCTCAGCAGCATATATGTATTAGTCAATCCGTTTAGAACAAACACCTGGCAAAAATAGCTTCGCATGAAATCGGGAATCTGTACTTAGGAACACATCGTCCAATCCCCAATAATTACGACTACGAGTATAATTCAAACATCCATTACATGTAGTGATAAACGAGATTCTATAATTAAAGAGAAGGGTGAGATCCCCATGAGTTGCCATTAATACTTATATAACACGATATAATGCAATTAATTTCACACAAACTGTTTTACGAGAGCTATCGTGAGAACTTAGCACTTGTTCTCGGAGGGTGTAAAAAACAACACGAAAATATTTGAAAATTCTATGTCGACGGCGCACGGTGTAGCAGACGAGCGATTATTTGTTTTCTTTTTATCCATAAACGTGGTTACGACTGATGCTTGAAGTAGATCGCGCGACTTAATTACCGTAGGTCATAGGCATAAAAAAAACTGCGTTACCCGTAAAATCGCCAAACTTGTACTCTTATATTATATAATTTTATATTATTTATTACAAACGGTAAAAATTATCACGTTGTAATTATCTTTTTATTTATATTTTATATCAGAATGTAGAATAAATCAAAGTACTATATAATGCAAAATAAGTATTATGTTATGTTTAAAACTATAAAAATATATTCCGGCTAGTATCAGCTTGCAATAAACTTTTGTATACTTTTGCGAGTTGGATACATAGCATACAATAATAGTTAGTACTTAAGTATAAATAACTGTTAATCTAAACCCGACGTTTCGATCAACTTGTATTGGTACCGACCAAAAATCGCACAATCAATCGATAATGGTAATCGAATTTAATATTGTACATTATCTATACAAATTGCGACACTACAACTTATTTAACAAGTACAAGCAACAGAAATTCCAAGCGCGGCTTTTTGCGTCCGCGCCATCGCCCGTCTGCACCCAACCTGAGGGTATTCGCGGACGATCTATCATTCAGCTCAGATTAATGTTATGATGTATGCGATACATTATACACTGAATAGACTTGATACGCAGACAGTTGCGTTTGTTCGTGCGTGAATCGCACGTGTGTATCAACTGTAATTATCAATTTTTCGTGAGACGTGCATTATGTGATATTCTAATTAAATTGACTGTAAATTAAATTCACAAAAAAGTACTGTTCCTGAGAATAGAAAAATGCCAAATGTAAATTAAGGCGAGCGAAGCAACGATCAACTTTAGTCTTTAATAAAAGGATTAACTGTGGATTTTCCAGCGCAAGAGCAATGATCACACTAACAGCACACCAAGAAGCCTGGCTAAACAAAAATCAAACACAAGTTCGCTTGGGTTCAATCATCTTTAGAGCGGCGGCAGTACTTCACTTGTCATATATCGCATCACATCTAAATCTCCAAGAAGGTACGTAAAGGTATATTACAGCCATTTAACATTTTTTTTATTTTTAATTCCAATTATAGTTTTAGTTCCTACATATGGTATACGGTGAGCTTATTGCCATCTTCCTACTAGGCACATTTCCAGACTACGTTGTCTTACAAATTAAATAAAATGAATGAATAAATGAAAATAAAAGAACTGAATAACATTTTTCCACTGCAGTTTAATTCATTCACTTCTCAAAAAGGGTTAGGGCAAAGTTGTTAGTACCCTGGCGTTGTTTTCCTTGATGTTTTCCTTCACCCTTTAAGCGGGTGTTTACGTCAGAGGTATAGCACTTCTGACTTAGATACTCGCTCGAGAGTTCTGCGTGGCAGGCGATCTCCCATTAGGCTATCGCTGCGTTTGATAATATTTATTCAGGCTACATTGCTAACTTGTAAAACATATCTATTAAAAAATATTTTTACTCAAACCTATACGCGCTGCAGACTCAGGTAGAAACTAGTATTGTGTAATATAGTATAATTTAACACCAAAAACATAAGGCCAATTATAATTGTAAGGATACAATATTTTAATTCGCATCACATATAACTCGACAACATTACCCGAGGCGCCCCCCCACCCATGACCGCAGTATAATATCCGCGTGAATGATCCCACAACAATATCCGACATTAATAAAGGCCTCAATCCATTCACTGGGCAATATTGTCTACTCTAATTGGCATTAAAATTCGTCGAAAGAATTGAGGTAACCCCAAACAAGCGCTTATCATCACATCAGTGCACTAAAACCCTCTGTCCCTACCCCCCGCGAGACTACCCCGCACCCCTCGATTTGCAGCTAATGAGTATAATAGATGGCCCCCAGGTATGTAAGTCTACCAATTCAGATTGATCACTCGGATACTTGGAAAACTTTGAAATTATTCCGATTTTAGTTTTATAATCAAATATGTTTACTTAGGCAAAGGCATCTAGCTATGTTTAGAACCCAAAGAACGCACAAGTCGATTAAAACAAATTTTGATATTAAGTTCGACATAAATTGGAGCTACCTATTTATGTTACCTATGACAATTTGACAATTTTACATCAAAAAATCCTAATAAAATTTTGCTCAACCTAGGAATCGGACCAGTTAACTTACTATCATATTCAATCATAAACTCAAACTTATGTCACGGGATAAACCAAGCAGACCTAAATTGACCTAAGCTTATTATTTAAAATCACAATGATTCGGTAGACTTAGAAATCTTCGGGCACGCCACAATTGTGGCGGTAAGACCCGTTTTTGAGGAGTGGTTGAGAGGCGGCAGCCGGAAGTGAGGGCACTAGCCCTCACTTCCGGCTGACACAGGTAATGTCTGGCCATGGTTGTTTTGGCCGGTTCCTGTGTCGTATAGGCCAGCAAGAGACGCCCGGTTGTCACCACTGCGGCGACTGCCGCGACGTTGTTGAGGACACGGCGCTGCAGACTTTGGCGGATTGCCCCGCCTGGGCATCGCAGCGCCGTGAGTTGATCGCGGCAGTCGGATTGGTTGCCCTCTCGCTCCCGGCCGTAGTTCAGTCTATGGTCCGGAGTGAGAGGTCGTGGAACGCCGTCGCCTCCTTCTGTGAGGAAGTAATTTCCATCAAGGAGGTGGCGGAGCGGGAGAGGGAGCGCTTAAACCCTCTCCCCAACCGCAGAGCCGGGCGCCGGAGGGCGCGAGATGACCACCAGCCACCCTGAGTTTTGACCTGGGAATGGGCTTTGTGGACCTGCCCGCCATCCGATCAGCACCAGGTCCAAGAGGCGGCGTGCGTGTCCCCACGCGCGCCTCTGTATCGTGTGTCCGTCCCCCCTCAGGGGGACTGTAGGGCTAAAATTAGTGGTGCCCCATTGGGCATCTTTGGCAGGTCTGTTTGTGTAGTGGCCTGCCGTTTCATATGGCGGGCCGAAACCTCGGCGGGGTCGCGATTGCATGTGAAAACGATTCGCGCGGCCCCGCCGATTGTGGTTATGTCAAGGAACACCGTGGTAGGTTTAGTCGGTATTCCGGGAGGTCCATTATCATCATTTCAACATCCTTTTCTCTTACCCTGGTGAGTCCGACATAACCCCTCCGCCCGCCCCCGCGGAGGGGTATGAGTCAATGTATACCTAAAAGTAAAAAAAAAAAAAGGACTTTGTAATCTTAAATCTACCTTATTTTCTTCTCAAAATGATCTTATCACCAAATTAAGTCTGGTAATGTACCTAATTGATAGCCATAGGCTTGGCCCTAATAATCTAGGACAAAAATAGCTAGCGTTTATATAGGTACTTGTCCCCTTATTTACAACTATAACATAACTAACAAAATAAAAAGAACGCTTAGAAAATATTTCTAAGACAGACCTTTACTTTCATTTACTTCATTGTTAACGATGGTACTAGTTTCATATTCCCGTGACGTCATTAATGTTGTGTTGTTATACGTATCGAGTAGTCGATGCATGAACACAGTTGACGTAATCTTGATAATTGGAAGCGGTTGTGCGGAAGACCTTTGTTTTCTCCCTACACGTTACTTTGAACACAACCCACCTATCTTAAAGGTAATTTGATACTAACATTTATTTATTTAATAGGAGTTTTCTTATAATATATTCGTGACTAGACTTTCCCCGCGGCTCCGCTCGCATAAATATAGGTTATGTCAATTTTCTATCCCTCAGGAATACTACTATTTTCTGGGTGAAAGGTATCCTATGCTTCCTATCCTTTTCTGCACCTCTGAAAATGTGTATGCGAAATTTCATGATGATCGGTCGAGTAGTTAAGGCGTGGTAGCGTAACAAAGAAACTCACATTCGCACTTATACCTAATATTAGTTAGGATTATGACTTATGACGCAATATAATCAGCGATTTCAATGTATAACATTCGCGTAAACATAAGACAATATTATGATAATCAGCGATAGCCTAGTGGGAAACCGCTGGACTGCCACGCAGAGGTCTCGAGTTCGAACCCAAGGCCAATCTCTGCCTTTTCGAAGTTATATGCGTATTAAATAGTTAATTATCGTTCGCTATAACGGTGAACGAAACATCGTGAAGAAACCTGCATATCTGAGAGTTCTCCATAATGTTTTCGAAGATATGTGAAGTCTGCCAACCCGCACTAGGCCAGCGCGATGGACTATGGCCTAACCCTTCTCACAGTGAGAAGAGGCCCGTGCCTAGCAATGGGACAGTTTAATACAGGGCTGAAATTATTATTTATGACACAATACTCTTTTATGTAGCGATAGCCTAGTGGAAAACCGTTGGACTGTCACGAAGAGATCTCAAGTTCAATTCCAAGGCACGTACCTCTGACTTTTCGAAGTTAATTGTGTATTAAATAGTTAATTATCGCTCGCTTTAACGGTGAAGGAAATCATCGTGACACACACGAGACGTGACGACAAGCATGCATGTCTGAGACTTCGCCATAATGCTCTCGGAGATGTGTGAAATTTTGAAGAATATGGCCTAACCCTTCTTACACTGAGAAGGCCTGTGCCCAGCCGTGGGATAGTTTATATACAGAGCTAATAACAATCAAACTGTCATGAAAGTTTGACCAAAAAAATACATTACAACTGTGGATGGCCTGTTGGAAGAAGATAGAAGGAACCTTTTGCTGGCTTTGAGAGTCAGGGAAGTTCTACAGAAAGCTTAAGATTGCTGATAAAAGTATGTGCTCAGATACACTTTGTAGCTAGACCCGTTAAAGATCTCAGGGTCTATAATAAGTAGGTCTGGTAGCACCAAGCGGACGATACTAAATAAAGTCAATAACGCAAGAGATATATCTTAGGTTTATATGTCAAGATTTATAAGACAGTATTGAGTCTTGTAAAAGTACATGTTACATATACATACATAATCCGTTTATTTCGGAAGGGGTAAGCAGAGGTGTATTATAACTACATGTCACTAACTATGATTTTAGGTCCGATGTAATAGGGTGTGAGCCTATTGCCGCCTGCTGAGCACAGCTCCAAACTCTCTGCTGCACTAAGAAAGTCTTAAGAGATTAGGCCAAACACACTTTTCCCACTCCGGTCTTAGAACCCGAGACCTTATGCATAGCTGTCGCATTCACTATCACTGCACAACCGAGCAGGTGAGATAGTCTTAAAAAAATACGTTTAATTTTTATAATAAGTTTTATTTCATATTAATTTTGATGAAATGACACATGTATGATAATACTTATTCTATATTAAAGGATTGAACCAAATCAATGTCCACGTAGCAGCACAAAGCCGGAGGGTGGAAGCCCTCAAGGGACGGACATATTATATTATAACCGAGCATAATATCTGCGTCGTCACTCAAGCGCAATAAATACCCAAATAAAGCGCAAATAATACCCAAATCGCTCATCAGCGCAACCCAACCTCCCCCAACTATAATTATCTATAATCAGAATATACCCCATCTATAATCAGAGCAGACGCATTGCAATTATTACTATTACCATGTTTTGCATGTGGGCAGACGTGATTACCCCTTGCGCGCTCCGCAACGACTAACGCTCTGTGAGGTTTGTCCAATCAAATCACATTCGATATTTGAATTTTGGAAAATAAAAATAAACACGTGGCCATTTTTCTCCTGATACATTCGACGACAGGAGACTTTTGGCACGTTGCCATAAATTATTCGCAACAGAGGGCCCGCTGACCCCGACCTCTAGTCGATTAACCATCACTAGGTCTTCCTTCAATTTCATATTTATAAACGGGGATTACGCAAAAATGCCAGTGTAATGGATCACCTATAGGACTTTGGTTGGGGCGGGCCGTTGTCGGACACAGGGGGGGTGGGGAAGGCAAATTTGAGAGGGACGGGGGGATGCGGCAAGGGTCTGATCGTCGGACTCATCCATCACGCGGCTCACGCATGTGAATTGGGGCGTTTTATCTGGAGATAGCCGCGGATGGATACCTATTTAAATATTTCGTCGTTTAGCGAGCCCGAGCTATTCTATTAGATACATGACGCTGCGGCTAATGGCGTCACCTACACACAATGTGCCACGACGTCTACCGTGATTATTTCGTAAACAGTATTTTCTTTTAAATATACAAGTCTTCGTTAAAGGCTTTTGCCCCATACTGAAGGTAGACATGTATCTGTTGGCTTTGACCTGAAACCACTCGGTTTATACTCATACTAAACATTTAGTTTCTTTTAACTTTTTCTACGTATTAACAGCTCCAAAGAAATGCTCTGCTTATAAAAATCTAGAGATTTTAACATTAGCAATCTTGTTTTTGTAATAATAATTATAGACTCATTTATAAGATGATCATGATTTTGATTCCGTTACTTTTTATACATTTTTGGCGACACTGGTTTTCATATATACATAGACTCACGCCTACTTTCCCAAAGGGATGAGCAGAAGTGTATTACACACCCACATTTTGTAAGATGTCTTTAGTCCCCACGTTATAACGGATAAGCCTATACTAACCTACCGAGCGCATTGCCAGACTCCATGCTGCTATTGAAAACAATATATTTCTTAACAACTAAACTCCAATCGACACGTTCTTCAAACCGAAGACCTCGTAATTAGCTCTAGGCAGTCTCCAAACTATGTTATTAAACGACATATCACTTCAAGTTGTACAAAATTCAGTGACCGCGCTATCAATTAATTTTCAAACAGTCACACACAAAACAAAAGAACATTATTTTCTTCTATTCTACGTGCATACAGTACATATTCTATTCTAAATAACGCACAATTCCCGTTACACGAGTGTGAAAAAAGTCGTCTACGTCAGTCGTCAATCGCGTTCATTTAGCTGTCGTGTCGCAGTCGTCGGTGACACGAGACGTCGCTATAACGCGCGACGCGACGCCCGACGTGACTGATCGACGTTTCGACACGTTACAGAAATGACGCTCGATTTACATTGTAAAGTCTTCGTTGTTGCTATGTCCTAATGGGAGATTGGAAGACATCATTATAAGATGTTTTTTAAAATATTTGGAAGAGCTGAAGTATTTTTGATGACGGTACCAATAAGCTGACTTGTCTGGAGAAGTACAACCTTCTTACAGAATACAGATGTATGATTAGTAACTCTGTTTTTGCGTTTCGTCCAGTAGTATGTAAAATTGCCAGTAGCACACATTACGTGACCCATTCCTTTCTTTTGATCCCCTCTCACTGCGTTTCTTCAGGTATGTAAGACTGTCAGAGGCTCACGCCTCCTAACCTAATCCGTTCGTTTGATGCCATCTTACTAAGTTTCATCCGCATTTAAGTCTTCCGAATGCTCATATCACCTTCCTATTCCTTTCCTTTAATCCCATCTTACTGCTTTTGGTCCGATATGTAAGACTGCCCGAGGCTCATATCACCTGACTATTCCTTTTCTTTAATCCCATCTTTTATTCCTTTTTCATGAGTCATCAGTTCGCAAATATTACCACTATTATGTCAAGCCATAATAGGATAAGGTAACTAATTCAGGCAGGCTGTATGCAAGCTTGCCACTTTTGTGTACAGAAATAAACAACAGCATAATATATTCTTAGTTAAGATTTTTAGTTTTCTATAATATGACTGTTAATCCTATACAAATATGTATATAAAATAGAAGTATTGGTCTGTAACATAGAGGTGAATGCATTTTATTCAGCTTGGGCAGTTATTTGCTACAAAGATAAAGATAAACTTTCTTATTTCAACATTCAGATTGTTCGGGCTTTGAGAACTTATTAAGCATTTTCAAAATCATGCTACAACAGAAATCACAAGAAAATCTAAAATAATATTTAAAATACGCTACAACACAAAGCTTAAGCAATTCCCTAAGAAAAGTTCCTGAAGCTCGTCTGAATGGCATATCATTTCATTTATTTCCTTTCCAATTTTCTTTCTAAACTTCAACTTAATACAAATACAGGAGACATTGGTAAATATATCTACCTATACATAAGTTTACGTAACCATGTAATAAAATACTTCAAGTTTGTATATCAAATAACAATAGTCAGCTCGTAAAGTATTGCTGTACAACATTTATCAGTTGGATACTAGACACAAAAACGGCAGACGGTGGCTATATTGCTTAAGCGGAGCGAGAGCGGAAAGCGTTTTGGTATTATATCTATTCAGCTTCCAACAGACAGGTAAGGATTTGTAATAAATGTAACGTGCGGCCGTAATATGCACCGACGAACAATTTCTTATTTTATACAATACAAAGTGGCAAACAAGCGTAGGTACGGCTCACCTGATGGTAGGTGGTCACCATAGCCTATGGACGCCTGCAACACCAGAGGCATCACTTGCTCGTTGTCGGCGCGATCCTGTAAACACCTTTTAACACCCTTTTTGAAGAACCCCATACTGTAGTCTTGTGGGAAAACCTCGGCAGGGAGTACATTCAATTATCTTACTAGGTAAAAAAATTTGCCAAACTCTCCATAACATTTAAGTGAAATAGTTATCTGTTAATTTTATCCTAAAATGAATAAACCTGTGCTGTTTCTGATTTGTTTATGAACAGCGAATAACCTTCAAATTGGATTTAAAAATAAACAGAAGCCTGCTGTTCGCCTGCACCCGCTAACTGTTATTTAAATCAATTTTCTACCCCGCTCACTACCTCACTAATACCAATCGTCCTAATACTCGCTCTTAAAACAGCTGCTTATATCACTATGTCCGCATTCGCTGTCAATTCCTTATTTTCACTAATAACATAGCTTCCTTATACTGGCTCTTGCATCCAATATTAATACCACAGTATCCTCACTCGTATGTATATATAACTCTTAATCACCCCGCAACTAATACCTACTCTTGCATCCGCTATTTGCACCACAGTATCCTCACCAGCATTTATGAACCAATAACCTGAAGGTTACACACTAACTCTTCCTTCAATAAAGTTTGTACCTCTTTAATACCCGCTCTTGCATCCGCTATTCGCACTACTGTATCCGTACCCGCATGTAGTAACCAATGACCTGTAGAGTTTCCCGCTAAGTCTTCTTTTAATCAAGTTTCTACCCCGCTCACTAATACCCGCTCTTGCATCCGCTATACGCACCACTGTACCCATACCCGCATGTTTGAACCAATGACCTGAAGGTTACCCGCTAACTGTACTGACTAAATGGCTGAATCGTGCCTCTATTTCACTCACTAATATGCGCGGCTTTTAACGCCTTTGTCCACTGTTTGTTCAGTGTAACGGATGCCTTAATGTGCCGTGCCGTATCTACGAGCTATACAATTGTCGTCTTTAACCTGGATGACCTTTAAATAAAACCTGCTTATGTAAGTTTAATAGCTACGTGGTTAAGAATGTTGTTCGCTAGATATTTTATACACATATTGTAACAGTAAGGAAGTTTTGTAACATCCTACTTATCTTATAGATGTAAATGTTTGAATGAAACTTCGCACACAAACAAATGTGTGTTTTAATTTTATATGTAGTTACCTATAGGTAACTACATATAAAATTAAAACACACATTTCATCTTATAAGATGAGAGCTTATATGAGAACGACTTTACGTATCACATAAGTAGTTATTAGTCAGATAGAACAATACCTGTAATATTATTTCTTCTTTTCATATTTGTTAGCTAGTATCTTAATTGTTTGATGGTAAGCAGTTACTGGAGCTTTCGCAACTTCACATATCTTTCTTCATACCTCTCTCTCACACATCATTGGGATTTTCTGTTAAAATATTAGTAACAGGGCAAACTTGCCGCAGAGACGGCATAATATCACCCTTGTAATACTTGAAATATATATGATTTTATGTGGAAGTCATTCATATCTGGCTACCTTTTTCGTGCTTAATAACCTTCAGGTTATATTATATTATTTATTTCATTTTTCGCCCGTCATTTATGTACACATGCTTTTCCATATGAAAGAGAAATGAGTTGTAATGTATGTATATTTTAAGTTGAGTTCTAAGGTATCGAATAGTACCTATAACCGATATCAAAATCAGATAAGTAGTATTTGTGTGAAACTCAGACAAACAAACAAAAAAAACACAAATGAAAAAATAGTTTTAATTTGAAATCTTTTAATTATTTGATTTGCGTTAATTTTGTTTATAATATCTTGAAGTAGTTTTTCCCGCGGCATCGCTAGCGTATGTCCAGCGGGATGAAGAATACTCTGTGTTAACAGTATTAATGCGACTGTGCGAAGTTTCATTCAAACATTTACATCTATAAGATAAGTAGGATGTTACAAAACTTCCTTACTGTTACAATATGTGTATAAAATATCTAGCGAACAACATTCTTAACCACGTAGCTATTAAACTTACATAAGCAGGTTTTATTTAAAGGTCATCCAGGTTAAAGACGACAATTGTATAGCTCGTAGATACGGCACGGCACATTAAGGCATCCGTTACACTGAACAAACAGTGGACAAAGGCGTTAAAAGCCGCGCATATTAGTGAGTGAAATAGAGGCACGATTCAGCCATTTAGTCAGTACAGTTAGCGGGTAACCTTCAGGTCATTGGTTCAAACATGCGGGTATGGGTACAGTGGTGCGTATAGCGGATGCAAGAGCGGGTATTAGTGAGCGGGGTAGAAACTTGATTAAAAGAAGACTTAGCGGGAAACTCTACAGGTCATTGGTTACTACATGCGGGTACGGATACAGTAGTGCGAATAGCGGATGCAAGAGCGGGTATTAAAGAGGTACAAACTTTATTGAAGGAAGAGTTAGTGTGTAACCTTCAGGTTATTGGTTCATAAATGCTGGTGAGGATACTGTGGTGCAAATAGCGGATGCAAGAGTAGGTATTAGTTGCGGGGTGATTAAGAGTTATATATACATACGAGTGAGGATACTGTGGTATTAATATTGGATGCAAGAGCCAGTATAAGGAAGCTATGTTATTAGTGAAAATAAGGAATTGACAGCGAATGCGGACATAGTGATATAAGCAGCTGTTTTAAGAGCGAGTATTAGGACGATTGGTATTAGTGAGGTAGTGAGCGGGGTAGAAAATTGATTTAAATAACAGTTAGCGGGTGCAGGCGAACAGCAGGCTTCTGTTTATTTTTAAATCCAATTTGAAGGTTATTCGCTGTTCATAAACAAATCAGAAACAGCACAGGTTTATTCATTTTAGGATAAAATTAACAGATAACTATTTCACTTAAATGTTATGGAGAGTTTGGCAAATTTTTTTACCTAGTAAGATAATTGAATGTACTCCCTGCCGAGGTTTTCCCACAAGACTACAGTATGGGGTTCTTCAAAAAGGGTGGACTTCCACATAAAATCATATATATTTCAAGTATTACAAGGGTGATATTATGCCGTCTCTGCGGCAAGTTTGCCCTGTTACTAATATTTTAACAGAAAATCCCAATGATGTGTGAGAGAGAGGTATGAAGAAAGATATGTGAAGTTGCGAAAGCTCCAGTAACTGCTTACCATCAAACAATTAAGATACTAGCTAACAAATATGAAAAGAAGAAATAATATTACAGGTATTGTTCTATCTGACTAATAACTACTTATGTGATACGTAAAGTCGTTCTCATATAAGCTCTCATCTTATAAGATGAAATGTGTGTTTTAATTTTATATGTAGTTACCTATAGGTAACTACATATAAAATTAAAACACACATTTAGATGAAAAATCGTCTTTGTTCGCCGTCCTCCAGTTATCTCAGGTAAAAAAACATGCCATGTAGTTTCCCTTTTGAACTCGTATAAAATACAAACGAATAAACCCCGAATCTCTCTTTCATAATACCTATTAGTTTAAGTATTTTTAAGACATATCCCGCATTAGGCATAAATCATGTGTCGCCGGATACTTTTTAAAAATTAAAACAACGGACACAAAGAACAACTCGAAACAACTGTTTATGGATCACACAAATATTTGTGTCCGTGTGGGGATCAAACCCACATTACTTACCGAATTGACAGTGACGAGACGGCCACTAAAACCACTACACTATCAGTGCTGTCATCACTTTAGGTAATTATAAGCTATTATATAACTATAAACCCTAATAGAACTTGATACAATATATAACATTTTTACTTTCTAGTATTTAAGATATCTAAATATTAAAAATACTAAACTGATACGAAAACCTTTTTTACGATCTAGATACTTTAATGTATGTATATCTTTTCTCCCTTGTCTTATTTAGAAAACAAATATGGCATGCTTAGAGACAATACATCCTTCTTTTTATTATAATTACTATTTATTTAGAGATCGTCTATAGTGTAACAGAAGTAACAGTACCGATGATTTAATAATGAGTTTATATGTTTCTTCTTTCACTTCTTCCGTGCTTAGAGCCGCCTTGTTGTTCCAATATTTGTACTCCTTATGAAAGTAGGTTTAACCCTAGATGTATTTCATAATACAGAAAAAAAAATGGTGTTGACTATTATCTCAATGATACGAAGTTTGTTGATCTGGTAAGCAAACATTTTATAACAGACAGTCGTCACACAAGGAGTAATTGTTTTTATGGCGTTATTTGTAATCGTTTTAACATACATTAATAGTCTAATCCTATATCAACAAACAGGTAGGCAGAAGAATTTCACACCCACAGCTCGCCAACTATGATTTTAACCAACGTATTAACATTTGTCCGTTTTCTTGACAGAAAAACCTGATAATATTTGCCTGGAAATTGAACCCGTGACCGTATGCACAGCGGACGCATTCAATACCGTTGCGCCACTGAAGCAGCAAAATATAAAACACAAAATCTTAGAAGCGCTATCTGTGGGTCACTTAGGAATCAAAATCGCAATACTCGATGCCTAGATTATGATGATTATATTAAACCATTGCCAAAACATTATTAGTTCTATTTAGAATTATTTGTTGCTACTAGATACCTCCTCTTGAAATAAGTAGGCGAACACACGAAGTCATACATAGTAATGTAATATAGAGATAGATTTTATTTTTATCCGTTTGACATTTTATCATCCTATATTTGAAATGCTTTATATTTATAAATAATGTTAATACTGTATTTATATCAGTATTGTAAGCCTTCACGTTCCTTTATCAATACATACTTACATACATGTTACTTGTTTACACATTCCTACGCAAAATTAATGCCGTTATTGTTTACTAAAATCCATAAAAATAGCTTTGTCATACACACATACTCATAGATCATAATATTACTGTGACGAGGAAACCACGACAGTTCCGTGGTCAGGAGAGATTTTATTAAGTTTATAAATAGCCGGGAACCCAAACAAATCGGCGTGCGTCGTGACAACCGCCCTTGAACTGAGCCGTGGAGGCTTTCGCGCGGCAGGCTCCGGCGCGCGGGGGCGGGGCCCAGCCGGCCAATCAGCGCCCCTTTACATTTTTCAGCCCCCGCCCGCATCGCTGGACGCTGCCCAAAAACAAAAGGATCAAAGTCGGCGAAACCTATCTCTTTCTTTGTGAGGCCAGCAAACGGGCATCGATGAGAGGATAGATACAGAGTGTCGCGCGGGCGCGGATCGATAGCGCGCGCCCCGCTGCCGCGCCGCGCCGCGACCCACCCGGCCACCGCCATTTGCACAATGTTTACTATTATATTTATTGAACGGACGTTCCTAAGTGCCGATATAAGAATATTTACAAATCATAAGCACCCGATTTGGAGCAATTAGACCGGCATCTTGTCAGACGCGCGGCCGAACGCGCTCACGCCTAATATACATATATCTACAATCTATTCAAGACTACTTGTAACTTCTAAATAATATAATAAACCCTCATGCCGTCTTACTCCAATTAGGCAATCAAGTTGAGACGTTAATTTTAGAATAATTATTTGTATTTCAGTTACGTTTTAAGACTGTGTGCTAGCTATTTAATTAAACAGGATTTGTCTCGATGGTAAAATGGTATAGAAACTACTAAGTTAGTATTGAGGTAGTTTAGTAATATAGGTAAAAAAATTGTCTATGTCAAACTGCTTATAAGATTTTTAGATATTGTTACAGTGATTTTAATTCTTTATCTGTGAGAAATAAATGTTTTCGTAACATATTTTCAATCCAATTTTTCAATTGTCATTTCTGTTATATACCTACCTAATATTTATTTCATCGTTGCCATATTGTATTCTTATAATAAAGGGATATCTACTGTTTATTTGTTTGTTTATTGGAAGTTATCTCTAATACTACTGGTCCATTTTTAAATATATTATAATCAATGTTTGAAACTGTATTGTTTAGACATAACTTTACGCCTTTTTGTCATCAAAGGGCAAGGCAGAGGTGCATTACAGTCACGATTCGCCAGCTATATTTAGATTCTACGTATAGGGCACAAGATTAGGCTACCTAACTGAATACCGTAAAAATAATAATAATAAAGTAAAAACACTTATCCAACTGGTGCAGCAAGTTTAGGCTAATGTTTATCTACCTATGTAGGTACCTATAACTGCAATATAATAATAATAATAATTATTATTTAATTATTTATTTTAGTATAAATTCTTAGTTTTACAATTGCATTTTACAATAACATAAAGTGCACTTATAGATATTTGCCCGAACTAGGTTAAACTAAACCTGTGTTTCGAGCGACAAAGTGCTTACATACTATTATCAGGATAAATAATATGAACTAGGTACTTCAGTGGCGCAGCGGTTGCGAATGTAATTCTGTTCCTTCTTTTCCCTAGCCTTTATTATTCCCAAGTCACTTGGGGTCGGCTTTTCTAATCTAACCGGATTTGACTGGATATCATTTTTTACACGGAGCGGCTGCCACCTGACCTCCGCAACCCGAAGGCTAACGATACCCTAAGGCTAGACTAGTGTCAGGATATTATAGGGCACTGACTTCCCAATAACGACTGCCATAGATTTTCATGGCAGCCGGAACTGATGACTTAACGTGCTCTCCGAGGCACGGAGCAGGCGATAATTGTCAATCAATACACACATAATTTCGAAAAGTCATATAACTTCCGAAAGTCAGATGTCCGCGACGTGGGTTCGAACCCGAGACCCTCTGCATTGCAGTCTGTTGGTCTCCCCACTGAGCTATCGCTGCTACCGGTTGCGAATGTGATTGCTGTGCATAAAATCTGGAGTTCATCACCCGGATAGAGTAAAATACAATTGAAATTTTTCTATCAAGATATTATAAATACTTGCTGCAATACGCTCGCTGGGACCTATAACTAGAAGGCTAAATTTGGGTCTAAAACACCTATAAGTAACATGATAATTAAATGATAGATGGTCGTCGACACATTACATAAAAAGTTTAGAAAGTTGTTTGAGCAGTAGGTATATAGTTACTAGTTTACCAATAGGGCTACATAATGAAGTATAAAAAAGCGATCGAAGTCGGGAGGAAAGGCTAGTATTTTTTTTTAATAAATATTACATTTATAAACAAATTTACGTTTACTTAAAAACTACCTCGTCAATCCTGTGGCATGTGTTTGCAACCGATTGCGAGGTCCAGGGTTCAATTCCCGGTTCAATAAAATCATATTTTTTGTTAGAAAATTCTCAATAACAGCGCCGTTTAAAATGTGAAAGACAATAGTTTCGCCCCTATGTATTATAAAGAGTAAAAAAATAGTTTTGTATGTTTGTCTGTGACGAATAAACTCCGAAACTACTGATATTAGATAATTATGCTTTCACCATTAAAAAGCTACTTTATCTAGACGTAACATAGGCTATATAACATCACGCTAAGAGTGACAGGAGAAGAGCAGTGATCATAAACGTGGATGCAACAGCGAGGGACAGCTAACACTTTAAAATAGCACTAGATTTTGCCCGCGGTTATAATATATTATAATATTTTTTTATATACCTTAGCAATCATACGGCTCACCTGATGGTAAGTGGTCACCGTAGCCTATGGACGCCTGCAACACCAGAGGCATCACTTGCGCATTGCCGACCCTTTAGGAAAGGAAGTGGGATGGAGAAGGAACGGGAAGGGGGAAAGAGGACGATTCGGCATCCGGCACTCTCACTCACCGAACGAAACACAACAGTAGAAATACTGATATTTCACGTCGATATTCTATGAGAGAATAGTCCTTCCCCGGTCGAGCCTACCCATTCATGCCGAAATCAGTGAGGCTCTACTACTCAAAAAAATTTGATCGGATTAGGAACTTACACTTAACGGTACATTTGCCTGGATGAGATACGTCTCATCCAGGCAAATGTATTGTTAAGTGTAAATTACACATGGTCATGGAAACAGAAAAGGACATAGTGTAAATTTTATCCAGGAAAAAGTACCGTTACAACTCTAACCTAATCTATATTTACACGAGCGAAGCCGCGGGCAATATCTAGTTAACTATAAACGAGATGGGATCGAACTCGAGACCTCTACGTGGCACTCCACCTCCAGACTATCGCTGCTTCCTAAAGATTCCTAAACGTTACTATAATTGATCCGGTCGCGCCATAGCGGCTGCGCACGCGTCGGAGTGGTGGCGCCCCTCCTTCGACTTCTCCTTCTCAGCGGCGGAACTATATAAGCCGACCGCGCCCGGGTTCCTTCACACCAGATAACAGGATTACTCTCACTCAAGACAACGCATACACGGCTCGCGAAGCCATATAAAGTCGTCCGCGGTTCCGCCCTCGCCGCAGAGGTCGGAATACGCGTCACGTTAACGTTAACCCCGTGGATCACACGTGGATCCACGTTGCCGACAACGCCCAGAGCCGAGGTTCGTGGTTGTCCGCCCTTGCGGGTGAACGTTGTCTAGCTTACTTTATAACGGGTTAATAGCCTTCGGCGCTCACCCACAGTCCGCGTAAAGTTGTCAAGGCCATCTGAGGCCAACAAATAACACACACACACACACACAAAAAAGGTTCCTCCACTGCTTCTGCCACCGCTGCGATTCAGTTAAGTGGTCCTTTGATCTCTCCAGCCGGACCACGTAACGAGTCCTTACCAAGAACTACGCCCTGTTGGTTTTTTATTGTATAGTAACCAATTCGCATACTGTAATTGTGTATTCTGGAATAAAAAACCTTGTAATTGCGAAGTATATCTTTAAATTATCTCTGCTACATAACTACCCTGGGCAATCTCGTCCTTAAAACTTCTCCCTAGCCTTTATTATTCCCAAGTCACTTGGGGTCGGCTTTTCTGATCTAACCGGATTTGACTGGATATCAGTTTTTACATGGAACGGCTGCCACCGAAGGCTAACGATACCCTAAGGCTAGACCAGTGTCAGGATATTATAAGGCACTGACTTCCCAATAATGACTGCCATAGATGTTCATGACAGCCGGGACCGACCGCTTAACGTGCTCTCCGAGGCACGGAGCAGGCGATAATTGTCAATACGCACATAATTTCGAAAAGTCATATATCTTCCGAAAGTCAGAGGTGCGCGACGTGGGTTCGAACCCGAGACCCTCTGCATTGCAGTCTGTTGGTCTCCCACTGAGCGTTGAGCTTAAAACGAGATTACCAAATAATAACGTTACATTGACTAAAACAAAATGGTTAAATCTTTTGACAATACGATTACTTAATATATTTTTACATTTCTGCTGCGTTTTTTATACCTACTACTAACGTAGGTACTATTACATAATATAGCAAACAAACTTATAATCTGCCTGATCTATTAAATCCAAAAAGGCTTTTCATAATTTAAAAAAGTATTAATTTGTTATTGGTGTACGGTCGGCCAAGAAAGTGGTCTACTAATTTTGACAAAAGTTTCTGTGAGATATAATTATTGCTAAGGTTGATTTTTCTAACTTGACACATGGCTTGACGTAAATATAATACCTACAATACAAAGAGAGCAAAGGTCACTATCGTAATATTATTGCAAGGGAAAATCGACCTTGTTGTTTCATGATGTTTAAATGTACCTTAAGCGTTGGGTGGTAGACCACATTTTTGGCTGACTGCACTCGTTAGAGGTGCTAGTGGATAGTAAGGTCTCTAAATGTCAAACTCTGTAGTCACTTTAACAGTAACCATAGAAACCAATAATTACTACCGCCAAATACGGCTTTTGACTGGAACTGTGGCAGGAGCTTACTTGCTAATGGCGCCGACTGGTGAGGACAAAACCAATAGCTCCCATTACAGGACACCACCAAACAGAGACCAGATAAATGTAACATCATAGGTACATATTATACATACTTATCATACATACATAGATTCACGCCTGTTTCCCAGAGACCCCTCTCGAGTCTACGGATTTCCATTTACTACGATCCTGACACACTTCTCTGGCTTCATTCACTTTTATCACATTCCTCATACTCGGTCACCGGTTTAAGGTGCTCTTAACCGGGCCTTTGTCCAGAACGTCTCCGATCTGATCAAAAATTGTTCGAAGAGGTCGCGAAGACTTAGGCGAACATTTTGCGACTGTTCCATTCACACTAGCCTTATAAACTTTCTTAGTCAGTCTACATATCACTATTAAATCTATTTGCTAACAAACTGAAAATAAAAGTAACTGTTTTTATGTTTCACTGATGCACAAAGGCCTCTCTCTTTGATTTCCAAATCGGTCTGTTCTTAGCAAGGTATCCTCTGTCAGTACCTGTCAAATATGTGTACGTCATCCCGCCATCAACGTTGAGGTCTTCTCCGTCGTCGTTGACTGTTTTTTGGCCACAATTTTGGTCATTTTTGGGTGCATACATTTGTTAGTTGGACATGTTTGATTGCATATAGCCTAGTCTAAGTCTCACTTCATCCTGGCGGATTTAACTCCTACGTCAGCTATGCGTGTTCTGGAGAGCAGAGTAGTGTTTCGGATGTGATCCATCCTTTCACACCGAGAATGCTACACTTATAAGTTGAGAATTATAAATATTAAAAATACTGTGATATGGAGGTGCTTCCTAAGACAACCTACGAGGAACAGGAAACGCATACCGGGTTAAAGTATCCTATGTCATAAACCATGACATGGTCTGGTCTGTGTGTGTAGTTTCATATCCGTTCAAAGATGTACCCGTGATTTGAACAAAAACCGTAATTCATATGTATTTTTTTATGGTGTTAGTGGCAAACGAGCATGTGACTCGCCTGATGGTAAGCGATTACCGCCGCCCATGGACACCCGCTACACCAAAGGAGTCACATGCTGCGTGCGTTACCGGCCTTTTAAATTTGTCACTCCAGTCGAGCCGTGCCGAATATTAGTAGAATTCTTTTGCCAAGCCTTATTCTATACACCGGAATACTCATAGTTTGACTTCAGCTTTATAGATTTTGTAAAATAAACACAACTAAAACTAGGCTCAAAATAACTATCTATAGATTACAAACATTATAGTATAGCTTGTAGTGATCGCTCAACAATACGTCTACTAATTAAGTAGATCTACCTAGAAGGTGAAATATGACAGTATGAAATTTTATTTCCGCACTGGAACGGCTAAACATACTAGCTTTTATAGAGAGAAGAGAAACAAAGACTAAAAACTACGAAATATTGTATTTCAGTCTCGTTGACTCGGTACTGGTTGTTAATACAAGGTACAAGGTTAAATAAAGGCCGCGATATACTACAACGTCTTTAAAAAAATTATTACCCTAAGTCTTTTAATATAGTTTAACCTATTATGTCGCAACAGCACACCGGTGGTCAGACACAATAGATTTTTTATTATGATTGGTACTCTAAGACTTGACAGATTAACTAGTTGATTTACCTACATTTATATAAGCACAAAAACTTAGCCTGTTGACCTATAATTTCGATATAATTTATCACAGTGAAGTCATATTAGTGATGGATTAACCATTACTTATATGTCTTCACTGTACTTTTCTTATTTTATTTATGTTAATGTGCATCTGTCTCAATATTACAATTATAAAAACAAACAAAAAACTTTCAACTAATTAAGGATAAACACAGCATGCTTAGAATTACATGCTTTTGTGAGCTCATCTACGACATGTAAGCGAAATTGAAATCACGATATTATTCAATTTAGTGTTAAAAGCGTATATTATTATTTTATTTTTATTATCGGGCTAGGTGCAAAATATCTCCATGCTAAAAAGTCATAAATACCTATTTACCAATCAAGAAAAGCTATCGTCGGCGGTATTTCATTAATATTATTAACAAATAACTTAAAAAAATACCTACTAGACAAATTTTCACTAGCTTCTTTGATCTTTGTCAATGAGTAAGGCATTGGACTTGCGATTGAGAGTTTAAACCCGTTACACTTTGTACTGACGCGTAGCTAAAAGGGTTAACTAGAAAAGCAACACGTAATAAAAAAATTGAGTAATTTCAACACAAACATTTTTTTAAAGTTCTACCTCTAACGTTTAAATTAAACATTAATATATTAATAGTTCATAAATAGTTACCTATAGGTTACTGTCTTCAATTCTTCATTATGTACAGAACGACGTTTTTTGATTAGAATCATAGTAAAAAATGTGCATTATGATATGACAAACTGTTGCGTGCTTCTATAGAAGTCTAATTATATCCCTCCCAATTTGGTACTTACTTATTTTTACATTTTGCTTTTTAAGTGTAATGACTATTTGATGTGATTCAGTAAAGCTAAATATACCTACCTTGTTATCTCTAAGACTTAGGTAAAATTGTACACTCACACAACGTCAACTATGTAAAATGCGCTAAATTGACATGTCCAAAAAATGTTAAACATTTTAGAGATACCTACTTAGAGATATTTGGCTTTGACACATGTATAGGAAAGGCAATAATATATAAATCAGCCTGAGATTTATTCTATATAGGTAAACTAAGACAAATTTACTTTGTGACTATTCTCAATTTGTTTTTGTTTACCTATATTTTTTAACTAGTACCTGCATAACTACTTTGTACAACAGTCTATTGCTAGTACACGCAACAAGTACGCATTCTTATTTTTAACACTAGATGTGCCCGCGGTTTCACTTGCGTTTATGATTACTGCGCAGCCCCGTGGGTCGTAGCGTGATTTATGTAGCCTATATAACCTACCTCAGTAAATAGGCTTTCCAACACTAAAATAATTTTCAAGTCGAACCAGTAGTTCCTGAGATTAGCGCGTTCAACCAAATAAACAAACAAAATATTCAGCTTTATAATATTAGTATAGATAAGATACCTTCTTCAGATCATCCTTCATGGAACTCCGAAAGGAATAACTAAAACAAAATAAATAAAATTATCTTGATGATATGTAATTTATAACTAAAATGCTCACATTCCATTATAATAATTTTATTTTATGTAACGAAATGCAACGGTTTCGTAACACCGCCATCTTTGAACAAAACCTTCGTATTAATGTAAAACGAAGCTGTTCATATAGTCCAAGTCGTATGCTGCCCTCTACAATTTCTTTGCTGAAATAACTTCTCTCTGTATTTCGAACTTCATTCTGCACAGTTTCTCCACAGATGGCGCTTGTCGAAGCTTTCTAGATACACCTTTTGCAAAGTCAATATTGTAGATTTTAATAATATTACCATTATTCATTCATAAACCGCGTCTAAAATCTTAAAATTGTTTTTAATGTAGAATGATTCTCCAATAATCTCTTTCCAATTGATTTTATTGCTGCGTAATAGACTACTTTACCGACCAAGGTGTTTCCGGTTGGCGCTCGACGACATCACGCACACGCAAACTCGCGTTTGAGGCTAACTTCAGTTCATAAATGTTCGATCTTTTTCAACTACATCGAGGCTTGAGCTTTTTGGGATTACGCTTTTCGGTAATTATTGTTTTACTCGTTATATACAGTGTGAATTTCGAATTTCTAAATCTTATTCTAGTCAGAGGTGAGTGGCACGTTATTTCGAGTGTTCTGTGATCATAAAACCGTAACAGTTTGGCGCGTTGGTTAGATTCTGTCAACATAGCTAATAAAGTGTTCACACGCAGTAGAGTTTATGCACGTGTAATTACAATACAAACGTGATTTTCCCATTACAGACATGGCTTTGAGCGTTGCACTACCCCTAGCAGGCTTGGAGACAGAGAATTTTAACTCGTACAGTTCGTTCGGGCATATCATAGACATAGCGGGCCTGTCTCAGTCTCAGTCAAGCCCAAGTCCGTCTGTCTCTAGTGAATCTAGCGGTATCGGGTCGCTGGGATCGCTCAAATCAGAATCGGTCAACAGTGACTCCCTGCCTTCTAGTCCTCAAACAACAGAGAAGGTGAGTGTTAATTTTCGCACTTATTTTGTTTGCATTCGTCCTGGCCTTGACCTCTCTATTTTCATAATATTCCGTAATGGCGAATGTCTATATTACGCTATCACTGTTGTGTACATTATCGACCTGTGATAATGGAAAGATTCGGAGCCATAGGTTACAAGATAGACACTTTTTATGTGTACCATTACGATTGTTCGCTTTGTAGGTATAGTATTGGTAGGTATGTAGTGTAATCAAAATGTCTACCTATTGCCGTTAGCTTCTTGCCAAAATTATTTTGTTTGCAATTTAGATAGGGAGCTACCACTGTTACACTAATAATACCTTATGTTGAAAATGTACATTGTAATGATGTGGACGTCTTTAATATATTTAGTGCGTGTTTGTTATGTCAATGATTTAATAATTTTCAGAAAATATTCGAACCAGTTGTGCAACCCCAGCCACGTCCAAAAGAGAAGAAAGCCGATGATGTCAAAATCGCATATGGAGGACGCGATGTCCTCAACCTGATGGCTAATCTCACTGATCCGCGGTGGAGCTACCGCGCCACTGTGCTTCCACCAAACAACCCTGCGCTGTTCTTCGCCAACCGCTCCCAGTATCACCGGTTGGGTCCGTATGGGACGCGCACACAGTACGTAAAAGACACTTGTCGCCTATGCGGCTTCACATGGGTCGTGGCTGCCACAGATTGACGTGACTATGTGTCAGCGTAAATTCTGAACAAACGAATGTTAAGTGGGTATGACTGGAACACATCAGGGTGCATATCAACTTCTCTGACTTCAACTGTCACTTAGTGGTGCTTGGTACCATTTGTAGCTTGACCGGTGACTTTGGTTCATATGTTTTTCATGGATTTAATTATTGACGAGTCATCATTTTTCATAAAAATGATGAGAGATATATTTATTTGCTCATGTTATCTTTTTGACTTAAGTTTTATACATTTTATGTTACTAATTTGTAATCAGATAAGTAAAGAATGTTTACCATGACTGACAACAAATTAGTTGTAACAAAGTTCCTTGACTTGAACTAAAGCCAGCGGGTCTGTGACATTTTCCTATAATATAGTTTGTTTATATGCTTGCCTGTTGTGCTCCAGTTCTACGGATGACTGTGGAATATGTATGTGGCTATCGTCTCGCGCATTCGTAGAGTTACATTTTAAACGTGACTTAATACTGTGATCTTAATTTAAACAAGACAATTTTTGACAAATTCTGTGAATGGAACGCGTGACGATACATGATATCGTTTTTGTTTTTAACTTATTTAATTGTGTGATAATGTTAGGCTTAATTAATACAACGGACTTGCAATGCCATAAATATTTCCAGATTAATTCCAAAAAACAGCATTTCTAGGTCCTAGTCTCATAGACATGATTGGATCAACATAAATTATCTTATTCCATCAACAATTAAAACTAAAACATTATAGTAATATATTATGCTACACTTAGTTCCTCTTAGAAATGTTAATGATTTGTTATCCAAAGAATATTATATTAACTATAAATTGTTAAATACACAATTTATATTGATTAGTATAAAATACAAGTGGCTGAGCCATCAGTCTAAGGATTTTGTGTCCAATTACTCTTAAAGCAATATTTAAATTATAGACATTTACTTATGATATCATAAAGAGCTATTTCCCACCATTACATGTAATAGTTATTATTTAAATATTGTTTTATAATATTCTTTTAGTCTCTAGGAGATAATTTAGATATATTCCACAGTCATTTATCAATAGGATCGTCATTGTTTAAACCAAAAGGCTGCTTCTCGGATGTTATTTAAATTTACGATTTTGACGAGATAGGCACGAATTTAAAGCCAAGCTGTAGGTTAATTTTAAGGTCTAATTATGATGATTGTTGGATTTACCGTCCGAGCATAACATAATAATAGTGATGACATATAATCTAGAGGATACGATCTTGACACATTACCCTAAATCCACTTCTTATCAACTCAACTATAAGCTTGAACAACTCATTTGTAATTATATGATGAGCCCATGTGGAACATAGTCAAAATGGGTTATCAGTGCATATCATCACAAATTAATGCAGTGATTAGATATTCTAAGGTATTAGTAGTTGTTACAGACCGTTTTAAAACGTTTGAGTCATTGATATGCCCAGATGCTGGGCTTCTAGTGAAATTATAGTAAGTGTCGTTAACAGACTGGCAATATCTCTATGTACGTGCATATATAAAATGTAATATTCGTGGTCTCTTAATTTAGTCAAGATATTTAATAGTGTGAGTCTCTTCAATTACATGTAAGTAATGTATAACATACTAACTATAATGAATAATGATTGATACTGTCCTTTTGTGCAACTTTAGTTCTGCTATGTTGTGATCAGCTTTAAATTGGAACTGGAGTATTTGTACACAATAATGTTGACATATTTCCCACAAAGTTATTTTTATAAAAAATGTTGATATGAGACAATACAGTATGTAGTTTTCAAAATTTTCTTTATATTTTATGGAGTTCGCTTAAAAGGTTTGGCAAATATATTGGAAGGGACCAACATGCGCGCATTGTTTTCTCCGAACGCTATTGTTTGTCAACGTAGAAACTCAATTATGAAGCAGTTTAGTTTCGTGATCTAAACTCACATTGCATTTGTACGACTGCTTCTAGTCGGACCGTCGCGACGCCGCAACAATTTATTTCTGTCTTGTCTAATCAATCAACTGGGCTATGAACACAAAGCTTAAGCAAGTAGTTGAAAGTTTTACAAATATTTATTTATATATTTATGATTCAGTGGGTAATGACTGAACATATAGCATGGATCTCAGAATGCAGCTAGCAGTGATACACATTCTTTATTGCCTCCGTAGGGAGCCGCCTCTGACGTACTGTTGGCGAATAATAAATTATTGATCGTCGAGAGGTGACTTCGATTGCCTAGTGTGCTATATATATCCTCAGTCACACGGACTCACAAAATGGTTGTTATTGGTTATTTTAAAATCAAATGTTGCATTCAGATTATTTTTAGTTATTAACTTATAATATGACAAAGCTGCAATCGAATGTAGTTCAAAGAAAAGTATTTGGAGCGATACGCACAGTTTTAGAGTAGCTTGTTGTGAATGTCTCCTAAGTTTAGTAGATGATCCCTATGCGAGCAACAAGAGAGGCCGAGGTGCGATGCAATATTTGCATTCCAGTTTTGTGTTAAGTTAGCAGCCGAGGGTAGTAGTTGTTAATGTTTATTTAATCCACATTGCCAAATATTTTGGTTGTTGTGCTATTTATTTAACAAAATTTTCTAAAATATCAATTTAGTACCTTCCATTACTAAGTGTCTTCAAGTGATTTTACAATGTTTTAATCATTTCAATTTTATGCATTTTATTTTGTTTAGTCAAATCATATACATGATATTATACATAATATTACCTATATGTTGTATTATATCTATTGTTCATTCATATGATAAATATTTTTTTCTCATTGAACTGTAGTCAAATGACAGTATTTTTATAATGAAAATTGTATAAGGATGAAGGGTTTTTTGCCTAGACGCGTGTTGCGACGCCGCCGTGTCTCCCGGGCCCCGGGCCTGGGGGGCTGGCGGCCGGGCGATGCGCGTCCACTGGGTATTACGTATATCTGATAAGCATTATGTAGGTTTAGCGAAATAGATTAACTCGGAGATGAACTCCAAGTACCAAAACTTATTGGTTCAATGTTGTTCTCGTATTATGGTGATATAGTGCGTCGCGCGCGGCGCAGAGCTCAATATTTTTAGTAACCCTTAAGAAAATTAATACCTCTTTTGAAAAAATATAATATATATTATATAGTATATCCAATCGATAATCACATATTATGTATTTCCCTGTTTATTTTGATGTGATATCATAAATGACTGATCTGAATTTAGTTTTTAAGTTGGTTATTGATATGCAGTGCTATTTCGAGAGTGTAATTAAGATTTAATATTGAAAGTGCCAATGCTCGTAATTTAATCTTTATGACTGTTCCTTTATCGTAGCTGTTTGTAAGGACTCGGCCTCGCCGGGCTCCCTACACCTTTGTCAACTTCAGTATAAGCAATCTTCCTTTCTTAACTTAAGTTTTCAATTATTGTTACTTTAATGAAATCACGTAACGTGCACAATCTCAGTAATGCTTGCAATATTATGTGTAACATGTTTTATTCCTCACTTATAATTTATAATCCAGCGTAATGTTAAGAGTACAATATGAGATGATGTTATATCATTCTAGTATCAAAATTAGCCGAAGATGTTAATATTATTAGTTAGGTAAAATTTTAACATAGCTTTGTATAATTGGGATGTTTTAGTATTTAGTAGTGTATAATTATGGCGTAGTGGCAAGCAAAATGTCTCGTGAATGAAGTGAATAATGTTAGTGGCAATAATACTCTTAGTAAGTCCCTGCCAGAGACGTGTACAGGGTCGCGCGCCCGCCCCCGCGCCCCCCGCGAGCCGCACGCCCGCGGACACCGGCGGGCCGGCGCATACACAACTGAACGTTAGGAACTAGACGTTTATTTGTTGTAATTATAATAATAGACGTAGGTATTTTATCGTACTTAAATAATTATTCTTGCGATGCCTTAAATTCTGGTTGTCAATTAGACATGTCTCTGCCTAGAGTGTTATCATTGTTTTTATTTATTTTAGTTTTTGCTGTTCCGGCTTCCTCCGTGAACTTCCAGTCCAGGCTGTTCTTTTGAAATGATTTTGAGGTCGATTTATTTTTACCTAAGTGTTCTTATTAAATGTTACCAAAATGTTTTTAATAAAATATTTTTATATGTAATCTGTTGTTTTACTTACAAACCTAAAAAGATCTCGTCTGGCCATAGCGTTTATCGTAAAACCCTCATTTAACTACAAATAGATGAGATGACTGTACCAAACGAGAATAGAATGGAGTTATTTTTTAGTCGTGCATGTGATATAATTTTGCTGCTACTCAGCGTTAAATAATAAAGTTGGTCACGTTTCTTGGCGTAAACATTTATTTTTGGACATTGGCCAACAACAAGACATTAGGTATAATGACTGACAAATGTTTATGAGTAGCTTCAAAATGTCTTTAAAAACATAAATTTTCCTTTAACACTGCATACTCGTTAATAATTATTGTTTACTAACAACAAAAGTATACCTTCACACAATGTTTGTTTACATATAATTAGAGGTTACGTCATCGCTATTCGCGCTGAATTAACTTGGTTACGCCATTTTTATGCAATAAGATCTGATACGTTGGAATTTTCCATTGGATTGTTTACATCGATTATATTTAGTAATGTTTACGCCATTTATTAATTTTAACTACATGTTATCACCTAAACTAATCTGTAAGTGATAACCCTAGGTTAGGAACAACGTGCTGTGACGTTTTATTACGTAGCTACGCACGTCACAGATCAATAACTAATAGCAGGCTCCGATAACTATATGCCAATCAGTCTAGCCGTAAACTTCTATAGGATTGCTGACACTACGCTTAGTCAATGTTTAATTACACAGAATTGCATTTATATTGCTAATAGATAGTGGAATCTTTAAGGATTACCTACGATTAACTAATTAGTAAATCAATCAATCATAATGATTTATGTTGCACGGAGTTCCTTTTATAGGCTTGAGATATGCATATGCCTATCAAATCAAATGTTTTGACTAGTACCTATAGGTACTTTTATAAGTATCGACTGATTAGTCTCATGGCATATGTATACACGCGAACGCGTAGTCTAGGGTTCGCCTCCTGAATCGGACAAAATGGCATCGTTTTATCTCTAAGAATTCTCAATAGGTTCCTAATTATAATAAATAAAAATGTATAATGTGGTTCCTACAAAAAAGGTACGTTTGCAAAATATACGTCTATACCTTTGCAAACCCCTGCAGAAATATAAGTGTTATATAATAAATAAAATAAAATAAAAATATTTATTACCAGAAACAATACAATATAATAATTATGTATATACAATATCCATTGGTCCCACACTAGGCAAAGCCGGTTCTATGGGTACGATTACAATTTGGTTAACTTGGGGCTCGGAAGTATCAATACAAATTGTTTCTTAACTAAGTTAGTAATATAATATGTATCTAAATTAATAAGAAAAGTAATATATAAATTATAATAATTTTAAATTAAAATGCATATGTATGTTTTTTGCTTATTATAAATAAATATGTTTAAGTTTATTGAAAATATAATAATAATTTAATGTGATGTGTGTATACAAATATGGTATATTATGCGTTTGGGTTTTGTGTGAAACTGGGATAAAATTTCAAGCTAGTTGTACCAAAAGGTTTTCTGTGGAATTATAAGTCAAGGCAGAAAGCCAGTTTACTTTTATATTCGCCTCGTTCAAGAAACATTTTAAATAGATTTCAGAATGTTTATGTACCTACGCAAAAAATTAATTCAATTTTTATAATAATTATACAAGGCCTCGTTTGTCTGTTGCCCTTCGACATAAATTAACATGCCAACACGGAAACAATTACACCTGCTTGGATATTCATCAATTTGAATACTATTGAAGTAAATTATTAAAGGCTATTATAGTTTAATATTGCTGCTTTAGACATTCCATAGACATTACTTCTTACATACATTCTGTGTCGCGGTGGCCTATACAAATATTTAAACAAAGAACACGCAGACTGTGAACAACTATTTGTGAATCACACGAACTTTTGTTCCGTGTGAGGATTGAACTATACCACTCAATGCAGTGGCAGTTGCGAGGCGACCACGAAAGCGGCTACGCCATCAGTGCAGTCCTCGAATTACCTGATTCTCGGTCAAAAAAATCTCAGGGCAGTAATTCTGAGACTGGACTCGGTGAAAGGCAAAAAGCTCGCTGCCTATTATGTGGGACCTTAAAACAGCTGACAAAATGTGGATGTGATCCTGTGCCTATCCCCGGCAGAGCCTTTTACAACCAGTACAATACAGTTCCAGTCTGTGCCGCTAGCGAGAATTTTTTGAAAGAAAATAATATTGTCGACCCGGAAATCGAACCTGAGATTTCATGCACAACAGTCGCATTCGCAACCGCAATACCACTGAGGCATCGCTTCGTGCTTCTTATCATATTTGAATAATCATAAGGCAGAGAGGCACAGACAGATAAGTCACCTAATGTGTTTTAATAATTAGCTGGTTTATTACTATATTTATTTTCCTAGGAAGAAAATATAAGAAAGACTTATTAAGCTACGAGAGGATAATATCCATAATTTTTTTTCTGGAATTATGTACCTATATGTGCTAGATTTTATGGTGATCCGTTCGAGTAGTCAAGGCGTGAAAGAGTAACAAACAAACAAAGCTATATTCGCATATAATGTAATATTTTATAATTTAGTGTATTCTGCTGGACAAATCTATTTTTACAGAAAGAAACATTGACTCATACCTCTATAAATCTCCAAAGAGGCGGATAAATCACACCCACATTTTGACAACTACGATTTTAGCCTCACATAATAATTGCGAGTCCTTGTATACAAAGTCCATCTCCGGGCCGCGCTTAACTTAATAACACGGCCTGACCCGGGAATCACACTCGGCACCTCATGATAGTACGCGAAAATATGCGTAGATCCAGTAAAGCAGCAGTAACAATGATAAAACTTATATATGATGACCTTTATTTATTATGTTGATAACCTTATAATTAATTATGCCTACCTACTATAAAAGAATAATTAAATTATGTAATTTAAATAAGTATGTATGCTAAAATAATTTATAATAGACTAAAAATATACTAGCACCACTGTGCCAGTGTGCGCAGCTGTAATGCATACAACTGCTGTGCTTGTGCATAAAGGCTGAGGTTCGATGCTCGCTGAGGATCGCTGCGGGTCGGCCAAAGCGTTACTAGATTGTCAAGAAATTATTTTATTAAAAACCCAAGAGGTAATACAGCTCTAGACTCTTGCTAATAAGAACATTAGCAAGAGAGAGATAAGGCTAAATCTTTATTACTTAGGGCCTAAAAACATAACAAACGAAATGTGAGTGGGTCTCTCTACGACTTTCGGGATATAGTCGAGATATTATGTATGTATGTATGTATTATTGAGTTAAATATGAACCTACTATTGGAGAAATCTCAAGTTAATTTTGTGTAACACGAAATAGAGTGCTTATTCTCTAACTCACTTAGCCAATTATTACAACGACACTTAGGTACCTATGAAAGCAAAATTTTAATATTTATTAATAATAATAATAAACCCCTCTGGAACAGTCGTTATCTCATCATGAGACTAACGCGATATCGGAGGGCACATACACTAGCTTTTAAACTATCACCTTCGCCTTGTGATATAAACAGAAAAAGTATCACCAGGTTAAATTAAAGCGCACAAACCGCAGGGCAGCTTGTAGCGGGCTGAATGTAAGTGGCGACACTGCGGTCCTGAATGCCTCAGAGAGTTGGTTAGGGCCTCGTCCCCGGCTTGCCATTACTGGTTGGCTGGGGTGGAACTTCAAGAGCGCCCTTAGGACTCTCAACTCTGGCTTGCCTTGGTCGGCTTGCCGGTCAGAGGAGGCCGCTAGAGCTATATGCTTGGGGGTGGAAGTGTCATTTTCAAGGGCATAACTACGGGGAATCCCGCTCCGGGTCTCCGTTGTCACGAGACCCGTGATGGTGAAACCGGCGCCGCACCGCTCGACACCCCTAGCCAGTCGCACCGGTGTTGCCCTCTGCTGCTGGCTTGTATGCCTATAGTGGCTATTCAGGGGACCCATCTAATGAGTTGGCGAATCACCGTCTGCCCATTGCATTGGTGCTATTAGAGTATTCAGGGCAGACGCCGTTTTTCATCCATATATACCTACATAAACATAAAAGAGACATAAATACGAAATAATAATAACGAAACCTTTGTAAGTAGGTAAGTATAGGTACTAATGAAAGTTAGGAATGCTATCATTGGTGGATTTTCTGTGATTTCATTTAAACGCGCCTTTGAGCAGGTATTTCCTTGTAGGTACTCAAAATACCTACCATATATGCAATAAATAGAACAAACTATCGAAATGATTATCATTATCAATAATAACAAAGGTGAATGATTAACTTTGTAGCATAGGTAGGTATATAATTAGGTAATCCACTGACACCACTGCTGATGAATGATGATAAATAGATAAGCATAAAAGTAAGTATAAAAATAATAAACATTATAGCCAAAACTGATCTACTTATATCTAGTTTAGGCGATTATCATTATATTGCGGTCGCAATAAATAAGATAAAGCTAACCAAGATTATATTTAGTCATGTATGTACGTCTTTCGTTTGCCCGCTAATTCGATCCCGATTAGCGGTAAACATTGTCTATTTACAAAATGGACGCCCATATACAAAAACGCCATCTTTACAGCATCGTGAACATCGCACAAAACAAAGCGGTCCCGCGCTTCTGCAGAGGCTTTCGTAACGCCATCTACTAAATGGCAGATGAAACTACACTGCTGAAGCGCTGCTAAATATAGTCATAAATTTTGCCAAAAGATGGCGATGTAACATAATGGATTTGGATACTCACCGTTCAGAAAGATAGCGTACCTGTCGAGAGGAAAATGCTTTTTAGACTTTTTTTCTGCCTTTATACAATAGTCATTCGGATTTTCTATTAAGTAATTCCCAGTAACAGAATGGAATCTAGTAATATCCCTAGAAGTCGACAATTGTCTCGCTTGCTGAAAACAGTTATCAAAATTTAAATATATATATATTCATCTGCTTATCCTTTCGGCGATGCACAACCGCGAGCAGATGTAATTACACAAATACGTGATTTGATTATGTGTCAAATTGTTTCACGTTAAAAAGGCTTCGATCAGCCTTCTCTAAAAATTTATTAATTGAAGTATTTTAATATTTTACCGATTTCTCTGTATATGATGAAGATTCTGGTACACTTTGGTGTCTCTACTTTATGTAGGTGCAGTTATTATCCGTACTTCATAAAATTATTGTGGTGCTTTTTAAAGTCTATATACTTAATTATACTTAATAATTGCCACGCCACGCACACTAAAATACATAGGTAACGAAAGAAAGAGCAATCAAAATGTTTGTATTATACTAGTTTCACACATTTTTCGTGTTTCTTAAACATGTTAAGTATTTAAAGGTATTGTAGGTACCTACTTATTTCTTTTGTTTCGACTGAATTGCAGCAATCATGGTCGGGACTTGGCTGGTGACGGCTGGCACCTCAATAAAGTGCGGGTTTGAACAACTACCCTCACTTTGTAATGTATATGAACAATTGCGCTGTTTGTACATTAACATACGACACTAACCATATACAGGCTGTCCGGTAATTAATGGATAACCTGGAAATGTCTTATAGTGGAACTGATGGCCGTTCAGACAAAATATGAAAAAAATCTATCCTAACTTTCTTGTATAGGTACTACGACCATAAATGAATGAAATCCATCGGTTTTTTGTTGTTTTATTATTAAACACTAATTATGCTAATAGATAGACAGTCAAAAGTATGCTATGCTAATATAGCTTGCACTTTTTAATATATACATTTTTTTTTTCTTTTTTTCTGATCCGCCTTCTGTTCTACTATAAGACATTTCAAGGTTATCCATTAATTACCGGACACCCTGTATACACCCTGACAAACGAAGTTTACCGTTAAACATAAAATCGTAAAGAATACTTTATACATAATTAGTACCTATCTTGTTGGTAACTTTTTTAATGTCTAAAATTGTGTTTTTGTTTCAATAGCACAAAGTGACCTTTGGCCGACAAATGTAGTACTAAATGACACCTCACTACCCACAATGGCATTACTTTCTTTAAAACATATCAGAGTACCCTCATACCCTCATTTAAATGCTTTGCAACTTATGACAAAGATCAAAAGCGTTAAGGTTACTTGAACATCATTTTTAATAAAAAGCAACTGAAGAAAACTTTGCTGTGCTGTGTTACAAATGCCACAGATACCATTCAAGTGATAGATGCAGAATATCCAGTCCGCGGCATAGTAATGGCAGTCACACATTCAGATGTAACAAAGCTTGGAGTCCGTATTTTGACGCATCGTCTAAGTAAAAACTGTCAAAATTATCCGTTAAGTCAATTGAGCCTCATTTTAGCGGTACGTTTACACTTGTTGATGACTAAATTCTAAAATAAGTATAGAGAAACGGTATGTATCCTCCCGGTTGAAATTGGGATTATTTTTAACTATTTAGATTTTGCCCGCGGCTTCGCTTGCGTAAATGTAGGTACTTTTTTCTGGATGAAAGGTACCCTATGTTCTGATCTGTATCTCCGACAACGTATATGCTTAATACATGATGATCGGACGAGTAGTTAAGATTGCGCCGAGCGAAATGTGCCAAAACAGGCGGTCACAGTTAAGTTGATAAAACCAACACTTTTTGTTTAATACAAGTATAAAACATACATTTACCATAACAATGAATGTATTTACAATTACTCCGTGTAAAAAACTAAAAATAATAAATATTTTCGCTTACAAAATTAAGTAAATTTGCACAAATAATGCAAAAGCGTAAACTCGTGTCACGTGATTTTTAAATTATAACAGTAGAAATCTATCCTATTTAACAGCGTAAACCCTTAGTTCCCAAAGTGGTCCGGTGGACCCCCAGAGGTCCAGGTGGACCCCCAGGGGTCCACGGGGGACTCGACTCGGGTTTACGTTGGTGTGATAAAATATGGAGTCCACAATTCGTAAGCGTCACGAAAATTTATTTGCTTTCGATAGTGAGGAACTAAAATGTTGGCTTGACTTCACCTATCAATGTAGGCAGATAAAATTTGAAGAAGCTAGCTAAAATAAAAGGTCAGCCCATAGAGATATGATCAATTTATTTAATTTTAACCCAATTTAACTTTTTGATCCGGATATACCGATTTTACTTAGCGGATTAAATTTATAGCTGCAGGAGATCCACCGGCACTAGCTACATTTTGAAAGTGGTCTATGAGAAAGTAGTCTGGGAACCTCTGGCTTAAACGAAACATAAATAGTTATATTACAATTTGTCCGTTCCAAATATTTAAGTTATTGTTTGACAATAAAGATACATATTTATCAAAAAAAAGCACATCAAATCCTTCATACAATTTTACCATGGCGGCCGCGCACCGATTTGAATATCAAGCTGTCATTCAGTCCAACCGCGTCTACGCTCGGCGCAGTCTTAAAGCGTAACAAACAAACTAACATTCGAATTTATACTATTAGTTATAATATTAGCAGCTTTATCTACTTTTTTGTAATAGTGATGTTCGGTGGTTAGGACCTGTGCATAATGCAGTTCTTCTATCTCGGCTATAGCAAACTTGATTTAACAGGTTGTTATTGCTGCGATGTGTTCCTTGACTCTTTTCGCAAACGTTCCGTTCGTTACCGATACCACGACAGACATTATTGTATACGAAGTTTGTGTAACAGAGTCTAGGTGTACTTTAATTGTTTGTTTGTAAAGTAGGGGTCTTCCGCAAAGTAGGGGTTGACAGTTAGTCCAGAACTTACTATAAAAAACAATCGAACAGTCTAAGCATACTTTATGTATTGTAGCCTTAAATTAATAATAATAGTATCTTTGCTATTTATTAATGTCAAAGCTGGACACAGGCATCTTCTCATTTAAAAAAGGGTTAGGCCACTTCGCTTCTTCTTCTTTTCGTGTGGTTAGTGGCCAACCTGTTGTCAAGAGTTGTTCAAGCCGCCCGTAGGCCTGTGACATGGCTTAACGACTGCTGTCAATTTGGCAACAGCCGGCACCGACTTTTTACGTGCCGTCCGAAGCACGGCGACGCTCAGATGAAATACCACTAAGTGGTCACCCATCTATAGACTGACCGCACCCAACGTTGCTTAACCTCGCTTATCGTTTTTGTTGTTTTAGCAAGGTGAACCGTGGCCAAACCCGTAGCCTAGTAGGAGAGCCCCTACGCTAAATACCCAAAGCCTGAGCCAGGACAACGGCATCACACGTGTATTTGCTCAGAGAGCAGAAAACTACCATGAACTCCATTCAAGTGCAAAGGCGTGTGATTTTGACGATGTCCATAAAACAAATAACGCAGCTGATAAAACGGCGTTAACAATAAAAAAAAACTTGATATAAATTATGTTGTCACGAACGACCAATCTTTATCATAAAAAATATATTTTTGAACAACGACAATAAATCCGGGCGAGGCTGGCGCGGCGTCGATTCCCAACATTATTCGCGACAAAATACATTTTCAGCAACTACATTGTTCGAAATCATAATGGAATATAGTCTGAATTGTTTTTTACGCGGCGTAATAACCGCGGCAATGATGTTTTTGTTTGGAATATCCACTTTTGTGTAGACATAATGGGTGTATTCATTCAGACGGGACCAACTGAAAAGTGTCTCTTTTATCAGTGGCACAATAGGCGGGAATCAAAGAAATTACGAATTCTACGGACCGATGTTCCACAGTGTAAAATAAAGACGGGATTGTGGTGCTATTGTTGGTTTATAATATTTTCATTGTTGAATAGGTGGGCCGATACAGCTTCTGATATTTATAATAGATATGCATCTCGAAAACAATGCTTCGGTGTTACGTAAACTGCGTAATAAATAGCCAGAGGATGGGAATAAATTTATCTCATAAAGGAATTGGATATACAGGGTGTCCGGTTATTAATGGATAACCTGGATATGTCTTATAGTGGAACTGATGGCCGATCAGGAAAAAATATGAAAAATATCTATCCTAACTCCTACCTGAGATATATTTTTTTTAAATTACCATGTATAACTTTCTTGTTTACTACGACCATAAATGAATGAAATCCGTCGGTTTTTTGTTGTTTTATTATTAAACACTAATTATGCTAATAGATAGACAGTCAAAAGCAAATGCTATGTTATACAGCTTGCACCTTAAAATTTTTTTTTTTCATTTTTCTGAACTGCCTTCAGTTCTACTATAAGAAATTTTAAGGTTATCCATTAATTACTGGACACCCTGTATACTAACTCTTAATGGATTTTTATACTATATATACCTTTAATATAAAGATAATATAATGAGAAAACTGTGACTGTTAAATATATATTATGGAATATACTCAGTTACTGCTCATAATCCACGAAATTTCTTTACAATATTACTATATTCAATTACAGTATTTTATATATTAAACTAGCTGTGCCTGCGGTTTCAGTCGCGTTTATGATTACTGCGCCGCCCCCTTAGGTCGTAACGGGATGTTATATAGCCTATAGCCTTCCTCGACAAAAAGGTTATCCAGCACTAAAATAATTTTAAATTCGAACCGTTCCTGAGATTAGCGGGTTCAAACAAACAAACAACAATATTAGTACAGATACTACGATGTTTTAATTGGTACCTACGAGCAAGAAGCGTGTTTTCGATTGCGATTCTTTAATCTCTTTCCTCGGGTTGCGCGCTAAATCTGTAGCAAAATTCATCCAAATCTATATAGCGGTTTAACTGTGTAAATAAACTAATAACGTTGTTCATTTTTATAATATTAGGTATAAACTTAAAATTCATCGCTAAAGGCCGGTTGTAGTAAATTACTGCTTCTTAATTGTATACTTAGAATTGAATACTATAGAGTATTAGAGTATTTTGCTAGAGCAAAACAAATACAAGATCTCACACGCTTCATCGTTTTTCTGCTTGTATACAAACACGTTATCAAAATCCACCCCGTATTTAGCAAGAACATAACATACCTAACCGACGTCATAGACCTGTAGAGCCTCGAGGACGTAGGTAGTATTGTATATTATATATTACATCTACAAATTTCGCCAGCTGTATTTTTAGGTAGCACATAATAAGGGACGAGCCTTTTACCTTCCACCGAGACCAGTCACGGGGTGACACGATCCAGGGTGTCTCGTTGAGAATAAACCGCTTATTTCTAGACACCGTAGTCCTACCGAGGATTTCCCGGCTGCCCAATAACAATTTTCTCGACCCTGAAACCGAACCTAGATGTCACGATCAAACACAATGTTATTCTACAAGAGTAAAGAGGTAATCATATGTAACCAGTGTAAGTACATACTCCTTGTTATGTGTAGGAAGCAAAAAAGGGTTGTATAAAATTATAGGAAACTATTTATCGTTGAACTTTAAATGTCAAAGGTTACATCGCTGCGTCTAAAAATACAAGGGGAAGTATAGGTACGTCTCAGGAGAGGACATTAAAACGTTTCTAGTAGTTCGAGTTAGAAATTAGTAGTATTCTTGTTAACTCTTCCAGTTAAGCTCAATACTTGTGTTAAGAGAGAGTTCCTGAAGTTCGACCTATTTGCAAATTCCGCCCTTTGCACTATTGATAGCGCTATTGATCAGGATAGACTCACGATGTCTTGATCCCAAGACCTATGCCTGGACCAACTACTACGTCATGACAAAGGCAACACGGAAACCAATGGGCTGTCGCCTTTTATAATTTAAATATGATATCTGGTGAGAAAAACTTGACTTCAGACTTATTCTATTGACATCTCAGCTCACTTTTTAGTGTACGGAGTGCCAGTTATGTGTCCCTGCTCACCTTTTCCCGCGGAGGGTTGCGCAAACTGACTAGGTTTAGTCAGAAGCGCCAGGGACTTTCTTACCCGGATCAGCGCAACATCTATTTTTTATGTGCGGTGTTACCACGGTGTGAGCCGTTATCACCTGAACCAAGCTTGACACGTCACTACGGATGTGCTTACTACAATTATGAAAGCACAGGACTAATCGTCATAGGGCGGACAAGTACAAAACCATACGTAAGCAACGTGTAAGTACTTCTCGCGTACAAGCGTTGACAACAGAATGACACCGGCATTGCAGTACTGCCAGACGTACTGTTGCATGCGTGAGTGTCGCTTCTTTACGTAGTGATGGTTATTATTCATTATTTAAAACTAGAAGTCATTAATATTTTGTAGACCGGTCTATTCCACTAGTCTCTACCAGTTGTCCACCTTGCTGGGGACAAGTGTAACAATTTCCACTGTCCCCTACCACGTCATTAGTTGGAATGAGTTCAATTTTATTTCCACTTATTCATATCATTCCAGTTTATACTTGTCCTGCTGCAATCCTCCCACTAGGTCACGTACATGTGTCTAAGCTGACTTATACAGTGTAGCTGGATAAGCCAGAGACATATAAAAAGACACCAAGCGGCAACACAAATGATCTTTGATAAGGTAGCAAGGCGAGAGAAGTGGATGATCCGCTTTCCTTCATATTTTAATCCATTAATGTACTTCATTGGATAGTTAAATCATGTATTTCTAAATAAATATTATGTTTGAAACAAGCATCGATTATTCATTCAGTCATGTTATGTAAGATCGCAGGCTGGCACTCTCCTATCACTTTAGGCAGGAAAAAGCATTCATTAGAACTGTCCTCATAATGCAAATATCGAAAGACTTAATACAATTATTTTTTTGTTTCAGTCGTTTACAAAATGTTTGATTCTACTGAAGCTAAATACCCGCTGCCTATCGTAAAGGAACCGGAAATTGCGGCCTTACCATCACCATTTAAAGAAATTTAATAGTATGCGTGAGAACGAAAGCTATTTAATTTATAACATGCTGTCTCATTTTTCTACGCTAGGCTACAGCAACTGTTTTAAGATCGCCCCACTGGCCACAGGCATTGCACTCTTACACCATCGAATCCACCATAGAATTTTACTCTGATCTAAGGTGTTACGTTGGTAGAAGTGCGAATGGAAATAATTCACCTTAGAAGCTAAAATCGCGACCATTTTCGTTATAAGGTGTTTCAAAGGAAACCACGCAGTTCCTTCCATTACGCTCTTAAGTTGTGGAATGATCTCCCTGACTTAATATACTAAAGCCACCATAGAATGGAATTCTATACACTTCCACAGAAACACAGGCCACGGTAATCACTTACTACCACGTGGGAAGAAAACTTGTTCGTCACCATGTAATATTAAAAATAGATTGCGTTTGTGAAGAAACTAACATATACACCATCATACATGGAAGTGCTTAAAATAACTTTCTGAAGGTACTCAGAACTATTCATCACTATATAATTCGTCAAAACACATTCAATAGAATAAGAGACTCTAGTTCTGCGAATCGTACGGAGCTTCCGAATGAAACCCACGTTCAATTAAATATACTATACGAAAATCGTGTGTGTACTCGAGTAAGCAAAATATCTGAATAGAGTAAAATTGAAAGCAGTGGGACGCTGATTGCCAGCCGCATCTTCGCATTGACATTCATGAGCCGCTTATTTTATAACCCCACTCATCAGTGTCACATTCGACACGCAAAACGTTGTTCAATCAATATGGACTGTGTATTCAACATGGATTTATCTATCGTACCAATTGCAATGTTTTCAAAATTCTGTTTACCTATCTAAAAACTTTGCGGATTTAAATAGATAGACGTGTCGTATTTATATTAAACATCCCGCGACCTTTTTTTGCTTTCTGATTTGCTGTGGACTTTATAAACATACAACAGACATAATTAAAAAAAATATTGTCTGGCTACCGGTGTGCCACTGCGACTCAATAGGTTGACGGAAATAATATACACTCGGAACCGTGTTTGGGATTTAACCCATAATACTCAGCAGGGTAGCAGCAATACGACCGCTTGCCCGTTGCGCCATCTCAACTATACGGAGAGATTAGGCGCAGCAGCATTTCCGCTGAAGCTTGAAACAGCCTAAGTTGATAAGTGCCTTCACGCTACAGAAGATCGCAACCAAATAACATTGTATTGTGTTACTACGGTGAGTGAAGTTCTATAAGGAGGTCATGCCAACAATACTGAAATACAAATCTTGTACTGTCTGAATCCGTTTTGCAGGGTCGGAAACACAGAAGAAATAAACCAAGGTGTCGCAAACGTCACACTACGGTAATTGCCAACAAGTAACCAAACCTTATTTCTCATGTTAGCAGGTGTAACAGTATAAAAAACCTACAATAATATAAACCATACGCTTTAGATACGTGTAAGATCATTATATCACAAACACAGCAAGTTCTAAAATATAATTATCTAATTATTAAAACGTAAACTACATTAAAATTCAATATCACTTTCCCCAAAAGAACACAACTAGAAAAACTATTTGAAGTACTATAACGACCACGAAAAATATAACCTTTGACCAACATTTCATATCGATTCCTGTATGGCCTTCCGAACAAGTAGACTTTAAATACGGGTCTTTACTCGGATACTTCTTTACGCTGATAGGCATGGCAAAACGTCGCTTTTAAATATCCAATATCACAAAAGAACCTCCTTCCATTAAATTGGCAATGTTGATAGAGCATTCCTATTTTTATCCTTCCTTTTATATTCACTCAACGTTCTCATTCATTGCTTGCCACGGTTTTCCGATTATTCAAGTTACTTAGATACAAAAGCTTTGTCCTGAAAGTTTATCAATTTAAATAACATAAGCACGAACATAAGATGAAAAATACTACGAAAGGAATTGACAATATTGTTCTTTGACAGAATCTGTCACCAAAGAAAAAGCAAAGAGTAAGATCGAAAGACCACAACATTTTTGGAAATAATCTTACATGATTATGCCTATTTTTCTATCACACTATCCTGCATAGCTATTCTGCTAAATACATAAATAATAACAAGATACAAAAGTGTATGCCAGGGATAGAAAGGCCGAGGAAAAAATGGATGGACTGTGTGAGGATATGAAAGGGAAAGCGGTAAATGATCAGATGACGGGCGACAGAGAAGTATGGAAGCGAAGGACATACTGCGCCGACCCCAGGGACTAGGGCAAGAGGATGACAATGACAAAAGTGTATGCGAATATTTTTGTGTATGATAGAATTTGCTATGGTATTTTATCAGTGGCAACTATTATTAGGGGTTTTTGATCAATATTTAAATACTCCCGCTGCCGTCCTTAAGATTTGATTACAGGCTCCATGTTTTTACGGGTATTTTCACAGTCGTTGTTTTGAAAACGCGTTTTAGTTTACATTAACATACACATAAACATTTTGCTTAAAGCATTGATTTAATAAATATAATCCTATCACCACCTTAATAACATGCAAGCGAATTAAAATAAACAAATAATAAAAATCTTTTGAAATTCAAATAAATCTTTTAAAATTTAAATAATCTTATGACAAAAATACTTTTACGATAAAATAAAATCTCTTTTAAGTCTTTCTTTGACATTTCAAAGCTGGTTATTTCTTTTCAACCGACACTATTATTCGGAACTTGTTTTTAACGAAAGTAAGACTTCACTTTTAAATGAAGAACAAAACCGAGTTTCTTCGCAAGTGAAGATGTTTAAAAAGTTTCGTATTGTCTTTTTACGTGAGAGTACCTGTTTGTACAAAGAGTCTCGTATTTTTAAATAGGAATCAGAAAATAGGTATCGCTCAATGAGTAATGTTAAACAGTGGTCCATTGAAACGGCTGAAGCCTTTAGAAAATCACCCTCCTTTCGAGTCGCTTTTTGCAGCCTCTATTTATGTTTTCCACATTTTCCATATAAAATTTCGTGCTTCTGATGTCGACCGAATCTTCTATTGAAATCTCACACGCGGGAGTTGGCAATTCAACAGTAAATTAACACCATTCAATGTGGCCTGAAAGATGCCTTAACGGTATTTTAGAGACTTTTATTAATATGTGTTTTAGGGATATAAAGCATTTTAGTGACACGTAGTGTACCCAACTTAGTATAAATAGTATCACGTCTCTATATCCTACGGAGGTTAGTCAGAGTTCTACGAACAAGTGTATGGGGTGTGCTACTTTATGTAGGTACTTAGGTTAATTATATGTTTGTCAAGATCCCCTCGTCACATGGAGTACTAGAGAATTTTACAAATAAATTTAAACTACTAGATTTTACCCGCGGCTTCGCTCGCGTGAATGTAGATTTTTTTATTTTATTTTCTGTTTTACATTTATATTGACAAAATTTACGTTCCCTCGGGTATAGTACTTTTTTCTGGATGAAAGGTACCTTATGTTCTTTTCAGTAGGTACCTCTGATAACGTGTTGCATTTATAATATAAGTAAGGATTACCCTAAGAGATATATTTCACCTATATTTCACTAACTGTTTTCTAGACCCACATAATGGGGACCGGCTGCGAATAAAAATAGAACTTCTTGACGGAAAATTCCAATAGCACTTTGTCCAAAATACGTTGTGCAGATCGTAGCTCTGAGAGTGATATTTTGGTCATATATTTCATGTATTTAGGTAAAAGCTTTATTTTAAAAAAGTGGTTGTATCAGCTATGTAAATATAATTGTGCTGTAGTCATTAACATTGTTAGTACTTTCATATCAACGCTATTCCAATGCAACTCATGCTCCGAACGAGGTGGCTCGATACTAATTGTGGATAAGGACACTTCCAACGGTTTTTGTAAAAATGTATTAAAATTCGCGAGTTTTTATTTAAATACTATGTGAGTTTATAAGATTTGAGTATTTATTCATTAACCCATTTGCTGTCCCGTGATACAATAGAAAATCTATTGTTATGTATCAATGCGCTGAGTATGTCTTAGGTTCAAATTCTAGGTCGGGCAAAGTTTTATTAGGCTTTCCTGCCAAGAAAGTATCAGTAGCAGCAAGGAGTCTGGAGCTGTGCCTGGTAGATGGCAATAAACGCGCCCTATTACCTCGGAACTAAATCATAGCTAGCGAATGAGAAGCCTTGCCTCATCTTTTCGGAGATACGGACGCGAAATCACGTATTTTATTTTATGTCAGAATTAGTTTATGATCCAAAAGATCAAAATCTGCCAGTCACGGAAAAGAGACTACTTCTTTTCCAAAACCATAACATATTGCCGTTGTATGGTTGCCGATTCACTCACTGAGTTAGTCACATTACTCACTGCTGTGCATCTTAACCAAGCCCTGAAATAGGCAGATGTAGTGATTGAGGGACCTACCTAATAACTCAACCATATCCTTTTTTAGTCAAATATTTACACCAATGTTGAAAGAAATGACACATGGATACCTAACAATAGACCTATATAATTTCTTAAATGAGCAAAGTCGAATAAAATTACTGCTATCTATTGTAATAGAAATACCTTCATAGGTTTATTATTTACAAAGTTTGGTCTTTAAAATTAAGCCTAGCGCTGAAACCGGCGTTTTAAAGAAAAATCGCGGTCACGAATTGATTTGATCACCGCAGTTGTACTTTTAGCACCCTTTCCGTTATTCAATTTATATCCAGTCATTTGCTTGGCGTGCCGATAGAAAGTGGTCGGTGAAATACGGTGCTCATAATATCAAGGTCTATTTCAATGTCCTATGTCACTCTTTACTTTTTTCATACTGTGTCAGAGTGTGGTATGGGTCACCTAACTGTAACTGAAAATAGCACACATGAAAGTTATGACATTTAAACCTAGCGAATATCCCACAAGAATCATCTACAGTTACTGTTGTTATCAAGTCCTTACGTTAAAACAGCAATTCCTTCTTTAATAAGAAATTCTTGGCAAATACAACATAGCTTTTTATGCAGGTATTATGAATAGGCATCTGCAGACCAGAATTCTACAAAATCGCTTTCATTTATTTGTTAAGTTGGCATATGCAATAGTATATGCTAACTTAACAATTACAAATAATACTAGTGGGTAATAAAACATATAATGTAATATATAAAATATATTTTTGGTATTATTATTATTTTATTGATATACTTCTGGCATTGCATAAATCGGCAGTATCCAATTACCATACAGGGTTATTTCGCCACCCAATATAATATATATTATTACAGACAATAATTCTCTATTGGAGATCAGGGACAGCAACGCACCATACAGTCAGAAGACTAGTCGAAGCGACAGAAATTGTTAGCAGCTCGTTGCCGGTAACCGGTAACCTAAAGTGAACTACTTATGAAGTAAAATCTCCAGCTATACATATGACTGATATGTTAGTATTGATCAAAGAAACTTTATGTTTGCTTGTAATATTGATACCGCGCTGCTTTATGGTAAGTAGTTAATAAAATTCACTTAAAAACGCCGTCATCTCATGTGCTAGTAGGTATAGCGGGAAGGGTATGAGTATCACCAGATATTATTAGATTAAACAAATTACAGCTATTAACTTATCGACACTTATTAACATTTATAGTATCAGAAATATACTACCAGTACGTAGTTATTAGGCTTATTGGTATTTATTTTGTTCATTTATTATATTATACATTTTAGTAGTTATTAGTATGTTATCTGATACTATATATATATACTATATTTATATGTATTATAAAGAGCTGAAATTCTTGATTTATAAGACAATCCACCATTCCTGAGTAGCATATGGTAAGTTTATTTATATATAATGCAAGTGATAGGTATTGGGTAGCAGAAGCTAGAAATTAATATTACTATATAACAATTTTGATTTTCAAGAAATAATATATGTGTCTTCATTTGGACATAAATACCTATATTAATTTAAACATAAACTTACGCCTGCATATCTTCAAAACAATTATACCTAGCACAATATTTACATTAATAATATTGCCATAAAAGAAATAAAATTAATGAAATTATTATCATATGTTTAATTTGCTAATTAAATCATAGAAAGATACCTTAAGTATTAAGACTGTATTTTGTTTTATAATGACAATATTAAAAGCAACTCTGTTCAACCTAAAGTATACTAGTATAACCTTGCGATTCAATAATTGATTCAATATATTAATCTATTCCATTCTTAATTTTCATACCACCAAACAAACGTTGAAAAGTCTGAGAAAGTAGCTCTTTATAAATATTTTAATGATTAACGAAAAGCGTGTTTCTAAAGAATTTCCCATTCAACTCATTTTCCTATTTGGCGGGACACAAAAAGCGGGTGGCTGGTAACACAATTGGGCCGGCTTTTGTTCCACGCCGCTCCACCGAGGCACCGAGCATTCTTTCAGCACCGCCTGGAACAACTGTTTCTAGTACGATAGCCTCACAATGCGAACTATTGTCGCCACGGTAATTGTTCCTCGCCTCATCTACTAGAGGGTTAGCTAATAGCACTGTAATTTAACACTCAAACTCCAAAGAAATTGCTGACAGACAAACGTCAAATTAAATGTTCGAGCGAATACATTCTAAGTTAAATATAAAACGGTTCATAAAGCTATTCATCGAGCTAGCTAAGGAGTGAATCTTTATGAATGCGACCAAATTGTATGAGAGTAGTCCTCTTTCAAAACTTCCCATGAATAGTGTTAATTCGCTATAGCGAGTTTGCTCGGAGCTCGTCAATGGACTATTTGGAGACTTGAGAAGCGCGCCGCCTCACAAAGTCGCGATATTGTGTATGGAAAACGCGGGAAATATGAATGGTGTTTCGACGACACACGAGTGTAGGCGATTTTGTAAAGAACTCACAATGTACAGAATATTTAAACGGTATTCACGTATATCTATGTGTCGTGTATGGTCGTGTTATTATGTACGAAATCTGAAACGGATTTACAGAAAGGATTACGTTATGTGCTACACGTACATGTTGTCATTTTATTTGATGTCTTGCATACATTGGCTTGGAAAGCAGTAATCTTTCATTGAATTTGTTGTTAGTTAGAACTAGTTTAATGTCTATATGCTTTAAATGGTCTAGCTTTGCGGCTCCTTTTATTAACACGAGATTAAATTATCAATCTAATAATAAACAAATAAATTTGGCAGATTGACAGGTTTTATGTAAAACTAGCTGTTCCGCGCAACTTCGTCTGCATCACATAAGAGAATTTGTACCGATTTTTCAGCTTTTTCCATTTATGCTCCTCTCATATTGGTCGTAGCTTAATGTTATATATCTTCCTCGGTAAATGGACTATCCAACACTGAAACAATTTTTCAATTCGAACCAGTAGTTCTTGAGATTAGCGCTTTCAACCAATCAAACAAACTCTTTAGCTTTATAATATTAGTATAGTTAAATCATCATCCCCTCATGTTGAACATATTCATTTGAGAGATTTTATGTATATTGGCAAACGTGTGAACTTTTACAAGCATTTTAAATTTGGCTCTACAGTATTATAATATAGAGTACATTGATAATGGTGATTATAAAATAATAATTGCCAAAACAGAAAAATACAAACATAATAATATAATTTAATAATTTTTATATATAATATTTGGTAAACTACGAAGTATGTATGCGTCTCGTAGAGACAAAATTCAAGATAAAGCTTACTATGTGCTTAAAAACAGTGTCTTCCCAATTATTTATTATTTTACTACGGGTTTCCGCAACCTAACGTTTAATTTTATTCAATAAACAAGCGACCCACCCCGGCCTCGCACGGATAGTACAAAATCTTAACAAAATATACACCTAAACCTTCCTCATGAATCACTCTGTCTATTGGTGAAAACCGCATGAAAATCCTTATAGTAGTTTTTAAGTTTATCGCAAACAGACAGATCCGGCCTTTGTTATATAATATATACTTATTATTATTATTATACTGATGGAGTTTATATTTAGCTTCATATGATATTACGATAGAAACTACGAATATAATTAATTCTTATATTTATCCACCTATTGACAGTAATATATAGATATTTGTATCGACTGCATGAAAATGTTACATTCTTTAATTTTAATTAAAGACAAAACCTCATTATGTAAACACGGAGTTACACCTTAACCCTTGTAGCGCCCTTAGTTTTTCAGTAGCAGCTTCGGAGGCGAAAAGGAAAAAACGCGGGGCGTGCCTGAACAAAGCGAGGCAGACAATGGGCCCGCGAACAATGCTAACTAGAGGAACTTGAGCTTGTATCATTCGCAGATAAACACGGATAGATATCGATGAGCACTGACGGCTGCGATTAGATCGTGTGTAAATACCCGCGCTAATAGAGGACTATGTTGTATTGCTGAGATTCTAATTACTCAATCACAAACACATACAATTTATGTTAAACGGATTGGCTGGCTACAATTGGCTAGGGTAACCGAAGATTGGGCTTTGCGTTCTTTGGGTGTTGCGGCGCTTGACGTCGTGACTATGATAGTCATATTATGATGGAGGTATGTCTACTGGAATACAATACGGATTGTCAATAGAACATTTAGTGACATCTGATTGTCAAAAATGGAACAAGTGTTACTTTTTCTTGATGTCGTGAACAGGCAAAGGAAAACGTGAGAAGCCGATACATTTTAATTTTATGTAATCTATGTCTTAATTTAACCGACATGGTAATGTACAAAAGTGTTTATGTAGCAGATTCTGCAGTATTTGGTGGCAAAACGTCTTTATGACAGTATATTTGTACAATGAGTAAACGGGTGGCATCGCGCTATCAATGAACGGAACACGCCACCCTACAGTTACACCTGACGCAGCGACTGAGGCACAAAGCGAGCCACCATCCGCACTTTCCAAAGCCGTATTAAAATTCAAACGACACTTAGAACATTGCACATCCGCAAGCTCAGCACTAACGACGGAGTCCACAACAATGTGCCCTCTGAAGAGCTCCGAACAATCGAATGAAGACAATAAGCAGCGATACTCCGAGACAAAAAGAGGCGAAATAAAGGCTCACTTGTTTCCTGGCCGCATTGTGAGGAACGGGAGAGGGCAGAGACAAAAGCGTAATGTGCCACGGGCCCAAACAATGGGGACCGAGCCATTATTGTTACTGTAGCGCCGCTTTACGGGCTATGTACGTGCTGCGAACTTGACATGGTGCTGGCCTTGTCGCAGACTGCTCGTGACTTGCACACGTCAGCCGACACTCATCGCGATATTAATGAGTGACGGAACAACTTTTATCGCGTTCAGAACCACCGTTTATTTATGTAGACCTGCTATAATGCCGTTAGAAGTTGCTAGACATGACATGTGTGGAAATTGAATCTTCAATAATATAAATTCGGTTGAATACATATTATGTACAATATAAATCTGACTGCACGGAGGGCGCAGAGGTTTAAGTAATTACTTCGCCATGCGTCAAGTGCTGCCGCTTTCATCACTACACCAACAAATAAATGCGTTATCCACAGAAACTAATTTTGATTAGGTACCTATAGTGCTTTCTATTTCCATCGTAGAATACACCACGACACAGTGACTACCCTAGTACGTGAAATGTGTCATATGGAGTATACAAAACCTTAAAAACACACAGAGTAAAGAAATCCAATTCAATGACTTTTTCATATTAGAAGAGCTCATTAGTGAACCAATATAATTGTTACACAAGTTGGTATTGAAGGACAGTTTGCTAATTCGGCAGACGAAGCCCTCGTAAGTCCACCGCGCGGCGAAGAGTATCATTTCGTTATCGGGGTCAAAAAGACCGACCGCCGTTTGATCTCTCGCCTTTATGATTTCTGCAAAGCCGGTGGCGAATCGCACTGTGGGTCGGCCGCCTCTTTTACTCAGACAAAATCATTTTTATTCACTTGGCTTAGAAAATCTATTGTGTATTTGTTATCCAAATCCTTTTACACATTGTTGTATTTAGATATAGGAGTTCGAAATACAGTTAATGGAAATTTCGTTTTATATTCATACATTTTTAAATACTTTATCTATTTTTAGCCTATCTTCGAATCCTAAAAATTTGCAACAAATAAAACTAGGCACACCAAAAGCCTTTTTGAACATCTGAAACATTATTAATAGTTCTAAGTAGTATAAGATTTGTACCAAAAAATTGGCACATATTCATAACACATCCTAGATACACTTTGAGAACAATTAGAACATAGTTTCGAGATTGTATATAGAGCACCTACACAGCGCCAAACTGATTTTCCACATACGAAAATTCATATTGCACTTCCCAAACACGAAAAACAAGAACATTACAAACGTACATACAATATATCGCAAAACAAAATAAACAACACAAGTTGTACTGTGTAGAATGTGTGTGTATCGTAGCACTGTGCGGCACGGTCGGGCGACGCTGAATGGCGCGGCCGCAGGGGCGAATCTACGGGACGCATACGAGACGTATCAAAATTCAATCTCTCACTAGATACGATGCAATATTAAAATTGAATTTTACTGACTATGTTGCCAACTTGCTTTTGAATAATATTATAATGGCAGTGCGGCCGTGATGCCTTTAGAACTGATTACTATATCTAAATAAATCTAAAAGCTTTTATTTTCTAAGCTTTTTCTTCTTAGTAATTATTTGATTGTATAACGTTACTAGATTTTGCCAGCGGCTTCGCTAATGTACCTAGGTTAATTTATGTTAGTAACAGCACTTTTCAGATGAAAGGTACCCTATGTCCTTTTCTGTTCCCCTGACGTCGTGTATACGATATTTCATGATGATCAGTCGAGTAGTTAATGCGTGATGACGTAACAAACAAACTCACATTCGCATTTATAATATTAGTTAGGACGTTATTCGCGGCGATCGTGTTTACTGTTTTATTTGTCTAAAGGCGTACATGGCTTGCAGACACAAAATCATTGTATCGATACATGTAGTTAAACTATCAGAATAAAAATATTTTTATTTGCTTTAAAAAAGAAAGCGGAGCACTAGAAATAATTCCAATATTATAAAGTATTTAGGCCACACGTTGAAACAACTTATACGATTGCGTTGTCCATACTCGATATATAATATAATCAGATTCTGACATTTTTGAAGTCTGCTACCGTTCTGCTGAGATTTTCTAACAGAAAAATCTCAGTAACACTTTGCGCGATCCATGAATCCAAGACGGAACCTCATAATCCGTGAAAGCAAATAATAAGTACAAACGAGGCTGTTCTAAGAGAGTGCTTCTATGATATTATTATACTCATTATAACTATTAAGTGTTGTTATTTTAGTATATAACTACATACATGTATTTCCCAAGAATAGGCAGATATGTACATAACAATTTATTTTAACAACGGGTCAGTGAACAATATCGTTATATTGAGTTGTATAATAATCGATTTTCACCAAGTTCTATTAACAATCTGCTGATGAAAATTTAACGCGACTATTCAGAGCAACCCTATCGCGATGCACAATTAATAAAATTTCGCTATGGACAGAAGGGGTCTTTTGTCCACTTTATTCATATGCTAACTCCAGCCAACTCCTATTTTATCTGAGTACTTCATTGTACTTCAAAAACAATAGAGGAATTGCGACGCGACGACAATCGCTGTCACATATCAGAGATTGTGGACTATGTTAAAAGTTTTGTGTTATGCTTGCAAAATGTATGAATGTTATGAACATAGAAAGTGTAAATGATGATGGCTAGTAAAATTTATATTCTCATTATTTAGTAGCCTTTGATGGGTTTCTTTTTGTTTGTATCTTTATTATCAGTTGAGCTTGCAAAAACTTGTGAATACTATATGTACAGCAAAAGAGTAAATGATGTTGGCTGGTGAAATTGCACGTTCGAAAGAGGTATTTTTTAGATTACTGAATAGCTTTTATTTGGTATTTTTTTTGTTTTTAGCCGTAGGTACTATCAGTTATGCTTCCGAAAATAAGTATAAGAAATTTTTGAAATTAAACTAATATATACGGATTTTATCGCGTTGTTTATTTAACACATACATATTACATAATTTAGTACTTTAGTTACTTTACAGTAACTATTAAACTTTACTAATTTTAAGCTAATTAAATTATTAAAACTATTAAGACTTTTGTGTTATATAAACAACGCGATAAAATCCATATATAGTAGTTTAATTTCAATGAATAACATTCGCTTAAACAGAAGACAATATTATGTAAATCTGCATTAATTAACTTTAACAAACTGTAACAATTATATTATTATTATTATGTTACACAATATTAAAATATCCATATCCAAATTGCTAACATCCATAGTCTCATGCACATAAACACTTTTATCTATATCTATATTAATATTAAAAGGAGGAAAGATTTGATTTTTGTTCGTTTGTATGTTTGATTGTTTGTAATGATTTAAAACAAAAACGAATCAACTGATTTTAAAAATTCTTTCATCATAAGAAAGCTTTATTATCACCAAATAACATAAGCTATATTTTATTTTTAGAAACGTCTGTTACTAATATTACCTAACCTGCGTATACGCAAGCGCAGCCGCGAGCAAAAGTAGTATGCCGATATAATGATATTTATATAAGGTCTATTACACCCACATTTCGCCACTGTATTTTTAGGTCCTACGTCATAGGACAAGCCTATTCGCGTCTACGAGCTTCGGAGTCATATAGGTAGGTATATATAGGTCGATAGAGGCCAATCATACCGACATTTAGACACTATATTTTAAAATACCACGTTATAGGGCGAGCCTCTTGCCATTGGTAAATGGTAGTAGTAGAAGCTGTACTTTGTTCATGGTAATGAAGAAATTATTGCTACTTCTGACAACTCGCTAGCCGACAAACCTAATAATTTATTGCACGACCCAGTAATTGAATGTCAACTTATGCCAATAAATTAACAAAGTAGTCTACTCGAGTCTCCCCGTGACCATGGCTGCTGAAAAGCAACCGAAACGTCGGGGAAAGTGTAAACCAAAAATAAATAGATTTAATAGTTTAAATAATGTTATTAGCTTATAAATTAGTAAAATAAAATCAATAGTAGTAGTAGTGTAATATTTTCAAAATTTTGTAAACAGTGATAAATAAACAACGCGATAAAATCCGTATATAGTACATAGTTTAATTTCAATGAATAACATTCGCGTAAACAGAAGACAATATTAATTAACAAAGTATTTATGATTATTGATTTAATTAAAATATCTTTAGCACACTATCAACTCACTTGTCTGTTCTGATCATGTATTTTGCTATAGTTGCCTAAAAAACATTGCTGATGGTTACGCCTGCAAAAGGAAATTTATTCGCAAAATTAGGGAGTAATTAATATTTATGAATATAAATAAGAAGAAGTACAGTAAAAGTAGCAATATCTCGCATTCTCTCGAACAGCTACGGTTAAATAGAACGTTTTATCGTGCATCTTTCTTCTGTCATTTAAAAATTACCTCTACTATCAGATTTGAAAAGGTAACATCTTATTTATTTAAGCGTAGATTTCAAAAATCGTTAAATTTTGGTACAACAAGGTACCCTCTTATAATTCCCTGCATAAATAATATCATGGCAATGTACGAACTGTTTGGCTGGCAGGCACGGGCTTATTCTTAGGACACGGACTGTGGTCCACCATGCTGGGCCAATGCGAGTTGGCGGCATTTACAAATCTTCAAAGGCATTATGGGAAACTTTCAGACATGCAGGCTGCTTTTACTGTTTAAGCAAGCGATAATTAACAAATCAATACGCACATAATTTCGTTAAGTCAGATGTGCGTGTTGTGGAATCGAACATAAGCGCGATCCCACTTCTTTCTCAGTCTAACGGTCTCCCACTAGATTATTACTATAGGTTATACCTGGCTTTTCCAGGCAGAGATATCCATCTCACTCGATAGACGGTGGCATTAATTGGTACCCACAGAATGCCACCGTCTATCGAGTTAGTACAATACTAAGTTATCTCTAGATAATCCAGCATCACAAGCTTGAAGTATTGTTGGTTATAAGTTACGAGTTCGATTTCTGGAAAGCGCGGCGTGTAACAATATACGATTTTTTACTCGACTACGGCTATCTTCTGAACATGGCTATGAATATGTATTAAATACATTAAAACATATTACGTGTAAGTTTATTCAATAGACGATAAACATTGAATAGTTTGTACATAACGATTTTAGATGAGAATATTTTCTTCTTTCAAAATGTTTAATGCCAAATTTTTTAGCAGTCGGGTTTTTGTTTTGAACTTAGTTTTATACAACTAAGGTAGCAAAGAATATGACATTTCTCCTCATTGTAGCGGTACCATTCGCAGGTTGCCGACTTGGGATAAGATGAGAAAGGGGATGAAAAGTATTGGAGAATAAGTTCTGTGAGCTTTCGCAACTCTTACTTATTGGGAGAAATGCAGTTCCTACTCTTAAAGAATTCCATTAAGATGCCGTTCGCTGGGTGTTGTGCAAATTTCAAATTCCACGCATGACACAAATATAAATTTATTATTTTTGTGCTTCACGAATAATTTGTTTTGAGTCTATGTATACTTTGTGTGCGTAACTTTTTGTTTGTAACTGCCGCGATACAAGGATTGATACCTAATGCAGCAGTTTTCTTTGCAAAAGAATGCAAGATTTTGTTGATATGAATTCGTTCGTAGATCTAAAGGTTTCAGAACCTAATTCATCTTACTATGTTCATTATTTTATTTTATTTTATAGCTTTATGCACAGAATAGTACAATGGCGGACTTAATGGCAATGGCATTATCTACCAGTCGAACTTAGGGTGATGCAGAAGCTCCTGAACGGATATTTTGATGATGTCTTCACAGATTTTAGCTTAGAGTTCAACTTAAATACTATTAACATTAAAATACAATACATCTAATTCCCTTAAGTAGACCGGGAGTTTGTATGTAGTTCTATCTGCGTCAATGACGGTCTGAACAACCTATAGTCCACACGGATGTAGATATAGACAATTTAGAAAATAAAAATATCCGGGGTACAATATTTACCTAACATACTTAAGCACACTATATCACATCGACATTATCTATTCATAATAACCAGTGATCGGAGTAGGTAGATTGAAATGGGGTCATTGATCCGAAACGTATATATTAATATGGACATTCCTCCGGCATTGGTGGATTATTAAAAAAAACCGGAACTTATGTAGGAATTTTATTCTGCCAGAGTGGAAGGAGTCATTTGATGATTTGCCATCCTCAAAAAAAGGTAGGAGTTGTAATAAAATGAGCAATATTATTCTTTATTATTCTTCATATTTTTTTTAACGGCACACTGTCACGATTTGACAAAACCCAACGACCAATCAGAACAAAGGATCATGGGTGGTACAATAACCGGTTATCAGAACAATGCGTACGCCCGCCGACGACATGCCAGGTAGCTCACTCGTTTACTTCGGTTCGTAGAGTGCGCATCTTTGTTTGTTACTGTGTTGTGAAAACGTTACTTGACCCTGGCTTGTGTACATACTGACTTCTGGAATCTGCTCTAAACCACGATTTGGCTCGAATATACGGACTCAGATTTTTCACTATTGAATTGGATCTACATATTTAAACCAAGCTTTGGTAAGTAATATTTTACTAGTTACAAGGAGTATAAAGCATGTTTGGATGTACTATAAGAATATTTTTAGTATTGTGTTTGTTCGCTTAACCTGCTGAACATACCATGAGTCTTAATATTGTTAAATCTTTAATAGAGTATGAACCAGTGAGCTTAGTGCGAAACAAAATTATGATATTCTAGTAATGTAGTCGCAATTCAGCTAACTCCACTATTAACCGACATTTTACTGGAATCCGTATATAATTTGAATGCCCTGTGTCCTCTTGCAATGTATTGGTAAAATAAATTACTATAGGCCTTATCTACTTCTCTACAAAATATTCTACGTAACAAGCCCTTTCATTTGATATATATATATATTGATGGAATTGTAAAAAAAATAAATTGTCCGCCATCTTGTAGCGGCAGCCATTTTGGATTGACAGGAAGAGGGTGAAATTTCAATGACTAAATTTGATCCACGAAAAATAAAACAAACGGAGTAAGCTAAATAAACTAAATAAAATGTAATTTTTTCATGTCTTTGTTTTAGGTGATATATACGAGGTTCCATCTCTAAAACAAAGTTCAGATATGGCAAACGTCAAGGCTGAAACTGTAGAAAAATGGATATCCGGTCATCCCGAACTACTTTACGATCACGCTAGTGGTACAATATACTGTTCAAAATGTGAAAGCCATTTGAAAACCATAAATAAAGGAAACGTTAAAAGACATATCGAAGGAGCAGTACACCAGGGAAAGTTTAAGCGGCCCGAAGAGGAATTTTATTTCGATCTTATAAAATTTCTCATTTTGTGCAATATTCCGTGGTCTCAGATGAAAAATACTACTTTTCAAGATTTCTTTAAAAGATATATGTGTAGTACCTGTTGTTGTACGTGTACTAATCGTACTCTGCCAGATGAATCACAGTTACGGAAAGTTTACTTGGACAAGTTTTTTAAGAATAAAATCAATTCGATTCGGCAAAATTATAAAAATGAGAAACTATGGATATCATTAGATGAAACGACAGACTTTTTAGGTCGCTATATAGTCCATTTTTTAATAAAACCATTACATCCTAGCAATTTGACTAGACCTTATTTGGTAGCATGTAAAATGCTAACTGTAGTTAATGGACAAACAATCACGCAATTTGTGTTAGAATGTTTGGAAAACTTTTGGGAAGATTCTTTTGAATCGAAGGTAGGTAACATTCTTGTCCTCTGCACTGATAGCGTTGCATATATGCTGTCTGCAGGACGAAATTTAAAACAATACTTACCTGAAATGAAGCACGTAACATGTTTGGCGCACTCTCTTCATCGCGTATCTGAGCAAATTAGGTTAGAATATCACGATGTTAACATTTTAATAGCAAATGTTAAAAAGGTATTTTTGAAAGCCCCAAGTAGAGTCAAAATTTTAAAAGAAAAATATCCAGATTTGCCGCTACCTCCCCAACCAGTTGTTACAAGATGGGGCACTTGGTTAGAGGCAGCATTTTATTACGCTCAAAACTTTGAAAAAATAAAAGAAGTATTATCTTGTTTAAGCAGCTCTGATGGTGATGATGATCTATTCGAGAGGCAAAAAATATTATAGAAAAAGAAAATTTAAAAGAAGATTTAAATTACATTAAAGACAATTATTTTATAATTCATTTGTCTTTAAAAGAATTGCAAAAGCATAATTTATCGTTGACAGATTCACTTTTAGCATTTGACAACGTCAGAGATGCTATAAATCAGTGCAATTCAGAAAATATAAAAAATAAAATAGAACGTGTTATGGAACGAAACCCAGATTTAGACACACTTAGAGAATATAGTGAGGCCATTGAAAAAAATGAAGCACATAATTTAATACCTTTTTTAAAATTTGCTCCTTTGACATCGTCAGATGTAGAACGGTCTTTTTCCATTTATAAATGGACTTTAGATGTTAAAAGAAATAGGTTGAAAATAGAAAATATAGAGAAACTCATAGTTATATATTTTAATTGTAAAGATCAGGATTACCAGGATGCTGACATTGTAATCGATGACGATTAAAAATGTGAATAAATGTAAAATGTACATATTTAACAATAAACAATCTTGATTTTTATCTTTTTTCTTTATTCTACCCCTTTTTTTTGGTCCTAAAATCTGACTAAAATCAACCTGTTCCTTCGTATGCCCTTTACGTTTCAGAGTCGTGGTGCATCCTTAGAACAGTCTCACGACCCCAGCAGGCATTGGCCCTCTATGGGGCCCCGTCATTTATTCTACCCTTAATGCAAATTACCATGACCCCTATGAAAATATTTAAATTTAAGTGCAACAATTTATGTCTATCTATAAAAGTTCTAGCCATAAAAGGCTAAAAATAAAAATTAAAGCTTCGATCGGAATTCGATTGTTTTTATTATTCAACAGATAAATAATGAATTAATTTAGTTTTGATACCTTCCTTTAAATTTTGAATTGAGTAGGAATAATATCACTACCAACATTAACAATATTTAATTGAATCCGGAAATACCGGAATTACTTTCCGGGAAAATGGCTTATCCATGTTATTCTTTCTGTGTGCATTTATGATACAAGTACCAAAAATCAATCTACCTACTCCGATCACTGATAATAACCCATTACACAAAGCGATAATCATCAAAACCTACAATTACGAATCCTTCCAAGCTATCAGCGGACCATAGGGTCACTACGCTGAATCACTCCTCACAATGGATAGTGGTCCGAAACTCAGGTCCTATTGTAATGAATTAATTAATAAAATCAGTGGGACGGGGAGTCTATTGTCCTGTAAGGATGGATCTGATCTCATTAACTAGTCATTGTGGTGGCCGGTGGTCGGACAATGGTGGTCAGTTCGTGCAATGTCGCGCCGTCATCGGCTCGTATTATAACGACTTTATTGTTTAGCCTTTCGCAGCGTTATTGGGCTTTAATTTTAATTGACGTGTTTGTTCAAAGTTTCTATGTTTATTAAGGAAGAGACCACCTCTTTGGTACATGCTACATTTTCAATATTGAGTGCAAGGATGACGCAGTGTTTTAACTAACGGTGGTTTCTGATAGCAAATCTGTCTGAGATATTCAGTTATGGTGATAGAATAATGGCATAAGTTTAATATAAATTACGCTACATTCTTGTCGCTAATTAGGAAAACTTACCTAAACCTAAAGGATAGATTTAATAGTGGAAGAGAATAATTGTAAGTGGACATCTTATCGCAATCAGTACACCAAGTATTCCGGATACGATTACTACACAGAGTAAAAGGTTGCGCGATTAATAAATCGTTGTTCTTTGTGTTAATGTTGTAAATTTGACCGCCTTATAGGAATTATTTACAACTTAGGAGCTATATTTAAACATATAATAACATGTCCATTTTTAAGACAATTATACAGCACTAGTGACCCGCTCCGGCTTCGCACGGGTAGTACAAAACCTTTACAAATTACACACCTAACCCTTCCTCATGAACCACTCTGTCTATTGGTGGAAACAGCATGAAAATCTGTTTAGTAGTTTTTGAATTTATCGCGTACAAACGCGGCGAGGGACTTTCTTTTATAATATGTAGTGATATACGCTGAATGAGCCTGGTTACAGTTTATTAAATAGCGAGATACAAAATAAAATAATTTTATTACCTCTACTAATTAAAAGTTTGTAGTGTAATCCTGTCTCCCTCAATCCAATATACATAGACCACGATGAATATCATGAAACCAGTACTACACGCTTAGTAGACGGTCTACTAAGCGTGTAGTACTGGTGCATGTAGCATTCTCGTTAAATGATTTTTATGATGCATATTTATGTGGAATATGGCCTATCCCTTATCACACTGAGAAAAGACCTGTACCTAGCAGTCGAACAGCTTGTAAACGACATCAAAATGTCCAAATATGTCACAATATGTCTTAAAAATATATAGTTTATCGACCACAAACAAACTTATTGCACGGGATCGACGGGGCACAAAAATATTTTAATTAATTTTATAAATTATTTCTGCTCAGTAAAACATCAATACATTTGAATAAATAAGCCAACAATATGATTAAACTAAAGTTCATTTGCGTTGATTCAAATTTTCAGTAACGTAATTTTTATAGAACTTTACGGCGCCCTGTAGCAAGCGTAGCACGTGCTACAGGGCGCTACGAATTCGTGAAAAGCGTCTACGCATCAATGAATTGTTCGTTATACTTTTAGGTATTTTTTGCCTATGTAACTTAAGGCAAAATCTATAGATTATCTATTACAATTACAAATTATCACTGCCCAAAAAATTTGCCGCAATATTTAATTTACCAAATGATTACTTAGCAAATAAACACTTATCAAATAATTGTAACGCAAATCGAATGTTTGGCAAGTTAACGTTTAAACAATAACTTGCTTACCAACTAGTACTTTTACCTATTTTAATGTGGACAAATATTTCAGTTATTATAACCTATTTTACGCAATATAAAATAAGCCAAATATTTAGTATCGTCAGTTTTCAATCTACCATTTCAATTCAGTCAATTGCTTAGCAATGACAAATGATTTGCATCTTTATGTCAGTTGCACAGAATGTTTCTGGTTTTATATTCAAAAATATGTTTCTGGCGTTGTGTGGTCACAGTTCTAACCTAGCTATTTAGATTTAAAGAAGATGTATATTGAAATTAAACACTTTATACGGATTTTATCGCGTTGTTTATTTTACTTTAAACACTGGTATTACATAATTTTGAAAACTCTAACACTACTATTATTGAAATTTTACTACTATTTATTTATATAAGCTATATATTTTCTAATTAAAACAATTTATATTTGAGTTTACACTTTGCCCCGACGTTTCGGTTGCTTTACAGCAGCCATGTTCACGGGGAGACTAAGATGGTAGTTGTCCCAACGTTCTGAAGTGTAGCTAGTTATTTCAAAGTACCCGAACATAATTTAATCTTTGGTGTTCCTATTTATGCAGAATGAGCTCAAAGTATCATGAAGTCTAGCTGTGTTTTGCTTCTTCTTGGGTTTGACTATTTGAATGACTGGATCCCAAGCTGGTGGTACATTCCAACCATCCTCTCTATTGAAATTAGGATGTTTTTTAATTTCAATAGCCTCGCGAAGCATCCTTGGTAGGAATCGGTGTTCTTTTGCGAGTATATGCGGTTTGTCAAATCGTAGGTAGTGGTTGGTCCCCTGTTGCACATGTTTACACACAGCAGACTTCAACGAGCGTTGGTGTTTAACATCAGCTATATGTTCTTTTAAGCGGGTGCCTATGCTTCTCTTGGTTTGTCCACGTATGGCAGGGTTGCGCTCGACTGTGGCTGGCTTTTTTCGGGATCTGTGACGGCGGCGCGGCTGTTGGAGCTTGTTGTCTTGCAGTACTTGCTTGACATGTTGAAGCTCGGCGTCCAGGTGTTTCTTGTCACAGATCCCGTGGGCTCTCTGAAACAAAGACATTCCCACGGTAGCTAACTGTTTAGGATGGTGGTGAGATTCACCGTTTAAGTACCTGTTTGTATGGCTGCCATACTACCATATGTAAGAGGTGTCACTGACAAGATTGGCTACATCTTGAAGCGAGCTTCAATCAACACATACTTCAAGCCGCCAACGAAGATAAGTCAATTTTTACCATCCGTCAAGTGCCAATTACCTTTACAAGATGCAGGGGTCTATAAAATAGATTGTGACTGCGGACTCTCATATATTGGACAAACCAAGAGAAGCATAGGCACCCGCTTAAAAGAACATATAGCTGATGTTAAACACCAACGCTCGTTGAAGTCTGCTGTGTGTGAACATGTGCAACAGGGAACCAACCACTACCTACGATTTGACAAACCACATATACTCGCAAAAGAACACCGATTCCTACCAAGGATGCTTCGCGAGGCTATTGAAATTAAAAAACATCCTAATTTCAATAGAGAGGATGGTTGGAATGTACCACCAGCTTGGGATCCAGTCATTCAAATAGTCAAACCCAAGAAGAAGCAAAACACAGCTAGACTTCATGATACTTTGAGCTCATTCTGCGTAAATAGGAACACCAAAGATTAAATTATGTTCGGGTACTTTAAAATAACTAGCTACACTTCAGAACGTTGGGCAACTACCATCTTAGTCTCCCCGTGAACATGGCTGCTGTAAAGCAACCGAAACGTCGGGGCAAAGTGTAAACTTAAATACAAATAGATTTAATTAGAAAAAAATATATAGCTTAAATAGTAGTAAAATTCAATAATAGTAGTGTTAGAGTTTTCAAAATTATGTAATAACAGTGTTTAAAGTAAAATAAACAACGCGATAAAATCCGTATAAAGTGTTTAATTTCAATGTATAACATTCGCGTAAACATAAGACAATATTACTAAAATCATTCCAAATATTTATATAAAATTTGTTTGGATATTGAATTTTGTCAAAATATTGTTGGCAGAACGGCAGGATCCCTCTATTAACACACCAATAGAGAAAATTTAAAATCAATGTATGTTGAGTAAAAATCTCTACCGCTAATTATAAAGGATATTAGGCAACTAGGCGAAATATATATACATACAAGTGTACATGCAAACACAAGTGCACTCTCAGTGCCCTCTCTCTTTCTCATAATTCGATGATGATGCGATTGATCTTTCAATGGCCGTAAAGGACCAACGGCGTTACGTGCTTTTCGAAACACGGGGAAAGCTACAATTTTTGAAAGAAATACCCAATAGCTTTTGCTCGCCCGACTTTCGATTCGAATTCGGATTCTTATGATCCACAGATGTATACACTAGCCACTACAGCTACTAGCCTATTAAAATCAAACTTATAAGTCTTAAGTGACGGCGCACTCGATGTTATGCATATTACCAGCAGTAATGTAACATTTCCCGCTGCGCCATCAATACAATAAGAACAAAATAAAGAATAAATTTTTACTTTCATTGTTTGCAAAGAAAGTCTCAATGTTTGTTCAATTAACGCTACACTTATTGTTCGCGACTCAAGGTCGATAAACCTTAACAAAACTATCCAACCCCCGCAAACGCTGAAAAGGAACAGAAAATTCTTACACAAAAGTCTCGGGCGGCGGACAATAGATGGCGCTTGATCTAGATAACGATATGTTAACATTGTCACAATGGAGACTGTAATGGTGCGATTGTACTGCTTGGCACAATGCTTTTAGATGTCACTTTCAACAATGGACTCGTTCGATATCTGCTACTGTTGTACCCGCTCACTCAAACGGCCAAATCGAATGAAAATTGTTTCGCTGACTAACAGAAAACTGTGTAAGAAACTATTTAACCGCGCGCTTAAAATGCCGCCTACCGATTATGGCCTATAAGTGCATCAATCAAAGCTTAAACTTGAAGCTTAAACTATACTATTATTATAAAGAGGAAAGATTAGATTTTTGTTTGTTTGTTTGTAAGGATTTAACGCAAAAACTACTCAACCGATTTTAAATTCTTTTACCACAAGAAATCTATATTATCACCGAGTAACATGGGCTACATTTTATTTAAAAAACAAAGTACTTTTACTAATATAACCGAACCTAACCTACTTTTACGCGAGCGAAGCCGCGGGCAAAAGCTAGTACTTAATATATGCGTCGCAACCTGCAGTTCTCAATACCAATTTCTTAGGACTCTTTATTCACAATATATTATACTTATTAATAGTCTTAATATATCGGTAAGTCAGTATATAAGCATCTTAATTCTTTTCAAATACTCATTTAATTATTGTTAATCGCATCTTTGATTGATCTATTCAAATTTTACGAACGGTTATCACACTAAAAACAATTAATATAGTTATTGAACGATAAAATTGGATACCTTACGAAGGTAAACCCAACTTGTTGTATTATCAATATTTTAAATTAACATTTGCTATTCAATTTATAACCAGAATGGTGACTAGCCTGGTTCTAAAGTTTAAAATATTTTAAGCTGTGCAGGAATCTTAGCTTTAAAAGCACGCAAATAAAATATATCTTATCATATTGTGTGTAATAAATGTAATAATGTATATAATTATGATAAAAAGTTATATCATTAAATCTTGAAGGAAGTACTTATGATAAATAATGCAGATTTCAATAAGCTTTGATAGCCGAAGACTTGTTAAAACGTCATCTTATCAACATATCGAAAATCCATACCACCCTTTCGACATCCACAAATGAGTCATCATCCATTTGTTAGGAGTTGAATAATAAGCGATTGATAAAATCGTCCGACTGCCTGTGACAATTCGCACTCGAATCCGACGCAACAACAATGGTTCCGCACCACCAAGCTAGTTTGACTCACCTCCCCCTTTCACACAAAACAATAGCCGGCATTAGAGGGGTGTGAAAGGATGTTTCGAGAGTTCCAACAACACTGGTCGCGAATCATAAGCCACCCACCAACTATTCAGTGTGATGTTATTCAACCCATGATGGATCACAATTTCAGACAACATTGTATGAAAACAAATGAAGTAGTACAATAGACTGGATGTGATTTGCAAAAGTTTTGTTGAGTTTTTATTGTTTTATAAGTCAGTTTTGGTTTACATTCAGTGTAAAGTTTATCGTCGTCGAGGATTTTGTAACTTGCTATTGTAACTGACCAAAGAATAGCAGCTCGAGAAACATAATAATAATAAATTTCACATAATGAAAATTCTTATAAACATCGCTCGGGTTGCCTGAAAGAAGTAGAAGCCAATTTTTATAAGAAGTATGTAAAAGTATTTTATTTGTGCGGTAAAAAATATCAAGATTGCCTTTTGCTGTAAACTTTGAACTCTATACTTTTAAATGTAATAGCTTATTAAGTTATTAGTTTTAAATGTAATAGCTTATAAATATAGTAGCTTATTAAGTTTCTATCAATACGTTATTTTATTACCAGAACATGCAAATTACGTAAAAAAATATTTATAACATTTTGTTAATAATTTATTTACCTTCTACCAATCACAAACATTACTATTTTCAAGCGAATAAATAAATACTTCATTACATGCGTCATTTTATGATAAGTAGACAGTTTTTGATTAGTAAATATTTCGGAAAACAGTCATAAATATCATCAAGAGATAACTCTAAACTAACGTTTATCTTTCAGTATCTCATAAAAATACAAAAAAATGATTTTCTGCAAAATGTCTATAAAACGTCCTTTTTGATTACGATGAAATAAAAAGTTTCAACAATGTTACAAGTACGAACCAAGTATCAAGGATTTAGGTAACAAATTGTACTATTGACGTACTGTCCACTTCAGCAATTTTGAAAGTGAAGCCTTTCTTTATGAAACAATAATGTTCTTAATTCGAAAACTTTTGTTTTTATTGTTTTACAATCGCTGTTGTTATAATAATTAAACCGTGAAGTCAAGATCCGAGTTTTATAAGTTCGTTTGTTGTTGAATTGGCTGTATTGTATATTGTTGGCTTAAAGTACAGTCATTTGGTAGTTTTACCTGGAAAGTTTTCCGGGAGTTTTGAAAATTGGTAGTTTTATAGATTTCGATGTGCTCTTTCTGAATATTAATTTTGTCACCTCGTACTTTTGCCACTCGCGCCGCCATATAGGAAAAATTGCGCTGGAATGATAAATATGGAATGATAGCAGTTTTTTCAATATCTCTTTTTCAACTCATTTTACGATAAAAACATCTTATACCGAAATAAACTAGAGAAAACTCCTACAATTTATGTTATACCATTTTTTTTGTAACATCTATAGTTTTGGAGTACGAGCGCCGTAAACTGCTATTCATATACACCAACAGGTGTTTTTCGTATATTTACGTAAAATAACTATATTAAGGGCATAGTAAGTGTCGCCAGATTGTAAATACAAATTAATGATTTCGATATGCAATGGTGAGTGCATAATAGCTGAAATTTCCAACAGCACTGCTTCGGTGCATTAAGAGCAAAATCCAAAACATGATAATATAAATATTAATCGTCGAGATCCATACTTTTAAAACAAGAACACGGCTACTTCGACCTGTAATTAAGATACAAAAGATTTTGGTCTTGCAGCAATTATAGAATGTGCGAGAACACTGCTTTTTTTTCAATTTCTCGTGAGACGCACGCAGATTTCGATGACGACGACCTCAGAAATTATGGATCTTTTGCTTTATGAACCCTAATGTGGCTTGCTAGACCGAACTTGGTCTTAAATGTCCTACTACACGTATGACAGGAGAGTTGGCCTGCGGAGATGTATTTATAGGTGTAGGAGGGCTTACGTCTTACTTTACGATTGCACAATTTCGTCTATTTTTGTTTTGCTATAAACTCTGATGTTATATGAGCAGCGCACAAAAAACAATGGTCTTTAAATGAGAATATTAGGTGCCTGGGTCGCAATTGCGGTTGAGTGATCGTGATATTGCTTCTATGCAATGATGCAGCGATTAACTACTCATTATTATATCGTTTTACTGTACTGTGTTTTGTACTCATTATTAACTACTATTAAATTTATTCCCTCCAAAATGTATCTTTCTCGTCCTTTCTATTAATACTTGACTTACGAAAAGTCTTTAAACCTTTTCCTTTACTTTCTTGTAATGGATTCTAAACTTATTAATTACTGCGTTAGAAGCCATGGCTCTAGAATCGCTTACAACACTGTAAAACGATAAAAGTATACTGATAACTAATACAAAATACTTCCATTGAGTATTGCAGGCAGATATATTTTCTCGTATTTATTTTTCTTTTATAAAAGACAACTCCTGCACGAGCAATAATTCCTGTGTCGCGGGGGACTTTACAAACATTCATACAAAATACACTCAGACTCGGAACAACTATATGTGGATCACACAAATGTTTGTCCCGTATCCCCACACGGAACAATCGAACCTACATCACTCGGCGCAGTGGCAGTGGGGAGGCGACCACTTAAATCACTACGCGATCGGACGGACGGTCAGACGGTAGATGTTTTGTAGAAGGGAGAGAGAGAGGCTCGACACTAAGGTATTCCTATATACCAGCAATAGGTGCATAGCCAGTACGGCCAGATCATGGTTAAAAATTTCCCCTTTCAAAGGCGAAATAGCACGATGCGCAATTCTGCAGGAGAAAAATTTGTACCTACTCACAATCTGGTGGCTTTGGGTCTTAATAGCATAGTTTTTTTACGTAAATATACAAAAAACACCAGTTGGTGTAGATAAATAGAAGTTTACGGCGCTCGTACGCCAAAACAATAGACTTCACAAAAAAAAATCAGCCTGAATTGTAGGAATGTTGCTCTAGTTTAATTTTGTATAAGATATTTTTGTCGTAAAATGAGTTGGAAAGGAAATATTGACAAAAAACTACCATCAGGCGCCATTTTTCCAATATGGCGGCGCGAGCGGCAAAAGTACGAGGTAGCAAAATTAACATTCGGAAAAACACATCAAAATCTATAAAACTACCAATTTTCATAAAGCCCAGAAATCTTTCCAGGTAACTCCTTTATTTCGAACCAAATGACTGTACTATTTAACTTATAATATAAGCGAAAGTAATACCATTATTGGTTTAAAATAAGTTAAGAATCATTGCCTACTTGAACTGATGGTGCCCCGTGACCAATCTTATGTAAGCTACTGAGGAATTACCAAGGTGTGGCATCAGTTGACATGAGTCTTTCATTCTCGTTTACTACACGCAAAGCAAACGGCTGTCTCCTCTCCTTACTAGAACTAGTGAGATAAACTATTTCACCTAACTAGAACACTAATATTAATTTGGAATTCCATTTCCAAAGCGAGATATTGCATTATCCAGGAATAAAAATAAGGTCCTGAAACAATAAATTTGCATAAGTCCTGATAGCATTTAGCTTTGTTAAAATAAATTACTTCTAATAATTTGTATATAATTAAACATTTATAAGGTCCAGTAATAAATAGGGCACGTATAATAAATGTACGCCAGATACAAATATAGGTGTAGAGGGCGTCACCGTTGTGTTGAATGACCGTGAAGGATGATATGAGCGGGAGATAAGGGCTATCGCGCATTATAACCTGTCGCGCTCGATATCGTCACGTAATTAATACGATACGATGGGCATCGCCAATTTCGCAGATAATTTAGTATTTCATTGTTTTATACATACACATACTTACACTCAATGATACTTACACTAGATATCTGACTTTCATAGTAATGGACGTCGTAAATCTGATCCAAAAATTGATAAATAAGCAGCGCAATAGATAACACAAGAGCTTATGTGAAAGAATTAGCTATAATTCGAACAATTATTGCGCTTTCGAACCAATTTTGTTTTGAGAACTATAGAAACTACTTGAGGTGTTTTTTGAATTTTTACTTTTCGTTCGATAAACATATTATATCTGATTCTTTTCTGTATATAATATCATTGCTTTATGTCACCTACATCTCTTCTTACGGTTTACTCTACTTTTCGCCAGGTATGTCTTAGGCTCATATGATAGGGTCGAGCCTAATACTGGCTACAGCCTCGCCAGTATTGCGGTTACAGGAAAGTTTTAAACGAAAAACTGTAAACGTGAGCATTCGTTTAGATAATTCGAGATCTCAGGATCGGATGCTAAGACAAAAGACAAGTGAAATCTTATGCGACGAAGGAGGCGGATTTTTGGTTAGTACTTGGCAGTGATGAATTTTATTTTATGCACCCTGCTTCCTAACTTTTATGAATGTGGAGGACTCGTTGGTACAGTGACATGAGTATATATACCGCCGATAGAAAAGTATCAGGTCTTCTTGTAACTTTATTTTTTTAAAGAAAATACCCTCTCTAAGATTACTTCCATTCAAATAAATGACACAATGAACACCCAGACTCAGAATAACTTTCTTGTCACGGGTATCGAACCCACAACACACGGCGCAGTGACATCGGTTAAGCACAGCTAAAATTACTACGCTCCGTGCAGATTATGTTATGTTATTGGATTTTATGTCAGGATATTTTTAGTAACTGCAATGAGTATGAACTTGCAACAAGCACAAAGCGGTGAGCTCGCTTCATAATATTTGGGACCTTAAGAAAACAAGACAACAAGCATAAAATACCTCTGCTAAAGCAAATACATAAATACATACATTAGATAAGTTTAAACGCTGCGTCGTTTCTAGCAATGGTTTATTGTGACGAGGTCCAAGATTTCGATGTTAAATTGTTATTTTATTTTCCCGAGTAAATTATTCCACTTCTAAAAGATATTGGTCACGTATAATACTACTTAAAAGCTAGACAAATAAATTGAATTGCATCAGAAATAAACTTAATGACTAAAATATCGAACCTTCTATTACTGCAAACGCAATTGAAACTGAAAAGATTGTCAGTCATTACTTGATATACATAGATATATCAGTTTCAAGCGGTTCTTGCAAAAATCTAAATAAGCTCATAAATTATTAACATATAGCGGCTTATGTCACTATTAACGGTAAGGTTTATGTCACTATTAACGATTTATTAAAATACTGACTTTTATCCGCGGTTTCGCTCTGGATTAGTAGTATTTTTTAGTAAAGATAGATCCTTTTTTATGCTTCTGGCAACATCTATACTGTTATTGCTGTGAACGCCTTCTTTTATTTAACATATTTTTCTCTTTTACTGTCTTACTCCTATACACATCCAGTAGATACTGATTACTTAAAATTTCTGCTCTGACATAATAAACCAATCTGATTTCACAAACTTAAAACTATGTTCCTAAAACACAAAACTATGTAAGTACAACACAACATGAATTCTATAACAAGACATCACAAATTAATATATAATAACATGTAACCGCAGTACCATAATCGCGATGCTATATTTCAATTATTCGTGTACTACAAGTGGGTACATTGTTCATGTTGATAATAGGAAAATCTGTCAACACAGGAACAATGCAGGAAGTTACATGGATCACGAATTAGCAGACATTGTCCCCGGCACAATGGAGGACCGACGTAGACGGCGCAATATAATTAGATAACATTACTATTTCATATACAGTTGTGCTTAAACTTATGTCTTTGAATAGAGCTTTCAATGCGTTTTCTATAAGTTATTATGTAGACTAGAGCTGTCCTTGTATGATTTTGTATGTTTAACTGTTATAAATTTTAACTATTAATACGCTAAATACTGCAGTTTATGTAATGGAAAAAAGTAACCACGGGAAGCTGAGCCAAAAAATAACATCATCGCAATTTTATGCATGCATTTTTGTATGCATTAATTGAATAATTGTAAATATTTAATACCTAAGCTGTATTTTTGGATTTTATATTATGTGAACTGTGACAGGCGGTTAAATATAGAAGATATGTAGGCATATAATTTATTTTTGTAATCTCAGCTCTCTTTATAAAGGTATTTCGCAACCATTCAGTAGTCCAACTACGAATGAACCATCTATCTACAGAAAATCGACCTCCCTGTTTTTGTTGCTCCTGCTTTGCGACAGGACTATGCTCCAATAAAGAAAGTTATAGGACTTTCTTTTACACTCTCGTCGACTACTTATAGTATAGACTATGAGTATAGAAGTACGTAGAGTATACGAGAGTATTATATGTAACTGCATCTTACATACGTTGAAAACACATAAACTCCTTAAAAGGATAGCCTACCCACAAGTGTCGTTCTTTATATTTCAACTGTTTATTGGCTAAGACCCTGCCATTAAACAGGCCGTTTGTATCTTTGCCACCTTAGCATTACGTAAGTATAATTACTAATAAAAAGTAACTCAATCTAAAACGTACCTATTATATTTTATATAATAGGTACGTGTGAATTCGGTTCCCCTACGAAAAATATCAAATCGCAAATTGAGTGTTTACTGTGCACTTCATTTTGAAAGCTTCCTGTCGCCACACTTATGCAATTTATTTGAAGAAAATGTCATGTGCCATATATTTGTAACTTGATATTGATGTTGGTAGGGACGGTAAAGGAAACGATATTTACAGTGAAAATGTTATTCGTAATATTGTATAGTAAGTTAAATTAAAATTAATAAAACATTTATTTTATGTTGAATTTGTTTTATATAATAGGATTTACATAGGATGGTGATGCCCAGGTATTAAAGGTCATGTATATGAGAAGCATTTTTCCCGGGATAAAAAGTAATAAATGCCATGTTCCTCGGCACATAAACTATCTCGTGCAGAAATCATGGCGGTAAGTTGCTGAAAGACAAACTAAGAAATACTATTCCCATCACTGACACTATGTAAGAATGATTTACGTTGGAACTACAATCCGTGAGATAATAAAGATATCTACCCAGGTATTTGTATAATAGTAGCTGTCGTATTATATGACAACTATCGACTTAGTTAATGATTTTCACATGCTTTGGAAAGCAATCATGATACCTTTTCTTTGGTTTCATTTCTTTTTATGGATGTTGGCTTGCCTACTCTACCTGCAGTGTGTTGAATGTAAAACAAGTGACGGATACTTAAGCTTATATGCATTGATTATACATTTGACTGCGCGGATTAGATAGTTGTTTAACATTAGTAGTAGTCGGTTCTGCCATTCATAATGCTATGAAAGCCAATTTATTTTTCTACAGACAACTTAATATTGCTTGTCTCATTATCGGCAGTTGTTTATACGCTGTCACTTCTATCAGCGAATCCGAAATAACAAGGCGATACTCAGATTTCTCTCACAAAAAAAAAGCAGTGCTACTAACAACAAAACAAATGATGAACATAACATGCACATTCAACACCAGCAGACGGCAGTACACTGTGAATGTATCAGCATTATGAAATTAGTACACAAGTCTATTGAAATCTTTACAATACTGTAACCGCCTGGGTTGACGTGAATATAAATTGTGTAATCGGCGGCTTAGCTGCGACGCTTTTGTCGTAGCACACGACGTCATGCGACGTGGCGTACGCTAAATCTACTCACGGCTAATGGAGAAGTGATCTTGTGACGTCATTGTTGTAGTCTTATATTCTAGTACATGTTATACTCAATCGAATCTATCAATCATAATAGACTAATAATATAGTAGTTTCCAAACAATTGATGTATCCATATTAATGTTATTATTGTGAAAGTAAAGGCGCATTTACACGATGACTGTATCTTGAAGCAAGTGTCGTGCGTGACATTATAATATTTGCTTCAAGAAACTGTATGAAACGCACCTTATCTATGATTTTGTTAATGTTCCTTATTCAAATCTAAACCACTGAATCATCCTAACTAATATTATAAATGCGAAAGTGACCACCAGATCCTGACCAACAAATACTTCTATTGAGGGATTGAAATTGATTGACAAATTCTACATGAATGCGAGCGAAGACGCATGAACAATGTTTGTATAAAATTTTGGCGTGACGGAAGATTCAAGCTTAAGGACATATGTACGACACTTGAAAAACAGCCCAGAAAATAAGTACAACAATAGTAAAATCACAGTATAGTTAGACAGGTGACATAAGTACTGGCTACTCAAACATTTAGCCGTTATTTATCTCGCTGTCTTACCTGGAATCTTCGCAAGATAGCGTTACTGTAATAATTAACAGACTGTGTGGATTAAATCCAGCTAGACTAAGATACAATAGACAGTATTATCTTAAAAGGGCCTTTAGAAATAAGGTTGCGCTAGATGCTCTGGATAGAGGCCATCTGCCATAGAGGGCGCGCGCGGTGTTCCCGCGCGCCTTCTAACGTCGAAAGGGGAGAGCGGTGAAATGCTCTCCCCCGGGGACGAGAGGAGGTCGGGTCCCATTGACCCGGCCGGCACCCACACGAGGGGGCCTGCTATGGACGAATCTTTTTAGACTCCCAACAGGCCCCCCCCACTGGGTGAGTGAGGGAACACCCCAGGTTTTTTTAGTGGGTATACCAGCAATAGGCTGGTGAGTCCCACACGCCCCGCCGGTGCCGTCCCCTAGCCGGCGGGTAGTGCATCAAGCATTTTTCCCTGGGTATCAAAAAAAAAAAAAAAAAAAAGATGCTCTGGACTTTGCGCCGCGGCGATAGTGGCCTGTGCACGGTGGTGGTGCGCTGCCCCATCGCCGCGGTGAAGAAGGTGGCGGCCGGCCGTTTGCTGGTCGGGATGGTCTCGGCTCAGGTGAAACTCCTGGAGCCGAGGCCTAGGCGGTGCTACCGCTGCCTCGAACCGGGGCACGTGAGGCAGCAATGCACCGCCGAAACTGACCGCAGCGATCTCTGCTATCGCTGCGGTCAGCCCGGCCACAAGGCCGCCGCCTGCTCCGCAGCAAAACCTTCCTGCAGCCTCTGTTTGGCTGCAGGAAAGCCGGCGGAGCACCGAAACGACGTAGGGCCAGAGGGGCGGTCGCCGGGACTCCGGCCGCCCCGGCCCCGTCCCAAGCAGGGAGCAATACGGAGGCGATGGACACGTAATTAATTATGGTCCATCGCCTCCTACAGGTGAATATTAACCACTCCGCCAGGGCGCAGGATATTTTGCTGCAGCACATGGCGGAGTGGTCAATAGACATCGCCGTGGTCGCCGAGCCTTACTGCGTCCCCAGCCGACACAACTGGTTTGGGGACCTAGGAGGCTCGGCGGCCATTGTTTCGTCCGGACCCTCGCTCCTGGTGATGACAGACAGGGGCGAGGGTTATATATGTGTTGATTGGGAGGGAATCGTCCTGATCGGGGTGTACTTTTCTCCGAACCGGCGCCTCGCCGAGTTTGAGCAATTTTTGGGCGCGGTGGGGGCCGTTATTAACCGGTACCCATCGCGTCCGGTCGTGGTAGCGGGGGACTTCAATGCCAAATCAACGGCTTGGGGATCCCCTGTCACCGACGCTCGCGGCGACGCGCTGGAGGAGTGGGCGATTGCGACCGGTCTCGTGGTTGGGGTCGGGGATCGGTCGCCACGTGCGTGCGCTGGCAGGGCGAGTCCATTGTGGACATCTCGTTCGCAAGCCCTGCCGTAGCGCGCCGCGTCCGGGACTGGCAAGTACTGGTCGAGGCGGAGTCACTGTCGGACCACCGTTACGTGCGGTTCGACATCTCCACCTCGCCGGCGATCCCGGACGATCGCCCGAGGAGAGGGCACACCCCGTCGTCCCCACGATGGGCGTTGAAACGTCTCGACGTAGATGTGCTGGTGGAAGCCTCCATCGTCCAGGCCTGGACCCCGATGGGCGAAGGGCCTGTGGAGGTTGAGTCGGCGGCGGAGTGGTTCCGGGGCGCGATGACGCGGATTTGCGACGCGTCGATGCCCCGGGCCAGTGCTCGACCTCCTAAGCGTCAGGTGTACTGGTGGTCTGACGTCATCAGTCAGAAACGCGCCGCGTGCATCGCAGCGCGTCGCCAGTACACTAGGTACCGCCGACGGAGGCGGTACCGTGACCCGACCGTGGAGGCACGGCTGCGGGGCGAATACGTACAGCGGAAGTACGCCCTGCAGTCCGCCATCAGCGAGGCCAAAGCCCAAAGATGGGAAGAGTTCCTGGGGACTCTCGAGGCAGATCCGTGGGGCCGCCCGTACAAAGCGGTCAGGGGCAAGTTACGCCCCTGGGCCCCACCGGTCACCGAGAGTCTCCAGCCCCGGCAATTAGAGGAGGTGGTCTCCGCTCTCTTTCCTTCGAGAGCGGAGCACACGCCTCCCGAAATGGCGCCGCCCGATATTGAGGAGGGCGGTGCCGATGCCGGGGCGCCAGAGGTAACAATGGCGGCGCTCGGCGCGGCAATGGTGCGGCTCCGGGGCAAAAACACCGCCCCGGGGCCGGACGGAATTCCTGGCCGCGCCTGGGTTTTGGCCTACGACGCCCTAGGGGACCGGCTCCTCAGGCTGTTTAGCGCCTGTTTGGAGTCGGGACGGTTCCCTGCCATGTGGAAGACCGGTAAGCTGGTCCTCCTGAGAAAGGAGGGCCGCCCCGCGGACTCTCCCTCCGCGTACCGCCCCATAGTGCTGTTGGATGAGGTGGGCAAGCTCTTTGAGCGTGTAGTGGTTGCCCGCCTCTCCAGGCACCTGGTGCGGGTGGGCCCCGACTTGTCCGAACGGCAGTTCGGATTCCGAGAGGGCCGCTCGACGATTGACGCGATCAGTCGCGTCAAGGCCCTCTCGGATGAGGCGGTCGCCTCGCGCGGGGTGGTGTTGGCGGTGTCCTTGGACATCGCCAACGCGTTCAACACCCTGCCGTGGGCGACTATTAGGGAGGCGCTCCGATTTCATGGGGTGCCTCCCTATCTGCGCCGAATAGTCGGGGACTACCTGCACCAGAGGAGTGTATTCTGTGTGGGGCGGAACGGAGAGACGTTCCGGAGGGAGGTGTCGTGCGGTGTTCCGCAGGGTTCCGTTCTTGGACCGACCCTGTGGAACATCGGCTACGACTGGGTGCTGCGGGGCGCCCTGCCCCCGGGCGTCGGCGTAACTTGTTACGCCGACGACACGCTGGTTACGGCCCGGGGAGAGGATTACGGGGCAGCTGCCCGTCTTGCCACGGCAGGGGTGGCCCTGGTCGTCGGTAGAATTAGGATGTTGGGACTGGAGGTGGCGCTGGAAAAGTCCGAGGCCCTGTTATTTCATGGGCCTCGGCGGGCGCCGCCACCAGATGCCCACATCATAGTTGGAGGGGTCCGCATCGGGGTGGAGCCGAGTATATATAATACTTGGGGCTCCACCTCGACGGCCGCTGGAACTTTCGCGTCCATTTTAGCCGCCTGGCCCCCCGGTTGATGTCGGCGGCGGGAGCGCTTAGCTCTCTGCTGCCGAATATCGGGGGGCCGAGTGTCGTCTGCCGCCGCCTCTATCTGGGGGTGGTGCGGTCGATGGCCCTCTACGGGTCGCCCATTTGGGCCGGCGCCCTCGATCGCCGAAACATCGCCCTCCTGAGGAAACCTCAGAGGGCGATGGCGATCAGGGTGTCGCGAGCGTACCGCACCGTCTCCTTTGAGGCGGCGTGCATCCTGGCGGCATCGCCGCCCTGGGATTTGGAGGCGGAGGTCCAAGCGTCGGTGTATCACTGGCGCGTGGACCTCCGGCTCCATGGTGAGGAACCCACTCACGGGGCGGTGGAGACGCGAAGGTCCCAGGCTCGACTGGTCCTCGAGGCCAAGTGGGGGGAAAGGCTGGCCCAGCCCCGCTACGGGGTGAGGACAGTCGAGGCTGTCCGTCCGGTGCTAAGGCAATGGACGGACAGACGACGCGGACCGCTCACCTACCGGCTTACTCAGGTGCTCTCCGGACACGGCTGTTTCGGAGAGTACCTGTGCAAGATAGCCGGTAGGGAGCCGACAACCAGGTGTCACCACTGCGAGGAGTGCGACCGGGACACGGCGCAGCACACGCTGGAGGAGTGTCCAGCGTGGGCCGAGGAGCGCTGTGCCCTGGTCGCCGTGATTGGCCCCGACCTCTCGTTGCCGACCGTCGTATCCATGATGGTCGGCGACGACAGGTGCTGGGGTGCAATGAAGTCCTTCTGCGAGGCTGTCATCTCGCAGAAGGAGGCGGCGGAGCGGGGGCGTGAGGAAGATCCTTACGCCCCGGACATCCGCCGCCGGAGGAGGGGGCGCAGGAGACGCGCTTATGTCGCTCTCCTGCCCCCCACCTAAGGGTTCTGGGTGGCAAGGCCTCAAGGGACCCTGCCACCCGTGAGTAAGAACCCATAGAGGGCGCGCGCGGTGTTCCCGCGCGCCTTCTAACGTCGAAAGGGGAGAGCGGTGAAATGCTCCCCCCCGGGGACGAGAGGAGGTCGGGTCCGATTGACCCGGCCGGCACCCACACGGGGGGGCCTGCTATGGATGAATCTTTTTAGACTCCCAACTGGCCCCCCCCATTGGGTGGGAGAGGGAACACCCCAGGTTTTTTTAGTGGGTATCCCAGCAATAGGCTGGTGAGTCCCACACGCCCCGCCGGTGCCGTCCCCTAGCCGGCGGGTAGTGCATCAAGCATTTTTTCCTGGGAATCAAAAAAAAAAAAAAAAAAAAGATGCTCTGGACTTGATAATAAAGGTTTATTAATAAAATGAAATAAAGATATTGAGCCGTGGTATCAACCGCTTCCCGTGGCTTGCCTGATGGTAAGCAGTTATCCTTAACTAGGTGTGCTTGCAATATGAGGCAATAATACAATAATTAGGTATACATGGGAGTAATTAACATTTTAAATGTGGATATAAGAAATACTGAGGATGTAGTGGGGATATCTCACTATCTCCCTCGGACAGCTGAACTTAAATAGCAGTTATGTCAAAATTTGTATCGTGCATCCCTTTTCTACCTTGTTTATTTTTTGTAGATTTAAATGATATATATTAATTTAGAATTTGGTCAATATAACTACGTATTTAACTTGATGAAAATAATAAATGGGAGTTAACGGCGAGCTGATAAACTCACTAAAACTAGCGAATTGTGCGTATGATGATATCATACACACATCCTAACTTAAGAGGAAACACAAGGGCCGTTTTCCATACAAACGTAGTCCCCTGTTTCCTCCCTGGAAAATGTCAGTAGAGCAATAATTTTTTTGCAATAAATGTATGGCCGCTATTGGCATGTCCCTGTTTTCCTTTTTTTGATAAATTAATTATTAAAAGAGACATGAGCCTTCAAAAACCTCAAAAATTGGCCATATTTTCCGCTGTGTTCAAATATCCAGAAGACAAATTTGACTAAGTTATATAAAAAAATGAAAATACAAGAACACGGCCAAAGCCTTTCTTTAATTTTTAATGGAACAAGTAGTTATCAGTCCAGTTCTTGAGAGGGAATCAGGGGACTACGAAACGTTGATTTTGACGCTTTCACGCCTTAACTACTCACCGATTATCATGAAATTTTGCATACACGTTATCAGAGGAACAGAAAAGGACCTTTTATCCAGAAAAAGTACTGTTACTAATGTAACCTATCCTACATTAGACGTGCCAAGTCGCGGGCAAGATCTAGTGTTATATAAAAGCCTGTACATCAAACATTTATGAAATAAATGAAGTGCAGCCCTGTAGCCGTGTCGCAATCACCTACGGTCACTTACACGCGGTGATGTGCGGGCCCTTTATGTTCGAAGGTCACAACTTTGTACGCCGCTTTGTACTCTGCAATGCTGATATGAATTCACTAAGAATGGAGTTATCGTTCGCGTTACGTATATAGTGTTTATTGCTGGTAGGGATGATCCGTGTTTAGAATATGCGGATTTATTTTACTTCACCTAGTATTTTATTATGCTAACGCAAAAGTTACCCTTTAAAAGTAATTATACGCACTTTATCACGGTCTTTTCGCCAGCTTTATTATAACTCTCACGTAATATGGAGTCTATCTATTCTGGTCTATTACCATCTAGTAGGGACATTTCTAGGATTCGTGCTAGTCCTGTAATTTTTTGGCAGAAAAGCCACATCTTAGCAGACTTAAGTCTGAAAGTATGCCACCAGAATAACGAGGCATTCAAAATATTCAGAATATTTGGAGGATACTGAATTTCCTTATTGACTCTCATAGGCATACCTACCAGTCAAATGACGATTGTGATAATGTGTAGGTAAGATCCACTCCTAAATCTGAAATGTGCATAGCCACAGTACCGGAATCAGGCGAGTTGAGTAATTATGATATGAACTTTATCAAAATTATTTGGAATAAACAAGTCAACAAAACAGATTTGCCAGACATACAAGACCTAATATAAGTAACTAAAACATCAAGATCACAACGTCTATCACTGTCTGACTAAATCCAGTTAGACTAAGATACATACATACATACATAGATTCACGCCTGTTTCCCAGAGGGGTAGGCAGAGACTACGGATTTCCATTTGCTACGATCCTGACACACTTCTCTGGCTTCATTCACTTTCATAACATTCCTCATACACGCTCGCCGGTTTAAGGTGCTCTTAACCTGGCCTTTATCCAGAACGTCTCCGATCTGATCAATAAACGTTCGCCTAGGTCATCCCCTTGCGACTGTTCCATTCATACTAGCCTTTTAAACTTTCTTAGTCAGTCTTTTCTCGTCCATTTTTTCTACATGCCCAAACCAGCTTAACATACCCTTTTCTATTCTCGTCACTATATCCACTTTTGTGCCGCATCTCTCTCTAATCACACTATTCCTTATTCTATCTTTCAGAGTCACACCACATATATTTCTCAGCGCTCTCATTTCTACAGCATTTAATATGCTCTCATGCTTCTTTTGCCATACCCAACTTTCACTTCCATGCATAAGTCTAGGTACTAATAGTCCTCTATGAACAGCCAAACGTGCCTTTTCGGATACATTTCGACTGTTCATAAAAGCGCGTAGAGCGCCATTCACTTTATTGCCAGCAATCGTTCTCCTTTCAATATCTCCCTCATGTGTACCATCCCTTGTAAACAAAGTACCCAAATATACAAACTCTTTCACTTGCTCCACTTGTTCTCCATCAATCATAATATTGCACATCGTCATGCACTCCTCCTTTTCAAATACCATTACTTTCGTCTTGCTTACATTTATTTTCATTCCTTTACTCTCAAAAGCACCATGCATAATACATAGTTACCATCGCCTGCAACTCTTCGGCAATATACAATAGACAGTATTATCTTAAAAGGGCTCTAGACTTGATAATAAAGGTCTATCAATAAAATGAAATAAAGATATTGACCCGTGGTATCACCCGCTTCCCGTGGCTTGCCTGACGGTAAGCAGTTATCGTCAACTAGGTGTGCTTGCAATATGAGGCAATACACAATAATTAGGTTATATGGGGTGAATAATAAAACAAGGGAGTAATTAACATCTTAAATGTGGATATAAGAAATACTGGGGGTGAAGTGGGGATATCTCGCTATCTCCCTCGGACAGTTGCATTTAAATAGCGGTTACGTCAAAATTTGTATCGTGCATCCCTTTTCTATTATTTGACAACGTACCGCACCGTCTCCTTTGACGCGGCATGCGTTTTGGCGGCATCGCCACCCTGGGATTTGGCGGCGGTCCAAGCGTCGGTGTATTACTTGCGCGCGGACCTCCGGCTCCATGGCGAGGAACCCTCGCACGGGGCGGTGGAGAAGCGAAGGTCCCAGGCTCAACTGGTCCTTGAGGCGAAGTGGAAGGGAAGGCTGGCCCAGCCCCGCTACAGGGTGAGGACCGTCAGGGCTATCCGTCCGATGCTAAGGCAGTGGACAGACGGCGCGGACCGCTCACCTACTGGCTTACTCAGGTGCTCTCCGGACACGGCTATTTCGGAGAGTACCTCTGCAAGATAGCCGGTAGAGAGCCGACAACCAGGTGTCACCATTGTGAGGAGTGTGACCGGGACACAGCACAACACACGCTGGAGGAGTGCCCGGCGTGGGCCGCGGAGCGCTGTGCCCCGGTCATCTTGACTGGCCCCGACCTCTCATTGCCGACCATCGTATCCAAGATGGTCGGCGACGATAGGTGCTGGGGTGCAATGAGATCTTTCTGCGAGACTGTTATCTCGAAGAAGGAGGCGGCGGAACGGGGACCTGAGGAAGATCGTTACGCCCCGGATGTCCGCCGCCGGAGGAGGGGCGCAGGAGACGCGCTTATGTCGCTCTCCTGCCCCCCACCTAGAGGTTCCGGGTGGCAGGGCTTTAGGGGACCCTGCCACCCGTAAATTAAGAGCCCCGAGAGGGCGCGTGCGGTGTTCTCGCGCGCCTTCTAACGTCGAAAGGGGAGAGCGGTGAGGCTCTCCCCTGGGGACGAGAGGTGGTCGGGTCCGTTTGACCCGGCCCGCACCCACACGGGGGGGGCTGTTATGGATGAATCTTTTAAGAGCTCCCAACTGGTCACCTCCATTGGGTGAGAGAAGGAACACCCAAGGTTTTTTTAGTGGGTATACCAGCATTTGCTGGGAGTCCCACACACCCCGTCGGTGCCGTCGCCTAGCCGGCGGACAGTGCATAAAGCACTTTTCCTGGGAAAAAAAAATAGGTTAGTAACAGTTCCTAGTGGCGAATTGGAAGGAGCGACTTGTGCACCCCAGTCCGGACACGCCACGATGGTGGTGGTAAGTCCCGTGTTTGAGGAGTGGCTGGAGAGGCGGCATGGCGCCCTCACCTTCCGGCTGACACAGGTAATGAATGGCCACGGTTGTTTTAACCAGTTCCTGTGTCGTATACGCTGGCAAGAGATGCCCGGTTGTCACCACTGCGGCGACTGCCGCGACGTTGTTGAAGACACGGCGCTGCACACTTAGGCGGTTTGCCCCACCTGGGCATCGCAGCGCCGGGAGTTGATCGCGGCAGTTTGATTGGTTGCCCTCTCGCTCCCGGCCGTAGTTCAGTCTATGGTCCGGAGTAAGAGGTCGTGGAACGCCGTCGTCTCCTTCTGTGAGGAAGTGATTTCCATCAAGGAGGTGGCGGAGCGGGAGATGGTGCGCTTAAACCTTCTCCCCAACCGCTGAGCCGGGCGCCGGAGGGCGCGAGACGACCTCCAGCCACTCTGAGGTTTGACCTGGGGGTGGTGGGCTTTGTCGGCCTGCCCGCCATCCGTTCAGCACCAGGTCCGAGAGGCGGCGTCCGTTCCCACGCGCGCCTCTGTGTCGAGTCCGTCTCCCCTCCTGGGGGGGCAGTAGAGTTAAAAAAGAGTAAGTGCCTAGGGTAGGTCTCTTCGTGTAGTGGCCTGCCCGGCGGAGTCGCAACCGCATCTTCAAATGATACGCGCGGCCCCGTCGTTAGCGGTTTTGTCGAGGAACACCGTGGTAGGTTTAGTCGTTATTCCGGGAGATCCATTATCATCCTTTCAACATCTTTCTTTTACCCCGGTGAGTCCGACATAACACCTCCGCCCGACCTCGCGGGGAGGTATGCGTCAACGCATTCAAAAAGGTAAAAAAAATGTTAGTAACAGTACTTTTTTATATATTACATAGCCCATGTAACTCGATGATAATATAGCTTTCTAATGGTTAAAGAATATTTAAAATCGGTTGTGTCATTTTTCAGTAAACTCCTTACAACAAATAAACAAATAAGAAAACAAATCTTTCCTCTTTATAATATTAGTACTTATAGATGTGAGAAAAATCTGGAAAATAATTCTATACTTAACTTAAACATAGAATTTACACGGTCACAGCCTTTGACGCGGAAAGATAACGAGAATGTGTTAAAAAGAGTAGATACCTTATAGTAAGTATCAATAATTATATAAACACAGAAAGCTCCAAAAAATATGTGTTTCATGAAGTTCGCTGTCTAAGTGAAAACTCAGATGTGATACTATAAGATGTTAAATGTGACATTTCTTTTGCATTCTAATTGTAACTACCCTCCTCTATGTACTTACATGGCTGAAATCATGTTGCTAGCTTGATCTGCGTATTATAAAATATAGGAATAATTCACTTCTGTTCTAGGGAGGGCTATATTACGATTTTCCATAGAGGAAATGGACGTAAGTGTTCTCAAAAAATAGGGACGTAGGTAATATGATGGCGTATTACTTTTATGACAAACTTATATTTCAAACGGTACGAATCCTAACTTCTAACTAATATTGCAAATGCGAATGTGAGTTTGTTTAGATATGTTTATAGGTAAAATTGGAACAGCTATAAAAGCATGCTATGTTTAAAATACGAATTATCCAATAAAGTACGCTTTGTTAGCAAATAAATGATTGTTATTAGGTTGATATTTACAAATAAATATCAACCTTGTATTGTTGTATTTCTTTTCTTTTTTTTTATGAGATAGGTGGCAAACGAGCATACGGATCGCCTGATGGTAAGCAATTACCGCCGCCCATAGACACCCGCAACACCAAAGGAGTAACAAATGCGTTGTCGGCTTTTTAAAAAGGAGTACGCTCTTTTCTTGAAGATTTGTAGGTCGTATTGGTCCGGAAATACCGCAGGCGACAGTTCATCCCACAGTTTAATTGTGCGAGGCAGAAAATTTCTGGAAAACGCACAGTTGTGTTGTGTGTTTCTTCAATGTTATAACTTTCTGGGCTGTATGTACATACCTATAGGTATAAACTTAGTATCCTTAGTATTCTACTCTCATATTAAAACTGATTAAAGTTTCCTATACAGTATTACAGTTCCTTTATAATACTATCTATTGTAGTTTAACTGCGAACATATTATGAGACTGCACTGAACGTGCTTCCGTAGGTCGCTTAGTTAGCGGTACAGCTTCATACTCCACAAGACTAAGACATTTTATTAATTCATGTAGTTTGATATGATATTACTATTCAACATTATAAAAAGGTAGGTAATGGGCAAAGCTTTTGAAATAGTGACCAAGGTACTATTGCGGAAAAGCTGCCTATTCTTCTTATTGAATTTCTGGTAGATCAGACATATGTATATGATTATGAAACTTGGACTATTCGGGCCAAGCGCAGAGGTCGAGTTCAAAGAACTACATTCACGTTTTATGTAAGTATTAACATTGAATGTGCTATAAAATTTAATATAACTAAGTAACATTTGCAACTTGCAAATCTAACCGAAATGAAACAAACATCTAAGCTGAAGCTCTAAGTGTATATGAACCAACAAACAATGAGATCAGCTCCGCTCGCGCATTATCCTGTTAAATACCAACATAATAAACTATAACAAATAAATACACAGCTGTGTAGATAACTTATCCGTTCGCAGACGATATGAATAGAACGTGGAGCCGTATGCGTCGTGGCTGGCAACAATCGCAATAGAATATAGGTAGAGTCCGCCACAAAGTTCTTTTGTCACGATTATCGTGGAAAATCCGATCGGGGGAAGTGTGGCGGTTGCTTTCAACATCGGCAAACTGCATTATGAGCTATCTGAGCCATTGTTGTGAGCGGCGCAACTCTATAATCTAGTGTTCGGAGCAGAGCGCGCCGTAACTTGTGCTGCATCCAGCCTGCACGATTCTAAATCGATCCCTGCCGATCATCAGGCTTTAAGTTTTCCGCTTGATTTAGAAACTTCGATTTCAACTTAATGTTTCTTTTTAGTTTTTAAGATACCATTATATTTTTCCTTAATTAAGCTTGACAATGAAAAGAATTGGTCACTGTCTGACTGAAAAACGGTAAAATATATTCAATGAATTGTATGACCGTCTCAGACTATTGACTAACTTTTTGAACACATCTTAGGTTCATTGCCACATTAGTATACGATGACGGACATATAAAGGAAATCTACTTTTGAAAAAGCCATAAGCAGTAATGGGCAAGAGTTTGCAACTTCATTCACCAGATTATAGTCGATCCATTGAAAATATCCATAAAAGTCGAACATTACCCGAAACAATGGAGGGGTGGGCTCGGTATTAGGTGCTTGCGCTATTGAACAACTTTTGTCCCATTGTGTTGTCCACTAGAGGAGGCCGGGGTGGGCCGAACAAAGACACCGCGCAGACATAGACCGAAATTCATCAGCAACACGATTGTTTGCTACATAAAGGACGCCATTGTCGACAAATATGATATCGTAACACAATGTGGATGTAATAATTAGAGCACTAAGATGACGCTTTTAGCAATTGCTCGACGGGTGTTTAAATACATTACACTGTATAAATATCCCTTCTTGATGGTAGAGCTTTTTATCTTCTCTTTATCTGTACGTGTAGACAAACTATTATTGTGTTCTTCTAATAACATCTTTGTGTTAGCAAGTATTAATTACTAGCTTTTGCTTGCGGCTTAGCCCGAGATAGTACATCTCTTTCTGCATCAAGACCCTATGACTTTTCTGTCCTTCTGTCCCCCTAACAACGTGTATGCGAAATTTCATGATGTTCGGTCGAATAGTTAAGGCGTGAGAGCGTAACAAATAAACTCACACTCGCATTTATAATATTAGTTAGGATTAGCTTTATTCGTTTCCCACAGCAGCCTTGCAATTTAGACTATTAAGAAATTTTTTGGAGATTGAAAGTGACTTTCAGGCCCCATGACTGTCTCTATGCAAAAAATCATGTTGATTCGTAGTCTTGTGAATTAAGGACAAACCAACAAACACAATTTCCCATGTATAATATTAAGTAAGGATATAATAGAGTATTGTTAGTCCTTGAAAACATGTAAAGTCATAATTCAACACATCTCGAGATTTGCATTAGCTTCAATGCTGCCAATCCCAACTGTAGACAATGTCCTCCCCTACGACGCCATGCATCTATTTATATTCCCAAAGATATAGCATATCTACTAGATTTTCGCATTTATATTTATAAAACAGTATAGATCTTTAAGCTTTTATGCATTATTATATTTAAAATATAACACACAATTTAAAAAAATAATTAAATATTTATTATATATCATTATTATCAATTTGAACAATTCTGTAGAACTAATTCATACCTAAAATATTACATAACAGAATATAAAAAAAGGTAAATTTAAAACTAAAATCCTCTAATAGAATTTCTCCGCATCACAGTTGACTGGTAGTGTGCCCAGATTATGACTGGCAGCATTGCCACGTTGAATAGCAATGCATATTCTTTCCGTGAAATAAAGACCAGCCTTATGTTCACGAAAAAAGTGGCGGTCCTTGATAAATTAAAGGACCAAATCACAAATAAATAACCTTCTATAAGTAAAACTAATTCTATACCATATATTTGAATAGCTGCGGTATTGTTTTACATCCATCTTTACTTTTACTTTCATCGTTTTGTGAGGCAACTTTGGAACCATGAAGCCGACATACGCGATTTCTAATTACTCGTATATATGTACATAAGCTAGATTAAAGATTGTTCTCAGCAAATTATAGCTTTTAAACTATAATTTCAAGAGACAGTAAATGTCATCTTAAGATTATTTGTTATAATAAATCAAAAGACTTTTCTTAATCTGTCAAGTCTTAGAATACAAGCCATAATTATTAAATATCTATTGTGTCCGACCTGCAACTCAATAGTTTTTCTTTTATTTATTGACTTAAAAATTACAATAATAATACCATAGCTTAGACCACTCGCTTAAACCACTCAGGTTTTTAAGCGAATGAAAGTTTCTGTTAAGTAGATCAATTCGTTTGTTACTACTTGTCACTATAGCGCAAATATGCAAGTCCTTACGAGTGTGCCTACAAATCGCCTCCCAACACTAATTTAAAACTGCATATATTCCAAAGAGACGTAAACCAAAAAGGTAGAATAAGAACGTGCTAAAGCGAAATAGTAATTGCGTTACTGTCTCATCCAGCGGCATAGGTGCAGGAAGTGGCGTGTGCCGAAGTGATTCCCCGCGACAATAGACCGCCAGTTTCACTTTATTACGTACTTTTCGTATTTGAACTCACTTAAACCAGCCGGTTTGCAGTCTGCCACTTTGTTTACTCTGTTTGTCGGCGGATTTCCTTGCGTTTTTTGTGAACGCATGTTAAGTGGTGCTGTTGTATCGTGTTACGTTGGTCTTGTGTATGTCGTCATGTGTGTCGAGGAAGTCAACGTGGTTTGGCTCTGGATCTGCGGCTTTGTTAACCTAATTACCTACTTTGTTTTATTTTTTAATTTATTGTGCCATAAGTCAAATAAACATTAGTAAAAAGTACAGGCTGGTTTAAAAAATAAATCGTTTGTATATATAATAATGACACGCGTAGGAATTTACTTTAGATACAGACATGAAAAAAGTAGTTGGTCTTTTTTTAAATATATGTAATATCATTGCAGATTACACAATTTTTCGCCGCGTGCGGACGTTTGAGCTGACATTACTCAGCACGGCACAGTGCACTGTGATTCCGCCCTAGGCCATAAATTGAAAAATTTCATTGTCTTACTCCAGTAAGATCACCTCATTGAGTCATTAGCTAGTTCACATACTTCCAAAAACTATAAATACCAACGTAATTAGGTCAAGGTATCATTTACTTTTGTGCAGCGGAAGTGAACGCATCGCGATACTAATTAACGCTACGTGTGAGTCATTAAAACTTAATCACGTTGTTTTTGAGTGTCACCATTTCAAATCAAGTGTTTACGTATTGTGAAGGTATGGATGTTCAAGAGCAAGGTATGTACTTTTATTATCAACCACTTTTTATTTTTTTATGCACATATTATTTTGTATCATTTTATTATTGAGGGTAGTTTTCTTTTTAAAAAATGTGATGTATATTTATATCTTTTGGACCTACAACTTTTCGCTGTACTTTGCTGCCCTTGAAGCATATCTTTTTAGAACATCCTTATAAAGGGCTATAAGTTTCATCTGCCTCTTCCTGCCTCTTCTTACGTTAGTGGGCTGTCAAAGTATGTATGCCCATAGAATAAAAATAAAGTCATTTTTTTAAGTTCAGTTTTTATATTGTTTCAGGTACATTTTTCAAATGTTCTGTATCGAGGATGTCAATTTTTAACATTTGGTACTCTAAAGTGGGTAAACCAAATGAAAAATTACAGCATGTCCTGAACACTTTGACTGAAACATCATGCCTTTCTGATTACATCGAAAACATTAACCTAGAACTTTTAAGCCTTAGAATTACGAATGTATGTAAACGAATTTCTCATTACTGGGCCAAGTCAAATCGTACTAAATCTAAATTCTTAGAAATGTGTTGAGATTGGCTGCATGAAATTGAAAATATTGATGTAGAGCGAACTAAGGTACGTGTATCTCTGAACTTTGACGAAGTTGAAGCATCAACATCTTCATCGTCTGGCCGTCCGAAAATGAACTTTGACGAGACCAGTAAACGTACAAAAAGGAGAAGATTAGCTAATTTGTCTAAGCAAGATCCTTCTCTTGTACATTCATTGCTTAGTGCTTCCGATGATAGTTTAAATTAACTTTTCCTGAAATCGATGCTAACGAAGTTTTATCGCTCATTGTCGAAGCTCACTTAACTCGACATCAATATTTATTAGTAAAGAAATTTATAAACAATAAGTTTTCAAAAAGCATTTTGCCATCTTACCAAATTGTTGTGGAATCGAAAAAACACTGTTATCCTCCAGGTATAACTGTTAGCGAATCATCTGCCGAAGTCGAACTTCAAAGTTTATTAGATCATACAGCCAATCGGATTCTCAAGTCTCAAAAGGTTGTTTTGGATAGGGTACCTAAAGAATCCCAGGATAAGATAGCTTTGATAGGGAAATGGGGTTTCGATGGCAGTACAGGGCATTCTGAATATAAACAGTGTTTTTTCTGACGCCACTATTGAAGACGGTAGCTTGTTTCTTACTTCATATGTGCCACTTCAGCTTGTTTTGAAATTAGATACTGGAGAAAATACCGTAGTTTTGTGGAAAAATCCTCGTCCTTCGTCAACTAGATACTGTAGGCCTGTACGCTTTCGATATTTGAAAGAATCGACTGCAGTATCAGTTGAGGAAGAAGCATATTTTAAAGAGAAAATAAGTAACTTACAGCAAACTGTTTTCAAAAAAGAAGATCAGGAATACCGCGTTACTCATTGCTTGCAATTTACTATGGTAGATGGCAAAGTGTGTAATGCACTTAGCAGTGTTTCCTCGTCTAAATGTTATATTTGTAATGCCTTGCCCAGCGAAATGAACCAAATTGACAAATGTTTAAACAAGAAAGTCGATGAGAGTAAATATGAATTTGGTTTATCACCTCTTCACGCGTTAATACGCTTCTTTGAATATTTTGTTCATGTCGCATACAAGTTAGATGTTAAAAAATGGCAAGCTAGATCTGAACAGTCAACTATTGAGGGAACGTACTGATTGTGAGGAAGACATTAAGGTTGTTAATGACAAGGTCTTTTACTTGAAAAATCAACTCGCTGAACTCCACATTGAGCACATGGACATTCTGGATCAGCGGGATAGACTCCAGGAAGAAGTTAATTCCTTAAACACTTGCAATCAGACCTATTCATGTTCTTTAAGTCGCATAACAGAATTAGAACTTAGCTTAAGTGAGGCTCAAATAAAAATTATTTCCTTACAAAATTACATACAGACATTGAATAGTAGTGCGACCCAGACCCTTTACTCAGATGTTTTAGGTAACAGGCACAACTTACAAAATAAGAACTATTATAAGCAATGTAAAATTAATATTAATAGCCATAAAAAAATTAGGAAATACTTAAAACTACATAAACTAATAAGAAACCTAGATTCTAAGCTTAAAAAACACAACAAAATTCAAGTATTGACCCAAACAAACCAGGAAATGATCATAGAGCGTAGGGAGTTATTGTCAGATCTAGATAATTACAGTGAACAATTAGCTATAGGTAAATTACAGTATGACCAGCACACACAAGATCTCGAAAAAGAAATAGATGAATTACAATCACAATTAAGTAGTCTCAACATTAAATATGACAAAGAAGTCTGTGATTATATAAGGAAGTATGATGAGATTGCTCGAGTAGGCAAAGAGAACTTGGAACAAGTCTTAGCTTTAAGTAGCGGTAGTATCTGTCCAAATTGTTTAACATCAAACTCAAATATTTGTCAGTCTCAAGCAATCAAACATGAATCTAGAATATGCAGTCCCGTCTCTGATCAGATAGGTAGTGCTTTGTCAGTGGTAAATAGTAATATTGAAAAGGTATATATTTTCTCTGATCATTTAGGTATAGGTTTTGGTAGCTTAATTAAAAGTCACATAAAACAGCAGATTATTAACTTCTGTTTCCCTAATATGACTTTCTCCAAACTTATTCATAAACTAAATACAGCTAGTTTAGATATTAACTCCACAATTATATTTCTATATGGGGATAGCTTATTAGTCACAAAAAAGGATATTATCAATCTGACAGAGGTAATGCTGTCAATACAAAATAAATTAGGATGTAAATTTATAACATGTGCATTACCTTACTCAAATAGATTTAATTATCATGAAAATAAATATATCCATGACATGAATTTATGTATGTATAATCTGACATGTCAATATAAGGACATTTTATTTTTTGATACTAATATATTTATTAGTAATTTTACTTTGACAAAAGATAATATGTATCTTTCATTATATTACAAACGACAACTTGCTAAATTATTAGCATATAATATACAAAATGACACAGGTACCTGTAGGGTATCCATGAATTTAATTTCTGTAAATAACTCTATTTCAATAAATTCTTCTATTATAAATAATGACAAAGTTGATTTAAACTTAAGGATGGGACAAAGGATAGAGGTTATCAATTGAGTGTTGCTCACCAAAACATACAAGGACTATCCGGCAAAGATTTAGAGTTAAGTTTATTTCTAGAGACCCACAATGTTCAAGTTATGTGTATAACAGAACATTGGCTCAAAAGCTATGAAGTAAGTTTTTTAAATAGTATGAATTATATGGTACATAGCGCCTTTTCAAGAACACAAGCCATTCACGGTGGTTCTTTAATACTTGTTGCAAATACAATAACTTGCAGGGAACGTAAAGACATAACTTGTCTGTCTATAGAGCGTAGCATAGAACTGTCCTGTGTTGAGCTTGAATGGTATATAATTATTTGTGTATATCGCCCCCCATTGAGTAACTTTAATCTGTTTGAATCAGTGATGGAAGATGTAATTACTAAAATCAGAACTAGTAGGAAATACATATTAGTATGCGGTGATTTTAATATTAATATACTAGATGGCTCTTCCTTGGCTAATAGACTTATAAACTTATTTAAATCATTTAATTTAACGAATTTGTTTTTGGAACCAACAAGAATAACTGCCACGTCTTCCACTTGTTTAGATAACATTTTCAGTGATTGTAACGCTTCATACAAATTAGTTACCACTGACTTAACCTCAGATCACTGTGGACAATTAGCAATGTTTCCAAACATTAATAATAATAATATTAAACAAAAGATACTTGTTAGGCCTTTAACAAATAATCGCTTCAAACATTTTAGAAATAAAATTTCATGTAATATGTACTCTAATATAAGGGAAGATAAATCTCCTAATAAGGAGTATGACAGCTTTTTTGGTATTGTTAAGAAAGAATTTGATAATACGTTTAGGTTTAAAGTAAAAGTTATTAAAGGAACTAGGACATTTAACGAATGGGCAACCGTAGGTATTTATAAGAGCAGAGTAAAAATGTATGAGTTATATAGTATGAAGAAATATAATTTTGATCCTACTTTTACAGAATATGTTAAGAATTACTCCAAAATTTTTAAAAAGGTATGCAAATTAGCTAAGTCCAAGTTCGTCAGTAACAAAATCAAACAGTCCTCTAATAAAGTTAAGGCTACCTGGCGAGCTATTAACGAAGCTAGTGGCAAGATAACTCAAATAGACAATAGTATTAGTCTGATGGATAATAATAAAATGATCAAAAATAATGCCGATGTAGCATACGTGTTCAATAATTTCTTTGCTAGTGTACCGATTACCACCACGAGCGCATTAAATTCTTCATCTATAGACGCAGAGAGGTTATTACATTCCAGCGTAACAAAGTGTAGAGTATTATTTAGATTTGATTATGTTAACGCAACTGATATTATCAACGCTTTTCATTCTCTGGAATCTAAAAATACGGGGGATCTCTGGGGTATCTCCGTTAAGGTCGTAAAAAGTATAATAGATATAGTTGCTCCTTATTTAAGTGGGTTATTTAATAGGTGTGTAGATTCGGGAACTTTTCCAGATTTGATGAAAAATAGTAAAATCATACCTTTATTTAAATCCGGTAGTAAAACTGATCCTAGTAATTTTAGGCCAATATCAATTCTACCAGCTTTTAGCAAAATATTTGAAAAATTAATACTCAAGCAATTACTTAGACATTTTAATTTAAATAGCCTCTTTCATGACAACCAATATGGCTTTACTAAGGGTCGTTCAACAACGGATGCAGGAATAGCTTTACTGAAACATATATACAGAGCGTGGGAAAACTCACAAAATGCTATTGGTGTTTTTTGCGACCTCTCAAAAGCATTTGACTGCGTCTGTCATGATACGCTCATACGGAAACTAAGGCATTACGGTGTTCAGAGTAATGCACTGGATGTAATTACGTCGTATTTGAATAACAGGATTCAGTGTGTAGATGTCAATGGTACAAAATCAAATAGCTTACCTGTAAAGCTAAGGGTGCCGCAAGGTTCGATTTTAGGCCCATTTTTATTTTTAATTTATATAAACGATTTACCTTTTTATTTGAACAATATTTGTGACGTTGTACTGTTTGCTGACGATACTTCCTTAATATTTAAAGTAAATAGGAATAGAGACCATTTTGACGAAGTAAACAGTGCATTGATTCAAGTAACAAAATGGTTTACTTTAAATAATTTAGTACTGAACCCCAAAAAAACAAAATGTGTTAAATTCATACTGCCTAATGTAAAACATCTTGGTCCTAGCATAACATTGAACGGTGAGGTACTGGAAGCAATTGAATCCACAGTATTCCTGGGCATTACACTTGATTCAAAGTTACAGTGGGGTGCGCAAATATCTTGTCTCTCAGCGAAACTTAGTTCGGCCGCTTACGCCATTAGAAAAGTCCGTGGATTAACTGACGTTGATACAGCTAGATTAGTTTACTTTAGTTACTTTCACAGCGTTATGTCATATGGAATATTATTATGGGGAAAAGCAGCTGATATACAAAGTATTTTTATATTGCAAAAAAGAGCTGTGCGTGCAATTTATCAATTAGGAACTAGAATCTCGCTCCGAGAAAAATTTAAGAATATAGGTATTTTAACTGTAGCATCACAATATATTTATTTTAATATCATGCATGTCCGTCAAAATATATATTTATACATAAAAAATAGTGACATACATAACATCAATACTAGAAATAAATATAAATTATGTGTTCCATTCTACCGTCTACATAAAGTTCATGGTTCCTTCATGGGTCTTGGTATACGTTTTTATAATAAAATCCCGAGTAATATTCTAGAATTACCAGAGAATAAATTTAAAGTTAAAATTAAAACTTGCTTAATTTCTAAAGCATATTATAATATAGATGATTATTTAAATGACAAACATCCATGGCACTAATATTTGCATTAGATCACAGGATATTAAATGACCAATACTAACACTTATGTTTTTTTTTAAATATATGTATATATATATATATTTTTTTTTTTGTAATATTACACCTTGCTTAAGCTGGAATTTGCATTACTGTTACATTCAGTCGTATTTTAATCAAGAAGAATGTGCAATGAAGACAACTCGTGATTATGGACAGTTCCGTTAAGCTTTCTTTTGAGTCTTATCCTGTATTCTGGTTTAGTGGAATTTGATAATTTACTTCTACATTTTATTTAAACAATTAGATTAAACTACGGACTATAATCACGTCTTGTCTTGATTATTTATGTACATGTAAGTGGATGCTCCTATTTACCATACTGCTGCTTTAGAGGCTACCATCAATTTTTATCAAATGCTTGAGTATGTTGAGTAGTAGTTCATGGAGAAATGGTTGCAGCACCTTACAGTTATGATTTGTAAATGAAATATTATTGTACACTTGGCGATTAAAAAGAGTGGCTATGAGTTTCTTGCCCGTTCTTCTCATGAGCCCTACACACCCTAGCTTTGCTGAACGTGGCAGTAAATGTAAATTCACAGGAAAAAATTTACGTGTAACTTTGACATTCATAAGTGTTACCTTGTAACCTAATTTGAATAAATTTATTTTGATTTGATTTGATTTGAAAATGACAAAATTCTTGTTGCAGCAAAAAAAACATATATTCAGACTCAATTTAGAGATAGATTAGGTCTTATAGTGGATAAGCCCAAAAGTGGCGGAAGCGGGACCTCAAACGATGGTAATACCGCCAGACGGTTTTTCTCGAACTCAGAAATTTCAGCTGAAATTACTGGGATCAAGAAAGATCTCCTAGATCGTTGCTGGATCATACTTCAATGTTTGAATTCGGGATATAACATTAATAAGACGAACTTCGAAGAGTTCGCATTAGAGACAGCACGGCAATTAGTTGCCGAGTATCCGTGGTATAACATGCCTGCTTCCGTTTACAAAGTCCTAGTTCATGGTGCTAATGTTATTGATCACGCTTTATTGTCAATCGGAGAGCTGTCTGAAGAAGCAGCTGAAGCAACTAACAAACACATCAAATCATTTAGGAGAAATCACACGCGAAAAATGAGTCGCATTTTGACCAATACTGATTTAATGAATAGGCTTCTTCTTCATTCAGATCCCTTCATAACAGGTCTACGAAAGTTACCTGTCAAAAAAAAGAGTGTACTGTCAAAAGCTGTTTTAGATTTGTTATGTATTTAAAGGTAATTTTGCCAATATTTCGTATAGTTTGTAGGTTGTTTGTATTTAGAAAATAAACTTATCTTATGTATTTTTGCTATTTTATTTTATTCTTTTGTGGTTATTGTTAATACAAATAACCATTATTTACAGTTTTACTATTAAAATTCGCAATATAAAATGTTTTAGATACATCGATCGTCTAAAATAAAATTACTGCGAGACATTTTTACACCTAAATGTTGTTAAGAATTTTTTAAACTTATATAATATATTATAATTTTAATTATTTACGTTTACCTAAATATATTCCAACGTGTAAAATAATAAAATACTTTTTATAACGGATTTGTGTATTTATGACCGCCTTTGTATGAAACCTGAATCACTGTGCAGTGGTAAAGTAACTATGATCCCGAAGTCAAAACCTTTCTTCCTCTTTTTTGCCTTAGTTAGCCATTATCCACGGATTGCTGCTTCGTTGTGACATTTAAGTCCGTGATTCATATCACCATGCATGATGATGCTGTGTTATATGCCGACACAAGTACCTAGCTAGCACGAGTTAACCATAAAGGTAACATACGCGGGCGGCTTGCGTTGTTCGTTTACATGTATACACAGCCACGCAAATGTCTAAACTTGCGCATTCCACGTTGTGTATAAAAGTCATTAGTAAATACAGGACTACATTATATAATAAAGCACTAATTCCTGCAAGTTCCTTAAGTATCGAAAGTTCTAGTCGTGTGTAAATAAGGCAAACGTACTCGGCTTGGGTAGACAGAAGCCAAACAAAACCAGTGCCACTCTAAGCTTAGTTAAATCAGACGGTAGATCCACCGTAACAGACAATAGTAGTTACTATTAAAAGTATAATTATACTTTACGTATAATTACTATTACAGTTTCAACAAGCAGCCTAGAGGAAGATCGTTGGACTGCCACGCAGAGATGTTAAGTAAGTTCTCGAGGCGCGCATCTCTGATTATTAGAAATTATGTGCTTATTGAATAGTTAATTATTGCTTGCTTAGCCGTGAAGGAAACCTGCATATCTAAGAGTTCTCCATAATGTTTATGAAATTATGTGAAGTTTGCCAACCCGCGCTGTGCCAGCGTGGTGGACTATGGCCTAACACTTCTGACACTGATAAGAGGACCGTGCCCAACCATTATATTATCACAGCTTTACTATATTAGACTTCAAATCAAACTTCTTGTATTTTTTTAAGTTTGTCTAATAATTTATAAAACGGCTGTAAATTACCTTCAGGCATTAAATGCAAACAACTTACTGATAAAAGAAAGCTTATAAATTATGTCATGTTCACAGTGGCTGTGCAATGGCTAAGAATTGGATCATAAATGGCTCTTGTACTATGCAAGTATTTAGTATTCTAGTATTAATTTTATTGTATAGGTACTCGAGTGTGCTCACGGCGTCGCTTGTGTTGTCTAGATATTGTCAATCAAGTTCTATCCCTTGTCAACAGCACTTTTTTATGAATGCTTATGTCCCTCGCTGTACAGGGGTACAACGTGAATGCGAAATTTCATGATGATCGATTGTGTAGTTAAAACGTGAAAACGTATGAAATAAACTCAAATTTGCATTTATAATAGTTAGAATTAGCACATCTTGTGTAGTTCACAGTTTCAAATAGCTGACTAACAAATCTGACTGAATCTAACTGACTAAAATGTCAATGTCAAATATATTAAACATATTTGGATTTTGGTCCACAAATTATTGGTAAGAGCAACTTTCTTAGTAATTCGTCCAGAAAACGGTAACATATCGGGCACTTAAAATGAACACTATAAAAATAGTTTACGTGATGTGTGCGTGTATTACTTTCCTTTACCAAATCGTTCACACGTATAGTTATCTGTCATTTGTCTTATTTGTTATACAAACAAGTTAATAAATATATATATATATTATAAATATAATATAGTGCGGTTAGACAGACTTATATCTTCGAGAACATTATGGAGAACTCTCAGACCTGCAGGATTCCTCACGATGTTTTCCTTCACCGTTAAAGCAAGTGATAATTAATATTATCTTATGTTTACGCGACCGAAACGTCAGGGCAAAGTGTAAACTTAAATATAAATAGTTTTAATTAAAAAATATATAGCTTAAATAGTAGTAAAGTTCAATAATAGTAATGTTAGAGTTTTCAAAATTATGTAATAACAGTGTTTTAAAGTAAAATAAACAGCGCGACAAAATCCGTATAAAGTGTTTAATTTCAAAGTGATAATTAATTATTTAATACGCACATAACTTCGAAAAGTCAGAGATGCGTGCCCGGGGATCAAACTCGAGACCTCTGCGTGGCAGTCCAACGGTCTACCACTGTGCTATCGCTGCTATTATAATACGAGTACAATTAGTGCTATATATTTTAAAATAAGTTGACGAATTAAAAGAAAAACAATAAGTACATAAAGATTAATTGTGGTGTGTGGTTGTTTGTAAAAATTACAGCACTAGAAATGTATCTACATGAATTGTACTTATCTATATATTAATACATGAAGCAAAAACTTTGTACCCCTTTTTACGAAAATTGCGCGGACGGAGGAGTATGAAATTTGGCAAAATAACACAAGTTTATATGTTTATATGGAGAAGGAGGGACAAATCCTAATAATTTTACAAAACATGCATTGGAAATACAATTAATTAATGGAAAACACTAGACGCATACAACCATGCATTTGACACGCGCAGTCGAATCGCGTTCGTAGTATTTCGACATTGTTCGTCTGACGTTGTACAATTCTTTGTAACTATGGTTACCTATACCTTATTTATATGTAATAGAGAAAAACAAAAAACAAAGTAGCAAGCTTAGGAATTTTGTTCGAATTTTGACCACTAGGCGCCCGCTGGTCCTAACAAATACGATGGTACAACTTCGATGACAGATGACATTATTAAAGGTTACTGTCAAATTTTAATCCTAACTTATATTATAAATGCGAATATGTGTTTGTTTGTTAGGCTTTCACTCGACCGATTGTCGTGAAATTTTGCAAACACATTGTCTGAGGTACCTACAGAAAAGGATGTAGTATACCTTTCATCCAGGAAAAAGAACTGTTCCCGATTGACGGAAGCCGCGGGCAGAAGCTAGTTCTAACTAATATTATAAATGCGAATGTGAGATTGTATGTTTGTTTGTTATGCTTTCACATTTTAATTACTTGACCGCTAATCATGAAATTTCGCATACACATTGTCAGGGTCTCGAAAAAGGACATAGGGAAGGGTTTCATCCAGGAAAAAGTGCTGTTACTAGGGATTGCAATCCCGCTGCTTTTATTAATCTGCTGGATCCCGCACCTTCAAAGCGAGGAGCCCGCAAATTAAAAATTTGGCGCTAAAACTTTCGCGTAAATCGCGGGAAGCACGAGCGCGACGTTGCCGTTCCGCACGATACAAAAGAATCATTGATACTTAAATATCAACTTCCACCAGAAAGTAAACCATTTTAATCCGGGTTTGGTCCGTATACATGGCTTGGCTATTGCAGAACATTGCATTAGCTTGGTGAAAGAACGCCACGCGAGTTTTGGTCTAGACTTAGACACAGATATTATCGCAATTACAACGGACGGTGCTAGTGTGATGGTGAAAATTGCCAGACTTTTGCGTTGTTCCCAGCAAATTTGTTTTACACACGGCTTACAACTAGTGGTGGTTGATGCACTGTATAAGAAAAGCAATTCTTCAATATCAGAATGCCCAGCAGCATTTACAACATCTCAGAATCTGATAATGATGATAACGATGATATGGACGCCAATGAACAGGGTGTGGCTGTAAATATAAATTTACTGCCATTTGAAATGATTACTACTACTACAACATATGACGATCTATTGAAGAAAGTACGGAATGTGGTCAAGATTTAGATTTTTAAGCGGTCACCAACTAAAAATGACATCTTCTTACAAAAATATGTGAAGGAACAAAAAGGCCCTAAAAAGAATTGGCATTGATATTAGACTGCTGTACCCGCTGGAAAAGCCTTTTGAATACGTTAGAACGATTCTACAATTTGAAGAATTGTATTGATAAAGCATTAATCGATATTGAATCTGAGATTAAATTCAGCGATAATGAGTGGTTCATAATTAAAGATCTCATTGCTAACTTGCAGCCTTTTAAATTAGGAGTTGAGGCACTATGTAGGCGAGAGTCAACGCTTATAACTGCGGATACAATAGTTCGATTTATTTTGGATAAATTGCAACAACAAAATACGGTGTTGAGTAACCAGTTGTCACAGACTCTACGTGTAAAAACGTATTCAAGTACGCCGCACTGATTTAAAAGGAGCTTTGATTATAATTTCTGTAGCTTAATGTAAGAAATTTTTATTTTACACAAAAATCTGTAGTTTCAATTTGATTTTATAACATAATTTCAAAGATGCGGGTTCCCACGTGATCCCTCACGAGATTGAGTATTCCCGCATATCAATCCCGCGGGATTGAACAAGCTGCGGGATTGCAATCCCTAGCTGTTACTAATCTAACCTAGCCTACATTTACAAGAGTGAAGCCGAAGACAAAATCCAGTAAATAAATAAATATGGGTTTCTATAAATTATATCTAGCTAACAATTTGTTTACTAAATAAGACAAGGAATGAAAAAGGACTACACGTAGTTTTATGCCATAGCATGGAAGCTAAGAGCTAAATTCTTGTACTAATATCGCAGCTCCGTTGAGAAAAGCGATGATCACCCTAAAAACCATAATTATTTAGCGTTGCTCGATAACATCCAAGGTTGTGTAATCCGTCGAGAGGGATGCTGCCTAATCTACATCGTGTGCCATTCACAACTATTGTGTCAAAACCCACCCATTGTTTAGACCAATCGATAAAAATGACACTGTGGCCCTTTTCCAACTGTGCGACACCCAACACTGTTTGTTGACTGCATTTTTAACGATCTTTTTTCTAAAATTTTATCGTTAAAAGTTTTATCGATATTCGAATATTCTATGATATAGGCGTAGAAAAGATTTTGTTTCGTACCGGCAAATAAAAAGTGCTTATTAACCTTAGGTGCTAAACGAATGTAGATAAGATACTAAAATGTAAAAAGACGTTATGATTATATGTATATTAGATCTCTAGCGCTTGCCGCCTTCATTTAAAGTATGTTTGCTAATTTATTATAAATAAAGCATGTAGACAAGTATTTAAACATTCACTGGTACATATTACAACAAAATGCATTAATATACAAAGAATGGCAAAAACGGCAATATTACTTTTGCCATATATGACCTTCTGCCTAATTTATTTAAATTGTTGTTTTGTTCTTTGTAATTTTTATTTTTAGTTTAATTATGTATGTATGTACTGCCTACATGCACCAAAATCATGCAGGCTCTACGAGAATACCAGCGGTGTAGATACATGTAACATTGCTGACGCACGACCTTATTTTTATTTATACTTATTGGTTGTGTTTCCTGTTACCTTATAAGCATGGAACAAATAAAATTATTTTTCTTTCTTTATTTCATTCTTTTTTTCTAATGCCTATGTCTCTGAAATCGTAGGCGGATGTGTATTACAACCTTTCTAAGAAAACTCCCACGTACAAGCTAACGTGACCATTACCGTCCACTGGGTACATTTCCACACTTAATACTGTACAACTTATTAAGTATGTGAAGAAATATACTTACAAATTATTCTCATGATTATTTTATTTTTTATATATAGGTAAGCTCGCTCTAAATCAAAAAAGCTAAAATCTCTCTCTCTAAAACTTAAATTACACGCATAATACTATGTATTATGCGTGTAATTAAAGTTTTAGAGATAATTTTAGCTTTTTTTATTTGTATTGTATATATTGATATGTTTGTTAGGTATGCCTAACAAACATTAACTATCAATAACGATTACTTGAAATATTCATATCAGCTATTAAAGAAAATTAAGTAAATTCCAAACATTTTCTCATCGCTCCACATAGTCGAAAGTCCTATTACATATTCCACATATCTTACAATATTGTACACGTTAGACTGTACAACACGCTCAAAGTAAAAGACACAAAAGCCCACGGACAATGGCGCATTCTTTTAACACATTTCATTTACACCCTTATACCATAGTAACGTTAAAAAACATACACAGGCGTCCACCCCTTACATTACGCTATGAATGGCCATTATTGAATCGCATTAAGTTAATACACCCATGAATAATAGGAGCTCTATTACAATTGTTGTCTCCCAGTTTGACCATGGATTTGATTTTCGTTCCGAGGGTTGAATTAAGGGTAAAAAATGTCATACGTCTATTTTTATTTATTCGAAACACGACATTGAACAATTTGGAAATTGTATTCAGGGAAATGCGTTTTATTAAACATTGAGTTCGGAATATGGGTCTTTCTTACGTTTATCAAAATGTAGTCTACGTTTCTTAGAGGATAGCTTTCTATTAGTTACGTTTTTTTAATTAGTTTAATTGTTCTTGAGATTGCCTTTTACATACTTAAATACAGTTTATTTTTACCTCATTATAATATTAGTACACAATTCTATTCAATCTTCATTATAATGAAAAGAAGGCTTTGTCAAGAATGGCAATTCTTAGTTTCATTGAATGTCCAGATTTTTACTATAACGAATCAATATTGTCTGCTCTTTCCGTAAAGGCTATTTGGCATGTAACATAGTCATACTTTATAAGAATATACAAAAGATTTTATTCAATTGTTTGCCTTGTTTGTACCGTGACATTAGTTTGTGAGGACCCAGGTTTGATTACCGAGTCATGCTAAGTTATAAAGAGTTTGCCGTGAGAAAATTCTCAGCCGCAACACAGAGTCTGCCCGGTAAATCTCGCGTTAGGTACTTGGAAGGTAAAACACAAAGAAAACGAAAATGTGTATTTGTCATGTACAATTAATTGAACTAAATAAAATAACACATTTTCGTTTTGCCAGCTATGTTTAGAGTATTTACTCTGACACTTATATCAATGAAGGGATAGGCAAAGGTATCTTACAACCACATTTTACCAATTATTTAATAAAAAGCGAGCCGCTTGCTATTTACCGGACCCAGTACCAGACTCCATGCTGTTATATTTCTTCGACAGAATAACTAAACAGCACTTTGCCGGATCCAATAATCTTATCCTCATGCACGGACTGATCCTTGCCGCCTCTTTTCGCCATCGTCCCACGCGACTGAATTACCATTCCCATCATTTGGATGGTTGGCAGCCCACAACTGTGCGTTTTTCCAGAAATTTTCTGCCTCGCACAACTAAACTGTAGAATGAACTGTTGCCTGCGGTATTTCCGGACCAATACGACTTACAAACCTTCAAGAAAAGAGCGTATTCCTTTTTAAAAGGCGGGCAACGCATTTGTAACTTCTCTGGTGTTGCGGGTGTCCATGGGCGGCGGTAATCGCTTACCATCAGGCGATCCGTCTGCCCGTTTGCCACTTGTTCCTTTCATAAAAAAAAAAACAGTACTCATACTCGCTACAGATACAGACAAGTGTCAGTCTACGTACGTAGCATGTATTTCTGTGAAAATATAATCAATATGAATTCCAGTCATATTCAAAAAGGTTTTATCATAAAGGTAGTATGAATAGACACGATCATAAGGCACTGATTTTCTTCAGTCAATAGATGAATTTATGGTATAGATGAGCTATTATGCCATCATTGAGCAAGTACATAGCAACCCGATTAACCTACAGGCTTACGATGTAAATAATTTCAAAGGAATATCAAGTGGCTTCAGACCTTCAATTATAAATTACGTTCAAAGCAGCTGAATAGCGCGTAATTTTGTTTCTTTCAGGAAAAGGTTAGGTTTGGGCCAAGTTATAAGATGAACCGATAACTACAAAGACGACGATACTGCATGAAAATGAAAAGGGAATGGAGCAAGATACATACGACAGAATCGTAGCAAGTGCTAATCCATAGTCTGCCTTAGTCTAGACACAGCTGTGTAGTTTATCTGTTATACCTTACTAAAAACTCTTTTAACGATTTTCTATAATAGCCATGGGTAAAATCATGCCTTGCAGTAGGTAACATAATAGACATTTTGCTCTCAGTACCATCACATCGGAAAGGACTTTCTTTTAATCATGATATGCTAAAAAGTATGTTTAGTTTAGTTTTATTAGTAAATTTCTTAGTGATGATTTAAGTAGTGATAATAGATCACCACTTAAATCTTGGTGGTGTTTATAGCATTATAAAATTAATTATAGTACTAGTACAAATGCAAGGTATACAAAAAAGTGGCAAGCAAGCATGTGACTGTCACAGTAAGAGTTCCAGAGCCTCAAATACCTACCTGATGGATATCCAGGTAGATATGAGAGGCTCTGGAACTTTTGTGAGGGTTTTGTACTCTTACTTACCGGGCAAAAGACGGTAACGGTGTTCCTATTATAATGTTGGTTTCAATCACTAAATTATTAGCAACGGCGACTACTGTAACTATTTCTCTACACTAACATTTGTATTCACATATTTTCTATGTGTAATTCAATTCATTTTAGATATTTTAATAATAACTATATATATTTGACTTGTTTTTATCCAAAACCGCTGTCGCTTGTATACGACACCAAGGCACAACTTTGAAGATCGTTCATTGTGACCAATACATAAAGGAATGGCGATCCTTTCAGCGTCATGTCCAGCGAATTTTACATTTGACTGTATCCATCTGTGAGATACATTACACCTACTTTGATCGGGATCTGAAGAAGGCACATGTCACTATGCATGAACTGTGATCAAAGGAATAACTAAAAACGACGTTCAGCGATCTGTTTTATATACCTAATATGTTGTATATCTGACACAGCTAAAAGGTACTTGTAGGTGATACATATATTACCAACAAGATTTCTTCTAATGGGAGCTTTCATATCTCTCCATACACATACGTACGTTTGACGATTGGAATGTGTTACAATACATTATGATTTCGCATTATAAATAAAAGTAATAAAAGGATCTGAGTATTTAAAAATTTTAAACTCTTTTGCAATTAATTAACTCAATATAATATTAGAATTTATTTTCACACAACTAGAAATCAAATTGCCTAACTTATAAATTTCGGGTTAAGTCGCTGTTTTATTAAGCGTGCGATTTGTTCTCGTTACGACTAGATGCACTAGTAGAAAATATATGTAAAGATCTACGGATGATAAAACGAGTCGTAATGCGTAAAGAGAGTTGATAAGTAATGAAAACCTATGCTAGACTCTTGTCGACCCCTGTTACGCGTTAGACGTCAATTAAACACTGTGTTTTATAGTAATAATATATAAATAACAATAATTTATTTATTTACTGAAATGAGATTGTAGGTTTAAGGTTTTAATCTACAATAAGTGATGGGTAGAGTACTGTTCTCCTAGATAGGCTACTGAGTAGCCTGTGTTTAGGAGTACAATGCCGGTCCCCTATAGGTAAATTTATATTTTTGATGCACGTGTCATGTTTAATTATTAAAATTAATAACAGCAGTAGTTTATCAGTAAGTAAAACAATTAGACAATTACATTTCTTATTAAGTAGTGTATGTGTGTGTATATGTGAGAGTGTGTGAGTGTGTGTATGTATGTGTATTTGTGGGTGTGTGAGTGTGTTTATTTATATAATATAGAAGGGTTATGCGTCAAAATGTGCCCGAATGTATTGATGACACTATACATAACTACAAGCGCTGCGTACAGATCATTTACCTATAGTAAGTATCGCTATGTTCAATTGTATTCCAGCATGATTCGAATACAATTATCACCAGCTTATTCTGTGTATACCGAACATCGAATATTATAAGTGTTTTAACAAACACGCAGCATCAACACAAAGTTGTAACTTTGTATAAATTAATCATGGACATAAGAAAATCATGAAATGATATAAGCACAACATTTTACCCACGGCTTCGCTTGCTTTAATCTAGATTTAATCAACAAATCTGTATCCCTCGGGAGTAGTCCTTTTTTCTCGATGAAAGGTACCTTATGGCCTTTTCTGTTCTCCTGACAGCGTGTATGCAAAATTTTATGATGCTCAGTCGAGTAGTTAAGGCGTGAAACCGAAACAAACAAACTACATTCGCAATTATAATTATTAAACTAATACAAATATTAAACTAATATTAAATTAAATATCAGCTAAAATACCTATTTTAGTTGTCTTCATTTCAACGCACGTTACTAAAGATAAATAAAGATATTTAAATCAGTAAGCATTAAATTATAAGATGTTTCTTTTTATAGATTTTGTGATTTAACTGTTAAAAAGTGATTAACAATCAGCGGTAGGTATATTCGCATTTATAAGAATAAAAAATATTTATTTTCATCATTTGGTTTTAACGATTTTTCTCTTAATCTAATACATGAATTTATTATAAAACGTTTTAAATATAATAAGAGAATTCGATGACGACTGTACTAGTGTAAGGTGTGCTACAGTCGCCAGCGCCTCCCACCCTAAGATTGTTACAAAAAATATTAATAATATAAGTCTGAATTTATAAGTTCCTAATTAAAATCATTCTATAGAATCCCATGACGAAGTCCTGTGAAGAGTCGCGATACAAATTACCATGGCTATCATGATTTCTATGGATGTTATGTGAATAGTGAGATTTGTAAGGCCTGAAGGAGTAGGTTACCCATTTTTCTACTCCCCTTTGTGTGTCGCCCTCGTTCTGCGGCGCTTTGCGGAGATGTGGCGAGATTCCGATGTAAAGTGTCGCGGCTTTCACAAAACTTTTGTAATGCCACTGCAATTATCCTTTAAACGCATACTGTGGAACGCACAAGGTAAACGTGCATGAAATGGCTTAGGGCTTCGGATCAAAATGAACTTTGTAACCTATACATATCCTGTGAGTGAAGTGGTTCTTCAGGTACGTTGGTACTTAGTGTCATGTTTGCGCCGAAGTGGTAGGTGACAGTATATTACACCCACATTTCGCCAACTATGATTTTAGATCCCGAAAGGCTATTGGCACCAACAGAGTAAAGGTCTAGACGCCATATTGATGCAAAAAATTATAAGCCGAAATATCTAATATTTCATGCCCGACCCGAGATCAAACTCAACACATCGTTCAGTAGTCGTATTTGTTACCGCTACGCTACCGAGGCAAATTTTGAAATTTTGATTCATAATTATAATATTATTATATTGGTTCGTTAAGCATCATAATATCGTTTGATTAACTCTAACAGCATTTAAATAAAGAGGTTCATTTAAATTGTTCTTTTCATATTGTTGCTCACGTCTTATTGTGGACGTCTGTTTTTTGTTAATGAAGTTTGATTCATTATCATTCAAATTTGGAAAGCAAAAGATTATGTAGAGTTTTTAAGAACATTTATCAGAGTTTTGATAATTATGTTGTCTATAGCTCATTGCGCGTTAAGCGTTTGCAAAAAAAATATACTTATTAAGAAATATATATTTGCTATTGCAAACAATTCTATAATATGTTGTTCTATGCGTGAGGTCTTGGGTTTGATTCCCGGTTAGGCTTGGCTTCAAGTAAATGGCTATTCGTTCGCCATTTACTACATGAGGCTCAGGAATATAAGCAAGGAAAGCAAACGCATGTATGTATATATTTACCAAAGTCAAAAAGTAAACCGCATCTCTTTGTGTATTCCACAAAGAATGACACTAAGCCACATATATAACGAGTTACGCTTGATAAACATTCCAACGACTGATTAACGGCAGCGAAGCTCCCATAAACGCGCAGAATATTAAAATAATTCGATATTAAATACAATTTCACATCGCGTAAACAGTCCACCATCACAGTAGGCTCATCCTCAAACCGAAAATAGCAAAACACATACAAATCTAGCTGCAAACACCATTAAGAAACGAACAATCGGCGCTCTGATGAATTTCGGTTTATGTTCCACGCCGTAGAGTCTTTGTGGCTCTACTTTCAGCAACACAATAGGGACAAAAGTTATTCAACGACAATGCGAGCACCAAATACCGATCGCCCGGCCCCCCTACACCCTCTGGTACCTAACCATTGTTTACTTTAATACTCGACTTTTATGTAAGTATATTATCGATAGACAGTGAAATTACAAAGATAATTACTTATAAGAAATATCATGAAGTTGTTTGTTACATTACACAAGCGCAATAACTGAAAATTTAGATTTTAATCTTTCCACTTTATCAAGTTTCACACAGAAGTAGCCCTTAAAAAATAGCAATATAATTTAATAATCTGTGAACAATTCAAGAAACAATGTTTGTTTTTCAAAAGACAATAACGGGCCCAATAGCCTTTATTCCAAATTCAAAACTTATACTTACTAACTTTCATAAGCTTTTTTGAAATGCATTATTATCGGATGAGGCATCATTGATTTCAACATCATTTCAATTTCGAATGCATATAAAAATTAAAAATAATACCTGGCAGGGATTTGTACATGGTTAGCTGTCAAACTAATTATCGGAACTGACTTTCTCGGTTTCATTAAAACAACCGCCGTCTGCAAGATGACATCATGCTTAACAATATTTCGACAGTTACTATTCACGTCGGCAGCATTGTTACAAAAAGCCTGAGCGTTCCTACAAAAGCTGTAAAGAATGAATGGGAGTGGGCGAGGGGGACTCAATTCAATAGGAGAAAGGAGGGATGTGTAGTTATGTAAGTATGTTTTGTGGTGCGTGCCGGGGATCCGAGTTGAGAAAGTCGGTTTTTTGAATTTAAACGAAGATATTGTATTGATATGACGTCAGTTATCACATGTTACTTTTGTTATGTTAATATTCGTAATTGGAATACCAGTATTTGTATTTTAAATACTTCTTATGGTTGTGACGAAACCTTATTACTTACTAGTTCGTGTTAAAAATGAAACGATGTTTATGGATAACTTCTTCTTATAGGAACGGTAATTAGTCTTGTTGAATATGTGCACATTTCTGTTTGCAGACGAAGGATATTGTGAGGCTACGTGTTGGACAAAGAATCTATTGCCTTTCCTGAATCGCAACACCCATTTGACAAAATAAGGCTAAATTGTTGAAGAAATATCAAGAATCTTGATTAGATACATATGTAAATCACTAGCTACATTCATATACAAAACACCAACTAAAGCATAAATATTACAAAGACCTACCTGAATGAAAAAAATCCTTGTCTTTGTGTTCCAGTGCATATAGTGCATAATATCAGTCTATCTCTTTCGTTTTAAAATGGTCCGCCCGCACTCGGGTTACCTTCTATATCGCCGGCAACTAGGCGAACATTAAAACATTAGACGAAAGCAAACCCAACCAATCTATCTACTGTGGATTACACAATTCTTTGCACTGTAGGTATTACTTTTGACGCACTGATACTGGCGTAATTACTATTTAAACGACAGCTTCATCAGTGCAGTCAAATTATACTTTAATTAAATGCCCCTTTAAAAATCTTCTTCTACCTTAATTTAGCATTTGCCTTTTCACGTCTAAGAAGATTGTAGAAATTTTAAGCATCTGATTGTACGAAAGGGTTACTGGTTTGAGTAGTCACCTCACCGTTGCCATTAGGAACGCAGTTGCTGTAGATTCGAATCTCATCCGGGGCAGAATCTGCGTGTCGTCTATTGCTTTTACAGACTTTACCAACATTCTGTAATGACATGTCAGCTGTTCAGGACTAGAGACACTTGTAACTAATATTATAATTTGTACACCATATTATGTGATATTGCCGCATGCTGCAGGAGGTTTGGGCTAAAATCAGCACAGACTAGATCCTACATGGTACTAAGCGGTAACGTGGTAGGCCAAAGCGTCGATGGCGGGACGAATTAAGAAGCTACAGAAGAGACTGGTGCAAACTAAACTTGAAAAGCGAGAGGGAGGCCTTTGCCCTACAGTGGGACAACACAGGCTGAAATAAATAAATTATGTGATAGGACATAGCATACTTATAACATATTCATAAAAACTGTATACTGACCTATGGTCCACAAATAAATGGTTATGACATAATTATGATTACTAGCGGTCGCCTAGTGGTCAAATTTTAGCCAAAATTCCTAAGCTTGCTACTTTGTTTTCTGTTCTCTATTACATATAAATAAGGTATAGGTAACCATAGTTACAAAGAATTGTACGACGTCAGACGAACAATGTGGAAATACTACGGACGCGATTCGACTGCGTGTGTCAAATGCATGGTTGTGTGCGTGTAGTGTTTTTCCATTAATTTAATGTATTTCGTTTGCATATTTTACAAAAATATTAGGATTTGCCCTCCTTCTCCATATAAACTTTAACTGTGCCAAATTTCATACTCCTTCGTCCGCGCATGTTTCGTAAAAACACCCATACTTGAGATAACCGTTTGTAGAACACAGAATTTTTTATCAGATCTCATTTTTGAAACCCTGACAACGAGTAGTTACAGAGGCGAGAGGACCTCTGAAACCACTACACCAGGTTTTTCTATACTTATATCATGGTAAAGGTAAGCGGTTACCATGACATATGATTGCTTGCAATACTGACAAAAGGTTAAAGTAGTGAAAGATGGCATAAAAGGAAAGCACCTGCTTACTTATCGGGCCAAACGCTGTAACAGTGACTACTCTTACCAGTTGCCTGTAGGAGGGTAGCTCTATAACAGGCGCACGCTCATTCGATCTTCAAATATTTTTTAACCATTACTTATGAGTAATCTAATCTGATCTTTGGATGTACCACGTTTATAAATGGTATGTTTTGGGCGGTAACTTGTTCCCTGACACAATGCCAACAAAACACTGACATTGACATAATTTTTAAAGCACAAAAACGGTGCATAGTTTCTATGTTTGGGCTTCAAATAATAGATACCTGTAAACCGTTTTTCCAGGAGAACAAAATTTTAACACTCCCAAGCCTATATATAATAAATAATAAATAAATAAATAAATATTCTACCACATACACACAACACCATTTAGCCCAAACTAACTAAACAGAGCTATGGGTACTAGACAATGGATAAACATACATATATACTTTTTTTTTGTAAATACGTACATATTATACATAGAAACACCCAGACCAAGACAAACATCCATGTTCATGCACACAAATATTTGACTTGTGCGGGAATCGAACCCGCGACCTCAGGCGTAGCAGTCGGTTACACTAACCACTACGCTATCGAGGCCGACGATATATATATATATATATATGAGGTCTCAATATTAGTAAAGGCCAATCAAAACTTATTTACATTAGCGTCAGAAGTCAATAATAGGCGACAACGTGACGCATTTCGCCTCTGTATGCGCCGAACCCATACCACTTTAATGTATAAAATGTGTTTCACATGGCTCCTGTAATTTTCAACAAATTACCTAAAGAAATAAAGGCAATGAATACTGTTTTATTTAGGAAAAATCTAAAAGGCTTTTAGTTAATAAATGTAACTATAACTTAAACGACTATTTAAACGATATTTTTCCAATCTTAAGACCTCACATTGACATCAAGTAATAGAAAAATTATTCATGTATCTTTTAAATAAATAATCTGTTAATGTATTGCAATAATTCCATGACATGGCATGACATTCAAATAACTTAATTATTATTATTATTAACATTGACGTAAAATTATTATTATAGACATTGACATAAATTTGTTATTATTATTATGAAACAAATAATTAATCTGTATTATTATAAGTTTTAGGAGGACATTGCATTAACATAATTTCTTAAAATATTTTTATCTAACTTTATATATTTCAATGCCAATCTTCATTTTGACTGAAACCATGATTGTATACATTTTGCATGCCTTACGGTAGGTAGAATCACTTGAAACATGATCTTTTAATAACACCATTGTAACAGTGTCTTCTTCAAAAATAAATAATTTGAATTTGAATTTGAACAATAAAATTAGTAGGTCATCTAATTTCGTGGTTTAGATACAACTGCAATGGCTGTATAAAAAATCATTAATATTCCGAGAATACTTTTTATATATTATTAATAACGTGTACTACTAATAATAAATATAAATAACCTTTTATATTATTTATATTTAAAGTTATATCGCTTAGTGGCTACGCGTATTCGTTTTTTCATTTGGCAATAATTACATGATGGTTCATGTTTTGTTAATTTAAGACAAACCATAGTGGCCTTAATACAAGCAACTATACATGAAAAATATTATATAAATATGCCAAATAGCCATTGATTTTTTAAAATTATATAATTAATATGCAAACCACAACGTTTCCAATTTTCTTTATACAAAGCGTATTATTAATATTATACTTACAGATATTACAAAATATAGTTATATACACTATAGTTCTTTATCATGTAAAGATCATGTGTGTGTGTACGTCTCTTCTTAGTGGGCACACTTTTCCTGCGGTCTGTACTTGATAACACCGTAACTAAGGTGTGTTCATCTATGATTGAAATATCTAAAAAGATTACAGGAGTTATGTTATGGAGTTTTTGTGTATTGATCATGAATAGATATGTCAATTACGACATACACTTTAGACACATACAGTGGGTCTGTGTGCATTCAGCTATTGATGTGCCTGCGATTTCTATTCAATCAACAACGTCAAAACACTTGTACTTGCTATTCATATGTTGTACCTAAAAAGCATTATCTTTGTAAGGTAGAACACATGAAACTCGCTTGAACCTAATACGATTGAACCGTTGAACCCATTTATTTCATTAGGAATACATAAATGGTTCAAAGGTTCAATCATAAAAGAGGCGAATATTTTTAATTTATGGTTCCTTGATGATAAATTATTATTATTATTATTATTACTCATAAGAATGAAACATAGTATCGTGTGCTTTTGCTTTGTTTTTAATATCAGCCAATATCAATCTGCTCCTTTCGCAACTTTCGGTCTTATGATGCATTATCAGCCACTCGAGAATCAGACTTATAGATAGTATAGATAGTTCAGATCTTGATTAGATGTGCTGATTTGAATTATGTATAAGTCCATAATATATACACACATCAAATGTGTCTACGGATCAAGTACATTTTTAAGTATAAAAGACTATCAAATTAATATTTGCCAAATATAGTCTTCCAGACTAGCTTTTTACTTTAATTCCTATATTACCTATATTTTGTAAATCTAAGAAAATTTGATGTTTTTGCAAATTGTGAATGTTAATGTCAAGTTAATGTCTTCAAGTAAATGGGAAAATAGGCAAAAATGAGGATCTTTTATAATTTTTATTTTAAAGATTACGAAATTAATACTCTATGTTTCCACAATTGATACGAATAACACAGCGATTTGGCATGCCTAAAATCAGTTCATCAAAATCACTTTGAGGAATGGCCGCCCACGTTCTTTCTAACAAGTCAAAAGGTTGTTGTGGGGTATGTACGGCATCCATACTCGGCAGAGCTCTTCTATTGAGTATATCCCATGCGTGTTCAATTGGGTTGAGGTCCGGAGATTGAGCAGGCCACGGCAGGACGTTGATACGAGCATCGGCAAGAGCACGTGTGCACTCTAGCGGTGTGTGGACGTGCATTGTCATGCATTAGTCGAAATGAATCATCCAACGAGTATCGCAAAGGGATGATCATGCCTGAAACAATTCTCTCCGTACAAATCTGAGCATTGAGGTTGCTCCTGATCCAAGTGAGATCGGTTCTTTCACCGATTCAAATACCGGCCCAAACCATTATTGTTCCACCTCCACATGAATGAATTTCCTAATTAAATTTCAAATGTTCTTGACGCCTAGAAGTCCTCCAAATCCGGGTACGTCTTGTATCTGGTCTCACACCGAAACAAGATTCATCGGAAAAGCAAACACAACTGCAGTCTTCTTCCTCCCAATTTCTGTGTTCGCGAGCCCATTGCAAACGGGACCTACGATTGCAGGGTGCTATAGGTGGAATCCTCAGCGGCCATTGGGAATGCAGACTCACTTCACGTAAACGATTTCGGATGGTTTGGTCGCTTATCAGCAAGCCTGAAGAGCTGTGGAGCCTCATAGCTAAAATCATGGCGGTCATGTTACGATTCCGTCGAGCAGTATTTTGGATGTACCGGTCCTGTCTGCGAGTGGTGATGCGAGATCGTCCTCCATGTCGCTCAGCCACGCTGCCCGTGATACGATAGCGTGTCCAGAGATGACTTATAACGCTCTGTGTAGTGCCAAGAGTGACAGCCACAGTACGTTTCCTGGAACCAGCTTGCAACATTCCGACGGCTCTCATCATCTCTTCCCGTGTTAAATGATGTCATCGCTCCATAGTGTTGCAGGTTTTTCGTTCCGATGCAGAAATTGTAATGGTTTTATAAAAACGCTATTACACACTTTTATAGAAATCCTGAACGACAGTTGTTTTCCTATTTTTATCGAAATTTAAAGAATTTTTATTTCAAATTGTGAAAATCATTAAAAAGAACGAATTACAATCAAAAAACGTTAAAATAATAATCCTCAATTGCGATGAACCTCTAAAACGTATTTGATCCCTAGACTCTTTTGATGTGTGTAGTTGTACGATAGCCATAGGATCTAGAAAATGACTTCACAATTTAACTAACTCGTAATTGTTTCGTACTGTAGGCCCCGAATAGGAGAAGGCTAGCCTATTACTGTCTACTGGATACACAGTCTATCTCCATGCCATTACTGAGTTTCCTTTAAGAAGATGCCAATAACACTTTGCTTAACTTTGGAATAGCGTCCATGATCTTACAATGACTAGCAAAATAAGAGCAGTCTTATGCCACGGGACTAACAAGGTTTTTGTCGAATCTTTTTATGTCATTTAAAACAAGACACCTCAGTACCGAACAAACATAACATTTTGGAAATGCATTAACGAAAATAATGTTGTCACATTCACCATCCAATATGTTGGCAACACAAGCACGGTAACGCTATTACATTTTCAAATAAGCATGACTAATGATTTCTTAACAAGCAGGTTCTTTTAAGTAGCCCCTCCGTCACTAAACAAAAGTCGTAGACTCACTGGCGGTTGCACGAACAACTTTAGTGTGACCCCACAAAGCTGTGGAACGTCATTTAAATGCACACGTTTCATTGGCTCTGAATGCTTCAGGGAAGTAGAAAAAGAACGGGCCAATTACGACGCTTTTGTGACGCATACTCTTTGGGTCTCGAGTGTAACTTTATGTGTGGGGATCTCTTCAGATTTTTTTCGGTTTCGGCGTCTGTCTTCGAGGTTTACCTATGATAGAATATTTTGTAGGTATATCTAAATTGGTCAAGTGCGAATCCCGTTTAACATTTCATTTTTCTGATTTTTCATTTATTCTTAATTCGCTTATTTTATAAAACTTAACGTACATACATAATGTTAATGTTTTCATGTAAAAGTAATCCTAATCACTACTTGGTCTGTATTCTGTAACTGTACCTTTTATAAATAAATAAATAAATAAATAAATAAATAAATAAATAAATACTTATCATGATTATTTAGTAAAAGCACTTCTTTATGTTAAAATGTAAACAGCCCGCTTCTTTTATATATATATTATTATTACCGTGTGATGGCATGTAGCCTTCGCTCCTTTTTTCCATATCTGAACTTAGCAACGAACTCAATGAGACATCGGTAAACTCATCAAATATTATACTTTGACACATTTATTTTTATTCAACTGTTCCTTACTGTGTAATTATCTATTGACTGCAAGTGCAATGTAATATTTTCGTAACAAAACAGCCCTCATTTTTATTTGAAGAATTGCTGAACAGTTTCAAATATATCAAGTTACTAAAATACGAATTCGCTTATGGCCAACAGTGAATATTTGCCTGAAGCCTCAAGTACCGACCGACACACTGCAAAGCCTTCTTGGCTATCTCCAGTTTCCTTTACCTTTTACGTCTTAAAATGTAAAAAGAACTTGTTCATGGTAGCAAATCCTAGGTGAAAACTTAACTCGAAATGAAATCGATTTTATCTTAATAAGCTTAGATTACCCAGCTAGATTCTTATAAGAAAACTACGCTACGCCTATACACATAACTTATTGACGGCAACGAGTTGCTTGTACATACAAGTATGTACGACTCCAAATCTTGGAAATTTCGAATGAGATCGCGGCGCATTATAGGGTTATACAATCTTCTTTCGAAGGAACTGTTATCAGTAGCATATGGAATATATAAGGATATTTAGCATACATAAGGATTAATTCCTTGCGGTGAACTGATTTTTATAAGCGAAGAAGTAAAATCGGTGGCGTGACAACGATATTTTTTATACAATTTCCATTTTCTTAAACTTGCAGGTCCCCTAAACTCATTGAGCCAGAAAAGAAACCTTATTTTTCAGATCGACTATTGTCGCTTTTTGTTATCTGATAATAATATACCTACTATTTAAAACCAACGTTTGTAATTCCTAAGTCACCCATTAAAATTTGACCGATGTAAAATTTAAACTTAACTCAAATGTAACTTATAGTAATATTTTTAACGAGCCCGCGATATGTCGTGTGAAACTTGTTAATCAGAAGACATTACAAACTACAGCTAAGTGGACCGACTATAAACGTTGTTGGGTAGACTAACAGAAAACAAGGTATTGAGTCGTGCATTTCAATCTAAGAGTTTCTTTATTCCTTTTATTAAATTTATGATCACGCTTATCAAATCTGATGATTTGCTAACAGTTACATTTACAAAAATATCGTTTGCCTAATGTTATATTAAAAACATGGTATTGATAGATACCTAGTAATAAGATGAAACAGCCTTTCAGGCTCTTAAAAAAATGGTGTGGTTCCTACTCTCTTATAGGTACTGTACCTGCAGTATTATGTACCTACGTTTAAATTCCAGTGGGCACACAGGATTTTTTTGACGTTCTGCTTAGCTTTAGTCCCTCTAATCCTCTAGTTAGCCATTGTTACTGTTATCACTATTATCACATGCACAGACCATTGAAGTATAAAGAAAATAACATTAAATTTAATTATAATAATATGTATAAGCATGATGGAGTACTTGAGCGCTTCGTTATAAAATTCGTTCATTGTCTGTTTCTTCAAATGAATTACTTTGCGGACATTGGTGGGTTATACGGTAATTTTATATAAATATACTTTAGCTCTACAATTAAATGTTAACGTATAATTGTAAAAAGTCACAAATAACATTAATAATTAAAGTCGTGAAGTACTCGTCTTTAAAAGCACAGTATATAATATAAATAAGGCTGTGTTCAAAGTCTTAGCGCAATAAGAAATTATATTGACATTATTGACATTGATTAAAAATATAGAGTAGCCACAGCCTGCCACATCTACGGTATTAGTAACCCGCTCCTCTTCTCCTACAATAGAAAAAAATCATCCAGTACTGCACCCTATAAGTACTAAATGAGATTTTCCAGTTGATACTGAAGCATGTTGACTATATAAATCTGACTATTTCAGTCGCCAAGATTTGTTTTTAGATTGGGGCTTTTTCTCCTTTTATGGTAGGCAGCAGCTTCGTTATGTTTCCTTCGTTTTTAAAGGAATAGAGCCATGTCCATGTACAATGATTACTGATAAGCTACTATCATTAACGCGGTGGACCACTAGCGCCAACTATCAAAGCACGATAATGTTATCTAACATTACCAAAGGTAATAAAAAGAACAATAATATATTAGCACATCTTGATGTATATGTAACAGACAAATATTATGTCGATATTATCAACCATCTTCACTTTGATGCAACGACTTGGAATAATAAAATTAAATGTCATTAAACAGGTGTTTTGCTAATCATTTAATGAGTACAGTACATCTCTTAAGAATGCAAGATATTTAATGTGATTATTTTAAACAGATTTCCTTGTAAATCAGAACAGGAATGGAAAGTTCTTATTCGTAAGAAAATCTCACGACTTACCTATGACTAATTTAAGTCAGTATATTTTTATCGAATTCAATGATATTTAATCGCAAAAAGTCGTGACCATGAAATTATAATTTAGTAAAAAGCTTATCTAAGGCAAAATTTTCGACAATCTCTATATTATCATGTGGCATCCTGGTTTTTCTTTAATCATAGAATTAATTTAAACGGCTTGTTAATATGACCTCACGTAATTGTTACAAACTGAACGTATGTTTAATATTTAAGCACATCAATGAAGGTCATATAACATCAACAAAACTCTTCCAGTTACATAAGCAAGGCCGCAGCGATATCCCGTCCAGATCAAAGCGCTGTATTATCTGTGTTGTGATCAAAATGCATTTATGGCGTTTGGTCGTTCGTTAGCTGGCCGTCAATACGGCTCTCAGTCCACCGGCTATAAATTTAGTATTGAGCGGACACAACAACAAAGCGCGTTTTGTCTTGCAAATGAAAACGCGCACATTTCGCGGTATTGTGCGCGGCTGTTTCGGTGCCCGCCATTATTAACGGCGAACATGAAAGACAAAAGGTTCGTCTGCAGCACTGAGGCTGGCCTAGATAGCGGATTATTGTACTAACACAATAGGAGCGTTAATTCCGCGACTCCACCATTATTTTGTTGTTTGCAACTTTATCGCGTTTATCGATGTGCCGCCCGATTGGTTTTTTAGATGATTCGGTTGTTTTACTTTTAAAATATTATGTAATAATATGTTAAAGTACATTACACAAGCTGTGCTTTATTAAGAGCATTATTAGTGCCAAAACAGCAAAAAATTCGGCTTTCTTTGCGAAATTAAACTATAAATTCGGATTGATACCTTTCTATACCTATGTATTGGTCGTATATAGCTATGATATGATGATGATATGAGAAATAGCTATATATATATATATATATATTATTTATGATGTATTACCTCGGAAAACACATAGGTGCGTATTATACTTAATCCCAATTAATCGATATAAATATAGTAATATATTGAGCGGTGTAATTTTTTTATATTGTTATTGGTCATTTTATAAAATAAACTTGATAAAATCGTAGGTATACTCCGATAACCTAAGCACAGTATAGCAATTGAATGCGTTTGAGATAGATATTTATTTACATAATTGATGTTATATACCTACAAGGTAAAGAACTTCTTTTAACAATATCCTTTAAGAATCCAGTTGGATTTCTTTAAATCTTGTATTACTTATATTTATTATCAGAATTTCTTTATCACAAAATAAATCAATTATAAACTATAACTTACCAAAATAATCCAACATAGAGCTGCTCCTCATTCCAATAAATTCCTATATATGGCACTGCACATCACGCATCCACATAAAATTCACACAAAAAATAAAGCTGGCACACAAGAATCACGATACCATCGAAAATTTGAAAAATAATACAATCCAATTCCAAACACAAGCGTGGCGGGAAAATAAGTTTACGAAAAACTTCGTTCGGATAATGGCGGTAAATACGTTGGAACGAACGCGTGTCGTGGAGAGCTGGCGCAGACTGTGAGCTATTCTAACAGCCGGCGAGAGAGTTCGCCTCGTGGTTTTGCCGCGCACGGTCCTCGCGCATCCACCGTGGTCAACTTCACCCTTTCGCATACCCTTGCATAATGCACTTCCCTCTATGACGTAATTAAATGTTTACAATACATTAACTTTACTTAATCCGTGGTGAGCCGACAGAAAGTAGCATATGCGTTATATACCTATTATTCAGTTTTAATTACTTTACGATCATAAGAAAAAATAAATTGTGTCAATAGGTAGGTACCTAATTTAAAAAGGAATGCAAATGCGAGGACATCTTTTTAAATACATACAGACTTAAAACTTTGCGTCAAAATCTCGGAGTTCAGACTTATTTATTTTTTTAAAGTTTATCCATAGCAAATGCATTAAGGATTGATGTACAAAAACATGTTTGGTAAATAATATGGCTGATACATTTGCCCTTTACGGAATAACTAACATGCGTACTATGACAATGAGACAAAGAAAAAAAAAAGTCTTAATCTTTGGAGTTATTTCAATGTTCCAATATCAAAATACCAAGAATAAATTTAAATATTTAATGGCATCTTAAAGGATGTTTATCTTAATAAAGATCTATTTAATGGAATATAAAGAAACCACCATTAGCGAATATTTGGTGATAGTTCGAATGAGCTGGCTGATCCGAGGTAGTACCAAGTTCTTATAAACAATTGTAGAAGAATACTAACAATATTGACGCATTTTGTCTGGTGAATATGACTTTTTTGCATTTATGCCATCTGATAGTAATACACATAGTATTTCAACTGCCTCCGTGGTGCAGCGGTAGTGAATGCGACTGCTGTGCATGAGGTCTCGGGTTCGAATCCCGGGTCGGGCCAACAAAAAGTTATTGGGTTTTTCTGTTAAGAAATCTCAATACGAGCCCGGAGTTAGGAAGTGTGCGGTGTTAGTCACCCCCGTGCCTCGGAAAGCACGTAAAGCCGTTGGTCCTGCGCCTGATCTCTCTCCGGTCGTGTCGAATTATTTGTCCCATCGGATCATGAGAGTTAGGGAACAGAGAGTGCACTTGTGTTTGCGCACACACTTGTGCACTATAATATCTCCTGCGCCGATGGCCATTCTCCGTTAAGATTGGCCGCCGTGACCGAAATTCGGTCAGGAGGACATTATTATTTCATGTGATCATAGGCTACTATTAGACGGACTGTGTATTATGTTTAGTTCTTTTGTTGTATAATAAATATAATATCTGAATATAAATCCTTTAGCTTTTAAACAAAAAAGGATTAAAGTAGTATCCACCGTAAGCAACTTTTTTGTGGATGCATGTTTGATGCCCGGGTCAAGCAAAGTGTGGGTTTTTCATTGAAGGAAGTAGAGAAATGTACCCGGTGAAGGGGAAAAGTTTTGCCCCATATTATAGAGGCCTAAAATGATACTCGGCGATATATGGATGTGTAATACTTATTTACATACTCCTTCGTGGATATAGCTGTGAGACTATGAATGTAAGTATATTTTTGTTCTGTTCTGTGGATGGCGTTTCTTTTTTTTTTTATTTGATTTCTAACCTAACCTGGACTATGCCATAGTCAATCATATCGCGGACTAGTTGTTTATATCGCGACAATTAGGCCAAGGCAGTAATTCTAGATTCACCTCTTACCTAATGTGTGTGCCGTGTCTTAACGTGTATCAACGGCATAGTTTAGTGTATGTGATAGAATAAATACTAATATACTTATATTCAGTACGTCGACCGACTAACTGCCTCAGCGTTGCAACAGTAGTGAATGTGACTGTTTCGCATGAAGTCTCGGGATCGTTTCTCAATTCTAGCAAAGTTTTATTGTGTTTTTCTTTCAACAAATATTTATTCCATTTCAAATGTGTTTCAGTCGACGGCAATAACTTCGTCCTTTGTAACCGACTTCGAAAAAAGGATGAGGTTCTCAATTCGACTGTATTTTAACCCAGAATTATTTTCCAGATGAACCGAGATCGATGATTCTTTTTTTTTTGTTTGAAAGCTGATGCTTTCCATGTGGTCCCATTGTTATCCTTAATAATGCGTATTTGGTTGACTTCGACTATGTACATTGATGATGTGCTCATGTTATTACTTGTCTAGTTGTTGTCTAGTAAAAGTAATTTCTTTTTGTTATTTTATGTCGGACTTAAAATCTTCACGTTACGCCACATTCCTCCAACTATGTATAAGTATGTAGGGTATATTATTAATAGGTGTACCTGTGCCTTTCTCTTTGGGAATACAGAATACAGACATGAGACCATGTATTTACCCTGAACAAAACGTTGAACAATCAGTAAGTAAAAACAAAATAATAACGTTCTTTATGAAAAATAAAGAACGGATTTTAAAAATATAACATAATAAACTCATTTCAGCTAAGTATTATTCGTCATTGTCTGGTCTAACAGACAATGTTAACGACTTACTATAGACTACTAAGTGTGAAGTATTCAGCACAACTGGAATTGAATTATCTCGAACACTAACAAGTATTGTTTTCTTGTAAGAATCCTTCTAACAAAAAACATGAATAGTAACCGCGTAACATAATAGTGCGTACGACAAATAAGATGTGTTCCATCAAAGGAAGAAGCCAGAGACAGCAGGAGCAGATACAATGTGGAAACGTTGGGTAATATGTCCGACTACAATGGCGCGAACGCGAGACACAAAGCCGTGCCGCGTATTGTGTGGACGTACACAATACACCTTGCATACACACACAACACTAATCACACACTCAATAAACTTATTGCCAAATCATTATCAACCTTATCCCCTACCAAAAAGGTTCAATAATACACACTGTAAATGCACCAACAACGTAGTATTTGTGTATTGCGTGTCAAAATAACTGATATTAATGGAAACAGTAGTTTTCTGTATGAATGATCTTCCATTTTATGCACACGGCCTTGTTGATTGTTAAAAGTTGTTATGTGAGATTTTTCATTTAATTCATGTATGTTACTCAACAATAGTTAATACCACAGACGTATGTATGATAACCGCTAACGATAAACTACCGCATAATTTAATATAATTTTAACTTAAGGAGTGATTTCATTTAATCTTTAAAATGAATATTGGGGATAAAAATGACTTGGGGATCAAAATCAATATTCTGTAATTTAATCATTCCGTAGCGCAACGCGTAGCATTTCGTAGCAACTGAATACGCTTCTACGATGTCTGTTTCAGTCGATACAATATAATTATACATAAAATAGTAAATCCTTGAAGATATAGGCAGAGCCACGGATTTGATGAATTACACTGTCATAGTAAGTGAGTTATTAATCCAATAAACTAAATCCACAATTCTATGTTATTACTAGGAACGAGTATACATATAAACAGATAGATGACACAATTTGCAGTTTCCAAGCTATACTTAGAATATACGTAAATAAATGGCTACACGTTTTCATGTTACATTTCTAAATCCCTTAGCTCTTACTTCTAGTTGTATTTGCTTAATTCTTCACATATGTATTTATGTCATTATAAATAGGAGATATCACAGACATATTTGAAATTAGCATACATTCAACAAATTCATACATTACATAATATGGGATATTGTAAATTGCAACACACGCCAGTCACAATGCACCGTCTTATCTATTTTGTATCGGTGTTACAAACTTTCACACAAGTTAGTACATTCACACTAATGAATTCCAAGAACTAAACTTGACAAAAGTAGCGTTTCGTATACAAAAATTTGATAATAGTACTAGTTGGTCAGCCTATATATTATATTGCAATCTATTCGGATGTAGAAAGCTCTATACACAATAAACGGTGTTTACGGGTTTTATCGCACATTCGCGTAATCATAAAAATATTTAGTTACTTCATGTTTGGCTAGAAAATGACGATGGCTTCTGTAAGGATAGTAAGAAATCATTTTTAGAATAAATTGATAAAGCCACAAATCTGACGCGACAAACTATTCGTTTGGAGTCTATTTTTGTAACAATGCCTAGCGTACAAGCGAAAGTATTCACGTGCAAAACTTGAGAGTAGATAGGTACAAAAAATAAATAAGTGTCGGGGAATAAAATAAGTTTCGCGGTGGACCATTGTGTGGAGGGCGGACCGCCTCCTAGTCCAAACAGTATTCCATTGTGTCTGCCATTACCTAGCCCTCTTTTCGTCTTTTGTATTCGCCTCTCCTATTGAAGTGAGACCTTCCCAATGACGCTTTATGGCCGCTTTGAAGTATGCAAGATATGGCCGCTATATCTACATTATTCTAAAATATTAGGCAGCTACATTATGATATAATATCCTTATACTATCGTGTATCTCGGGTACACTGATGTTTGAGGCACGTGTATGTTGTCATATTTATATTTATGAGTTTTATTCTCACACAGATGTTATCAATCGTAAGAATTGGTTTTACTATAAACATATCAGAGGCGTTTCAAGTTCAATAGTTTCGATTATGACTATAAAAAGAATAACCAGAAACCGTACAATGGCAAGTTTGATTTGCAGGTTGGGCAATATGTTATTGGGATTTTCAGGTAGGATAATTTCAATATCGAGCTAGAAGGAGTCTGAAATGTGTCTTATACTACCAAAGTGGCTGAGTTCGATCCGATTCTCAAGACATGTGCGTATTAAATATTCAATTATTGCTCACTTTTCTTCTTTTATTGAAAGACAATTTCCGCACAATGAATAAATCCGGTGTCGCAGAGAACTATTTAAACAACGGACACAAAGAACACCCATATTTGGAACGACACTTGTGGATTAAACTAATTGTCCCGTGTTGGGATCAAACCCAACACTCGCCGAGTAGCAATGACGAGGCGACTACTTAGGCCACTACGCCATCCGTGCATTAACGGCAAAGGAAAGAGTTTTCGAGAATGTTTTCAAAGACGTGTAAAGTAAAAACGCATTAGGCGTGCGTGGTGGACTATAGCCTAACCCTTCTCACACAGAGAAGAGACTCGAACCTGGCAGTAGTACAGTTAATCAACAAGGCTGATAATATTTTATTATTATGTAAGGCTGTTACAGTGCTCTAAAGATCCATACAACACTTAAGTAACACTCGTTTGTTGCCATCTCTAAATATTGGAGTGATTGTTTCCAGTGCAAAATAACAGCACACGGACTTGAAAATCTATAGAAAATATATCACACCCCTAGTGCAATAAAAGTGTTAGTACAATTACGTCGATATTTTTTTCATTGCAGATTTGAATAGTGCAAATAAAGACACACTAGCTAAATTTTTCCATTGTGATTTGTCGAAAAATAAAGGCTTTATACAAAAACCTCATATGCTGCGTCATAATAAATTTGATATTTTGCAATCATAAATTTAAATAAACCGACTTAAATACTATTATCTGAAAGCTTTTCTATTGTGTTTATGTTCAGGACAATACCTTATTAAACTCAAGCAATAATCTACCATCATAATATGGCTGTCCCATCAGCCTTGGTATCTTTCTTTCATTGTTCTAATGTCCTGATGGAACCGTTCTTTATGTTGAATATCTCAAGAACCAGAGTCAATCTTTATAATGTAAATACATATCGAATATGACTGACGAAGGTGTTTATTAAAACCAGTAACAAAAGAAAATATTTTTCCCCAGTGTAATTAGACTGCACGAGCGGCGTAATGCTTCAAATGGTCGCCTCGCCACAAATACTACGCCGAGTGTTATGGGTTCGTATCTCACACGAGCCTAAAATTTGTGTGATCCAAATATTATGTATGAATGTTTAAAAAGTCTCTTACAATACAGGGGTAAATCCTAAAGGGAAGTTGTCTTTAAAAAAAGATGTAGGTACAGGCATTGGTTCGCTTCTATTACGTGGGACCTGATCAAGTAATCGAAATATGAGTGTAATATGCTTAGACAGATAAAGAGATGTTTTGGTCAAGGAATATTCTGGGTGCAAGGGACGGCGCGCGGCGTACCTAAAAATTAGCAAGACGTTTTTCTATAGGTACTTATCTCAAAGCAAACTTCTATAATTAATATATACTTAGCTATATATAATTTTTATTTATTGACAGAAAAATAAGTTCCTTACACTACATCATACATATTACATCACTAGTGTTAAATCATATCTTCCTTAAATAATTTAAGATTAAATTAAAATTAATTCTAAAAACTATGTTAATAATAATAAATAATAATAATATTCTACACATACACACAACACCATCTAGCCCAAACTAAGCAGAGCTTGTACTATGGGTACTAGATAATGGATAAACATACACATAAACTTTTTTTTTGTAAATACATCCATATTATACTTATAAACACCCAGACCAAAACAAACATCCATGTTCATGCACACAAATGTTTGACTTATGTGGGAATCGAACCCGCGACTTTAGGCGTGGCAGTCGGTTACACTAACTACTACGCCATCGAGTCGTCAATAAAATAATAATATTAATATAAAGTGTATACAAAATAAATAGAGTTCAATGACTTTAAGCCTGCCTGAACTAGGATAAACCTGTATTTCAGGACATAACTTGACAATTGTATTTTACACTAGCGCATTATTAATACAAATATTTACAGTCTAAAGCACATCTACGCTTAAAAGTGTTTAGGAAGTAATATACAACTTTAAATTTACTTTCAATATCATTTTAAGACTTCTAGCAGTTTTTCTGTGTCCGTATAATTTAATTTTCCTGAGTATTCCTTTAAAATGATACTACATTTTTTATGACTAACATTAGGTATATATATTTAATATTTTATTTAACTTGTTATATAAATACGGTAAGAATACGTAGAATTAATTGACAAATGCGTGTCTTGTTTGAGACTTTGTAAAAACTAAGTATATTCTTCTCTTATTTAAGACCGGGGTATAACTTTAAAAAAAACGCAACATTAAGATTTTGTATTGATTAACATTATTACGCGGTACGTAATGGATTGCTACCAGTATAACGCGCAATAGAAAGGTTGGGAAAGGTTGTCAACACTCGCTTTGTTTACATCGCCGCCGTAATTACATACATACATACATAAATTCACGCCTGTTTCCCAGAGGGGTAGGCAGAGACTACGGATTTCCATTTGCTACGATCCTGACACACTTCTCTGGCTTCATTCACTTTCATAACATTCCTCATACACGCTCGCCGGTTTAAGGTGCTCTTAACCTGGCCTTTATCCAGAACGTCTCCGATCTGATCAGGAAACGTTCGCCTAGGTCTTCCCTTTGCAACTGTTCCATTCACACTAGCCTTATAAACTTTCTTAGTCAGTCTGTTCTCGTCCATTCTTTCTACATGCCCAAACCAACTTAACATACCCTTTTCTATTCTCGTCACTATATCCACTTTTATGCCGCATCTCTCTCTAATCACACTATTCCTTATTCTATCTTTCAGAGTCACACCACATATATTTCTCAGCGCTCTCATTTCTACAGCATTTATTCTGCTCTCATGCTTCTTTTGCCATACCCAACTTTCACTTCCATGCATAAGTGTAGGCACTAATAGTCCTCTATGAACAGCCAAACGTGCCTTTTCGGATACATTTCGACTGTTCATAAAAGCGCGTAGAGCGCCATTCACTTTATTGCCAGCAATCGTTCTTCTTTCAATATCTCCCTCATGTGTACCATCCCTTGTAAACAAAGTACCCAAATATACAAACTCTTTCACTTGTTCCACTTGTTCTCCATTAATCATAATATTGCACATCGTCATGCACTCCTCCCTTTCAAATACCATTACTTTCGTCTTGCTTACATTCATTTTCATTCCTTTTCTCTCAAAAGCACCATGCATAATAGTTACCATCGCCTGTAACTCTTCCGCCGATGACGCAAGTATTACTTGGTCATCAGCATAAAGTAGACATTTGACAAGTAACTCATTCATTCTTAATCCCCATTCACAATCTTTTAAATCTTTCAGACAATTGTCCATGTATAGGTTAAACAGCCAGGGTGACGCTACACATCCTTGTCTAACACCTTTTTCGATATTAAACCATTCTGTGTAAGTCCCATTTATCCTAACACAAGCTCTGGAATCTTCATAAAGAGATTTCAGAGCTCGTATGAGGTTGCTATTCACTCCATACATGGACAAAACCGACCAAAGTTCATTCCTCACCACTTTATCATAAGCCTATTCCAGATCCACGAATGCGCAATAGACCTTTTGACCTTTGGCCAAAACTTTCTCGGCTATGCTCCGTAAGGAAAAGACCTGATCCGTACATCCCATACCCTTTCGAAATCCCGTTTGTGCATCCCATATTTTCTCGTCGGTTACTTTCACAATCCTTTCAATTAACATTTTCGCATACAATTTACCGACGACGCTGAGCAAGCTAATGCCTCTATAGCTTTTGCAATCTTGCTGTGAGCCTTTTCCCTTGTATAAAGGTACTATGACGGCCTTGCACCAATCACTAGGTACACGGCCGGTATTCCAGCACAAGTTAAAAAGGCGGCACAACTGATTTACTATGAGACCCTGTCCAGCTGTCAGCATTTCGACTGTAATCCTATCATAACCACCAGCCTTTCCTAATTTCATGCTTTTCAATGCTTTCATTATTTCATCTATACTAATAGGGCTTTCATCATTCCTATCATTATCATTCATTTCGAAACTTTGCCCTTGCCATTCCTCTCTTTCAAATAAACTTTCAAAATATTCCTTCCATCGATTCAGTACGCTCTTTTCTTCATTCAGTAAACTTCCATTCTTATCTCTGATCGATTTCAGCTCTGTGGTTAGGGATTTACCTCGAACCGAGCGAATGGATTTCCAGAAAAACTTTGCGTTAGTCCGGAAATCTTCAGATAATCTTCTATCAAACTCGTCTTTCATTTCCTCTTTTTTCCTCTTAATCATATCTTTCACTATCTTCTTCATTCTTATAAACTTATTCCTAGCTTTATTTACATCCTCATTCGTTGCTTCTTGTATTCTTTCATTGGCTCTGACAGATAGCCAGTCCAACCATGCGTGCTTCTTCTCACGTACTACCTCTTGCACATCTTTATCCCACCACGCATTCTTTTCATTTCATCATTTTCCTCCTCTTGCTCACACCGCACACTTCTGACGCTACAACAACCACTTCATACTTAAATGACTGCCATAATTCTTCTATATCATCAATGTCACTAAATCTTTCAAATCTTTCCCTCAATTTATTGTTATACTCGTCTTTCAATACTTCATCTTGCAGATTTTCTACTTTTATTCGTTCTTGGGCACTTGTTTGGGTAGGTATATGGTGTCGCCATCCTTTGAAGAGGCCCCGTATCCGGCTCATAACCAAAAAATGGTCGGTATGGACACCAATACCTCTATATACCCGAGTGTCCAAGACATTCTTTCTCAATCTTTCATCCACTACAACAAAGTCAATCATACTACTTCTCACATTCTTTGCTTCCCTTGTATACTGGTGGATTCTTTTGTGGGCAAACATAGTGTTTGTCACACAAAGACTCCACTCCAAACCGTCTCAAGCAACCTTTTCCCATTCTCATTCACACTTTCGTCTCCATACTTGCCTAAAACCCTTTCGTATTCTTCACGCTTTACTCCCACCCAACCATTGAAATCCCCTAACATTATCAACCTCTCGTGTTCCTTGCATTTCCTCAGGACATCTCTTAAACTCTCCCAAAAATCTTCTCTTTCTTCCCGTGCACTCTGAGACATACCCGTTGCCATGTTTACGGGTGCATAGACCCCTACCATGAACACACCTACAATAATCCCCACTTTCATTCTCATCCATAATAACCTAGCATTCACATATTTAAATTCTTTTACGCACTCATTCATTCTAGCAGACAAAATAACACCAACTCCCTGACATACGAACAATTATCTTAATCATAAAATTATAGAAGGTGTTGATAATTAATTTATAGGCGCTGATACAAAGAAGAATAGCAAGAATACAGCAGACAATTATGAGAGGAAAATTGAACAACAATAAACCACCACCAACTAGCCTTAAAAAAGAAACCGGAAATATTTTCTTATTGTGTGATAATCAAGGAGAAGGAATAGTTCGAAAATTAGTTAGATATAAAGACAATTTAATATTGAATGATTACCATATATCTTCAATAAGAAAAACTGATGCCATGACTGAGCATGTTTTATCAACTTGTTACACTCTATCAAAAGGAGTAACTATACGGGATAGTGTTATAATATTCAGTGGTAGTAATGACAGTAATCCTATAAGGTTTATGTCCGAAATGTCTGCAGCGCTTAAATTGCTGAATAAATGTAACGTATTAAATTGTTAACGCAAAATTATAAAAATTGCTCATTCATAGAAGCTTTTTGGAGCGATGATATTGTAAAACTTCTAATTCATAAGATACACTCTGATCAATATTACAACAAATTTCTTTCTTATAAAAATAAAACCGTCAATAAAGTTCGATTTGACGGAGGTACCACTCAACCAAATTGTAAAAATTTGTCTAAAGGTTGTCTTAATTATAACAAACAATATAATAATAGTGAAGGTCTTAACTTACAGCCACGTAAGGGCACAATTCCATATTATTTTAAAGTTATAGATAAACCAAAGAAATGCTATCCTGCAACAATGGTAAACAAAGAGCCGTTTTTTTGTGAATAACTTGAAATACATGAGTAACTTTACGATTTTCCACCAAAATATTGCTGGAGCTCTAAATAAAATGCCAGATTTAGATTTAGCTTTACATGCAATGCAGGATTCTGGTGTAAATATTGATGTTGTATGTTTGAACGAGCATTTCATATGTAATAATGAACAAAATTATATGATACTGGACGGTTTCCAACTTGTTGCTATTTATTCAAGAGAACAACGTAGAGGTGGCACATGCATATTAACAAAAACTGTTTATCAATGTACCGAATTATTAAAAATAAAAGAGATGAGTGTTGAAAAGCATTTTGAGGTATGTGGTATCGAAATTGAGAAACTAAATCTTGTAATACTTTGTTTATACAGGACTCCAAATTAAAATTTAAAAATATTTTTTGGAAGTTTTGAAAACTTATTAAGTAAATTTCAGCACAAGAAATGTAAAAATGTAATTACTGGAGATTTTAACATCAATTTCCTATGGTATGCAATGTCACATACACGTGCCCACAACGTTAAATAAATATATTGACAATATTGTTAGTAATATTTCTGATGCAGTAGGAAAAACGCATAGTCTCTTTTTTTAGACCATAACACGGCACAAATATTGGAATTTAAATACAAAATAAAAAGAATCATTGGACATTATTTTGTAACAAAATATGGTACCAGTAATGAAAAGTGGAAGAAATTTGTTGATTGCATAAGCAATCTGTCCTTTTGCGAAGTGTTATGGGGTATCGCAAGTTAATGATTTAATGATGCTTTTGAAATTTTTCACAATCTGTTGACATTATTCTATAAGCTATGTTTTACTATTATTAAAATTAAAAAGAACTTCAAGACTTCGAAATTAAAATGAATAACCAACGGCCTTAAATTAAATTGTAAAACTAAAAGAAACTTAAGATTTAACTATTATAAAAACAAAACTGTTGAAAATAATACATTATTTAGAAAGTATTCATATATACTTAAAAAGTGCATGAATAACTAACAATGTTTCAATAATCTAAAACACATTGCTAGTATAGTCAAACAATAAATGTAAAGCAACTTGGAATGTTGTAAAACGCACTACGTGTAACGAATCCATGAGGGTGTATACGGTGTACTGTCGCTACATCTGGAACTAGCATCGCTAACATATTCAATACATTTTTTACTATTATTATTCAGAATAATAAAATTCCAATACAAAATAATAGTCTAAGTAATTATAACTTTAATGTAAATAATCATAGTATATTTCTCGAACCTACAAATTCAATAGAAATTAATAATATAATAAAATCTTTAAAAAATACTAAATCTTCGGGCCACGACAATCTTAATGCAGATCTTATAAAACTTATATCTCAATGCATAGCGGAACCATTGGCTTATATCATAAATTTATCATTACAACAAGGTTGCTTTCCAGAAATCTTGAAACTGTCCGTTATAAAACCATTACACAAAAAAGGCTCAAAAACAGATAGAAACAACTACCGTCCAATAGCGTTAACACCTATATTTTCTAAAGTTTTTGAGAGAGTCATTAATAAGAGAATACTTAATTTCCTTAATAAATATGATGTATTAACTAAACAACAATTCGGATTTAGGAGAGGGCGATCGACTCAAGATGCTATTTTAGTCTGATAAGATCAATGATATATAAAATTAATAAAAAAGTTCAATCTAGTATTCTATTTTTAGATTTAAGCAAAGCTTTTGACTTTGTAAACCATAATATTCTTTTTGACAAATTAGACAAATGTGACATACGAGGTATCACACTAAAATGGTTTAAGTCATTTTTATGTAACAGAAAACAAATCACTCGAATAACTAAAGCAATACAAAAGCACGATTGTGTTTTGTTTGCTGATGATACCACAGTAATTATAGGAAGTGACAATACCGTTAACCGCAAAAATCAAATAAATAATACACTTCTTGATATTAATAATTGGCTAAACTTAAATAAATTAAAAATGAATATAGATAAAACAAAAGCAATTTACTTTAGATCTTTCAACACCAAGCACAAACAGTTAAATATTAAATGCAATAACCAAGTAGTTGTAAATACAGAGAATAAAATTTTTAGATGTTATAGTTACTTACATGGAAACCACATATAGACAGTGTTTGCAAAAAAAATAATAAATTTGTTTTTGCCTTAAGAAAGATTAAGGATGTGGATTCAAGGCAATCTAATTGTTGGTTTACCATGCATACGTTTGCTCCATAATTCGCTATGGTGTACTAGTATGGGGCTACTCATCTGAAATGACCTGGGTATTTATAGCTCAGAAGAAATGCATCCGTGCAATATTTACTATGCAGTGGTCTGACTCATGTAGGCAAATATTTAAAGCACAAAGTCTTTTAACTGTGCCCTGTATATTATATTTATGAAGTAGCGAAATTTGTTAAATGTAATTTAGAATTGTTTGATGTTAAAGATAATAAGAATAAGCGTAAAATTAACCAGAACTCTTTAAAAATGCCCATACCTCGATTAGAGATGTTTAGAGTAAGTTGCGTATATATGGCACCATTTATTTTTAACGCGATACCTGAGCATATAGTAAAACTAGCGTACAATAAATTTTGCCCTGCACTAAAAAAATGGCTTATTGAAGAAAGTTTTTATTCAGTTAAAGAATTTCTAAAAAAAATTGCCACTCTGTCTTATAATTTTAGAAATACATTATGTTAATAAATATTAAAGTTGTGTAAATGAAAACTTGAAATCCATAAATTGTACTCATTTAACATTTGCATGCTATTGTAATATGGCGAAATGTGTTTTGTGCTCCTTGTTTTTGTTGTCATATTTTATATCCACCACATTTTATGCAAATAAAATTATTATTATTATTAACGCACCGCTTGCGCTGGTGCGGCTGGGATCACCTCTGCATTCCCTGCGCATAAAAACAGCTGTTCTGTTTAAATCACGACGATTTAATTACATTGCTCTATTTTAGTAAAATGTGGTATCCAAGCGTTCGGTTTCCAGGCTGCTTGTCGATAAATAAGGCCTAATTTCAATGATATGGAAAAAACATTAAGTTTAGGTCTACAATTAATGCGAAGATTGCTTATTAGTCTGAGATCTTTATTAAAACCACATTACAAAACTGTTTAGTGCCAACCGAACGCGCGAACCGAGGGTTTGTAACTTGTTAAAAATTTACAAAATATGTAAAGTCTATCTATTCTAATTGTATCATGTAGGTAATTATGTCAAAATCAATATGCGGTATAAATTTTATAATGTGAAAGATGAAGAACTGCGCCTGCCTTGAATACTCTAATAGTATCATGTCGGATAGGCAAATAATGACTCGCTAAATCATAATATAGGCCCTCTGCATAACTGCCTTGTGCATATAGCGGCTATTCATCTAGTGACTCGTGAACGTATCTAGTGTGTCTATGCAACGTGACTTTATTAGAGTATTCAGCACAATTGACATTAATATTTCATAAATATCTTTATACAATATACTATCAAACACGTAATCCCATAACTCTAAATTATTAGATTTGTAGCGACTTCATACAGACGAAGAAGTTTTGACTACGGCCAACAGATGACGCTGTACACAATTTAGGCGCTCCGCCATACAACTCTAAATCACGCAAATGGAGCTCCCAACATGAACTATAGGACCGCGGCCCGCCAGGCACGATCACCCAACCTGGTCGGCAGATCCTCCATTTGTGTTGGAAGGACATGATACCGCGGCAATGCCATGTTCCTCTGTAAACCTCCCCTCCCATAAGACTGAGTACAATAATATAACGTAAGGAAGTTACAAATATTAAACACAACAGCATGCAACACCATAAATGGGCCTGCTCGACCGGGGAAGTACTACCCACTCACAGAAAAACGACGTAAACAGCAGTGTTTCACTGCTTTGTTTTGTTCGGTGAGTGAGAGTGCCGGAGGCCTAAGTAAGAGGTATAGATTCTTGCAGCTTATGAGGGGCCTGCAGAGTATCCGTAATGTCATTGTGTGGGTGGCGCGAGTCAACCCGGCGGCCAGGGAGAGCCGTAGAATCAGTGCTCTGCTGGCCGCCTGCGGTATAGTCCAGAGGCCCAATCGAGTCTAACCAACTTGGTTGGCTGCCCCACATTGCTGCCTTATCATGCCGCGCATAATCTCGACGTAGCTCATCGTGACGGATGGTAACCGGAGGGTGGGTCCAGGCGACCACTTTCGGGAGGGTACGAGGGTCCTTCCTTCCGTCGGATCAACTATCGCCATACCACACAGTATTATGACGAAACCTGCTCTGCGCCTTGCCCCACATTGCTGCGAGAATAGTCGCCTCTTTTTTAACGCTTCCCCTTCCTTCCACTCTATGGCAGTACAAATAAAGCATTGTCGTTTAACAGCAGCCAACCTCCATAACCCCACCGCTGCTTCTTCTTCTTGTATCGTAGAGATTTTAATATCAGCGGACTCAACGCTAACCTCAATGCCGTCCATCATTACCTGAAGACGGCTGGGCAGGCAATGCTTTTTCTGAAGGACACACAAATACGCCGTCCTGCAGACACGAACTACCTGCAATATCCCGGCTACGTGCTAGAGAAGTGTTTCCTCGCGAAAGCCGGGGTATGCTTGTTTGTCAGGGCGGATATTTGCTGTCGCCGTCTACACTGCCTAGAGGACCCTTCCGTCTCTGTCCTTTGGGTACACGTGGATCACGGCTCTTTTAGCCAAATCTACGTGTGCCTATACCGTTTCCATTCAGGAGACGCTGAGTAAACTTGACTCTTCGACTACCTGAGTCAGGCGGCAGCCGACGCGCAGGAGCGGTTTCCGAACGCTGAATTGGTGTGCATGGGAGATTTCAATGCCCACCATGAGACCTGGTTGGGTTCTCCCATAACAGACCATGCGGGACGAACTGCCCATGCGTTTGCTCTCACGCATTACTTGTCTCAACTGGTACTCCAGCCCATCCGGATACCGGACATTGCAGGCCAGGCGCCGGCGCTCCTCTGGGCACCTCGGACCACTGTCTGGTTTGTGCCACAACTGGTTGAGCCTCCACGACCCGAGGAGATAAGACGACGACTGTGGCACTACTCATCGGCAGACAGGGATGGAATGCCGGAGTACTTCGCATCCATCCCTTAGGCTCAACGCTGCTTTGAGAACAGGGATCTATCAGAGAGTACTACTGCTGTCGCTCGTGAAATCATCCTGGGTATGTAATATTACATTCCATACAGTGATGTCACCAGCGGCGGCAGGAAAAGGCCCTGGTTCGGTCGTGAATGCGCTGATGCTGTTAAACGTAAACAGGCAGCTTACCGCGGTTGGACCAGGGCCCGCGCTCTCCACGACCCTCACGTGGATCACCTGGAGGCAGCGTTCAACCAAGCCACAATGGTCTACAAGAGGGCATACTTAAGAGCGGACGCCCAGCGCGTCGCACGGTTCGGCCAGGAACTTATGGCGCATCCTACGGGCAGCCGTAGCTACTGGCGCCTGGCGAAAGCCGTGCAGTCCAACTTCTACCAGACCTCTCTGCCCCCTCTGAGATATCCGAATGGATCACTGGCTCATCAGCCGCAGCAGAAAGCAGATCTGATTGCAAACCTATTGGCGGCCAATCTATCACTGCGGTTCGCAGTCGCCTACCATTGCCAACTGCGGCTACACCATGCCTGATATACGTATCAAGCAACGTGATAATCGTGCGATACTGCAGTCCCTCGATGATCGGAAAGCCAGTGGATCTGACGGCATCCCAGCTGCTGTGGTCGGAGCTGCTGTGGTGCTGTGGTAAGATGTGCAGCGGAGTTGTCTCCCACACTTACGCGCCTATACCGGATGTCTTACGCCGCAGGCATTGTGCCTGGGGCTTGGAAGGAGGCGAACGTTCAACCAATCCCCAAAAAGGGTGACTGTTCCAAGCCAGGCAACTATCGACCCATAGCTATCATCAAAGGTGTTCGAGTGGATTATAAACACACAAATACACGCTACCTGGATCAATGATCGCCAATACGGCTTTCGGGCTAAACGATCAACGGGTGATCTTCTAGCGTTCGTCATGCACCTCTGGGGTGAGGCTATTGACAAGCATGGTGAGTCTTTGGCTATCAGCCTTAACATAACCAAAGCTTTCGATAGAGTCTGGCACCGGTCTCTTCTTTCCAAGCTTCCGGCCTATGGCTTGCCCCCTCAACTATGCACCTGGGTAGCAAGTTTTCTGTAGAAGCGTCGTATGCGGGTCGTTTGCGACGGTCGCGCTTCCAAATTTATGCAGGTCAATGCATGAGTGCCTCAGGGGTCCGTGTTATCCCCTACGCTCTTTCTTCTTCATATCAATGATATGTTGACTCTCGGCAGCATACATTGTTATGCGGACGACAGTACATGCATGGGACGACGTGCATGGGCGATATCTCGGACATCCTAGGGCCAAACGGGCTGACGTTGAGGGGAAAAGGTAGGATCTTGTCGTTGAACTTGACCAGACCTTGGATCGCATCTCTGAATGAGGTGCCAAGAACTTGGTCCAGTTAAACGCCATGAAGACCCAGGCATGCGAAAATGCGATGCAAGAAATATATATCCCTGAAGGAGAAACAATATTCAATATAAATATTTTTACATATACATATAATACGTAATCATCACCTTTTTTATGCTTGACGTTTCGACCAGGTTACACCGGCCATGGTCACAGCGATGTCAAGCATAAAAAAGGTAAACATTATGCATGATCGCGTTAATACCCATTACGTATTATATATATTATTATAGTATATTATGCAACGCGGTCACAGGTCCAACAGGTCACATATACACATAAGCAGTGATAAGTTACTTGTAAAGTAACTGCCGAGTGCCGATATATTACATAAAATACCAACATCATCATTATATCCAATTAAATCAGAAACTAGCTGGCTCGGCAAACGTTGTACTGCTATATAAATTATTTCAGCGGTATGAAATATACTTTACGACCTATTCTCATACCTACCAAATATACATAAATAATTTTGGAGGAAAACGTTTCGGAGAAGTCAGAGGAGTGCGACCACAAACACCGTAACACGAGATTTATATATACAGGGTGTCCGGCAATTAATGGATAACCTGGAAATGTCTTATAGTGGAACTGATGGCCGTTCAGAAAAAAATATGTAAAAAATCTATCCTAGCTACTACCTGAGATATGTGTTTTTTTTAATTACCATGTATAAATTTCTTGTATACTACGACCATAAATGAATGAAATCCATCGGTTTTTTGTTGTTTTATTATTAAACACTAATTATGCTAATAGATAGACAGTCAAAAGTATGCTATGCTAATATAGCTTGCACTTTTTAATATATATATTTCCTTTTTCTTTTCATTTTTTCTGAACGGCTTTCAGTTCTACTATAAGACATTTCAAGGTTATCCATTAATTACTGGAAACCCTGTATATATAGATTAAACCTCGCAATATTTCAAAGCGATCTTCTTTTACAACTATTCACATCCAATGGCTTTCTATGATTTTAGGCATTTAACGCTGCAATTTTTCGTGTGGTCAAGACAACCGAGCCGTAAATAAACGGCCTTGAAGTCATGACTGTCCATGAACAATGATTAGCCTGGCCCAAATTAATATTACTCAAGAAAACATTTAATGTTGTTTTTAAAAAACAACTCCCGCGCTAGTAATAATTTCTGTGTCGCGGTGGACTTTACAAACATTCAAACAACGGACATCAAGAAAACCTAGACTCAGAACAAACTGTAGCTGACGCACGTCACCGCATACCTTGAACCGCACACCTATGCCGCACACGCACGACACCACAAGACAAGACCAATGGTTTCCATTTGCGCGGAAAACGGTACTCGCAGGAGCTCAAGCCGGAAATTAGCGTAAACTAAACTTTTTTCTGATTCGTCGAATGTTTCTATCTTCCATCGGAGCGAGCCGTTTCTCGCGCAAATGGAAACCATTGGTCTTGTCTTATGATGTCGTGCGCGTGCGGTTCAAGGCATGCAGCCAAGTGTGGCAGTTACAAAACTTTTCTGGATCACACAAATTTTTGTCCCGTGTGGGGATCAAACCCACAATACTCAGCGCGGCAGCAGTGGCGAGGCGACGATTTAAACCACCTAGTCATCCGTGCAGTCAAAATTTAATTACCTGTAGCATATAATCTTCGATCAACAATAGTAACTAGATATCGGGTCACGTACAAAATCAAAGCTAATTCCCAAGCCCTGTCTGAGGCTAAGTTTATACCTACGGGAGCTGAATTTTATTATTTTGTAAATATTGCAACACCAAAGGAATGGACGGCTTAAAATGTTTTTATTTTCATTTATTACAAATACAATGTAAAGAATCTTGGAAATAATTATGAATTATATTTTTGATAATTAAACAATAGAGCAAAGTATCTTAATCGCAGTATAAAAAAGATAATTCAATATATAAATATTTACAACTAATTTCGTGTCATTTACCATAGACAACATACTTGTCATTTACTGGCAACACTACAAGAAAAATGTCTGCCACCGCTTACGCACCGTTTAAACTTATCTTGTAATTTCGGTTTATTTTCGATAAATAAACTAATTTTGATTTCACCTGCATTAAAAACGTTGAGTCGAGCACCCTGTTCCTCCGTTGTAGTGTTTTAGTAAAATCAAGTGTTACTTTGTGAGATATAGACTCAAGTTGTGAGAAAGAGACTCTTACATTGTTTTTGTTGTTTTACAATATGAGTTCCAATAAAACAGTCAACAGTCGGATATAGTATTTATGCATATGTATTTCTCTATTCACAAAATCACAAATAAACCTTTTATAATAAAGTAATGTACATATTTTATTGAACTCTCTAAACTGTGTTTTTCTAATAAGATTTTCTTTGAATATGTGAACGCTGATTTTATTAATAACCAGATTTCTATAGAATAACATAACAAATCTAAATCGGCATACACATTAACTTCAAGGAACTCTTCGAAAAATACAGTGCTTCCAATTTTTTACCCTTTTAATAATGATAAGCAAATAGATATACATACCCATAAAATATATACCTTCACACATGGATTGTATTATATGTACATGTCAATGCCTACACACCACCAATTTTGAATTTGCCGCGCTAATACAAACATGCCATTTACGATAGTTTTGTGCGGGCTGCAAATAGATAGCGCAAGACGCTAAGGAAAAATTTCCTCAAAAAGGAGATGTTTCATTTTCGGCTATGATCGCCGATTCCTGGTATTTTTTTTTAATACCAGGAATCGGCGAAAAATATTATTTCCTGAATTTAAGTCGAATTACGTTGGCGCTTAAAAATAATACAGTAATTTGTAGTTTTTATATTTTTGCCATTATATTCAATATGGCGGCGGTTCTCGTCAAATAATTTGGTATGCGTTCATAAATCATATCAAAAACTGTACGAAAGTACTATAATTATAGTAATGTAAATAATATCGCTCACCGAATAATATATTGGCACATCTGCAAAAAATGCGAAATTGGGTTTATACGACATACGGGTTTAAAAGTGCATAATTTATAAAGAGGTAAAACGGCACAGCGGTAGTTTCCGTATTCATCGAGAGAGGTAGTTAGTGACATTATACCATTATTGTTGTTTCTCCCCGCACCCGCGTAAAATAACGGCTCATTGGGACCAGTTGTGCGGGTCTCTCCGCTGGGTGCAGCCGCTTCCAGAACTGCGTTGACATAAGTCACAATTGTGACATTTCGTAAATTAAGATAAGTAAAAAAATTGCACATTTGACAAATGTGACATCGCTTTTTTAATATACTTTATACTCGTAGTAAAATAACGACATATTTGACAGATGTGCCGTTACAATTATTATTGTCGGAAACTTACTGCCACGTATTTGACTGATATGCCGTTTTAATTACAAAAATGAAGCTTATTGGTATTTATGTAACCAGAGATAGCGCTATTCTATTGGTTCTTAATAACACATCTCTGGTGGAAACCGTCCTTAATGTAGAAATTTTACATAGGGTGACACAATGCGCCGTCTTATCGCTAAAAGCGAATAAATTGCTGTATTGTAATAAAGGCTGATAATAATTATTACCTGATTCTTTTTATTTAATAAATGTGTATTAAGTAAAACCTGATCTGAATCTAGATTTAACTTCTGTTTTTAAGGAGTTTTTTGTTCTTTATTTTGATAAAGGTATACATATTTATTTCGTTTTTTTTTTAATTATAATTTTATTGTAATTATTGAAATTAAATACTTTATACGGATTTTATCGCGTTGTTTATTTTACTTTAAACACTGGTATTACATAATTTTGAAAACTCTAACACTACTATTATTGAAATTTTACTACTATTTATTTATATAAGCTATATATTTTCTAATTAAAACAATTTATATTTGAGTTTACACTTTGCCCCGACGTTTCGGTTGCTTTACAGCAGCCATGTTCACGGGGAGACTAAGATGGTAGTTGTCCCAACGTTCTGAAGTGTAGCTAGTTATTTCAAAGTACCCGAACATAATTTAATCTTTGGTGTTCCTATTTATGCAGAATGAGCTCAAAGTATCATGAAGTCTAGCTGTGTTTTGCTTCTTCTTGGGTTTGACTATTTGAATGACTGGGTCCCAAGCTGGTGGTACATTCCAACCATCCTCTCTATTGAAATTAGGATGTTTTTTAATTTCAATAGCCTCGCGAAGCATCCTTGGTAGGAATCAGTGTTCTTTTGCGAGTATATGCGGTTTGTCAAATCGTAGGTAGTGGTTGGTCCCCTGTTGCACATGTTCACACACAGCAGACTTCAACGAGCGTTGGTATTTAACATCAGCTATATGTTCTTTTAAGCGGGTGCCTATGCTTCTCTTGGTTTGCCCAATATATGAGAGTCCACAGTCACAATCACTTGACACTTGACGGATGGTAAAAATTGACTTATATTCGTTGGCGGCTTGAAGTATGTGTTGATTGAAGCTTGCTTCAAGATGTAGCCAATCTTGTGACACCCCTTACATATGGTAGTATGGCAGGCTGGCGCTCGACTGGCTGGCTTTTCTCGGGATCTGTGACGGCGGCGCGGCTGTTGAAGCTTGTTGTCTTGCAGTACTTGCTTGACATGTTGAAGCTACCGTGGGAATGTCTTTGTTTCAGAGAGCCCACGGGATCTGTGACAAGAAACACCTGGACGCCGAGCTAAATAAATAGTAGTAAAATTTCAATAATAGTAGTGTTAGAGTTTTCAAAATTATGTAATACCAGTGTTTAAAGTAAAATAAACAACGCGATAAAATCCGTATAAAGTATTTAATTTCAATGTATAACATTCGCGTAAACATAAGACAATATTATTTATTGTAATTATTTTCTAAGTCATCATGATCAGGCTATAATAGTCCACTGCTGGACAAAGCCCTCCCCCAAGGAGCGTCACAGCGCTCTGTCTTCAGATTTCCGCATCCAGCATCTGCCTGCAGTCTTTCGCAGATCGTCATCCCACCTGGTCCGAGAGCGTCCAACACTACGCCGAGTCGCGGCCTCCACTCAAGAACACGTTTACCTCAGTGGTTGTCGGTTCTTCGCGCGATATTGCCAGCCCACTGCCACTTCAGCTTGCTAATTCTCTCAGTTATGTCGATGACTTTGGTTCCCTGTCGGATGTATTTGTTGCAAATCCTATCTTTTAGAGAAATTCCAAGCATAGCTTTCATTTTCATCACATTCCATCCATAGTTCGCTAAGTGACTTTGAACTGGTGGACCAACATTACCGGGAGTATCCATGTCTCGGCTCCGTAGGTCATGACGGGTAGCACGCACTGATTAAAAACTTTCATTTTCAAGCATTGCGGTATGGATGACGAGAAAACTCGGCGTAGTTTCCCAAACGCTGCCCAGCCCAGCTGGATCCTCCTCCTGGAATCTTTCTCGAAATAGTTTTTACCTAACTGCAGAATCTGCCCCAGGTATGTGTATTCGGAAACGATTTCGAGAGGGTGACCATGTACGACGATCGGTATTGGATCAATGTGGCCATTGATCATGACTTTCGTTTTAACCAAATTCATGTCAAGACCGATACGTTGCGAGGCTGCAGCTAGGCCGTCCAGCATCTGGTTCAGCTCCTCTAGTGACTCCGCCATTAAGACTATGTCATCATTACATATGTCAGAGTTAACACGATCTCGTCTTTACTGATGTCTGGCGACTTCGTCGGTGTAGTGGCGTATCAGGGTAGCTCTGGAATCGTGGTCTTCTTCTCTGGAATGAGGGGCATGTGTAGTGTATAATCGCCCATAGAAATCCTCTATCTTGGCGGAGATCTCCGGCTTCGACATTACGATCCTCCCGTCGTACGTTTTAGAATTTGATGCCTTCGTCCCCCAGAGTTTCGACCAGATTATGTAGGGTCACGTTAGCGTTGTCGGTGGGTTCCAAGGCAACAAATCTATCCCCGAGAAGCTGCTGGAACTTCTCGGTACCCGCCATGATTTGAATTAGGTTAGGTCGGAGCGTGGACTTCATCAGGCGATTTCTTTCAAGGTTTAAGTTGATATTCAGGGAGCCTCGGAGGAGACGGTGATCAGATCCAGTATTGAACCCGTTGATCACTGAGACATCTCTGAATATTTGCTTGCTATCGGTCATGATGAAGTCGATCTCATTTTTAGTCACAGTGTCGAGGCTTTGCCATGTCCACTTCCTTTGAGGCTGTTTCTTAAAGATAGAGTTCATTAAGAACAGTGTCTCTTTCAAACATTTGCCCCTATGATTCCTAACACCATGCGGGCCTATCTGGAATTCGTTGCCAGCCTGAGTTCTCACTTTGCCGTTAAAGTCCCCCATAGGCCGCTGCCATGGCCAGGAATAGCAAGGCGGCCGGGAACTGGAGGCCATTTTCTTTTGGGTGTATCATCATTAGGGGGTAATGCCCATAATCCCCACGCTGGGCATGCGGGTTGGGGATCGCAGTTCAGTGGTGGATTTGTACTGCAAGGAGTTCTGCTGTCCGCTCCCCAGTTTGTGTCTCTTAGTCGCCTTTTACGACACCCTCGGGAAGAGTTGGGTTGGTGCTATTCTATTTGGCCGACACCACACAGCACAAGTATCTACCTAAAACTAATATAGGATTCTCATTTATGACAATTATAATGTTGAACTTTAAGAACAAATGTTTTTGTATGATTCTTTTCACATAAAACCTCTCTTTTCCATCAACTAGTCCTTTTATTTCTTGACTTTCACACAGGATTTGCAATTTTCCGGGTGCATAAATGACTTTTTTGAAAGTTATTCAAAGTGACAACGGCACAAATGCATGACTCTTCCACTTCGTTGATCTTTATGAGGTATATCCTGAAAACCTGAAGTGGAAATTTTTATCCTAGAATATGTATTATAGTCTATTCTAGTAACCAAACCCATAAAAACTGTAAAAAAACGTAAAATTAACCCATAAATTTATTTCAAACATTTATAAAATCTTAAATCCTCGTTTCTGTAAAATGTGCAAAACGTAGATGTGCCAATATATTACTAGGTGAGCGATATATAAATATATATGTCAACAATAAATATGTTTAAGAGTATCATTTATTCATTTCAATTATTATACACATCTTTTCGACAAACAATCGAAATAACGAATATATTCTTAAAATATAATACTGATTTTGCAGGATGCTCTCCGGAACGAAACATTTTGTGTATCCCTTTACAACCGACTTTATATGAGCGTGTACTTAACTTTGAAAAAATCTAGCACTTGTTTTATTTTGTTTTTCCGAACACAACCGGTATCGATCTATCGTGCATGATCTTACGCGTTCAAGTAAAAATGTACGTGGTAAAAGATGGCCGCGTATTTTGGCGGGAGAGGCGCTTCACGTAAGTATTTAATTTAGCAGATATTTAATGCGAAATTACGAATTAAGTTATTGAATAAGCTTTATAACGAGGTAATGAATGTATTTAGTGTATTTTGATGCACGTATATTAGACAGTATTTTTCTAATTTATCGTTTAATTTGAAGATGCATGTACGTGCATGTTAGGGCGCAGCAGTACTTTTTGTGCGTAATAACCTTTTTTTATAAGTAATTACTATGAAATATATCCCTATTTATTTTGTTGTTTTTAGCTGCTCTTGGCGAAGAAGGAATTATCGATGCTCTAGAAGATGAAAACGAGTCAGAAATCGAAGAATTCATTGACGACTTTGAAGATGACAACCTGGATTTTAATCCGGATGTTTTTGATAATATGGATGAGCAGGTAAATAATATAGAAGACGTTCCTGATCTTATACCCTCCACCAGTTCACCGCCAGCAACGGTAACAACGTCAGCATGCTCTAGTCGCTCTGGTTCCCGCCCACGTCGTTGGAGAGTCACTACGTTTCAAGATAGAACACATACCTACCTTGATCGACCTATTAATGCGGTGAGATCACCTATTAGTTATTTACAAGATTATTTCGATGACGATTTCTATGAACTCGTTAGTAAATACAGTAATTTATACTATTTGCGAAAAACTGGCCGTGAATTGAAAACCTCTAAAGCTGAGATTATGAAGCTTTTTGGTATGCATATATTCATGGGTTGTATTCCGTATCCTAGATTACCATTGTACTGGCGTGCTGGAATATCGTTGGATAAAATAGTTAACGCTATGAGTCGTGATCGCTTTATTCAATTAAGAAATGCATTACATGTTATGAGTACCAACACGGCTCCACCGGATCAATCTAAAAACCCTTTGTGGAAAGTACAATCCATGATCAACTGTGTTCGGAATGGATGCTACTTTAACGCATTACCAGCCGGCGGGCAGAAGGCAGGTCCGTAGCTGGTAACCGTTAGGGTTATAATGAAACACGCAGACTGATTCAACTAAGAACATATTTACAATTTTTCACCTATCTTATATCCCATTTATTAGTCATGCAAGTAACGCTAACACTAATGTGTACAATAAACATTTTCACCAACCAGCGACAAGTAAACAAAAATCTAACATTTACGAATGATTTCTTGGAAATCTGTTCGCGAGTATAAAAGTAGTGCTACGTATAAAAAGCAGAGGGAAGCTTAGCGCGTCGCCAATTAGAAACTTGATATCGTTACGGCTAGACGTATGTTGCTTCGTTCGATCGCCTTCGCGCGTCGCTTGGTTTCGGCGCGGCTAGTTGTACGATGCTCCGTTCGATTCCAGGTTGCTCGTAATGTTATATGTTGCCTGTGCGTATATATATACGCCACACTACAAACAAAAACGAATGGCTGGCTTTTTTTCTATTGACGAACAGATGATTCCATTCACCGGCCGTTGTCCATTAAGACAAGTTGTAAAAAACAAACCCCACCCTGTAGGACTCAAAAACTATGTTCTTACAACGAGTGATGGGCTGGTGCTAGACTTCGATATATACCAAGGCGCAAAGACAATGTTTGGAGACTCCACTCTTGGCCTTGGCCCATCAATTGTCCTACATTTATCTAGAAGTATTCCTGCAAATAGTTGTGTGTACCACGACAGCACTTCACGACTATTCCATTGATAGAAGAAATGCAATAAACGCAACCTTCACTGGAACTATTATGTTTAACAGAGTGCCCGTTAGAGCCACCCTCAAATTTAAAAAGACTCGCAAATATCACGCGGCGAATGCCAGCAAATGGTTAAAGAACCTGCCGTGCTAGTGAAGTGGAAAGACAACAAGTCTGTTCTAATCGCCTCTAACTGCACTGGATCAGATAATACTGAGATAATTAAAAGATGGGACAAAAAAACGCATTCTTATATCAACGTCACCGCTCCTAAAATAATTCAAAATTATAATAAATACATGGGAGGGGTAGATGTCCTTTACCAGCAAGTTGAGTATTATTGAATTGAGTCATTAAAACCCCAAAGTGGACATTGAAAGTGTTGATACATTTCATGGACTTAGCACTCGTTAATTCTTGGCGGGCTTACAAAATTCATTGTACCTCTAACCATTTTCCACGCAAAAAAACATGGATTTGTTGGAATTTCGCTTTGAAATCTCTGACATTTTGCTCTGTACTCCTCAAAAACGTCGTGGCGAAAGTCTGGATGAAATTGAAAATATCGTGCCGAAAAAGTTCAAGAAAGCTTTGAAGCCACCAGATTCTTTGAGACATGATGGATATGATCATTTGCCACATTTTGACGATTTGAAGTCACCCAGATTTTGTCAATTAGAATCTTGTAAAAGTCGTACTAATACGCGATGCCTGAAATGCAATGTATACCTTTGCATTAGTAGAGGACAGAATTGCTTCCAAGACTTCCACAAAGTATAATTTTTAGATATTTTTACATATTATTTTAGAAATGAGATTTCAAGACCATTTTTGTTACCATTTTTTGATAAGTTAGTTTTTTATTAAGTATCGTGTACCATAGAATTATGTTGTTATGTTTAACTAAGTGATATTGCACAAGTAGTTCCTAATTATAATACCTGTTGAGACTGATGTTGACATTTGACTATAGTTCATAATTTTAACTATTTGTGTACTTACAAATTGTTTCTTATCATTATTTATGTATGGGTCCAAACCATTCAATACATATTAAACGTATTCTTTACACCTCATTTGTTTTATTTCCATCTAAAATTAAAATCATATAAAGATGCACGATCATGCATATGTCAGATTATACCTGAGGTGCATGATCGTGCAGGGAAATTCCCGAAAAACTGTGCTTTTCCGATTTTATTTTATATTTTTCTTAGATCACTGGGTCCACTAACAGTAAATATATTGTGTTAAAATATGAAATATATAAAAAAAATTGGCATGTTGTAAAGGGGTATGTTTGACATTAACTGTCAATGTCGTACTGACTGATAATCAATAATCCAATGCTGAATTGGTGTTTATTATTACACTTTCCTGAATTCATACGTTTTCCTTTAATTTTACAAGAATTATCAATTCTTTGGTGAATATTATTCCAGCAAGAGTTCTTTTACTTCTGACAATTCAAGCATTCTAGGTTATGTATAAATGTCATCTACCAACTTTTTTTTTTTTTTTTTACGTGGGGGAATGCAATGACGCATATCCCTCCGCGGGGGCGGGCGGAGGGATTATGTCGGACTCGCCGGGGTAAAAGAAAGATGGAAATAATAGTAAAGTACCTCCCGGAATACCGACTAAACCTACCACGGTGTTCCTCGACAAAACCACTATCGACGGGGCCGCGCGAATCGCTTTCGCATGCGGTCGCGACCCCGCCGAGGTTACGGCCCGCCGTATGAAACGGCAGGCCACTACACAAGAGACCTACCCAAAGGGCTCACTTCATGAAAATTCCCTACTGTCTCCCCCATAGGGGGGAGACGGACTCGAAACAAAGGCGCGCGTGGGAACACGCACGCCGCCTCTCGGACCTGGTGCTGAACGGATGGCGGGCAGGCCCACGAAGTCCGCCACCCCCAGGTCAAACCTCAGGGTTCTTTGAGACATGATGGATATGATCATTTGCCACATTTTGACGATTTGAAGTCACCCAGATTTTGTCAATTAGAATCTTGTAAAAGTCGTACTAATACGCGATGCCTGAAATGCAATGTATACCTTTGCATTAGTAGAGGACAGAATTGCTTCCAAGACTTCCACAAAGTATAATTTTTAGATATTTTTACATATTATTTTAGAAATGAGATTTCAAGACCATTTTTGTTACCATTTTTTGATAAGTTAGTTTTTTATTAAGTATCGTGTACCATAGAATTATGTTGTTATGTTTAACTAAGTGATATTGCACAAGTAGTTCCTAATTATAATACCTGTTGAGACTGATGTTGACATTTGACTATAGTTCATAATTTTAACTATTTGTGTACTTACAAATTGTTTCTTATCATTATTTATGTATGGGTCCAAACCATTCAATACATATTAAACGTATTCTTTACACCTCATTTGTTTTATTTCCATCTAAAATTAAAATCATATAAAGATGCACGATCATGCATATGTCAGATTATACCTGAGGTGCATGATCGTGCAGGGAAATTCCCGAAAAACTGTGCTTTTCCGATTTTATTTTATATTTTTCTTAGATCACTGGGTCCACTAACAGTAAATATATTGTGTTAAAATATGAAATATATAAAAAAAATTGGCATGTTGTAAAGGGGTATGTTTGACATTAACTGTCAATGTCGTACTGACTGATAATCAATAATCCAATGCTGAATTGGTGTTTATTATTACACTTTCCTGAATTCATACGTTTTCCTTTAATTTTACAAGAATTATCAATTCTTTGGTGAATATTATTCCAGCAAGAGTTCTTTTACTTCTGACAATTCAAGCATTCTAGGTTATGTATAAATGTCATCTACCAACTTTTTTTTTTTTTTTTTACGTGGGGGAATGCAATGACGCATATCCCTCCGCGGGGGCGGGCGGAGGGATTATGTCGGACTCGCCGGGGTAAAAGAAAGATGGAAATAATAGTAAAGTACCTCCCGGAATACCGACTAAACCTACCACGGTGTTCCTCGACAAAACCACTATCGACGGGGCCGCGCGAATCGCTTTCGCATGCGGTCGCGACCCCGCCGAGGTTACGGCCCGCCGTATGAAACGGCAGGCCACTACACAAGAGACCTACCCAAAGGGCTCACTTCATGAAAATTCCCTACTGTCTCCCCCGTAGGGGGGAGACGGACTCGAAACAAAGGCGCGCGTGGGAACACGCACGCCGCCTCTCGGACCTGGTGCTGAACGGATGGCGGGCAGGCCCACGAAGTCCGCCACCCCCAGGTCAAACCTCAGGGTGGCTGGAGGTCGTCTCGCGCCCTCCGGCGCCCGTCATCTACCAACTTGTCATAACGAACGACCGACGTGAAACATTTTATATTTTATTCAGCGCAACGAAAAGAATTGCTTAACTTACGGTCGATTTTTCAATCGTCAGATAACTTTTATCTGGGGAAAATGTTTGACGTTTTGACAGCTTTTGTATAGAAAATATGTCATACCGCCATATTTATTCTTCAGACAAAAGTTATCTGACGATTGAAAAACCGGCCCTAAATGTATTTAGGGGTACATTTCCCAGGTTTTCTGAGGATGTACAAGTTATAGCCGGAGTCCTATACAAAAGTGAAACATCTCCTTTGTATGAAGTGGTCATTCTCTCTGAGTATATGAGTTCTGTGAGCTAAATGCTGTCCGCGTAGCAATACATATACAGTTACATTTGTTTACTAACAAACAGAGAGAAAAGATTTAAAACAGTTTTAAGTTCAACTTAATTACAACCATGACACCTAGTAATAGTCACAAATCTTCAAAATATTATCTAATACTTACGATCATTCGTCACATAAAACGAGCAAAGCAATAAATTACTCCTGTCACTTACAAGTCTAAAGACATAAGTTAAAAAAACATTTAGTGTGAAATAAACCATGTGGCAACAAATAAAGTACTTTCCCGTTATTGCCCTGAGAGCTACATCGTTTTGTTTCGTTTATTTTTGTTATAAAAGTTTGTGCGTGTGTTGGTGAACCTTGGCCAAACATCTGTAGCGGTAGTTTAAAATTGGTAATTTTGTTCAAAATTTGATATTATTTGTTAATTTAAAGTCGGCCGTTAAATTGCTTTTTGGGCATTATTTTTGCAACTTTTGAATACACACTGCGGTATTATGCGACGTGTTCACGTTAGCTGAGTTTCAAGCGAACTAAACAAAATAAGAGCTAACGTCTCAAGTGCGCTGTTATTTACTGAGACGTATTTTTGCGCCGACCCGATATCTAGTTGCTATTGTTGATATAATATATGAAATATAAAAAGTCCTAATTATGATATACAAAGTTTATCTCACTTTGTAGTAAACAATAATTTAAATATTAAAAATAAATTAAATGCTACCTATGCACACACCATATGTTACTTTGCATAGAAGATATTGTATAAGAATGATTGCAGGGCGTAATAATAAGTTTGAGCGTAATTCTTAATTATTTTACTTTTAATTGTCCAAAAGGCTCTAGTCCAAACACGAATTGCTCATTCTGTATTTTCATTCATAAATAAGTCACGCTCTTAGTTCAATCACTCAGTAGTTATTCATTCAGTTCACTCAATCTGCAAATCGCCATTTTGGTGTTGCAGTGTGGATTTCTCAATGTGTTAAAGTATTTTATTGTTTGGGAAATTATATGAATACCAAGGGCATTGAAGTTGTAAAGGTAAGGATTGTTTTGTCCCGTTAAAATTAATAGATATGCTTTTTTATAATGAAAATAAATGATTTCTTTCTGGTTACAAATTGACCAAAATGGCGTCTATCAAAAGCAGCTTACAGCGGGTACTTACTCTTACTTTCATATTTTCGACAATTGTATTCAAATATTTTATTTTTGTCATAATTGTAGGATTTCAATATGGAACCAACACTGGATGCGTCCTTAGTGACGCAATCCATAAACTATCATGGGCAGCAATTACAAAAAACGTGGGAAGCAGAGAGAGGCGAAGACGATTTGTCCAAAATTGGCGTTGGTGCTTTGGATTTCGCCATATACCAGTCAAGACACAAGCACCTGACGTTCCAAGACCGTGGGAAGAGATTGAAGCTGCACCACTTTATTGCAAAGGAAGCGAATGCATTGTTCGATGCATCGATTATGGAAGAGACACCGTCGTCGTCTAGCCTTGGGGCTGAGGCTACTACCCCGGAAGATAGTACGTATATTTGTATTTTTCCAGGCACTCATATTCAAATATCAATTCTTTGTTCCATTCAATGAAATATTAGTTATGCACATAAATTAGTTTGAAGGACATTTATTAGCTGTACCTGTGTTAATTGCTAATACAAAGTAGATTATTTGTTGCGAACATACATATAGCAACAATTTTACAAATCTACTTTACTGTGTAATGTAAATCATGCACATATTTACTACTGAGACACTATTAATTGTTATCTTGCAGCATAGAGAAAATTTTACAATGATTATAAACTGTCATGATAAATATTATAATATTCTTTGATGCTTATTTCACCATCTATAGAGTTATTGCAACATAGCTTATATGTTAGAAATTGCAATTTATTGCACATCTTTTCCCTATCAATGTGCTATAGGCTTAAAACCTACAAAATAAAAACTGGATTAGCCACTAATAGATGTACTTAGTCTGAGTATTATGTCCTATGTAATGTCTTTTTAAATTGCTTGTAGATATAAAAGAAACTGATCAAAATTATGTTGTTTCAGACTTATATGCATTGATGCCACCATTTGAAACATTCTTGAATGTGGATAAATCAGCGAGATTGAGGCATTTCTTTGATGTAAGTATTTAGGCCAACAGTAGTAGACTTGACACAACTGTTACCTACTGTTGTTATAACAACAGTTACTATGGAAATATGTAATAAGGCCATGTGAATTACAACCATTAATAATGCCTTTTTGCTACATATTAGCATTATAAAATTAATTAATATAAGTTAACAAAAGGTAGACCTTGGCAATTGTTCTTTTTGATAAGAATGACAATTCTGGTATTTCAATGTTATGTATGAAATAATATACTATGAAATTAAGTTTAATTTCATATTATATTTACATATAATAGTTACTATATGTAAATTAATATAATAATGTATACAATTAAACTATATTTATCTATTTAGATTTACTTTTTCTGAGGAGACTTCTCATTATCTTTACATATTAAATAAAATAAATATTCTACCACATACACACAACACCATCTAAACCAAACTAAGCAGAGCTTGTACTATGGGTACTAGACAATGGATAAACATACATATAATTTTTTTATTTTATAATATAAATACATTCATATTATTCATGGAAACACCAAGACCAAGACAAACATCCATGTTCATGCACACAAATGTTTGACTTGTGCAGGAATCGAACCCGCGACCTCAGGCGTAGCAGTCGGTTACATTAACCACTACACCATCGAGGCCGACAAATGTGCACATGATAATATAAATCTTTGGTTTATATTAACAGTTATAGCAATAATAATTAACAGAAATATTACACAAACATACTTTAATTTGCAAAGAGTTAACTAATAGTTAAATCGATAAAAGTTTAATGTATGTAACCTCATGATATTTTTAAAACCTTAAAAATAAATTAATTATGTTGGTTGACTGTTTCACAACAGTCAACCAATATAATTAATTTAATTTAATTTAAATACACTGGTAGTATACTACTGCCAGTGTATTTAAATTATTGTGTATTAAAATTAGCATTGAATCATATTGACCTTTGTATAAGTACTTAAGTTGTATATATTATAAAACCTTTTTAATTTGCAGAATGTGAAGACAGGAGAACTGATCATAGGAGCAGTCATCAACAGAACAGCATCTGGTATGATGCTAAAGGTGTTATGCACTGCTGGACCAACTTCCCGTTATGTTGCTGACATCAATGTGAAGGTAATACTTAGGCCATAGATAGCCATAGGCTTGTATATATCAGTAGATGGATGCAGAGGTGTAATAGATGCATTTTGACAACTATGTTTAGAATCTAATGTTGATAATGAAAGAAATATTTAAGACTCCATGCTACTGTTAAGAATTGCCTAATATAAAAACCACAGGTGGCTAGACAAGTTGAGATTACTCCTAGATAGGATGAAACTAATACCTAATACTAATGGTAATGTATACAAAAATAATTCCTTTTGTAAACATTTGACTACATAATATATGGTAAGTTTATCTTCAACACTTAATTTTAAAGTATTTTGTAGTACCGTATCCTGGTTTACTATATTATATATGGATCTAAATATCTGTTTGTTTTTAAATAAATATTACTTAATAATTATGCTTTAAATGATTGTATATAATATGATATAATTAATCAAATACTAAATTTATTAATTAGTTGACAAATTATTTATAATTAATTGAAACTGAAGATTACAGCTGGCAGTGGATAAACTGAATATGTAATTTTTCCTACAGGCATTTTTACCAGTAACAAATATCATACCAGCTGTGGACAAGAAAAACTTGTCAAGAAACTACCTGATGAATGACACTGTGTGCTGTGAAGTAATAGAAGTTATCCCTGACACCGACAAAATGGTGTGCGGCATGAAGGGCGTGACGCGAGGCCCAGATGATCCTCCGCCTAAGCCGCCGCTAGGCCTCCTCAGCACTGACGACTTCCCTCTCATATACAAGTATGTACAAACACAACTACTCACATTACTTGTAATCACATTGTCTATACACTATTTTACAGGTGTTAATGTTTTGCTAAACACAAAGTGTTGTTGCCAAGTATTTATTATTTATTTTTTAATGTTATTTATTGATTGAGACTACAAAAACAGTGGTATTTTGCTTTTGTTTTGGAGAGAAGGATTGCTTGAAGACAAATTTATGACTTATGAGGAATCATGAAGACAATATGGACCCTGAAGAAAGCCAAATCTATTACACTATGAAAAGAAGTTAACAAGGATCATGATTGTATATGCAAATAAATGACTAATCAAGATAATTGGATTATAGCTAAAATATATTTCTATGAATTGGCATGTTGATACATCTCAGTCTGCACAAGAATACCGCTGCTTTTTTAGATGCTTCGTATGTATAACAAGATGTGGTTGGTTCTAAACAGATGGTTTGTGTATAAACTTGGTAGGTATATGTGTATTGTAACATCAGAGGAAGAGTGTTGGATATATGTTTTCACTGGTTTATGATCACTTTTCAGTACAGAATCACACTGTTCACCAACTTGTGAAAATGATTGCATGATATTGTTAAAAGTTTAATCAGGTATGAAGGAAACATTTGGATTATTCAAGGATATACTTTAACATATATTTGTAGAAGAGTCTCCTGCACCTTTTGTTGAGGATTTAATCGAAATATTCAAATCACTTACACATTTTTTGTTTTCATAAAAAATGGAAAAGGTCAGTACATTATTTTAGGGTCACTACAATCTATCTGTAACAAGAAACATGTAATTCTGTATTAAAGCTAATGTTTAACATTCCAGCATTAACTGAGACGTATTGATTGGACTTTTATAATGAGCATTTATTGGACGTTGGAGTTATTTATTATTATAATAAAGGACTCGCTACCGACGATTATCCATTTAGCTGATGTGAGGCTCCGAGATGGCTCAATAGTTTCGCAAGATAGCGCGGCAGTTGTCATCGTTGTATCAGATGTAGCGCCACGGCCGTGGACGTACGCAGCTCCTCTTTACTCTAGGGTGTTCTTTTCTAGGTGTAGCCAGGATCCAAGAGTCGGTGTCACTCCTGCTGCCCTATGTTGTGACTGTAGCGAATGTCTCGGTAATATTAATGTCACATTGTCGAGGCGGCGTCACCTAATCTATAAATATTTATGTGTGAAAGAATAATCCAAGTTAAATAAAATTTTTTGAACAGCTACATGGGAACAGGTGAGGATAAACGTCTGTGTGACAATAAGCAAACAGTTAGGAATTAAATGCTTGCAACTATTCAGTTAACTTTATTTGAAGATGTTACTATCATCTCAATGATACAATACTTCATCCATTACAATAGGACAATGCTTTACTTTAGTAACTTTTCACAAGCAGTGACATGTTGTTATTTCCTTTAGGAAAACAGTGGATATGAAGGGAGAGAGTTATGAAGCCATATTGGAGAAGAGTCCAGGCTTCAATAACCCCAACTGCGTCCAATATCTATCTGAAATGCTAGGCATCTCCAACATGCATTGCACCAATTTTTCATCATTGAGGTAATTGGAATACCATTATCAAACCTACTTAATGATATTCTTGCATTATTTTAATTTGTTTATGTAATTATTGGTTTTACTGTACAGGGGTGGATTCGCGGCTGCAGAATACGCCGACGAACTTCGACAGGCTCAGGCTAGCAAGTGGGCGTTCCGCTCTGTGGCTGAAGGTATAGAACATTTCAAAGCAGGCAGGCACTCGGAAGCTTTTCAATGTCTCAATAAAGCACTTAGCATCGACCCGAGAAATGTCGAAGGTCTAGTCGCGCGAGGAGCACTATACGCCAATAGTGGAACATTTAAAAAAGCCATCGAGGATTTTGAGACTTCATTAAAACTGAATCCTAACCACGCCAACGCTAGGAAGTATTTAGGAGAAACATTAGTCGCTTTGGGACGTAGTTATGAGGATGAAAATAAGATTACTGAAGCACAGAAGGCATATGAAGATTGCTTGGCAATCATTCCCTTTCATGAGGAAGCGCAAAACTCTCTGGACTTTTTGAAGAGTAAAACATCAACCACTAAACCTCTGATAGAGCCAGCAGAACTGTTGTTACCGGGATTAACAGGAGCAAAGTCATATGAGATGAAAGAGACACTGAAGCAGCTGCTGAACTTGACAGAGAAAAAGGAAAAGAAAAAGAAGAAGAAAAGAGGCAAGGGAAAGAAGAAGAGGTCAAGCAGCTCGTCCTCATCATCTAGTGACTCTTCAAGCTCCAGCTCATCATCAGACTCGTCGTCATCTTCATCTGATACGAGCGGTAAGTACGTCTATATAATAGTGAGCTTCTGTCCCTGAATATGTCCGCTTCAAATCCACGATACCGCATACCCATGTAATGACCAACAACAAAGTATTCATCACAAGTCCGGCCGCCGTCAGATATATTCGACTTTCACTTACAACAAAACCTCTAAATCCAAATAAAAAGTGTCCATCTATCTGAGTACCAAGGTTTATCCACCTCTGTTCAGTATTATGAGTATATGATTAAATGACAAGCATTTACACTAAATATTTCAGGATGAAATAGGTTCCTTACAAAATGTTGCTATATTTGTAGATTCTGAAGGACCGAACCGCAAGAAGAAACGTCGTTCGCAGTCCAATAATAAGCGCCAACGATCTCTGTCTCCGCTGAGCAAGCGCATGGAAATGCTGGGTGCGCCCGAGGCAGGCTCCCGGACGCACAACTCGTCGTTCAACCACCCCTACGGGTATCAGCCGCCGCCGCCGCCCGTCGAGGAAATCAATCCGGAGCCTGTGAGATCGCAAGCCGATATTGATTATGAGTTAAAGGTATTTTATTTGATTTTCAATAACAGGGACAGGATTTACATATTTTGTATTGGCCATGCAAAGGTTGCCCCTATGAAATTAATTTCTAACAAGGCCACCCTTTGTACGCATATATCTACATATATGCGTACAAAGGTAGTTTATTTAAACTGAGTTTATTCTATTTTTACTCTTGCACATTTTCAATAATATTTGACTGTGACTCAGGTACGTAAATTCTTGGAGAGCACCAAGGAAGACTCCGACTATGAAGAAAAAGTGCGCAACTTTCTGGAGGAAACTGCTCAGTACAAACGGAACCGTAAGATGCAAGAACTAGGCCAGCAGCCGCAGCCCGGCGCCGACAGGGACAAGAAAAAGAAGAAGAAGAAAGATAAGTAAGTTCATTGACGTCAAGTCTCATTAAATATTTTGTCTGCAAATTATTTCATCAGTGATCTATTGTCTCTAATATTTGCTATAGATTCCAACGATTGCGATAACTAATGCCTTTAGTACGAGTGTTCCTAGCTGTCGACTACATTATTTTATTCATTTTAGCAGCGCTGGTAGTCTATAACGCAAACATGCAAAAACTAAATATTCATATCACAAAAATAATACTTATGAATGTAAGTACACATTATATATTGTTTTCATATGTCATTAAAATTTATTATTCCGATTCGTGCAATGGATGCGCTGTATAATAAAATTTCTAAATAATTGGAACAATATTATGGATACACCACTTTTATAAAATTCCTTTTTCCAGCTTGCAAGAACTGGTATTGTTATTCGCACTGCTATTATTTGTTTACCTTTATGTTGTATACAAATTAGACGACCTGGCTCCTCGTCATTTACTTAAATAAATTCCAGTAATTAACAAAATATTGTAACAAATGCAAGAAAATAACCAACGTTATTCTTACTTAGTACAAAAGCCGAAACACCCCAAACATATTATTATAAGAACAAGCAATAAAACATAAAAAAACAGAAATAATAAAACCTCACTAAGCTATCAGCTGATATAATTATGTAGTTGCAGCGTTGTACTCGCGGAAATATTGTCACCCAATGCGTCAATGACCGCTCACTGCCCGCGCCCGGTAGGTATCATAAACATATTATGAGGATAACATTTTCCATCACACAGGCTTTGAAGTGTCAGTATGGTTAACAGATAATTATTTGATAATTAAGAAAATAATAGGTAAATAAAAATAAACAAATGTTACAAAAAGGTTCATACAAATATTACATACGATTAACCATTCTCGCGTGTTTAAAAGTAATTAATCAACAATATTTATAATAATTTGGTCCATTTTAAACGTATAGTAATCGAATCACACTATTTACACATACTGCAATAATTGTTCAAAATGTCCACCCAATTCTAATGCACAAATGAGCTCGTTTATGCAGATTGCGTTTTAATTGCCTAAGAATGAACGAATTTGCCCTAATAGTCACAAATGCACTATCAATTTTGTTTTTAAGATCATTTTCGCTTTGGGGCTCTGTTTGATAAACAACGTCCTTAACATGACCCCAAAGATAAAAATCCAGCGGAGTCAGATCGGGCGACCGCGCTGACCACTGTACCGGGCCGTCTCTGCCAATGGTCTCCATACTCTTCGTAGAGATTCAGGCACTTGTCGCGAATAGTGAGCTGGAGCTCCATCATCGTGATGATAGTAGAACCCCCCATGATACACGTCCAGCGGCAGCTCTTCTAATAAATCCGGTAATGTACGTAAAAAGTTTGACAGTTTAATCTCGGCAAGTAAACTGGGCCAATAACTTTGTCGTTTACAATACCCGCCCATACATTTACCGAGATACGGTGTTGATATGAATCGGGCCTCACTAAATGTTGGTTTTCATGAGCCCAGTGATGGGTGTTGTGGGCATTGTAAAGCCCGCGGCGGGTGAATGTACATTTATCGGTGAATAGAATGTTGATGCTATGGTTATTGAGCAACCATTCACAAAATGATACTCTTTGATGTGTATCGGCTTGCCACAGCTCTAGTGCACGTCTAAAACGATACGGGTGTTGGTTGTCGTCATGTAAGGTCCGCCAAACGGAACTTTGGCTTACATCAAATATCCTGGTGGCTTGTGTAGTGCTGCTCTCTGGCTTGGTAGAGAAATGCTCTGAAAGCCGCTCTTTGAGTGGTAATTGGAATACGATCTACACCTCTATCTGCTACAGTCAGCGATCTGAATTGACCGTAGTCTCTCAGACGTTGTGTAGCACTCAGCATCGTGTTCCATGAGACGCGAATCCCAAACTGCTGTTCAAAACGTCTCACAGCTTCTGACACATTGCCATTGCACACCGCGAGAGTACGCATCATCTCTGTATACTGTACATTGGTAAACATTTTGTAGACATTTTGTAAACATTTTGTAAACGTCACAACAGTCACTAGTTCACAATACAGTTTCACGAGTTATGTGCACACGCCACGAGTTGGATACGCGCGAGTAGGTGATACGGCGTCACAGCAGGGCAGTTCCGCGCGCACTGAAGGGCGCGGGCGTGCGTGGGCTGCGGACGCGGGCGCGGGCGATACGTCCCGTAGGACGAGACGCGGGTGCGAGTAGCGGTGCAGGGTGCACACCGAAAGGGGAATTCGCAAACTATGAATGATCTGAGCATTTAACTACCTATGTATGTGTACATATTATGTATACGCCGACTTACGCCGCTTGCTCGATAAATGCCTACCGGCCGCCGCCGGACGTTTCTTACCTCTTAAATAGTGTGTCCTATTTTAACAAATTTTGATAGACATTTGGGATAAAATATAACATGGTTTAAAAACTATTGTAATCGATTCTATTGCTGATTCTGACAAACTATTTGCAGGTTTCGTACTAAGTAAGAATAACGTTGTATAAAAGCAATAAGTACTAAGATAAGTATTTGTTTTATATTTTCATGCGAAAGTAACTGTACGACATTTTCTCCGTTATACCGTTGAATCAATATTCATAAAATTTGGTATAGATATTGCTTCAAATTCTAGGAAAGATGCTATTTTTGATTCCGGGACAATGCCGCTGGTAACAAGTGTTCTATAAAATCTATTAATGTGTTAATTAATTATACCATTTTGTATGAACATTATTTTTATCATCATACAATAAAAATGCGAATCCTTGACGTCATAATATTAGCATTTTATTATTTTTATTTTAGATATCCATTGTTACAGCTATACAGGGTGGTGGCCGGTAATTAATGGATAACCTGAAAATGTCTTATAGTGGAACTGATGGCTGTTCAGAAAAAATATGAAAAAAATCTATCCTAACTACTACCTGAGATGTTTTTTTTTTAAATTACCATGTATAACTTTTTTGTGTGGAACTGATGGCAGTTCAGAAAAAATATGAAAAAAATCTATCCTAACTACTACCTGAGATATGTGGTTTTTTTAAATTACCATTTATAACTTTCTTGTATACTATGACCATAAAAGAATGAAATCCATCGGTTTTTTGTTGTTTTATTATTAAACACTAATTATGCTAATAGATAGACGTCAATAGTATGCTATACTAATATAGCTTGCACTTTCTAAAATATTTTGTTTTAAATTTTCTATAATTTTTTTATTTTTTTTCTGAACGACCGTCAGTTTTACTATAAGACATTTCAAGGTTATCCATTAATTACCGGACATACTGTATAATCAGAAACATATTTTTATTTCTTGCATGATAATTGTGTCATTGTTTATTATATGTTAGTATAGTTAAAATGTTATAAAAATACTTCCATAGAGATCTATATAAGTAACTATTTTTCCTTTCTTAGGAAAAAGAAGAAGGAGTCAAAGAGAAAGCGTAAGGAACAAGAAAGGGAAGAGAAACGCAAGGCTAAATTGGCGCGCGCTGCGGTCAATAACTCGGACTACAATCTACGAGATTTAGACAGCATCGGGGATAAGAAACTACGCGATGCCATCAGGTATACTTACATTACATTATATGTAATGCTTAACACCTATCTTCTGCTGTAATACTATTGAATTAATATTTTCTAAAATGTTTCTATAATATAGAAATCCAAGCAAATCATAAATCATTTAAATAATAATATAATAAAACTGAAACTTGTTTAACCTTTTAGGTAGATATAAAATACAAATTATATTTTCTTAAATAACAACTTTAACAACAATGAGAATGACTATCATACCAGTATTTTATTTTAAATCCTTACAGGAAAGAGCTGAAAGGCAAAAAAAGAGATCTCAGTTCTGACGGCGAATACGAGAGAGAGAGAAAACATAGTGATAAGAGGTACCATATCATTTATTATAAAATAAAGTAATGTACACTTTGGCATTATAGATTTACAATAGATCGCACATTCATATAAAAATATTTTATATTTTTATTTGCCTTTTGTTTCATATCATCTATTTTTACATAGACCATATAAACACATTTGGTAGATGTGATAATGCTTTTCTTTAAAATCCATTTATTTTAATATACTAATTATTAAAACATAAATAATGGGTAGCTTTTAAACACTGCCTCTTATGCGAAGATTTTTCTGTTACTTCTGGAACTATTTTATATTATCAAGATGAGGAAGAATATCTCCCAGAATATCCTTTTGGATTATGTTAATATTTTCTTCTATTTCTTGGGCCTAATTGGCAATGAGCTCGTGCCCTGTAATATTGGGACCTAACATTTTCATCGGCGATATTAGTCTACAAATCAACTAAATACAGGCACAATATATTGTTTTTATTTTTTACTTTTGTTTTTCGGTTGTTAATTTGAACAATTGTAATGTAAGCGCTTTCTAACTGATAATAACGCAGTATGAATAGTGTATGTATATTAAAATGTGAACATATACAATAGGATATTAGAGGACATGCACGGGCTCGAGGAGCTGGAGTCGAAGCTGAGCGCGTACCACGTGATGGTGGAGAAGGAGGTGCTGAACAAGCGCGAGGGCCGCGGCTCGCTCAGCCCGCTCGACCAGGCGCCGCCGCCGCCGCTAGAGAAGCCCAAGTGGAAAATGTCCATGAGCGCCGTCAAAGACACGTTAGTTCACGCTCACTCTCCGCTCACGCACTTACGCACCCACGGTATACGATATAGCTAGTCTCTAGGTATACATAACACTGCCAACTGTTAACAGGCTAATTCTTCAAATATACAGGCTAATTCAAATATAATATTCGTTATCCACCTGATCCGTGAACAAATCGCCAATGACAATATTAGGTCCCGATGCGACAGGGCGAGTGTGTCGTTGTTTTATGTAAAATGCATACCAAATCGTACTGCCTCGGCCACTAGCTCATTAGTCAGCCACTATCGATGTTTTGGAGTGTATAACCTATCAGAGCAATATCCAGATTGTTCAATCATAATTTCCTTCTACCAGACTTCTCAATAACATTTCATTTCTTTCATTCTGAGGTACTAATATAATATTGTACGCTTTTCTGTGTGTTCCAACTAACAACATTTGTTAATTGCATATTTTTTGCTATTATCTTAGATTGCCTTTTCCCAAATAGTTGCCCTTGAAATTATAAACTAGTCTAACATTACCCTAAAGCTATGGATTTTATCGTCTTGCAGAATGACATGTCCATATCAATGTAAAGCCTTGTTGACACATAGTTTACATCAATAGTATGCTAATAGAAAATAGATAGAATCATTTTTGTATTTTTACGAATTACAATATAATTAAGCCAAATATATTTTGAACAGTGTTAAGAAGAAAGAGACGCCGGTGCCAAAGGGATACAAGGAACACTATGCATTCGAAGACAGCTCAGATGACTCACAGGAACACACAAAGGTAATTATATTTTGTATGCAGCCAACAACAAAAACAATTAATTTTACTTAGGTAACTATTAGCTTATTGATCGAGTATTGAATTTTTGTAACATCAATTTGATGTAATTACCATGTTAGTCATAACAGAGTGCCTAGAACGAATTTGTTTAACGTTAACGCGATCAACACGTTTATGACGTTCGGCGCTCCGATTGACCCGCTCCAAGCTCTTAACCAATTAGAGAGACAAACGCGGTAAACGTTTCGTTCGCGTCAACGCAAAAACAAGTGGCACTAGGCACCCAGGAAGCTGATCAGATAAGATACCTGCGAGTAGTAGTTAGTCACGATGTGCTGTCTGTTCAGAGTTCAGTGCCCGCCGGCGGCGACAAGAACGTGTCCGTGCGGCGCGCGATGGCCATGAAGGAGCCGCCGCCGCTGCCCGCCGCGCCGCCGCCCGGCAAGCGCGAGCCCGACCCGCCCGGCACCGAGCCCTCGCACCCGGTAACTACACGTCTCCTGACCTTTCACCTCATCTAGTCTTATTTATTGCTTAGTCGTAGAATTACCACTTTTTAAAATGTCTACAGTTCGCGAAATGTCCATTTCTCAAAATGTTTCTTTCGTAAAATGTAATGCCCCTTTCGCAAAATATCTCTTGTTTTCAATACCTTGTTATCAGTAAAAAACGGTCAAATGAGGATGACATTCACGTAGAGAGGATTCCATAATAATATATTATGTAGATATCACATCATAAATCTCAAAAACTACAATTAAAGACATTCATTAACATCACATGCTAGATTTATATATGTTCATACTCTACAAAATGATAGGAACAGTAATTTTCATGTAATAGATTTAATTTATGAATCGTTTATTATTTATTTTCTATGTAAAATATGTACGAATTTACAAAAAAAAATACATGTATGCTTATCCATTGTCTAGTACCCATAGTACAATCTCTGCTTAGTTTGGGGTAGATGGAGTTGTATGTGATAGCATATTATTATTATTTTGTTATTTTGCCATATTATATAGATCTTTACATAAGTGAAAGCTTGTACTAACTAGACTATAATAATTAATAAAACTATACATATATTATGTTAGGCATAATTAAACTACTTAAGATATATTGATTAAGTTATTTAGATTATATATAAATGTATAGTTTCGCTATGTCCCAGGTGCGCAAAGGCAACATAGTCCTGGACAAGTTCGGCTCGTTCCGCCTGGCGCAGGAGGGCGAGACGCCAGTGTCCGTGGGCGACGGGCGGCCGGAGCAGTTCGTCACGCGCATCAAGCCGCCCTCGCCGTCCGGCCGCCGCCCGCGCTCGCCGCCCTCGCCGCGCCGCCACTCCTCCAACTCCTCCGACGACGACCGCCGCTCCAAGCGCTCTAGGAGCAGGTCTGTATATCACTACCTTTTGTTTACCTTTTATTACGCAGAACAAGTTAACGCAGCAAAGGAAATCAGCTGCGACTTATATAGTTCCCGTGTAATATATACTCTGTAAGATCTCATGACGATGTCAGCGACTGGCTTTAAATATTTCGAAATTGGTTTATCTCTTAGAAATAGTTAATAGCTACAATTTTACAAGTGATTTATAGACAAAATATGGTTGACAGATCCCGGCCGCGCAAGTACCGGTCTCGCTCCCGATCCCGCTCGCGCTCGGCGTCGAGCGGCAGCGGCTCGGCGGCGTCGCGGCGCCGGCGCTCGGGCTCCCCGCGCTCGCGCTCGCGCTCGGACGCCAGCCGCTCCTACTACTCTCGCAGCAGATCACGATCACGGTCGGGCTCGAGGTATCTTTTTTGCAGTGTGCTATTTCTTTTTATTTAACTTTCCTTTATAATTTAAACAAACGATTTGTCTAAAAGCATGATATAATGAGTATATTTTTTTTACTACCTTATATATATTGTTGTTTTGTTTTCATAATTTATAGAGCTTTCTGTGGTTATTACTAATCAGTATTCAGTGAACTATGTGTCTTTTTAAGTAACAAAAGCTTGTCCATGTCAACACTTATCTTATATAACAATTACAAACCATACGCGCTAGAGACGATAATTGAAAATTTGATTCAATATTGAGGTAGTAATAAAACAGAACTGGCAGGTTCCGGCGCTTCGTCCGGCGCGGCAACTGGCGCGGGCGCGGCGGCTACGAGCGCGGCACGTACTACCGGCCGCGCTTCCACACGTACAACGGCGGCGCCGGGCGCGGCCGCGGCCGCGGCGGCGACTTCCGGCGCGACGACCAGCGCCGCTTCCAGCAGGAGTGGCGCGACAACCGCTCGCGCGGCGGCCGCCCGTTCCGGCCCCGGCGCGGCGGCGGCGGGCGCGGCAGGCCTTTCAGGTTACTGGCGTTTCAATATTATCATACATTTTTATAACTTCACACAAAACATTAAAAATTTAAACTATTATAATCATTATCTCATAAACGTAAATTTTAATTTATCATAATATAAACATACCTTTTTAACTTCAGCTTGCATCTTGAATTAAATACATGTAAGTTTAAAATAAACGAACATCTATTTCAGAGGTGGTTTCCGGGATTTCCGTGATCGACGAGGCGGACGTTATTCAAGGTCGCGAAGCCCCGAGCGGACACGCAGGTCCAGGTCGTATAGTCCAGAAAGACGTGACAAGGACCGAGACAGGTCAGTATCATATACATTCATAATTCTGAGGTATTTAAATATGTTACGTACGCTACCGACATAACTAATATTAAATCTGGCAGTAAATAAATCTGTGTAGCACTGTGGTGATTAAGTTTAGCCGCTGTATGTACTACAAAACAATATTATTTACTGCTGTTTTAAAGACCCCAATCAGGAAGATACTCTAAATATTATTATGCATAAATATAGCCTCAGATTATTTTCGTTTATTTATAGCTACTCCCGCTATTCTGAACGTGATAGTCATCGCAGTGAAGGCGAGTATGAAGAAGAAAGATACGTGGATAGAAAGGAATACGACGGCAAGTGGGCAGACGGGAATGAACCTGAAAGAAATACACATAATGAAGAGAAACCCGCCGAACAAGCCCCCAAAGAATAAATAACAAATGTTGTTTGCCACTGAGTGCTAGGTATATTTAGTTTTTAAAGTTTGGTTAGGTGCTGATTGATACACCAGAATTTACATGCAAAATGACTTTGAATTACTGACTGTTTATTTTAAAATGCGCTGTTACTGTTGTATAAACAGATGACAGTCATTCATGGTCGAATTTAGTTTTACGAATGTATTCAATATAATATAATTAGTTGTAAATATAGGTTAGAGTACAATAATAATGGTTACGTAAGTTAGATTACCAATGCCGCATTTAGGGTTCCGATGTGATGCTACTTAAAACATTTACTTTTTTAACAACAATAATTGAGAATTTATTTGAGATGCTGTTTTTAATATCCACAATTTCCACTCGACAAACAGATCATTCCAAACTAAAAATGTGACAAAGTAGCATTTTGTAACACACATAATGTTTGTTCCTTTGTTCCATGATTGGTGATACTAATTCAATAAAGTGATACATATTAAATATAATTGTTTCTTTCTACCTTATTTTATTGACATTAATTAAAGTTTGCCTATGGAGCCAGGTGGCTTAGCTTATATCATATATGGTAGTGTCCGAAACTAAAACGTTGACAAAGGCAAATTAAGCCACAACCACTCTATTTATTGAGTTTTATTCGTAAACGCTGCTTAAAGGCCTGGCTCTCGATAAATCTAGATTGTAAAGAACTTTCGGGTCGGGCAGTTACTGCGTATTTCGATAAACATTATCGATAGTTATCGCGAAGTATTAACTTGCACGACGACCGTGCACACTCATCTTGACTGGTGGGCCGACTCTAATTTTATGAGATTAAGATACTCTATTAAACACAAGAAAAGGTGACTATATAATTATTATTAGGTTTTAGAGTCTTCAATCTAGGATTACTTTTAAATCAAATTGTATTTTATTCTATTCTAAGTCATCCAAAGGAATGAACTATATCACCTGTAGCAAGTAACTGGGGGTAAGGATATATATCTATTCTGAACCTATATTACCACATACACACAACACCATCTAACCCAAACTAAGCAGAGCTTGTACTATGTAATAATAATATATGAATACATTTTTGTTATTAGTCTAAAATAATATTATACTACAATAAATTATAACTATCCATAATCTGGTACATGTTTTACTTAGGTATACTTTAATCGGCCGACATTGTGCATTCTAATTTAATTTCAAGCGCTAGGTTTTTATAAAGTGGTTGCCTGAACTAAGTTTTGACCTGTATTTCAGGCTATTTCTCTACTTACAAAAATAAAATATATGCCAAATAATATTAGGGTTGAGGTAAATGTGCATAAACTTAAAATAAAATATGTATATTGATACAATAATAATAACTTAGATTACGTAATATTATTACAAATTCATCAGTAATTTATAGACTATATAGATTTATATCTACTTAGAGCTATTTTACGACTGTAAGCAAATTCTCCGTATTGGAGTAGGTCAGTGTTTGCAGGTGTTTGGTAACAATAACATTACATTGTTTATAACTTGACTATATTTATCTAAAATTCTATTTAATCTATTATATAAAAATGGTCCTAGGAATAAGAAGAATTTATTTACAAAGGCATGTTTGGCATGAAGCTTAGTACATACTAAATCTTTTCGTCTCTTGTCTGGAGGAAGTGGTCTAAATGGAAGTAGTGCATGTTGTTTAAGCACGGTGTGCAGAATAAACAATTGGCGAACAATTAGGACATTAGTGGATTGGTACAACTAATAGGTAGGAAACATGAAAGGTCGAAACGTCGCCACTTTTAGAATAGCCCGTTGAGCTCGTTCCAGTGGCAATAAAATCGTTTTCGATGTTCCGCCCCATGAGGTAATACAGTAAGATATGATTGACTGACATAGTGACAGGTATATTTGTCTTAGTAATTTAAAGTTAGCAGCTCCACGAATGGTTTTAAAAATAAATATTAACTTTCGTACTCTCTTACATAATAAATCAATGTGATTGCGAAAATTTAGATTAGCGTCAAGCGTTAGGCCGAGGTATTTTATAAAGTGTGTTGATTCTAAAGTTGGACAAGTGCGTGCGGCGTCAGCGTGTTCATGACATTTATTATTGTGAGCAAATAATATGTCGTTTGGTGAATCATGTGTGTTGTTGCGCATTGAGAAGTGAATATATTTTGTTTTCTGGGTATTTAGGGTTAGTACATTATCAGAAAGCCATTTACTAACTGTATTGAAGCCATGCTGAGCGTGTATAGTCGCTTCAGTCCGAGTTTTGCCCGTGAATAATAGTGCTGTATCATCTGCATAAAGGTACTATATGGGTACTAGACAATGGATAAACATACATATATACTTCTTTTTTTGTAAATACTTTCATATTATACATAGAAATACCCAGACCAAGACAACATCCATGTTCATGCACACAAATGTTCGACTTGTGCGGGAATCGAACCCGCGACCTTAGGCGTGGCAGTCGGTTACACTAACCACACGCCACCGGAACGACAAATTAAATATTTACAAATATATATATGCCTATATCGGAGCACCGAGCGGATTTTCTGAATGAGCCGATATCTCTTTGCCGTGTTCATCCATTGAGGGCTTTGAGGATAACATGCATGCAATATAATACTACTAAATAAATCCGTTTTACATTATTTATAATACAAAGTACTCTTGCAACTCAGCTTAAAATAATCGGTAAGTTATTAGGTCGGTCCGTCGGCGCAGTCTCCAGGTGGTGATAGTAGTACCTAGGTAGTAATTAGAATAATGTACTCTGTGTACGCCTTGTCAGTTATATTTTCCACATTATTTAGTTACCTATATAGAATAATGCAGCGACGAGCTCTTTAGGTCAATATGACTGAAAGAACTCGCCGCTGTCAATTACCTACATGGTTATGATTATGAATGAACTAGCTCGCCCGGGAAAATAGGTATCTAAATTTTTTTAAATCTTTATTTATGAAAGAAAGAGGGCTTTATCATAGTCGATAATGTTGCCCTCATTTGATATACACAAGAAATTCATTCGAATGTTCTATATTTTTAAGTGTCAAAAGGAACAAATCATAAATGAGCTCATAGTAACGTAGTCGTTTACGTTGTTAAAATTTAATTGTCGTCTTTAGTCCTCGCTTCGGACACATTCCATAAGAATATGATGAATATCTTCGATCTGATTACATGTGCTGTAATTCGGAGACTCTACTTTGCGCATCATGTATGCAAAATCATTTAGGGGGAGTGTCCGGAGCGAAGTCTCAAAGCTGTTACTATAGTATGTCTTCTCATATCAGAGTAGCCAAACCAAACTGAGCGCGGTACGATAGGCTGTATGACTTTGTAACAGATGCCTTTGGTTATATTATATATATATATATATTATTATATATTATTTCAGACCATATTTCGTAACATCTTTGTCTAGCCTCACAAAGTATGTCTGCAAAATAAGGTAAGTACTCCGTTGGTATGCCCGAATAAGTTGCTTCTTTCGCATAATGATCTACCTTTTCATTTGCAGTGATACCCATGTGAGACGGTATCCACTGAAGGACAATATTAATATTTTGCCTTTTAAGACTTAAAATATTACTTATAATTAAATATGCCACTGGAATGCCCCAAAAGCTAGAATGATTACATCTTTGTAGGTGTTGAAGTGCACTACGGGAATCTGTGAATATGACGTCATTTTTTGCAATCGTACTTTGTACATATGATAGTGCTTCTAATATTGCCAGGAGCTCGGCATGCATAATAGATATCCTCGCGTCCATACAAAACATTACAAAGTGACCTGATTGTACCTACGTCCAACAGCGCTGCTCCTTCACCATCCGCTGTTCTCGACCCATCAGAGAATATTTTATAAAAATGCCCATATTTATAAGTCATAAACTGTTCACAAAGAAATTTTAACATATTACGACGATAGTTTCTTTTAGGTCTATCTATAGCATTTATGTTTGTAAATACAACATTTGTTAAGTCCACATAGCCTACCCAAACATCCAGAGAAAAGATATTCATGCCAGTCGTCCCTTGATCTGAATTAAACTCATCATGAATGACGATTAACAAAGGTTTTTTTCTGTATCTCAAATACCCACTTTGTCGCACCAATAATGAAAGATATCATCTATAATAGATGATTAATAAGTTTTGATGAAGGAATTTTAATCTCAAAAAGTACTTATATGACAAATATCGTCGTCTAATTTGAAGTGGCGGTAGTAACAATTCTAACTCCATAACGTGTATAGGCGTGCTTTTAATATACCCACCTTTATAGTACCTACTTCCTCCACAGGTAACCGGCGTAAGAGAGTAGTAGAAAGAGTACCTACATACATTGTTGACGCGTTTCGCTTAGCGAGCAACTGCTATATCTAATTCCTTAACATCTTTTATTACTTTTTGTATCGAGCGACTGATATACATACCTGGTATGGCAAGTGTTCATATTCAATGGTAAGCGCTTACCATCAGGCGAGTCATTTAGGTAAGTACTTATTTTTTTTGTTAGGTACTTGAACTTTTGTTGTATAAAATATTTTATGTATCTATATCAGTTGATACTAAAAATTACTTGCTTCTTCGCGGTTGAAAACATTTTCTAGTATACGTAATAGTTCTATAGCTCTGAACTTCACTTGATCAATACCTACCTACAAAATTCGTCCATTTTATTCTTACAATGGACGAATTTTGTACATTGATGTTAGGAGTACAGAGGTACTACTAAGATCAATTGTAGTGTAGCCAATTGCATATCAATTGTAAAGTTCACCATACTTATTATATTTCTTACACTCATGCTTAGGGTTGCCAATTACTTTGGCAAAATGGTTTTCTTTTAACTTATGTTTGGCCACCGAAAAAGCGGTATATGGATATATAAACTGAATGTTATATCAATAATTAATTGGTTAGTTCAGTTTTTAACCCCCGACGCAAAAACGACGGGGTGTTATAAGTTTGACGTGTCTGTGTGTGTGTGTGTGTCTGTCTGTGGCATCGCAGCTCCCGAATGGATGAACCGATTTTAATTTTGTTTTTTTTATTTGAAAGGTGAATTAGTCGGGAGTGTTCTTAGTTATGTTTGATGAAAATCGGTCCAAAATTGCCGCCGCCACAAAATGGCGGCTTACATATTTTTTCACAACTCCCTCAATATGGGTATCAAATGAAAGGGCTTGACTAGTAGAATACTATACACTATGATAAATTGCAAATCCAAGATGGCCGCCACCATAAAATTACGAATAAAATTTTTTTTTTTCACAACGCCCTCAATATGTGTCGGGGTTTTTTAAATTTTTAATTTGAAATGCAATTATTATAATAATAAATAAAACGCAGCACCAAGATATTGAATAATCAGACTTTAATATTCAATACATTACATTAATTAGCCTGTTCTCGATTTGTATCTGTATCTAAAAGTGTCAACTGGAGACTCGTCTGGTTCATTAACAGCTGTAGTCGATGTTTGCGTGTAGTCCTCACTATAACCTTTTGTTATCTGTAAAAGAAAAAATCATAACGGTCAAAGATTTAAACTGTGGCGACTCCGCACAGACGAAGAAGTTCAGCCTACATTTGACAGATGGCGATACAATCGCACTTCACATGACGTCATACTATTCTGCATCGCACAAGTGAAGTTTACACAGCGACTGAGTATATATACAAGCTCCCTGCATCAACCGTCGGGCCGCGGCCCGCCAGGCACGATCAACCAGCCTGGTCAGAGGATCCTCCCTTTGTGTTGGAGGGACTTCACACCCTGTTCCTCCACATTGGATTGTATCGCCATCTATTGAATGTAGGCTGAACTTCTTCGTCTGTGCGGAGTCGCCACAAAACTATAGATGTGTAGAGCTGTCCCGACAGACGGTTGTCCTGTATAGACAAAAAAAAAATAACAAATCTATACCATCCTCGAATCCACTTGAACACATACAAAAACATTCATTCACATCGGTCCAGCCGTTTAGGAGGAGTTCACTGTCAACACACGTGCAGAATTATATATATAAAGATTATGCCGTCTGGCAATGTCCGCAGTATGAAGAGTGAGCTAACTCATTACATTTACGTTATAGTGAACGATAGTGTGTAATTTTAAATACTAGCGGTCGCATAGTGGTCGAAATTCGACAATAATTGTCAAACAAATTATTATATTGATATATGTAACCATAGTAACGAAGAATAGTACGACTGCGTGTGTCAAACGCGTGGTTGTGTGCGTGTAGTGTTTTTTCATTAATTGAATGTATTTCTAATGCATATTTATAAAAATATTAGGATTCGCCACTCCTTCTCCATATAAACTTTAACTGAGCCCAATTTCATACTCCTCCGCCCGCGCAATTTTTATAATTCAGATGTTATTGAAATTAACACTGTTTACCGATTTTATGACCTTATTTCGTGGTGTCTGTACAAAACAGTGATATAGTGATATATTTCGTGATTGTGAAGTGAAGTGATTACCTATAGAAATTAACGCGATAAAATCCGAATATGTATACTTAGTAGTTTAATTTCAATGAATAACATTCGCGTAAACAGAAGACAATATTATATAGATTACCTTTATATGATATTAATAACATGTGTTATTAATAATAAATATCAATAATCTTTTATACAGTTTGTATTTTATACCTGTAAAATTACAGCGTAGTAGGCACATACAATAATTAATGAGATTAAAATTAAATGAGGAAGTATAAGACCGTGGTAAACCGACCATGTTTAGGTGGTTACAAAAAAGCGACCTTGCACAACTAATTATAACTAATTATTACGAAGTCAAGTAAAAACGATGATTAGAATCTGCTTAACCGTTTCAGAGATGCAGCAAACGCACAAGCGTTACTCCAGAAAGAACAAATACGAAATAAGTTGCAACATTTACCTCGTCTAGACAACTAATTATATAGCTTGTGGCCTATGTATATACGCACAGACAACATATAACTTTACGAGAAACCTGGAATCGAACGGAGCATCGTACAACTAGCCGCGCCGAAACCAAGCGACGCGCGAAGGCGATCGAACGGAGCATCATACGTCTAGCCGCGACGATATCAACATTCACACTGGTGACGCGCGAAGCTTCCCTCTGCTTTTTATACGTGGCACTACTTTTATACTCGCGAACAGATTTCCAAGAAATCATTCGTAAATGTTAGATTTTTGTTTACTTGTCGCTGATTGGTGAAAATGATTATTGTACACATTAGTGTTAGCGTTACTTGCATGACTAATAAATGGGATATAAGATAGGTGAAAAATTGTAAATATATTCTCAGTTGAATCAGTCTACGTGTTTCATTATAACCCTAATGGTTACCAGCTACGGATCTGGCTTCTGCCCGCCGGCTGGTAACGCGCTAAACGCTAATATTTATTTCAATATTCCCATTAAAAAAGAAAATGTGTGGCTGCGGTAACGTTACTAACGTTACCCCGGCAGGAAATGTTTTTGTTCAACTACACGTGCAACAAATTTAAAAATGTGCGCATCAATTACAGAAACTGGATAACTAATTATTTATAACATTTATTTTTATAGATAAAATCATATTACTATTTTCGACATTATTTTGCTGAGGTAACGCACACGTTTAATGGCCCAATATTTGCATTAGGAATGTTTTGAAAACCAGCTTTGATTGTGTTTATCCCTACTTGAGTATGAATTTAAGATAATACTATAAGAATAGATTGGAAGAGTGTAGCGAAGTGGAAGATAAAAACGGAAAATACGACTCGGCGCGTAAGAAACACGTAAAGTACCTACCTACATAAAAACAAGTTTTTAGTGAGGTAGAATTACTTTATGCAAAAAAGTAGGGCTCTTATGTGTAGGGACATAAAAATATAAAAAATCATAATGTCGCTGATATAGAAGGATATTGTACCTAATTATGTATAGTAGGATTGGCATGGCAACTCTACTCAAGTAAAACACGGTACATAAGACTTAAAATGCAATAAAAAATCGAACACATAATTTAAAAACGTTTTATTCTTCAGAATCCTTTCAAAACTTATAAACAAAAAATGTACTTCTTATATTCCAACACTTAGAGTAGGTACCTACTTCTTCTTTTTCTTAATCTTGTTCTTAGTGTTATCTACATTCCAGTACCAGAATAATTGACATACAATAGCACCATTGGCTGCAGTTGAAACACAATATGTCAAAATTATAATAAAGTCACCGGTTTCTACTAATGACGTGAATATTCTGGCTATACTGCCTCCAAAGAGCAACAATAACGTAACCGCAGACAACTGTCCTGTACTGCCATTCTTATAGTTTGTAATAACTTGAATAGACTGAAAAATAAAAATTATATTTGCTTAATACACTTTGAATAGGCACTAGTTAAAATTTACATGAATGTCTACTTTATAACAGTTACGAGCCCATTCGCCTCTCAAGTTTCGCCCCTTTTACAGGTATTTGTTAGGTTTCTTCTTAAATACACCCAAAAATAGCTTCGCAGGGCTCCGTCTTTCTATGAAAGGGGCGAAAGTCAAGGAGCGTACGGGGTCGTAGCCTTTATAACTTGTCATATAATATAATATAATATTCTACCACATACACACAACACCATCTAGCCTAAACTAAGCAGAGCTTGTACTATGGGTACTAGACAATGGATAAACATACATTATATACTATTTTTTTTTGTAAATACATACATATTATACATAGAAATGAACATATGAACATACATACTAATGTTCATCTTAAATTATCATAATAAACTGGTTTTTAAGTATCTATAAAATAAGTTTTTAAGTAATTTTTATGGATTACTGGATGAAGCAAGTATGATGACACTTTTATGCCTCACTGATGAAGCAGGTGTTTGATGACACATCTGCATCATCAGGCCAATAGCCATTTTTAAACTTCATATGTGTAATATACTTTAAATCTAATAGCATAAAAATATTAGGATCATCAGCTATAAACTGAATAAATATCATTATAAAATCATATCTATTCATTATATATCAATTAAAAAATAAAGCCGATATACCTAATTATTTTTTGTTTTCGTTTTGGCTATATTAATATCACTGTATATATTTATATGAAATTACCATTTTCATAGATGTACAAAGACATTAATCACATTAAGAAGGAAATAGTCATAATGTCTTCAAATTAATGATAAATAAAATATATTATTCATAGATACCTTTGCAATAACAATAATAGGCACATTGACAGCTTGCATAGTCCATAATACATCAGTTGGTGTGTATCCACTCACTAATACTGACACCAGCCCCACATAGCTGGCTAAGAATACAGTCGCCGACGCTGTTTGCCCTCCATAACTCAATACAAGTGCAGCTATTATGGCTGTTTGTATAGCCAGAAATGTACCCTCTCCCCATGCACTGAAACAGAATCAAATACAATTTAACCTACTAAGTTGCAGCAAAACAATGGAGGCCAGACATAATAGGTTTTTAATTATGTCAGGTTTTCCAAGACTTGACAGTCTAGTAGCAATAGAGCACGAGCAGCGATTGCTAAGTGGGGAGGCCAACAGACTGTAATGCAGAGGGACTTTTCGGAATTATGTGCGTATTGATTGACAATTATCGCCTGAGCCGTGCCTCGGATATCACGTTAAGCCGTCGGTCGCGACTGCCATGAACACCTATGGCACCTAGTCGTTATTGGGGAAGTCGACACAAAAGATCCCACTGGGTCGAAGTGTCGCCGGTCTGTACTGACTGGCCCCCCACACAAGATAAGATAAGAAGCAATAGAGCACAAGATTTTTCATCATAAAACTCAATAATTGTTACAATGCATACTTTTATGCTTCATTATGCCAAATATAAAACTAAAGAGTTGGTAAATCTCCATAGCTTGCTTTATTTTACTGACAACAGAAAGTGCAATGAAAATATATTGAACAAAAAGTCTAATGGTGTCCCAGAGTGATAAATGCAAAAAACAGCATAGCTCGCAAAGACAATACTGTACAACATTTTTATTATTATTACATATACAAATATAAATCTTTTTATTTTGTACTATATAATACAATAAGCTTATTGTTTTGCATCATTGAAAATCATAATCATATTGGTTCAGCCATTGTTAGCAAGCTCAAATCCAGATGATAACTTGTTTATTTTTTATGTATAGTGTAATTAATTAAAACAATTCTTTTCATCATTTTACTTGGACATAGACAGTAAATAACAATGCTTGAATTCTACATTCTAATTAGATATCACGCAATGCTACTTATATAATATTGTCTTCTGTTTACGTGAATGGTATTCATTGACATTAAACTACTATATCGACGGTTAAGAATCAATAGTGTCTATCTCAATAAACTTATCTTTACAGGAGATAAAAAAAACGTTTCTCTTATTTGAATAGAAAGATACTTGAAATGTTAATATCTTTAAAATATAAAAAATATGTTTTTTCTATTTTAAACCAAAACGTCAGGGAAAGCGTAATATTAAATCAAAATAGTTTTAATAATTTAATTAGCTTCAAAATTAGTAAAGTTTAATAGCAGTAGTATGTAGTGTAACAGTTTCTTAATTATGTAATAGAGTGTCAAATAAACAATGGGATAAACTCCGTATCAGTAGTTTAATTTCAATGAATGCTACTTATAGATATGCATGTTTTACATTAATTGATAAGCCATTGCTGTGTGCATGTGACCTACATGTTATGTCTACACACACTGTGACATAGCAAAACTAGTACGACTCGTCTGTATAAGAGGCTATATAACAAGAGTTAAATAGGATCCTATGAATAGGTGTGCCAATAGAAACTGTCAGTTTGCTAAGTACTTTATAGTTTAACTATTCATAGAGTATTGCAAAAGCTTTTATTGTGAAAACTAGGAGTTTAAAAGATATTTAAAATGGCAAACACATGTTAGAAGAAAATTGTATGATTTTAATTATCTTCTTACTGATATGGTTTGTTTGTACCTTATAGATTTAAGTTAAAACAGTTGTTATATTTCTTTATGTGTAAATAATGCATTTTATTTCTAAAACATTTTAAATTATTTCAATATTTCAAGTAAACTGTTTATTAAAGTAACATACCTACATACATAACTGTGAATGGCATATCATTTAATACTTCGTAAACAATAATAATATATGCTGCTTACCTAAATGGAAATCCCATAACATAACTGTAAGCAAAGTTTGCTGTGATAGCAAACAACTCCAAATACACGCCATAGACGTTAATGCCTTCTCCACTCTTACTGTTTAATATCTTCAGTATTTGAGGTACTTTCACCAAAATTGAACCCGCTATGATACCAATACCAAGACCTTTACTAAGCGTCGCCGTCATGCAAGGTACTGAAACAAAGTAAGATGATTAAAATATTTTGCACGAACGTGCCCAAAAAGCTACAATACATCCAGAAATAATATAAAAGTGTCAATCAAATAAGAGCATAAAATTACCATCGAGAAAGTTATATTTCACGAAATATTCCTTGTAACATTTCTCTGTTAAAATCGATAACAATAAACCTTTAAAAAATTCGGTCATTATGCTTAGATTTTCTCTAACAATAACATATAAAATTAATAACAAATTTAATGTCTTTTAGATTTGTTCAAAACATGACTAAATTATTGATCTGTCCTAACAACAGTACAACGACCGGCAACGAGCAAAGTTCACATAAATAGTAATATTTGAGTTTGACACATGAATTACTACTATACTCTATGGTTTGACACATAGCGACACGATTCAGTTCATAGATTATAAATATTATAATGCACTTCACTGCCCTCCTTCGTTCTCAAATACCTTGCATCTACGCCTTGCATAGACATAAAACTGATTCGACTATCAATGACACAGAACTCAAAGTAATAATAACTGAAGATACCATTCCTGCCTGCGTGCAAGGGAAGCTGGACGCGTATCAGGTCCTGTTAAAAATATTAGGTGAATCACTTCGAATGAACTTTGACGTAGTTATGTAGATTAATTATTGTGTTATGTCTGAGGATGTTTGGGGTAGGTAATCTGTGATTACAAAGAACTATACATACATATATTGATAAATTCCACGTAATAAGGGGCGAGCCTATTGCTGTCTTCCGTGCACATTTCCAGACTCCATATTCCTGAGATTTTCGAGACAAAAATCACAATAATTTAACACTTTGCTCGACCCGAGAATCGAAACCAAGACCATGCACCGAAATCAAATTCGCTACTGCTGCGTATCTATTAGCAAAAATAGGCTCAGCACTATAAACATGCGACAAAAATAATAGGCACATAATTTTTGCATTTATCACATGGCGTTCGTTAACATATTTATAAAAGATTTTGGGTGCTATTTTTTAATATATACTAAATTTAACAAAGCGTTGTTTTAAAATAGATAGTTTTGACAACAGAAATATGCCACCTAATTATATTGCCCTTATGTAAAGATTACACTTTGAGATTCAGATGGGATTAAACACCACTGTTTGTTCACCTACAACTAACTTCATGTATCTAATCACGTATTGTGTGACGTCGGAAAAAGTAAATTATTTAAAATTGTGGCGTATGTATATACGCACAGGCAACATATAAGTTTACGAGGAACCTGGATTTGAACGGAGCAACATGCGTCTAGCCGTGCCAAAACCAAGCGACGCGCGAAGGCGATCGAACGGAGCATCATGCATCTAGCCGCGACGAAACCAACTGACGAACTAGCGACGCGCGAACAAGCCTTCTTCTTTTATACGTAGCACTATTTTTATACTCGCGGTCCTCGCGGACACTCGCGTAAGTGCCGCCGCGCTGGACGCACACACGCATAAGGATTTCCAAGAATTCATTCGTAAATGTTAGATTTTTGTTTACTTGTCGCTGAGTGGTTTAAATGATTATTGTACACATTAGTGCCAGCGTTCCTTGCATGACCAATAAATGGGATATAATAATAATAATAATATTCCATCACATACACACAACACCATCTAGCCCAAACTAAGCAGAGCTACATATATACTTTTTTTTTGTTTTTATAATAAATATAAGATAGGTTAAAAATTGTAAATATATTCTCAGTTGAATCAGTCTACGTGTTACAATATGGGTTATATTGTAACACGTAGTTACAATATAACCCTAACGGTTACCAGCTACGGACCTGGCTTCTGCCCGCCGGCTGGTAATGCGTTAAAATGGTGACCCCTGACCTCTCATCGTTCTAGTACTTCTAGTGCTGTTGTAATATCGGTTCACTGAACCGACACCCAACATCTGTTGGTTTTCGGCCTAATCTAGAACGTACGAATACGCTACCTTATCGCCATGGCACAAGAAAAATCTGAAGAATTCACCGACAAGCAAGTAACGACCTCTCTCCACGGTGATGTCGCTACAATCTCACTGCCTGCACGTCTATCACCATTCTGGCGTCAAAACCCACGACTGTGGTTCGAACAGTTTGAAGTCGCTGTCACCGCCAGCAAGATGGGAGAAGAACAGAAATTCAGCCTCGTCGTCCCGTTGCTAGGCTGTAGCGACCTCGAACAAATCGGCGACATCATATGGAACCCGCCATCGACCAACAAGTACATTACGCTAAAGAACAGACTGATATCGACGTACCAAGAATCAGACCATCGTCAGCTACAGAAATTACTCAGCGGCCTAGAACTCGGTGACATGAAACCTAGCCAGTTATTACGTAAGATGCGCGATTTGAGCGGTAAATTACTAACCGACGAAGCTCTAAAAGTTATGTGACTCAACCAATTGCCCACACAAGTCCGCGCCGTACTCTCCGTGAACACCGAATCGTCGCTAGAATGTTTAGCAGTGATGGCCGATAAAATGGCTGAACATTTCGAACCCACAACAGTCGCCGCAGTCCATACTACAACCTCTACGCCGGCGCACACATCAAGCCCGTCGTGTTTACATTGCCCAACTCACCCAACTACAGAAAATCTACAGTTCGACCTATTATATAAACAAATAGAAAAACTTACGCTGGAGATCGCCGAGATTCGAACCAATCAACAACATGCGTCGTATCGCTATGGCGCCACTCGTTCGAGACACTGTTCCTGCTCAAACCGCAAACCCGGCGATCCCGACTGGCTGTGTTATTACCACCTGCGCTATGGAGATGAAGCCCATAGATGCGAATCACCGTGCGCAAAAAAGAACCAGGATAACTAGAAAATACATCGACTATGGCGGGCGTCGATGTTAGCAAACCAAGCTACGGCCTCTGCGTTATCGAACTTAACATCAGAGAGAAGTTTCTAGTCGATACGGGTGCCGACATATCCGTATTAGCCGCAAGAAATAAAAAACACGTGAATCCGACTGAAAGTACCTACAAACTATTTGATGCGAACGGTACGGAGATACGTACCTACGGCGAGCGCACACTCGAACTCAACCTAGGTCTACGTAGAAGCTTTAAATGGACATTTACCGTGGCCGACGTGAAAACATCAATACTAGGCGCAGATTTCTTAGCGAAGCACAAATTACTTGTCGATCTACATCAAAGAAAACTCATCAACCGCATTACCGACCTCAGCGTTCACACCATCAAAATACATAGCACCGAGGAAGCCGTATACGTTATCAGCCTCCATCACTCCAATCACGATATCTTGAAAGAATATCCCGACGTACTGCGACCCATGTCACTCAAAACTCCGACTAAGCACAACGTAACCCATCGCATAGAAACAACAGGCCAATCAATCTATTCAAGGCCGCGCCCCCTGCCGCCCGATAAATACAAAGTTGCAAAGCTAGAATTTGAGAAGATGATGGTGATGGGAATCTGTAAACTGTCAAACAGTCCATGGGACGTCGTTAAGAAAAGTATAGTTCGCTACGCGGCGCGTGTGTGCCTACTATAGAAGATTGAACGCCGTTACAGTACCAGATCGCTACCCTATTCCGAGAATTCAAGATTTTACGTACCAGCTGCATGGAAAAATCTTTTCAAAACTAGATCTCAAAATGGCGTACTTCTGGATACCTATTGAAAAAGAAGATGCTGCGAAGACGGCCATAATAACCCCTTTGGCCTCATCGAGTTCTATTGTATGACGTTCGGCTTACGCAACTCCGGCCAAATATTTCAACGTTTCATGCACGAAGTACTACGAGGGCTCGACGACAACGTATTCTGTTTCGTCGATGATTTACTAGTGCACTCAGAAAACTCAGAGGATCACTTACAACAAGTTCTCGAACGACTCGACAACTACGGCGTCACTCTAAACATCGATAAATGTGAGTTCGGCAAAGACAAGATACAGTGCCTCGGCTATGAAGTTACACCGGCCGGAATCAAACCCACAGAAGAACGCATTCAAGCCATACTTACTTTTCCCAAACCAACTACAGTGCAAGAGTTAAGAAGATTTTTAGGCATGATCAACTTCTACCGTAGCTGCCTACACCATAAAGCCGAATACCAAAATTTACTAAACAAATATCTACACAATAGCAAGGAAAACGACAAAACACCTATACAATGGACACATGAAGCTGAAACAGCCTTCGAACATTGCCGACAAAGTATTCTCGAGGCTACTATATTATCGCACCCGATACCTAACGTTCCGCTATGCTTACTCACCGACGCGTCTTACACTAGCCTCGGCGTAGTCCTACAACAGATAATAGACAACGTGTGGAAACCACTAGCCTTTTACTCAAAAACAATGAGCGATACGCAGAGAAGATACAGTGTATACGATCGCGAACTTCTAACAATGTATACAGCTGTTAAAATCCTACGCCGACTGATAGAGGGCAACGAACTCACCACATGTACGGATCACAAACCATTGACGTACGCACTAAAAAGAACGCTGAGTAGCAGCGACACCCCGCGTCAAGAACGACAATTGCATTTCATAAGTCAATACTGCACTACCACCAAATACATTCACGGTGATAAGAACGAAGCCGCTGACGCGTTATCACGTATCGCGGAAATCGAACTACTCAACGCAACGATGGACTACGATAAGTTATCTCAAGAACAAGAAACGGAGGCCGAGCTACGTGATTGCATGAATAACCCCAGACTGAAGTTTTGCCGCGTAAACCTACCGGGAGTCAAACGCCCTATTTGGTGCGAAACATCGACAGTGAACATTTGACCATACCTACCATTGCCTTATCGTGTCGCAGTCTTCAAAGCAAAACACGAACTAAGTCACTCCGGCGTTCGTACAACAAGAAGAATAATGACTACAAAGTTTTCCTGGCCGTCTTTAAACAAAGATATAGGTATATGGGCCAAGGCGTGGATCAGCTGTCAACGAACGAAAGTTCATCGACACGTCATTAGCCCGCTCGGTGAGTTTCAACAATCATCCTGTTTTGAACACCTGCAAGAGGACATAGTTGGGTCTCTCCCGCCATCAGATGACTATAGATACTTAGTTACTATGGTTGACCGCTGTACTAACTGGCCAGAGGTAATACCTACTCGTGACGTCACCGTCGAAACGGTCGCGAAAGCCGTGTACGAGGGATGGATATCGCTGTTTGGATGTCCCCTGCGACTTACTACAGACCAAGGGAGACAGTTCGAATCGTCTTTATTTCAAGCTTTAATGAAGAAAATAGGCGTCACTCGAATGTACGTATTCGAGTGATACTACATTTCACCCGCAAGCTAATGGAAAAATCGAATGATGGCATCGATCTCTAAAAGCGGCACTGATGGCAAGAGCAACCGATAACAGATGGATCAATGAATTACCTACAATATTCGCACCGCCCTACGTGAAGACTCAACCGTCAGCCCGGCCCTGATGACATACGGATCTACGTTACGCGTCCCATCTGATTTCTTCGCGCCTACCAAGTCGAACATTGAAGATGCGGAATTTGTTCGTCAACTGACTGAAACAATGTCGTTATTATCACCAACATCAACAAGGCAAGCGTCAAGGTCAAACACATTCATAAACAAAGACCTCGGGACATGTACGCATGTGTTTGTGCGCAACGACATCGTGCGCAGACCTCTCGTACCACCATACGAAGGACCATATCAAATACTTCAAGGCAGTACCGACGGCAAGCACTTCACACTGCAACTGCCGCTTCGCACCGCAGTAATTTCAATCGACAGATTGAAGCCAGCCCATCTAGGAAGACTCGCCAGAAAACACAACATCAACAAACACGCCCACCACGGACACATCACCCACACCAATACGGACAGCCTCATCACAGTCATCACCTTCACCGCGAAATTCCTACGTCACCAGATCCGGCCGAGCGGTGAAACAAAACGTACGCTTCGCTTAGGCGGGAGTGATGTGGCGTATATATATACGCACAGAAAACATATAAGTTTACGAGGAACCTGGAATCGAACGGAGCATCATGCGTCTAGCCGTGCCAAAACCAAGCGACGCGCGAAGGCGATCGAACGGAGCATCATACGTCTAGCCGCGACGAAACCAACTGACGAACTAGTGACGCGCGAACAAGCCTTCTGCTTTTATGCGGGCTCTACACTCGCGCCGCGAAAGCCCGCGAACGGCGCGAACCACAAGTGTGGATGGTTTCGCGGCTTCGCGTTCGCGCTTTGCGGCGTTCCCCGTCCGGTGGCGTCTTTTTGGCCCGCGACAAAGGGTTTGCGAAGCGCGAACGTGAACGCATCCTCACTCACGGTATGTTCGCAGTTGTGTGCGAAACGCAATGACAAGCGGACGTCGAAGTTTTAATAATTTTTATGCATTTTATCGACCTACATGAGTATCGAGTGGAGTAACGATCGGGAACTATCGTTCCTTGAGTGTTATCAAGCAGAACCTGTGCTATGGCAAGCGCAACATGAAGATCATAAAAATAAAAATAAGATACATGATGCATGGATGAGGATTAGTGCAATCAAGGAAATTTCTGTGCCAGATCTAAAGAAGAAAAGGGACTCCTTAATGTCTAGCTACAGAACTTACAGAAAAAAAATTAAGGATTCTATCCATAGCGGTGCCAGTTCAGATGAAGTATATAAACCTATATGGTTCGCCTATGAACTAATGGATTCATTTCTTGGAGAAGGAGTAGCATGAAATAAAACCATAAATACTGTAAGTATGTTTTATTTTCTAATTAATAAACATTTAAGATGTTATACATTGTACATCTAATAAATTATACATCTATAAGTACTTATCTATCTACCTACTTACAAAATAGTTCGTAAACTCGTCTCTTATTTCACGGGCATTCAAAACTGATCGGCGTACTGTGATTGGAATATTATGAACAGCACAAGTAGCTTCGATTTCGTTTCTCCATGAGCCAGGTATGATTAAAATACCATTTTCATCATACGTGTCTATGCTTCCCGGCGGTGTATATATATATGACGAAGTGGCACTTTTTCGTAAGAAGTTATGTAGTAAAATGCACGTCATTGTTAAAAGAGAAACTTTTTCCGGGTTAAATGGAATTGGTTTCTTAAATATTCTAAATTTTATTACTAGTATCCCAAACATATTTTCTACTACAACCCGTGATCTTGACAGATTCTGATTAAAATACGTTTTGGGGATCTTGAATCATGATTACCCGGATAAGGTTTCATTACATGTGTTGACAGTGCAAAAGCACCATCTCCTAAAAATACATAGGGTACATCTTTATTTGAACCAGGCAAAGGGTGTGGTGTAGGCAAATTTAATGTATTCATACATTTTTTTTTCCATAGTAAACTATTTCTAAACGCCCCGCCATCGCTAATTCTACCCCGGCATCCTACATCTGCAAATATAAAATTATAATTGCTGTCAATCAAAGCTAACAATACTATGCTATGTGTTTTCTTATAATTAAAATATTCTGATCCTGATTCTGGTGGGCATTCTATAACAATATGTTTTCCATCGATTGAACCAAGGGCTTGAGGAAATTTAAAACCCTTTTTCAATTTCAAGCCACTTCTGCGCACGTCGGTATCTGTAAAAGAAAACATGATTAATTATTCAAGTTTGGGTCGGTAAATGTTTAAATATTCTATACTACCTTTTTTTTATAGTACGGAAAATCCTCATGGATCCTTCGCCACCCGGGGAAGCGGCAAAGGTATGTCGGACTCATACCGACTAAAAACCGTACTTGCCTTCTTTTGCCCTATAGTCACCGACTTACTACTAATACTTTTCCTTAAAAAGTGAATAGTTACATACCCTATAGGGCCAGGCTAGTAAATCGAATTTATATTGATTGCTTTTTTTTAATTTCAGGAAAAATCTGCATATAATGAAGCGTGTGGGGAGGCTCAGGTGCCTAATCCGAATCGTAATATATACAATCAACAAATAATGTCTAAAACGGTTCGTCGCCGTAATAACCCCTCTGAGCTTTTGATTGCTGGAGAAACAGTTAAAGATTGTCTTTCGACACTTAAAACGACATTAAGCACTCGGCAATTCCAGGAAGATGGTGAATGTGATTTACACGGTAAAATATTTGCTAAAAAGTTGAGATTGTTACCTGAAGATGAAAGAGAGCAGCTCATATGTGAAATTTATCAGATGTTTCGGCGTTGTAACCGACGCAACAAAGATGTAGTTCTTTGTTGCGTCGGTTACAACGCCGAAATCCCCTTCCTTTTATTCGCTAGCTCGATCAGAAACTCCTGAATATTTTTCGTCTGCTCGAACGTATATTACATCACCGTCACCATTACCACTGCAACAAAAGAGGGCAACTAGTTCTCGCAGCACTTACTCAGAACCGCCAATGCAAGAACAGAGGGCAACTAGTTCACGCAATACTTACTCAGAACCACCAATGCAACAACAGAGGGCAACTAGTTCACGAAGTACTTACTCCGAGCCGCCAACTTATTCCATATACTACGGGGCGCCTATACAACAGCACACGTACTCAGTCACTACCATTACATCCAGCAGTTATTCATATTCCAGAAAAAGTATCAACCGCAGGAGATTCGTCAGTGATTATCTTAAGAAATGAGTTGATTCAGCAATCTAATGAACATCACACAGATTATAGTACGAGCGATCAACCTACTGAAGTTCCAACAGGTTATGAAAATTTAATTGATAAAGCGTTAAAGTACGCTTAAATTGTGAATTAAAACTAAATCACACTCGGGCACACAGTTCCTTATAATTTTTAAGTTTAGTTTACAGAAATAATTAATAAGTACCTATGACAATTTGGTAATAAAACCTTTTGATTAAGTATTATGTATTTGTATGATATTTAATTACCTTAATTTCCGTCTTCAGTACTTGATTCAAAGCTTCAGGTATTATCTGCGATATTAATTGAGGTGAAACTTTAAACAAAAGGTGTAAACTTTCTAGGCTGTCTCCAGTTGCCAAAAATCGTAATGTAATGGTGAGGCGTGTTCAAGCAGGGATTGCTTTTCGTAATCGAGTATCTTGCTTAGCAATCAGTGGATAAATTTCACCTAATAATTTCTCAAAATCTAAGAGAGACATTCTTATAAACTTTTTGAATTCACCGGAAGGTTCTCCTACTAATTCGGCCAGCTGCTTTTTTAGAATCGCACTGAAAGAAATAATTGAAAATAAATGTATTTTGTAACTCGCTATAATATCTTTACGCTGTAGTATTTATAGTCAGCAACAAGCGAAGCTATCTACACTGCTCAAGGCAATTCGTAGTAATTAAAGCCAATAGTAAAACTACCTATTGGTCTAAAGATATAAAATATGTCAAAAAACTTGCCTGGTCCTCTTGCGATGGATTTGTGTCATCCACCATCTCCTTCTCCTCCATTTCTTTTTGTCTGTTTTTTGGATTGTATAAACGCATAATTGTAACATGCTAAAGCGCAGAGTGTCAGAGCAGCAGCAATTTCAACGTCCATTTCATTCAAATTCGCTAACGTAAATGAGAAAGGTTGCGAGTGTAGAGTGCTATATTTTTCGCGGCGTATTTATGTGCGAATCAAGGCCTTGATTCGCGGCCGCGGTTCGCGGGCGTGCGTAGAGCCCGCATTATACGTGGCACTATTTTTATACTTGAGGACCCTCGCGTAAGGAACGCCGCGCTGGACGCACACACGCATAAGGATTTTCAAGAATTCATTCGTAAATGTTAGATTTTTGTTTACTTGTCGCTGATTGGTGTAAATGATTATTGTACACATTAGTGCTAGCGTTACTTGCATGACCAGTCAATTGGATATAAGATAGGTTAAAAATTGTAAATATATTCTCAGTTGAATCAGTCTACGTGTTTCAATATAACCCTAACGGTTACCAGCTACGGACCTGGCTTATGCCCGCCGGCTGGTAATGCGTTAAAAAATAAATTACTTAAGTACTATCATTAGTTTGTCTTAAAACACTTCACTTTCAATCGTATTATTACTCGTAATTATCAGGAAATGTTGTTGTGATTGTCTTTATGGTGTTATATTATGCGAGATGTATTTATCTCTCATCTATAACTACATATCAAGGCAATGCCAAGGCAGGCCCGGGTATATTTACGACCTGACGTTACTAAGTACTTTGTAACTGCATATTCTTTGATCAAATACAGATTTATTTAAAGGACCAAATTAATACAACGCGTATCAGTTTACGCTCGTTGCACTGATCTCGACGAAGATGTCGATGCTGATCTCAGCATCGACATCTTCGTACGAAAATTTTAGATCAAGATAAGTAGTCGAATTTAGTTAGGTTTCAAACCGACTTATGCTTAAAGATTTGAGCTTTCTAAGTAGTCAAATTTATGTGAAGAACATCAATAAAATTTTATGTTCGCAGACATGGCATTCAAATTTCAAATTATTGTAAGCATCCAGAGTGGTCAAAATATCTTAGCTATCAGTTGTCAATTTTGTGTTAGCTGTCAGAATGTCCTTATTAATGATAGCTAACACAATATTGACAAATGATGTACATCCACATATTTAAAATGAAACAGGAGTTTACACTCCACCTCGCTATCCCTAACCAAGGATTCTGCTTCAACTGGGCAAGACCTTAAGGAACTAGCTGTATTAACAGGTATCTTTGCAAAGTAGTTATTAAATGTTTCAGCTACTTGCAAGTTATTTGAAATGATCTTATTATTTACATTAAGTTTAATAGTATTATCACTCAGCTTGGTGCGTCCAGTTTTATTATTAATAATGTTCCAAGTAGCTTTAATTTTATCGTCGGCATTTCGTTTCGTTTTTAAATAAAGGGACTTGGCTGTAGTACAAGTATTTTTAAATCATTTTGAATAATTTCTAACAATTTTTAAAAAGTTTGGATATAAATTATATTTTTTATAACTTAGCTCTTCTTGTATATATCCTAGGTGTTGCCCAATCACAAAACTTAATATTAACTTATCCAAAGACTCATATAGTTCGTCAGGACTATTGCATACTAGGTCCATATTGACAACCTTGGCATTAATGTTATTGTTAATTTCCTTTTTATGCGATTAGATGTCATTGGTCTACATGTGATCATAGTTTCTTTTTTAATTGTATATAAATCAAATTCGGATGTCAAATTACTCAATAGGCACTACTTAGAAATTGGCATTCGCAAAATAAGTCTAAGCAGGTAGCAATGTGAAGTAATTCTGGGTGGCTCGAAAAATAAATGTTTTAAATTAAATGATCTAAATAAACTAATAAGTCTTACAGAAAGAGTTAATTGCTGAAGTAAATTAATATTAAAATCACCACACACTACTATATGCCTATTACCATAACTTAAGCGTTGTAAAATATCCTCCATTACTGTTTCGAATACACTAGAGTCACTCTGCGGTGGTCAGTACACGCAAACTATGACATGTTACTCCAGCTCCACACAGGATAAAATTCAACAGTGCGCTCGATAGAACGATTTACTACTTATGTCATTTCTTACCTTACATTTATGATTATTACAATCATATATTAGAGAGCCACCATGTATAGCATGCATTTCTAGTAAGCAACATAATTATCTGAAAGACATGTTCTTTAAAAAAATAAATCTAATTCTAACTCCTTGCCGGATAGACCCTGAATATTCTGGTGAATAAGTCTAATACTATGTGTCTGCCTATCCTTTGTCTCATCTAATAGTTTAAACTAATAGAAGTATCAAGGAATTTGTAGTAATATTACTACTATGTTCTAAAATCTTCACTACCGTACTGGTACCTGTGTCTCGAAATAATAATATATTAAATGCTAATAACTTAGCAAGTTGTTTTTTTATAGAAATATAAAAGATACATTGTATCTTTAGTCACTAAAAATCGACTAATAAACTTATTAGTGTCAAAGAATGTACTATAATTTGTATAACATGTACTGTTATAAAATAATTAATTCAGTATTTGAACACATAAATACTTATATATTAAATGTACGACCAGTACACTCAACGACATATTAAGTCGATAAACATTTGTGGGATTATGAACTGCTTTATCATACACGATTTATTTATGTATTTCCTGATCTATTACCACAATAATAGTTGAATGATAATTATTTTAAATAGGTACAATTCATCACTAAAGAATAATTATAAGTGAATATACATACCTACATATAACACGGTTACAATTTTTTTAAATGTTTTTCAGTTATCTACTTATGTTGTTGTTGTATGTACAGCCAGTGTACGTCAATGCTTGCAAAACGACTGCAGCACCACTATTGACGTCGTTATCGAATTGTTTTGCTTGAGTACACAAAATAAAGCGTCAGAATTATCGCCACAATTCTGAGTGCAAAACGCTATAATGATTAGTTTCTAAACTAAATCTGAGAGTCAAGACTGAATTGAGTCTACTATATGAGCACGACAAATGAATGTATGATCTGATCTATGATGAAATCGTTAAAGTACACAGCTGTCCTAAAATTCTAATTTCTGGATTCGCGCTATTGTAGTGTCAATCAAGAAGTCTATGTACTATCACACAATTTACTATCGAACTAGAATGACATCGAGTCAAAGTATAGTTGTGCCCACTAGCGTTAATGCAGATCCATTTGTTGATTTCACGTAGTACAATCGACTGCATAAAATATAATTTCATAAAAATGTTTATTATATTATTTTGAACTTATGAAATTATTAAAGTTATAAGATCCATGTATGAACCTACCTACAAGAACTGTTAAGTGTAATACACAGATTACAGAGTGGTGTAATAGTATTAGCCTTACCTAGCTAGCAATGACACTTGATAGCATAGACTTAGACTACGCTCTCGCGTGTTTTTTATTTTGTCTCTGCCCTCTTCTTCTGACTCTAATCATTGTGCGTGCAAAAAATGGCGTCGCTTGTCAAACAATAATGTGTGATCGGATATTGTACTGAAAGTATTGACCTCATATTGCTTTTACTTTTGCTGAATATTTAAATAACAATTCGAAGTACGATGGGCCGCTCAAGATCAAGAAGTAAATCTCCTAGACGTCATCATAAGAGCAGTAAACATTCGCGAAAGAAGAGCCGATCCAAGGACCGATCTTCATCACGAAGTAGAAGTTCTAAGCATGCCGAGAAGTCTAGAGAACGAAGTTCCAAATCCAGGTGACTTTCGGTGTCGGTCTAAAACCTATAATATTTGATCAATATTGTATGATGTTTAACAACTGTGGTGTATTTTCAGGAAAAGATCACATTCGGTTTCATCCTCTACCAGTAGTGATGCTTCTTATGATGGCAGCAGAAGCCACAGAAAGAAGTCTAAAGGACGTAGCAAGATGGATGAAGTTGATAGATTAGCAGAAATGGAAAGACAGAGGAGAGTCAGAGAAGCTGAACAGAAGGTAAATAATGATTGATAATTTGATGTTTTGACGAACTGTGTGATGTACGGCGCTGTAATCATTTTGAAATCCAGTGTTTATCTTTAATTTTGACATAACAGCATAGCAACATACATTCCTTTGGCCTATTGGTCCAACTCATATCTCAAATTACATACATTCACACATGAGTTACACTTATACCTGAACCCTTGAAGCTTAGGCACTAGTGGTTTCCATTTTATAGCAACTGAAGTTCTGGCATACCTCTAGCTACATTTCCTGGTATTAAAATCTCTATATAAATTTTTTTGGTTAAGTGCACTCATATACTGAAATGTGTTTTTGTGTAGTTAATATAATATAATAATAATATAATATTCTACCACATACACACAACACCATCTAGCCCAAACTAAGCAGAGCTTGTACTATGGGTACTAGACAATGGATAAACATACTTATATACTTTTTTTTTGTAAATACATACATATTATACATAGAAACACCCAGACCAAGACAAACGTCCATCACATCTGTACTATACATTCCATAGAGTTAACTCAGTAACTATCATTTCTACGGAGGTGACTAGTCATTTCTTTTAAAATTATTCCTTATTATGTCTATATGGACAGCTTAAGAGATATTTTTTTATGTATACCAATTGTTTTAGTATCAATTTTAAACTTTACAAGAAAATAACAATACTGTTAGTTTTTTTGTAAACTGTCTTTCATTTTGATGTTTAGATTTATGCTGGAAAGGTATTTATGAAATGGATTACATATTGCTATTAACATATTTAATCTATTAGAGAACATTAAAATACCTTATGTAATGATAGTAATTGAAAAACTATTGAAATTGGTATCTTGTAAATAAAGTAACACTCAGAGTGTTAGACGAGTATTATTATTTATAAATATTGAAAAGTAAAATGGGTTCAGTTCAGTATCAGGTTAAAGATAGGTATTCTTCTAATACATTATTAAAAAAAGTACTGAGTCACATGTAATCCTGACTAGATTTACAATTTCTGCAAGAAACTTAATAGCACATGTTAATTTAACAAAATGGAAACAAGGTTAAAATATACCACATTGTGTTCCTAATTACAATATTACTTTTCTCGGTTTTGCATATGCAAAAGAGCTGGCAAAAGATCTTCCTAAAATCAAAGTCGCAGCTATTTAAGTATATTCCTACCAAGATAAATAATTATCGATTCTCAGATTGGTTTAGTTTTCTCATATAGCATATATTTACTACAAATAACAACTTGTAGATTATACATTAGCTTTTAGAATAACAAATTGGCGTGACAGTGAATATAAGTATTTCACATATACCTTTAACTATTTGCATGGCAAAAGTATGAATAGATATATTATAATAGAGGAAACATGACTGTTAATGACATCACTTTACTGGTTACTGCTAACTTTAAACCTGTTTCATGGGTTTGCTCTGCAGGTTACATTTTTATAATTTACTTTAATTAAAGTAAATTATAAAAATGCAATTGCATTTTCATTATTTATCCAAACTAAATGGTATTTATAGGTTTAAATAAATATAACTCCGTTACCATCAACACAAAGTGTGACTTTTGAAAAGTGTAATTGATACATTCTAAGATCTGAAGTGAGTTTTTAAATAGAACCACATTGACTTGATGGAGCTGGCTATTTTACGATCATTGAAATTTTATTCATTTGCTACAGGTGGTAGAAGAAGAAGCAGCAAAAAGAATTGAACTGCTTGTAAAGAAGAGAGTAGAAGAGGAACTAGAAAAACGGAAAGATGAAATTGAACAAGAGGTAGCAAAAAGAGTTGAAGAAGCTAAACGGAAGATGGAAAAGGAAATGATGGAAGAACTTGAGAGACAAAGAGAGCAACAGCGATGTGAGGAGCTAGCTAGACAGGTAACTGACCTCATTACATACCAGTCATGTGTACTGGCAACACCACACACTGTTGCATATACACATGACACAACAAAACCTGAGATAGCAACATACTCTGTTGTTTTCACAGCTACTAAGTGTAATAAAATTTTTAATACCAGCATCATATCAAAATAGAGGAACTAATGAAAGTATTATTTCGATCATATCTGTTAAAGGTCCAGTCAGGTGTAGTTCGAGTGCATACAAGAATTAGTTTCTTGATTTTTTATAATTGTCACTCGCCGAGGCTGGCTGTCTCTTAATAAATAACTGTACATGTCCATTTTGATAACCACATATATATATTTCATACGCACCAACAAGGCAGTTTGTATACTGGTGCCTGCCATAATGTAAGTCTGCCGCAAAGGCATCCGGCTAGCATTTTAAAATTGTTCGCTTGACTGTCCCTGGCAGTCACGTAGTCTATAAGTCAGGTCGGAAGACTGATCAAGAGCAAGAAGCCTTAAGAGTTTTATGGAGACGCTGCTTGAGGATCCAGGCGTGCCCTCTGAAGGTATTTTTTGAATCTATTTTTTGTATAACCACATTTCTGTTTGTAAAGAAGGATGTATACATGAATCTGCTGATATTATATAATTTTTATATCATACAAAAATCTTGTTATATAAAAACAAGTTATTAGGTAATACATATTGAATATTCTTTTATATCTACTGATTTGTTATGTGTGATTTAGATGATTTTGTTATTTGTCTATTGATTATTGTAAGCATCTACATACAAGGAGCCAACATTGTAAAAGCTATTTATGAAAACACTTTGTTTTTAATACATAGTACTGTTTGATTAGTGTAGGTCTATATTAATGTATAATTTTTATTATGCAGGAGGAAGAAGCTCGTAAAAGGAAAGAGCTGGAGGAAATCATGGCAGAAAATAATAAAAAGATAGAGGAGGCACAGCGCAAGCTGGTCAGTACCACATTATTATTAAATCTCATTTAGATTGAAACATTGTTATTTAATAAACTATTTTCATTGTAATATAATCATTTTTAGTAAATTAAATAATATTTTATGATATAAATAATATTATTATGACTATTATTTAGTCTTTCAAAATCTTTTCATTTTGTTTTCTTTTCAGGCTGAGGAGCGGCTAGCCATGATAGAAGAACAAAGAAAAATGGATGAAGAAAGGCAGAAACTGAAAAAAGAACAAGAAAAGAGATTAAAAGAGGAACAGAGGAAAATATTAGGCAAAAATAATTCTAGACCTAAACTGTCATTTTCTCTGAATCCACTGTCATGAGTTGAATCTAAACCAGAGAACCTTTGAAACCTAAATGATAATTATCATTGAAAACTTTTAATAATATTTTTATGTTACAGGTGTTACCTAAGAGACATTAATTCATTAGCTTGTAAATAATACAAAATATGTGGCAAATTGAGGTTTTATTTTAATGGCTGTCACTTATTTTGTATTTGGAACATTTATGTATAGGAATATAGGAACAGAATGAATAATATGATCATACTGCAGTAATTCAAAATATTGTAACCATAAGCCATTGTTAGGTCTTGCTTTTGACACAGTGCAACATGATAGTGATCGACTTGAGAATTTCTATTATCACCCCAGTGGCACATTAAGTGCTGACTTGGCCCAAATCCAAATATGCTTGTGACGAAACCAACTAGAATGAATTCAGGGCGAGGTGATTACCCCAATGAACTCACTGGTAGCTTTCATTGCCATCACATTCCTTAACAAACTAAGCTTAGTTTGTCAAATGATTAGCGCAGCACCCTTGAACCTGATTCAGCAATAGCTATTCCTGAAACAGGTTTAATGGTAAAGCCAATTTTCCTAGTAAATATTACCTTGGAATAATCATGCGGATGGTATTTATTAAGTGTCAGAAAAGACACCATAAAAAAATGTGTGTACAAATTTTTGCATTTGAATCTTCACTTTAAGTCTAAAGTGACTAGGGATATAATTTTGATATCTGCAGTATGAATACATCTCGCATGAAATCGTCCACAATTTGGTGTACATAATTATTTATATTTATTATATTGCTGACAGTCCAAAAGTAGTCACTTATCTTCATGGGTTATATGTATTATGAATGTTGTCAACTTCAAACAAGTGAATCAATAGTTGTAAGATTAATCCTATCTGAGTGCTGCCGACGTTTAGATGTCACTTCACGGAGAAGCCTTAATATACATTATTAAAGTTAAGGATAACATGCATTGACAAATTTTGTCACCATGACATCTTGTCTCCCTTTTATTTTCTGATCAAAATGTCACAATTGTGTATCGTGTCATAACATACATGCACCGATGTAGCACTGAAAAGAGATAGGGTAGCTAAAGTAGCAAAATAATCATGGTGACATTATTCGCCCGTGTGTATTAAACTTGACAGTCCAAGTGCATTATCGTGATGACAACAACTGAATAAGCTGTTCAGCGCCTTGCCAATGCTCATTCTTTTGTAAAAATTAACTGTAATGCATTTTGATAAGCCAAATGTTTTGCAGCGTTAGTAGTAGTCTTACAAATAATAAAAAAGCGTTAATATCGGTTCTTAGGTCGGGATAAACTTATGTACCTATATTGGTTTTTGTTTACACAAAACAAAGATATCTAATAAGCTTTTGTAAATGTACATACGTTTTTAAATATAAGGTAATTGTAGGTTTTATTTAGTTATTATTCAGAATATATATGGCCAAATGTTCAAACGTCACCGAAAATAATATGTAGGTATCTATCCTTTATATGTTGGCACGCAGATGCATGCGACGAAACAAAGTATATTCTATTTTATATGATCAGCTTTGTATTTACTGGAATGAATGGATAAGTACATCTTGTATCATTACATTCGAAAGCAATTTACCTATTGTGACGTTTGAAAATTATGTTTACACTTCAGTGCTTCATTATTATATATCCTTAAATCACAAACTGCAATTTATTTTTGCCACTGCTGAGCTTCAAATTCGTCATTCAATTATTCTTCATAAATGTTACATTTGATTTGTGCTCCACAGATAACTGCCATGAATTGTTATTAACAATAATATTTTGCAATAATAGAGATGGCTTTCATTAATATAAGGTGATAGTTAAGTCAGGTCAGTTGGGGCAAGTGCGGCGCAATATTTTATATGTTCACTTTGCACTCGGACAGCGTTGATACTGTGACATTTTTTATATAATTTGTTTCAGTACTACATTACCTGGTGAATAATCTCTGTAAGGAACTTACAATCTGATACAGTTTTTTTAGAATTTCATTGGGTTTTTAGAAGCTTGTCCCTAGTCGCACTTCCCAACGAAACGGGGCAAGAGCGGCATTACTAAAAAAATACCAGTAAAAATCAAGTCCATATAAAAAAAAAACTGCCTTTTTTATTATAAAATGGGGCAAGTACGGCACATTTCCTAAGGACAGAGGTGCTAAACATTTATACTCGACTTCCCAAGAAGGAAGGTTAAGGTTATGGGGTGTACCTATGTAATTTGCATGTTCTTTTGTACCTTCCTAGTGATTAAAAGGCTTGACCGGATTTGATATGTGAGGTGAGACTCGTCTCTATATCAGCTGTACGATAGGATTTTATACATAATTATGCTGTCCCCACAGACCCTGTCCCGCTCCTGAGCAAAGGTCTTCCCCAACTTCTTCCAAACCATGCAATTACCCGCCAGATTCGACCAATCAGCCTAAAACGCGTCTATGTAGGATTGATTGACAAAAAAAGCCTTTTAATTTATTTGCATAATTAATTGTTATTTGAAATGTTAATTTTTGATGGGCACAGCACACACAGAGTTGGTTCGTCTGTTGTGCCTAGTATTTGAATGAAACTCTTTGAAAATAATTCAGCGAAAGCCTTGCTTACTATCCAGCCATTTTCTGTAGCTGTATACAGAGTTCCTGGGTAAGCCTCAGGTGATGTCCATTCGCTCCACACATTCTTGCCTTTAAATATAATGAATGGTGGTCCTTTTTCTCCAGCAGCGTTGCTGGCAAAGAGCACAGTTGTGTTTTCTTTTCCTGTAGTGGCAGTTGTTCTCGACGACGCATATCCCCGTTCACCCACAACTTTAAGTCTTTTTGAAGTCATTAGAATAGCTAGTTTCATCAACATTCCATATTCGGTGGGGTTTATTTTGCAGTTGTAATTTATGTAGTCTCTTCGAGAATATTGAAATAATCATCCAACACAAATAAATGTAACTGCAGCCTGTTTTCTGGTATATTCGACAGCTTGTGGTTTTTTACGGATAGATTATGTCTACTAACAAAACCAGCAAACCAGTCGTAGCCAGGAATTCCGTCTTTAAATGGTAGTTTCATGTTGTTCTGTTTAACATAGTCTGCATCAAGCTCTACCATTTCTTTTCGTGATAGTCTAAACCCGTTTCTTTTCCATAATACGAATGAGATTGACAAGTGTTTTTCAGTATCTGCGGTCAGAGCTGTTGGTCTTCCCAAGATATTCGATTTCAGCCCTCGTCAACGAGACATGATCAAATAACGTTGCTCGTGGAATTTTATATTGACTACTAGCAGCATAAAATGTAGTTCCGTTTCGGATAGCCGCTAATGCTTTTAGTAAAGTTTCGTGGAGACCAGCTCGGTCCATCTGTCTTTTTTACATAATTTCGCACCATGGTCTGGCAAAAAAACAAGATACAAATGAAGGTTGAAATCTTCTGACCTGGGGCAAGTACGTCGTGGTGCCGTGCTTGCCCCAAGCATGGTAGCCGCACTTTCTCAAACAATAAAATGTGAGGTTAGGTTTTTAAACCGGCAATTATAGCGTATTTTGCTAGATACAAATGAAATAACTACGTAAATATGAAGCTTAGCTTTAAACACTTACGTATGACAGATCAGAGCATTTCTTGGAAAAACGAAAGTTTTAGCACAACAACGCTGATGTGTCAACTTCAAACCATAGAAAAATCTCGGTGTAAAATAAAAATGGCGTCAAATCCTTTTTCATTCAAGTGACGCCCCAATCTCTTTTCTCGGAACTAATTTTGTTTCCCTTACCATTACTAGATGGCGATTTTATCAATATCATTGCAATTTTTTTTTTGGTATAATGTTGCTCACCGCACTTTCCCCAAATCCGCACTTGCTCCAACTGACCATAACCTGTGTATAATTTACATAGAATTAAGTAAGAATGGAACTATGTATTTTGCACAAAATGTGGATCATCTATATCAATCGGCTCAGGCAATAAAAAAATAACAATAAAATAATTGACTATGTGTGAAATTTTCATGAATTATTTTATTTATACTGTCTTGCTCATTGAACAAAATATACTTATCTGTGTGAAACATTTTTGTTTGTAATTAACTCAATACAAAGATCCAACACTTTAAATTAGTATTACAATATTCATTTAATAAATAAAATTCCTACACCAAATTGTATATTATTATTTAATTTTAAATTGATGACGTGTGCAATAAACCTACTGCCTACTGAGGTTTTGCATGAAAGGGGTTAATAGTCCGGTTAATTTAGACATGCAAAGGTACAAAAATTCGCATAGAGCTAAAAATTGGTAGGAATGTTAAATCCACCATCACCATTAAATGTAAAATATGAAAAGTACCATCGATCCCGTACCTGAAAAAATATTCAAAGTCACAGGTCACAAAACCGGGATTTTCGCATTTTTTTGCAAAATGGTAAGTTTTATTAAAAATTACTTTACTATATTACTTACTTACTTACTTATATTGCTTTACTTTATTTATAGTAAAATAATAGACAAAAAAATGTAAATCATAAAATTTAAATTATCTAGGTATAAAAAATATCTCAATACTTTTTGGTCTAAGACACACCGTTTCTGAGATATAACGGTTCAAACAGTTGAAAAGTTGTATTTGTCGGCAGAGTAGGCAGATGTGCATTAGATACATTGACCTTATTTCGTCAGATAAGAGTTTCGGCTCTAATAACACCTCGGTGTTACTAGATTTTTTTATTAGGATATATCTCTACGCCCAGTTTCAACCCGGGAGTCGAATCGGAAACATAACGATCAAAGATCTGTTTGCTGCTACCTCGTTAGTAGCTATATTTAAATCAAACACCCAGTTTCTTAAAGCCAAAGCTAAGCAATCTAATCAACACCGCGTCAAAATCAAATAATTCATGCCAAGTGATCGAGATTGAAAGCTCTTATTCTAACAAAAGGGACTAAAGACCATGTCCTTCTACTTTAATCATGATTCCAGTGACTATGGTTATTACTGAATAAAATAGTCACTGGACTATGGTTATGAAGTTTAGTATAATGATAATCAGTAAAGAGATCAAAATAATACCAGTATATTAATCATGATATATTTATTTATGAAGAAAATGTTTACATATCTGTTTTCGAATATGTGTAGGTAGATGTACACAGAATAATAAATAGTCTCTACTACCATACGTAATAAATAAGAGTACAGTCAGCGACCAAGCGGCCTAAGATTGGAAAGTCCTGAAAGTTATTTATGAATTAAAACAATATTATTAAGATTATGTAGGTAATTTAACTAACACTGTTATAAGTTCATAACGGTTACTTTATATAATATAGCAATTCTAAATCAGTTTTTTTTTTGACATTATTTCTGACTGTACACCTAATAACTAGAAATTGTACATTGCGTTTGCAAAATAGTTCGGCTCATTATAAAATCAATGAAATAAGACCGCCTGATTAAAATATGGCGTAATGTTATCGTTACTAAGCAATCGGACGCTATATCGCCGTCTTATTGCATGTGTGTGAGCACGATATACTACGTAGTAACTATTATCTATTCTAATCTGTAGACATACTAAATCGTTCTTGTGCATGGAATAAAGCTGAAGGGAAACTTCAGAATATCGCGAAACACATGATTGTATCCCTCGTTGAGCACCAGCGTCCGACTGATCAATTATATCGAGTGGGATATCTCAGCTAATTTAGTTGTCTGTTTGCTGATCATGAAGTACATTTGTTAAAACGAAGGAAAAATAAGCCACTGATGAACCAGGTGAGTGTAGTGACTGGTGGATACGCTTTGGCGACTTGTTCTGTAAGTACCATATGGTGTTTGCCACAAACATGCATATGGCCCACCTGATGATAGGTGGTTACTGTAGGCGCTGGCTGTACTAGTCACTGTCACTTACCAGTCGAAACACAATATCTAGTTTTAGTTTTAGATACCTGTAAGATACTTTTCCAGGCTAGCTAGCTCATATGAAACAGCAAGCAATTTATTACTTTTAACAAAATAAAGGGATTAGCTATTTATCCTTATAAATGAATCTTGCTCTATGTAAATTTCTTTGGTATCCCAGTTATATTGTGGTAACTAAATAATGGGATTAGCTCCCTTTATTTTGTTAAAATTAATAAATAGCTCGCTATTTCATATGAGCCAGCTAGCCTGGAAAAGTATCTTACAGGTATCTAAAACTAAAACTAGATATTGCGTTTCGACTGGTAAGTAACAGTGACTGGTACTGTCAGCGCCTACAGTAACCACCTATCATCAGGTGGGCCATATGCATGTTTGCCAAACATGCATATGGCATTCATTGCGGTACCTACTTACCCGTGGTCCTCGGGCAAGAAAATTTGCTCCTGGTACCCCACGGCGGACTGGCCTGGGGAACCACGGGCAAGTACAGATGCATTGTTGTATATGAAAACCATTCTTCATGAATTCAATAAAGTTGTAATAGGAATATAATTCGCGCATTGCAGGCTATTCAAAAAGAAATTGCTGTGCTTCCAGTTTAAGAGCTATGTCTTCGGCTGATAATAACGCTCCTTAATAAGCCTAAAATCATGTTCACCACAGTAACACGACGAAAGGTAGTTTGGCTGCAATCTCCTGTTGGATAAACGTTGTAGGTTACACAGCCGAACTAATTCAGCATGAGCGAACTAATAGCTATAAGTGCAAATGAGGGTAAAAAGAACGGGATCATATTACTAAAAAAGTCTTTACTGATTCGGTAGTACCATCTACAATAAATTTTGAATTAGCTAATTTCTACAAGTTTTTAAGGAAATCGATCATTATCTATGTCTTTGTCAAGTACAAATAATTTCAAGTGCAAGCAATCCTTTACTGCTCTAAAATCAAATCAACTTTTTTTAAATAACGAATTTTTGTACATGTCTATACCTACCTTCTTATGAATATTATAAAAGGGTAAAAGTTGGGCAGATACCTACCTACTTATGAATATTATAAAAGGCTAAAAGTTGGGAAGATACCTACCTACTTATGAATATTATAAAAGGGTAAAAGTTGGGCAGCTACACTACGATTCTCATTTATTTATTTATTTCAGTTAGGTAGTATTTATTTACATTTTTTAGCTGACCTACTTATTCCTAATATGTTATTATAGTTATAAATAGTTTTTATAATTATTTGTCTATAATAGTTGTAAAAAACACATTGATTTTTTAATGTTGAAAATTTAACGATGCTACAATATGTATTTCAGATTCAATGACTTTGGATATGATATGACCTGCTTTTATATGCTACCATATTTAGTCAATACGAAGACTAAGAATATTGTTAATGGACTGTGGTGGAAGATGAGATCATCACTGATGGCATTGGGTTCACTTTTTTGGAATGGGTTCACTTAGAATTACGGAAGTAATACCAAGAAGTAGAAGCAACTGAGCTACCTACTATAAAGGAATACTAAAATCTGCTTGTCAACTGAAATAAAGAGTATTGAGGTATAAGAGGACTGAGGAAAATAGGATTTCAATACAGCGGGTAGCTTAGAGAGTCAGTGCTTATTGTGTCAAGAGATGTTAAATTATGTATGAAGTAAACGTTTACATACGACGCCATCGTACCTGTCATGCGTTGCCAATATGTATAAGAGAAGTTGCTGTATTGCCAGGTCACGGAACAAATACCGCTGGGCTCTCCTAACACGAGTTTATTTCAATCTTTTGTAGGGTTGAAACATTGACGAAAGATGTAATAAGAATGAACTGCCGCAATGGGCGTTACCAATAATAGTCAAGGTAGCAGAAAAACTATTGCCGCTCCTGGCAGCAAACAAACAATCCAGCTGTGCGAGCTACAAAATACACCCAATCAGGGTATATTATTTTGAAAATAAAACACAGTGCTTTTAGCTCGCCTTGCTACCTATGTTAGCACGACGCTGACTTGCCTTGAGCTAGTGACGCCCATGGCTGTCGCAAAACACAATTTCCATAACCGCGCTGGTTGCATTTTCCTAGTAGTTTATTAGTAGATAATATGTACAACTTATTGAAGTTTCTGGATAGTAATAGGTAACTACTATTTATTATTCTGTGATCATGATTTGCTCCATTCACTAAGATATTCCCTCTGCTTTTTATTAATAAAATTAAAAAGTTCAGACGTTGCTTCTTGTATAATATTTCTGTAATTTGTTTTATTTCTTATTGCAGGATGTTTCAAGTTGTTTTGTCTATATTGTTCTATTTGGGAGTAATCATTAAATATTGATTTGATTGTATTAACACCGGTTGCACTGGCTTTTCCTTCTGGGCCATCATCAAGTTCGCTAAATAAAAACATTTTTTTTGAGGAAGTACGGGGCTTTGGTTTTTTTATATCTGCGGATATTCGACTCATGGATTTCTTGATCACAGATATTATTTTGGCAAAGCTTTTGATACTTTGACATTGAGACAAAGTTGCAGGTGAACGAGATATTTGTTTCGATCTGGACTTAGTTGAAACGCTCTTTTCTGAAGGTAATTTGTCCATGAGCTCCTCTAACTGTGTTGTGATTATTGTCGCAGCTATACTTAGTTCGTATTCAGATTGAGTGCTGCGTTTATGATTAGTTTTACGATGTCCTTTACGCTTAACATCAGCATCGCTGTCATCTGGTTCTTTCATGACTGTGTTAAGATCATAATACTGTTTAATCTTTTTCATTATTGCTCGAGAATTGTCGGCTTTCTCAATATCGTCGAGGTCATCTTCATACGAGTTATGAATAGATATATTGCCTTTGTAGAAGTAGCTATTAGGCAGCGCAGCGCCTCGTACTAACATATCTGCGGCTGTCCCATATTTCGGTATAGTCATTGGTTGGTGGTAAATACATTCGAATCTGCCCGTAGAACAATTTGGATCACGTGGGTAATCAATAACCACTGAAATATATTTAAATATTGTTAATTAACTTGTTAATTGTTGGAATTCCAGTCATAATTAAAACCTATTGTGTCTAGGCGTCGGTGTTGCCCTTCGATTCATTAGGTTAAGTATATATTTTACTGCAAATGGTAGGAATCTATTTTCTGTATAGTATATGCTTAGTAGGAAATATATTATTTATTGGTGAATCCAAGGGATTCTAATCTCTTTCAGTTAGTGCAAGACAAGGTTTCTTTCTTGTCTATCTGGTACAATATAATTTTCATAGATTATATATATAATGGATTTAAATAGTTAGTTAATCACATATACTGCTATAGCTATTGTACAGAAAATGTCCAGTCATCCACATTGGTCGTAATTGAAATCATTAAAATCGTACAATGAGGGTAATTGCGGGATAATTGATATTATAACAATCATAAGTACTAACCTTTAATAAGATCGGCTACAACAGCCGGACAAACTTTCGCAGTTACAGTTGTAGTACTGTTCAGATCAGGACAGGAATTAATCTCTATAAGCCATGGATTATACATTTTGTCAATGACAAAATCGCAACCATATAGTTCAAATCGGTTCTTAGACACCGCCAGATAATCCTGGCAACTTAGCATTATGCCAATAATTGATTTTTTCATACCAGGGTAGATTATCTCGTCCCAAACTTTGTCCCGGCCGAGATCATTCAAATAGTTTTTGTACTTATCTGAATCCCACATATTATTTTGCGGCAGCTCAGGGTGTCTCCCTGGACAGTTGATATATTTCTTTTGAACCGCATTGTTCGTTAAATGTATAGATTCATGATAGCTCATAAGATTATACATTTGTGAACTAAACTTCAAATAACAGTCTTTGTACATCCATATCATTAAAGGATAAGTACTTGTTACTAAATAGTACTGTCTTATGTCAAACTTAGTGCCGTGTATCAGCAATGGTTCTTCTGCAATAGAGAAAAGCTTAATTAGAGTTGTACCTTGCCACTGGTAGTAGTGAATTAAGTATAATAAAAATACATACCAATGTATTTTTGAATAACATATTTCGAGTTAGCTTTATTTAAAATATTTGTGATAACTCCTAATTTGGACGCCATTCTTATACCTCGTCCCCGCGAATTATGTGCTGGTTTTATGATCCAAATATTGTGACAGCCCTCACAACTCAGCTGTGGTCGATATCTGTACATCTCCTTTAGCAGAAATGTAGCATAGCCCAAATAGAGCGGTAATTTATTTTCAACATCTACATGAAACACGTCGTCCTTTTTAATAATGAGATAATACTTTTTCAAAAACGCGTTCCATTGCCCTTGGCTTACGTTACTTATATTCCTATCAATATCTCTGTTCTGTTTCCTGAAGAGATACTCTTTGCACCTATTCAACGCGAACACTAATACGTTTAAAGAAATTTTGCCCGTTTTAGTGAATACTGGTCTATCATTAGCGACCATTGAAAGCACCCATTTCAGCAGACTCGTGCATGCCGTAGTTTTGTAGTCTTTTACAAAGTCTTCCACCTCACCGGTGTCATACGTATTATAACTACGAGGACCAATCACTTCAGAAACATCCTCTATGTAAAACCAATAATTCCTTTTCATGGATGAGCATAACCCTTGTTTGGATGTCCATAGAGCATCGTCCCTCAGTTTATTCTCAATAGTAACATAATCTCGCGACATATCAACGGTATTATCGGTAAAGTCATCACTCGTACGCCAAATAAAATCAGGCTGACATTTCTCAACAAAACTTGCGAGTAATATTCTTTCCAATTCGCCGTTTATCTCGCGTTTAGAGGTCAAGGAACCATTTTTTATTTTAGCCAGGTTCATGCGATGTAAGGGGATTTTTTCAACCCATCCTCGGTCCAGAAAAGCCTTCCGAATAGCGCTACAGTTACCGTATATGGTAAATATTTTGTGGTCTTGTATAGCTCGCCAAGCTAAGCATTTCAGCGATAGGTAACGTGTAGTTCTTGTCTGGCAATTGCATATCATATAGCTTTTTTCTTTACTGGACAGACCCATAGATCGGTAAGTAGACGGAACAGGCATATTTTTGTTTTTAGCAATTCGTATTGTATTATTTGCAAATCTGCCGCAACAATCGGTATTCTGTAAAGTATTCATATGTTAAAGTTTAAATTGACACCACTAAAGCCGAGGTAAAAACGGACCAAGACCTATTGATATATTTTCAGAACGCCAATTCTCGTATTACAGAATGTTTAGAAGGCTAATTTATTCTTGTAATGAAAAATGTATGTTCAAACTAGAGTTTCCATCTAGTCTAATAAACATCAAATGTGAAATGAAATAATGTTCGCATTTCATGTTTATTTTAATTTAGGTGAATACTTACCGTTTGTAAGACATACCTATTAATGATACTGAGATTATTGGGACTATTATGACCAGTTTATTACATGAAAACTTGCGATCTTGATCTGAGGGCCAACACAGCTCAAAGGCAAGGTTTGGCAAGGCTTTTTTATATATTAATAATAGATTTTGTCTGCGGCTTTGGTAACGTAAATGTAGGTCAGGTTAGATCTGTAAGAGTACTTTTTTCTAGATGAAAGGTACCCTATGTCCTTTTCTGTTTCCCTGTATATGCGGAATTTCATGATGATCGTGGGCGTTGGTGATTAGACATTTACGCCCACTTAACAAACAAACTCATATTCGCATTTATAATCATTATTTAGGATTATAATGGGTAGATTTTGTTTGTTTATATGTAAGTAGGTAACTATAGGAACGTTCTAAAATTCAGTAACATAAACACAGTAAGTATACATATCTAACAAATGATATATCAGACGAGCGATATTTTTCGTATGTTTTAAGTGTAAATAATAATGTAATTGAGAGGCAAATAAAAAGGCTGGTTCAATGCATACATATGGCACAGTGCACGCCCAGTATGTTATGCTAGAACTTGACCTGGCGTACCTACTCCATGACTTTATGTGAAGGCTGAGATGGCTGCCAATAGTATATCTACAATAATATAAATATAAGATAATGAAAATGTTTACTTTGTTCGGAGCTGCTTTCTTATTAAACGAATAGAGTGTGGGTATATTATCATTTATTGTCTTCTTTTCAACTCTTACGGGTAAGGAGTTAGGTTTGGCTGATTGCTGAGACAGAAATAAACAATTTTAATACCTAGTTTGATTTTAAATAAAACGTTATACACACATAAATGTAAGCCATTACCTTCTTTACAACCTTTTTCTTGCAGATTTTCTTTTGTTTACCTGGCATTTTTGACCTGGTTCATTCTTTTTTTGTTTATATACCTGTACTTCCTCTACAACGCCCGATGAAAAAATTTGACAGAAATAAATAAAATAAAGAAATCTTACGCGTAGGTACATGTAAATAAACATCCCTGTGTCTTTTTAAAAAGTTAGTTAATCACTGGCGTGGTATTTGTATCATACCTACCTAATACAGTGCGAATTAAGTACCTAGGTATGATACAAATACCACGCCAGTGATTCAAGTAGCAAGCTATTGCCTTAGTCAATACGTTCTGGACTGCACTAGTGTAATGGTAAAAATTGACATATTATTACTGCTAATGCGTGGAGCTGGGGCCTCTAGACCAACAAACAAATATTTGTATGACTCGGAAATACTCGTTCCAAGTCTGGCTTTATACTGGATATCAAAGTGTATAATGCCTCTTTCGCACTAAGGCACATTTGTATCGCAACATCGTTTCGGCACATACCTACTATTGGCGAAAGTTGCGAATGCTATATGCCGATACGTGAATCGAAACATGACGTATCCAATAATTTCTGTTTTGAGCATTTTACATTTAGTAAACCAGATATGTACATATAGGTAAAAATTGCACGACATGTATCAGAAGTAAATAGTTTTTAGATAGGTACATGTGCCCGGTACAAGTCGCGAGACACTTATTGCTTTGTGCCCTAGTGCATAGAAATTGGTATAACATATCTAAATTGCCCAGTGAGAAAGGATAAAAATCCTATCGATAATACTTTTATTAACCTACTCATCAGTACAAAAGCAACAACAAACACCTATAATTAAATTTGAGATTTTACCTTTTTGCCCACTGAAAACATTGTTTGCAATTAATTTATCATGACAATAAACATGCTTTGTATATTTTTATTGTTTAAATTACATTTTGTTCAATTTTATGGTTAATTTGACAATTTATAATCACATTGACGAGTGATGTGTCAATTATTGACAATTTAAATAGTTTTAAATTATTCAGTACTTTCTAAAGTGTTTATAGGAACGTAGGCCAAGGAGGGGAAAGGATCCTTCATTTTCAATAAGTATCTGTAAAATAAAGGTATCAACACATAATTATTATTATTATAATATATATTGTATCATAGAATTTGAAGACGCCAACAGTTAAGAGTGGAAAATATTGTAATTTTAACAATTTCAAACGTGAAAATTCGACATAATGTAGTCTTATAGGTTTTACATAAATACACTATCTAAAAAACAATGAACAATTTCAATATTTGAACACAGCTGTAACAATTATTTTTTCCTCTTCAAGAGAGAACTCGACGATTCGTCGTTCAGAGGAGTAAGGACAACTCTATAAGGTGCGTATATAGAGGTGCAGCTTTTGGAAAACGTTATCGACTTAGACTTTTCTCTATTGTCGTCCTGTAATTTGCAAATACTCCTACCTATAGCACTTAATTTTTTTATAGAATCGGAATCGTCAAGGCTATTTCGACGGTTAAGGGCTTCCACACGCTTGCGATGCGAACTAACTACGACACTTGATTTAGTCTGTCGAAAGGGCTCGGATCTGCTGACTACTTTATTCTGAACAGATATCGTGGACCGCAGTATACTGGCGGTCTCACGCTCCCATTCGATAGGATCAATATAACAACGTTTGTTACCGACCGATCTGTCGACCTTTGTCTTCTCAGCCTTGCTCGCCGAATCAGTCCGGTATTTACTGTTCTGATTGGCCAACTGGCCGTCATCAGGTCGACAGCACGAGTGAGGTACTATTCGTCGTTTACATTCTGTATTTCTTTCTCGCCTTCCTCGGTGAGTCCTAGAAGAAAGTCCAGACGATTTACGCTTTTTTGGGCCGCTTTTAAGCGTAATGCTGGATTTGACCACAGTAATGGCTTGACGTACCGTGACTGACTCTTTAGGGCCGAGTACAATGCCGTCCTTGTCTGTTGGTAATGCATCGTAGGGGTTTAACCACGTTAGGAAGTCGGTGATGATGGGACCACTGTATTCTGCTGGTACTGGTTGATCCTTGTCCAGTAGGACCTCACCGGATGGTATTCGAGTCGGTATCGGAGTACCACAACTGGACACGCGTTTGCGCTCCTTGTTTTTCTTCACCACCCGTTTACCGTTGATGCACAGCGACAGGCCCAGGTATGCGGGTGCTTTTGGTACTACTTGTTTATAAGCTAACTCAAACGTGCCTGTATCCGCTTCGGGATTGTATCGTCGGTCAAGAACAACTGTAAAAATAGAAAGTATATAATGGTTAGTTATATGTTTTGTAGAAAAAGACAACTCTTGCGGTGGGCATGATTGTTGTAATTTCTGCCACAGGTCACTTTACAAAACTAGATTCTAAAATAAATGTAACTCCCGTCCGTCACACATTACTTAATCATATACAATCAGACCACATTTTTAGCCGTGGAGGAATATGTCCTACGACACAAAAAACATATTAATAATAATAAAATATCAATATTGGTTTAACGAACGCTTTGAAAAAGTAATTCGTTCTTAGTAGATGTCGAAGCAATTCAATTATTATTACAATTTTTTTTTTATCGTTCGCTTGTTTGTCCATAAAGAGCTTACTCTTTCGATTTTTAAAGCAAAAGTGTATCTGTGTAAAAATAATATATTTGTAGTACCTTTAATAACATCCTCTAAGCATTGAGGACACAAGCGCGCAGTAACTGAAGTAGTGGGCGCCAGATCGGGACTGGAATTAATCTCTATCAGCCACGGCGTGAAGTCTTCAGTCAGCATAAAGTCAGCTCCATACAGCTCGAAGCTGTTCTGTCTTTTGTCCATCGTATCTTGGCATGCCAGCATTGCGCCTATCAAGCATTGTTTTATACCAGGGTAGATTTTTGATTCCCATAAATCATATTTGCCGATCTGTCTTCAAAAATTGAATAGATTTTTAAGTTATTATATTACTGGTTTCCATATTAATGTACTTCAGCGTAGTGTAAAATGGGTTTAAATCCTAATCCAACTCCTATATTATAAAATCGAATGTGAGTTTATTTGTTACGCTTTCATGCCTTAACTACTCAGCAATAATAATCAAATTTTGCATACACAGAATAGGACATGGTACATTCACAATAAGGACTGTTTACAAGAAATAAAAATTTATTGCCAAATGTAGATTAAGGCGAGCGAAGCAACGCGCAACGATCAAACTTTAGTCTTTAATAAAAGGATTAACTGTGGGTTTTCCAGCGCAAGAGCAAATGGTCACACTAACAGCACACCAAGAAGCCTCGACCGATCATTATAAAATTTCGCATACACGTTGTCAGGGGAACAGAAAAGGACATAGGGTACCTTTCATCTAGAAAAATGAACTATTATTGACATAACCTGATCTAACCTACATTTGTGCGAGCGAAGCCGCGGACAAAATCTAGTAAAATATAAAATTTGTTTCATAATTGTATCGCTAAAAACATTAAATAATGTACCTACTTAAATAGTTTTCATGCCAAAAGAAAAGATTCGTACACACGGCTAAACATCAAGTTAGACACCCTATATGCGCATAACTACGCTACATACAAAATATAGAATTATCGAAAAGGGACAGTGCCTAGTGGTGTCGTAATGGTAAGAGCGTAACAAAAATACAACGCACTCGATCGCACGATTCGCAACGTTCAACTTTTAATAGTTCAAAGTCCAAACAGTCTAGGTTGATGCGTCGCTGTGTGTACCTCACTGTATATTAACCAGATGCATGGTACCTGTACCTATTGACTGCACGTGAGCTACCATAATTATGATCGGCTCGTGTAGTCACGCGTATTATTGGGCTTTATTGCGTATTAGAAAACCAATGGACATTTTGATAAAAGATTAAGTACCTACCTACTTTCTTTTAGCTGATAGGTACCTGTTTCAATATTGCAGGTGATTAAATGGCCACCTTGTACTTATGTAAAAGCAGCAAAGTAGTCTAACTTACTGAAGAGAACATTAAACTGCCACGCAGAGGTCAAATTAGATCACGCACCCCAGGGTTCAAAACGCATATATTTACAACTTTAACCGTCCAAAGTCATATGTGCGTTTCGATACTTAGTTAATTACATCTCTCGTTAATGGTGAAAACATTGTGAGGAAACTTTAAAACTATTTTATTTTATTACGATATTAGTAAATATATTGTCACGTAAAAAATGGATTTATGTCGCAAATACATGTCTGAACGATTTTAAACATCGCTTGATGCTGCAAGAATGGTTTTAACTTATTATGGGTTTTAAGGGTAAAGGTAGAGAAACTGTTTTATCCTATGGAAACTGTGTAGCTGTAAAACTAATATTTTAAGTTTGTTTGACTAGCTTCGACAAACAAAGAAAGAAATTTTCGCTATCAGGCTGTTACAGAAGTAAAAATGCTTTAATATTTGCTTTTTGCACAATTTTCCCATTACATTATTTTTACTTCAGTGCAGATTTGATTGGTGAGGCGTTTTCTAAACGAATACATGAAGACACAGCGCTAAAATGCACTCGTACAAATTACGCCCAGAACTTGGCCATCTAAACACTATTTTAGTTACTAGGCCACTGTGACATAGCGGCAGTGAATGCAACTGAGGTACATTTAATATACTCAAGAAACCAGAACTATGCTCTATGAAGATTCTACATGACAGACAACAAATTAGAATTGATATTATCATTCAAGTGCCTTATCCTAGTGCCTCTCAAACTAAAATCCTGGTTAAGAGATAAGCAAGATTAGCAGAACGGATTACACGATCGATACAGATTACGGACAAGCAGTTTAGCTCGCCTAACCAATCATAGAATGCTCGCTTCGCCCTAAAACTGAATAAAAAAAGTAAAACAATAGGTACATGCTTACCTAAGATAGGCTTTAAATGTGTGACAGTCCCACATGTTCTCGTCTGGTAGAGCCTTGTCTCGCTCGCCAGTATTTTTGTACTTAGTCTGAACAGCGTTATTAGTTAGATGAACAGATTCGTGGTAGTTTGACAAACTAAATATTTGAGAGCTGAATCTTAAATAGCTGTCCCTGGAAAGTGAAAAGCAAAGATTAAAAAGGGTGCTTCTGGTAAACGTATAATTGGGCATGTTTCGAGGCCCTAGTTTTGATTTGTGAATGGGGCCAAGTGATTGATAAGAAATTCATAGTTAATGCACGAACTTTGGAAATGTGGCCGTTAAGTTACGTACATACAGGTTAATGTTGCTAACAACTAAATCGCTATTCACGACCACACACTAACTTTGATATCACTAGCGATTTGCCATCGATCAAAGTCGCTGCCGTGTGTACCTAACTTTGGGCTGTAATAGCTAGGCCACGTTATAATGTGGAGCCTAAAAACATAGCTGATGAAATGTGGATGTAATAAGTATACAGCTCTGCCTATCCTTTTTAAGCATTACAGGCGTGAGTCGATGTTTGTATCATTATACTGTTTCGGGTACAGAACTAATGTTTGTCTTTTAAATCACTTTTGATAGGAAATAATTAACACATGTCTTTACAGGGAGGAAAATATCGTAGGAAACACTGCACGTAATATTCTCAAAGATTAATAAGTCAGCTAAGCAACTCGTAGCCACTAACCCAGGTAATTCAGAAATTTAGAATACCGTGTACGTACAAGTAAACAGCGCCATAAAGGGTTGATTGTAACTGTGGTTGCCTTATTAAATATTAACTAAAGCACAACTTCATAATATGGGCATTGGTCCATAAAACAAAAAATGTGTGATAACCAGTAGGTAATTATTAAACTTCTGAATATGTAGATACCTAAGGCAATACAATATCGCAAGTAGTATGAAAAAGAATCCAAGGTAAAGCTAATAAAAATCAAAACAATGAAATCAGGGACGACAAAATATTGAAGCGGCCTTGACATATAAAGAGTTCAAGCATATAGGTAACTTATAACGAAAATGAGTGGCGTGCGTTATGTCCTCATACCTTGACGATATGACTATGTGGTTGAAAATGATGATGATAAAACGGGTGAGCCCTTACTTATAGATCCATATCGTCAGTGGCTGACAATTTGTTATGAGAAACCACTGTCTTATATCGAACTTTGTGTTGTATATTACTAGAGGATTTTCTGAAAACATAAAATACATATAAATATAATTAAATAAAGTATAAAGCCGATTTTATAGCTGTCAGAACCAAGAAATCCTTGGTTTTGGTTTGTAGTGTTTTGTTCATCTTTCACGCAACAACAAATACCTAGATGTGATTTTTTGTATAGATGGCAGACTGCGGCGTGACACAATAATCGTTCCTTTAGGACAGATCTTAGAACAAAAAGAAATAAATCGCAAGTGAAAGCTAGTTACCTATATATTTCTGCACAACATATCTAGTTTTCTGAGCAGGCACGTTGATAAGACCAATTATGTCCTTTATATTATTCATAAGCTGAATGCCGCGGCCGCGGCACTTATTGCCGGGCTTCACTATCCATATATTGAAAACCCCGTCGATGTCTATTTGAGGCCAGTACCTGGTCATTGTGCCTAAAATCTTGGCGCCTCTCCGTTCCAGTTGCCTACAAAACATATTCACTCAATTTTCAAAAACTTCAACGATCAGCTACTGCATACCGCGAGTCATTTGTTGACAGTTAGTTCGATATAAATAATTTATTAAATATGAATTGTTTTAACTATTCAATCAATAAACAGTGATCTAATTATTATTGTTATGTTGATACAAAAATGTTTACACAGACAAAGCTGTGATTACGACATCCATTTAGAAAAACATGTAAGTATCATGAATACCGTATGTTGACAGTTTTGTCTTCAGTAAATTTAGCTTTTTCATGTACTAGGAGATAATGATGTGTAAGGAACTGATCCCATTCGTGTTCCCAAATATGCGGGTGCTCTTCAGTTTCGTCAATATCCTTATTTGTGAGAAACACAATGTATTCGTTCAATCTGCTAATAGCAAAATCTATTGCAGAAAAGGGCACTTTGCCATTTGGGATGATGATGGACTGTTCGGTGTGCGCTTGTACGGTAATCGATAACCATTTTAGGACGCTGATGCAGGCAGTTATTCTGAAATCGTCGATAAACTCCTCGAGGCTGTCCGAATTGTGAATGTTATAACAACGTGGGAATTTTGTTAATGCCACTCCTGGTTCGGTATACCAATGCATTTGTGTCAGAGAAGTGGTCAAACCTTCCTTTGTAGTAAAAACGGATCTGCAAAACCTAAAAAGAAAATACATGAGTGAATTTCCCGCAGGCATTCCAAGAGATATTTATACACAGTACAAATGAACTGTACCTGCTTATAGTAACGTCTTTGTTACTAAGCAACCAGTCATACTTGTCCCTTTTTGTTGTCCACAAAAAATCGACAGAGTGGTGCTCCATAAATTTGTACAATATCATTCGTTCTATCTTTGAGAGCTCTCTACCGTTCAGCTTTTTCGGATCTATATTCGTTGGGGGCAGGCGGACCTACAAAAGATACTTGAATTTAAGGACATTAGTTATGTACGAACAAACGATAATTTAATAAGTACAACGAATACATATTTAATTAAGAATTGAATTTCATTACAATGTTTTAATGTTATGTAACGATCACAAATATCAGGTGTTTATAAAAAAAGACCGACTAAGAAAACATCGGATAAAATAAAAAGAGTTATGTGATTGGCGCTTTTATTTAAAATCTACATAGGTTTTATTTCTTTGAATACGAATAGTTGATATTATTGAATTGAACGTGAATAGTTACTGAATTCGGAAGTGAATAGTTACTGAATTAATAGTGGATAGTTTTTGAATCGACAGTGAATAGCTACTCAATTGAAAGTGAATAGTTATACTGTATTAAAAATGAATAGTTGTTAAATTGAAACTTCAATTTTGAGACGTCAAAACACAATCCTTTCTTGGTAATTAGGTGCTATTTAATTTCTTAACACATTTTTCGTAGCAGAAAGTCCTTCGCGACGAACAAATTAGCTTTCGATCTCGATGAACGTCCGCGTATCTATAATTTCCCGGAGGGTTATACTGGCATAATATCTCTTCCTAGCTTCATTTACTCTCTTTATATTTCTCATAGTCACTAGTCAACTTTTTAAATCTAGTCTTTTTAGAATGTTTTTGATCTGATCAGAAAACGTCCATATAGGTCCTATTCTCATTAGACTTATATAAAAACACTAGATGTGGCCGCGGTTTCACCCGCATTTATGATTACTGCACCGCCCCCGTAAGTCGTAGCGTGATGTTATATAGCCTATAGCCTTCCTCGATAAATGAGCTATCCAATATTAAAATAATTTTTCAATTCGGATCAGTAATTCCTGAGATTAGCGCGTTCAAGCAAACAAACAAACAAACTCTTCAGCTTTATTATATTAGTATAGATTTAAACTAATGGTCATCTGTTCTTTAAAAGACTGACTTAGAAGTCAATCTTTTTTAACCCCCTACGAAGGGACCTACATTCATTTCGCATATCCAAAGCGAATGAATGCCTAGATACACCACCATTTTCACTATCACCACCATTCGCCCATACATTTTGGTTAATTTGTACAAAGTTTCCCTTATAATTGACAAAGTTCGACAACGTTCATCGTAATCGAAAGCTATATAAAACTCATATTATATTAATATTTTTTTTTAACTTATTTGGCCTCCAATCAGATTTAATATTAAACAACTATTATTTTATTTTTATTAATTTTGTTTGTGGTGAAATTTAAATCACAATGAAATGCACCCCGTTCTGCTAAAAAAATAAAGGGGTGCTTTAAAAATCTGTTATAAACATGAAACAAGTGTCAAATGTTTGTTGAACTTGTTCATTCGCTAATGATTTACTTACACGCATGTGCGTTATACTGACAAATCCCTTGATTGACTGCGCCATAGTCGGGTAAAATATATAATCTTGCCCATGGGCTACCGCAAGACAGGCTCCTCCAAGTGCAGAAGGTTCAAAATCCTGTAGTACCACCTATTTTAGTAACCATTCTAGTCTTAAACAACTGAACAATACATATCAAATATTGGTTTATACCAGATCATTAATTTTAGTCCCACACAGTATGACTATATGGATGATGTAGTGGGTTAAGTGGTCGCCTGGCCACTGCTATTGCGCGGAGTGCCGGGTTTACACACACACATACGCCACACGAGACAAAAACTTGTGTGGTCCATAAATAGTTGTGCCGAGTCTGGGTGTTCTTAGTGCCCGTTGATTTAATATTGGTAAAGTCCCCCGAGACACAAGAAATATACCTAGCGCAGGAGTATTAAAGAAAAAGAATGTAGCCTTGCCATAATAAAATCAAAATCCTGGCTTGCCTTGATAAAACCTAACTTTATGAAATGTACATGTTTCTGGTGTGATTTGACGAGTTCATGACTAAATGTATATTTTATAAATATCAATGGATACCTCATAGATAAAAAAATGGCAATGGTTCCACGCATTGACACATCCGCAATGAATGGGACATACCTACGTACCTATATCCTATAGAGATTACAAATTGGCATGGGAAAATATCCGCGAAAAGAAACAATTGCGATAAAAATGTAATTATTACATTATAAAAATGTAATTTTTTTTTTCTTTTTTATTCAATGGCTAGTGCCCATTGGTGTGTGAGATACACGAGAAGGTCGCCAGTTGAGCGACGATGGCGGAAGCCGTATTGTCGGTCACTCAACAAATCGTGACCCTCAAGGTACCTCAAGAGCCGAGAGTTGATCACCCGCTCCATCACCTTGGAGAGGAGAGAAGTTATGGCGATAGGCCTGTAGTTTGATGGTCAGATGTGTCACCTTTTTTTGGCACTGGATGAACGAATGAGGTCTTCCATGAAGACGGAACTTGTCTTGTGGAATAGGAAAGCGAGAAGAGGCGCGTCAATACTGGACACAACTCAGGAGCACACTGCTTTAGTACCACTGCCGGTATGCCATCTGGCCCGCTCGACTTATGAACATCTAGAGACATTAGTTCCCACCGCAATAATTACATTTTTATCGTAATTGTTTTGTAAACACTTATATCAAATGTAATTAATTATTAAAAAATAAATATACAATTTTATGTAGAATATTTGGTTTTGGTAAGTATATAGTTACTTGACGTTTCTAAACCTTTTTATGGTAATGGTGGTTTATACATTTTATAAATGTCAAACATTTTCTTCGTTTAAAAAAGAAACCAATTAACTGATTAACATAATTACTTGTTTCCTATTAAGTACATAAATATTTCATTTTTATTGTGTGGTAGTCGATAATGGCAACGGGACGGTAGATCGTAACAGGTTTATATTCGATATATGTGTGATAAATATGGGCCTAAAATCATAGCTGGCGCAATGTAGTTATTTAAATATATTTTATTATCAAATGATCCATCACTTTAAAAAGTTCCTTTCCGTTTAGCAACGAACTTGGTTAAACATTTATTAACATCAAAACCAATAATTATTTAAATGCTTTACTTAATCAATTTTTGTGTTGAATTAAGTAAGGTATGATAAAAGATTTAACCAAAAAATATTTAAGAAGGTCCCTATACAATTTGATATTTGCCTCTGGCTACAAATACCTTATTGGGTTCGTATTTCTCAATCCACCCGCGGTCTAGCAGCGCCCGGCGCACGGCGGGAAATCCTCCACCTTTGATCATGAATACTCTGTGCTCTTTCATCGCGTTGTCAGCGATCTTCCTCAGATCATTCCATCTCTCCACGCTGACCCAACTTTTATATTGCTTTAGTTGCTCAGAGGATGTCGATGTTTCTATCAAACAATTAAAATCTTACTAAAGGCTCAACACGTTTATTAAGTTTAAATATTCAGTACCTAAGCCTAATAAAAGTTCAGCAAAAATCATTATTCATAAACTTTCTGTAAACATTAATTATTCAAAGCATCTTTATTAGGTAAGTTAGAATTTTATGCACTTGTCTGAAAATACTTTTTACTTTTTCTTATAACAAGATACACCTACTTTTGTATAAGTTTTATGAAAAACACCGTTATTGTCTGAAATCAACATTTTCGTCGCAAACCAGTTACAGAAGAGTGAACTATACAACAAACCTGCTCCATGATCTGATTTGGAGAACGAAACAGCACTAGATGGACGAAGCTCTTTTTTCGCTGTGCTATCTTTATGCAGTTTTGAGTCGGATACGCTCTCCTCCAGTTCCATCGTTACAGCCATAAGCCTCGTTTGAAACTCAATAGAATTCTGTAAAAGATCAGTTGGTCACATGAAACCAACATTTTTAAGTCAAATGTTCAACTTCATGTAAACGTGTGCACAGTTCAAGACTCCAGCTCGGACTGGCCAACTAAAAATAACCCGGTAGTGCAATAACCTACTTTATTTTAACCTACATCGGGAGTCCTTGGCTATCAGTAGCATCCGTTCATATCCCCGCCTGGCACCTGTACGAATGACGTCATAAACAAGCTACCTCCTTGGGAAATCGTGCATAATGTATTTACACGGAAATTAATAAACCTAAATTACTCTTACCTTCTATTATGAAGACAGTGTTTAGAAAACTAGGTTAAAATTAAAAAGACAGCAGTTGTAAAAAGCGCTGATGTTTGTTATAAGACAACTGGAAATTTATTACACAGACATTTTAAATTTCGTTAGATAATCGCCATGTCCAAGAAAATCCTTGATGCTTTTGAAGGATTTGGTGCTTTTGATTGGACACTAATTTATTGGCATCAATGACATCACACAGCTTATATTTATTGATAATTAACCTCATTGTTATTGAAGTAAGCAAACAGGTTTTATACATAAGTCTGAGAACACCAATGCCATGCTATTTCTTCTAATCCGAAATTACTCTAAATCAAGTGGCAAACATGTATTCTGTCTGCCTTATGGTAAATGGTTAGCAACGGTAACCACTCGACGACGTTTGAAATACCATCATACACCTTGCGCATTGCCGACCACACAACACGTACTACAAAACCAATTTATGCACTTTTTAAAAGTGTCTGCGGTATGGGGATAGACAAAAAACTTCCCCTCTAGACAGATTTAGATTATTACGTGTAAGCGCAATATGGAATCATATATCCTTCAAATAAAAAGGGCTATTACAGTTATTGGACATCTCATCTTCATTTATGGATCAAGCGTTTGACTAACGCTTGCTATTTTAATTAGCCCTAATGATAGCACACTTTCATAGTCAAAGTCAAAGTCAAAGTTCGTGAGGGTTTGTAATATCAAGCTATGGTCTCTCATATTGAGAAGAAGGCTGTGTGCAGTAGGCAATTAAACAACACACTACTTACTGTTACTAGTAGCAGACCTACCTACCTGATTAAAAGCATTAATCGCCGCTTATGATATTTAGAAAACAACTATGCGGATCTTTCAGAATTGTTGGTTTCCTTGACCATTAAAGCGAGCGATGGATAACCACATAAAGCCAAAAAAGCGGAGTTGCTTGCTTCTCTGTGCTTGTATTCAAACTAGAGAAGTCAGATTCAGCTCTCCACTGTCCTCGTTGTTATCAGTGTTCTCATTTGGTTAAAACAAACAAATTGTGAGTCTTTGTACCTACTTCAGGAATCTGTGAATAAATTGATGACGCATTTTTGTTTTTATGCGATGCTCTTTCGTATAGTGATAATGGTAGGTGGGCCACAATCTAGCTAGTGCTTATCCATACGGTCTCATAACAAACATTGGCATGTGACCGAGTACCAGCTACGCCAGGCGGTCATTTCTTCGCCCGTTTCTTGACCGCACGATTTCAGAGTATGTAGCGTAGTTATGCGTATATAGGGTGTATAACTTGATGTGTAGCCGCGTAGTACACACGGCTACACATCAAGTTAGACACGCTATATACGCATAACTACGCTACAAACAAATAGAGAATTGTCGGAAAGGGACAGTGCATAGTGGTGTCGATGTAATGGTAAGGATAGAGCATAACAAAAATATAACGTACTCTCTCGCACGATTTGCAGCGTTCAACTTCTAATAGTTCAAAGTCCAAACAGTCTAGGTTGATGCGTCGCTGTGTGTACATCGGTTGTGTATAGTGTACCTAAAACTAATTTATAAATTTTACTAAGATTTTAAGTTTTCACTGTGGAGTGAGTAATAAAGTTTGCTTTGTTATAAATATTATTATCCCTCCCGTTAAGCTAGATATTATGTATTTGTGTTAGCAGTGAGTTCACGTTAAAAGTGCATCAAGTACACGACCTTTTAGATCGATCGCATATTCAATGCTTTAACCGTTCGACTCAAAGATATTGTATATGTTTGACTACTGTCGCTTGTCTGTTGTGTGGCTTGCGTGTGTTCTAGAAATGGTGTGCATATTAAGCGGTTCGTCACTGTATACACATATTCACTATAAGCGTGGGCATAAAACATTGCAAGGCATAACACCTTGCTGCGATCGCAGCAGGCTTTTGTATTTATGTTAGTTATCAAGTATGTGCAAGAAAATAGTAGGTAGGTAGGTAATGATGTAAACTTTAAATAAAATATTGAATGTGATTACTGATTAGCAATAAGATAAATTGTATATTTTTTATTTATTTACTAGTATAATATAAAGACTTGTGACTAATATTAATTTAAAATCTCACTATTTCATAGAAATATGGGGTTCAGCCGCTTTTTTAAACAGGAAATCCATTGCAAAAAACACAAAATAAAATTAATCAAAACTTTATTTCATGACTACTGCCTAACCCGAACAGATAAATTATATCAAAATATCAAATTATTAAATATCAACCGTACACAGATAAAACCTGTATCTTGTTTTAAAAAAATTGCAAACCAATTCCGGAAAGAAATAATAGATACCTATATAGTTTAAGAAACACGAGGTAATTCATCCACGCACTAATTATGGAAGGAAAACGATATTATTTGAGGGAGCACGGCTGTACAATACATTATCAAATGTTATAAAATAATGTGAAAACATACATCTGTACAAAACGAAACTCAAATATTATGCAAGCAAAATAAGTCAGTAATGTATTGTAACGCCCCAGAGGATATTTAGTACCTATCTACTTATATATTTTTATATTTTTTTTGTATCTCATTATAAGTGGACTTTTTAAGTTCTTATGAGATTAAAACTCTTTAAACCTTATATTTGCAGCTATCTGCTATGTGGGATCGAACGCACATTACTATCACGCCCAGAGCACTGCCAGTGGCGCCAAAAATTACGCTGATTTGACTTTAAGTAAAGCTGCTTTGGGTTGCGATATAACATTTAAAATCAGTAGTATTTAACTGTTCCTCAATTTTTTGCCTTTGTTCCACCAAAAATACTAACTGCACAGCGAAATATGCTTGCTAAAATATTTTAAAGAGATCAAACTACGTCGACGGAGCCCGCTTTTTTGGGTGGGTTTGGGAGGGAATCTAACATAACCTAACCCTTCCGAGACGGAATGCAATGATTTGAAGCGTATAGGTGCTCGTTATGATATATTTTAGTAAGCATATTTTGCTGTGCAATTAGTATTTTTGGTGGTCATTATATTTAATCCCATTTAAAATTACATTGAGGAGGTCGAAAAAATAAATAAATGATAATAGATTACAATTTAGTAGGTAATACCCACTTCCCGAGCTACTAATTTGCGTTTCGAAGAAAAGAGTTATCATTTCTGTTCCTTCTTCATTTAGGTACCATATAGGTATTTCTGCGAGATCATGTTTTTCAAGATTGAGAATGGTCTTACCTACAAATAGTACTAAAGGACAAAATAATAGTGCTATAACACCTTAACCCTTAACTTTGTCTGCTATATTAAGGCAAAAGCCCAATTAATCGACAAAAAGCTGGACATCCTCAGTAAGGTGAGGCAGTATTTCATGTCAGAACAATTGCTTAATTTGTACTAAACATAGGTTCGATCCTGCATGGAGTACTATTCTCACCTCTGAAATGGCCCTGCAAAATATCAGCTGGAGGCTTTGGAGTCAATTGAGCGCAAGGCCAGGAGACGGCGATGACCAACTAGTTAACGCACGACTCCAAAGCTTGGAGCATCGTCGTAGAGTTATCCGCCTCTCGGTTTACTATCGGATACATTTCCCCATTCTACCATCGGACGACCAGATAATCAGACTAGCGCAACAGGTAGGTACACGGTGGATACACCACATTTACGCACGAAGCGCTTTGCTTCTACTTTTATAATGCGTTCCGCAAAGGAGTGGAAGTTGCTACCTAAGTCTGTTTCCCGATCAGTACAATCTAAGTGTCTTCAATTCGCGAGTGAATAGGCATCTTCTAGGCAAGCGTGCTCCATCGTCGACTGCATCGTCACTTTATAACAGGTGAGATCGCTGTCAAACGCAAGCCTATTAAGAAACTGTAGGCGCGATGTTATCATGTGAGGTGTAAGAAATGATGGTCACATTGATATATACTTTCTTTAATGGTACCAGAAACTTATAATAGATATACAAAAATTAACTACATAATTACGCGACACAGCTGAGCGGGTGTGGGAAAACGACTGCTGCGCTGCGCACACACAATAGCACGCCTTGTATATAAAGTAGCGTCAGCAGCCGCTACAAATCTAAAAAAACTAAAAAACTAATTATGAAAAAAGATTTTGTGAATCCTAAATCCCATATGTAAAACATGTACTCTGTGTGTAAATATTACTACATTATTTTATGGCGTTTGTACAAGACAAAGTTTGGACGTTCACGCTAGTGGCATGATTTACTTAACAGTTCTTCAATCTTACACTAGATGGCAGTAGTTCGCGATACGTTTTGTTGCTACTAAAACAAACTTGTTACTTCTACTTTGAACAATAGATAATATTTTAAAACAGTTTACTTATTTTACTAATTATCTTTTATATGATAATGAACACAATAAATATTAGATTAATAAGTTTTAAAACAAATTTCAAATAAGACAAGGGTGTCACTCCACTGATGTTATATTAGTTTATTAAAGAATTATGTCATTTATATAATTAATTTCTTTGTTATTCAAATGCATAAATATTTAAAATCTTTCTTCAATCGATAGTAAAATATGTAAAGCAATTGTTCATTATACTTTTTTTCTTTCTTTTAAACTTTAAAACCCAACTTTGTGAACTCACGCATGAAGAATATTGTACCACATTTTTTGTAAATTATTATTAATTAATGTAATACAAAGACTCATTTCAAATAAAATAACAGTACAATTTCATAATAACAAAACAAACAAGTCTATTGAAAAAATTATAAATCGTGTAGGTGGACTATTGCCTTAACGTTATTTTCCATTTTGTTATGTTGTCTAACCTGAACAACGGTATTGATTCTGAAGTTTGGCATCACTGATTTTGACATGAAAGCAAGATGGCGAGTTCATCTCCGTTTGATGGTTCTCTGTGATAATTCACACATTGGATGTCATTTTTCGAACTTATTTCGTAATGATCTGGCAAATCAAACATTTGTGAAAAATTCTCTAAGTAGTGTTAAAGTGTTTTAAGTACTGTAAAGATGTTCGTATTTTAACTAGATGTGCATCTAACCCACCTGAGGAATGTTGGTTTTTTCAGTGATTTGTGATTCGGTCAGGTGTTTTCGTTTTAGTCAAAATTAAAATTTTGTTCTTGCGCAGTGAGTGAAGTTACATAGTTCAGATGTATTTGTGCCGTGGGAATGCTAGATGTCGGGACTGTTTCCAATGTTGGGAAACAAAAGCGTGAACTATTTGTTTTGATAGACCGTGATAAAATAAATTGAGAAGGTCGGACGGAGAAAGAGCTCCGGCCGGAGTTATGGCCTTCAGTGAGGTGAGTGTCTTTTGAACTGTATTTGCGTTGCTTCACTATTTTCTTTGTGAACTATTATCTAATTACAAAACAAAGTAACTGTAGTGTCTGCCAACTTATGTGTTGAAAAGTTGTAAAATCTTATAATTTATCGTTATAAAAGCTCAAAGAGTTGCCATATGACACGCAATTACTGAAATAAAAGTCAAACTCAGATTCTTAGCTTGATTTTAAAGGAATTGATATTGAAATTCAATGTAAGTCCCCCTATCTTACACTTGTAAATTGCTTTAGATTAGCAAAGAAGTGATAATTCACATAATAATCTCTTATGATACAGATACTTAATTTATCTACATACCACTTTTAATAATTTGTTACCTATATCTTTTTCAATTGGATCATAAACATAATTAAATATTATTTAAAGAAGCACATAAAGGCCAATGTTAAATTTACTCAAAAGACAAAATACCTAATAGTGTAATGATCATTGTGTAGAAAGAGGATACATATTATAATTTATAATAATTTATTTCTAGTCAGTTTACCACATTGCAATGCTGATCTATGAACTTGTGCTGGAGACCTTAAATTCTCTCTATAAGTTTGCATACAACCAAAGTATTTTAGCTTTATTAATAATTCATAAAGTGACATTTATTTTCTTTCCAAGTGTAATATAATATTGTAGATTTTTGATAAAATGATTTTAATTTGTATCATATTGAATAAAGGATCTAAAAGGATCTGGATTCTAAAAAACTGATGATCTGAAAAGGTTTTATTTTATTCAGCTACTTAGAATATCTTCTCCATTTAGGTCTATTTCACAAAATAGTTCTTTGCAGTCTTATATTATAATATTTAGGCAATTTTTATATTACCAGAAGAAATGCTTGAACCAATTCACCACTGTTTTATACTTGGTGAGTCAAATAAAGATAATAAAAGAATAATTGTACAAAAGTAAAATATAATTATTCCTGAGTATAAAATTCCTGATCACATAAAAGTGAAAATGAAATGCTTTATAAAAGATTTTTTTTAATCTACCCATAGTCATTATAGGCAATATTATTTAGATATTATTATTCTTCTCTAACTTTACAAGAGTGGTATTTATGTTTATGAATATACTTGAGACATTACAAAATCTGTTTAAAAGTCACTTATTACTAGTAATAACAAATCCAGCGGGACATAAACTTAAAAGTTCTTATAAAGTTATTATATTTTATAGCTATGTATGCATAAACTTTATAATAAAACAGTTTGCTACCTATTTATTTACCACCTATCTTGTAAATGTAAAATATTGTGGGTAGTATAATTCAGAGATAGTCACAATAAAATACAGTTAAAGAGTGGTTTAATTAAACATGATCATTAAAAAATATGAAACAATTTGTAACATACGAAACAAGTTTGCTTATTACATACTTTTTTATATTGCATTAATGATTATCAATTCTTGGAACTTGTTAATTACACTTATACACTAATTTCTCTAATAAATACTTTATAAGTATCTTTCTACTATTAATTAGTTTTTAAAACTTTTACTTCCTTAATTGCTACATTACCATTAGAGTAATGCAAGTTTATGGTTGGTTAGATATGGCAGCTCAAGTCTAGCCTGCCACAACTTAATTGAATTTACTTAGCGGAATTAAGTTTAGGGTACTGCATGGTTGTCTTCATCTTCATAAGAGACTTAAAAAGTAAGAATCAAATCAAAATATGCATGTTATACATTACTGTTATATTATTCCTTTGATATAAGTGATAAATACTATACATACCCAATTGATGAATAATAACACTCCAAATATTATATCAACCAGTAGGCATTACTTGAAGTAGGCAACTTCATTGCTGCATATTAATCACAAGCATATTATATAGCATTATGATAAGCAATAGAAACCCAAGCTGTATAATATGTATTTGTATTGTACTTTGCTTATTTATAAATTGAACTTTGTGTAGATAGTAATTGCTTAATATACGACCCAGTTTCGTTGCATTATGTTTCATTGAGACCTCATTGCTCATTCGTTCCTGGTGCATTAAACTGTAATGCTTCCATTGTGCCAAAAATTATACATTCACAAACTTACACAATAGTTACATCTCTAATTTGAGAGCTCCAAAATGTCAGCGTAGAGCGAATCGGCTGCGGTGTTCGTGACGCAATAACCGTTACCAATTCACACGACGGGTTTGTACTCTGCTATTCCTCGTGGCGAAACAGCTTCTTAGCAACTTAGTGAAGTTTAGCATTGCCTTGCATTGTCGTTGTCCGCGTCCAGTCCAGTGGGAGCGCTTATTCCTGTGTCCTTCCTGGACAGTGTTTAACGGGTTTTCTGTCAGCTCGTTTTTATGAGTATAAGGGTTTCTGAAGGAAGAGTAACTCCCATCTCAGTCCCGTATACCCATAGCTGTTGATAAGAATCTTCAGGAACCTCAAAATATCTTGACGCGTAACCATAGGTCTTCTACAAACTTTGTCATTAGACTAGATATTACTCATGGAAAAAGAAAGACGAAGCGTCTGTAGTTGGATTGGTTGTAGGCGTTTCATAATTGTGGCGTTTAGCAGCGGATTCCCACGGCACGATTGTTATTCTGTACTCGATGTCGAGCGAACGTCGTGCGTAGCCGTCGCAGTGACTGATACCGCTGCGTGAGACTGCACTGTTACGTTTTCGGAAATGGTCCCATCCAAACTTCCTAAATCAATTTATAAGGTTGCCGCTTAGTTCACATGATAATGAATATACATTTAGGTGTTTATTCGACCTATAGGTTACTTCGAATGCTTGTAACAGGAAAATGGTTCGTTTGTTGATGTATTGTTTGTCTTGTATATTCTCATTTTAAGGAAGTAGCTACTAATATTACGTATTATAAGCACCTTTTAACAACATTTTTCTTCTTGCCCGCAATAATTGCTTAACCAGGCATATAAAATATATGTCATTCTCAACATTTATGCTTAATAATTTTTGTATGTTCTATCGGTAGTGTCGATAGGTAGGCACAAGGTGAAGATTGGAAAATCAAAGATAAATTACGTTATATCGAATACACTGTTACCATAATACGATAACACATAACTTAAAAGAAAGACCATAATATGAGTTGGCGCGTCCTGGAAAATTATAAATACCTAAGTACCTACATACATACATTCAAAGTATAATTTATTGTAAAAGTTGAATAAAAGATTAAATTAAAATTAACTTTACTTTTTTTATACTTTTGTTGTCCTAGTTTCAAAATAATGTTATAATTTTAATATATTTTATAGTTATCGCCTGGCTAAGACTCGTTACCAGTGTTATCGTACCCGATGTACCAGTTCTGAATAATATAACAATAACAATATTTATGCCAATTAATAAAAGCATTATTATTCCAAAGGTACGTATCTAAATATTGCGTGCCAGAGGTATAAGTATTGGGTTATACTTTCATATGAACTTAAACAAATAAGTGGCATAGAATATTGTGTGCTACAAAGAAACAATGCGCTCTAGTTAAGTGAGTAGGTAGGTAAATATGGTGTTTGCATAGTAGCGAGTGTTATCTATATGGGCCGTAGTTTCCTCATTCGGCCCCCGGTTGCACCCGCTTATGTTAAGTTCATAACCTATTTAAATACCTTCTGTACCGGACCTGAAACAAGTGTGAAGTTCAAGAAGGTCTAAGCGTAGGCTTACTTAGTTGTTTCAAACTTAAATACGTTATGTGAATGTTGCCCGAGCGCCTTGGATGTTTGTGTTCCGGTGTCACCGAGTTTAATGAAATTCCGACCGAGTATTTAACTACCCGTATTTGAGAATTTCCTTCGTAGCCTGTGTCTTGTAATATTCTAATTTTTTAAGTAATCTATTATTGAATTTATACATATATGAGAGTATCATTAATGATCCGATTAACTAATACTGAGACACTAACAAAGATCTTCTTATTACTTATCTCTATTTTATGTTGTAATAGTTTCTACTTTCCCTTGCTAAACAGAAACCAATTTTGTATTGCAATCAACAAACTAGTTCTGCTTTCTTACAATTTGGGGAACCCTTCAGCGCACCTAATTGATTATTTTAGCCCAGAAAACGTTTGATATGCGTCATACGCTTTTATATAATATTTGTATGAATGCGATTAAATAACAAATGTTACTTAAAGGTACCTACTGTACCTAATGTAGCCTAAGCCTCAGTCCACAAATTGGACTAAGTCCCACAAGGTAGTTATTCAATAAATATTTATTTATAAATCAAGTTCCAAATTCATGATTTTGTGAATGTTGCAACATCGATCGATGATGCTGTCATGTCGTTGATCGAATCGAACAAATCTTAGGAAGTCGTGCGCGCAGGTCGTCAACCCGGACTTATCAACAATCAAATTTGTAGAGCCCTCCGACCCAGCGGTTGTACTTCAAATTTAACACAACTATTTGCATAGGAGTCTACTCGTGCCACCCAAACAACAAAAAATAAACTTGAATTTTTCATTTGGAGTGCCGTACATTGTTTACTTTGAAGCTTAAATTCTTTTAAAAGACCATGTTGGCCAGCAATGTAAAGTAAACTTAGATAATTTTTTAGACAGAGTATAATTTATTGTCGTACTTTGTAAACACCTGCTTTAGTCGGGTATTCCCTTCTTTGTTTGTCTTTTCTGGATGTCACTGTCGTGTTTATGTGGGAAAGCTACAATGAAACGATATTAAGTCAACAAGCATTAGTAAAATTGTGATAAAATGTTTATCGTTTGTTAAGTTTACATTGGTATTTTCTGCTAAGTTATTTTATTCTAATGCCTTTAGGATTACTGACATATTTATTTTATAAACGTTTATTTACTTATAAGAAATATAAAACTAACTCGTTTTGTTCTGCGATAATAGTAAATTACGATCTCTTTTTATCGAGGTCCTAGGTTTAATCTTAGCTCTGTAAAGTTGCTTAGTTTTAACTCTTAATTCTACCTCAGACTTTGTCTCAGATGGAACCTATTTACACTGTAGCACTCTGGAAAACTCTGCGGAGAATATAATGCGTGGTTTCAATTACCATATGGGAATTTAGAATGTAGATTAAATACCAATGTTAACTATTTTGGAATTGTTAACTCAAAAATTGCCTAAACATAATGGTTGACAGGATTTAGATATTTATCAATGTAACTCATAGCTTTTGTTATAATGAACTTAGCGTAATACCTATGGACGTGCTTGTGATGGAGGGTTAAGCCTCTTTAATGTAATACAAGCGTGACGTTCATTGAATTGATTGTTGTATTTTAGTACCCATTGTTGGAACGATGATAAGCACTATATTTTTATTGTTATGGACATCGTTGCTATCAATTTCCTCAGTACACAACTCTTCAGTAGTATATAAATCGAGTGATATATTAACGTAGTTCACCTTTGACCGAAGTTCGTGATCCATGTGAACTCGCTCGATAGGTGAAAGGAGCGTTATCGTACCACGCGGTACTACCGTTCGTCTCCATAAGGCACCACCGCATTGTATGACCTAGACACACCTCACCCGTCTTCAAATACAATACATGATTCATTTTATAGGAAATAGTTTCTTTTGAATACACTGAAACCGGTATTGCCTTCCTTGTTTACGGCTATTCTATCAGCTTTTATGTTTTCTTGTTGACAATGATTATAAAGAGCGATAGTTTTAATGGTGAGGCATTACTTCTTTACCCATCCATATCTGTTCGTAGGAAAGTCGTTACGCTGTGTTAAAGAGATTAACATAAATACTAGTTTATTATGTAATTGCTGATATCAATCGCGTTATATATTGAAAGGTATAAATAATACTTATTTCATACTAAATTCCGCCAACTGTAGTTACCGGACGACAGTCAACCAAACCGATCTATTATAGTCGAAACGTCAATGATTAATAAGTATGCCTTTAAATGTTAATGCGATACAGACCTATTGTTTATTTGTTTATAATATTATGCTTACACCTTACACATTGTGAAAACCTGAAAACATAAATCTCTATTGTAGATGGTAGCACATTGAGGACTATTTTTCAATCCTCTACACAAAACTGCCAAAATGTATATGTTACTTAATTAAGACGCTTTAAATTAGTGAATAATTGGCACCTAGTTTAATAATAAGGCGAGATAAAATAAATACAAGAACTAATGTTTAACACATATCGGTAGAAATCTTTTAACGTAATAGATATACGAACAGAACGTGTTGATTAAGAAAACCAAACAACTATGAATCTAATGCAGTTATGCGGAAGTAACTCCGCAGATTTCATCACACACATTCCGCCTGTCGTGTCGTTATATTCATGGCGATATTGTGATGACACTCCGAGTGTTGACCTGAATATGTTAAAACATTGTATTTTTAAATGTTGCACTTTAGTATTTTGATACGCGCTCGGCGCGAGAGATGCTTTAATAAAATAAACACGCGTGAAGGAATGTGGGGCGAAATTGGAAAGCATCGTGTTGTTATCTACGTTAAGCCATTAGTATTTAATGTAGCAATAAAAATACGAACAAATTATTTGCTTTTATTAAATTATTTGCGGACAGGAACATCAACATGGTAGGTTTGTGTACGTGTTTCAAAGCGCAGAATGTTCTTTAAAATTTATAATTTTTATTAATTTAAATGAAAGTATTTATTATTATGAAGTTATATTATTCGCATTCTTACAATATGTAATGATATTGGTAATTTAGAAATTTTGCGTCTTTATGTAAAATGCAATACACATCCTTACCATTCTTAATTATTCATTGGATTAAAGATGTGTAGATATTTTATTGATGAATATCAAGGGAGTTAACAAAAATTATTTAGAATTTGATAAATTGCTATTTGTTTCCTAAAGGGTTTTTAGACAATGAGGATCTCTATTAAAATTATCTTACTTAATTCGTTGTTATCATATATTTCACTCACGTCGGTCGCTGTAGTATATTCTTACCAGTCCTTTCTCCTTTTGCAGGTAAAAGTAAATATGTACGATACCAATAGGTACAGCAAATTTGAAGGCTATTTACCAAACAGCACACAACAATTAGCATAAAATAAAAGCTTGTGCGATGTTAAGTTAATTAGTGTTGTGGCCTAGTCGAGGGACGTGTCTAAGGAACGACAGTCACCGAGGCATAATATCGACGTGGATCTTGAATATTCATACGAGGCAGTCAACGCCGGCCCATCAATATTAATAACTTACCAGTCCGGTGATAGAAAAGATCTTCACCAATAAATTGTTCGGTAACTTTTACATAGGTAACTTGGTTTAACTACTGAACTATTACTAGGCGTTATTGCATTTTTGTGCATGTAGAATAAACATAAAACATTTGGAGAAAAGTGTACCTCATATGAATGGGACAGCTCGAAAAGAAGTCTACGGACGTTCTCTAACCAAATCAGAGACACCCATAATTAGAGATCAGGCTAAGGGTATCCTGAACTGAAGAACGTGCTTAAACATTCTTATCGGAGTGAATTAAGCAGTAGAGGTATGCCAGGATCGCAGTGTTTGCCTATGAGAGATGTCGTTGTTTCTATGAAGACTTTATTCTATGAAAAGTAGGTATATGGACTATACATTCCTTGATATAACAAATGCAAACACCCAGAATGCAGGTCAGCTATTTATGAACCAGAATAATATTTGCCCTGAGTGGGTATCGGAACCATAAGAGACCGCACTGTTTCTTGCGAGGCAACTTAAACTACTATGTCAGCATTGCAGTCAAGTTTTTTGCTGTCGAATAATAATAATAATAATATAACCTTTATTTTCTCATCACAATATTATGTAGATACATTACACAGGTTAGGTAAGTACATAATAATTACAGTGTACAATATTGTGTGAGACTGGTGCCTAAGCTAAGCTTGTGGCTTGTATTTCAGGACACCAGGTCTCCACCTCATTTTACATTTTGGTTATGTACTTATATGCATACAAAAAGCACTATCTTTGCTACTTACAACTATGTATTTATATTTAAAAAACACATTTAAAACAAGAGAATAATTAATAAGAAATTGTTAGTAGTTAGGTTATGAGTGAAAGTACATATGTCTTGTGTGTGTGTGTGTGTTTGTGTGTGTCTAAGAGAAACTTTGTTTTATATTTAGACTGGATTAACAAGGAGATTTTCAGTGTCATTGTAATTGTGTGTTTGGAGCCAGGTAGTTAGAGTATTTTTACACTTAGGTACTTTTTGAGATACTGAATATATTCAATATTCTATTTATTTTATTATATAGGTAACCGCCGAGGTGACAAAATAAGCGTTTAGAAAACATCGTCGTCAGATGAATTTGATGGCAATCGACAGGGTTAACTCTCTTTTTATCGACACATAATGCAGGGTCATACGTTATTAGCGTGTGTTGTTTTAACACAGTATATAAAACAAAAAGTTGACGTACTGTTAGCACTTTAGTCTCTTGGTATAACTGTGCTGTGGGATAACGATATGGGCGAAACCATGACACTTTCAAGATTGCCCTTTGCGTTCTTTCCAAGTCAATCATTGCAGTCCTAGGTGCACCACCCAGGAGGTGATGCAGTAAGTCAGCAGTGACTGGGCCAGCGTGAGGTATACCGCTCTTAGTAGTTTCTCTTTTGCCACATGTCTTAATGATTTGAAGATGTATATTATTTTACGCAATTTACTATTTAAGTTTTCTATATGGTCTTGGAATTTTAGGGCATTGTCAATTGTTACACCTAAATATTTAACCATAAGCGACTTGTGTAGGTGAATACAGTTACACCCATCATTATGTGGTTTCGAGCAAGTGTGAGCTACAATAGAATGGCAAGGTGCTGGTGCAGTTCTTTAAAGTATAATAAGAATAGTATAAATATAAAAGGTAGTTAAACAAAGTTTGGATATAAATAATTATAGAGCGGTCGAAGTGGCTGGACGCGTCTGACTCTATAGTAATTAGTTTTAATAGTGTTGATATGATCAAAAGAAAGTCGTCAGACGAATGAATAATAAATAGATCTTGTTTATTTTTTAAATAAAAGTTTTCTATTTATTAATTTAACATGATAGATAGCACTAATATTATGATTAGAAACGAAGAGACAAGTTATTATGTTAATACAGGCGCAGCTGACTGATGGTTTAGTGTTTAAGTAGTCAGCTAGCCACTCAGCGCACTAAGAGTTATATAATATATGTATATGTTTGATCCATACACAGGATCTGTGTGACTCGGGGCAAGTACTATTTGGATCAAAATATTTTCATCGAGATTGCTGTATTCTTAGTGTCGATTTATTAAAAATTAGAAAATTTCAATGCCAGAGATTTCCAATTCTTGTCTCTATTTTTCTTCTGTTTTTCATTATTTGCGGTCCATTTCTACGATTACAGTTTTTAAAGGCAAGTACCATGTGAAATAATAGGGATAGCATGACTTTCTTTAAAAAGGTTTGCTCGTGTGAACGTGGCCTTTCAGTATTTCCAAAGTGATCCTTTGTTTTGGTACGTGGCTTGGAACTTGATCACAAACCTATAACATAGACATCAAAGTCCTGTAACTATATTATTGGAATGAATTTGGGCAATTATTGTAAGAGGTCGTGTATCTGTGGGTTAGAATCTATCAATAGATGATATTGAAGTAATGAAACATATACAGTTATTAATATACTAACTTTATAAAGATCTTATATTTGTTTATTTGCAAGAATTACGTTGAACTACTAAAACGATTCCAAATAAATATTAATGATGGGCCATAGCTACCTAAGCGTCTTTGCCATCCCCGTTGCACATATATAAAAATCTACGTAGTTAAGGATCGGGCGTGCAGCGATTGCTGCTACTGAGAATTTCGTGGCAGAATAATCCAGGCACCCGTCACTCGCCACTAGTAACAAACCCACTACCTCGATTACACAAGCTCTTACGCTTCTAGAGCAACAAGACACATTACTAGACCTTGCAATAACAGGAAGTTAACTTAGCTAGCCGCAAATTGATAACAAATTATCTAGTTCTCGATGTTGTTGATAACATGTGGCCTAATCTGACTAACTGCAGTTAATGAACTTGGCGATCACAGCGCATCTCATCTATCTTCGCAAGATTACACTTTTTACTCACCCCCGTGGTACGTGCTAGGACTGGTATTCTGATTAGAATTTTCTTCAAGCAATCTAATTATTGTAAATAGATTTTGCTATTAGATAGTGAGGGTATAATTCAGGTATTATCTTTAAGTTGTTGAATATCAGCGGCTAGATAAAACACTTGAAATTTTGATTTAAACCATTTGAATTAAAACATAGTGTGGCTCTTTTTAAACGACAAGAAATTAAATAACTTTAATTTTTATTGAACTGACATACTATTAAATTCTCTTTCTAATAAACTCTCGGATGCCCACGGATGGGCAAGCCAAGGAACATTGATAGCACGCTAACCTATTGACTTCTATAGATATACCTATAGAAGTTAATAGGTTAGCTTGTAATGATGTTCTTGACAAAATATTATTCCTCTTTTGTGTTCAGGTCCTAGATCCAATCTCCAGTAGCTTCTTATTTCTCATCTATTGAAGACGGTGGGTATACACTCACTATTTTATAAATCTTTCTTACGTTCGTATATTTAAATTTAAGCCAAAAAGTAATTTCTTGAGGCGAAAGTACTCTTTGGTGTGGTTCTGCTCCTCATCGGTTGGTATCTACTGGTTTTTAGTTCAACGCTAGTTGTGAAAACCCCATCGGTATCTGTTTAGTGCTGCTTGCGTTTAGTCATAAGAAATAAATAGATGATAAAAAAGAAATTCTTATAACCATTGTTTTGAATTCACATCTCTCTATATCCCAATTAGTGTTTCGTTTTATAAATGTATAGGATTTAGGTAGACTGGCTTTTACTTCAGCGGCGCAATAGTGATCAACTATTTACGGTGATAGTTGATCACCGTTGCGAGTTGATACAATAGGTTCTAGTTTTACCAGTTTGCTCTTTATTCTTTACTTTATTCTTCAGTTAGGAACTTTTCATTACCAGGAAGAAGTACACAGTACTTCTTCCTGGTAATGAAAGAGAAGAGAAGATGCTCCAAGCCTACATCGAGAGCGTCATTAGGCAAGCTTCGCGAAAACTCGGAGTTCTGAACAGGGTGAGGCGGTTCTTCGCGCCTGGGCAGCTGTGCCTATTGTATAAGGCACAAGTGCGCCCTTGCGTGGAGTACTGTTCTCATCTTTGGGATGGCTCCGCGCAGTACTTGCTAGACGCTCTTGACAGGTTACAGCGGCGGGCTGTCCGTATCATCGGAGATCCAGAGGTCACGAGTTCACTGGAACCTCTGCAACTCCGTAGGGATATTGCCTCTTTGGCATGTTTCTACAGAATATACCATGGGGAGTGCTCTGAAGAGTTATTCCACCTTATCCCGCCCTCCCCTTTCCTATCCAGAACAACGCGTGCTGGGCTCAGATGCCATCCTTACACGGTGGAGTCGAGTAGAGTGCGTACCGACAAGTTTGGGTCCTCATACCTCTGCCGAACGATCAAGGCATGGAATTCTCTGCCAAGGCACGTGTTTCCTTCTTCCTTCAATCCTGGGTCCTTTAAGCGGGGCGTAAAAAAGCACCTTCTCAGGCCGTCAAAGTAGAGACCTCAACATCGCCTCGGCTGCTGACGATGTGGAGGCCACTGCTCTTAGACCACACGACTGCTTACCATCAGGCGGAGTGTGGTCATTTTGACGAGCAAAAAAAAAAGAGGGTCTAACTGATGAAAAGTGGCTTTGATACTTCACTGCCTTCAGTGGAAAAATAAATGTTATTATACATTATTTACATAATATTGTCTTACGTTTACGCGAATGTATACATTGAAATTAAACAAATTTATACGAATTTTATCGCGTTGTTTATTTTTTATAAAACTCTATTTTTAATTTATTACATAATTTTCAAATTTTAAACTACTATTGTTAAACACTTTTACTAGTTACTATTTACTTCTATTTAAGCTATTTAAATTATATAACAATTTAGATTTAATTTTACCCTTTTGCAACCAAAACGTAACCCACGTTTCGGTTGCTTTTCAGCTGCTATGTTCACGGGAGACTAAAGACACAGAGAGTTTAAATAGTAACTAGTAAAAGTGTTTAACAATAGTAGTGTAAAGTTTCAAAATTATGTAATAATAGAGATTTATAAAAATTAAACAACGCGATTCAATCCGTATAAATTTGTTTAAATTCAATATACATTATTTAGTTACAATTTAAGACATGAAGATTGCATGAAACATTTAAAGTGTCCATTGACGTACGTTGCGTTACTCAACAACTAAAATGAACATTCGATGACATGTAGACAAAACAAATTCGATTTGTTTATATTCTCATCGTACTTACTTGTAGCGAGAATGGCTTAAAAACTAAAATGTAAGTAAGTGGCACACGGTGTTCGGAGGTCGAATCCGTTATAAGTCAGGTTTTGATGGGGCCTTCGCGATGCACATTATGTAAATACTCAACGGTTTTATATATTATCCGATTAGTAATAACGTGTTAGTATTTGGGATAGATGACCCCAATTAGTAGTTTAATATAATACATATTTATATGTTTATTTTAAAGATGTCTGTGAAAGAGTGACGATTGCAGGTAGATTAATCAGTGGGTTAAGGCAGCATTGCCACGTTTCATTATTATATGGATGATAAATAATCATTATAAAGGAACCATATTCATAGTGTTTCTGAGTATGCATAATTTGTAAGAATAGAATATAAAATGATAGTTTTTACGTCTAGTTTAATATCTCATCGCTATGGAAATAGGTAATTAGTAGCTAATTATGCTCTCTAATACCTTGACAAAATATTAATTTGCAGAGCAAGTAAAGTACCATAAAATCAAAATATCTCTCATACTCGTATATATCAGACAAAGGACGATTTACATGAGGTTATTCTCTGCAAGCCAGTCTTGTTTCGCTTTAAGAAACTAACCTTGTTTAAATGAGCCTTAAGATGTAAAAGATCTCAATACGCTTGTAAAGCATATAATAATGCTTAACATCGTAAGCATAAACATACCACACAGCATTAAAACATAATACTCAAAGTATATAAGTATACCCTTGCAGAGGACATCGCCGTGAACATGTCAAGAAAAACATTATTTGTGTAGACATCGGTAATTGCAAAATTACTGACAATGAATACGTCCGGTTGTTTCTTAAGTAATAATTGATTTCCAGACATCGCAAGAGAAGCAGCATTAATTGTATTCGCGTGTGGATACGACCTTGGCCTTAGATATGATTAGTTTGGAGTCCCACACGCGATGCCCAACCAATTGCTGTTGTAATAAATAACAATTATCGGTGTAAATACTATGCGTATATATATAATGAGATGCAAAATAAAAATGTCACTGTGTTCAAGTACCTGTTCTCTGCGTCTGACTTGTTGTTGATGCAAACAGCTTGACATGTTGTTTCATAGCTATGGTGAAATAGTGTATGTATGTTCAATAACTAAGTAAATGAACTAAATGTTTTCCAATATAATCAAGTCAAAGAATACCGCAATTAGGGATTATGACAAGATCTACCAGTAAGGGCATGATGTAGGATTTCACCTAGTCCCCACTTAATTGAATATTATGATATATATCTAAGTTTTAATGTACTATCCACTCCCTTTTACATCAAGCGAAGTTATTAGGTTGTTACGTCGTGCCGTCTAAAAGTAAAGAAATAAAATTTTGTACCTAATCCTGCTACCTGTCCGACCTATCCCAAAGAAGATCGCCTAAGAACCAAAAAGCTTTCTTTTTAATTATCGCAGTGTGCCTTTAAAAAATTACTTTAAGAGCAGCTAAATACGAAGTTATATAGTATTCTGTTATATTTTCGACATTGTTAAGCCTTATCTTATCATCCTTATCGCCGTCAGATTGTTTTCAAACATGTATAAAGGTTATGTGAAAATCTCGGGTATTGCGCCGTCAAAATTGGATGAATTACTCTGTAATTTTCATTGAGATTAATTGAAACAAATTGTTTGTACAGCCCGTACTTAGTTAAAGCTGCTTCATTAGTCCGTGTAGGGTGTGTGTCATATTAACACATCATTGTGTATTTTACATGGATTTTGCCTTTGTTATATGTATTGGTAGGTATGTAACCTATTGGTATTTAGTTTATTTAATGTGCGTATACTTTTCACATGGCGTGTGGACTAAATAAGCTATTAGAACTAATATCTTTGTTAAAATTGTCGACTTAAAGAACGGGCCTCGTGCTATTAAGAATGATGGGATAGCATTTTCGAGACCTCGAAAATGTTTAATTTTTGGTTTAATTTATCAAAATAAATACTGCTTAAATATTTATTTAAAAAAATGAAGAATTGGTAGGTATTTTGACTTATTCAAAATCGTTAATTGATTAGGTTTAGTTATCGTTTGTGGTTTATTGAAATTTAACTTAAGTAAGACAATATTATAACTTTTGTGGTTTAAATTTGGATTGGTATTACGAACTTTAAAAATCTATCTTTAATTTCGATTCGCGATATATGAATTATACTACACGGACGGACTCATAAACTGCATCAAAGTTCAGGATTACTTTCGAATTCATATTTTTGATAAGTATGCAAACTTTTTAGATTAAACTAAATGAAAATGTCGAGACTGTCATAAAAATTAATCATAAAAAAAAGAAAGTATAAAAATAGAACTGCAGTATCAGATAAAATTATAGCCGGGAAAATAACATTTGTGCATAGTCTCAAATTCGTGTGTTATTACAGTAAAGTTTGAAATTAACCGTTTTTGTTTTTTTTTCATGTGCGATTTAAATTATTGTTACTAATAGTATTGATTATTAGTCTTTTAAACTCAACAAAAGTTTCGTAACCATAATTAATATGGATACTTCGTCCGGACAAGTCGCTCAAACTGTGGCATTGGTGCGGGAAGGCTTGGGTCAACGAACGATTGCTAGAATTTAAATTTAACTGGTTTAAATTCTACGCTTTCTAGAGTATACCGAAGGTTTGTGGAGACAGGTTCTTACAAAAGGAGACCCGGTACCACCAGAAATCGAGCAAAACCACCCGTCGTGACGACCGATTTATTGTTTTAACTTCCCTACGAAATCGTTTTCTCACGTCAGAAAACATCAAAATAGAGCTGAATGAAGTGCATGGAGTAAACGTGAGTGCACGAACAATAAGAAGGAGGCGTAAGAAAGCGGCAATCACCCCTTTTAGACCAGAAAATGGTCCAAAGCTGTCTGCAGCTCACAGACAAGGTCGTTTAAGATTTGTGCGTGAACATCTTAATTGGACTGAAGAGTAATGGGCAGGTGGTGTAGGACATGTTTAAATGGTGCAGACGGTCACAGAAGAGTCTATCGTCGATGCGGGGAGAGATATGCTCAAAGTTGCATTGATGAGCGTGTTCCTTTTGGAGGCAGTTCGTGTATGATGTGGGGTGGCATTTCGGTGATCGGGCGAACGGAACTTGTTTTCATCGACATGGTTTGTCAAAACGGTAGAAGAGGTGGTTTGACGGCAGAACGCTATATAACAGAGCTTTTAGAAGCTCACGTGGTACCGTACATGGGATTAAAGGCGAAAATTTTATTCTACTGCAAGATAATTCCCGACTCAATGCCGTTGCACAAGTTCGACAATATTGCAAAGAGATTGGGATACGTACCATGAATTGGCCAGCACGCAGCCCGGATCTTAATCCCATTAAGCATGTTTGGGACAGTTTAAAAAAAGCTGTATATGCGAGAAATCCTGTGCCCACAACAGTGTCAGCACTAAGAACAGCGATTTCACAAGAACGGAACAATATTTCGCAAGACCGTTTAATAACCCTACAGATCTATGCGGAACCGATTAGAATCTGTAATAAGAGCACGTGGAGGCAATACACCTTATTAAAAGAAAAAATACCTGTTTCAACTTTTTTTTATTGTAAAACCAACTTTTCAATAAACCATCCCAAACCAATTTTTGTTACCTACATTTACGGTATTTGATCAAAGAAATTTAATGGTCCTTTCCAGTATACAAATATACACATAAGGTTATGATACTATGCTGTTATGAAGTTAACGAACCAAACTATAGGTTTTAATTTCAATTTGTATAAAAGTTTGAATACTTGGTTAAAATGTTTATTTCAAAGGCGTCTTGAACATTGATGCAGTTTATGAGTCCGTCAGTGTACATCGATTTGCTATTCTGTTTTACATCGATCTAATACTCGAAGTGTAGCGAAAGACTGAAATGAACAGTTGTCAAAATATTAAGCATAATTATTATGCTTTTAATAGTAGTGAAATAAAATATAACAGCAACTCATCCTAATGCAAAAGTGTATAAGATTCTACGTTAAGAGGTACTTGCGGTGGCTAAATCAAAAAACCATACATTAGTTAAAAATTTGCGCTATACATACATAATAATAAACAATGTTTACTTTGTTACCAGCAAAATTACAAAACCTTTTTTTTTAACGTGGGTGAATGCTTTGACGCATATCTCTCCGCGGGGCGACGGAAAGGTTATGTCAGACTCACCGGGGAAAGATGGTGAGCGACATCCCGGTAATACCGACTAAACCTACCACGGTGTTCCTCGACATAACCGCAATCGGCGAGGCCGCGCGAATCGCTTTCACATGCAATTGCGACCCCGCCGAGGTTTCGAGAAACGGCAGGAAAAAAGATTACACTGTAACTAAAACTATTTATATTTAACTTTACACTTTGCCCTGACGTTTCGGTTGCTTTAGAGCAGCCATGTTCACGGGGAGACTAAGAAAAATTATTATGTGATGTTTAAGTAGATACTACGGAATGTTGTTTTCTAAACTTAATGATTCAAGTCACATTAAAAAGACTATGAAGATTTAAGTCTGATTTGATAGTTATAAATTATCATAAAAAAATTATAAATAAAGTTGATTCTTAGAAAAAAAATGATTTTAATTCCACAGAGACATGAAGGCCAGGCTAGGATACCTTACTGTACAGGACAGTAAGGTATCCTAGCCTGGCCTTAATGTCTCTGCCATGTATAGAGTATCTCCCCTGGCCCTTGTAAAATATGTTGAAATGAATTAATCTGCTAGCCATCTTAAAGTAGTATAAAAAATATTTGATTACATAGTACAATGTGGAAAAAGACATTTTAAATATAAATATTTCACGCCATCTTTCCTAACATCGGATAACCTCATAACGTAGAATCACCCATAAATTAATATAACTATTACATGAGCTATCGGGACGTGGACCTATCACTCACTCTTTAACACACAACACTCTTTAACGATAATAAGGTCTAAAATAATTTGATCTTCTTAAGATTTAGTTGCCCATTTCAAAGGATCAAATATGTTTAGAACTTCTAATTAGTCCTAAAGAGCCTTTTAGTTAATATAAAATTGAAAATTGTCGGCTAGTTTTACGTTACCCTGAAGCGAGTTTATTAGTTTGACACCTATAAACGTATTTAGAATATTTTATGAAAATAATGTTTGAACATAATTTTAGTCTTGTAATACAGTAAGAACACTTAAATTCTAGTTGCTATTAACTTCAATTCCAAAATTAATTAGTCGTTCGAAATCGTTAGCAACTAATATCATTTAATGATTTAGCACCTACTCGTATACTTTTTTTGTATGCCAATCTCGCTAGTTCATTTACATATAAGCCACGTTACGGACGCTCATGTATTTCCACTGCCGTTATGTTACTGCTAAAAGCGCCAACGTAACACAAAAATAGTCCGCATACCGTACAAATGTTATATGGACGTATAAAATAAATTTTATGAGAACACAATCGGTGTCTTCTCGATTTTGTGTTCGATATAACCGCTTTTAATCTTTTAGTTTTATTGTCACGTTAAGTGCGTTTAAGAGTTATAAGAATGGTTGAATTTAAAGTCTCAAGTCAAATCAGTTGCTAAATGGCAATTGCATAAATCAAATGTTTGTATTGCTTAGAAATACATACAAAAGGAAATATGGATGAAATTAGAAATGCCATTGAGTAAAATATTATGTTGACGCAACCAATAGTTTACTATTGGTAATTCTCTCGACAGCGCTAAGTATTTCATCAGAGCGTTTGGCGTAGGCGTGTATCTGACACTACAGTATATTACGTATTCACAATACCACTGTAAATTCACGCTAATTATTCTCAGTGAGACGTATGTACATTGTCAGCGCGGCCTTGAAGAAATATTATATTATCGATTTCTACGCTATGTATAATAGGTAATTTATAAAGAGTTTGTGTGTACAATTAATTTACACATCGCAAGCGCAATCAAAATAATAAAGGTATTTTATTTACATATCTGAGGTGGCAAAAATGCGTACGTCTTGTCTATTGGTAGTCGGTTACCTAAACCGATGGATATTCACCAAACAGGATAATTGTGGGTTAAGTTAAAAAGCAGTCGCTGTGATACCATCACAAAGAACATAGACAATAGGTCCTCGTGATAGCAAAACAACTTTTCAAGAGTTCTGGAATCAGTAGTTATCGCAGAAAAACAACACAAACTTATTTGACAGCGATCTTTTGTAGGTAGGTAGTTAGTAATTTCCTAGTTTGGCTGATCTAGATTTCGATGGTCTACCTCTTTTAAAGCGTCTACGCGTTATCAATTTTCGAAACAAATAAATCGTTTTCGAAGTGAAACTGTTATACGTAACGTGTATAGTGTTGCCATATTTAGTAATCATTAATACCGATTGAGTTCATTCTAATCGTCGATTTAAAGTTGCGTGACCGTTCGGTATAGTCGTGGACGGAGCACTTTCCAAAATTGCATCCATTCATCTACGTATATCTCCGTAATACGACTAGCAATAAAGTGTTGACTGTTTCATATAATGAAAAATATCGACATTCGCGGTAATAGAATCTTACGCATTTTGCCATCACTATAGACGATTTTCTTGTAATGGAATTGTCTTGTCTGACACTTCTATAAAAAGTAATGTTTTTAACAAGCACTGTTGAACTGATATTGAAGATCTTTATTAGAAGAGTTTTCTCAATTAGATACATGCTACTGTATGTGATGATGCTACTTTTAACAGCGTATTCGTACTTTGACTTGCGCTTGTTTTCCGTTGGAGTAGGCAGAGAGTACAATTTTCACTTGTTTTTCATGCATTATTCACTATATTTGCTTTCATCATGCACGCTTGTCAGGTACATTATTTAATTTAAGTAAATTCAAGGGTTTCCAGCCATTTCTTAAGAACTCGCCCGTACGTACGCAGGAAATCATAATCAAGAAATTCAATAATTCAAACTACCTTATCTATCATATCTACAAGTATTTACGGCGCTAATGTAAAGACTACCTGAATAACGAATTTTTGAACGATGATATTAAGACACTGGAACTATTAACACCACTAGTATGTTTTTTAATTATAGCAACATTTGAAATAGTTCTTTACTTTATTTTTTTTTTATAAGACGGCTTCCGCTTTATTCTAATTCGTGTGTTGCGACGGACTTTACAAACATTCAAACATCGGATAGGTACAGAATAATAAACAACCTACAAGCAACTATTTCTGAATTTTTGTCCCGTGTGGGATCGAACTCACAAACCTCGTCGCAGTGGTAGTATCGAGGCGACAAGTTAAACCGTAGTGACGTTTATTAGTGCTATCTATAATTGAAACGATATTGTATGTCGTGCGAGAGGTCTATGCATAATCACGTTGCGTTGGTCGACGACGTTCCGCCGTAATTAAGTCGTTTACATTAATGCTATCAAGTGAGAAACGGTTGCTAAAATGTTTATTACGGTAAGGGAAAGCCGTGCTTCGTAATGATATCAAACAACTAGGTTTTCTTATCAAAGAAGATTAATATAACGAGTGAAATGTATAATTGGAACAAAAATTTACTGTTAGTCTACATACTCGTAATTACACGAACTTAAAACCACCCAAGTTGTGAACAAGCTGGGCGCCACAGTTGTATAGTTTATGAGATTGAGGTCCCAAACTAGACGTGTAATGTAAAAGATTTACAATTGTTAATACCAATGTGATTCGTGTTAGTGGTTTAATCTTAACACAAAATAAGATGAGACATTGTGTGATCAACTAGCAGTTGTTACGAATTCTAGCTAGTTTTTAATGTGTGAACATTACAGGGAACCTCAATGCAAAATAGTTTTTCAGAATAATAAAATACTCAATAGATTTTATTCAAACACTGTTTCGATATTTTGTTAAAGCATTGAGAGTAAGAGAGTTTAAATATTTATGAGTAGTAAAGCTTGTTAGCTAGTTCATTGTCGATTCATTTGATAGTGTCGTATCGTTACAACTAGGTTTAACAATTCACAATTCAAGCGACGCTTACACCTATCAGAGCCTACATCTCGACACAACGAAACCAAGCTTTTAAATAATAAATTTAACCGTAGCTCACTTAGTAGTGGTACATTTAGGGTGACCTCGGACTTAAATAAATGTGAGAAGATGAAATTGATAAACTTTGTGACCATTTGTTACAAACTTTGCTAGAAGCTTGTTTAGTTGCAGACGAATAACGTTTTCTCAGAATAAAATACTTGCTCTCTACATATTTTACATTGTTATTGTAACTTCAAACAGTTCCGATCGTTTAGGTTATTTATTAGCCATTTTCGATGTGTCAGCAGAACTCCGTACTCCCGTATAAGCCGAATGTGATACATATTTCTAACCACAAACTTTTCTAACGGTACACACAGCACTGGAAATGGAATTACAACCGGGTTAGACAACACACAATAAACACTATATCGTTGTACATATGTGTGTTTACGCACGCAAACAATGTTCGCACACATAGAATTTGAACAAGGTGTTGGGTTTCATTGCAAACGCATAATATTTTACTATGAAAACGTGATGTTTTCACAGCGCCACTCAAGAGGAAACAGTCCCTTCCCTTACAAACATACAACTTATTAAGTAACCATTAAATGTGATACATGTCTTATGAATTTCAACTACAGACCAAGTACTAATGTTGACTTGCGAGCTTAACTGCTTTGTAAGATTTAGTGGTTCGGTGGGTAGTTATAGTCTAAACATAAACAAACTTCTCCGTATCCCTTCTGCAATCGCATACATTACAAGTCCACTATACTTGATATATTAAAGCGCACGTACTACTAGTTTATAAAACTTAGTCCTTAAGGCGTACCGTCTACTATGAACTTTTAGTTCATAAACATGCTGTAGAGCAGTGTAAGTTAGCGCTGTGAAAGTAATCCGTTGCCGACGTTCTAAAATTGTTTTTCGCGAAACTTCTTTTATTTTGTTGAAGTACTATTCTAACATATAGCGGTGCCGATGGCTCGGCAAGTCGTTCTCTAGTCGATTTTCTTTTTCCACTCACTACCTTGTGGAAATAGTTCTTTACGGACCATTGCCGTCGTTGCACTCACTCCACATACGGGTATAGGTACATTGAATAATCGAGTACTCTTCAGCTAGATGATAGCGAATCGGTGGAACCTTTATTGGAATGAATTTTTAACTGTATAAAATTTTATTTGGCGTTCATGTATTTGTACTGATCATGATACATCAAGTTTTTACGTGTCATCTGTTTAAGAGACGTGACTGGGACATCATAATTATCGCTTACTAGAAATATTTATTACTTTGGTTCGAATAAGTAAAGTCGTTGCCTTATCGTCTATGTGCTGTTTAATAACTTATTCCTTGTCAGTACCTACATTGTTTTTTGTTTGGATTAAATTACAGACAATAATAGTTTGTTTAGGTAAATCCTTTAGACTAAGAAAAGCTCAGTAATCGCTTTGGTAGAAAATACAATCTATGTTTATTTTTTTATTTATTTAACTGCTTTTGTTAATGTAACAGTAGCAAGTTTAACCAGCGTTGTCTGGACTATAAAACGCTAATAAACACTGACACTATTTCAGTGTTAATGTACCGCCGGGGAACATAAACTGAGGACGTCGCGCTTCGTTCACACCCCGCGCACGACATTGAGCTGTAATACTAAAACTTTACACTGTTTATATGGAACACTGAACTCTCATTGCACTCACTTTAAATGCTGCGCAATATTAACTATTTAAAAAGAAAAATATCTTAAAATTTTACATTGGTATGCTTTCAAAAGATTGCACAAAGAAGGGATGTCTATTTTCAGAGATTGAAATAGTGTGAGTAGACTTATAAAGTGAAATGGGATGAAAAATATCTATGCAAACATTGACGCAATAAGAAAAATGTAAATCCAAGTCTTTGGCCGTTATTAAAACAACACTTGGGACGTAAAAGCGGATTTTATTTTATGCAATTTCCTTGCTTGATGCTGGTATTCCATCATTCAGTTGAGATGTCTCATTTTACGTGAATGTTAACACGTAAAGGTTGTTAAAACATTGCAGACAATTTGAATACCGCAGAGACTGCATTAAGTAATTTACATTTTTATTCAATCAATTAAAGCGCTTTGTTGCGAGATTCGATCGTATACTTTGGAAGATTATAATATAGCTTTGAAAATTAAACTACTATATACGGATTTTATCGCGTTGTTTATTTAACACTCTATTACATAATTAAGAAACTGTTACACTACTATACTACTATTAAACTTTACTAAGTTTAAGCTAATTAAATTATTAAAACTATTTGTATTTAAGTTTACATCTTCCCCGACATTCGCGTAAACAGAAGACAATATTATAATATAGTTTTTTAAGTATGTTGTTCTATATTTATTTACGCACCCATAAAGTGAACGTTTGATAATGCGTGTTTTTACTTTGATCTATTGTTCTGGGTGCATGTCTGAATAAATTATTCAATAACGACAAGTCGATCTTGAAGTTGTGCAGTAATACCGGTACAGAGCTAGTACCGGTCAGATATTGCGCTCTTATGGCGTCGTCGGTTCGCTTAATGCGTTTCCGATGTGACGCAAATGGGATGTTTTGTACCCTCACAACAGTGTTGGCGGCACTACCGCTACTGGCGCGCAGGTGTGAACTATACGCTAACTAGGACACTTCACAGTTCCTAGATAACAACATTGCGATTCATATCAAAATAATATTTGTATTACCCAGAAGTATACTCCTATTTGTATGTCAGATTATTTATGTTTTACATACTTTTTTTCACCGATCTTCAAATACATGAATTCGCTCTCAGGCACTTCTCGAAGCTTCAGCTTATGCAGTGGTTTATCGCCGTGAAAACTAAATCGCGGCTATAAATTCTACAACCAATGCGTTTAAAAGATTTATGCGCTGCATGTTTCTAAACTCTAGTTTTGTTAGATGCTGTATAAACTAGACTAACGATTACATATCTATTTAGACTACCTTGCTTTTGACTTATTAAAGAATAAATAAATCCTATTTGTAATGTCAGTATTCTTGTTAGCACATACATTGTTATTTTTATAAAACCTCTTATCTATATATCTTTACAGTACATAGAGTTAGGAATGTGATGGATCATGATAACATTTGTTATCGAGCGTCTTACTTAGTTTGTGAGACCCGCTGATATAGAGAATTGAGATGATTTTATTTAAAACAATTCTCGTACTACAAAAATATTTTGTGAGGCGTATCACGTCCAACTTTTATCCCATTTGGAGCCGGCCGTGTTTAACAAGACTGCAGTATGCAGTACCATTTAAAATGGTTTCGTTTTACTTTGAGCCACGTAGGTTTTGTCCAAGTCATTGTACCTAGACATTTTGTTGTTGTGTTCCCGTTCTTCATTATACATGTTGATGGCGGTTCGTCGTTGATTTTAGTCACGCGTAAGCACCGCCGCCTGCCGGTCGGCTGCTTTTGTTTTTTTTAACAATTACCGTTTGGAATGAAATATTTTATCGCTACTGTCAAAGCGGTGATGTTTTGTTCAGTGATCCAACGGTTCCACAACTTAATTAGTGAATTCATTAATCAACAAAGGAAGATAATTATACCTGTATACGCCTAGATTATAATAAGTTTGGCCCCTGAGCTGAAGTCTAATTAATGAAGTTACCTATTGAAACTATGACCGCCTCATGCATCTGGCGCGCATTCATAGTTAAAATGTGTAGACTGTCAAATCAAAACGCGACCTCGTTGAATGCCTATGTGATACCCACGCAAGCTTGCACACCTGTTGAAGTTTTACGAACGGATGTTTTCTGTATATGTTTTCTGTGTTTATATTATTCTAAGTATTAATTTATTACATATTACCATTATACATTTGCAAAATCTAATCCACTGGTCACACATACTTTCTATACGTCGTCGGTTCGCTCTCTCACCGTCACAAAAAATAAATGTTATAAAAACTATGGCAGGACCTACAAAAGGTTCTAACGGACCGTAAACCGAATAATGTATGTGGGCCGCATTGCCTAATGTCGAACGTTTATGGCAATGCGTAGCGCTGCCGTAAACGCATGGCATTCCTTCTAGTTCAGAGTGGTCCGTATTCAATGCACGGTTGCGCGGGCGGTGACTCCTCGCGACAGTCCACCCGATGCCATGCTCGACCGTCCTCACACTGAATACTAATGCCTCTTATTGTACGTCCAAATTCAGACAGTCGTTGTTGCGGCCCAACGATAGTTTTGTAACGCCTTTGTCTTGCTGACTTTCGCGCTCGCTAACTGGAACGCTCGTTTGACGGATCGCCTATAGCTATTCTAGTAATTTTTTGTACTATGTTTGGCAATTGTTGATGAAGATGAGATTGTACGTAAAGTAACAATTACTCACATAATTGCTTTATGTTTCTGGGAAAAAGAATACGTTGTAACATGTTTAAATGGCCACATTTCTTTTTTCATGCGAACCGCGTAATGTTTAAATTATAATCTTGCGGTCTCATAATCATCAGAAAATATGTCATCAATACTTTCGCTCTTTACTAATGTAAGTGAGGTTAGTAGCTTAATTCATGTTAAATTCTACTTTCTGGTATGTAGGCTGATAGAATCGCGAATTCCACCCGCACCTGCATAATTTGTAGATCGCTGGCGACGAGCAAATGATATGGCAATAGCATTGAATAGCTGTGAATACTTATGCACTGGTGAGTACATGAAGTGTGGCCGCGAGTTTCGCTGCGTTGAGCCGCGCCGTAGCAGCCGCTGCTGCACGCTCCGCTGGCGCCGCTTGCCGCCCGCGCGCTCCCTTCACCCCCGCGGTCCCTTGCGAAAAAATCATAATGCAATCGCCAGGACGGTCGGTGTGGAACGCTCGGCAACCACTCGCAGCACGCAACCAGTCTACATTCAAATGCGTTGAAACTCACACGCCATCCATCACGATGGATTAGTTGTGTCGGGAAACAGATTTCTCTAGCAACCGTTGGTGTGGAAACTATTTGTGTACCAGGACCGCAGTGACGTTAGAATCAAAGTTGCCATTGAATGTTGTTATTCAGTGATGTGAACTTTTTACCTTTCGACTGTTTCTGTTTTCGTTATATACCTATATTTATCGTTCCACTTCATCTAGTTGCTGGTTACTGTGCTACATTTAATTATTAATTTAGTTGCTCTCACAAGGTCACGGCATAACCTGTATGATGCCCTAGAACTAGTGACTGCTTCGACCGGTATGACAGCTTGTATGGCGAATGACATCTGGGGTTACCTTCTTTTTTACAATATAATTTATAGCGGTAATATTGGTCAAATATTGAATTATTAGCTTTTGCAAAAGGCAAACAAACAATTTTTAGATCATTACCTTTGTCGAAGAAACAATTGTCCATCAAACATAAATTAATTCTCCACGCGTCTCGGTTGCGTCCGGTGACGGTTGCTTTCGAAGCGTTCATGTTTTCAAGCTGTCTTTCCATTGCGAACAGTGGCCTGGATCACTCGCTACCGAATGGTAGCCGATTGGAAATGTGCGCGTTATCAACTGTTAAATTTATAAAGTGAAACGATTGGCTAATTATAATTATCGTAATTTTAAGAGATAAGACGACCGTTGAAGCTCACGGTATGTCGTTTGATGTCAGTGCTTTACCAATATCGATGTGATGAGGTGATATCTATTACGTGTAGTGTTTGTGAGTGACTTAAGAAGTGTTTCGTAACATGTGGGGGGCGGCGGTTTCAAACCCACCCCGCTACCACTATGTTCAAGGACCCGCAGGACCGATGCCACCAGTAGGCCCAAATGGTCCTATACTGGCTGGTCCAAATACGAGACATCTAAGGCCACAGTCGTCGTATTCTCTTCCGCACGGGAGCAATGGGCCCGGTCGCTGGGGATGGTCAGGCAGTCATGTCTCGTCCTTCGATCGACGTCAACTGAAGGTACCTCCGCAACCCGCCCGCCTTGCTCCCGTGAGGCCCTCTCAAAGTCGATACGCTGGAACTAATGTAAGTGCAACATGGAAAGTAACTAATCGACTGTAGTTGAACGCGTTTCTAGACTTTCATGTCCTGGTGTAATGTGCGTGAGTTGATCGGTTGTTTCATTAAGCTGCAAGCTATTTCCTAGTCTCTCGCAATGCGTGTCGGATGTCGACTGCGCACGCGTCATCCAACACCAATTGCCATTTCTCTGGTAGCCACTTGCTTGCAACCTTTGGTCAAGTATGTATTATTACCATAATTACCATCTCGGCGATAGCCGTTGATCAAAGATGATAAAAATCGTGTGATTTGACGATATGCAAATTTATTCACGCATGTTGTGTATGACATATAATAAAATGACGTAAACTTTCGTTAAGTTGCTCAGTTTCTCACGACTCCGCCCTCAGATACGTCTACGTTTACTTATTTACGTAACTCTTACGAAGGTTCAGCAAAAAATGTATGTTCGCCGAACGCATGCCGTTAGCCCTTTTATAGTGCGTCGGTGTAAGACGATTTTCTATATAGGGTAGTATCTAATGAATAGCAAATGTCGTCGTAAGTGAGGTTGTTCTGTTTACGGCGCGAGGACACTCAAATAAAGGTGACTGACTGTACATGTATTGGACATTTACGAAGGTATTGGTATGATTTAAACATTCGATCGTTGGCATTCTTGGTTAATCTGAATCTACATATCATATTTAAGGAACTTTAACTATAGGAGCTATTTTCAAATTCTGGAAAGAAAACTGCCATACTTACTATTATTCGAGAATATCGTGATATCAAAACCAAAAACAAATCGTTATATACAATGCCAATGACTTAAAAAACATTTAGTACAGTTCGATTAGAATTTTAATACAGGATGCGTACGCTGTACTATTCAAATAGAATATATTATATTATTGGTATTTAAGTTGTGTGACCAGTACTCTTTTCTTTTGTAACAAGGTCAATGTTGCGTTATTTCAAGCGGCGTGTGTCGTGACTTGATTGCAAAATATAACTTTATCATGAAAGTTTAATTACCTCACCATAGTAATGCACTTATCATGCTTAAGTCATTAAAGTTTACAAGGTTGTTTTTTGTGTTTAGCTGTGAGTGAAGGTAGAAATAGATTTATTTGTTCTCCTTCAAAAGGGTGCTCGTCAAAAGTAATCTGCGTTCTCACCTCCGTTTCGTGGTTATACGAATACTTGAAATACTACTTAGAAATGTTTCTTCACAGATTAAAATAGCTTTATATTTATAGCATAAGTTTAATGAAACTTATAATAGTATATCTATACTTATAATTATATAAAAGCTATTTTAATCTGTGTGTCACATGGTACTTGTAAGTATATCGCTTGTATTTATCGATATATCGTATACCTACGTTTCATGTCAAATTTATGGTTTAGAATGTATAATGTTACGAATATTATGTTTAAAATATGTTTATTCGCATATGTTTGACACAATACTGTAAAGGTTTAATAAATAGTCTGAGCAATTTTTCAATAGGTGGATAATGGGGTCTGTATAAAAGCCAATCGTAAAATATACGCTAGGTTCGTTCTCAGCTCCTAGCTAGTTATGACCTTGTATGATTCAAAACATTCAATTAGCTATACATAAAGGGGTTAATAAAGCAAGATTATTTTTATAGGTCTTAATAGATTCTATTACAATGAAATTAACCGACACACTACAATAAGTTGAACTTAGACTTGGGAAGACACGTTAGCGCCAATACTTTTATAACTTTAGTTACATCTCATGTATGATCATCTTTAGAACTACTAATCCTGAATAACGTAGGCTGTTTTAATTTAATAACGCCATGCAATAAAAGCTAAAAGGGAAACAAAGGAAGGTAGTTTGTTATAATAATATTTTGAATTATAATTTCTAGCATAAACAAACAACACAACATAATCATTGTTACAAACAAAACATTACTGTCATCGATATGAAATAATGTCTTAATGCAGTTTCTGTTTCATTACAAAGTGACCTCACATGTTGACAGAATATTATTAATAGTCACACATTCTGATTGACTAAACACCGATCAAATCTTAAAGAATTGGCTAACTACTAAACTACTTCGAATTGTCTGTCAGAATAAATTATCTATATATTATTATGTGAAGCAAAAAATTTGTACCACTTTTTACGAAAATTGCGCGGACGGAGGAGTATAAAATTTGGCACAGTTAAAGTTTATATTGAGAAGGACAAGCGATTCCTAATATTTTTATAAAATATGCGTTAGAAATACATTAAATTAATGAAAAAACACTACACGCACACAGCCATGCATTTGACACACGCAGTCGAATCGCGTTCGTAGTATTTCGGTATTGTTCGTCTGACGTCCTACAATTCTTTGTAATTATGGTTACCTATATCTACCTTATTATAGGTATGTAATAAAGAAAAAAGAAAAGAAAGTACCAAGCTTAGGAATATCGTCAAAGAAAGAGTATAGATAAGTAAATAATAATTTGTTTGAAAAAGATAGGTAAATTAACCTGTATAGCCTTGACGAAATCTTAATATCGATCAAACTTAAAATTTAAATCAATTATGGTCGAATTTAGACCACTAGGCGATCGCTAGTAATAGGTACTTAAAGCTTCGATGTCGATTCTTGTCGTTTGACGGTAAAGCTCACGCATAGCAATTGTGTGTAGAAGCACTTGATAAACTTTACTTATGGTTTAAAAACTGTAATAGCAAAATGTCACGATGTAACTTTTATTGATAAAGGTAATTCAAGACTACTAGTTGTTGTCAGACGATGTCTATTAAACAAATCGTATCATAATTGGCAACCCTCGTAAACTTAATTAAAACTCGTAACATGCGTGTAGTGCTAATGTTCACTATGATAACCTGAATAAGTCATTATGTTACACTAGATAATTACCACGTGTTTGTTTACCTTTATAATGGTTATTAAAAACGTTTAAAGTACCTAACACTTTATGTGGTGTTAAAGAATCCGTTTATTAACGCGGTTGAATGATGCCACAGAGTTAATGTCTGTTCAGGCATTGAAAGAAGATTCATTCTTTTTCATATGGTTAATACATAATTTAGACAGTCTCGCTTGCAGGCTTATTGCGTCGATTTTACTTGAACCTCGTTTATTTATATAATATGTTACTTTATTTTATTTTAACCCGTTGTAAATGGAGGAAGTTCTTACTTCGACGTGGAAATTTGGCTGTGTGTGTGTTTTATTTAGTTTAAAATGGTTTGTTCCACTGCTAGACAAATGCTTCTTGTCCTAAGGGACTAATATCTTACATTATTTTAGGTAAGTACTTTAATTAAATAAAACTTTATCATGTATATATCTACTGTGTAAGTGTGTACTGAATCCTAAATGTTTATTACCAAATAAAGGGTTTTGGCTTAACTTAGTTACCTAATGACTATTGTCGTCTCTTGTCAGGCTATTATGAGGCTACCGTATCCCAATATCGACTGTTATAAAGAGTTCATGATAGGCGATCCTGGCTTTTTGTGCTTTCAAAGGCAAATGGAACCTACCTATCTGACCATAGAAGTAAAGCGCTTCTATATATATAGAAGCCCTGTGCTTCTATTAATATTACGGTGAAAGTAAATCCTAATAGCTCGGCGCCTAACCCGGTACCACACGCCTATAACTTGCGCAATCGCTTATAGTTTATGCTATTGGAAGAACGAAGCAGATTAACAAATAAAAGGTCTTAGTGGCGTCACTTAGACATCAGCGTTATAGTTAGCTTTAGTAATTGTCTTCCCCCACCTGCTATAAACCCAGCCGACATTTTATAAGCCAAAGTTAAGTAACTCGGGAACAGCCTTCACCTTTTCACGGTAGAGCTTGGAAAGAGCTTCTATAAATATTTCGACATATCTGTGCTTCGCTTCGAATAGGTTTTGCAGTGAAATACACTTTGTTTATACTAACAAAGTGTATTTCAGTGCAAAACAGTGCTAAAAATAGTGAATTAACCAATTAAAGGGGGTGAATGTTTAGTTAATATTTGATTCTTGAAGCACGATATAATTGACGTTGGTGGATAGTATTTTCGACTCGAATCTATTTGTATCACGATTGGATAGCTGGTAGCCATGCCGCTTTTGCTATGTTTCAGTACCATTCCCCATTACTATTAAATTTAGTGCATCTAAGTCCAGATAGCTATTTCAAGTCTGGGACCTATTTGTATTCTGTTGTTTCAATATTTAGAAAGCTCCTTGCGATACAGAAATCATGTCTAGAGTGACGTCGGCGATGCTTATAGAAGTGAAACGGCTAGCTCCGAAATTGAATTATTACTATCATATTGCAAATGCGATGTTAGCCAACACACTGTAAAATAAACAAAACAAAAATTGGAGTAATCAAATCAAAATCAGGCCAAATCGGCACCGTGAGCACGTGTTGAAACTACATTTTGGCTTGTCATATATAAGAATAATAAATAACCAAATTGTTTTTAATAGTATGTATTACAACAGTTCAATCACGACCATAACGTGTTCTGAAAACGTGCCACAGAGTATCGTAGCGAAATTGCATTATGCTTTATCGTGTTACTCTTATCTCACGATGGATTTTTGGCCATAGATAACACATATGAAGTACTAGGTAAGGGTTTTTCAAGTGATGCCTTAACTTACTTCATTATGTTATTGTACGAGGATTTATGTGTCTACTGTGTTCGTAAGTAACCTGTATCACGAGACTCACGAGTCAGTTAAAAGTGTAGTTAATGAATCATTACAATGTTTATTGCAACTGAAGTTCATATTGTTTGTAAGTTCGGTTGGAAGGCTAATACAATTTATCTAAAGGAAAAGTATAGACACCGTTTTATAAAATGACTATCACAAAAAGTATACATATATTCTTCGTTCCTCTCCTCTCTTTATAATATCTTTTTAAAATATCTTTTGAGAACCTTTCTGAACTTTTAAAGCATGATTCATAATGTTAAATTATGTCTTTCTTCAACAACTTTTTGCATACTTTCATTTTAATCTAAAATTTTAAAAGCTGTCTTACAAGTAGATAGATAAGTTTTATAATATTCATATATTCTATTAATACAGTTGAAGTTATTTTAAGTAATCTTAGCGACATCCTTTTTAATGGTCTTATAAATAAGTATGCAGTATTTTCTATTTAAATTTGACCACTAAAGTATACACTAGTAATGGCTTTTTTATTCCACTCGAAAATTTTACTTTAAAATGTTACTTAGTCAAAATGTTAAATTAGATACATTTTGCGTACAACGCAAATTATTTCTCTATTATAATACAGAACGTATTTCATTATTACAATGCTTACTTCCATCCCGTATTACGTCATCATCTCTTAGCGTTTGTTTTTAATTAAAAGCGGAACGAAAAGCCCTGTATATCCTCAATTAACACCAGCCAATAGAACTTTTCTCTCTTGTGCTAAAATATTACATTTTAAGCGTCCCGTCAGTAAAATTGATCTCATACTTTTAAGACTTCGCGTGTAAAATTGGCTTACAGAACAATAAGCCTTTTTGTTCGTACAAAGTTGAGCCTTTTACTTTATCATCCCCTTTTTGGAGGCCCTTACGGGTGGCATTTTAACAGGAAATAATGATGTTACGTTCTCCATCTTGTTGTTTAGGTACCTGTTTTTTTTTGGTATGGCTTTTATGTTCACTTTCTGACTTGGCCAAAAGCTTTTTCTACCTTTACAATATCATAAAACATGGAGGTTCGTCTGCAAATTACAGTGTACTATAGTCTGTACAAAATTCGTTCAATATTAACATGTTTCACATTCAGCCAGTATTAATAACTAGAAAGCTAAACGTATTTCACGATTTTCCAAAAGCATGTTTATTAAAGTAATCAAATATTTCACTAGAGATCGTATAAATCAATGATTCGATTTATTAACTTAGATTCGGTTTAATATTGCTAGAAGCTGCGTCGATAAATTGAATGTCTCTGGTTGTAGCCGACTCGAATACGTTTTAACCTAAAGCAGTTTTATTTACTGCTCTGCCACTAGATTAAAAATAAGAAGATTTACGTCTCAATATGCTCTCTGGCCGACTTCATTTGTAGTCCGGTCACGTCCGCCTCAGAGTCTGTCTCGGATAAAACGATCCACGTGCTGTACTTATCTCAACCTGGAAACTATGATGCTTTCGTCGAGATGTAATTACTACACAGAGTTTTCTTCATCATTTTTATTTGAATAGATTCAGGATGCATTCAATTACGCTAGTTGAAGGGATACAGATACCTTCTGGTCATGTACAAAACTATGACTAATACATCATTGCTGAATAATTATGTATGTATCTAGAAAAGCATTCGCTGATAAGATGGTCAATTTGCTTCGAGGCAAATTTCTAACATGTTAGAGCGGCCGATTCCTCGCGTGCATATTCAAAGGAATGCAAGTTTCTCCGTGAATTAGTTATTCGATCGATACTATCACCAGACTATTCGTTATTAAAATAACTTTACTTAAATTTTTATGTCGTCTCATCATTTAATGACAGCTAGCGTCGAAATCATAAAATGTATATGTTTTATCTACATATAATACTAGTTTGGTATCCCGTAAGTTTAGTTTTGACTTGGTTTCAGCTGTTGCTATTTTATTAATGTGATTAACGTATTGCAATTTGTTTTTGTTAGTACGTAATGGTTTATATGATATCGATTAAGAATGTGTTATAAATTCTGATAGGAGTAATTGTTAATCCTAAAAATAGAAGGACGTATGAATCATGTTATACATGTAAAAACAAAGTTTGTTCATACGCAAAATTTTCAATATCTCCGACCGTTTTATGCACAAATAAACAAAGTTGAATATTATATGTATCGGGTAAAGTTCAAATATTTACGCTGTATCGTCATGTAGCGGTGTGTTAACATCGATTGCATCTCGATGCGCGGAGCCTTGACTCCGTATGCAATGTCAGATAAATGCCAAAAGGTGCACCTCAACAACTTTATTTTACCTTGCGTGCCAAACTTTTAATTCGAAAATAACTACCCAAAAAATGGTCGGGGTTATTACAAATAGCCCTAAAAGGATTTACCTTAAACTTAGAAGAACTGATTAGATGATTGTCAGCTTAGCTACGCAATCAGTCGTTGAGTCACCTGCAACATATTATCGTGGTTAACGTAGCCTCGCCGCGGACATGTTACACCTACTTAAACGATAACTGTAAAACGTACATTGATGATTATTTGTTTGTTAGGAAACTATTTTATGCAACAGGATGAGTTTTTCTGCCTAACGAAAGTTAATTTTGTTATATAGGTTTATAAAGCCATTTTAGAGCTGAAATTAAGTGTGGCAGATAAAAATAATGTGCAATATATTTTTTAACATTTATATGACGTAAGCTTTCATGCATGTCATTTGCTGATAACACTTATCTAAACAGGTTTTATAAAATCACCAATTAATCTAACCTTATCGAATTCCATTCTTATTACCTGACTGTGTATGATTGCATAAATTATTTTGAAATATGATAAAGGTTGATATTTTTAAAAGTATGTAGAGACTTTATTCGTGTACTCTATTGTAGCCTTGAGAAAATTGCGCCGAAATAAAAAGAAAGAATTTAGAGCTCATAAAAGTTGCAAAAATAATTACAATTATGTTTAGAATTCGTGTGTATGAATATTTTATAACATGCCATGAATAATCAATCCTTGCTTTAAACATCATATTTGCGTATAAATATGGCGTCTAAAATAACGCCTTAGGTGAAATGATGTGACGGCTCGTCTTGTTTAGCTCGTTTATTTTAAATCACGAGATGTGTCATGTCGCTTATGATATTCCCCTACGTTTAACACCAGATCTTTAGTAAAATGTTTACTGTGAAAGGTCAAAGAGAATTATTTCACCTGTGACTGAGCAGTTGTAATTAATCGTTGGCTACATTGACCTTAATATGAATTGCAATTATAATACAACTGTGGCGAGAATGCTTTTTTATATTACATTCTTCGGTCATGTTAATAAAACTTCTGTTTAAACAATATTTATAGGATTCCTTTGCTTAATAATTACTTTAAACGAACTATTACCGAAACGGCGACAGTACTTGTTAGATTATTTTATGAATTGTGTTGTATTAATATATTTTTTTCTTTCCACAGAAGGTCGACCCAGAGCTGATCTTCACGAAACAGGAGAAGATTGGCAAAGGCTCCTTCGGCGAAGTGTTCAAGGGTGTCGATAACAGGACCCAACAAGTGGTCGCTATTAAAATAATCGATTTAGAAGAAGCTGAAGATGAAATCGAGGACATCCAGCAGGAGATTATGGTGCTGTCGCAATGTGACAGCCCATACGTCACTAAATACTACGGATCATACTTAAAGGTGGGTCATCATGATTCATTACCCAAGAGCAAGTCTGCTCTAAATTAGTTCTACTTCAGTCTACACGCTGTGATAAATTGTAATCGTGCATGTTAATTCAGTACACCATTCACTAGATTTGACATTCATTACAGTTTATAAAGGCCGATAATCTTCGTGTGTATTCATATTGAGCTATGGAGTAAGATAAACCTTGTGGAATATATTACGTTTTATCTTGTCAGTCTTGGGGCATGCGGCATCAATCATTGTCTGAAAAGCTGTGCCTTCCACTGCTTATCTACCGCCGAGTCTTTATAAAAGACAAGGATCACGCGTAATGGACTCCATTACGCAGTGTATTCTCTCGTTGAGTGATATCCTCGCCAATTCGTATTCCTTGGCCCATATCTACTGACAAGCACATTCAGAATTCCGTAGGCGCGAATTTATTTTCGTAGTTTAAATTGCGTGACATTATCTGTTGTGTACAACAGCGTGACGCATACAATTGCTCCGTAGTTTCGTAGTATTGTTCAGCCCAGATGGAATAACAGAAAGCGCGCGCTGCGGCGCTGACATGAAATACCTGGATAGTTATTACCAACTGTTTTGCGGAGTAGCTGTTGTCTCTTTTGTAATTGTACACCCGTGGTATTACATCCAGGTCTAGGTAATAGGACATTGATAGTGTCGTGACTGTGCGAAATAAGATTTTGTCTGGTAATAGACATGCAATTTAGCTACAAAATGCGTTATTGAAATCGAATGGAGTACGATTCTGTTTATTAGATTGTAGTGATTGCGCAACGTTGGCTGTTGAATGTCACGAAATTTGTAACGAAGTTACTATAGAACGTTCACCCGATCGCGTAATGCGCCGTACTGCATAACGATGTCCGTCACGAACACTGTAGGGTCATAACAACACACTAGAACTGCCCAGATTATATTTAAACGTACTTTGTGTTCGCAATGGAACTCCTGGAACCATTCGCCCAAAAGTTTACTATTTTGGCATAATCTATTCGTCGAAAATTTAAATGTGAGATTTCAATTTGCTTGGCCTTGAAGCAAAATGTGCTCGAGCCTACGCATTTTTCGTTAACAAAAAATATTGTTACTTTTACGAAAATAGTATTTTAACTTTTGGCGTTGACGGTCTGTCAAAATTGGTACGACACTAGATTGGCATTTTGCCTCTTGTGATGGAGACGACCGAATTACTATTAAAGCTATGTCTGTTCGCGTGTGGTATGTTATTGACGTACTCGTATGTAATAATAATAAAATCATGGTAAGTAGTAATAAAATCATTAATCAATATTTATTGCCATTCTCCATATTTGACGCACGATGAGTAGGTACCTTAGTGCGTGGATGTCATTTTCAACACATTTGGAAACAATAGCGGTTTGATTGTCTCTAATCATAATTTTGCAAAAAACATGTACTCATAAACGAAACAACGTACGTCAGCCTGAACAAACGTGTCCTTTTTCGAAATAGGTATGAAAATTTTGCTCTCGTTGTTTTTACATTTCACTGGCTAAAAATAGCTTTCGAGGCAATACGGTTTCCGTTATGGCTACTCCTTTATAGTCGAAACAAGAAGCGGCCGAATCGATATGGGCATTCAGAGCATTCTATATCATGATCCCCAATAAACCGCGAATAGAATGGGAGGCATCCCGCCAGTCCAGACAATAATGTCTGGCATGTTATGATCGATATTTGCATTTTTATTGTACCACACTCAATTCAATTTTATTTATGTGTCTGTGTTGATAGTAGACTGGTTGCTAATTATGACTAGGTATTAGCAAGTTTGTGTAGAAATTGTTGTCTTCCAGCATTGGCTTTGTTCTTTATTCGGTTCTACTTTGAACCTTTCACTTCAAAGCGCAATTAGGTAATCAGATTAACGTGCCTGCCGTCCAGAATCTAGATTTATATGGGCCTCAGTATTATTATGCTTACTGCTGTTTTAACAACTGCTTTATGATTTTCTATGCTCTGAACTACTATATTATAACATGCCTAGTGCATTTTTGTAAATAAAATAGAACTTGAATTGTACGTCACGCAACCTCATGGTTTGACATTTAACCTATTAGTTTCTACGCTATAAACAGTTAAATTGTAATAGTTCGTCGATACAAAAGAATCTTAAATGTATTATTATTAATTTAATGCTGTCTGATATGTGAAAAATCTATCTATTTTCATAGTAACAGAATGGTGTCATACGAAATCAGTTTAAAACCTTTTCAATTTAATTATAAGAGTTTTTAAGCCGCGCCGACAGAAAGTAATTAATTTAATTTACACTTATGCGGAAGAGTTGGTTAATGTTTTTGATGTGTTGCGTTTCCCACTTGGCGCATCGCGTCGACTACTCGGTGCTATTGCAATCTTGACACACTTTCCAATGTTGTTGTTATGCGTGGCTTGCAAAATACGATGCAATGCATGCGCCACGGTATGTACATAAATCTGCAACATATCTATAAAACTTATCTTTAATCTTAGTATGAATAATTGCGTTATATCTATGGCTTAATTTCGCTTTCATCTTTTACAAAAATACCAACGGTCGTGTTGCTAAATCAGATTCAAACATTTTGTGTAAACAGTCACGCTTCTGGCATATCAAAGGTGATGACACTCGTTCAAATTATGAAAGGTAGGGGGCGCTCAATTAGTAAATGAACTTGACGTTACGTGACAGCAGCGTTTTGTAGGATAGACTCCACATGCAATATATTTAGGTATATGATTTTAGATGTTTATATAACGATATAGAATGGCTTAAGGATAGGGGTATAGCATTTTTATTTGCAAAATGTTAACATTACCAAACAAAGCCGGTAAGTGATTTCTCGAAGCGCTTATAACATATTTTACATTACAAATAACTTTGTGTTGTTTTGTGCAGCAAGCTTGAAATTAAATTTCCATCAGATTATCAACAGAGTATCTAAAATATATAAGATTGAATTATATTTTATGAGACAAAACATCGGTTAAAGGCCATTCTATAAGACAATATATCACAAGAATTTAGAGTAATTACACTAAATCAAAGTCACCATATGTATTCAAGACTTGCTGTCAGTTCGTTAGATTAATTGCAGGTTATTAAACTAATCAATAAAATAGTAATGCTACGTAATTTACGCAGTTTATTATACCGATTATATAGGTATAGCTTATGTTACTGAGTGTACTTTAGCTAATTTTCTTAATGTTATTGTTGGCAATAAAACTGCATGTACAATGAACTCCAGAAATGGACCTACGACAATTCCCCGCATGTTATTGTTGTTGACCATGAATTTTTCTATTGCCCTTAATGCCATTACAGCTTATTCTGTAAAATGGTTTCGTCATAAACTATGTTGTTTCGGATTTGTTTTATTAAACACACTTGGTTGTGACGTTACACTTGGCAAACAATTTCTTAGCTTGCGGTTAATTTGCCTTGCGACATTAAGTATTTTCGCGATTTGTTCTGCGGAGAAAGTGTGGTAATGTTGCGGCTGTGGTGTAATCGAAATGATTCGCCTCACTATTTGCTTGGGTAACGGCTGTTGTTCACTTTGATCTCCTCATAATATTCTGGCTGACCAAACGACTAATAGCGTAGTTTTATGTTGGGCCAACATAACATACGAAGAAGTCATCTTCTTATAGAAAGTTGTTTTTATTGACATTGGCTACCAAATGCAGATCCTTATTCTAAGTATACCTATTTTCTTTTAAAGGTCAAACGTTTGAGTCATTCAAATGAGTTTGCTTGCAACGTGCTTCAAAGTCTTTGGTTGAAGAGTCGTCGCATTTACGTCAGCGCTATGAATGAATTTAAATGTGACGTAAATAAGCCATGCGTCCGAGAGAAGGTTTTAGTGGGTAAAATTGTGAATGCGGATGTCGGTCGGTACGTTTGGACTGAGGTGAAGGACGTTGGTGACTCATCGCAATAAGCCTTAAGAAAAATTACAAGAATCTCAAACATTTACTTTCCTAAACATAGTTAACTTGTGCCGGTCAAGTCAAAGTATTTTAGGTATATTTCTGCTGTTAAAAATACGCGCTCTGCTGTGAATAATTATTTCCAGTCGTAATCGCAATAATTATTCTCGAACGATGTGTCTCCCAAGTGTCATTTCACGGTCACGTAGACTTAAAGTTTTAGAGGTACCCAATGCAAAATTGTAATACGGAAATAGCTAAACAGACCAATTGATTATACGCTCTATTTTATATAGTGATTAAATATCTATGTACGAGAATATTCATTAAGACTTATTCAAATACAATTTAATGTAACTCATTCTTTTATGCGTAAAGACTCAATTGGCGTTTCAACTTGAGGGACAATTAACTTGCAGCGTATAAACCTATAAATTCCACATCAAAGCAAAAATCTGGTCTATACGAGTATTTTATTCCACTTTTATTTTTAGGATTTAAGAAGAAACGGTCGTTCAGGGCCGAGCGATGACTATAAAGTGCGCAAGGTTGTAAGCTATAAACGCATTAGGATCACCTTGACCTCAGTTTGTACACCGACTAGTGTCAAGGTTTCACCAACCCTATTGATGCTTTTCGCAGGGGCGTGCCCATTATGAAACTGCTCCTTGAGCGCTGACACAAAATAGCGTATTATCCCACAGTTCATTCTTTGCTATGGTCTTCTAAATTAATATTCGCTGTCTCGACTTCGATATTGTAAATTGAGACTTGTGCAGTTCAATACCATATGCAACAAGGTCGACGACACTAACGACGTCGACGCGAATCATATCGTTTATTAGAATCAAAGGATTTAGGAGACTCGATGCAGGGCTGATTCTATTTCGTCCCGTCCTTCTGTTTCACTGCAATGCGGGCCGGGTGCGGTAAGGGCGGGGCGAGGGAGTGAGGTGGGGAACAGCCCGCTTCTGAACTTGGAAGGTCAAGTTCTGAAAGTTTGGAATTTGCCTTATTGAGCGTCTGGTTATGACGACTCGATTTAAACACGATTATCGACTTAAAACTTGCTCATTGTCATTGATTCACTTCCATTTAATCCAACACGGTTCTCCCTAACTTTTTCATTATGAACAGGAATTATTATTGAAATTAAACTACTATATACGGATTTTATCGCGTTGTTTATTTATCACTGTATTACAAAATTTTGAAAATATTACACTACTACTACTATTGATTTTATTTTACTAATTTATAAGCTAATAAAATTATTTAAACGCGTAAACAGAAGACAATATTACAGGAATTATTAGATTGATCACAGCAAATAAATTTTACACTGTATTAGATGTTTTTAAAGCGGGCGAGCTGGCATTATACTTACTTAATGTTTATAACTGTAAACGCGGTCTTCGCTACTCAATTATTTTCATTCGCCGAAGTTCAATAACTCGTGTCTTATTAGTGTAGTCGAGTTGAAAATATTTTTTTTTCATTAGACGCTCATGTATAAAAAAAACACACAAAATAAACTTTTTAATAGAGCAGCTATTAAAAAAGTTTATAAACCTAAGCTTGAATTTTGTGTTTTTTTTTCAATCGTAATTAAAGTCGATTATATCAATTTATGCTCAGCAATGTCATTGTAATTTAGTCAATTCTTTCATTGTTACTTAAAATACATTATATTGCTATAAATAAGTAACCAGTTAATGGGTGAAGATGAAAATGCCTTTTTAACATTCAAATGTATTCTGAAGAATTGAAATTGTAATCTCTTTGGAATGGGGTGAATGTTTTGTGACTAAGTAAACAGTCTTGGATAAATATAACCTTAATGCGATTTAAGAGTTTATTGAATTAGCTTAAGAAGATTATGTTATCGTACTTATGAGTGTATTGTGGGCACTAAAACATTGTAACACATGCCCATGAAATGAAATATACACTCTTGCACATATAGGTATACTTGGGTTTTATGGATGGAAAGAAAATTGGAGACTTGAAGTAAAGCCGTAATCAATAACATTTAATTTAGCAATTATGAATCCTGCACATCCTAACTAATATTATAAATGCGAATGTGAGTTTGTTTGTTACCGTCGCGTCGCCGCCTTCCCGCCTTAACTACTCGACCGATCATTATGAAAGGGAAATGTCTATTCTCCAAAGTGTCTCAGGCCAAAGATGGACATCAAAAATTACTATAAAATTGAGTCTTTTAAGATCTTAACAGTATTACATATCTAAAAATCTAATCTTTTCTATACAAAAATGTGTCTGGCTGTGAGATGATTCAAAAACATCTCTTTTCTCCATGCTCTATAATTTCATTATGATAGGTGTGTTTGTAATATATTTTAACCAGTTATACTTAAAAGGGCATGAATGAAAATAAAACACATTTGTTATTTTAAACGTCTCTTTTCTCTTTATTGTATATTGGACTCATATCTTGCCCAATAGACTTACTCTTTTTAACTTTTTTTTGCAAATTGCAGTGGCCTCAATTTGAATGAAAGTAAATACATATTTTTATGGCAAAATTAATAGGAAAGTATTTTTTCTCTAGCCTCTTGTCCACTCGTGGCCTCAGATGGGCGTATCAATATCTCAAATTGACACTAGGTTTTTTAGAGACATACATAGTCACCACACGTTTATATGTATCTTCTAAGAAATGTATCTTCTATTTTATCCAAATTTCTCTAGCTATGGTTTTAGGTTACAGCGGCGGGCTGTCCGTATCATCGGAGATCCAGAGGTCACGAGTTCACTAGAACCTCTGCAACTCCGTAGGGATATTGCCTCTTTGGCATGTTTCTACAGAATATACCACGGGGAGTGCTCTGAAGAGTTATTCCACCTTATCCCGTCCTCCCCTTTCCTATCCAGAACAACGCGTGCTGGGCTCAGATGCCATCCTTACACGGTGGAGTCGACTAGAGTGCGTACCAACAAGTTTGGGTCCTCATACCTCTGCCGAACGATCAAGGCATGGAATTCTCTGCCAAGGCACGTGTTTCCTTCTTCCTTCAATCCTGGGTCCTTTAAGCGGGGCGTGAAAAAGCACCTTCTCAGGCCGTCAAAGTAGAGACCTCAACATCGCCTCGGCTGCTATGAGGACGATGTGGAGGCCACTGCTCTTAGACCACACGACTGCTTACCATCAGGCGGAGTGTGGTCATTTTGACGAGCAAAATAAAAAAAAAAAAAAAAAAAATAATAATAATAGGCCCTGGGCCTATTGATGTCTACCGGGCACAATTCCAGTCACCGTGCTACTGAGAATATCTCGAAAGAAACCCAACAACATTGCGCAACCCGGGTATCGAACCCTAGATCTCATATACAGCAGTCGCATGCACTACCGCTGCGCCATTGAGACAGACGTGACTTTTAAAGAGAGTTTTAAGGATAATTTATTCTTTATAATTGTTTGAATAGTGGTATCTCGATTTCGGCCCCTCACAGATTATTATCGTTATCATTTCCTTGGTCTGGTTATCAACAAATTGTAGGCGTCATCCTTCTTTTCTTCACTTTAACGAAATTACGTTTCGATTCCGGCGGATTATCCCGCGAGGCATTCCCCACGACTAATGGCTTATTTAATTTGGTACAGTTTGACAAATGAGTTTGTATACACAGTCGGTCATCATGAGGAACCTCTGTCATGATTGCGATTTAATGCATGATATCATAAACACTTACGTAAACAGTTTGCGTTTATTCTCAATTAATATAAATATACACCTTCATATTTCGTTGCTATGGTAAAAACGTGAATGCATGCGCAACTGCAGATCTGAGAGTTCTAGGAACTGATTCCTGGATCAAGCGCCGTGTTATTGGTAGCGTCCAATAACACGGCGCTTGATCCAGGAATCAGTTCCTAGTAGTAGTATTCGATATTTTTTAGCAATTTAGAATTTAGCTCGGCCTATTAGAATGCACTCGCTCTCTTATATATAACGGGCATCACCCCTACCGATTCGTATACAGATATATATAAATATACCTGTAGTCCGTTTTTCATACTTATTATTACGCAATATTAAACCGTAATATTTATATACTAAGACAGTATACAAATATTTCGTACTGGTAGCCAATGTCATAATTATTTATTAGAGAGCATAATGTAGTCTGAAAAAAAATAAAGGAATGATTTCATAATGAATTGATTGTTTACCAAATAACACGACTAAAAGAATTACTATGCTATTTATATGCTCAATACAAATATAAAATGTTAACTAATATGGATGAAATAAATATTGGATGTAATTCAAAGTCGTATTTTATGAGTTGAATTGAGATAAACTCAAATCAAACTTTGTGAATAAATAGTGACTTAAAAAGGTCATTAATCGTTTAGATATGTGGTCGTACCAGTCCGATGTCTAATTTAAAATTAAACACTTACGATATGTGGTTCCTAAATTAAAATAGATTTATTTGACATATCGTACTAATTAAAATCTGTTCTAAAAGTAACATCTGATAACCGGGGATTGGCTATTCATTAAGGATTAGGGTACTTTATTTACATACTGTTTGAAGAGTTGGAAGTGATTAATTTGACTTTAATCATTTAGATAGATAAATTCATTAGACGTTAGATTTATAGTACGCTTGATGTTATTACTGTTTACGTATTATTTTCCTTGTTACACAGTTTGTTGTTTGTATTTTTTCGGCTCTTAGTGTTATTACAAATGTTTTCATTTACATAATTTGACCCTGTATTGTTTTCTGTGAACAAGATTGAATACTTCGTTATGAATATTGCTTTATTATTTTGCATAATATTGTTTCAATATTTGCTTGTATTATACGCATATATGTGTTATGTCGCTAGGTATGTTTCGAGCCCTTATGCTAGTTGAAGAACTCAATGTCTATTGGACCCAATTCTGATCACCATGGTGTTAAACAAGATTTTCCAACACTACTTGGAACCTCGTTTACACTTAGTTATACTTGTACACAAACATATCTAAATACACCATCATCGGAAGATGTTTGTCTGCAGCAATTTGAAGAGCCATATTACAATAGTCACATTTTCTATGTTCAGTTTAATAATATGTGTACAAGTGTGGTGATAGTAGTATAATCGTACCGTTGGTCCTAAGAAAATTTAACATATTAATTTTTTTTAAATATCTGTCTTGTCATATGTCTGCTGTCTTCATGTGTATCATTATATCATCATCTTTATGATGATGAGGATGTTTGTTTATAATATTTACATTAGTGCTAAAGCAGGATCTTTTATGACGTCATTCATAACAACGTCATTAAATCTTTACTATAATAGTTTACTACGCGCAATATCATTAAGCGCTAAAAATGTTTTGACCTTGCTATAACGTGATAAGCAATGGCCATAACATACTGCGACGTAGGCACGTAGGTATAGATCGTTAGAAACGGTTTTGTATATAATGTTCATTGTTATAATCCGAGGTATCCCACGTAATCTCTGAATCCAGGACTTAGTGCGATGAATGCTAACGACCTGAAGCCCTGTCCGGTTCGTTACATGTTTGCATAAAACAATGTCCACGGCGCGAAATGGACTCAATTACAGAAACAGGTCGTCATTTCACTGCTATGAAATTGATATAAATATTTTACATAATGTATTAAGTTAGTTTAAAACTGAGACCAAACTTAACATCGACCTCTTTGCCAATTTAGGTTTTATGACGATCTTTTTTTAGCTTGTTAATTTAATTTACTGATCGGATGGCGCAGTGTCCTGAATGCCACCTCTCCATTACTACTGTTCGGCTCTGTTAAAGATTTTGTATTATGTTTTGATTTACACGGATTTTCACCTAGTGCGATGGATAGCAGCTCACCTTAAAATAAGAGTATAAATGATGTATCCAATAAAAATACATACTATACGGTCGGTCGATTCTCTATTACGTATCGACGAGTAATATAGAAGTACCTAAATAGTTTATGTAATCTTTCAATATTAAGTTATAAACGCTTCGCATCCCGATAAAAATACATAGACCTGCACTAATAATAGTTTGGCATGTACCTATAAGGGAGCAATATTATTGTAATTTTAGAATCAATAAACAGAGAATTCAATGAAACACAATTTTGTTACGGATTTTGAAGCGGTTTATTTTGTTTTTTACATTTTATCTACACTTGCTCTGACAATTAGGATACTTATCAGGAATCATGGTCACGGAGAGATAAAAACGTTGTAAACAAAAAACCGCGATAAAATCAGCAAAAAGCAGTTTCATTTTCATATAAACAATATGCATACGCCTAAATATGGGCTATTGAATACATACATACATACAATACACAAAGCTTGTCGTCCATTCTGGATAATCTCGACTAACACATTGGTTAAATAGCATAAGTTTGCATTTACTTTTACGAATTACCATGTTGGCTTTGATTCTCAATCCAGGCAAAAAAATGTTGGGTGCTCTTTCCTTTGTTAACTTAAAGCAGTTTGTTGGCTGGTGTTCTGCCTGGTAATGCTTCCTGCCCTAAAAAGTAGCAATGTGTGGGTGTTCTTGTGAGTTTGTTGACATTTAACCTTGGGCTAATAGTCAAATATAATGCTATGTAGATATGTACATTATTTTTTACACTTGTAGTAAAATACAAAATGAAGAAACATAATATATCTAAACACACCATCCGCGTATAGGTAAAGGAAAGTGAAAAACAAATTACAGTGACCAAACGCAATATCGCGTTATTAACATTATCATTTATGTAGTAAGTTAACTGCTACCGTCAAATATTTTTTACTAACATAATTAATGGTACGAAATTTCCTGTTTAAACTGATGTAAGTGCAACAAAACGGTCGTGAAATGCGCCGCGACGCCTGGAGGGTTACCGGTGGTAAAATCTGTGACGACAGCCGAACGGAAAACTGATAAATGGGATTACTTTACCCAACGTAACATGGCGGCATAGTGTCAGGTCTTTAAAGCTTCAGAGGAATATACTCGGTATTCCCCCTTACAATACGATAGATTTTCGGTTATTTTGGCAGGTATATTATTGCATATCGGTCTGACAATACCAAATGCTTTTTAACACAGTTTTATGTTTTAGATTATATGTTCACTTTATAATAAAAGCTTCTAGTAATACTCTCAAATAATAGATTGCCTTGTCATTTTTGCAATATCAGTGATTACTTACTGTACGGCGACTTAACTGCTTACTATCAAGTATCGTAAACTCAATTTGATTGGTAAAAAATATAATGACAATAAAGACACCAGAATAGCAACCATTGTCCAAAGTTAATTTAATCGTTTTATTAAAGCATCAATATTAATAGAATTTCGGAACAAATTTTAACTTATTCGCTCAAGAAGTAACATAAATTCGGTAAGTGCAGTTGAACCGTATACCACCATTGAGTGATGCTTAGAAGTATAGCCTATACGTATTAAGCGTTCACTATGTGTTGAAGGCTTAGCGGCAACAACTGAACCGAAAGACGTTATTACTTTCTTGGAAGTAACGTGATATCTTACACCTCGGTATTAAGAAACTGTCCACGTATAATCGCATAAGTTTAATTTAAAAAGAATATTAACTTAACAAAAATTCAAACAACAGACACAAAGTACAGAGACTGTGAAATATCATTTGTGGATTACACGAATTTATGCACCGTGTCGTATACGAACCCACAACTCTGCATTTTTTCAGAAGCGAGTAAGAGAGTGACCATATAAACCACTACCTACCTAGTACCCAAGTACAGAGACGTGCTTTATTACGGGATTAAATATAATGACCATTAAAAATACTAATTGCACAAAAATTATTGCAACAGCATAACGAGCACCTATAAGCCTCAAATCACTGCATTCCGTTTCGGAAGGTTAGGTTATGTTAGGTTCCTTCTTAAACCCACCCAAAAATAGGAGCCCCGCGATGTCGACTAAGTTTGATCTCTTTAAATATACTACTCAAAACAAAATAAGGGCCACTAAGATTTTTTGCTGTACCATGAAAACAATAAAGACATTAAATTGTTTAACTTATGTCACTACAAAATAATGTTATTGGTTATAATATAGGCTAACAATTGTTTAAAATAATGATCATGAATTGTTTTTTTAAGTTCATATAGAATTTGGCCATTTTGAATGAAAAACATGAACAAAAGAAATCACCGGAAAAAGACAAAATACTGTTCTTGTCACTTTTGTTTCTTCTTTTTAGTAACGAGTATTTCCTCATCTCTTAGTAATACAATCCTGAAGCCTCGTATGCATACTCTGGATCAAATTCCTCACGTTTTCATCTGGAATCTCCTCCCAGGCACGTTTCAAAGCGTCAATCATCTGCTGTTGGTTGTAGACCCCTTACTCATTCTCTCTAACCCTTTGTTTCAATTGGTCCCACAATTGCTCGATTAGATTTAAATCCGGACTGTTAGCTGGCCATGGTAATACCTCAATATGAGACCCTACTAGGACAGTTTGGGTCGATCGAGCTGTGTGTGCACGGGCATTGTCTTGCATCAGGATGAATCCAGGCCCACTCGCTGTGCAAATGGGATCACTTGAGGCCCGATGACGTCCTCGATGTAACGTTCTGCAGTTACGGTACCCGCATTTAAAATGGTGAGCTCGGTTTTACCGTGTAAACTAATCCCACCCCAAACCATTACGTTGGGACCACCGAAACGGTCAACTTCGTGGATGCAGGACTCCGAAAACCGCTCGCCGCATTGTCTTCACAGACTAACACGCCGATCATCATTAAAAAAATTTACTTTGCACTCGTCTGTATAAAGAACCTTGCCCCACTGATTAATCCCCCACACTGACGGGAGAATCGTATTAAACGGTTTGCACGTTGAACCCTGGTCAGGGGAATTCGAACAACTCGTCGTCTTGAAATTTGCTGGTCTTCGTGCAATCGATTACGTATAGTTTGATCACTGACACGGGTACCCATTGTCAACCGTAGGTGGTGTTGTAACTTACGGGCCGTTACTGTCCGCTCACGACGAGCACTTAGTTGAACGTATCGATCCTCGTGCGCCGTTGTTACACGAACTCTACCTGAACCGGGTCTCCTGGCAACACTGGCGGTCTCTTGGAAGCGATTCCATACATTTTGGACAGCTCTTCGAGAAAAACCCAACTGCAAACCCACGTAACGCTGAGAAAGTCCTTCTTGAATCATAGCTATGGCTCTGGTTGCTGTAATTGTATCCATGTGCCTTCGTACTGGTGGCATGATTAACGCGAGATGAAAAATGAATCAATTAAAATTGAAAAAGTAAAACTTTTTCCCTAAAATAACCGAAACAAGTTAAGAAGACAATCGAAGGAAAACATAAGAAGAACATCCAAATTTTTTTTCTTAAGATGATGGCTAACGCTTTTCAAATTAGGAACACGAACACCAGCATAAAAGAGATCAAAAACCAAAAAGTTCGTAATATCAATATAATACTACTTATCAGTTACTTTCAGTTTACTAAAGTGCACTTAAATGTAAATAAACTAGTGGCCCTTATTTTGTTTTGAGTAGTATATATTTTGCTGTGCAATTAGTATTTTTGGTAAGCATATTTCGCTGTGCAATTAGTCTTTATTTGCTGTGCAGTTAATACTACTCCTTTAATACTACTTCCCCACCTAATGACGTAAGTGCATCTAAAGCATCGCATGATATGACGTTGCAGCCGCTTGGTTGGCAAGTAGAGCCTATATGCAAGGCTGGTGACGACATCGGCGCCGATAAACGAGATTACCGTGTTCAACGTAACATGGACACATAGCGACAGCGCTCTACGTAGCACCTAGCCGGGCGGCGAGCTCGGCAAATGAACAAGCTTGTAATAACAATGTTTACTTATAACTTACCTATGTCGTAATGTATGTTTTTAGCATGTCTCTGGTGTTATTGAGAAGATCATTAAGTTATGGGCAATATGTGAGATGCCTCTAATATCTAGTTTAAATAAATTTTGGGCATAGCAAGAACATTGCCTAAAATGTATTTTGATCAGGAGCCCGGCCGAAATGCCTCGCTACGCTACAAAATATGGCTGACAAACAACGTTGAGCGGTGTTCCTGCGATGAGTATGCTTTCCAAACGCTTTGAGAATGTGTTTTAAGACTAAATATACTGGTGCTTATAGCATTGCCACTCAATTTCGATGGGTCACAAACTCTTGGTGATACCTGTATATGAAGTTGTGTGTCAATAAGCTACTATAAACGCTTATCACCACGAAGACGCTTAATGTCAATAACAATTGAAAGTACTTAAAATAGTTAGAATACTACAAAACTTACGTAAAAAGTACTGCTAATATAATTATTCATGTAACTTTACGGACGATGCTATGATTTAATTGGTTACCTTGCCGCGACTATCGTTTTAATATTACAGTTTCGAACGTCACAAACATATATCAGAAATTAGTCTGGTTCATAAAATATATTTGTCCCGATTCTGGAATGTAATTTTTTTAAAATAATTATACTATCTTTGACTAAAATCAAATCAAGCAATACATAAATCCACTTACAACAAGTAGTTAAATCTAGGTTGAACTGCAACAGCCATCAAGGCTCCCTTCCACTCCCGTGCTAGTTGTAAACTGTCTTACATGAATTTTAAGGATAATCCCAAACAGAAGAATTTACAGCGGACAAAAAAATACCAGTGCCATATTATAGTGGATTTTGAATTTACTGAAACCCCAAACCAGGCGTGCCTATTTCTATGGAGACCAGGTTAAAAAAAGTAATAAAAAATTAAATCTTTAATAAAAATGCAAAGTAAAAGGTGTGTGAGTGTGTGTAATTTATTATGTGTGTGTGTGTATACTTTATTATGTGTGTTTGGGTGTGTGTGTGTGAGCGTATGCATTTGATAGATTTGTGTATACACGTGACTTATGGAAGTTTTTGATTTCCCGTTTATTTTTTGTTTAAAGTATGAAAGATGCGTTGAGACATTTTGTGTTAGAAGTGAGCATGAGTATTAAATAAAGATATCGAGTTCAAAAGATTTTCTGTGTTTATGTAGGATTGTTATTGGAGCCAAGTTTTAAGTTTTATTTTGCACTGATAGTAATTTAGTGGGTAAGTATGTATGATTTTGTTAATTTTATTTTAGAGATGACCACTAATGACTGTATTATGTCGTTTGGCCAGTGTGGTTTTGTGTCGTAACGGGGGACAAACTCTATCTGAACGTCGTGTTTTACTATATATGCTTGGGTCATATGGTAATTTAAGTGATTCTTAAGAACTACTTGTTGCACAAATAGTTGTCTTACTGTAAGCACGGGAACATCTGAATAAAGTTGATGTGGGAGATACCGAAATGATTTCCTAGATATCACCTTCAATAAGGACCTATGAGTAAGATAGTTGTTTTGGCTGCACCACTCCAAGATTAAATGGCGTATGATAAAATTTACGGCGCAAGAGCCTGATAGGTTAGTATAAGGATTTTGCCATCTGCAGCATTACGGAGAAGTTTAAAGACATAGATGAGTTTTCTGACTTGTTTTGCTAAGTTACCTATTTGATGTTGCCACTTCATAAATTGGTCAAGGTAGATACCTAAATACTTAACATGAACAGCTCTAGAAATTATTCACACATAACTGTAATGATTCCACTATTTGTAAAGTACTGTGATACACTCCCGTATTACGATCCTGTGCGCAATTGATAATTGTTTAAAAATGTCAAAATATATAAAATGTTCTCGGCGTTGCCAGTTAGTCGCATAATTTGATATATCAATAGTGCTCACAATGTAGCCTTTTCACGCGCCAAAATCTCGCTCTGCCGCCGACATTTTCCATTTTACTCGTACCGTTATTGAAATTGTTTTTATTTACATACATTTTTCCCGTATATTGGTAAACCTTATTGAACGTTGTTAACTAGTTGGTGAAAATTATTTAGTGTCGGTAGTTCGTATCTCACAGACAAATGATAGAAATCTCATGGTATCACCCGGCGTAAAGTCGTTTCGTCCTGCCTTGCCGGCTAATCTTATTACGTGGCGTAGCGTCGAGGCTTCCTTAATAGCTTAAACACTACTAGTACCCTGTTATTGCGGCCTCCTGATGAACATAAATTTAATAATATAACTTAATAAAAACTCATTAGACGAGTACCCGTGTATTTGTATAAAAACAAGTGGAGTTGTTTGTTGACGGGAATGCCACGTAAACTCGTAACAGCGACGCGGGGCTGTGCAAGGGCATTGTTATAAGTGCCCAATCGAAGGCTCATTAAAAAGTTATGAGAAGTTTTACGATTTGAAGAAATGTCGAGATAACGTATTCTTCTTTCTTAATTTGTTTTAAATGTCACGTTGAAGTTTGTTATGTATAATTAGATCTACGCCAAATTCGAAGATGTATACCTATCTAGGTCCATATATATTTCTACCTGCTACGTTCCTGTTATACTTATTCTGAAGTGTTCTTCATGCGCACGTAACAATTGATCACTTATCTGTTTTATTTGAATATTATTTATATACTCTGTTAAGAAAAACAGAGTACATTATTTTTTCGATCTATATCAACGATATCTATTTACTTGATAAGATTCACTAGATCGAGGAAATCATTTAGTAATTTAATTTATTTAGAAATTTTAATGTGTGATATCATTGATAGTATATTGAAGTACCTACCCATAGCCGACATGTACATACCTACAATGTTGATTGTTGATACTGGTATCTGAATCTTAAGTCTAAAATTAAGCACTAATTACGACCTAAAATGTACAAATATCTTATCAGAAATTCAGCGATATATATCACAAAGTGTATCAGTTTATAACTAAATATAATAATAAACTTTAGAATAAATTCTGCGGCAGTTGAGAACTACACTACATAAAAAATTACGGCGAATAATTTCTCTATTGCTTTTACTCCACCTCATGCAGAAATGGATTGGCTCGTTCCGAACTATTCAGTTAATCGAATGTTAGATTACATACGACCGTGTCCAAGGCATTCGAACAAAAACTTCTTATTGCACACTCGAGTTCAATCTGTGGGTTCAATTTACTATCCGGGTCATGGTATAAAGTGGTCATTGCGATTAATTGACTATGTTCAAAAGTGAAAATAATTAAAGTGCAATCCCTATCATTTCATCGATCATAAAATACATCCGATTTGTATTTAATTGCACCTTAATGATAACGTTTATCGTTGATTTAATTAAGACCTGTTTCGTAACATACCGTTTCAGGTCGGGTTCGTTATCCTTAGCCGACCTTGCAGCTGCCATAAATTTAGTTAAATTGACCGCAGGAGGCGGGCATGCGTCACCGAGGCCGATGCGCTCAGATTAGCAATGAAAGCATGATGTAATAAATATAGGTATAAAGCCTATCTATGTAACCAATGAATTCTAACCATCAAAGGAGAAAACCGGATCGACATTCGACATGCGCGCACGCAAAGGCACAATTCTGCAATGTAGCTCCACCTGTAACGGATACCTGCAAGTTTAAAAACTAGCTGGCGTGCTAGTTTTTGTTACATTTGTTACGTACGCTCTGTAGAGATATGTTCATACCTGCGCATATCCCATCCCTCAGCTTTTGAATAACGTATTCAAATATGTATGTGATATATCCTCGAATCGACCGCGGTAGCTTTGACCGTTCGTCATGTATAACATATTCCGCGTCAGATGTCCGAAACACAATGGATTTTCCCAACAATTCCTATTTCTCCGTAGTCCCTGTGCCGGCGGGACAGGTGATTGAAAGGCGACGGGTGTCCGTCCCGAAGGCAAGAGATAAATTCCGGTTTAATCGGACGCAGCTGAATGTCCGATGGGAAAATTGAAATTTGCGTCTTCGACCTGCGGGTTTATACGTGCCATATTTGATTACAATAGTGTGTCAGATATGACATAATGGATTTATGATCCTAGGTAGTTCTCATGATGAAAATTCCAAGAAAAGCTTTATCGATTTATCTTGTTGAAGATAAAGTGTAGATTACTAAAATAAGAACTATTAGAACGGACGCCAAAGTCATCTTATGTGGCTATAAATACTCAATTCACGTTTCGTAGCATAAACTCAGTAAATAGAAGCTCATAATAAAAAAAGATTCGCATGACTCTTACAACTTGACAAATTTTAATTTAATAGCTACTCGTTTGTTGTTTAATATTTATTATAAAAGTTCCCATTTTTTGTCTTTGGCTGTACTTTATATGCTTAACTTCTTACCATTCGTTATTTTGATGGGTCATGGTGAGCCTCCTTTATTATTTTTGTCGAGGCGAAAGCTTCTTTTATAAGTATAAAGGTCAAATCGTCGTGAATAGGTAATGTGCTGTCAACGTTTCCAATATGAAAATTGATCGGAAAGCGTGTTTCTAACCTATCTAGGTCGTAGCAAACGTCGTTAATGCGGGAATGGAGGCAATTAGGGCAAGCCAATAAAACATCGTCGTCAACCAACACCGGTCGTTCATCCCCCTAGTCCTCGCCTGATGCATTTACACAGTTTCTATTTCATTTATTTACAACTTCATTTGTAATGTTTTCGCATAACTGCCATTAAATAGAATCGATACTAGATTTATCAAAGAAACCCGCTCATTTAGAGTTATCGTTTATTGTTTAGTGGTGTTACAATATGACCGTTCATATCAACACATAACTTTTGATATATTGGCAACGCTTTGGCATTTATGAACAATTTCCCTTCTTACAATGATTGCTGAATAAAACTGTGGATGTTATAAACTTTTGTTAACCTAAGGGAACGTAAGGTCCAGCGGAAGACGTCGGGCTTGAAGCGGTGTGTCCCGGTCGCCGGGCCGTTGCTGCCGTCATCCATGTCAGAGTTAAGTGCCGTCGCACTCAACGTATCCGCACAAAGGCCGCTCTCTCCGCTTTGTTCCGCCTCTTTGTTTGACTTGATGAAGGCACGGTAAAAAAGTTCAACACGGCCGACGATGAAGGAGAACCTCTTGCGAACTAAATGTAGGAATTTTATTAGATCTCGCCGTTTTGAATCTGAATACGAACATGATCAATAGGTTTTTATATGGACGAAAAAGGATTGACCGACATACGGGCGTAATCCTTTTGGGTCATCATTGGCGGTTTTCGTAGACTTAATGTTACCTAGTTATGTAAATATACAATGAAATATTCAGTTACCTCAAATTACACTAAAAGGTCCATCCTCTCAGATACATTATGAGGCGTCAACTTGCGGAAATGATCCATTGTGGACCTGTCCCTCGCCGCGCATGGGGTCCGCAGCTATTTTCGTTATGATGATGTGTTGATGAAGTGCTCTTTTTATGAGGGGTTCTCAAATTACCCTACTTTATAAATAAGAGTCTAGGTCGTTTTAATATCGTATGTCGGTCAAGAGGGTTTCGTCGTTTAAAATGTGCGCACAACCTGTAATGTGTATAGTTGTCTTTTAACTGTCGGTCGTGTCGGCCTACTTGTATTGCGGTTAGACGCAACCGGAATTTAAATGTAAAAAAATAGAACAGGTGCATCACCATTGATGCTCGTTACACTTCTTAAATGAACAGCTGTTTGTTCGCGTTAATTACGTTTTATTTATAAGTTAGTTGCAAATTTGCTGGTCAACCGTATAACGGATAACCAATGGTTAGGTATCTATTGATAAATTATTTTAAGACGATTGTAATTACAAGGTCTATCTAAATCTTATTCGCATAATATAGTAACTATCGCTCTAGAACAATCGCTCACATGTTTAACAAGATCAGTAAGGTACCATGTAACCGTATGATTTGCTGGTACTTTTAGGCACCTGTTAACGATCGTCATTAGTCTGTAACACATTGTTTGACATTTTTATCTAGAGTATGTTAATAATACGTTAAAGTAAGCAATTATTACATCTATGACGTTCAAAAATAATAATTCTATTTGTACACCAGCAATGTATTTTACACATTTCTGCGCCCAGTACTTCATGTTGTTAACATTCCCCTTTTATCGCCTAAAGTGTTTTTGTATACTGTACGCGTTATCTATTCGTTACTTTAGTTATCGTTGCTCTATTCATTTGATTGCCGCATGTCTATAAATTGCATAGACATTAGTAGGTAAGGGTAGGTACGATAAATTCTAAGTAGCAATTTATCTACATACAAACATTGTCTTGTGATTGAATTTTGGAGAAGTGTAAAAGTTTCACCTCGCGGTTTATCTTTCGGTATTACATTATAAAGTTTTACGAAAACAACCTTTGTCTTAGAAACCATTGACGAACGTTACTGATCATGAAAGTTTTCTCGTGGCCACAGGGCACGGACGGCGTTTATACATACGATAAGTGGCAACTTAATTTCGTAACGTGAAGAATAATAAATAATATTGGTTAATATCTTCTGTATAGTAAATGGAGCTCCAGTAAATATTTCAATCTTTTTATTTTGCGCAACTGTTTGACCTTTCTCAATTAACTATAAAAGTAGGCTTTGGTTTAGCATTTAGGAAAAGGAAGTGCATTAAAACATTGGTGGATATTATCTGGAATAATGGATGGGTGGAAGTTCAGACTTTAAAGATTTTAATTTAATTTCTACTCGCCTATACGCTAGATTTAATTCACATAATAATTATTCTCTTCGTTGATTTTTCAAGAAATATTAAAACACTGTATAGATCGTTATTTTTTTTTACCAGAGACGCTGGTAATAACTTTTATACCTCCAGGATACAAAAATATAAACAAACCTTTTGAAAAAGTGCGTTTTATAGTAAACGGTTAGCGAGAGTCCAGTGTCACCATCGTTGGAGTCAATGACCGAATGACTGTACGGTTGACCGGTCCCGTCGCGATCTGATTGTCGCGCCAATAAACGATTTGCATGTGTTGGTGGTGCGCTCGTGTTGCGTTTGCGCACCCATGAACCAACTAATTGGTGTTATCAGGTTGGCCAAGCGTTGCTATGGTAGTCATATTGTGTCGCATTGTAACAACTGTATTTTGTTTCGTTTGATGTACGAAGAATTATCTAGCTCAGCATTTTTATTTTATGATTTATTTATTATCTCACTGTTAGGTAAGTTTGTAAGCATAACCATGACAGCTTACGCAAATGCCAATATTTTTGGATGATATTGCCGAACTCTTGTAAGCAGAACAGAGTCCTAAATGACGGTTGGTACTACGCCTGAACCCAAGACAGCACTTAACTTAGATGTCATGAAGGCTCATGATAGTCAAGCCAGACACAGTCATGAACTAGTGACATGACTGTGTCTGTCTTGGACACACCAAGTGTAAGTGGATTCATAAAACACTACCTTGAAAAATCTTAAGCTATTACTAACCGCGTCAAACGATCAGCATGCGTATTACATTAAACTAAACCAATCATCACACATGTTATATGAGATAAATTGTTAATTCCGCACGTACGGGTCCACGTATGGGTTTAAACATACGTAATGGATTGTAGCAAAATGGATTCAATTTCCTCCTTCACACAATCCTTCCGCATCCACAATAGAGTAAACAGTATTATGAATAACTATAGTGCAAACGTGGCAACGTCAATATAACGTTTTGTTCTATGTAGTGCCAATTTAATAGCCAGTGTTGGTTTACTGCCACAGTTTCATTCACGAATAATAACTGGACTGAAATGGCGTTAAGCTTCATTAGTGCCTGTGACGCCAAAATTACATTGAAATTAATAAAATCCAAATCGTTATATGCCTTTCGTTTGGTTATTGTATGAAACCTAACATAAATACCGTAATCATATTTTCAAGTAAAATTAAGCACGTTGCAATTAAATCTGTCGCTAGAGGGCTTTATTAAAAGTGTTATTCAAAATTGTGCTCTATTTAGTCTCCCATAAATATCCTATTTACGTATTTTCCAATTGACTTAAAGGCTTCAACTGGTTCTCAAAGACAGCAGTCGTTTGCCACCTCCTTCATCTTCACTGTTTCATGTTAGTACTAGTTTCAGTGCCGGTGTTGATTTACTATTGTCGATCGTTTCATTTGGTGCGCACTAAAAGCTTTTGTGCGTAATGGATATTGGTGATAGATTGCCGACACTTGGCGTGCACTTCTTGCCATTCTTATTCGCAATTTGGCAAACATACCCACCGATCTTCGCTCTTTATTCCATTCAGTACTCTAGTTTTATTTTCATGTAACTGCTGTCGTTACTATGTGTGTGTAGTAGCGTATATAAAATATATGTACGTAGCATCAAAATCCATTCCTTTTTTTATTGAAATATATATACATTGTCTTCGTTGATAAAAGTCACATTATTTAGTTGCTCTATATCGATATAATGATTATTTGCCTACTTGAAGTCAAAGCTTTCCAATGCTGTCTACCATAAAATAAACAAACAATCCCATTATATTGTTTAGTTCTTTTAAGTCACGCCTTTTTACATCCGACCTGGTCTTTTCTTCTATGACTGCATAATCGAAGTAACAATAAAGTTTTAAAATTAAACACTACGGATTATGTCGCGTTGTTTATTTTACTTTAAAACACTACTATTATTAAACTTTACTACAATTTAAGCTATTTAAATTAATTTAAATGTATTTATTTTTAAATTTACACTTTGCCCAGACGACGACGTTTCGTTTGCTTTACAGCAACCAGGTTCACGAGGAGACGGGGAGATTGTAGTAAGTAAAGTTTAATGAAAGTAGTGTTAAAGTTTTCAAAATTATGTAATAAAAGGGGTTTAAAGTAAAATAAACAACGCGACAAAATCCATATAAAGTGTTTAATTTCAATGTATAACATTCGCGTAAACATAAAAAATACTAACAATAAAGTAATCGAAGTAAAGAAAATACAAGCAAACACATTTTTAGATTTGTAATGTTTAGTAAGGGCTTCCTTTCCTCGAAACTGATGAACCAAACCCAAGATATCCTAACATTAATTTGGTAATTGATAGTGTTGTATTGTTTAAACTTTGTATGTTATCTTCGGTCAATACTCATTGGTTTCGTTTCGACGAAAATGAATACCGAATTTGTAGCGCTTCTTTGATTTAACAGTGAACTGAACAACAGATATACATATCTACTGTTCGTATTGTTTCCACTAATTGGATGGTGAGCTTTCGGTTTAATTCCCGGAGTGTTATCTGTCAGGAAATACCCATTAGCAACTTGGAATCTTTAACTGTGTACGGTGATTGTACGATATTTAGGCGGCAGTTGAATTCTAAGACGGTTTGTTGGTTGAAACTTCACACATTTGGACGTTATTTGGGTTCATTGATTTAGCGCTGATGAAAAGATTTTATCTGTCTTTCTCTTAGTGATCTCGGGAGCAGCATGGCATAAACGGTCAGGTAAAAACGGTGCCTCAGTTTATTATTGTTCCATACAAAAGTACGACTTCCGATGACATGATACACTTTTGAAGATTCCAAGAGACGTTAAAATTGAAATCATTTTACTGTTCTGAGAAGGCATTATGTAAATTATTCTCGATAAATTTTTGGTATGCCGTTATGTTGCCCACATACTCTTGAGAGAGTGATACAGACGGCACGTTTACCAAAAAAATTGAACAACGATCGCAATCGTTTCCAATCGAGTCGTGGTCGAGATTTTGTATACGTGCACAAACGATTTTTGAGTGAGCCCCGGTTTTATTCCGTTTATATGTTTTTCAATAACGGAAGCGCAATGTAATTATTAGAGTGTTATGGTGAATAACGTTATTGTTTAATTAAATGTGCCTCCCCTCCTCTCGGTTTAAGATACTGCTACATACCGTGACAAACTGTTAATTTCATTAATTTAACCAATGTTATCTTTGGTCTAAATGATTAGATCTATTGGTTCATCCAATAAAGCCATTATCAAATCTTGTAACTTAATAATACTATGATAAAATCTTAAATATCAAAAAGATAAACTGATTTTCCCTGCACCTTCAATGCCTAAAGAACAATGCCCACTTCCCATACATTTAAAAACCTGATAATGAAAGTTCATGTATAATTATAAGGTATAGGTGAAAAACTAGCTGTAGGCTTAGAAAAGAATGTCTTATAGTAATTTTTACGATGTAAACGCTATGAAGTTAAAAAAATATGAATTTCTTTTTTTAGGTTAGGATTTGCCGTTACTAAATAAAATAGAAATAATTGTGCCCGAACTAATTATTAACGCTCGAATTTTAAAAATAGGAACACTTATCTACAAAGTATTGGGTATTTATAGCTGATAAGCAAAACGGAAAAGAAAATAAAACACTATGTTAATGAATTAATGATTTATTAATAAACATCATTTTCATCTAAATCTCTTATGACTATATCATCCAGAAATTCTGCTGGAACAGATATATTTTCTTGATACCTAGCCCATCCAAGGTACCACACCAAGGTTATAACGTGAGCGCAACATCCAATGGTTCGACGACCGACCAAACAATTACAACAATATTCGACTATACCAGCTCTGCTAGACACATTATTTTCTTTTAAAATGTAGACATAATATTGTTAACACAAACAAAATCGCACAGTACACAACGAAACGCAAGCACAACAACGAAGGACTGCGCCTGTCAATCGCAGTTCTGTCAAATGTCAAAAAAGTCCGTTTCAGTCGTGCGGACTCAATTACATACTGCATGATTAATTGATTTAATGAATAAGTTACTTTTAATTGATTTGTATTATACAAAAACTAATAAACAAATACATACTGAATAAATAAAACTTTAAATAATGTATTTAACTTAGAAACAGAGTTAAATAAATTCTTTTGTTAAGTAGCAGTGTGTAAAATGGAACGCAGTAAAAAAAGAGTAATTGAGGTGCGTTCAAAACATGGTGAACGTTTACCCTTGATGTAAAATTAGCGTAAAGAAATATAAAAAAAATATCACTTTCCTGCCTTTATTTTAATATAGTGATAAGCATTATTAATATACAATTCCATTAGCTGAATTTTAAGATTTCATATAAATATATAGATAAGATAAGATTTAATAAAAAATTCTATACATAGTCAGGTAAAAACGGGCATTCTTCTTTGATAAATGAATTCACCATCGAGTTCTGGCAAACAAAGTTTGGCATGAAGAAATTTGAACACATTCTCATAGACATACACGATACTTATTGTATTTGGTATGTTTCACCGCATAGTTTGATATGTAGCACCGCTGAAACATAAAACAACGAAACTTACTACATTTCTTCTAAAGTCAAAACTCGTGTTATATTGCGCCCACAGATATTAAATGTTCCGCGTCAATCCAAAATTAAACTTGTTATAACTATAACAGGTTTGTTTACCTTTTTAATAACGGGGTTAGTTCAAAAGGATGTCAATGACTTGCAAATAACCCAGTATTTGTATAGTTTTTCGGTAAATCATACATTGGCCCGTACGCCTGTGTATAATCGCCACGAGCGCTACTCACATGTACACTCACCTGTATGCTTGTGTATACATTGTTCTATGTTTGTATACAAACGGCTGCATTATCTGCTGTATGAATCAGTCAGTATTGTTTACCGCCAACATGTCTCTTCAACATATTTGGATGTGAACGTGTGTTGCAAATGGATATCTGAGATCGATAATGCGTCATACTCATGGAATAATGAGGAAACAAATAGATGGAAATTACGATAAATTGCATAACAGTGTTCTTTGTCTTAATGCTTGTAAAAACCCTCGCGAAGGGATTGTAGTAGTAGGTACTTAGTGTGGGAGTAGTTGTAATTAATATATGTACATGCATAAATAATGTCATTAATATCCGATATCTTCAAAGTGATAGTCAGAGATGCATATATAGTAGAAGTAGTGAGTACATATTTTCTTCAATAAGCCTATGTCGAATTATAGCGGATATATTTAAGATTAAACGATTGCGGCAGCAGTGGACAACTGCTTGGCCGCTGCTGCCAAGTGTTATGAGCTAATATACATACCACACGGGACAAATTTTGATCCAAGAAATGCGTCTGTACGTACTTAGCGTCAGGTAATTTTATCTTTGTAAATTCACACCTATCACAGGAGCAGAAAGTGAGATGTGAGAAGTGATTTTTTTAAAAGAAATTAAATCAATGTATTCCAGCAATAATAAATGACCGAACGTGCCGGGTTCTGTCAAGGATTATGAAAGCTTATGGTAACTCTGAGTCTCCTGATTATCAGTTTTTCACGAACAACTGTCATCAAAACGCCGCAGCCCTTTATGAAATAAACTTGATATATACTTGTATTACCCTAATTTGATGATTGTGTTCTGGCACCAATCAGAAGAGGTTAGTTCAGTGGACTGTAATAGGCTGGCTGTTTAGTAAAGTAATTGACACCATATGATATTGTATCCTAATCATATTGTGTTACGTGTAATCAAATTTTAGCAATTATACGTATGTATATCGGCCACTAATTGGACATTTTAAATGTTGTTTTGAAAACATACTATAACCCGCTGACTGTATAAACCGAAGGGGTATGCAGTGTACATCTAGATTTCGCTATGTTTCATATTGCCGGATCCCTTGTTACTACTGAGAATTTCTTTAAAGAGAACCTTAATAAGATGTCATGTCCACGGAGATCCAACTAGTGACCTTTAGAACGGTCGCAAAAAGCTTCGAATTATGCCACGGGATCAACAAAGTATAAATTGTTTTAAGAATATTTGTTTCTTATACTTACCTACCCTTATATGCTTTGCACCCTTTATACATTTCTATTTTTTAATATTTTGTTTAAATTACGGATCTAGATTGATGGCGTTAGTTTCGTCGATTATGGTCATTTGTGCACACATGTGACATTATGCAGCTGTCATGTACTAGCACTAAATAAAACATTTCTATCGTCTTTATTATTCCGCGGTCACGGTCATGTTTTGTCTTTATTTAATTAGTGATACTCTTGACACGCCAGGGGAGTTGTAGGCGGATAGTAATTCATTGCCTTGTACATGTTTAGAATTCGCTGTTTGTTGCTTTGGCTTCGACTGTAATAAATACTTTGTAAATACGCGGCGTAATTGGCAAAGTTTTACATTTATCTCTAAAAGAAAACACGTATTGTTTTGAAGATGAATTGGTGTCGCAATTAACAAATTGAAAAGTCATCGCATATTTCAAGCAACAATACCATGAGAGTATGAATCATAATAGAATCTCGCATGTACCCACAGGCCCTAATGGTTAAGCAGAGGTGAAGGCAATAAAGATATAGTCATATTTCGCTAACTTTGTTTCAGACCGATATAATTGATACCCATTTTTAAAAGACAACTCTATCAGTATAGTTGTTATTTCTGTGGGCACTATACAAATATAGTTCTCCGCTACATTCGGTCACAAGGAAGAGACATATAGCAACTATTTTTGGCACACACAAATTTCTGTTCCGTGTGGAGATCAAACCCCACAATACTCGGCGCAATATATGTGGCGAAGCCACCAGTTAACTATATCATGCAATATTCAAACTTAGTACCGCGACGTTTCCTAAAAGTCAAATCCAATAACACTTTTCTCAACTGCGTCTCGGACAAAGTGACCTGGGCATAGTTTTTTAAGATTATGTAGGTACTATTAAATTGGATTATATATACCTAATTTTTTTTTTAAATTTAATCAATTATCTTAAATAAATACTTTTAGTGTTGGAAGTAGGCTTTCGTGTATAATGAAATGATTAGAAATCAAACCTAAACGACCATTAGATCGCAAATCCGATGCGTTCAACATTGTTCTATAGAAGATTCATTTGTGAAAGCATTCACTCCTACAGCATTGGACCGTCAAGAAACTATATGTATATTATATCTAACAATACAATTATTTATTAAGTCAATATATCAATCGACAGAAGGATAACAAAAAGTGTTCTGAATTGATGCGTGACAGTAATCGATCCTCGACGGTTAAGTACTGCGGTATCTGTTACGCCCGCATCTATTGACATCAATGTGCATCGAGTGTTAGTTGCGACATGATAATCATATAACCTAAATACGACGCGGGCGGTCCTATGACTCACTCCTTGTAACACCAGACCATGGAGCAGATACATAGAACAAAGGAGTTGGATCAGAAATGATTAATTTTTCGATTAAATTTGTAGAACTGTGGCTGAAAAGTTAGGTATTTAACGAATTTTGTACCGAATAATATACGAAAGTTTGATAATGCGTACTTAGTCAGAGGTGAAGCTATACGCGTAAGACATATACGTATAGACCACGGGATCAAAGAAGTATCATTTGATTAATATATATAGTGATAAAGATCATGAAAAGTTTCACGAAATTGTGCAGTTCATTGTAAATTGTTGTGTGAACTGTCATAATCATTATGATTGGGTACCCAATGGCTGCACCAGTCTTTTTTATTTGTTTAAAAATCCGACTCATACAGGTTTATTACAATATGTAAACTAAATATATCAAGTATAAGGCTTAGATCCAAATCTAACTCAACCTTTAAAAATGTCATTACGCAACGGATATTAAGTTCAGAACCTGGATAGTCTTTAGTACTCAATTTGATCTTCCGATGCTTCTAGCTTAAATCCCAATCTTCAAAATCTTTTTTTTTACACATTGTTTCGGTCTAAATCTGGTATTATCTTTAGGATGCATTATAAGATACGATAACCTTCCGATACGACGATTCCATACGATGCCTTCTCTAATCAAGAATCAAATTGACTAACTGTAACACTTTTACACTAAAATTACCATGTTGTAAGCAGTTTAACACACAGTATAACTGCTTACTTACTAGTATTAGGATCAGACCATCGGTCAAAACAGCTTATGTAGATTACGGACGATTACCATCCGCAATTTGTTTGACCCTAGAGCAGGTTACTAACGTTATCTTTGCTTTGCAGTCAGTTTTAATTCCCGCACTATCCAGCACAATAACGAGAGTAAACAAGTACAGACGAGCCATGTTTGCTGCGGCTTTTTAATGAAAGTGTATTATCTAACTTTAGAAGAAGAATATAGCAAGAAGATAGCAGCGATACCCTACTGGGAAACCGTTAGACTGTCACGAAGAGGTCTTGAGTTCAATCGCAAGGCGCGCATCTCTGACTTTTCGAAGTTATGTGCGTATTAAATAAATTTACGCTTGCTTTAACGGTGAAGTCAAACATCGTGAGGAAATCTACATGTCTGAGAGTTCTACATAATGTTCTCAAAGATGTGTGAAGTGTACCAACCCGCACTGGGCTAGCGTGGTGGACTGTGGCCTAATCCTTCTCATACCGAGAAGAGGCCCGTGCTCAGCAGTGGAACAGTTTAATGCAGGGCTGATATTATTAGAACAAAATAGTACATATTTCTAAATTAAGAAGGGTATGTCTTTTTAAGAAAAATATATCCTGGCGAGAGAAGTCGTGGATTCCTTGCGATCTTTTAAACTCATTAAACCTTTACGTAAGTTCTCTAGCTTGAGAATCTGCAAACATCGATATGTATTATGACATCGATAAGTATCAGTTTGTGAATGAATGGTCGGTAAAGAGGAGAGTAGCTAGTAGTAGAGTGCTTTGAAATCATTCAAATCATGAATAGTCAAAGCACGCCATTCCTTTATATTGATGTAAAAGAAAGAAAAATTAACTGAATGAACAGTAAAAAATAAATCAGTAAATTAAATCATTGAAAAAGAGACTGCGTAAAATTTGTTTACTTTGTAATGTCAGTATCGGTATCTAATGTCAGTGTATTTACTGACCTCGAAATGACCTTAAACTGTTGCGAATATTGTGTGACCGAGATAACATTATTATAAATAATCTGCGTCATCTTCCTAAAAGGCGCAGTGGGTGTGTCATGTGGAATTTGGACGTGTTGCTTGATACCAAGGTTAGGTTTACGCAAGCTAGGCTCATCGCACACCCAGCTCATTTGGAACAAGACGAGCTTTGCCGATTTCATTTCGATGACGTGCATGATATTACTGTTGTACTCACGTATTATAGGTATGGTTCTTGTTCTTATTAACCTCTGAATCTTCTTCGAAGAGGTTAATGAAAACACTATGTGGGTCTGTGTGTCTGTCTGTTAGTGACAGTTTGCTTGTGACAGGCACAGCTCCGGAACCACTAGACCGATTGACTTGTAACTTGGTGTACAGACACCTTGGGGTCATCCCTCGGTCGAGTTTGAATATGGGTCCATGTAGGTCAAGAGATCCCCGAGATATAGGATTCACAAGGACATGAGGTCAGGGGATATCCACCAACAGAGTGATTTGGAAGTCCGGCTTTTGCCCAGCAATGGGACATTACAAAAAGCTGAAGAAGAAAAAAGTCACATGAAGACGAAGACGTTGAATCCTGGTTTTTACACTCTCACAGCTCTTTGTTCTATGAATTCTAGATTTATTTTATATTCGGGATTCATTTGTCATAATTTTCTGCATAGTAGGCTAACAATTATTTTATTTTTTTGAATAATCTTTTATATACATACTTACCTACAGCATAAACTATGGTTGGAAATATTAAAATACATAAATAGTCGTGTAGCCCTTCAACTGAGGAAAAAGTCCCTAAGTCGACTTATTATTTAATATTTATTTACTTTTGTGTTATTCTTTTGTTTAAATACATGTATATTTATAATGCTATTGTACGCGTATGAACCTAATTCTTTTTATGTCTGCGTCACCCTACGGTTGACTGGTAGAGAATGCCCTTGGCATTAAGTCCGCCAATGTATTGTTTAGTGCATGAAGTTTTTAAATATATAAATTATTCCATTAATAGACCTGTCACATAAAACAAGGTTTGGGAACATGTTAAAGTACTCAAATCGAGATATCCAATTTTAAAACGTTTATTCTAGCTTACCCGTGTTGGTAAGAATTCTTTATATAAAACCTTAATAACTCACCTCATGGCTTAAATATACATAGATTTCAGGCCACACTTAACCACAACTATGTAGTTAAGTGAGGTCACGCAGTCATATAATGGTCTTTTATTAAAATACTTTAGCTATACGACCTAAGACATTGTCTAAAATAAAATGATTATGTAGAACCATAAGTATTAATAAAGCAATTCGCTTATCGCGAGACTGCTCATGGCATTATCTCCTTAAATCAAATGCAAATGAACCGGTACTTTTGTTAAAATTATTAATTTATGTTGCATAATAATCGCGACTGTGTAACCATTGAGAGATAAGGTACACGGTAGGTAGTGCCACCTCCCCAGAGACGCGATGTCCTCAGAGCTGTATTGTGTGGGTTTAAAACAATGCCACCTTTCTATTCCCCGATGGAGATCGTCGCATACCTGATTGAGTTATTTCTCGGATCGATACGAATGACGCATACTTCATAACCAATATCTACGTAACTTGAATACCGGTACTGTTGAATGCATGCTTGGCCTTTAACTTTATCTATCTCGGATTCCTTATAATATAAAAATGTTTCACCTTTTATATTATGTCTAAAAACCCAAAAGAATGAATTGGTAGAGTTTTGTTATAAAGTTTCAAAGAAATTCTATTTTTACTTTGCATGAACCAAGCTGTATCGTGTCAACAATACAACTGACAGTTTGATATTCTGAATGAACCGCTTGCAACAATGTTCAGTAATGAAAGCAACAGCCATTTTGTGGGAATTGTAGGCTCCAATCAGTAAATTCATCCGGCACTGTCAGTTCCATGACGATCGCAAACCGAGCACTTGCTGTTAAATCAGACCTAAAATACGATTTTCGTTCGAAAATTCACAATTTCAAAGCTACTGTAATTTTTTTCCCGCAGACACAATTCATGATATTCTTTCCGTATCTCATGATTCATGAAATATAACAAAAACACGTTCAATGAAAATCGATAAATAACCGGAACGGTAGGCGAGCGCGGTGTACGATATTAAATCGTCGCCACATTTAATCGTGTCAACAGCAGCAGGTACTTTGCTATATATAGCGTATAACCTTTTCTGTAGAGTCATAGGCGACGTTCACATCTATAATTAGAGGAACGTATTTATTTATGTAGGGATACGAAATCGACGGCTCCTGGCACGGCGGCCTCGCGACCTACATAATCTGTGTGATCAAGTCATTTAGAAAAACTCAACATTTCGCTAAATGGCACCGCGTTTTAACAAATACCGCAATTAAATGTTAATGGTAGACAATCTGGTATCTGGTTTTCGATCATATAAATGTTTTATTCTACATCATAAAAAGATAGTAGGTAGTCGAAACTTGTTATCGTGGCAAAATTTAATATGTACCTGTTTGGATAAATACGGTTATTTTCCTCTATATAGATGAATATTTTTTCCATGGCTGCGTGTTTCTACACGGCTGTCCTATTTTACACAAGCAGGTACTATTTCATTTCCTTACATTATTTTATGTACGACTTTTAATGGCTAGTACCTCATTTGCCGCTGACCTTTTTAATAAGCAACGAGCCGCTGTATGTGCGTGTTTATTTAGTCTGCATTTGTATTTCGGTCATTGCGGTAGGTTATTATGAAATAAAGATTCGAAGTTTAGTACAATATACATAAATATATTTTTATTAAAGACGCAAGTAATTGAAATAAATGTCTATGAACTTTTTAAGTATATGCATACAAACCTAACATCATAATATGCTGATATAAATAATATCAAATTATAAGAAAAATTATGCCTTAATGTTACCCGCTTACAATGCATTTGAAATAAATCAACTGTTCCTGAATTCGCGCCGGCCTTGCAACAGATAAATGATTCTAGAAACTTCAACACCATAATAAACTGTATAATATAATGTTAAGTTTATTTACTTGTAACTTGTATGTAACACGCAAAGTAATTAATCAACCATTCACCCACGTTTCCTTTGAATTCTGCTAGCACGAAAGTTTGTTATTAATTCAGCATGTTCCTACATTTCGTACTATCTGCTGTATTTCTTGTGGTAACAGATAATAATAATAATAATATTCTACTACATACACACAACACCATCTAGCCCAAACTAAGCAGAGCTTGTACTATGTGTTCTAGACAATGGATAAACATACATATATACCTACTTTTTTTGTAAATTCATACATATTATAGATAGAAACACCCAGACCAAGACAAACATCCATGTTCATGCACACAAATGTTTGACTTGTGCGGGAATCGAACCCGCGACCTCAGGCGTGGCAGTCGGTTACACTAACTACTATTATTATTAATCGTGCCCTGAAATACCAATACTTTAACAACTAGTTTTACTGTTATTAAAAAGCACTTTGCGGTCTCGTACTTGTATTGTTTTTATGGTACTACAAATAAACATTTTTCTATGCGATTTTAAATTGCAGTTTTTTATTATAGTCACATTCGCCACGGGCGGTGACTTCACGTTTGTATACATCGATTAATCATAATGACACGTCCACCACAGCATGAGACGAAACCTATAATAACCTACGCTAGTAACATCTTTATTGCGATGCCAACCCTAATATATTCCTGCTGACATTAACATATTACTCGAAAAACTGTAAAACCGTATATTGGGTCAATATACAAATCAGTCCCACGAGCTTGTGGCCTTTATACTGATCGTTTTACCGGGAGGAAAGTCCTGCATTTTGTCAATATATTCGTATTCCCAAAATTCCTAGGTTATGTTCGAAATTTCACCTAGGGTATCGCCAAAAAAATGTGTGCCCAATTTCTATTAGGACGGGAGATACATTTCATGTGTGGCACGTTCTCGGTGAGGACGTTAGGACGTTATTGCGGTTCCCCGATTTGGTCATTACATGTTTTGTGTACGGTTTTTGTTCGGCAGCGCGTGCCAGGCCGACGGCAATCTAGGCAAATCCTATCTATTGTGCGCTGTGACAATAGTTCCGGTGCTAATTCAAGGACAGCCCGCCATTGTCCCGTGGATGACGGTGCGCCTCGCTGCGCCACTCCCGTCCTATCTACGATTGTATATTCACAAACGTTTATTGATCTGTATTGGCATTCTATAATAAATATTTGACACACACAGATGTCTATTGTAAATGGAAGTTAAACAAGTGACGTAAGTCTTTTTATTGTCTCTATATTTGTCGCTGTTCATTGGCTCTCACATCCATTTCGTGATTACGCTTTGATAGGTGACCATTTATCTTATCTCTAAAATTGCAAAAATAACCGATTCTGTAATGTAGCGTATTTTATCGAGAATAGGTATAACCTTCGCGAAATCTTCCTTCGTGTGTGGAATTTTCAAATGGTTTTCCTGGCGACAAGACGTTACAAATTTCTTCACGTCTTTTGTAAAGCAGACTTGATTTATGACTGTGATAATAATTTCCGTGTTGAGGTAGGGTTCGTCTCGCCCCGGCATTATATTGTAATGGGCCGCTATTTGCAGCGGTGGCATTTGCGAAGTTGGTCACAATCGGCAGGTCACGTCATAAGCCATAATGTCAAAGTTACGTGATCGTATTGTTAAAAGATAATAACGCTTATAACTGTCAACTAGTCATTTATCAAGTTTAGTTACAACATTATGAACATCAGTGCCAAAATAAAAACCAAGATTTATTGATTGTGGTATTGGTGCGGTCTATTTTATTACAGTCTATTCTTAGGATTTTAATACATCTTAAACCGAACGACGACAGCTATTTGTTACGATTTAATCTACTTAAAAGGCTCGTGTTTTGTACTTTTATGTTTTGCTATTCAAATAACGCTTTCAGTATGCGTATTGCATCATAGGCTATTTATTTCAGATATTCCAAGTTAGTCTGTATAAAAAAGATACAACAATTTATAAATTACACTAGGAAGCAATAAAATATATATATATATTTTAATTACATACTGATAACAAAACAACTTAATTATTTTTAAGTAATACCAGTTTTTATAATAAAGCGTAAAAAGCCAATCTAGCTTGCAATGCTGGTTTGTAGAATACAAAACGGCTCATTATTCCGTCTCGGATGAATTCGGGAATAAGTTTTATTGAGCGGACGGTACTTTACTCGTCTAGAGCGTCGTTAACATTAAAGCTGGAAACGAGGCTATCCACACCCTACGCTTTTCACGTTTTGCCAAATTTCGCCTATCGGCCAATGAGCACGCGTGGGGTACCGTCGGCTGTTGCTACTCTGTGTATATCTCAAGACTCGGCAATAATTGGACTGCTGTCGTTACCCACACTTAGCACTGATTGGCTAAATTATTGTTTAGCGCATTCAACGCTGACAATGCTACACTTTGTAACTCTGTCTAGACTTACAATGGAACTGATAAGGCTGTATCCACATTTAAGTATTGATCATTACACCTGTAATCTTTTTACCCTGTGTTAGGTACATGCAATTACGCTCTTATGTCTCAGCCTTATTAAATGAAGCACACGACTGCAAAATTACATTATTAACCTATGGCACTTTTTTTTGTTTGCCTCTTTGCTACCATTCAGTATGCGACTACTCACTTGCTCTTATCTTGTTCGAGTAAGTTTTGGCTTACTACCACTAAAAAGATGGCGAAGACATTTTAGGCATGTTCTGTTTGTTATTATTTTTCCATCACGAAGAAAGTACTAACTGTTCATTATATAAGTGTAAGTGGACGACAATTTTACTTCGAATATCGACATGATTATAAGAAATCTCTGGATTGTGTCTAGGCCGGCTTCGCCAACCCTGACTCCGCATTCTAACAGCCACTTACTTTAGATAACGAGAGATGTTACAGTTAATCTATCAGAACTTGCTACAACAATAGTGACGTAAGCAAAAGTAGTTAGTGTAAGCGACATTTTATGTTCCCTGTTTCGGCTGGACTACTAATGTGCAAAGTTCCCAATCTTGATAGTTCTCGGCCACCGTAATACGTTTCACTGCCAATTTCCAATGTACTGCTTTCCTTCTAATCATAATGTTATAAGAAACACTGTAACGTGTAGTGATTTACGAGGGATACTTATTGGAATTATTGTGTTTAGATTAATGGGAGACAATTGGTTTAGCCAAATAATTTGACTAGTGTAACGAACTTGAGATTTATGACTAGTAAAGTCATAATATTGTCTTATATTTACGCGAATGTTATACATTGAAATTAAACAAACTTTACACGGATTTTATCGCGTTGTTTATTTTTTATGGAACACTATTATTACATAATTTTGAATCTTTAAACTACTATTGCTAAACACTTTTACTAGTTACTGTTTACTTCAATTTAAGCTATAAAATTATACAACTATTTAGATTTAATTTTTCACTTTCCCCGACCTTTCGGTTGCTTTTCAGCAGACATGGTCACGGGGAGAATAAGATGGTAGTTGTAAATATGACTTTACTAGTCTATGTTGAGTGCACCAGTCTTACATTGTGTTTTTGTCAAGTTTGGCATTTATGTTCTTGATTAAGCAAGCGTAGTAGCCTAACCTGTCTCATTCTAAGACCCGCCTAACATTAGTGTATGCAAAAAATATATATATAATATTTTATCTTTACGAATTTGGTTGTCAAGTAAAGTTTGTCTAATTCTTTCAAGTGATATATACTTTGCAGAATACAGGTCGATGTCTTATGTACATAAATTGTTTTTGCATGTTGGAAGATACCAAATTTCCAAATGCCGATCCTGGTATATCGTTCCTACTTCACTCACAGTCAGTCCAGAACATGTAGTCGATGTTAAGTGTGTTATACATTACTTATAACTAACTCAAGTATCGTTCCTGTTACAGGTAATTAGATGAAAATTACTCTACCAAAGAAATGAACGCAATCGTTGACTACACTCAAGGTTTGTTCAAACTGTTATTTATCGTGATCACTTGAATAAATTTCAAATATTTGCTTTTCACGTTTGCCAATATTGTACTCGGGGCGTGATAAATGCGTGATATGTTTGATACTTATTCGTACATTTTATACTAAAATAATGTATTTACGTAGTCTCTACTTATAATAATCCACGCCTAAGTTAGGCTTAACGTTTTACTAGTCTACGTTTATCTGATTTTGTATCGAAATAGTTGATCCTATATATTTTCTGTAACAGCAATTCAAAATAAATATATTAATGTACTTTTTCCACATTGATGAAGATCTGTATCCCTTGCATGTGGTTTTTTAGACCTCGTCTACTTTGAATTCCGGCGAGCGTGAAATTAGAAGGGATGTATGGCATGATGTTCGGAACAAAGACGTTTTATCACATTGATATTTAAACAAATTTGTACATTCTGTAGGCCGAATGAAATACCTCTGGCATTTGTCTTTTCGTTAAAAGTGTATAAAGTAAGGGCTTGAATTTACACCTTGATATCTTCTGTATGCGTTCAAAAATACATATTAAGATATTTAAGAAGATTAAGATTAAACACGTTACATGTGCACTTGTATGAAATCAGTATTTTACGTTTATAAGAAACTAGCTGTGCCCGCAGTTTCACTCGCGTTTATAGCGCCATCCCCGTGGATCGTAACATGATGTTATATAGCTTATAGCCTTCCTAGATAAATAAGCTATCCAACACTAAAATAATTATTATATTCAAACCAGTAGTTCCTGAGATTAGCGCGTTCAACCAAGTCAACAAACTCATTGTCTTTATAATATTAGTATAGATAAGACTGGCACTTGAAGGTAAATAATTTAAAAGCATTCTTATTTATTCTAAATACCTCTCGCTACCTCGTCTGCCTCCAAAGCTACTGAAAAGTGTTTTCTAACAAATACAGAGACGTCGGATAACAGTTATATGTTAACGGGAACGCCTTCAAGATTAAACCATCCCTAGTGTTTACATAACTTACATTTTGATTGCAGTTTAACGTAGATTAAGTAAAGCATAAAATAAAACTAACGACCCGACCAATTTATTCGCTTGTTTAAACGACAGCGGCTATTAAAAATATATTAATAACGCCCTAGTGAGTCGTTGCACTCTACCATGCATTTACCTATACCTTTGTATGAAACCTTAATATAATATGTGTATTTCTTTTTGTTTAAAGCTGACGTATAAACAGTTTATTGTTTCTCATTTCGTTTAGCAAACAACCCCGTCGTGCATCGCTCACACACAGATAAAGCTTGATCCCCGTTAAATTGCATTAAATGTTGAAACAAAAACAAAAGCGCACAAACGTGATGAGAGTTTTCGCTGCCCCGGCGGATATCAGTCCAAACAATAATTATACTTATTTTCTATTATCTCGCTAACCTCATTAATTCTAGAGGTCCTTTGAGCGCTGTTTGAAAAAACATCGTTAAGATAAATGTTCAGCAAATGGAAGCACCACGGGAAATTTGTTCAGCAGTCCAATTTAAATAGACTGGTTTTTACAGATAGGCACGGGGACGTCTCTAGTCTCCCGTGTTTGCCCGGTTAGTAGCCGGCGCGTTTATTCGCTCCGTTGCTTCAGCTGAAGTGCAGCGGCCACTCTTAAATTGTTTACCGTCTCTCTGCTTCGTTACTCCCTAGATGGCGACTATTCCGCTGAGACATGCCTCACTTTGTACTTTCTTTTTAGCTTTCCGACTCATCGAGCCAAATTAACAAGGCACATTTTGCCAATGAAAATGTTTTTACCATTAAAGTAACCGAGATTATGGCCCGTCAATTTTCGAGTTTATCACGGTCCTACAAGCATTAACGACTTTGTAAAATATGATTGAATATCTTTGAAACCGGCCCTTGGTCGGCCGCGAGCGATTTCGTGTCCGTTACGCAAATCGTGACGCGACAAGGAGAAGTTATGGCGAAGGCTGTTTTATACGAGCTATCAAACTAGTTTAGACGGTACGTTGTACCGGCCACGATAATGTTCACAATTTAGTAATATCAGCGTTGAATTTAAACCTGGACAAAGTGTGCACAGACAGCTGTAATGCTAGTGCAGACGTGCGGGGCTTAGGGAATAGATTTTATCAAATCTAATGCACACCCTCGCTTGCATTTTCAAAGCAAACTTTTAAGTTAATTGAGTATTATACAGCAAAATCTGGGACTTTTTAAGTTACGCTTTAGACTATACACATCTTTAGACTTGCAAATCTCTTATAGTTTTATTAATTTACTAGCTGTCCCGACAGAGGTAGTCCAGAACACAAGAAAAAATAAAAACAAATCTATACAATTCTCGAATCCACTTGAACATACACAAAAAAAAATCATCAAAATCGGTCCAGCCGTTTAGGAGGAGTTTAATTACAAACACACGTAGAGTTCTCTACATCTCAAGGTAAGTAACATTTTTAAAGGATGACATTAAGACTTTCTTTTAGCGTTCCGCAAGTGTGTCTGCTGATCTTCTGTTAGTGTATTTCTTTTTGAGGTTGCCTGACTGCAAGCTTTGTCTAATATATTACAAAATCTTACCTTTCCATCATGCCACCCGTGGCAGTCGACTGCTGTCCATACGTCATACTGAGCTTGATTTTCAGTTTTTGTTTCAATCTAGCGCCTGTTCTAAGCCTAAGAGCGCCGTACGCTACTGTAACTACTTGTAAATATAGCTCGTAAAAAGTTGCTGAAATTCATGCATCCTTCGGAAGTAACAATCATAACATTATATAACCAAAAATTCATAGAAGTTATCTGTACAAAGCCCTATATAAAAAATCTAAAAATAAACTCCCTATTGTCCCATCGCACTCAGTGTGATCTCACATTGGAATAATTTATTCCAAAATCACAGTATGAGCTCCTTTGCTTCTCATAAACATTTTAAAGCGCCGGTATACTTTTGTCATGTATTTTAAAGCAAGACGACATTATAAAGAAGTCGCAGCTTGCTTGCTTAACACATGCAAACGTATTCAAGAGTAAATAATAATGGTAGAGACGCACGTCTGCAACTGAACCCTTCTAACCAGTTACAAGTGTACTTAGTCCTGGGAACGAAGACAAACATGTCACTACCCTGCAACCTAGCACAGGTCTCTTGTAAAACATAAATAGACGTCTCTTAATGCAATTTATATTTCAAACTTCGTAACAATTTGTATTGTATATACGTTGGAAGGATTAGACTTCTAACTAACTCTCTTTCTCTGTGATTGGATGGAGATCTATTCACTCATCAAAGCGAAGGTTATGTTAATGGTATAATAGTTGACAAGCCTATAAACTTCTATATAGTGTACAATCCGTGTTGCTACACATAAAAAACTAAAAGAAAAACACAAAGACAATTATACAAATCGCGAATCAAATCCAATACCGTTAAGCAGTCTTACATCGCATAACAGGTGGCAATACCCAGATTTCCTATTATCCTTTTTTCTCTTCAATATTTTGTTACAATATTTTCCGTTAAATTCGCCCGTGGCGACATCGCATCTTTCCCGGCGAATATCCCGCGAAATTCAAATGAAATTTCACTCATTTTCTCAGCGAGCTTATATTAAATTTTCGTGATATTTGCGATCACATATTTACACCGCCGACAAGCTTAGTGTTACATTATCGGCATATCATTTGCATGCCGATAATGATTTTGTTATAACTGACACCAAATTATAGCTTAATTTTATTATCGGTATCTAAATTAAAAATATATATTTTTAAAATCAAACTAATAATAAATACAATACACCAATAAACGGCAATCGAAATTGGTAATTGACTTTGCAACTAGACTTAGCAGCGTTTAAAGTAAAAATGCAACAATAAAGTTCTCTTAAGATAAATCAGACGATCGTAGACGTTATTATGCCCTTTAGAAGCCTAAGCTCTAACACGTATCACGTTGGGTTGGTCTTTCATAAGCCCCTGGTGCTAGCCAAGTCAAGCTTGAGCGAAATCCTGAACGTAAGTGAGCTTTTGTTCTGCGACTACCTTTCTAACAATGATATTGATTCTATAGAGAGATAACGGCAAATATCTAACATATTAAGCTAGTCATGTATTAACAGGAGGTTTCCTTAATCGGTATTGAATAGTGTTAATTAATTCCTTTAGGTTGTCGCTGATCCGTTTAGCAAACTTTATAAGGATAGACCGCGAAAATGTAAACCTCGAATTAATCAATTTCTTGATCGAAAAGTAAAATTCTAGTATTGTCGAGATGACAAATTTACCATAGAATACAAAAACGAGGGCACCAACTTGTTATTCTAACAATCTGCCTTACTTTTTTGTTACATTTAATACGCATAATGTGACACTAAAGAAAGCCTAGTTTTAATCAACAGAATTGACACCAATCTATCTCAACATAAAGCTATATATCCATCAATCGGATATGTGAAACATACACATCTAATCGCGAGAGATTATTCTATTTCACAAGTGTATTAATTATTAGCACTGTATTAACGTATTTAGATAGCCATTATTTATACTGCCCAATGGTTAATTCAGTGTCCAGGTGTCATTACCGATGATTGAGCGTTCAATCTTGTTCGACTTGTACACTCTAATCCAGTCTTCTAACAACTCGTCGTACAGGTATAGTGGCCTTGAAATTGTGATGGTGTATTAACTGTATTAACTTCACATTGACACTGATATTTTTGTCTAATGAAAACATGTTCTACGACATAGATCTGGGCTTAAGCGATTAAAATTTCACTGAACTCCTTATACAGATTGTCTTTGTGTCGTGAAGCTTAGAAGTATTCACCAATGGATATTAAGACTATATTTGCAACGAAATAATATTTTAAATTTTTTATAGTAAACCGTAATAACAGTGAGACGTTGAGGTGATCGGTCATTCAAGTCCTATAACGCAGTATTGTCCCATTTTTGCGGTCTGAATATCATATCCTCACCGGTGATAGCTTAACTTTGAGTCATAAAAACTTAGCTTATAATGTCTACACGTGTTACTGGCTACGTAATCAGTTCAACTAATACAATATATAGAATTAAATATATTTGCAACACCGAACCACTCACGCAAGCAAGCTCGGCGCGCGGTCGTGAATTGCGAAAACTATACCCTGAAGATTAACATTCAGTCCCAGCGGTACAATTTCAACGCAACAATAATTATTGTTAAACCGTTATCGTCGAACGATTTTAATTTCACATCGGTGGATATAAATGTCGGGATGTTTGCCCGCAAACTTCCTGTAAACATTACATTTTTGCTACTTTTATTACGCACGTTATAGCAATGTAAACGGCGTGATGTTATTTTAATGTCTCAAACTACTGCCGAACGTGATCAAATGGAACTAATGCAATATACTAACAACCGTATATATTTACTACAACCGGATAAATAACGTTATCTTTGTTTGGACTAAAGTAATATAAATTGGGAACAAACTACGTGGTGTAAATAGGTGACTGCTCCTTTAGTCTCATGGTTTAAGATTTCGCTTATACTTGTGTCCTCGTATCGCGAGTTATTAGGTTTTTTTTGCGATTGAGCTAAGGTGTTATTAGGCTTTTCTGTCAAGAAATGTTCATAAGCTGCACGTAGACCAGAAATGTGCCAGGTAGACAGTAATAGGCTTGCCCCGTATTTGTGGGCTTAGAATCAGAGTTGGCGTAAATATAAATGTTATATATCTCTGCCTAACCCTTTGCGGATATAGGTATATACGTGAGCCTATGAATGTATGTAAATTGGAGAATATTATAAAAAGAAACATGCGACATGTGGAAAGAAAAGATGTCGGCGAACGCTCTCTAAAAAATTCAACGAAGTGCCGTATATAGGCGTATCCTTATTGTTTGAGGATCGGGCATCCAAAACGTCGTGAGATTAAAAAGAAAAATATAAATAAAGTATATCAGGAACTTATCAAGTGGATATCCGTAAAGTTTAAGCTCTCTTCCTGGAAACAAGCGTGTGTATATGCATTATGTAGGTATGTATATTGTACGCAAAAAGGCGGCGTGATTGTTCCTCGAAAGCAATGCGGCAGTCGATTGTCACAAGTAATAACATTACATGCATGGAACGATACTAGGGTCCGTTATATTACGAACACACGCGATATTCACGCGAACCGCCGAATGGGATTTGTATGGGCGCCACGTATGTATTTTTTAAGCGAGTATATGGTCCGATCGTTTCTTAAAGAAATAGAACGTGGGAATTGCCAGGGCCATTTTGGTTTGCATAACACAATATAATCAGCTTGTATTTTCCCGAAAAAATAGGAGACTAAACAGAGTTATATAACATCTACCTACTATTTCGCCAGCAACGCTTTGAGCTCCTATGTCATAGCAAATTGTCGCATCCCGAAAACATTTTCAAAGCTCGCGCTGCTACTGAGAATTTTAGAACAGAACACGCTCGACCTAGAAACCGAACCCAGGGCTATACGTTCACATGCAATCTTAAGCCCAAATTTATACTACGGGACCAGGGATACACGTTTACTTTGACTACCAAAATATATTATATATCTTAAAGAGCACAGTGTATTTACTACTCAAACTTGAGTAACCTGATCAAGAAAGTCCTACCGCTTTTTAGACATAACCTTGTGCTGTGTTCCAAATGTGAATAGGGGAATCATTAAGGCCCCTAAAGACTCCTTAATAGTAGTCTCTTCATGCAAGCAGCTTATAACTAATGTCTTGCAGGATCGTCAAGAGCAATTACATTTTGGTGTTACAAACCCCTATAAGCTATGTATAGTTTACCGCAGGGCGAGTTCCTCTGGCCTCTTCGCATTCTGTGTATTATAAAAAACAAATACTCATAATAATATTTTCGTTGTAACATACGTGAATCTTATTAACCTTATGACACCGTGAGAAAACCAACGCATGGAGCCGTTGTTTACGCATGTACCGTTTATGGAAACTTCACTAGAAATTGTAGCGGCCATTGATATTTGTCGGTTGTTGTTGTTTTAGGTCGCTTTCCTTCATTAGAACTGATTTAATTATATTGTAAGGAACACGCGAGCTCTATAAATGGGTTTTGTGCTACTAAATTTATTTCTTAGTTTCGCTTAAGTCTAAAAGGAGTTCAGATGGTATCATCTTATCATTACAACTCACAAAATAGAACGGTTGATTCAAAGTTATCACTAAAATTCAAAAGGTAGAAATTTGAAAAGACGTTCCTGTGGGTCTCGTTCTTATATGTCCATGCTATCGTAAGGTCTCGTGTTTGATTCACGGCTCGAGCAAAGTGTTATTAGTTTTTCCTGTTAAGACATTCTGAGTAGCAGCATGGAGTCTGAAATTGTGTACTGTAAAGTGTAGACGATAATAGCGCCTCCTATTACGTGGGACAAAACATAGCTGGTGAAATGTGAGCACTACATCGCCTTTGGGAATATAATGTCGTTGGTCTATGTACGTATAATGAGGTGTAGCTAAATAACTATTTCATTACCAATTCAGTTATTGATACCCTAATTAGCTGGTAAACTGAACGAGCAAGGTATAGCAACGTAATAACTAATGCAGCAATTACTTGTTTGGTCACTATCGATTATTTTACAAGCTCAAGTCGATACGATCCACGTGCGATTTATCATAGTGCTTATCTGTGCACTAGACAAACTGGTAAGAATGCTGTTATAAAGCGACTGACATAGTTCGATGCTGTTTGTTATAGCAATGGCATTTTATATACCTATTAGTCAATTACTGTATCCATAGTCCTGTAGGATTATTTTCTTTGTCCCGTGTAAGTTTGCGGTCGATCGTATACTGTCGTGTTTAATTCCCGAATAGGTTTATCTGTAAAGAAATTTCCAGAAAAAGTATTTCGACAAAGAGGACACTTAGACAGGCTGCTTGACGACTATAGGTTCGTCACCATGAGACCTAAAACAAAGCAGACAAAATGTGGATGTGTTACACCTCTTCCTGCCTCTTCAGGGTACAGCTATGATTAAAGCAATTTAAGCCAATATCCAAATTGTGCTGGGAATTCGGGAATAAGAAAGTTTTGTAAGTCGTCCCTCGATATCGATGCACTTGAATTCAATTTCACGTAAATTAGATTGGGGACATCGGACCCAATTCCACTACTAAACTTAATCTCTTAACATCTCTATCTAATACACAACACTACAGAATCATAGGAAAAGTATAGAAGATTTTAGGTCAATCAAATTAGCCTAATTGCTTTTCGTTGACGTAAATTTACTCGCCATTTTAGCTGCACCTAGTTTTGTGTTCAGAACAAAGGAGTGAGTTAATTTGATTTATTTGTCCTTATCTTATTCTCTTTGTAAGACAAAGGACTATATTAGTTTAGTGAGTCCATTCGAAACGCAAGCACGGAGTACATTACACTTCAAATTTAGTCAATTTATACGGTACTTACTATAGTAAAAACTGTTCGCATGATAAGAAAAAAGAATAACATACAGCCAAACAACCCAGTGCCCTATTAATCATAGAGTAATGGTACCACATTCACTGCTTAAAAACGACTAACATGGCAATAAAGCCGACTATGTCATTACAAAACAAGGCAAATAAAATTACAGACCATTGCTGTAACATTAGAAAGTAAGTTTCGTCATATAAGTAGCTATTCATCGGAATAATGGGTAGTAAAACGACATCCACCACTGCTCTCGAGAGCAATAATGAACTATGTAGTAATGTTGTACGCATAATGTGCTTGTTGACGTGTGGGAGTCATGCCATTGTACCTATTGTGATGTGTGGAGCGGTGAGCCCACAGATACTACTGTAGGACCGGGAAAGCTGGCGCACGCGTGCTGTGAGAACTACATAACACTCAAAGAAAATAATGAAAAAGATAAAGCTGATAAGATTAGCGTTTTTAATTAAATACGTCAAAACTGCTGTATTCTCGCTTGTATTAACGCTTCCGCCTTACTGTTTCATAAAAGCAACAGTAAATGAACAAAATATTTTATTAAATTATTACATGGCGTTTAAATGAATCAGTAGGGGTCATAAGTGTCATAACATTTTCTATGAAGCTAAACTTGTTTAATATACAGTTGTATATTTTTTTACAATCTATTCATAGAAACAATGCTGGCATTCATTTTAGAACAATAGTAAAATGACATAGGTACACTGAAACACTATTAAACTGACAAAATGTTAAATCAGCTGTTGGAATTGAATAAGACAAACTTCGTAATAGTAAAAGTATGTTGAGTCGGCCACACTGGCCAAGGACTATGTCGCTTTGTTCTCCCGGCCACGGTCCCATTGTCATCTCAACTATTATTTATCTATCGCTGATAAATATTATCATCAATTTAAGTCAAGTAGGTGCGTGTAAGTTGTTTATGAATACATTTATATCTGATGGTGATTGTTGCTTATTATTCTATTGACTGTATCTGATAAAGTTATTACGTTATGTTTATAATGAACATTACTCACGTATCTAGGAAGTAAAATAAACTGATATTCCATAACTACTTAAGCGTGTTTTTGAATCAAACGTGCCAGAATTCACTTGTTAAGATTCGTACAAACAAGCGCTTTTCTTTTAAGTAATGTTCAAGTAGATAATTGTTTAACTGACTTGGCACTTAGTCGTTTGGTTGAAGTTTAATGTTCTTGTTCGCGAAAAGTGCAGGTGATAGCAAAATTTCAAACAAACAAAACTACCGACTGTTAAAAGGTTTTATTACAAGATTTACTGATTTTCTTGAACATTTATTTGTTTGCCTATCCAAAGTTTGTTACTCGATTTATACATCATAACAAGACTATCTATAGTAAATAAGAACGATTCCCTAATTTTATACAGTAATGGTCAATGTCCTTACTGAAACAATATACTTTGGAATGCGAGACCACGAACGGATGTTATTTGTCCAATATATTGCGAGTAAATCTAATTCGATCGAAACTAAATAACCATTACGACGTTACTTGTATCTAACATTGGAAACGTGTGTACTTAGTTGCACGTGGTGCTAGATATGAGTCTCCATTGTGCAGATTGTGCCCTATGTGACTCAACTCCGGTCCTTTCCAATGGCATACACTCGACCTCAAAAGTAGATTACTTGAACCGTTGTTTTGGGAGGCGGACGCCATTGTCTCACCGCAACTGTGTTCCAACCTAAACAAAATAACTTACATAGACATTAGCGAGTTACCGAGATTCATTAGGGAAACACCTTAGTTGGATTCAATCTTGGAGATTCAATTGTTATGAGGAAGTATTTAATTCGCCCGAGTTGATTATGAGTGTGTCGCGTCGTGGCGTGTGACAATGAGTTTTTGCGGTCGAGACGATTACGTCGACTGCGCACCTCTCATAAGTCATTTCGACAGAGCCGTTATTTAAAGAATGGCCAAGCTATTATCGTGACCTAAATTCTTAATTTTGAATAATTAGTTGTAATCTAATTAGAAAAACCAATTAGCAGAAAAATAAATTTAAATAAGAAGACATTTATGTTACTTATATTTGTAGAGTCAGCAGTTTACCATAGTGTTAACGATTTTCAATCACCAATACCTCTGACCGCAGGTTTCACTGCATAACTAAATTGTCATGATATTTTGAGACTAATGTATCTTTTATTGACTGTCATAGGTGTTCACAAACATTAAATACAAGAAACATAACGAGATCCATCCAGACTCAATGTTATAAAGAAATTTTTGACAGATAACGTAACCTCAAAAAACTGCCTGTATCCTTTCGGTGGTGATTTATTCAAGCACTTATTTATACCTACTTATGCCACTAACAGTTATCACTCTTGCTATGTGCTAAGTAGGCATAACATTCCTTCTGTTTTCTCAGTAGGTACGGCGAATGAGATTACTAGCATTTGCATGCCGTCAATATCCGAAACGGTATGCGTAGGGAGCGTGCTTATCGTCCCGTTACAACGCGATTACCATTACGCTATTACCGGAGGGAAATGTCTTCGGGGGTTTATCAAATGCCTTATATCAACTTTGGATCGTAAGCTTGTCTTATCCAAAAACCTTTATCCCAAACATTTAAATGCTAAAATCTTGTGTTCCATTTAGATTGTAATAGCATTACATTTATTTGGATCCAGTTATGCCCGCTACGTCGTTGTTAGTAGAAATTGCTAAGTATTAATTTATGACCCGGGTTTAAATAAAATACAATACAAAAAAATTTATACAACTACCCTTTTGCGAGATAATTACTTTGTCACGCCAAGAACTTACGAATGAAACCGCAAATACAAAGGGTCCTACTACTATAAAACAGTTAAAATAATAATTTGCGAGATTTTTTTGTTCCGTTTCCAGAATAGATTTAAATCACTTTATTCATTGGCACTGGCTATAATTTAAACCACAACGTAATCGGTGCAGTTAAAAACCCAACACGATATAAAAGTTTAATTAGGTAAGGTAATTTTATATGTTCAATGAAAATGACCTAATTGTTTTTCTTTAATTATAACAATTAAGGAAAAGCTACCAAGTTTATGTAGGCAGATGTTGAATCTTTGATTTTATAAACCTTAGACAACACGGGGAGTACGACTGCTGTGCATGAGGTCTTTGAATTGATTCTGGGGTCGGGCAAAGTGCTATTTGATTTAGCTATCAGGTAATTCTTAGCAGCACGAAGTCTTATTACTTTGGACCCCATAGTTCGCGAAATGTGGGTGTAACTCCCTACTCACTCTTTCTGGGGATATAGGCGTGAAACTATATAGTTATAAATGTATTCTATAACCCCAAACGACATCAAGCGAAATAGCATTTTCACATACGTCAGTTTAGCATTTTTGTTATTTGCTCAAGACTATTTTCGAACTTATCAGCTTATGTTTTAACCAAAGATAAGTCACTTTGTACAAATTTTCATCAAAATCTGGCACATCAGCTTTTTTCGGATTGTAACAAGAAAACGATTTTGCCAACAGAATGAAGAAACCGTAGAATTCAATATTACTTGCAGTATGATAAGAGAATAAATGAAAAGTACACGTATCTACATATATCAGAAAAAATACGCAGATTCTCTGACAATTGGCCTCGCACAAGCATCTCCTAAGGGCTTTACCACAACGATGACTCGATAAATTCAGTGTTGTTATTACCAGAGCTATAAAATAAGAATTATAGTCGGGGGTGGAACGCCTTGACGATAAAAAATTTGATTCTTTGTGTAATTTTTGCTTCAATTTAATGGTTGTTTTATTTCTTACGTGTCGAGTAAAAATTATATTTTTGGTATGGCTCCCATCATGTTTAAGATATTGTGCAACTAGACCCTCCTCCCTCCTCAATTGCTTATTTATCACTCACTTATTCGGTATAGGCCACAAAATTATTGAATTAAGTATCAGTGTTACTCTCAAGTGTGTCATATTGTGTGAAAGTTTAGCATTGTTAGACTTGTATGCATTTATAATTATGTGTTTAGAACAATATCACGAAGAGATCTCGCTGTATAATTACTTTTTTTTTTGTTATTATAAAGAAAACAATAACGATATACTGGAAATCGTTGAACATGTTTGATCGACTGAATCCAATACCTGATTTGGTTTAAGTTTCAATACTCAATGTGGCAATATATAATTTCATTAGAGTAATGTAATACTCTAAATAAGTTTGCAAATAATTTGTTTTTTAGCAATTGAGGGGTCATTTATTTTCCATGTTACTTAATATTCTGAAAGTGGTGGAGCTGGTCCTTATGATAATTGTTGCACCAATCGTTAGAGAATAATATCGATCGTGAATCTGAGGCACGTGTGTGTTGCGACACAATGCTTCGTGCGGTGACACACCGCCCATAGTGTTTTGCGCTCACTCATCTCACAGTTAGCCGATATTGTGTCATCTATTATTATTATAATAATATACTTTCGCTCTTGTGTTGCTACGAATTAGAATCGTGTACGACTATGCCAATTGTTCTACAACTTGTCACCCACGTTGAAATGGAGCACAAAAAGTATTTCTAATTGTATTTTTTGTTGACACTTGTATACCAAAGCAATTTACATGACGAATTAGATATTATCAACGAATGTAACGCTTTGTTAAGAGGCTGTTCAGTTTTGAGTATAGTGTGCAGTAGCGAAACTAAAACTGACACTAATGACAGAATGTGACTCGTTCCACCGAAGTTTTCTCAGTGATCATTATACATACAACTTCGAACATCAATTGTAGGGCTGCGGCTTACCACGCGAAATCACCAAGCTTAGTCAACGGATCCTCCCTTTGTACTGAAACTTAATATAGTGGAAGTACGAGATGGCTCTATCTAAGAAGTCCAATAAAGGCGGTCTTAGATGTTATTGTACATTGATTGTGTTGTGTTTTAAATGTTAATATTCGATTATTGTACAGAAGCTATAGAAAAATCCACACAGATATTAGTTTTCAGGTCTCTTTTTTTTAATATGCCCGCTCTAGTTTCGTTTCCAGTGTAGCGAGGGACTTTGCTAACATTCAAAAAGCGGACACAAAGAATATTAAGTATTCTTTGTGTCCGCTTTTTCTCGGAACAACTCGGAACAAGTATTTGTGTATCTCATTTATTTTGTCCCGTGTGAGGATCGAACCTACAACACTCAGCATAGAGGCAGTAGCAAGGCGACTACTTAAACCACACACATCCACGTGAATAGTGATTATTCAATATAATATATTATGTAGGTACGTATATGTCATAGAGGGGCCAGAGAAGGTCGTTATATATTAAACCGCGATCATCGTTCATGAGTTTATACCATGATATCATGATGATGTCTTATATTTGCATCACAATATTAGGTCATAATAGAATAAACATTACGTTAAATGTTTGTCTAACGCTTAATTCCATCAATGTTAATACCAACTATTTAAAGTACCAATAGTTTGTCATTCAACACGATAATGAAGTACGTATTTAAGTAACAAAGTGGCATTGCTAAGTGAATGCTAGTATAGAGGATTGACGGCTCAGATCTAGAATAGTCTTGTTGGTAGTAAGGGTAAAAACTAAATATGTTTTACCTAATAAAGCTTGAAAGGAGATATGTTTTGCACTCATATACTTATTGTGTGGTTTACAAACATACTAGCAGATAGTTAAACATTACAGGCTACAGTTACACATTGAGATTCAAATAGCTCTATTATATGACATTACAGAAAGTGGTCACAGCCACGGACAGTAAGGGTGCTGCAATAAGATACTGAAAACTTCTAAAAGCCTCACATAAACTTGTTCTCGTATCTAAGCGCGCTGCTTCCATCGAAACCTTTTTATCGCCGACATTTTTGTGAATCCACAATCTTTATGGCTAATTTTATTTGGGTTGCTTTCTCGTAAAACCGAGCATCTCCTGGCAATAGTCCTGTGATCGTTTTACATTAAATTTCAAAATGTTTGTTACACAGTGGAATTACAAATTTTATACCAATTCCGGTGTCTAGTATCGTTTGCGCTCTTCACCTTAGTACCGGACACCTTGAACAATCCTCAAGGGGAGATTTTATGAGGTGGTGGCTGTGACGGTTTTATGACCGATAGGACGATGTCGAATAAGGGTTCTTCAAATGTTACAGCGAACATAGCCAGCCGGCACATCGTACACCTTTGTGTTTTTCATATTGGTAATGAAATAAGATTTCCGCGGATCAATCTTACACAAGAAAGTGCAATTCCTTACCGCACGAAATCTATTTCTGTTATCAAATCTTTCGACACGATGTACACGGACGCGGTATGAATTATTTATTTAGATATCATTTCGCTTCCTTTGTTTCCTTATTTAGATGAAAAGAATCAAACTATATCGAAAGCTTGTCAGGGTTGCGGGTGCCTATGGTCACCGATTGTGAAATATTTATTTACGAACGGAACCGTCTTTCTTTGCAATAACTCTTATCTCTTGGCAGAGAGAAACATTTTACAAAACTCGATACGAGGTACTTAATAATTTCGTAATTGCGCTAATGTTATGGTGAAGTATTTTATTTACCCTTTGGGCGAGTCTCTTAGTTCTAGGACGCCCGTAACGTATAATTTCTGTGAAGTTTGTTTCGAGACATTCGGTCCTCAGGGATAATTTCCCGTTATATGGGGATTACATGCCGTCTTGCTCGCGTTGCAGCTTAATGACAAATGGGAAAATGTCGACGAGGCTTAACTTTCGACGTAATACGAGTAAACTTTTAGGGTCACGCAAAAACTTACTAAGTGTAATTTACTCACCATACAAGTAGACATTACATGGGTCCATCTGTTTACATTACAAAATTCGTGACTGCCATTTGTGTGTGATTATTTAACATTAGACATAAGTGGGGTTACGAAAATCGTGTGCAATTTAAACTAACTATAGACATATGGTCCAAAACATTGACCTGTATTCGATTGATTTAAAACTATTTAAAACCCGGTTGCTATATTCAAGAAACCATTTTACCTACGAGCAGTCAAAATTTTACTATTTCCAGCTAAAAGGACTCGTTTCCCCTTCCGGTGGCGAATAGGACATTTTCCAAAAAAAAAAAATCCCATTCGCCACTGGAGAAATCACGCCCAGTGGCGAATGGGATATTTGGATATTTGTTTTGGGTTAGTCCCATTCGCCACCCCCAGCATTGCCCCATCCGGTGACGAATGGGAACTTTCCAAAAAAAAAAATTGAGTGCGATATATGTTTTAGAAATAAAAATAGAAAATAATAATAATATAAATAATATAAATAGACATGTATTTTTTAGGTAGGTACTATTTAAAAAAAAACACAACGCCACCGGAGGGAGCTATGCTGGGGGTGGCGAATGGGACCAACCCGATTAAACTTATCCCAGTTGCCACCCCCGGTGGCGAATGGCATATTTTTTTTGGAAAATGTCCTATTTGCCACCGGATTGGGCAATGCTGGGGGTGGCGAATGGGACTAACCCGAATCTACCATCAAAAGGTTTTTGAATGATCATTAATTAATTAAGATTTGAAATAATACGTACCTTTTGAGAATACTAATTTTATTCAGCGTTAGATATATATAATCTAAAGAATTGTGTAGCAGTACTTGTGTTAATATTACGCGTTAACCTAACTACTTTTCGATACAACGTGAGTCCTTAATCACCTTTCTTATTGTTGGAATATAGTGAAACAGAATCTTATATCAAGGCGATAAAAATTCGACTACATGTAACCGACCTTAGTAATACGAGAATATTTTATCACTTTTCTGATAAAGGTAGGAGTGGAGATGTGATTTCTACTAATACCGGCTTTTAGGGACGATCTCTCCGGACTAGCCCGGGATCTGTCCTACGGGCTTTATCTCTTCTATTCTTTCTGATCCCCCGACTATATACCCGCTCGTTTTGAAATGAAATTGATTCCGCAGCGAGTCTCGTGTAAATTGCAGTGCACTGAATTAATTCCATCACTGATTGAAAAGTTCTCGAAGAGTTTCGAGTGGGCATTTGAAATTGTGGAGTAGTTGCAATTTGCAAAAAATCATGTCAATTTCGAGTGGTATATAAAATTCTTATATTTAAATACAATTTGGTATTTAGAAGATATCTTACACTAATAACGTGCGTTAAACAGCAGCCACAATGTGTTAACAATTTGCACATCGTCCACGTTAGCCACTTTATTTAAATATTGTGAGTAATATGTACACTAAGTACTTTCCAGGCAACTCCAAGTGAGTTTAGTGATACTCAGGTTCAGCGTCGTCCAGTTAACTCGCTACCGTGCAACAAAAACTAACATTAAAGAGTTTCTCCTCGGCAAACTTAAATTGGCCGCATAGCCGTTGTTTACAGGCAACTAGCGGCATCCAATCGTCCGAGAAATTATTAAGGCGGGCGGAAGTTGGGCGGCGCCCGCCATCAACGCGTTGCCATGGCAACGTTGGAGCCTTGAATTAGTTAAACGAATGATGAACTCCACCCTTGCTTGTACACTATTGTTGCTTGGCTGCATTCTTGTTCAGTGTCAAATATACAGATTTTACTGTCACCGGTACGTGATTGTGCATGTAACTGCTTTAACTGGCTCTATATCTAGTTATAGCAGTTACGACTGCTATATAACACGTTATAGCAGAATGGGTTGCTATTTGTTACGAACGCTATCAAAGATTTACTGCGCTCCATACTATCATTTGTTTCTATGGCGTGTCAGTCAGTAATAACTTCATTTTTCTTTATTAATTAGCATAGTTTTATAAATTAATAGTAAAATAACGCGTTGCTTATTATTGCATGTCGAAATAACTCAGTTGTGTTAAAGAATAAATAACGGACCGATATTTAAGCATACGTTTAAACATTTGAATTCTAGCACTTTAATTATATTCGATCTTTGAACACAGCTGTACAAATTTATGTTTATATCTTTGGAAATCTACCATTCTTGACTTGATTCATTTACGAGGTGGATTAGAGTCATCAAAATTTTGATAAATTACGATGTCACTCCATTACCACGACTATAAGAACCCGACGTGGGAGTTATTATTTGTCTTGTTGACTATGTAGTTGCCTGCTTATGTTTTAGTGAGAAATGTAGGTTGTCTTGAAGTCACGTCTTAAATCTAAATCAGCCTATATAGAAACCTATTTTTATCTTACAGAAGTTTTTAAGAAAGGATATTGAGTTAAGGCTAGTCTAGCCAGGCGGTTGTCTTGACGCAAATGTCTAGTAGCGCTGTTTTTTACTAAGTATGCTAACCCGCACTGCCAGCGTGGTAGTCTATGGCCCAACCCTTCTTAAATTGAAAAGAAGTTCGTGCCCGGCAGTAGGACAGTTCATAAACAAGGCTGATATTATAATATGTCAAAGATATTTTGACATTTGATGTCATAAACTCGTCTAGCGTAAATATGCCTTTATGTTTCTGGTTCTTCGCAAAGCTTCAGACGCTTTGCTATCAGTTGGGTAGCCAGTAGCGCTAGTAGCAAAGTGACCATTATATAACACGCGAGCGATAACCCTAGTGTGTTACGTCTGACCACGGCCGCAAACCGCATAGCATCAAGCGGGTATACGACCCGCCTGATGGTATGTGGTCTGCGGTCGCTCTTTTTGCCAAAATTGTCTGGCTGCTTATTTTCGTAAATGGAACTATATGTAACACATTTCTAATACTTTAAAAAGTAATCGGCGGTCACTGCTCCTTGTGGAGTGTGGACTAAGGCAAGATAGATATTTTAACGATTATCCCTACGTTTATTCAAACTAATATTATTAATGCCTATGTAAGTTACGTTCTCACTCGTTAACTACTCAACCAATCATCATAAAATACATGTTGTCAGGGGTACAGAAAAGGACGTAGGGTACTTTTCGCCCAGCAAAAGTACTGTTCCCGAGGGATAAAAAAATTACATAACCTACATTAATGCGAGCAAAGCCTCGGTATAATCTAGTACTACATATAATAATTGAAAATTGTTACTCATTATGGACTTTTAGAGAGCTTTTATGACGAGTACTCACATTTCTTCAAGTTTATATTATTATAAATATTATAATTCATAATATATCTTGTTCTTGTCGAAGTATGAACCAAATGGAAATTAATAGAATATATGTACTACATACGTCTGTAGAATGTCTCCCCGCGAAATGTTATCATCACAACGTAGGGTGACGTGTAAACATAGGGTAAGCCGTATAACTCCGTAGTTGTATAATTATTTCGAGAGCTCACAACTCTATGTGGTAATATTAAGCTATTGTTGAGGAATATATTAGACTGAACGTATTTTAAATGGTTGCCTTGCTACTACGAAGTACGTAATTTGATACCAGCACGATACATTTTTTATTGCAATCCACAAATAGTTGGACAGAATCTACGGATACTTCACTCGATGTTTGTAATAGTACATCAAAATACACTGGAGTTAATGGAACACTCAGACTATAACAAATATTGCGACGCATCCGTAATTAAGGTGACCATTTAAATAACTATGTTACCCGTGCAGTTGTAATTATTTTTCATATAATATTTTTCAAAAGATGAAGCCTAGTAATCAGTGCCATGCACTTCTCCTTATCAAACATTTTTTTGTTCTTCTTATGACCAAAAAGGTATTAACCTGTCTACCTAACCTTGTGTTAAAACCTCTGAAGGCATTTTATCAATTAATTATTTAAATTCAACAGGCTTTTGACAGATTGAGACTTATTATGCCATCGTTTAGACGTTCAGTCGCATCTATAATAAAGCATAATGAATGAAGTTCTAATAAATTAACAAGCTTAAACCGAGGTTAACTTTCATAATTAAATGGAATGTAGTCTTTTTAATCTAACTTAGTTGAAAATCCTTTTCTCGAAAGCTGAAATATTGTTCAAAACGAGCTTATTATATATATTGTGGTTGTTGTAATTTGATAAATTATCCTCACTGTTCCTCCGCCTGATCTTTTGTTACAATGGAACCCTTTTTCATATGAAATAAGAAAAAAGAAACGTTATTTCATCCCTGATTTCCCTTTAGGAGTTATTAGGGCGACTTAATTTAACGACTCGCGTCTTGATCCACCTAGAGGAATTGAGATATTGGATTCTCTTTTTAAATTTATTATATTACTTGAATCACCTGAATGTACATTTATTGCACTTATCTTGGATATCATTTTTATTTAACTGAGTTTTGAATTCAACCGCATTGTACTGAGATTGCTTACTCTTATTTCCATACATCTCAAGGTTCACGGCTACAAATATAAATATAATAAAATGCGGCAAATAAGTTTAATTAATTTCAGTATGTAACTTTTGCGAATATGCAATAACCTATGTTTATATCCATAGTTATATCATATTAAGATTCAAAGTCCTTTAATTTATCACTGGTCTCAATTTCAAAGTATCCATATAGAATGTTAATGAACTCTTAATCAACACTGAGGGGCACCGCTAGATACATCTCTATGTATAGATATATATTTACATATACTACCCCTGTTTAAACTTCCCAGGGATTAATAGTGCAGCTTTCTTGTTTTACTTAGTGGATGTCGCGACGACGAGGTCTTTGACCGACGCCATCGAGTTACCATGGTAACGAATACCTACATGATGGCTACATGCAATGTGCCTTTGGTTACTGCTTTGAAAAAGCTTATTATGAATAGAGCCTTTTGAGTTTTATATTCCTCGTAAATATTCTTTTCCGCGTGGCTGCACTTAGTCAAGCGCCGACGTGTTTGTTATTTCAAAAGGCGATGTTAATAAGTGAGATACATTTGTAAAGATTGTGGAAATTATAGATATTTCTTCAATTAAAGAGCCAAGCTTTTGTCGGTTGAGTCTCTCCCATAATGTCGTATCTTCAGCCAGCGTTTTGACTTCTTGATACAACGTAACTTTTACCTTGTCTTTCACTTGATATATGAATGTCCTCCTAGGCCTTCCTCTTCCCCTTCTGCCTAAAATTTTTCTTCTAAGATGTTTCTTATAAAGGTGTCAAGTCGTATCAAGTGGCCCAACATTTTCCTTCTTCTGTTCTCTATTGTTTTTAGAATATGTCTTTTTTACTTTACCATATTTAGATCTTCTTCCTCATTTGTTTTTCTTTCAGTCCAACTTATTCTTTCCTTCCTACGCCAACACCACATTTCAAACGCTTTTAATCTCTCTCTGTCCCTTTGTGTCAATGTCCATGTCTCTGAGCCATACAGTGCTATACTCCAGATATAGGTTTTAATGAATCGTTTCTTGGTCCTACTTGAAATATTTTTGGTCATGGGTAGCTGTTTTTAGAGTTAAATGCTCCTTTCGCCATTCCTATTCTTACCACTAAATCAGTAATGCATCTGGAGTCACTGGTTATTAATGTTCCCAGGTATCTGAACTTATTAACGTTGTCTATTTGAAAGTTATTTAGTTTTATGGGTTCAATATTGATAGAAGGAAATTTAGATATGATCATTGTTTTGGTTTCAGAACTATTTTTTTAAATCTAATTTGTAGAAAAACCTCGTCCATTCGGTTTGGTAAAATTTCCAACTGTTCTCTACTTTCTGCTAAAACAGCCGTGTCATCTGCGTATCTTAGTAAATGTATATTTTGCCCATTAATCTTTACTCCCCCTTGTTCTTCTTCTATAATTTCCTTTATTGCGCACTCTATGAAGATGTTAACAATCATTGGGGACAATAGACATCCCTGCCTAACGCCTTATCGGATCTTCGCTTTTTGCCTTTCTTCTCCTACTGCTATCACAGCCTCCTGATTCTTGTAAAGTTCAAAAATTATCTTCCTATCCCTGTAATCTAACCCAGCATTCTTCAAGACTCATCAATTTCTTCCACTTAACTTTATCAAAACCCTTTTCTAGATCAACAAAGGCGATGTGTAAGCTTCGGCCTAGTTCCAATGTTCTATTATTAACTAATTTTTCAGGCTAATATTCCCTCCCTGGTTTCCCTTTACTTTGTCTAAACCCATACTGATCTTCACCTATACATTCCTTTGATTTTTCCCTTATTCTCAGCTGTAATATTTTAAGTAAAATATTTGATGTATGCGATATAAGAGAAAGCGTTCTGTACTCTTCACATTTTAGTGTACTTAATTTTTTCGGTAAAATGACAATTTTATTGATTTGAAAGTCTTTGGGTACTTTGCCGGTAAAATACATGGACAGTCCAAGTATATGTCCACCTACTCTCTTTATAAAAATGCTCAATTTTTATAGTATCATCTACAAAAAATATATGCTGCTTAAACTACAGATAAGCTCAATCCCGCTCCAAGATATTGTGGATTGTACGTAGTATAAGTCGTAGATTATTGAAGTTCTACTTGTTATTGTTGGCACAGTAAGACTCTCCGTTTTACATAATATTATTCTCTGAGATGTACCCACTTCGCCGGATCTACGCCTGAGGCACAAATAACTCGAAATGGAATTATTTATCTTTCCATTTCCAATGGAAGTTGCGTTCATCTTCTATTATATTGGACGGGCGATGTCTGCATTATTGCGTGTTACCAGCTACGGCTTCCGATATGTAGCGAATTTTGTTAGGACTGCCAATAAATACAATCGTGAGTCCTAAAACTTTCCAAAAATAGGCCAATATTTCCATTCACAGCGCTTCCTTTGTTGGTAAAAATGTTTTAAGGTACATTATGAGGAGATGTATACGCTTTCGCTCGTGTATTCACCTGTTTATCCGCTATTCACGGAGAATTTTAGACGCCTGTTTTCCTTTTCACCTGTTCTGTTAGGTACTTTGTTGAAATTATGTCTTTTATGGCTGTTTAGTCTGTTATTTTCTTGCCTCGCGTAGATTGAAGAATAAACAAGACGTTTTAAAAGCATTCTTTTGATATATACATACATTAGTAGTTACCTACTGTAGAGAATTTCGTTTCACGTGTTTATTTTCTTCAAATAAAATATGGATCTCCTCGAATGCAACATTTTTATAAAACCTACTTCAGGCACCAATTCTCTCACAGTGTTAAGTCATTTAAGATGATTGTAAATTAATGTTACTTTGTATTAACAACTGTGAAGAGATCAAATAAATAATAATAATAATAATAATCATAGACATGTAAAGGCGAAATAAATCAAAAACTGTTTGATTCAATTTGCTGAAATCTCCCACATCGCATCGGTTAGCCATTTTCATTTATTTCACGGCTTAGTGCCCGACAAAACAATCGATATTGTATATTCTGGCTTTAGTGTGTTTGTGTGCGATATTTGTTTATGTATGTAGTTACATGTATGTCGACCCTGACACGTGTATGTGGGCACGTTGGCTGATGGAGCGTGAATGGGTCGCACCGGATCCGTGCTCCGGTGCGTCCATTGTCGTCTTCCGCGTTGCATTACTGCATGTGCCGCTGCTGTCTACATGCGTCCTTATATGTAATGTATTTGCTTGTATCCGTACATTAATTACAACGTGAAACAGTGAAGGCTAACGTCGTGTTACTAGCAGGATTTAAATTTAAGTGCGTTGGAACCAATCTAAAGTTCAATAACAACGGTCAGTTTTATTTCAACTACTTATATTATTCAATTATAAATCTGTTGGTTCTTTCTTCAGTTCTCAAATGAGGAACAAATAAAATATGTTCAACAAAGATATAGCTGATGACAGTGCCGTACAAAGGAGATCTTAAGGCTGTCGATAGAAATAATATAATAATGGACGAAATCGGCAACTAACCTTTCCGAACTTCTAAAAATATAAGTTATGGCAATACATTTTCTCGATGTTTATTTGATGAGAATATACTGGATGTAAACCATGATAATCTAAGAGTATTCATCGTTCTAGCTTCCTTTTTTCGTTGTTACCACGTAACCGATAATCCTGAGCAAAGCAATTTGATGATCCGCAAAATGGATAATTTCCTTCCCTCATCACTTATTTCAGGCAGTAGAATTCTTTCTTTCGACTGAGCCACGTGCCTTTTTGCCTTTAATATTACATCAGAATTGTACAACAGCGCAGCAAAACTTTAGATTATTGAACGTACAAATCCAAGACAGATCTCGAAGGGGAAACTGTAAGTAACTATATTGAAAAGAAACTTTACGAAGGAATTTTATGATATCGTAAAAATCCTTTTATGTCCAACCAGTGGGATATGAAAGCATTTTTTGTAACTTAAATTTCTGCCGGGTCCGGGCATTAAGTTTTCGCGCGGGTTATTCGCTAACTTTATGCAAATTTACCCCTTTTCTCGACATAGGGATAGGTACTATGAATTCTGAATAATATGATGAATGAGCACGCAGGTTTTCACTTTACCTACATCCCACGTAATCGGTTACATGGACTTATCACTTATGCCGCCCGGCGCAAAGTTGATTAATTTAGGTCTACCCGTTGTGTGTCCAAGAGGAAAACAATGTAAATACATTTAGATACAATAAATTCTCGCTCTAGATTGTGGTTAGGTATTAGAATATTGTTCAGGAAAATTACAATAACCTTACCATTATTGGAGCTAAGTTAGTACGAATTAATGACTACCAGTTTTAGTCGTTATTAAAGTGCAGGTTTTTTTGTATTATTAGAAATGCATACACGCCTGTGTCTCAACGGCAGATAAAACATGTATGTATTGCTTATAAATTTTGTCAGTTATTTTAGCATCCTACAGGTGATTATACTGCGGTTTATAGGGCGTATTTCTTTACCACATGCTGTGGCTGGTACTGATTGCGAGATAAACTAAATAAAAGTTTCACGAATTTCATTTGCAGAATAAACTTACGATCCCAGTACTTCATGTCCTTGTGTTTCAGTCAGCAGGCAGTTTCTTCGAAGTCAGTTATACAAAATAAAGCATCATTAAGAAAACGCGCGATATTATTCTTGCGCATTTTCGAGTACAAAGCGCGCACTGTACGCACCACTTGTATAATTTAAAAGGCTTTACCTTCCATTTCTTTGTTTCACATCATTATGCCCAACTCCCAAGTCATAACAAAACAAAAGGAAATAAATGTTTACATATGTACCGGAGCGCGCGCTTTCGCGTTTCGCACAATCAATAAATGTCAAAACTTGAATACTTACATCAATTTTAACAACGTCGCGAACAAAAGTTACTCTCATTGCTTATAAAACTTATAAACTTTGACAATAAATTATATTTTGTCCCTTCATAAAATATTACTGGAGAGTTTTGTATTTTGTATACGAGTTCTATTTTATTTAAAATTGTTCTTTACTGCTTATCTGTCTATGTGAAAAGTGTTTATAACTTGACTAAAATGTTAGGTTAGTTGCCATGTAATATCGTCCAGTAACAAACTACGTGTTACCCATGAAAGTAAGAGAAAAATTCAATCATACTTTGCTTGTCCCCTAAATTAAACCTTAGACTTAAACCTAAATTAAATTAAGTTTAGCACTTACCCCAATCATTTAAACTTGTATCACTGGACCAGAAAGCGATCTTTATAACTTTAGCGATCGTAATATAGGTTTCTTTTATAACAAATACTATCATAATGATATGGAAGATGAAAGGTAAATAGAAGTCGTATATCTTGCAGTGCGAAGTTTAAAATTCGACTTGGAGGGTATGGGGCGCTATGGAAATACATCCCTTTTATATTTAGCTAATATCCCGTTAAGGAAAAAGAATAAATATTACAATGTGTGCTTACAGTATTTTAAGTCGATACGAACGGTAGAGAAATATTAGGAGAATATCTAATCACTCTGTTAGTTCTTTCATATTTTCTAAGTACTTACTGCGTAATCGGTATATCGACATATTATGTAAAACATGTTGCTAATTAAAAAGCGGGAAAAGTCATGCCAAGCCATGAAGCAGGGCTTTAACAAGTCGTTTCGTCACCGTAATAATAGCATATGGCATGCCATAATATAGCACCTTGTTATTTCCAGCGTAAATTCGGCCTAATATTATCTCCTGCAATTTTACCCCTTATGAGTTAATAAGTTGACATGCTGTTGCTCTCTTTGATACAAACTTATGTTTGTTAGAACTCCGAAACTGTTAATCAGCTTAAAGTTTCAATATTAGTAGTTATAGAGCTAAAGGATTTGAGAATGTTCATTCGTGCTATGTTGATTTCTATAAATCAACATAGCACGATGCATGTTTCGCTTACTGATTAAACTGATTCGGATGACGTCATCCAACCTAGGATGGGTTCGATGACGTCATCTGAAGTGTTATTAGGTTTTTCTGTGAGAACTTTCTTTGTAGCAGCACGGTATCTGAAAATGTGTCACGTACACAATAGAATAGGTTCGTCTCCTATTTCGTGGATATTTATAGCTCACACAATGTACAGAGTAATAGATATTAGAGCCTCCTATGGTGAACAGGCATGATGCTGAATTGCGTTATTTTTAATTTGTTTGAACAGGTTGCTTGATAAACCGCAACCTACATGTATTGTGTATTAACATTTTACAAGTGGAATAATGTACGTACATAAATATTTAGTTATTTCCTTGTTGTTCTATATAATGCTACACATAAAAGGATACGTTTTAAAACATATATTTATGAGTCATTGTTATTTTAGTTGGTTATCAGTAATGTGATTATTGTATTGGAAGCTGATATGTGGTTTACCTCATACCTTATCAATTTATTATAATACTACTAGAATATTAAATGAACTATATATTTCCTCATGAAAATATATAATCTATTTTAGATATAAATAATATAAACCCTAACCTAATACGACTGACGAGATTCAATGTCCGTAACTCTTCAATCCTACGTTACACGATATAAGCTTGTTTCATCTGAAGATAATATAACGATGTTTAAGAAAACGTTACACAACCGAATCAATAAAAACAATGTTATCATTAGATTCTGCAGATGTAAGATGCCCGATATTTACAATAGATCCATTTATATTAGACTAGACTTTTCCCGCGGCCTCGCTTTCGTAAATATATGTTATATTAGGTTAGGTTAGTCTATGTCCTTTTTTGTACGTCTGACAACGCGTATGCGAAATTTTAAGATGATCGGTTGAGTAGTTAAGGTGTGAAAGCGTAACGAACAAAGTCACATTCGCATTTATAATATTGGTAAGGATATCTAATGATGACGATTTTGATCAGCTAATGCTCAATTTTCTTTAACTTCTGTAAATTATCGATTTATCTACTGCTGTATATTTATATATGTTTGTATTTGTTTCCAGGGAACAAAACTATGGATAATAATGGAATACCTGGGCGGCGGGTCAGCGCTGGACCTGATGAAGGCGGGCAGTTTCGAAGAGATGCACATAGCAGTCATACTGCGGGAAGTACTAAGAGGCCTCGACTACCTTCACTCAGAAAGGAAGCTGCACAGGGATATCAAAGCTGCCAACGTCCTGCTCAGCGAAATGGGAGACGTAAAGCTAGCTGATTTCGGTTAGTATCTTATTCATTCATAACTCGAAAAAGGTGTAGAAGGGAAGATATTTCTATGATAATAAGACTATAAGCTTTAATTAGAGTCTAAAATATTAAAATATAAAAGAAAGGGTTACGATCTTCGTGCTCCCCGAACCTTATTTTTTTGCGCGTACCATTATAAAAGTCGGAACTCACTTACGCAGCATTTATTCAGTAATTGGAGTCCTAAAATGAGTTTGGGGACTTGCAGGTTCATCAACATTTTAAAAAGGGTAACATTTTTGTAGATAAGAGAAGACGTCGTTTGCATTTTTACTTTGAATACTTGACCGCCTTTTGTTTGATAAGCCCTTTCACAAACCTCCAGAAATTCCGAGCCGACATTCGTTACTGCGTCACAGTAGCTCTTTCACGTTTCCCGCTTTAGAATCTCCAGATTCTACACGTGTAACATCTAAATGTTTTCCAACAATGGAATATAACAACAAAGAAAGATATATATAATTCCAACTGAAGTAATCTACGCACCTTGGCACGTGTATGAAAGTATTGCGGGGAAACTTAATAGATTACATGCCATAAAGTTATCCTACGTGATTGCAATGCCTAGAAAATAGCCCGTGCGTAAACAATGATTTTCTTTGGCATTGTTCTTACACATGTCTGTCAAGGTTTTTCTCTCGATGTGCAGCAGTGATATGAGTTTCGAATATAATTAATGGATGGATGGTCGCACCTACGCTCGTAAAACAAACGATGCATGCAGAGCCAGCACGAGAACCAGTGAAATATTTCACTTTAAAAACATCAGGTGCTCCAAATTTAAAGCTATTGAATGCTTAAAATGTATACCTTTATTAAACGAAGTGCTTTCTTTAAATTATGCCTATGTTTGTGTCTTTAACGATTGTTGTGGATAATAAGTAGTTGAAATAAGAGAAACCAAAATAATTTGACAATAAATAAACATGACGTAGCATGATGGCGGTTATATGTAATAGGTACCTAGTACTTACTATATTAAATAGCATTACTGCGCGCTCTGTGTTATAAGAAGCATCAATAGTAAGAAAATACATTTTAACTGTTCCCTTTCCATGAAAGAGTAAATACGGATACGGAATATCTCCTTGCTGTCTCCGTGTATTTTACGGATAATTAGTTCTACTAGTATCTATAAATCGCTTGATAATTAACCACAGCTTCGTTTATTTTAGCTTGCAAAGTTAAAATATATGGGTATATTTAAATCAGTGCAGTTCTGACACAATATTGATACCTTCTTATTTTGTCTATTATTATAATCAATGCAAATTAATGATGGCGAATAAAGCAGTTGTTGTTGAATTATTAATAAATCTGCAGAAAGATTATTATATAAAGATTGGACAGTTATTATTACTCTAATTAGGGATTGTTAAAAGTTTAACAAGTCTATTAAGCCGAGTCTTTTTAAGCTTGTTTGATCAGATTTATCAAAACACGCTCATAAAACTAGTTATTATAAATTTATTAAAAGACAAAGAACTCGTTTCAACTTGTTTATCGCTAAATCACTTTTTAAGTGTCATCTCGGGAAATATTCTAAGGGCGCGTTTAAATACTTTAAGAATTTTTGACAAGCTACAGATTGTATATCTTAAAATTAAATCAGCGGCCTCGAAACGACCTACTCGACAGATGCGAGAAAATTATTTAGATTTCGTAACCCTTATTGACGTCGAATCATATTATGCCAAGAGAATATTTTAGAAATTATGTAAGTAAATTGTTCATGTAAAACAGAATCTTTTTGTAGAATAGTCTTTTAATTCGTCATAAAGCTTGTCTCAGTGTTAGTCATAGGTCTTTTTTATTTATTAAGACAGATCATGCTCACCATGGTTGCATTAGCAAGCATGGTGAGCCTGACAAGTTTAAGGTGGCAGACTTTAAACAAGTTAGATATTTTGGAAGTGAAGAGGTTTCCTCATGAAGTAGAAATAGCCCAACAGTCTCACTATCGATTAGTATTATATGCAAAAATAGTCTAGACTAGTGCCTACGCTATTGTAAGCTAGTTTATCTTATCTTTTAATAGCGCAGCACCCACTCTGCAGTAAATACATACGTCGTATTCGCTAGATGGTGCACCCAACAAATATTATAATGTAATTCTCGAAAAGATGACAAAACTACAACGTGCCAGCTTGCTTTATAACTTAAGCGCGCATTATGGCCTATGAATTTTGGCTGCAGGCCAATGTTTGAACCGTTTGCGAAGCAACTGCGAGCGGTGCCAAAGTAAATGGGGAACGCCCTTTTGCAACGCTGAGAGCAGTGTGAAGTCTTTCAGCCTCTTCAAACAGAGATGTTTACCGGATTCAGCTTTGTTTACTTATCGAACACTTTAATATTGGAATACGGTGAATTTTGCTAGATTCACAATACCAATTGCAAATAGCCCGATGTTTGTTTTTGTTTTCTTTTAATGAAATAGATAAATTTCTGTTTTCTTTTACTGGAATTTATTTATTTTCTTGTATAATGAAACGGCAACCGAAATCTAGTAAAACGAGGTTGTGTTAGATTAGAAAAGGCTTTATATTTTCCTTTGTGGTTTGTGGGTAAATATAGTGCCACCCCATCTCTTTACGTGGGCGTCGTAAAAGGCCACTACGGGATTATTGAGGGAGAAGAATCGTGTCCACCTACATTTTGACGTCTATTGTTGTATCACACAAATTCCTACTTTATTTGTGTGAATGTGTCATAAATAAATAAACAGAAACTTTCCGCTATAGGTTCTTTTAGCCACGTATATCATTTTGAACCGTTAGGGTGGGTAATAAAACCACACGCCAGCATGTGATTCACGAAAAAGCCCGCATGACGTTACGACTTTTCTGATAAAACGCTTTTTGTCTCTGTGTGTGTTCACTCTACAAGCGGTATTTCTTTTTAATAACTGCGGTTTTCCTTGACATCCATGTGATGACCACACAGCGATTGATAAATGCACCTTTATTATCTGAAGGTTTTATACATTCCTTAATTATGTACTGGTGTTTAACAAAACCTTATATGCCAACTGTTATTTTTTAAAGATTAATAATGGTAACTGGTTTCTGGTGCTGAGTCAAAATAATACTGTTGCAACTGATATATTCGTCATATTTCCTGGTTAAAACCTGCATTTTATTTGAGTCATAAATACCAAATCGATGATCGATTTTGTTTATTAAAATATGTATTTGATGCCTGCTAGTTTGGGAAGGAAAATTAATATATATTAGAATAATAAAATATCGATTCTGGATTCTACCGATTGTTGAGGTATTCACTGATTTAGGTATTTGATGTATCAAAAAAGACCTGTAGGTCTACCTGCTACTATGTTACTAGTCTATATTATCAGTGCATGAAAAAAATAAGCACAAGATGTAGTAGAAGATATGCTTTCTCGAGAGTGTAGGCCGGTAGCCTATTTGTACTCCAGATTGGAGAGGACCAGTCTAGTCAATTATATCAGTTATTATTTCAAACTATCATCATTATTTCATTAAAAATAGATAATATCATTATTTCGAACTATCAATTAAACTTGTGATAGCTATTGAATAATTTATTTTAAAATTACGTAGCAGATCCTATAAGTATTTTATTGTATTATTATATTAAATATTGACGTATTTTAGAAAGTAATAGGTATACAGTGTTTGAAACATAAAATATATATTTAAAAAAAATATTGTCTTTATTAGCTTACTGAATGGTCATCACAAGTCTTATGTTCTGCAATAACTGCCGAGTTCTTTTACCTAATGCGAAGTGAATTTTTGATAAATTTAAGTATTACTAAAGGCAGTTCTGTTTGATTCTTTAATTAAATACAATGTTTAAATTCCAGGTGTCGCGGGCCAATTAACAAACACGACTAGCAAACGGAACACATTCGTAGGCACGCCATTTTGGATGGCGCCTGAAGTCATCAAACAATCGTGTTATGATAGCAAAGCCGATATCTGGTCACTGGGGATCACCGCCATTGAACTGGCGAAGGGCGAACCTCCAAACTCCGAGCTACATCCAATGAGGGTGCTCTTCCTCATACCCAAGAACAACCCTCCTCAGCTCACGGGCAGCTACTCGAAACCTTTCAAAGAGTTCGTTGAGGCGTGCCTGAATAAGGACCCAGAAAATGTAAGTTCTTCCCGGATTCATTTCGACGAGCGTTGCGTTTAGTGTAGTGTGTTTTTACAACCCTCTGTTTCGGATTACATTTTGATCCGTTAGAATGGCATGCCGATTGTGTATATAATATAATGCGTCGTACCATACTGATTTTGTTGAGATACTGAATGGTGGTTTGGTCGAAAGTTGTTTCAATCTCTAAAAGGTTATGTAAGAAAATCAAATACTGTATCTTCATACAATTTATGTAATTGTATAAAGATTCGGTATTTATTTTCAGTTTTAACCGACTTGATTACTTTACTTTACTTACTTTGATTACTTTAAATGGTATATAAGTTACAGTTAACATACTTTATAGTATTTAGTAAATACGTTAAAGTATGTAAACTGTAACTTATTTATAAAAGTAAGAGTAAATACTATTTATTTTTACTTGTACACTACAGGAGATTAAACTTAAAATGTGTATAGACTAAAATAGGCTATTAATGTTGGTATTTGAAAGAATCATGGTTGTGGCAAAGATATGTAGAACATGAGATTACTTGTTTGATTATCTTATAATTAGATAAAGATAGCAATACTGAATTTTAATAATACCTAATAATAGAACATCCCTAAATATCAGTTATTTATATGTATATTGATAAATATTTTCCATAAACTTGTGATATATTTCCGTAATTAAACATTAATTAATGGTATTTTCGTATTTTATTATAATATACCGTGTTATGTTTCCAGAGACCAACGGCTAAAGAGTTACTAAAGTTCCAGTTCATCCGTAAGGCGAAGAAGAACTCGTATCTAATGGATCTTATAGATAGGTATAAGAAATGGAAGGCGCAGCGGAGCGAGGAGAGCGAGACAGAGTCAGAGAACTCAGATTCGTTAGTATACACTTTTAAACTTAGCTATAAATAGAAAGTGTCGGGTCTAGTAAACATATTGAAATTAAACTACTATATACGGATTTAATCGCGTTGTTTATTTATCACTGTATTACAAAATTTTGAAACTATTACACTACTACTAATATTGATTTTATTTTACTAATTTATATTTAGGTTTACACTTTCCCCGACGTTTCGGTTGCTTTTCAGCAGCCATGGTCACGGGGAGACTGAGTCTCCCAAACACGATAAAATCCGTACATAGTAGTTTAATTTCAATGAATAACATTCGCGTAAACAGAAGACAATATTATCTAGTAAACATAATTATGTTTTGTTTTCTATTACATGAAAATAGGTATGATGCACGAATATTTCTGAAGGGGTGACTAGAGGGGTGCATTGCACTCCCGTTTCATTAGCTATATTTCTGGTCTAACATAAGTGATACACTATCATTGTCTATAAGTAATTTAACCAAATTCCAGACGGCTACTAAGAATATCCTTATTTTATAACTCAATAATTCTACCAAATCTGGGCATCAAACCCTACACTCATTAGTAATTGTAATAATTAAATGTAATCTTATGCTGGTCGACTTGCGATGCAATCTAAGATATTTTATAGAAAGATATATTTTCTCTGATCAAGTTTAAAATCTAAGAAGTACTGTACAATAGACCTGATTTGCTAAGTAATTGTAATATTATAATCTATACTATATAATTATATATTTGTAAATCCTTGATAGGTACGCGTTAACTTTACATACAATACATTACCGGTATGACCCTTCGTTTGCTAAGTCAGAGGTCTCGTGCTTGAATATGTTCTAGCTCGAGACCTTTGACTTAGCAGACGAACGAACGAACGAAACCAAAATGTTATATACCAAGAATGGAAGGTGCATACCTTATGAGGGTATGCACTTTTAATTCTTGGTATATAACATTTCAAAAGCTTTATATTTATTCTGATGCTATTTGCATAGCCGAAATATGCCAAGTTTACTGAAAATGTACATTTGGCAGACCACGGGGTCTATAATAAGCGTGATGAAGGGTTTCATATTAAACTTTATGGTATAGCAATATTTTTTTAATATTGCTTCAAGGTTTGGGTCTAATATGAGAGAAAGTTTGTAAAAAGATATTTTTGTGACAATCGTATAGGTATATGTTTTAATACAAAGGAATTATTTATTGTATCATTTGAAGATGAAGTACTTAAGTCTCAATATAATGAAAGTGGAATGGTATTAACGTGTATGTGTGTTAATGTTGCAGCGAGGAGTGTCGGAGCGGCGACAGCGAGGCGGACGAGCCGTGGATCATGACGGTGCGCGGCGGCGCCGCCGCCCGCGCGCTGCTGCACGACAATAACCGCAGGAACGCGCAGGACGACACGCGTACGTATTATATTACCATACTCTTTAAATTGATTCTATTTATGATTACTTTCATCAATAGGTTACGTTACTTAATATAAAAATACAAATACATTTGCATGCAAGACATTTCGTGTTGTTCTTCGTGTTTTCTTTTGCAATTTATCTAATAGACGTTTAAATTGAAGTTAAACAGTGGATAATTATTTAATAGTACCTAATGATGTGCAATTGTAACCACAAAACGAAATTCGAATAATCGAATATTGTATGATCGCGCAATCGAATGTTCATTAATGATTATAATTCGAATTACAATCGAATATTTAATTTCATGATGGAACGATTGATAGATTTGGGTCGGTCGTAGTCCATCGAAGGTAGAGTTGACAGTTATGGGCTTCTTTACGTCTTGTTGCTATTATTTCAATGCCATATGCCTATCGTTGCGTACGAACATTCAAGTGACGGTATTCCATTTGTTTGATATCTTACGGTTGTATGTTTGTTTAGTGCCGTCGCCAGCCGCGGTAGTAAACAGCGTGATGGAGCGTGAGCGCGAGCGCGGCCAGCCCGGGCCGGGCGCGGGCGCGGGCGGCGGCGCGGGCGGGGGCGCGGGCGCGGGCGCGGCGCGGCCCAACGGCGCCGCGCGCGCGCCCGACGCGCCGCCCGACGCGCCGCCCGCGCTGCCGCCGCACGCCAACAACAACAACTCCACCGACAAGCACCCCGTACGTACCCAACTACCCACACACTACAGCCTGCCACTGTAGCTCCGCGATGCGACGTCACATTACGCACGCCGCGTCGACTCGCGAGCTACAGCGCGTGCAGTAGTGCCGCGCGTCTAGTATTCTATAACAGTTCAAAATTGTTACCTATACAAAAAACACACACAATTACACGTATCCCCCGAATATAATAGGAATAATTTCAATTATCAACACACCCACGCACTTTTGCTAACATTTTACTGACCATCTGTGTACCAAATTGACGCTAGGTAGTACATATTCACACTAATAGAACGGTTATTTCAAATTTTCATATTAAATTAAAATATTCAAATTATTTAAATTATTTCACAAAAATACTTACTCCATCTGAAATAATTCCAATTGTAATACACACTTATGCTATATTACAACGAACTCATCGATCTGTGCATCTAGTGTTATATAAATTGTTATACATTCCAGCCGCGTCAAACATCAGCAGTGGTGGCCGCGGAACAGCGCGTGAGCAAGGAGCGCGAGCGCGAGCGCGAGCGCGAGCGAGACCGCGCCGAGCGCGAGCGCGACGAGCGCAAGGAGCGACACGAACACACCACGCCCTCCAGGGAAACTGTACTTTATAATAAAAACGTTAGTACTTACACTATTATATTTCAAGATGAATCACGAAACTCATGTTCAAGTCAGCATTATGCATTCTACTTGGTGCCCGATAAACCGAGTAAAACCAACACTATTTTGATAAAATCAAAATTGACTCGAATATAATATAAACAAAATGAATCAATATTGATTTGTACGGCCGAACACAATTTTCCAGACACCGGTTTATGACATAGACGAAAAATGATTTGTAATCCCGACACGAAATACTTAATACTACTAATAATATTTAAATTTTAACTATTATCAAAGTTCGCTGATAAATACATATGATTATAAATTATAAAACTTCACCTGAATACCCAAAACTTATAGACCGACATAATATGATGCTAATAATAATTTTTGTTTTGTATTTCAACGAATGAAAGCCATTTTTTACAATACAAAACCAAAATTATAAGCCTTATAACCAGCGCATAACAATTATAACGAAAATAGATTGGCGTAGTGGTTCAAGTGGTCGCCTCGGCACTGCCGCCGCGCCGAGTGTTGTGGGTTCAAATCCTACAAGGGACAAAAATTTGTGTGATTCACAAATAGTTGTTCCGAGTCTGGATGTTCTTTGTGTCCGTTGAATGAATGTTTGTAAAGTCCCCCGCGATGCAGGAATTATTAGAAATGCGGGAGATCTCATTAAAAAAAATTCACATCATTTTTGTATGCAAACACTCGTTATTTGAATTGCGGCGCAGCGCCGGAGTGCTCCGTGTCACGTACTATAGATAGATATACGTTTGTAAACCGTCGCAGCCACACCGTGCCGGCGCCGGCACCTCAACGCATTGTGTGAATCGACACTTACACGGCAAAAGAAATGATACTTTGTCAGTATTTATAACATGTACGCTATCTAACTATGCTTCACAAATAAATTCATTTGAATTTGTCAGTATCACTTTCGTGTATATGGCTATTTGCATGTATGTGTTATTGCGGCAAGGTTATGACGACGCGTTACGTATGAAGTCTGATTCTCGTTCAGGCACGCAGATGTAATTAGAAACTTTCGACTGCAACCTTTTACTATTCGTTATAAAATAATTACCTTCTTCCTCTTGTACCTTCTTATTAACTTCTAATATTTGTGCGTACATACATAGATTCACGCCTGTTTCCCAGATACTACGGATTTCCATTTGCTACGATCCTGACACACTTCTCTGGCTTCATTCACTTTCATAATATTCCTCATGCACGCTCACCGTTTTAAGGTGCTCTTAACCTGGCCTTTATCCAGAACGTCTCCGATCTGATCAAGAAACGTTCGCCTAGGTCTTCCCCTTGCAACTGTTCCATTCGTACTAGCCTTGTAAACTTTCTTAGTCAGTCTTTTCTCGTCCATTCTTTCTACATGCCCAAACCAGCTTAACATACCCTTTTCTATTCTCTTCAATATATCCACTTTTATGCCGCATCTCTCTATAATCACACTATTTCTCATTCAATCTTTCAGAGTCACACCACATATATTTCTCAGCGCTCTAATTTCTACAGCATTTATTCTGCTGTCATGCTTCTTTTGCCATGCCCAACTTTCACTTCCATGCATAAGTTTAGGCACTAATAGTCCGCTATGAACAGCCAAACGTGCCTTTTCGGATACATTTCGACTGTTCATAAAAGCGCGTAGAGCGCCATTCACTTTATTGCCAGCAATCGTTCTCCTTTCAATATTTCCCTTGTAACCAAAGTACCCAAATATACAAACTCTTTCACTTGCTCCACTTGTTCTCCATCAATAATAATATTGCACATCGTCATGCACTCCTCATTTTCAAATACCATTACTTTCGTCTTGCTTACATTCATTTTCAATCCTTTACTCTTAAAAGCACCACGCATAATAGTTACCATCGCCTGCAAGTCTTCCGCCGATGACGCAAGTATTACTTGGTTGTCGGCATAAAGTAGACATGTGATAAGTAACTCATTCATTCTTAATCCCCATTCACAATCATTTAAATCTTTCAAACAATTGTCCATGTATAGGTTAAACAGCCAGGGTGACGCTACACATCCTTGTCTAACACTTTTTTCGATATTAAACCATTCTGTGTAAGTCCCAACACAAGCTCTGGAATCGTCATAAAGAGATTTCAGAGCTCGTGTGAGGTTGCTATTCACTCCATACATGGACAAAACCGACCAAAGTTCATTCCTCACCACTTTATCATAAGCCTTTTCCTGATCCACGAATGCGCAATAGACCTTTTGACCTTTGGCCAAAACTTTCTCGGCTATGCTCCGTAAGGAAAAGACCTGATCCGTACATCCCATACCCTTTCGAAATCCCGTTTGTGCATCCCATATTTTCTCGCCGGTTACTTTCACAATCCTTTCAATTTCAATTTCGCATACAATTTACCAACGACGCTGAGCAAGCTAATGCTCTATAGCTTTTGCAATCTCGCTGTGAGCCTTTTCCCTTGTATAAAGGTACTATGACGGCCTTGCACCAATTAGTAGGTACACGGCCGGTATTTCAGCACAAGTTAAAAAGGTGGCACAACTGATTTACTATGAGACCCTGTCCAGCTGTCAGCATTTCGACTGTAATCCTATCATAACCACCAGCCTTTCCTAATTGCATGATTTTCAATGCTTTCATTATTTCATCTATATTAATAGGGCTTTCATCATTCCTATCATTATCATTCATTTCGAAACTTTGCCCTTGCCATTCCTCTCTTTCAAATAAACTTTCAAAATATTACTTCCATCGATTCAGTACGCTCTTTTCTTCATTCAGTAAACTTCCATTCTTGTCTCTGATCGATTTCAGCGCTGTGGTTAGGGTTTTACTTCGAACCGAGCGAATGGATTTCCAGAAAAACTTTGCGTTAGTCCGGCAATCCTTCAGATAATATTCTATCAAACTCGTCTTTCATTTCCTCTTTTTTCCTTTTAATCACATCTTTCACTATCTTCTTAATTCTTATAAACTTATTCCGAGCTTTATTTACATCCTCATTCGTTGCTTCTTGTATTCTTTTATTGGCTCTGACAGATAGCCAGTCCAACCATGCGTACTTCTTCTCACGTACTACCTCTTGCACATCTTTATCCCACCACGCATTCTTCGATTTTATCATTTTCCTCTTCTTGCTCACACCGCATACTTCTGACGCTACAACAACCACTTCATACGTAAACGACTGCCATAATTCTTTTATATCGTCACTCACAAAATCTTTCAAATCTTTCCCTCAATTTATATATTTGTGCGTAAATCTATATATTTTGTATTTACTCAGATAGTAGTTCCATAGCTGAACTACGAAGATTGTCTTATTTCAATAATTTTGTTGGATTTTGAAAGAGCGAAATAATTGACTTGTTAATGTTTATATCAGCAGGCATCGCCCTTGGACCACAGAGGAACAAATAGCGAAGAGAACAAGCAGAGGAGACACCCGTATCTGCAACAACTTATATATCCACTTCTTAATGAGGTAAATAATTGGTTCATTTTTACAACTAAATATTGGCCGGTATTTTAGTATCCACATAATCGGTAAGGTTATTTTCGCAGTTTATATAGAGCACATTCAAGGCTCTGTTTTGTAAGTGAGAAAGTTCTAATAAGAAATCTTAGTACATTGTCCGAGAATTTAATTTTGCGAACGTTTACAAAAAAATGAGTATTATTATTTTTATTTATTTTGTTAATAAATAAATTGGATGTGACAGAACATATACATTGTATTATAAAAACAAGTGAGAAACGGCAATGAATTGCAGTAAATTTTTAATTTGGAAAAATTGGTTTAAGTAATATGCAAAGGTCACGTGATATCACGTGACCTTGAGGACTCAGAGGTCAAAGGTCATATTCATTTCGGGGGAGTGAGGGGGTTAAATCGACTATGCTGAGTCGAATGCGTTGACCGTGAGTCTCTAGCTCTTATGATTCTTGAGTTGAAAGTTGTATAACAAACAGACGGGCAAAGCTGTTGTATAACAGTTTTTCAAAGAAATCAAAAATATATTGTCCTCCTTGTGGCACTGAAGACAACACGCGGCTTTAAAATTTTAATAAACAATTTTAAAGTTACGGGTGTCCTATTACTTAAATTATTTTTATTTTATTGTTTTTGTTGGATTGGTAAGTAACACGAAAACGACTCTACTGGCTTTGTAAGTGATCATAGCCTATGATAACAGTTTTCCATCGGGCAGGCGTTAATTTGGATACCAGTTTCTTTGTATAATATGAATGAAAATGTTCCAGCTGTCCCGCAAGCACGGGTCGGGCAGCGCGGCCGCCATCGACGAGCTGCGCCGCGCCTTCGAGCACGCCGAGCGCGCCGCGCCGCACCTCACGCGCACCTTCGTGCAGCAGGTACCCGCCATATATTTACTAGATATATAATATACAAGCTCTGTAGCTCTGTCCCGCAAGCACGGGTCGGGCAGCGCGGCCGCCATCGACGAGCTGCGCCGCGCCTTCGAGCACGCCGAGCGCGCCGCGCCGCACCTCACGCGCACCTTCGTGCAGCAGGTACCCGCCATATATTTACTAGATATATAATATACAAGCTCTGTAGCTCTGTCCCGCAAGCACGGGTCGGGCAGCGCGGCCGCCATCGACGAGCTGCGCCGCGCCTTCGAGCACGCCGAGCGCGCCGCGCCGCACCTCACGCGCACCTTCGTGCAGCAGGTACCCGCCATATATTTACTAGATATATAATATACAAGCTCTGTAGCTCTGTCCCGCAAGCACGGGTCGGGCAGCGCGGCCGCCATCGACGAGCTGCGCCGCGCCTTCGAGCACGCCGAGCGCGCCGCGCCGCACCTCACGCGCACCTTCGTGCAGCAGGTACCCGCCATATATTTACTAGATATATAATATACAAGCTCTGTAGCTCTGTCCCGCAAGCACGGGTCGGGCAGCGCGGCCGCCATCGACGAGCTGCGCCGCGCCTTCGAGCACGCCGAGCGCGCCGCGCCGCACCTCACGCGCACCTTCGTGCAGCAGGTACCCGCCATATATTTACTAGATATATAATATACAAGCTCTGTAGCTCTGTCCCGCAAGCACGGGTCGGGCAGCGCGGCCGCCATCGACGAGCTGCGCCGCGCCTTCGAGCACGCCGAGCGCGCCGCGCCGCACCTCACGCGCACCTTCGTGCAGCAGGTACCCGCCATATATTTACTAGATATATAATATACAAGCTCTGTAGCTCTGTCCCGCAAGCACGGGTCGGGCAGCGCGGCCGCCATCGACGAGCTGCGCCGCGCCTTCGAGCACGCCGAGCGCGCCGCGCCGCACCTCACGCGCACCTTCGTGCAGCAGGTACCCGCCATATATTTACTAGATATATAATATACAAGCTCTGTAGCTCTGTCCCGCAAGCACGGGTCGGGCAGCGCGGCCGCCATCGACGAGCTGCGCCGCGCCTTCGAGCACGCCGAGCGCGCCGCGCCGCACCTCACGCGCACCTTCGTGCAGCAGGTACCCGCCATATATTTACTAGATATATAATATACAAGCTCTGTAGCTCTGTCCCGCAAGCACGGGTCGGGCAGCGCGGCCGCCATCGACGAGCTGCGCCGCGCCTTCGAGCACGCCGAGCGCGCCGCGCCGCACCTCACGCGCACCTTCGTGCAGCAGGTACCCGCCATATATTTACTAGATATATAATATACAAGCTCTGTAGCTCTGTCCCGCAAGCACGGGTCGGGCAGCGCGGCCGCCATCGACGAGCTGCGCCGCGCCTTCGAGCACGCCGAGCGCGCCGCGCCGCACCTCACGCGCACCTTCGTGCAGCAGGTACCCGCCATATATTTACTAGATATATAATATACAAGCTCTGTAGCTCTGTCCCGCAAGCACGGGTCGGGCAGCGCGGCCGCCATCGACGAGCTGCGCCGCGCCTTCGAGCACGCCGAGCGCGCCGCGCCGCACCTCACGCGCACCTTCGTGCAGCAGGTACCCGCCATATATTTACTAGATATATAATATACAAGCTCTGTAGCTCTGTCCCGCAAGCACGGGTCGGGCAGCGCGGCCGCCATCGACGAGCTGCGCCGCGCCTTCGAGCACGCCGAGCGCGCCGCGCCGCACCTCACGCGCACCTTCGTGCAGCAGGTACCCGCCATATATTTACTAGATATATAATATACAAGCTCTGTAGCTCTGTCCCGCAAGCACGGGTCGGGCAGCGCGGCCGCCATCGACGAGCTGCGCCGCGCCTTCGAGCACGCCGAGCGCGCCGCGCCGCACCTCACGCGCACCTTCGTGCAGCAGGTACCCGCCATATATTTACTAGATATATAATATACAAGCTCTGTAGCTCTGTCCCGCAAGCACGGGTCGGGCAGCGCGGCCGCCATCGACGAGCTGCGCCGCGCCTTCGAGCACGCCGAGCGCGCCGCGCCGCACCTCACGCGCACCTTCGTGCAGCAGGTACCCGCCATATATTTACTAGATATATAATATACAAGCTCTGTAGCTCTGTCCCGCAAGCACGGGTCGGGCAGCGCGGCCGCCATCGACGAGCTGCGCCGCGCCTTCGAGCACGCCGAGCGCGCCGCGCCGCACCTCACGCGCACCTTCGTGCAGCAGGTACCCGCCATATATTTACTAGATATATAATATACAAGCTCTGTAGCTCTGTCCCGCAAGCACGGGTCGGGCAGCGCGGCCGCCATCGACGAGCTGCGCCGCGCCTTCGAGCAATACACGCTTTGTATGTAAACTGTCCCACTGCTGGCCACGGGCCTCTTTCTCTCGAATTGGTAGACTTCACATATCTTCAACAACATTACGGCGAACTCTTAGACATGTAGGTTTCCTCACGATATTTTCCATCACTGTTAAAGCGAACGATAATTAACTATTTAATACGCACATATGTAACTTCGAAAAGTCAGAGATATGCGCCTTAGGATCGAACTCGATACATCTGGGTGGCAGTCCAACAGTCTCCCACTAGATTATCTTCATCCTAACCTTCACCATTAATGCGAGCGATAGCATTTTTCTCAATTAGCTATTTAATACGCACGTAACATAAAAATTTCTGAAATTGTATGTATTAGGATTAAAATAATATCACACGATTTTACGTCAATGTAGGTAAGATAATTAATATTTTTTTTCTGGATGAAGTGGAAACACTTCATCCAGAAAAAAAATATTAATTATCTTAGAGGTACAGAAAAAGACACAGGAAACTGTGTCTTTTTCTGTACCTCTGGCAACGTATATGCGAAATTTCATGATGATCAGTCGAGTAGTTTCCCGTCTTTGCCAAGGTCTTTGAAAATATATAAAAATCTTTACAACTACTTTGAAACAAATAGTATATTGACTAAAGAGCAATTTGGTTTTAGACAAGGGAAGTCGACGATAAAAGCGATTTATAATTTTTTATTTAAAGTAATGTCGGGACTTGATCGAAAACAACAAGTAAACGCAATTTTTATGGATATGAGCAAAGCTTTTGATCTTGTTGACCATAATATACTTACACAAAAGTTAGAGACTTATGGAGTCAGAGGAACCGCGTTAAACCTTATAAAATCTTACCTATGTGATAGATATCAAATGACAGCAATTACAAGAATTAATGGCAAACAAACTATAATATAATATATTCTACCACATACACACAACACCATCTAGCCCAAACTAAGCAGAGCTTGTACTATGGGTACTAGACAATGGATAAACATACATATATACCTTTTTCTTTTGTAAATACATACATATTATACATAGAAACACCCAGTCCAAGACAAACATCCATGTTCATGTACACAAATGTTTGACTTGTGCGGGAATCGAACCCGCGACCTTAGGCGTGGCAGTCGGTTACACTAAAAAACTTAAATATGGAGTGCCACAAGGCAGTATTCTCGGTCCACTTCTATTCAATATTTTATATCAATGATTTGCCAAATGCAATATCTCAAGAAATGATATTGTTTGCTGATGACAGCACAGCTATATTTACTGACGACTATAGAGGGAACAATGAAACGACAATGAATATGTCATTAGAAAAAATAATAATATGGTAAAATTCAAATAATCTTAAGATAAATCTCGACAAAACAAACTTTATGACTTTTAGAAGTATGAACGTGACTTGTAATAAAAAAATGAATGGTAACTATAGAGGTGTGGAAATAAAAGAAGTGAACCATACAAAGTTCTTAGGAATACATATTGATTCTGGCTTAAACTGGAAAAAACATATTGACCATGTATGCAAAAAATTAAATCAGCTTTCATATGTCTTATACATGCTCAGAAAAGTTATCAATGAAAATGCTATGTTAAGTGTATACCATGCCTATGTGAGTTCTATTATAAATTACGGTATACTTTTTTGGGGTAACTCAACAGATAGGGATTTAGCCTTTAAGGCGCAGAAAAAATGTGTTAGAAACATTCGAGGCATAAAACAAACAGATTCATGTAAACCGTTATTTCGACTTTTAAAATTATTAACATTACCGTCGATCTACATCTACGAGGCAGCTATAATGATAAAAGATAACCTACACAGCTATGAAACTCTTATAAGTGCACGACATAAAAACAAATTATCCATAAAAAGATGCAGAACAGCATAATTTGGCAAAAGTATATTTATTATGGGTGTAAAAATATACATTAAGCTTCCTGACCGTATAAAGAATCACAATGACATGAACATCTTCAAAATTAAATTAAAGGGATTCTTAATTGCCAAGGCTTACTACTCACTCAATGACTTCTTAAATGATAATGAATGCATATAATGTAAACTGACCATTTGACAGTATACCTGCTTAATTTTAATGCAACGTTATTATAATTAGTTTATTAAATAAAATTATATTATCTATACTATTAAAATGTTGACATAAACCTAGAAAGTGTAATTATATTCCATACATATGTAAATTAGCAATAACTATATTAAGACAACTATAATATTGTACACCTCAACAGGTATGTTACAGCGATACCTCCTTATGACAATAACAACTGTGTAAATTAATTAAAACCTGTAACAAACAATAAAATTTTGAATTTGAATTTGAATTTGAATCAGCGACAAGAACATTAATCCTACACACTATAGACGTATGTAAAAATAAATATTGTCATTTCTACCAATGAGGGCTATCGCGTTTGAATTCGCCGTTAGAGGTGCTACTGGACAGTAAGGTCTTCAGACCTCATACTTTATAGTCACTTCAACGGTAACCACAGTAACCTACTGGCTGGAAAGGTCTCCAGACCTCATACTTTACAGTCACTTCAACGGTGACCACAGAAACGGACAATTTTTACTGCTAAATAAGGCGTTTAACAGCAGCTGTGACCTATGACAGGCTTGACAGAACTTTACTCGCTAGTGGCGCCTTTTGGTTAGCACAAAAACGGTAGCCCTATTATAACTACTCATTTTTTAAATGTTATTTTCCGCAGGTGGTACAGAGGGTGGCAACACAGTCGCACGCGCCGTCGACGCCGTCTCACAACACGTCGCAGCAACACTGGACGAGGTAGGTCTGTACGGAACTTGTACTCTATGGCCACCTCACCCGCCGCACTGGTCACGGCACGAACGTGTCGAGCTTTGAGCTTAGTGGTTTCGGTATTCGATATACTAATATTGGTTTAGAGGGTAACTGGTATTATTTAAGGACATTTTAATACCTTGAACTATTTGGCAAATATGCGTTCTCTGCCAAAACATCTTAACACACCACACACAGACAGCAGAGGCGGATCGGTACCGGTACTGTTGGCGGACAATGTGTTGTTTGAATTAGTATGAAACATAACATGGGTTCGAATCCCACACGGGACAGAATCTTGAGTGATTAGCAAATGATTGTTCCGAGTCTAAATGTCCGATGTTTGGATGTTTGTAATTTCCCCTGCGACTCAGGAATTATTAATATGGCGAGAGTTGTATTTTTTTCAAATAAACATGAATTAAATTACTTGCGTACGATCCGGAACAATCATGTGACCGCTTCGGATCGTGAGTGTAATGGTTCATACTAATTCGAACAATACAACAATAACGCTACCGGCAGCGCTCCGCCTTCGCTGTCTGTGTGTGATTGGGCTTAAATAACCGCCTCAGCATTTAAGGTGTTTACGGAATTTTTCTAATATACTAATCAAAATAATGTAATATGGATATTCTGCAACATACAATAGAAATTATGATGATGGCACTATCTAGCTAATGCTAATCGAATCAGTCCGACTACTGTTAACAATTGCCAATGAACGTTAACAGGTAACGTCATGCCCTTATGATTGTCTTAGTGTGATCATAAGTGAACTGTATGAATTAGCTTTAGCTAGACTGTGCTAATGGTAAGGGTAGTGGTATGGTTATAACGTAAGCATTACTTTTTTGTATTTTTTTCAAACGATACTATGAAAGCACGTACCTAGAGCAGCGATAGTTCAGTGGGGAGACCAACAGACTGCAATGCAGAGGGTCTCGGGTTCGAAGCCACGTCGCGCACCTCTGCCTTTCGGAATTTATATGACTTTTCGAAATGATGTGGTATTGATTGACAATTATCGCACGCTCCGTGCCTCGGAGAGCACGTTAAGCCGTCGGTCCCGGCTGCCATGAACATCTATGGCACTCGTTATTGGGGAAGTCGTAGAGAAAGGGGATGGCCCCCATACATAAGATAAGATAAGATGAAAGTACGTAGGTACTGTATAAAAAATTGTAGATATCAAAATTTAAAATAAGGCTAGTTAAATTCCCGCATATCAACGTTTTTTTAATGGACCCTATTTTAAGACATGCAACAACGTGAACGTAATTAGGTCGGATTCAACGGGGTCTCCGATTGATTCACTAAATCTGCAGACTTTCAAAACAAAAAATAAGTACCAGCACATTCTTAAATTTCAAAGAATTGACCGCTCGAATAATAGTTAAAAGACCTATATGCGCCCAGTTTGCTGCTGACCTTGCATGACAGCATTTTTTTTTCACAGTTAATCCAAAAGTAAAACCCTAAATTTATGACCATTTATGACAATTTAATTAATATAATAAGAGAGAAAGAAGTATAAGAAATTTGCTATTTGCGAGATGTGAGTCTAGTAGTAATGCTAGTACTTTCAAATACGTCCGTGTTTATAGGCTATATATAATTTGCTATACCTATATATGTATCTAAGTATAATATGCTTTACAACTATATTTCAGTATCTATAGTATTAATTTGCGATAGCTTATTAGACACAAACCTAGTGTGAATGTATGAGTGTAGCAATGGTGGAAGAATCAGTAAAATACTTGTATCATTTATATAACATATTTTCGTGCGTTTTTGTATTTTAAGCTATGATTGTATATATTGCTAGTGCTAAGTATAGTTTAGAAAATCCTCTTAACGTTTGAACTCAGGTCTTTTGAAAGGATGGTATGTAAATGACAGGGTACTCTATTGTTTTTTAAACCTACGACCTAGACATTTAAGAAACGTTATAAATGCACGACGAGTGGTTTCAGTGGCTACTGCCGATGCGCCGAGTGTGTTTAATGTGTTTGTGTGTGTAATCATAAATCCCCCATAAAGGTGCGTTTCCACTGACGCGGAGCTGGGCGGAGTGGACAGGAGCGGACCGTGAACTGGCCAATCACAGTGCTCGATATCTCCACTCCGCATCAGTGGAAACAGTGCAATTGGAGCGGAGCGGACTTTCAAATATAAATCAAATGAACATGCGGCCCGAGCCGGACAGAACGGAGTCGAGCGAGCTGTGTGGCCGAGCGGAGCGCTTGGAGCGGAGCGCTCGGAGCGGAGCGCTCGGAGCGGAGCGCCCGGAGCGGAGCGCTCGGAGCGGAGCGCTGCGGCGCGCCCGCTAGTGTCGACTTGTCAGGAAAGGACTTGTGCGCTGCACTTTAGTTTAGTTAGCGATATTACGTCATACACTTCACACGTCACACATCATCGACATTGTATGTGAATCAAAATGGATGAGAATCTAAATGAAAGTGTAAAAAATTTCCATGTTTATGAGATACACGATTGAAAACATACGAATGCAATGAAAACAAAGATATGTTGTGAAAAATCGTAGTGAAAGACACCGGATAAAACGGTCATTGCAGCTCTGGTCTGCTCAGCTCTACTCCGCCCCGCTCCGCTTTGTTTCAGCCCGCTACAATGGAAATATTTGCTACTTTTCACTGCTCTGCCCGCTACACTCCGTCCAGCTCCGCGTCAGTGGAAATGCACTCTAACCCAAGGATACATAAAGCTATATAGTCAACTTGAAGTGAAGAATATATTATAATGTCGGTTCTTGTAATTAATATAATGCTTGTTTGCTCCGCAGGGACCTATAATAGCCGTAGCGTGTGTGTGGCCCCGCCGGTGTCGCCGTTCCACACACATCTCAACACTTATATCGTATTATACAGATAGTTGGACACGCTGGGAAATGAGACAACTAACTCTACCTACAAAACACTCCAAATTACTTATCAAAACTACATTTAATAATCTATTTTCGGTACTCTTTAAATATATAAGTCTAATAGATACTTGAATATAATGCACGTAAGAGACGTTGACATTCTCATTTCTTTAGTCTGCACGATATCTGTTCTAGTATGCGACGATTCGGCTACCGACTATCAGTTGTTGTCACGACATACATCGCTATGTTGTTGTAACATTTCGTTATCTCACTCGACACTGAGCCAGCTCCCGTGCGTCCTTATCTACTCACCGAACGCTCTCGAAATTGTATCCGAGTGAGAGAATGCTTTTCGCATTACAAGGTTATTTATTGTCAAAATTATTGACTTTATTTTCATACTGTGATTATAAATATATAATATATTCATACATCTTTAAGCGAAAACTGTCGACAACATTCTTATCGACTAATAATATTGACCAGTGCCTTCCTGTGTTCACTAACGAAATTATGTTATTGTAACGAGGATCGACGTCTAGCCGCAACCGAGTCACAAAGTTGCAATGCCATAGTGTAATAAATAAAAATATAACGTAATGAATACTTAAGATGGTTATGTCTTATAATATTTTATATTATGTGCATTATTTGTGTAAATATCATTATAGTTCCGTCATGTCGTAGCGCCGCGCTGCCGTGACGCCTGCGAGTGTGAGCGTGCGTCACGTGTGTCACGTGCGTGACGTGTGTCACGTGCATGGCGTGTGTCACGTGCGTGGCTTGTGTCACGTGCGTGGCTTGTGTCACTTGCGTGGCGTGTGTCACGTGCGTGGCGTGTGTCACGTGCGTGGCGTGCGTGACGTTGCGAGTGGAGCACGTAGCGTGTGTACATTACAGGTCGGTCGGTTGCGACCGCATGTTTAAGTTTTCACTGTGAGTTGTTTTAGTATAATTTCCTTGCGGCTGTTTGTTGAGTGCTTGTGTTTGTTTTACAACGGTATTGGATCTTTTTAACTTAAATATTCGTGGAGAGCTCATTCGCTACACTTCGCCAATATTTTGCCATAATTATTTTGTTTTTCTAAAATTATTTTTACTAACACGTTCGTTTTGTATAGAGAAGTCTGATTTATATTGTGATCAGTCGTCTAAATTCTAACATATTTATATGCTTTAGAAGTCGATGTTTGAAACTTTAGAAAGTGTTAAGTGTCATTCCAAACAAAAGACAATATTGTCAGCATTTATAGATTATTTGTTTGAAATAATTTGAGTTGATTTTTTGTGAAGTTGCAACATCTGTGAACTGTGTCCGTTTATAAAAAAATTGTTATAAATTTCCGTAGTTTAGTTTTGAAGCTTAGTTTTAGTTGTGTATTCGGCTACTTACCGATTTGGATAAAACTAGTGACTAATACGAGTTGTAAAAGAATAATAGTCCGATCACTGTTTCATTCGTTCGTATTTAGGTGAGAGTAAAGGTAGGGTGATTCCAGGAAGGATTTAAAGTATTTTGTTAAATGTAAATTAATGCTGACACCAATGACCATGCGGTGTCGATATAAATAAAAAAACATGCTTAATATGCGACAATATTTAGCAATTGGGAGTATATAGAGTATATTATAATGAACATTACAAACATTATTATTGCTGTGTAAAAATGTAAACCTAATATAAATGTAAATTATGTAGTATAATATAAAGCTGTTTTATGAAGTGTTCTTATAAGCGTATGGAGAGTAGTTATTGTCTTTCCAACTAGCTGCCGTGCGCAGGCGGGAGGGCGGCCCACGCGTGACGTAATATGTCCCACACTTACCGGGAGCGTGGGCCCACGCGTGACGTAGTGTGTCCCACACTCACCGGAAGCGTGGGCCCACGCGTGACGTAGTGTGTCCCACACTCACCGGGAGCGTGAGCCCACGCGTGACGTAGTGTGTCCCACACTCACCGGGAGCGTGGGCCAACGCGTGACGTAGTGTGTCCCACACTTACCAGGAGCTGTCGCGTAGTGTATAAGTGCCGTGGGCAGCGCTCTCGCACTGCCACGTATTTTGCCTTGAATTTTTGTTTTGCCATGTGAAAATATCATGGGAGATGTTACTTTGATTTCATGGAGGATCAAAAATTATTTTTCCACTTGATCGTATAAATAAAGCGTGTAGTGTTAGAGGTGGGCGATAATTGTTGATTATTGATTAAAATTAGGTGTTTGTGGCATTGGATAGTAGTTGAGACGCGTTGGCAAGTTGCGGGCGGACGTTCGCGCTCCGGCGCCGGCCATCCCTGTACTGCCGGTACTCGCCGGGCCCGGGCGTCCGCCAGTAGTGGAGTGTAGTTGTTGTTATCTTCGGATGTTGCAGAAATGTTTCGGGATCGCGTCGTTCGGTTCATGGGTATTTGTGATCATATTTGCATAGTTATTATAAAAATAAATAAAAAATCTATATTATATTATAATATAAAAGTCTGTATTGAAACCGGTAGTAGATTACTGTGTAGTTGTGTTATTGCGCGCATCGCTCTGGAATGCTAACTATCGTGAGACATATAGCGTGGCGTTGCTGAGATATAAATACTTGTTCAGTCATATCGGTGGCTAATTAACGAAATAAATGTGGCGTCGGCCGTATATGGCGTGTGCACACGTGTCGTGTCTTTCTGCCTACTGCCTACAGGCGGTAGCCAGTGGGCAGAAGTCAGAAGGCAGGAGGCAGGAGCGATGCGCGCAGTAGCACGTTATGGAATAAACTCACGGCCCTCCACTCGTGCACCAACGTTAACAGCTAACGACGCGTACCATTAGTGTAATGGTCAATTAATGTTACAGCGTCATCATTCTAACACGTTTATGTAGGAAACAAATTTGACTCTGAAATAAAAGAAGTTATTTAATTTTGGAAGCGTTTGTTTTATTTATTTACCCTATGTATGTATGTAACCTGTATTCTATTTACGTAGCTGACCATTCAAATTTTTACAATTTGCTCGAGTAGTTATATCCTTGTCTCGCGAAGGACTTACTTAATGATTTACCTTTGTCCCGTTGGTAACCGAATTAACACAACAGCGGAAATAATGAAGAGTCCAAGAGCCACTGCACTATCAGTATCCGGTAGATTTATAATAAATAAAAGTTCAAATTTCAGATTTATAGATACTTTACTGACTAGCTTAACAAATGTACAAAAATACAAAATGCGCTAAGATATAAATCGTGGTAAAGTCATGTTATCAGCGCGATTCGCAAATCATACGTAACACTTACAATAATGAGAAATACATACTAGCGTGTGATGTTAATAATTTAGTTCTACAAGCTACGTAAATAAGTGTGTATGGAGATTAGTCACTATTTACAGATGTTATCACTATTTGTTACAATTCACTTACACATTGAACTATGTATTATATATGTACATAAATATAATCTAAAGGAAGTACAATGCACTTGATAGCGATATAACGTAGCCTATACGTGATAATACAGGTCTAACTGTTCATTTTGTATACAATGTCTGTTTACGACTCACAAATGAAGAACAAGTTTCATTTAGTAGGTACAATGAAAACAGGTACTACTTGAATGTATTATACAAATAGCACATGGACAATATTCAGTTGTGCATTACATAGGCTTTAGTATTCCTCTAAAATTAAAATATTAATTATAATTTGTAAATAAATCAATACATCTCGATAAAGCACAAGCTTTTTTTAAAATAAGTATACCAATGAACAAAAATACTGTTTTTAATAACTTTGGTTGAATAAATTGTGCCAAAAATAATTGCTATTTAATAATTTAAAAACAAAATAATATTTTTTATTCTTTATAACACCATATTTTTGTAGGAACTTATTCATAACTAAAGACTTAATTTAACCAATATAAATAATAATAAGATCGTTGCAAATTCCATATAATTAACCATAGGTATGGTCGTTTCTAACAATAAAGTGATATTCAACGACCTAGAATAATGAAGTAATAAGTAATGAACTTTATCTAAATTCGGGTTAAAACCCGTTAGTCACTCGCGGTTGTTCGGTCGCAGAGTGAATCTGCCCACTTGTGTAGTAGGTATTGTGAGTATTGTAACACCTACACCACAAATCATTATACTACCCTACTTTCGCACTGCTTTCTCCTTAACAAATTATTCATTAGGTCATTCGCTAATGTCTTCAATACAAGTCTGTTCCTTGCTCGTAAATAATAGATCGCAGTCATTCGATACCACACAAGAATCTCATTCTAACTACATGAACAGTTAGCTAATTAATTTATGCAGTACAGAAAATTCATTACATTGATCTACGTAATGGTATAACTTTCATATATAATCGGTCTGAGTCACCTTATAAGTTGTATAGCAATTGAAGTTAACCTTGCACACATGTGTTACATACAATACTAAAAGAATGAACTCGTATCACGAATACGTTGTTTTATTATGCGTCAACAGAACGTTTAATACGGTCTGTGTTTACTGTTAGATTATAAATCACACAGAGCTCGGTGACTCATCCGTACATCTTATTTAATCATCTTAAATATCACAGAGGTATTAATTACATAACCCATTAAATGTCGATTCACAGATAACCACGTACGATCACACGGCCTTCCAAGGGCTGAGAATGTCACGTGTAGAAAACAACATCGTCAAGTAACACGCATTGATGGTTATTTGCGGTTGTTTTCTACACTCTGACGTCAGATATAAGCGCACACTGTCTGACAGTGAAGTGAAAATATCCCGTGCGATAGACGCTAATGGGCGAGGCGGCAAAATACATGCAAAACGTATGCGACGATATATTAATCCCGTTCCTGCCAGGACGTGCTGTCGCGCCGTTGAGATGTGTGAACCGACACTAAAGCCGCGTCTATGCTGGGCAACGACGTGCGTCATTGTTGCATGCCACAATTTTAAAACGGTTCATATCATTTTAACTGGAAGCCCTTCTTCGCATCTTTATAGCGTACAGAACACTTAGTTCTTTGTTAAAATTTAAAATAACGGCATGCCGCAAATAGGCCAATGTTACCCCAACGTAAACCCACCTTAACACTTACAACTACTGTATAAAATGTATTCTAGTTACATTTGCGACACGAACACCGGATGAATGTAATTTCTTCATCGCGCTGGCGTTGATCACAGGCAGTGTTGGAATGGAATATTGGACCGGAATGGGACCGGAGCGACACATATTTTGACGTACTTAATCAGTGCAGCCTCATTTAGCCAGATTTGGCGGTACATAAAATGTAGAATGTTTTGATACTGTTGACACAGGCCCCAGGTTCTCTTTACTCGATGATTCACCCAACAGGTAACACCTATGAAAAAAAAAACATATTATAAGTATGTGAGAAGCGCGTGCCTTAGTGAGTCAGAGGTTATGTGACGCGCGGGTGACTCAATCTTGTTAGCCACAAATAATGGACTTCTACATATTGTAAGTATGTGCCCTACCTACATGACGAATCTATAGCGATATGGGGAATATAGGTTCGATAAAGCTTAAGGATGAGCATAAACAAATAGGTTGTTTACGTAAGTCCAATTCTGTGGTAACGCTATCAATCAATAAACTTATGTTTACGTTATAACCCAATTGGAATAGCCAGCTTTGCATTGACGTACGTAGTATACGCAAGACGTAGGTGATGCACGTAAATGCTAGTGGAGGTGTTATCTTATGTAGAGCAGGCGTGCCTCTATTGTTTCCTTTTTCAATGCAATGCTTTAAAGAAGAACCTTGTCTGTAGCAACATTTAAGTTAATGCGGATATGACTGTATCAGTTACATATTCCAAAAAACAATTTGCGTTGATTTTGCGTAACGGAAGCATACTATTCTTTGGCAAATTGAGGCCGAAATCTATTGTCAAAAGTAGCGTAAATATCTATTAGCAAATCATAATTTGGTTATCATACCCATTGAAAGCAGGGACGGAGTGATGTGATCAAATACACATAAACACTAACCACAGACAGTAGTGCTCGTGGGATTCCTTTTTGTTTAAGTGTATACCTACCGTTTGCCTGTATTTCCTTTGTTATGAAGTCAAAAGAACAACTACCTCTGGATTTTCCCAAGCTCTCAGCTTACGATTACAGTTAGCTACTAACAGGCAATAAAACTGACTATAACATCTGTCTATTACCCATAGAACAAACGCTTAGTCTATGGTCGCCGCAAGGAGCTAGTCAACTCAAGGCTATTCCAGCTTTATTAAAAACAATAAGTATTATATGCAGAACGTTGTGAGCAATAGATACCAATGAATAATTTATTTAATTACTTGCATGCATAATACAAAATGTACTTAATAAACTAATAAAGAGGTACCTTATACAGTGTTTAGACGTATAAGGATAAATAAATGTAGGAAATCGTTTTCATAAGTTGAAAATTATGCGTTTGGCGTTCTCAGTTATTTTGTGTACCTATTATATTTTAATAACGTTGGGCTCTATAGTGCGATACAAATACATAATTATATGTAAATATTTCTAAGGCTATGTTGGCTGATAAATATATATTAGGTAGTATATTTTATTAATAGTTAATCAATTTCAATTTTATACAGGGTGATTTTGAAATCGTGTAATTCCTTTTAACCACACATTCTACTAGTGATATAAAATAACCCTGACAATATTTTTTCTTAATTAGAATAATGGTTTCGGCAAAATTAGAGTACAGATTTTTTTCATGAAATGATTTCAAATAGTCATATTTTAACCACCTGACACAATCTTAATATTTTACTAATTTAAAAATAATAACATAACAATAACTGATGTCATAAATAATAAGGGGCAATAAAAAGGACCGCCCGTTATTATTTACGACATTAATTATTAATATGTTTTTTTATTTTAATTAATAAAAAATTAAAATTGCCTCGGTTGGTTAACATATGACTATCTGACACCATTTCACGAAAAAAACGGAACAATAATTTTTCAAAAGATATAATTCTAATTAAATAAAAATATGGTCAGGGTTATTCTATATCACCAGTAGAATGCGTGGTTAAAAGGAATTACACGATTTCAAAATCACCCTGTATATTTTGGTACCTAGTTAAATCATTTCCCCTTGCATTATTTAATTAAATAATTAATATTTAGGCAATATATCGCTTTTTGCTTTGTTAGGTATTGAATATTATATCTACAATATCATGAAAAATATTTAGGTAGGTATTTAATATAGACAGATTTATTTTTTTATAACATCGTAAACTAATTCCTTTAATAATTTGTTTATATCAAGTCATTTTCCTAAAATCTGTATTGACAAAGCTACCAAATAAAATGATGATGCCTTTTCTATGATAATAAGATTTTGTGATGTAGGTACTCTACCCGCCGGGTCTATAACACTAACTACCTTCGTGTTTTTTTTACCTACATGTTTTATAAGACATCGTTAAACATGTACCCTTAATGTCTACCAAAAGCTAATCTAGTTCACAAATAATGGCCATTTATTAGAACCAGAGACATAATAATAAAACTGGTAGAATAGCCGTAGGGGACATATAAAAATTATTATGTTCATAAAAGGAGCGCTGTGTTACTTTGTCAGCAATGTGTTCGTGATACTGTCCTCATATAGATGGACAAACATATCCCTTATTACACGAAGCATCCTGCTCACGGGTCTTGACCTTTTATCGCAGGAGCCTGTGTCAAGTGGCCAGTGGACGCATAAAATGACCGGCATTCATACATAAGGTACGGGTTCAGTCTGTGCGACTCGGATACCGGTCGCATGCTCTGCTTTTGGACATAGTAATTATGAAAGTGTGTCCTACGAATCGTTTTTCTTACAAACGTATCTGTTACTTTCTATATAAGCAGGTATTTTAAGTTCAGACAGGTTTAATATGCCAGATGTCCTAATGATTTGATGGCAAATTACGCTAAAGCCGGTGCGTATAATCGCACGATGCTGTCGTCGAGTTGTATTCTGGGAACTCTCCCTTAAGTTGGACTAAAACGGAGGACGACTTGATTTCATCAGATGTGCTATATCGGTCGAACTCGAGCTGCTCACTGCTTCAGCTTAACTGATCAGCTTGCGTTATTATATTTACACTCATCCGTCCTTAGAAATTAGGGGTTATAAAGTTTAATAAATAACTTAATATACCTACCTACTAAGACTTTTAATTTGAGATATATTTTTGGCTTTGAATATATTTTAATATTAGTAGTTTTCTACTCGTTGTGTAATATTTAAATTGTGTCACGAGTGTTCTTTAACGATATGCTGACGATCTACTATGTTGTGATGCTTCGAGGCTAGGAAAGCTTATAGTAGAACGTCATCATCGAATTTACGAGAGAGAGCCATGGATTTAGAGAAGCGTTCGTCTAACAGTAGTGTCGTAATTTACTCTTGGAAATGTTACTAATTTCTCAGACGTCGATTATTGATCGCCAAGACGACGGCTAAGAAGTTATCTTGCTGTGCAATATAGGTAGGAATTCTATTACGCGTCTGCCGGGAAACTAACTAACCGCAATATCACTAATTAACTAAGTCAATATAGTTTCTTTAAGAGGTCATTACAAAAGATAATTAGTTCTTGCGAATACCGATTTCTCAAATAGTAAAAGTAGATGTACAGTTAATTTCAACCTTTGTACATTAGTTTAGATAATTTTTGTGTCAAACGGCAATGAACTTATATCTGATCAATTGATAGTAACGAGGACTGATCAGCGTAGAGATTAGCAAACAGTGCCTACTGTTTGTCAAGCTGTCGAATACTCGAACAGACATTCATTGCGTACAAAGTTTATGTAGATTCAGTGTGTTTTTGCTTTTTAATAACATCTATGGTATTTGGTTGAAATAAAGAAAGTTTGGAATATTGTATTTTAAGCGTTTCAATATGTTATAAGAATGTCTTATGTACACGTACCTACATATTAAAATGAGAGCTCTTTGCTAGTAAATAAAATCAGTTAGTTTTGTGTAATTAAAGTTTATACAATATAAATTAAATAAATACTTAAAACTGAAAATGTTGCTTAAAAAGGTTGCTAGTGATGTTTTTGGGATATCTTCATTTAAAGGAGATATACTTTAAACAATAAACAAAAGTTAGTGGGATAGGGAGTAGGTACGACGTTTCTCATTAGATATTTTTTATTAAAATTTAACTCGAATTTTAGACGAATAAGATATATGCTGGTCACCTGCATTTAAATGAAAACGAACTAAAGAATGACAAGCGACAAACAATGGTAGGTACCTATGGCTATGTGCGATATAAATTCAGCGAGCCTCGGGCGAAATGCCTTCTGTTGGACAAGTAAACTACAATCCTATATTTATAGTATTACACTTGACCAATATGTTCAAGAGAATCTCTTTAAGAAAAGAGATTAGCTTCAGACTATAGGTACTGTTGTTGGTAATAAATGACACCGAAAAAGGCATTTTATGTTAATAACTAATTATATTCTGAAACCAATCTGAATAAGTAACTATATTTCGCATTCTTAATAAAACAGAGATCTATCTGAGTATTTTGGATCAAACTAATTTGAACTCTGTTACAATAATTTAACACGAATATATTATTAGAATTAATAGTCACAAGATTAGAGTTCGAATTGCTATACTCCCAAATTTCGAGTTAAATCGCTGTTTTATCGCATGCGATTTGTGTAATGTAAATAATAACTATATTTGTTTATATGTATGTTTAATGTAAATTATAACTATATTATTTATATGAACACATGTAAAGTGATCAAATAAATATATTATGAGAAATTGTCAATCAGGTTAAATAATTTATAAATTGATTCTTATTTCTTGTTAAATTTATACTAAAATGCCCTTTAATTTAACAGTATCTCGGTACTTACTTAGAATATTAGTGTTATTCACTTAGTATTAAGAAGAATAACCGCAAGCTTCGATAAAACGTGAATTTAAATCTCCTTTTAACGTCAATTTTACTTAACAACAATTACATTATTTTAATAACTATAGAAATAAAGAAAAAGTTCTGTAAGTCGATTGTCCTCACATACAGATACGTCAGCAGATAAAAACAAACAAAAAAAGTGCAAACATACCGTGTTTACATGTGTGTCGAGTAAACTTAAGACGGTTCGGTATTGATCTAGTCACTTAAGTATAGACTTAAAGCTTTCGAATGACATCGAGTTTATACGACGCTTCGATTGGTGATTCACCCTCAGTAACACGGTATGTATACGACTGCATTCATGTCAATGTTTTAATCAAGTTTATTGGATCATAGGAATATGGCATTGTTCAACGAATTTTGTGGTTTGCATAAGTGTTATATTACGGTTGAATTATATTGAAACGTGCCGTTAAGGTTGATTTAGAATGACAATTTAATATTTGGCTAAATGCAAGGTTGGATGCGTTGAATCGAGTAGAGGCTCTGAGGTATTAACGTATTAAAGATAAATATTTTCTAAGCAACTAATTTGCTAACTTTAAATTATATGATATTATTTTCAACTTTGCATTTACAACTTAAGATATACGTGAAAGTATTTTAACTACAGACCGTGCCTGAACTTGGTATAATCGCTATGTCGCAGAGATAGTATATCGCTGTGTATTTTACACGCAAGCAACTGTTACAGAACAATCAGACTTTGTACAACAGGTAAGTACATGTTTTTATTTCTTACGAACTTATAATCTTCAGGCCGTTTAAATCACTGTACTATCGATAGTTCACGCTTTCATCGTAGTCAGATTTCATAAGATATGTGTTATATACTTACGTAATATCAGAACGCAATAACTAATGACGGCAAGAAACAAGTCCAGCCTAACCTACTACCATTCATTACTTACAAAGTGGTCTAATATACGGAAACCTATAAACTGTGCAACGGAGCCCATTGATAAACTTCATTTCCATACCACAGTCTAATGCGGTAGCAGTGGTGTAGTAAATAGGTAGAAGCATTATCTTTCAACTTTTACGTACGTGGGTGGCTGTTAAGTGATACTTGTGCAATACTATTGCTAAATTAATATCATGCGTACTGTCGACTTCTCCGCTGTAGATGGTAAATTAAATTTCCTGGAAGTACCGGTTTGCTAGTTAGATAGTTTTAGTTGTAATACTGCTAAATAATGTGGTTTTATTGGTAGACCACGACTGTATAGCGCATCGTTGTATTTTGTTTGCGCACTGTTATTAGTAAGTAATGATATTACCCAAAAGCACATTTTAATAAGAAATACTCAAAATCTAGTTACCCACGATTCTATTCACATTTTTAATTTATGTTAGGTTCTCCCTCAGGCCCTCGGATGCCAAGCCATCACACCAAAATTTATAAAATATAGAAACAACTGAACTAGCCAGGAATATGTAACGAATCAATTAAGTTATTTTTGTATTTATAATCTTTTTGTAGGTGTTAACTAATCGAACCTTTTTTTCTTTCTCTTTAGCTTCGATCATGTGCGTCACGCGCTTCACTACATGGTATGTCCATGTTCGATATAATGTCAACTCTTACGTCTACCGTACACTCTCCGCGTGTCTGGCGCCAAACTAAACGATCAATAGTACCTAGTTCAGAGTTTCTTGGTGCAATAACACTCTCAAATGTGCAGTAGTGTGCGATGCGTTTGTATATTCATCTGCTGCGTGGTACACGCGTGTTTCATATATACTTGGTACAACTTATCATCGATATTTCATCATAATGCTTGTTGTTAGCGAGATTTTGAATAGAATCCGATAAGTTATTGTCGTTTGTCGGACTTAAGAATACATCTTCAGTCTCATTACCATATAAAAGAAGTCTGTGGAATGTGGTGATATCTTCATATTTACTTGAATGAAATTTTAGAAGTAATGATTTTTCAATGACACTACGAGCTTAGTCATTAAATTAATAGGGTGTTCTTTGTTGATATCAATTTAATGTTTGTGGTACATGAATACTTGAAATACAATTAGTGTTTTCTAATGAATTGAAAAATGTAATGAATCACTATTCATTTAATACACTGCGTTAGTGAATCAAACTAGTTACTGTATAGTTACCGACAATATCGGACAGGGTTACAAAGTATTGTCCTTATTTACGTATTGATGAATCTGGTCCAATAACAAGGAAATTATGTAGCTAACGAATTCACTCTACCTACTACTGTACCGTGTAGGTGCATCATTTCAATATTAATTATTATCTAAATGTGTGTTTGCACGTACGATATATTTTTGTTACGTTGATTTCCTTATATGAATTCAAATATTTATGCTTTAGTTCAAAGAAGGTACTTACGTAGATTATATTTAGCACACGTTTTTACTTTGATACTATTTATTTTTCGAAAGGCCACGGTTATAGTAGTAATGCGTTATATAGTTTGTATATGAATGTTTTCTTGTTGAAATTGCATATACGCTAATCCATGAGGAATGTTTTTTAAATTATTCTTTAAAATACTCATGTTTATCGTTTAAAATGATGTTGTATTATTAAACAAATTTAATTGAAAAATAAAGAACAGTTCAGAAAGTAGTGGCAGTTAATGAAACTGGTTTATCAATAGATAATCTTTCTAGCACATTATTAAATTATAGCGCAATAACTACAAGACATTTATCAATCAGGTTCTTGCAGATTTACCGTGAAAATGGTGACTAAGCTTATGGTAGAGGATGTCAAAATGAAGGTTACATGAGTCACGTTATTTAATACAGTTATATCATTCTCGTAGTGGGTTTTCTAAAGTGTTCGAAGTGCTGTTGAGGTTGTGTTTAGTTCTTAAATTTCGGAACTTGAGTTTGACTTGGAATCCGGATTCTTCGGGTTAAGTGGGTAAGGCGCCGGGCTTTGCTTTATAAAGATTTGTTAACACTGTGTGGGTTTCACCCTAAAGATATTCACAGAGTTAACAACCCACGTCAAATGCGTAATAAAAAATTAAGTAAAGTTTAGATGGAATGCGTTCTTGCACTAATGAAGCCATTAGGGAAAACACATTGATAAATAAATGAGCCAAACTGTTTATCAGTAGACGTGATAAAAGTTAAGTGATTAATAGTTAAAATATAATTAAGTATCAATTATAAGTTAAAACCAGAGAAACTGCTCATAATTAACGGTTACACACAAGTTATAATTAAAGGTGTCAAGGAAGTGTGACACTTTATCACCGGAGTTAATATTATTATTACTAATTTATGATATAAGTAATATAATAAATATAGGTGTACGAAAAATTATCGAACGAAATAATATCTATACTAGCGACCCACCTCCTAAAACCTTAACAAATTATACACCTAAACCTTCCCACGTGAACCACTCTGTCTATTGGTGAAAACCGCATGCAAATCCATTCAGTAGTTTTTGAGTTTATCGCGGACAGACGGGGCACAGTTATTTTATAATATGCAGTGATATGGCGATAAGTTTAATAATAAGTTTTCCTAATTACATGTAGGTATCAGTGCCTAGATAATCTAGAGTATTTGAAACCATTTCAATGTGTGTTCATTAATTTTAGTTTTCTAAGCTTATTTACAAATAAACGTAAACCGTTTATTCATATGCTTAAACAAGGAATATACAACGTCTGCTTGTTTAAACGTAACTAATACTAGTTAATTGAAAATATATTTGTGTCGCCAGAAAGGTGTTTGCGATATTGAAAATATGTTAAAACTCTCATTTAAGGAATGTGCGATTAAGATAAGGATATTTATTACAGTTAAGTTACAGAATAGTGTCTGAGCTATATAAACAATGTATCTGTAGCTATGTATCTCTAGATAAGCTATGTAAGCTCGCTTTACAAACATTAACACAAAGATCATCTAGGTTCAAAACAACTATGTGGATCAATAAATTCTCTAAGCGCATATGGCGAATAAATTATGCGATTCTTGCGTTATTGGTAGAAAGAAGGTAACTTGGACCATCCATACCAAAATTTTATATGAACAAGCACTTGTCTTTGTTGTGTTTTAACGACTAAATTGCACAATCCGTTTTTAATGAAAATCAGTGTTAAGATAGCTTGAACCTTAGCAAGTTTGTATATTGTTTTTAAACAAAGTTGCAGGCATATGGTTATTAGTTAATAAACTGACTAATAACAGACGTTACTCATAACTTGACAAGCAATGAAACATTATCTTTTCGATAACATTAATTATTAGTTTGTCACTTAAAAAATACAATGAAATTTATTGACTTCTAAAATAGGAAAGAGATTGTATATTCTAAGAAGGATAGATCTTAAATAACACTAACGATAAAAATCCAGATAAGTAGGTCCTATCTTAAAATTAAGTTCTGTCAATAATATTTTATCTATTGGCAGCTATTCGGAGAAATAGATCAGTTATACAGATGTGGTTGATGAACGGAGCGTAATCCCGTCAATGAGCTACTGCTGATCGCGTTATAAGAGGATGTGTATGATGCAATTGGATTTTTATGGACCACCGAACATGGTAAACGCAAGTGTAATTGAAATTTTCTGGTACAAATATTTATATAATGACTTTTATAAATGTAACTGGTAGGCGACTCTTGGTATAACTACGTGGGACCTGAAAACATGGCTAGCGAAATTTGGGTGTAATACACTATTTTGAAGATAAACAAGCGTGATGTTTCATGTCTAAAACTACTATAGCTTGACACGGGTATCGAACCCTTACGATAATCAGTTATGCTTTTATGGCACTAAACCACTGAGGAGAGCAGCCACAATTCATTGTTGTTATTACGACTATTTTATTTGTTCTAGAATCTGTTATGGTCTAGTAGTTAGTGCTTCAAATAACTGTACGTAGTTAGTGCGCACTGAAGTAGAGTGATTGTGCCTACTTTTAAACTGGCACGGAGTAACCGTGTCAAGGCGTTGATACCGAAAATATGATAGCGTTGATCTATATTATAGACCTTATGATATCTACTTTAGATTAGTTTTGATTATAAGTAGGATAATGGTTTTGTTTTTGAGCGAATTTGTTGGTATTGATTGATTGTATTTTACATCGGAGATGATATTGTATGGTAAAAGTATTTTTTTTTATACTTATCAATTGGTTTTGTGATACGAGTTTGCGCTTACATCTGATCGTGAACGGAATCGTTTCTTAGGTCCGGTAATTCGCAACAATGAGATTAAGGTATACAATCATATGTAATGCGCTATTTCATTCTCGCAGATGCAGTGACAATGCTTTAAGATGTAGGAGGGTAAGTCTGCAAGATTTCGTTTTTGAAAATTTATAAGCTTATCCCTTCATATCTGCCTTTTAAATAATTTACCATACCAAACCATTGAAATTTCTCATCAAAATGATTGCTTTTATTATTGTTAAGAGGTATCGTTCATTTAGCTACAGCGGTGGCGAAAGACGACTTGCATTTGAGAAATGAACGTACCGATTATGCAAATTCATTAGGTTTTGCTACCCACAACAGCAGCTTATATTGCCTACATCTGAACACGGTCTAATAGTAAATTGAATATAGACTCAAGATATTAAGAAGAGATTATTACTATACTGAAAAGCTTTACGACATCAGAAGTGTTAAAATTAATTATTTCTTTTCTCGTAATATGCTAAGCAGTGGACCTCCATTGATACGAACTATAAATTATCTATTTATCTGTGTCGGAAATAAATCACAGCTTTCGCATTAGCGAGATAGAGGCGACATTAATTTCTTTAGCACGACCGCCGACGACGCGTGGCTCTTGAATTAGTATGACCAAAGATTTAAAGCATAGATGCGTCTTACTAAGTTTAAATATGTTCATGTTTTTTGCCGTTAAGTTACCAACTGACACACAATGCCAATATGACATCTGAATTATAAATGTAGTATTATCACCCTCACTCATAATAAAACCTAGCTGATTCGCGCAACTTCGTCCGCGTCACATAAGAGAATTTTCCCCGTTTTTGCAATATTTTGCTTTGATACTCCGGTCCTATTAGACGTAACGTGAGGTTGTATAGCTTATAGCATTTTTTGATAAATGGACTATTCAACACTAAAATATTTTTTTAAGTCGAACGAGTAGTTCCTGAGATTAGCACGTTCAACAAAACAAACAAACTCTTCAGTTTTAAAATATTAGTATAGATTATATTATACTATCGTTCTCTATCGTAATGTGTGAGCTTACCAACTTTCGTTAGTACAGACATGTTTCCGTACGATTTAAGAACAGTGGGGGTACATTTATGATGTATACCTATATCTTATAGTATGACTGCTCCACATTTCTTCGTAACTGGTTTATAAAACTAAATTTTTATCATATAGGTACGGTGTAAGTTGTGTAGAATATTAAACACTATGTGCAGCTCTACCAACGAAGTATAAGGACTTAAAGGGCATTATCGACAAGCCTGACCAACTGCATATTACTGATTTCATTGCCGCGTAAAAGTTTAATGTTTGTAATGTCTAATTTTGTTTGCTGATTAAATATGCTGTGGCGTGAAACTGGATATACAAGATCGAAGAATTAAGAAAGGAGTAATATGATGATTTGGATATGTAAAGAATGGGTTATAAAAGATTGACAAGACAGTATTTAAGGAGAATATGAATAGGGGAGTCAGAAGTCTTAAGAAGTTTTTAAAAGGACAATATTTTACTGCAATGTGTGGCAGCAATATTTGGAACTAAAGTCAGCCATATCAACAATATTGTAATGTGTCAAGCAAAATATAATTGCCTGGCTATAAACCCGGGTAATACGCAAAATATTGCCGTGCGCAGTATGGGTATGGCAGCCACACACTGCAGTAGAAGCTCCTTCTGACAAACGTTTTCTGAGCAATCCATATTCTCTACCTCTCCTGTAAACAGGCGTATGTGTTTGTATCTATGTAAACCTGTTAATTCTTGAAATCTTGGACATAATTGAAAATCAATTGTGTCCGGATACTCAGTAGGTTAATGTCTTTTACGATATTTGACACCTGACAAACAGATTTTTATTCAACTGCTAGTACAAATCAGTGTAATCGCTACATCGTGAGTAATCAAACTTTTATATTTGTCACGCAAGTAGGATGCTGACCATTGACTCTGTGCACGTCTGAATGAGACGTCGAGGTCACAGTCAACTCGGCTGAACTGCACGAGAGCTGTACGTAACGCACGCGTCATACACACACTATTCCGCTAATAGATACTTCCGCAGCTTATTATTGAGAGAACAATTCAAAATGGTACTTTGAATGTAATTACCGCTGGCAATTTCAGTCTGAAAACATTTTGTTGATCGGGCAGAAAGGATATTGAATAGATTGTGTTTCATTCCCAGAAGATCACAATTAAGAATTTAAAGTTTTGTGTTTATCAGAATTTATGGCTATATCATCTTTTATATTTCGAAAAACAATAAAGCTTTTAATTTATACTAATACTATAAATGCGAAAATACAATAAAAATCTTTGTCTGCTTGGACACCAACAACTACTGAACTTATTTTGATGAAAGGAGGTGCGTCCAGGATGGACATTGGCTGTTTTTAAATAATCCTGAATGGTATAGATTCTATTCTATTATTCAACATTCAAATACATCGAACAGTCTAAATTTATTTCCAGGCACAAATATGCCACGGTGGCACTAATTTGTTCAATGAGAATCTACTACGATACATAAAGTCTAATTGTTCCGATATTATGTCACTTTCTTAATATAAGTTTACAAATACCAACACTAATTGGACCAGACAAATGATACGCCAACATAAAAAAAAATACGTACCACGTTTTCACTTTGTTTTTTACACTCATGTTTTGAATGACATGTTTTATTTTTTACTAACGTCATTTGTCAAATAGAAACACTTAAGAGATTAGTCTGCAAATTAATGATTTGAAAGCAGGTTAGGCAAATACTTAACGTTTTTGTCATCGATTCTTAAGTACACGTTAGTTAGACACACTTGTAAGAGTTGCAAGTCGTTGCCCTTGGGCTTCTATGCTCTGTCCGTTTAGGGATTAAAGTACATTCTTGTTCGATCCAGTTCTGCACAACAAAGGCCGAAGGATTTGACACCATTGATAGCTCGTTATGTTGTACGACCATGTTTTTGTGGTTAAGTTTATTCCCTCTAACAATGGCTATTAATGTACGTATTGAAATTTTCATTACTAATGATTTTATATTCTTTCTTGTTAGATTCTATGGTGTTACAGTAAAAAGTAATTAAAGTAAACATCCGTATAAGATTGTCTGTCTCTATACAATATTATTGTCAAAAAATTGACAGCACCACATTTGTTACTCAATCACAATACATGCGTAAATTGCTGTACAGATATGAATGAATCTTGCCACATAGACAAAACATGTACTTTTATATATAGGACACTTTGTATACCTACCGGTATTCGCATGAGATTCTCGCGGGCAAAACCGCAGGTAATACCTACTTATGGTCTAGAAGCAAGTTCATATTAATAGTGTAATTAGTTGGATTTAAATTGCACAGAGAATTATATAACGAAATAAGAACTTCTTACTTAACATTATAAAAAGTTACATACTTGGAAACTGGCCATAAACAAGTTGAAAATAAATCAACATTTAAGCGACAAGTGCGGGTAATGGCGTTGACTCGCGATTAAGAGGTCGTGAGTTCTAATTTTACTTTAGACCTATTGTGGAGAATGGGGAGCTCATTGTAAAGACGTTTGTGGAATGAAATTTTAGCTTTAAACGATGATTTCTCTAACATATATGGCAGGATTATAAACCTGTTCTTATAAGCTATGGTTTTGACTCTATAATAAAGCGGTCGCGAAACACATCTCACTAACTAGCCCTGGTAAGCTTTTCTGTAGCTTATGATCACTTGCAATTCCAGGTCTATTATTAGTGTGTTGACTCTAGGGCAACGGTAATAAAGGTGGGGTGAAAGAAAAACGTTAAGGTCCTCACTTACTGAAAGGGCCTTTTGACTGCACTCTATCTTCTTAAAGAACTTTATAAACCTGCTTACTGCTAGAACTCAATTCTAGGTAAAATATAAATTATAACTTCTAACTTTATTTACTTAGGTAAGTAAATAAATAAACGGATGTCTATTAACTTAGGCTTTATTTAAAAATGTTAATACACTATAGATTAAGATGAAAGTGTACTATAGATGGAATGTAATGATTTTACTTATTAATCTCTGAGTCTTCTTCAAAGAGGATAATGAAAACACTATGTGGGTCTGTGTGTCTCTGTTAGTGACAGGCATAGCTGCGGAACCAATGGACCGATTGACTTGTAACTTGTGTACAGACACCTTGAGGTCATCCCTTGGTCGAGTTTGAATATGGGCCCTGTGGGTGAAAAGATCCCCGAGATATAGGGGTCATAAGGTCAGGGGATATCCACCAACAGAGTGATTTGGACGTCCAACGGAGAGGCTTTTGCCCAGCAGTGGGACATTACAAAAAGCTGATGGAAAAAGAAAAGAAAAAGGTCAAATGAAGTCGCAGAGGTTGAATCCTGGGTTTTTACACCCATCTCGTTTAAAATCCTCAGAATATGACACTTCTTTGCGACGTTGCCATTCGGAACAGGCTGCACTAATACTAACTGACTGCACGGATAGTGTTGTGATTTCAGTGGTCGCATCGCCACTGCCGTTGCGCCGAGTGTTGTAGGTTCGATTTCCACACGGGACTAAAATTTGTGTGATCCACAAATTGGTGTTCAGAGTCTGGTTGTTATTTATGTCCGTTGTTTGAATGTTTGTTAAGTTCCCCGCGATAAAGGATTAATTTTTAGCGGGGAGTTGTCCTTTTATAGATAAAAATAACAATCCTTATGTAGGCACAAACCTACTTGTATTCACCCCTGATTTTAATTGACTATAAACTTATGTAAAAAATAACAGTGTACATATATTTCCTATTTTAGTTAGGTTTACACCTCAATATGATTAAACCCATCCGTCATTATTGTGCATTGCAGATAGTATAGCATTATTATGACGCACTTGACCCATCCTATGTAGGTATAGCCAATATATTCTTTCATTTTATGAATAAAACATTGATTAAAACATATATTGTGTTTACGTCGATATAATGCACAATATAAAATAATTGTTTATTTTTCCTATTGCATTTCTTTAAATTGATATAGGTACAAATGTTAGTCATACAGAATGTGTTTGTTATTTTGCTTTTTATTTACAATAACCATATACTATAACTATGGTTACTGTAAAATGCTCAAATTTTTACTGTGCACTTAAAAGTGAGTTTAGTAATGAGATCTCACTATCAAACTCACTTTCGAAGCGCACCACATATCTCGAAACTACAACGGAACAGTAAATGTGTTCGACAAACACAAACATACACATCATTATAATGAATGTATGAGTGTATACGGGGTGCCAACTCGACGCGCCGGGGGTCAAGATTTAAACTGTCTGCGTTCGACGACCTTTCGTAAGGTCATATCACACTCAGCCGCTTTATACCTTTCACATGCACAAACTAAATAAAAACTCTATTGACTAACGAAATGAAATTCTGACACCTTTTTTAAGAGTCCTTTTGACTTCCTAGAACTTTTTATTCGCTTCTTTGAATAATGATCCGTTATTCAAGAGTAACAAGGCAAATGTAGAATATTGTGATTGAGGATAGTTTTGCACAATTGTAAGTAGTTAATAATAGGTGATTCAAATAACTGTATACGTTTTCTGATGTCATGCTCCTAACTGAGCGGATTATATTTAGATGTGATGTAATTAATAATATTATTGACTTGGCAATACCAAGTTAAAATGACTAGGTAACAGTACCTAATGTAGTGCATTTTTATTGTATGAAATAAAAATAATATACATAATGTAATAGGTATATTAATGATATATCTGACAATATTTTTTTTCATTATCTCACAACTCGTTGTTAGGTAAAGCTGCTTTGCTAGAAATTGTTCAGTTGAATTGCCTATATTATTATGAAATTACATAAATAGACTAACGACCGAATATTATATCTATATTCGGTCGAGAGTAAGTTGGTTTATGTAATAGGAGGCAAGCTTATTGCTATTGACCGGGCACATAGCCAACCCATGTATATCTATAAAAAATTTCCTAACAGAAAATGCGATCAAGGTATCGAATTCGGTCTCTTGCGCTGACTGTCAAGACTGTAAACGTGACAGTTACTTTAATAAGACTACATTGTACATATTATAATATGTTGTGTATACTTTATAATTTTTACTAATACGCTTATGTGTCTCAGGTTTCAGATACCATCGACTTTACTCGTAACTTTGACAGTCGATAATTGCAAACGCGCTCGGGAGAACGCACGACTAACTAAAGGCATCACTAATAAACATACGAAAGACGTTTATAGCGTAATGAAACACAATGTCTAACTTGTCTTGCAGTGAACGGTTCATACTAAATGATGATCTAACTATATGGGTTATATTATCCTTGTTAATATGCTACTAATATTATAAATGTGACAGTTTATGAAGATGTTTCGATGTTTTTACTCAATCACGCGTAATTCGTGAACCAGATTTGAATTACACCTTTTTTCAGCAGAACGGTTTGTTCATGAATGTGCGAACCATTGAGCTGAAAACAGGGTAAATATTAACCCGGTACGCGATCTCTTGGGATTGACGCGAGCCAAGCCATGAGCAGAAGCTAGTGCAACTGCAATTCTATGGTCTGTATAGTTTGTGGTGTTTGCCTTTTTTTTTAAACTAATTCTGTATTGCGATGGCCTTTACAAACACAAACAACGGAGACAAAGAAGAAACAATAATTTGTGGAAAACATAAATTCAGAAAGGATCTAACTCATAACACTCGACGTAGGGTCAATGGCAAAGCGACCACATAAACCACTACGCCATTCGTATAGTCAAAGCTTATGAAGACAATAATGTCTTAAGTTTCGTCTAATCTGAAAGTCATAAGTGGTAAGGCCATCATAATCAATATGCCGGTGCATTAATCAATTTAATTTATAGTTCATTATAAATCTATTACGTAGAAACGCGGCCTCGCTCTCCGATAAGCTTTAATGTTACTAGCATATGTTGACGTCTAGCTAATAATTGATTGAATATTATCAAGTGCTAGGGCCAACAATTCCGTCTTTGTGTACTTAATACAGTTAAAATACCCGTGGCAGTCTCATTATTAGGAATATGGGTATACTTGTCGGCCTCGACGGCGTAGTGGTTAGTGTAACCGACTGCCACGCCTGAGTTCGCAGGTTCGATTCCCGCACAAGTCAAACATTTGTGCGCATGAACATAGATGTTTGACTTGGTCTGAGTGTTTCTATGAATAATATGTAAGTATGTATTTACAAAAAAAAAATTATATATGTATGTTTATCCATTTTCTAACAAGCTCTGCTTAGTTTGGGCTAGATGGTGTTGTGTGTATGTGCAGAATATTATTATTGTTATTATTATATACGTATGTAGAGTAACGTCTCGAATAAGTAGGTATGGGTGTACTACGCTCACTCTACGTACGACGATGGTATAAACCTAACAGAGTACGAGCTATGTATTGCTATTAAGAGTACCCTAATAGGAAAACCTAATAACACAGCCCGGCCCAGGTTAAATTCAGTAAGTCAGTTAGGAACATTTGAATTTGAACATTACTTATTTTATTTGTATTGATATAATATTATCATACGTTTACGCGAACGTTATACATACAATTAAACTACTTTACACGATTTTATCGCTTTTGTATGTTGTAAAACACTATTATTACATAATTTTGAAACTATTAAATGACTAGATACTATTTTAACTATTACACTTTCCTCGCCATTTCGGTTGCTTTTCAGCAGCCACGGTCACGGGGAGACTCAGATGTTGGTTGTCTCAATTTCTTAAAGTGTAGTTAAACAACGCGATAAAATCCGTATAGTGTAGTTTTAATATTTTTATTGATATACGCATTTTGGGTATCATAATCAAAAAACAAATAATGTACTTTAAAGATTATATTTTCTTTTAAATATGTGAAGTTTATTATGTGGCGAACCCGTCAAGAGATCGATAATCCGCTTATTTATATTAATATAGATTTTCAATCTATGTTTATATTATATATGCAAAACATCGTAACCATAACATGGTATAATATTATAAATATTAGCACAACGGAACGATCGGCGATATAATTATGTAAAACGTAACAGAGTATTCTGATTGAATATTACACAAGAGTGGAACAACCGACCATCTAATTATTATACAGTTTATATTAGAAGATTAATTATTCATAATGATGTGGCGGTACTAACGGCTACGACATTATACCTGCGATCGTGAGGTCGGATGTTCGATCTCCACGTGTTGCAAAACCAACGTTAACTTACTCTCAATACAAGCCTACAACACGGAACCAGTTGTCTCGAAAGTAAATATGCGAAATTTTATTAAAACAAACAAAAATTTGTTAAATTGGGTTAAAATCAATAAATTTAATGAAATCTCTATATTTTAGGATTGAATTTTTTTTAGAATTCTCGACTTGTGTCTACAAAACCTACCACGGTGTCACGGTGTTCCTAAGCGAACTTACTAGGACATGAACACAATGGTATTCCCCAAAATATATAGTTTACCCGTCGATTGACATTTAAGCATTAGGAATCCCCGTAAAAGGTATAAAAAAATAGGAGTGTGAACTGAGATTGTTGGAAATCGGTAAAAAAATCGGGAGAAATTCCTTACATTAACAAAATCGTAGAAAAATCGTTCCATTTCGGTATTTCGGCAGGAGAAGCGCCAAATCGGTAGAAATACCGAAAAATCGGTAGGTTGGAGACCACTGCACGGAATAAGAGTTCTGGAATATCACAATACAACCTAAATTTAAAAACAACATCTTTTTTGTATAATATTAGACAACGGACCTTAATCGCTTTTGTAATTATTTAAAGGTAATAAATACCTACATATATTAAGTACCTACGTGCACAAAGCGCAGAAATCTAAAAACGTTTATAAAGTGTATTGTGTTGGCTCTGAACTTGTCTATAAGCTTGCGTATTTATTTACACTCATTGCACTATATAAACCCAATATTGCACAATAATTTAGCATTATTAGAAGTCACCAATAAAACTTACATTGTGCAACTCCCACACAAACCTACAACGATTACAAAAAATAAAAAATATAATAAAATTCACTCATTAATATCAATTTAGGTCAGACAATCATTATCGCCGACACGAATGCAATTTATGTCAATCAAATCGAACGTAAAAGTATATAGTACTCGATATTTATATGACTTCCTTGGACAGCACATACAAAGAAACCTTCTGTTATTGCAGACTGATGATATACGGAAGAGATATGAGGCCGACACTCATCGAAGAACATGCAATAGCTCATGGAACAAAATAGACGATTCAATTAAACATTGGTGCCAATTCTGTTGTCACAAAATTCTCTAATCTTAGCTAAAAATCTCTAAAATTTATTTTAGTCCTGTCACTTTTAGCGAGTTCAAAATACGAAATGTCGTTTGACAGGACTAAACTAAATTTTAGAGATTTTTAGCTAAGATAAGAGAATTTTGTGACAACAGAATTGGCACCATTATTTGCCATTTGATTCGCTTAAACTTGTGATATAACGACATGTAATATAAAGTTATATAAATATTAACAGTGTGTAACATTAAGCTATGTTACATGTAAGATTTCTATAGTGAAAATCATGAGTAAGGAAAATATTTAACAAATGTAGCGTTTCATGATTTTACTGTTAAGTTATTCTAAGTAGCTTCGCAATATTGACACATTATTGACATTGTAATGAAACATTATGCTATTTAGATTAATTTATTGTTATTATGTATGGCATGTAATTTAACAATTAATAATTTCTTTAAAATAACATTTAATAATAACGGTATTACTATAAATGAATAAATAAATGCTTCGTTACAACAATAGATCAAACACTTATGATGACAATACAATAGATAGAATCATAGGTCCAGGGACATAAAACTGCGTTTACGTCTACTTGGAACGTAAACATAGAGTGAACGTATTTGTAACATAATTCTGAATACCCTTATTATAGACGTAATGTTAACTATTATAACAATAGAACAAAATGTTCTTTGTTCCAAAGAATGTCAGATATGCGCGATAGTTCCACTGCAATGGCTATTAATTGTATAATTACACAGATTGGAGCGCAATATTATTGATGCATCCGATAAGAGATCTTTGCCCAAGATAAGGCAAGGTAAAAAATCTTCTCATAATATTAAACTGGGCTCGCATAACTGCAGGCATCTAGCTGTAAAATATATTTATAGGCCTATATATTTATAATTCGATTTCCCGTTAGTTTGTATAGTTATTGACTTTATATTATTTGATTATCGTTTTGAGCGGCGATTTTGTTGTATGGATTCTATAGTGATAAGTTGTAATAAAATGGATGCTTGCTACTGTTGGTAATGTTACGACATGATAATTTTTATACCACTAAGAAGTAAGATCTATATTGAACCAAGCATAGTGAGCCGCAGTAATACGCGGTGAGTGTAGCCAAAGAAAGTTTAATCGTGCAAGTAATCAATTACAACTATTCTGGCGCAAGGAAGAAAGATTCATTACTAGTCTCTGTGTTGACAATTCTTGCTACAATTTAGCATGTTAGCTAAACTGGGGAAGCGTTACTGGTGAAATGTTTTTATCCTACAAAAGCAATCTTCTGTAGAATGGCATCCCGTACTGATTCATCGAGCAAAGCGCAGTAAATTTATCATTTTCCTGTAAGAAAGTGGTAGTTCCCCGAGCGTGACGACTCATTCGTACTGTTATCAAGTAAAATTGGGAAGGAGAGGTATTTCCTTTAAAAATATACAGTACTGAAATAAAACTGCCGATACAAGTCAAAGATATGCCCTCGCTGTACTTAGATAGCACGAAGATATAAAGAATAGAGAGCTCACGTATTAGGTAGAGAACGATACTTTACGATTTTTAATATAAGTGAGCGTTATAATACTGTATTTTTAGTTTAGATGTCATGTTGGCATTGTGTGTGAAATGACATACATACATACATATATTTAAAAGTAATAGGGTGCATCTTTAATTCAAATATTTGCCGCCTAGACCTTTCTATACATATATTTACTTACGAGGCGTATACAATGAGTAAGACCAATCTTTCTCTAGCGTTATTAATTCTCCTAACCAGGTTTACGTGGTCATTCGTTGCATCATCGCAGCACATAACGTGTAACCGTGTTACTCAATCGTGTAATAAAATAGAGGAAATCACACCGTGATTACGAGACCAATATATACGATTTGATAGACCGTCTTACAGTTTGATATATGTCTTTCATTTATAAACTTTAGCCTTTATTACAGGGGTGGGAGCAGATTTGTATTGCACCCACATTTTGTTCCAGTTAGCGAGATAGATAAGTTTACTGTAGTCTATTAGGTGTGTTTTCAGATTACGTGCTACTCCTGAGAATGTCTTATCAGACAGATTTAATAACCATGCTAGGTGCAGGTACGATTTATAGGATTAAAACTGTACTTTAAGGTGATAGTTGAGATTATTTGTTTTGTTGTATAAAAAGTGTATTTGGCAACTATCTATCAAAATGTGGCAATAATAACTTGGCTGGTGTGCCTCTATTTTAGCCATACTTATTTCAACCAAGTTAATATTATGAAAACTTATTTTCTTTTACATTTATTAATAATTAGCTGACACAGCAGCCTTTGTAGACTTTTAGAGTAGGTGCTAACTGAAACACTAAGTAACTCGACATCGTCGGTGTTTCTATTTTTGGTCTTAACCAACATATAAAGTGAATATTGGACCATATATAAACAATTTGTGAATAACTTAACTTCATCTCAGTTTTGTAACACAATTTAATTTCTGGTTATGCAATTTAGTAAATCAACGCTAATTGTTATATTGAACTTCGTGGAGAGTGAAGTGAACGGTTTGTGTTGCAGTTAAAATATCAAGGTTGGTGCATAGAGTCAATAGTGTGTACGTGATTACAGGCTTTGTACGTTCGGTGGGTATCGACCATTACCCGACGGTACTCTTTGTTGTGTTAATGATTATGTTCGAATGACTTCAGAACGTCAAACATAATATTAGGAAAGTTGTGTATTGCAGATCTATACGAGAATGATGAAAAATACTAATAACCTGTTACCTATGTCTTCTTTAATAATACTTAACAAGTTTAGTTCTAACACTAACACACAATACGTGAAGAGAAAACTTTGAGTCGCTTTTAAATAGCGCGCAAGCGAAGTATGTTATTTGGGATTGTTAAAGTTTATATGGAAAATTAGCAAATTTTAGATATTTATTTTTGGTTTCACAGATGATGTAGAAAAACGAGAAAGAAAGGAAATATATTTTTTAAATTCGTTGAATTACGTCCTGATTTGATACAAAAGCATTGTGAAGTATAATAATGTATCACGTGTCTATATAGAATATAATAGAAAATAAATATTGAAATAAAAGATTACTGTGACGTGAAAGATGCTTTCGGATGTGGAAAAAACGAGAGATGGACTAAGAAAGTCTATAAAGCAAGAAGTGAATAAGACAAATGGTAGAGGAAGACGAAATAAACGAGGTAAACGATCCTTGACAAGATAAGATACATTATAAAGAAAGACTGATTGACTGAAAAGTAGTGGGATTAAAAGATGCCAGGGTATTCCGTAGTCTATGCTTACCCTGGCAGAATTATACGCTGAGGGGACTACCCTCTACGTATAACTCTAGGTACACATTTACGTACTAATGACTGTTTGCGACGACGTCATAGCTTGCGGAAGATATCCGTCTAGGAATTCCACTTTGAAGTTCCAATAGAAAACAAACGTAACCATATATATTTTGAGTGCCTTTGACACATGAATAATTTCGATAATTTAATGAGGAAAATATATGTCATTGGCTTTGTGGGTTTACTATAACCTGATTTGTGGTTGCAGTAGCCACAACGCATTGGTGAACATTCCTTGGAAATACCTTTTTTTTTTAAGTAGGTACTTTATTCTTCTGCACTACCAATGCAGTCAATTAATTTTTATTTTACAATGCACCAGCCGTAGTTCAAGTGGAAGGTTCGTAGGATTCTTAATCCTTCTACAAACAATCAATCTAACTTTGCTATTCGTCAAATTTGAAAATTCGTAAAATTTTGTAAACATATAGTAACGGAAAAATTCAGTCATACAAAATTTTACTGATCTACATTTATTTATTAAACTAAGTATCTTGAGAAAAATGTTTATTGTAAATCTATGTGACAGAATAATAATAATTAAACACAATATTTTCGTAATGAATGTATTTACATAGTGAATAAGAAAAATGCTGTGCATACAGTATGATGTAGCTCCTTGCTGAGTGCATACAAGTTGATTTTGGTCAAGTATAATATATTTTGAGTATATGTTTTTTTATTCGTGTTTAGAATAAGCGATATGCCACCGTCACGCGTCAGTCACCTCTGTAAATATGGCGATTTCAAAGCAAGGATTATCCTTACTCAAACGTCGATGTTGAGCTTCCAACAGACTATCCTTTCGTTATTCTAACTAAAATAATATGAAAAGGGTCACCACTGTTTACGTGTAAACCTATGTTTATTATGAATACAACAGCTGCTTGAACTCGTGTCTACGTTTTTAATATAACGAATATTTTTAACTGGCTACAGTTAAATTGAACGCGGATATTACGTGGGACAATGTCGCGAGTTTTAAGTTAAAATGAAAGTTTTTATGACATGCAACCATGTTAAATTGGACAATCGCGTTTTTATGTAAAGCACCGTGGATAATGGTGTTTGACAAGCTCATTAGTGTAATTCGGTAAGAGTACGTATGTACCAAAAGTACATAGGTGGGCTAAACAATTAACTAAATTGTTCTACCACACATCAAAAGTAGATAGATAAGTATGAAAATAAATTTGACCGCAATATACCCCCTATCCTTGGTTTCAATTACTTTTGCATTGTACTCTCCAAGGGGCAATCGCAATCAAAATCCGTAATTGTAAGGAGGAAAATATCTAGACTACACGTAAGTCTCCCAAAGGGCCAGATATTTTTCTTACTGACTAGCAATACCCGTGAAAGAAGAATAAATCAATATATATATTAATAAAATATATATATATAAATATAATAAAGCTGAGTTTGTTTGTTTTTTTGTTTAAACGCACTAAACTCTGGCGCTTCCAGTCGCGTTTGAAAATTATTTTTGCATTTGATAGCCTAATTCTTGAGAACAGTTAATAGCTATATAAAATCACGCAACGAGCCCTGAGAACTGAGCAGTAATCATAAACATGGTAGAAACTCCGAAGACAGTTCTTCAGTTATAATACGATGATATTCTAAGAGACACTTACCTAAACTACCACTTGCCGTACGTAGGATTCTGGAAGTTTGTCGTGGGAGGTTTGTAGAGAGGATTCTCTCCAGTACAGTCTTCGGCGTCGATGTTCTGGTAGCCAGGGTTGTTTAGCGGCGGGGGAGGTAACGCCGTCATATGCTTCCAGATCATGAACCCTCCGGCTGCTGCCACGACCGCCAAGAGTCCGACGATGCCGAGGATTATTGGTACTGAGGAAAGAAGTTGTCTGATAATACATTTTATTCTGTGTACACGTAATTCGATCCTCCTATTTTACCGTAACGCAAATGTTACAGACAAACTAGTAAATATTTCTTATCTCCACTATAACCATTCAAACAGAGTAGTTTATGAGTGGTAAGTCGTGTAACGTTGGAGCAGAACTGATTTGTATTATAAGTAATATTGTCAACTTGGCGACTAAGTGCCGTAATTTTTTTGCCAGTTCTTATCATATGTTCTAACTTGCATTGCTGAACATGGCAAGAGGTAAATGTAAATTCATGTTAAAAAGTGTAACTTTGTCGTGACCAAGTATCATTTTGTGATATATATGAATAAACATAGATTTGATTGTGATTTTGAGAGTTTTTTCAGTGATGCACGGTGGATTTCTAGGGTATAAGCAGGTACAGTATATAAACAGAAATAGGCTTGCTAGGTCCCACGTACTAGAGAGTAACCCATATCTAGTGAAATGTGGCCTTCCCCTTTGGGGAAATATGCGTGTGAGTATGTATGTATGTATAATCTGCAGGTGTAACGAGGCATTATACAATTTATCCTTACATTATTTTATTATAGTAGGCGTGCCAAATTAACAATGTAAAATGTGGGCGGCACTCAAATATCATAATAAGCTTGACGTTTTGTCACGTACGTACTCGTAAGTGGAGTGCTACCTAACTATATAAGGCAGCGAACAATGCTTATCATTTTCTTCGGATTCTGCCAGGAGACGATTGGACGACACCATTTCTAAGATATGTAGACTTTTCTTATACTTGAACAATTAACGGTCATTTTTGTAACAGTGTCAGCCACAATAAAATATAAATCTATATGTCTGCCTCGGTGCTACAGCGGAAGTGAAGGCAACTGCTATGCATGAGGTCTCAACTTCGATTCCCAGGTCAGGCAAAGTGATATTGGAGTTTTCTGTCAAGACATTCTCAGTAGTAGCATGTATGGAAACCAAAAATATGGAACTGTATTCAGTGGACGGCAATAGGCTTGTTATTACAAGGTAGGTACTCTAAAACCATATCTGGTGAAATGTGATTGTGATACACCTCCGCTTATTCTTCTCCTATCATAATTAATATTTTTGGAAATATAAGGAAACGATGAAACCTTGAAACATAAACAGTGTAATACGGGATTAACACATACGTTGGAATATCACCCAGAATTGAATAAAAGCAGCGGTGAATCTGTATATATACAGGCTGTCCCAGAAGTCTACGACAAGCCGGAATCAGGAAACAGGCTAAGTTATAATAGCTACCAGAAGAAAAACTAAGATACGTATTTTAAAATTATAGGCATATTAAAAAATCAAAAAGTCCACCTCCTGTTATGGTCTTTTCACTCCTATTACTACAGATATTTACTTTGTGAATTATTTTTTTTGTTATGTAATCTCGCATAACCTGACTTGTGGCTTGACGTTGACTTCTGAGACATTTTGTATATAAAAATCTGGTGTCATGGTTTTGTGGCCGCACTCCATCGAAACGGATCGACCGATTTCATTATTTTTTCATGTATGTTTGGTAGGAATGAGAATAGGTCGTAAAGTATATTTCATACCGCTAGGTGATAAGGTTGTCAACCTAACTTATATTTATGCGAGCAAAGCTGCAGGCAAAAGCTAGTAAATGTATAATTGGAAAAATGGTTCTACGACACGTAAACAGTAAAACTAATTTGTTGTATAAAACAAATAAGCTACATATTTGTAATCAAAGTGCTAAACGTAAATTTACAACATATTACGCAATAATAAAACAACAATAGAAGAGATAATGATAATATACATCCTGAGGCACTACGTCAGAGTGAAGCGTACTTTTTACATAGAGCAGTTACTCATCGCATTATTGTGTTATTGAAATACTAAGCAATACAAAAGAGTACGGTGAATACCCTTACATATTTTAAAGCATGTTTCATGCTATCCCTATTTTCTGTAACAAGTAAAACATATAAATACCACTATCCTATCAAAAATGTTGCCTCGTTTAAATAGATCCTAGGTCTTGATATACCTTAGTAATTTATCTAAATCTAATGTTTATCATCCCAGTTAGACTTCGCCTAGCAATTGCTATAAACGAAGGTCAATACTAACCTAGCTTTCTATATAACGCCTTCACCGGTTCAACTGCCTCTAATACTATAAATTACTATAAAAGGTCAACAATAAGCAAGTTAAAGTGGCAGCAGGCCATATTTGCCGAAGGATCGATAGCCGGAGTAGAGGAGTCTTAGAATGCAGACTAGGTATCTTTAAACGCTGACGCACCCCCTCTAGCCAGTTGGATACAGCGCCTAAAGAAGATTAATGACCTATCTTGGAGGTGAAAGAACTGATTTTGTGGTGTTAAATAGACATAATAAGTTCCTGTAATGGATTGCAATAGGTTGATTAATTAAAACTCAACGATGCCGAATTGAATGTTCTAAGTAAGGCACAGGATTTCATATTGATATTACTTTATCGATTTCTGAAAAATGGAAGTAAGCCTTCTGAATTATGTGCCTTTTTAGTACCTCCACATTTGACGTATGCTACACGTTTCCAGACTTCGGGCTGCTCCTGAGATTTTTTTAACAGAGCATTCAATATCACCTCTACCATTTAACAAGCAGTCTTCAAAACATCTGCAGAATAATTGATTCATTCTTCTTTTTTTAAAGCAGCTCCCGCACTAGAAATCATTTTCAGAAGACTTACCTACAAGAATTTTTGGTTTCGTGCGGAGTGAACTCGCTACATTCAGCTAGGCATAGCAGTGATTAAGACCATTAAGCCATCCATACAGTAATAGCTTAGTGCAGTTATAGTTCAATTTTGTACAAAAATATGTAGTATCTTTATATAGTATCTTAACTACATTAGTTAACGCCTTTCTGTCGCCCTTTTATCACCGAATGTACGTACCGCACTCATTATCACAGCCAAGTAAACATTACATTGTGATATAATTTCTAGGTCACTATCAACTGCAGTTATGTGTGAGTAATGCAAACTGTTCATATTATGTAAAAGTTTTCAGATGACATCACTAATGTTATGAAGATAAGGATCTATTTCTGTTCGGGTTTTTACATAAACACAGGAAGTCGATTTACATTGATAAGTTTTAAATCAATAATATATTATGATGATAATTCTGTCTCGTTCCGTATACTAATAATATTATAATAAATATTGTATAGGTACTAGTTAGCCTACTTTACTACTGATATTATAATTAATATTGTATACATTTACGGACATTTGTTTATCAATTGAATCGATGGTGGGATTTGGTAAAACTTGCACATAGTTAAACATGAAAACAATGTTTCATTAAAATATAGTATTTACCAAAATGATTTTTGACCTGGTATGCATTTCTGTGTGATTCATGTGGGCGAAACCGCGCTCCGAAAAAAAGGTTTTTTTAGAATTACTCATACGATCTATGAATTCTGGTATTGAGCCTTGTTATAGAGTTTTCTATAAGGAAATTTGCTGCAGCATCACGGAGTCTGCTGATGTGCCGTATAAATGTAAAAGCTCTCTTCGGAGTATGGCAATTGAAAAAAGAAAACACAGATGGCGTTATGTACCTACTTTATATACTATGCTTTTCTTCTCGTGAATGTACAAACGTGGGTATACTTACATATGTATTTATGTAAATTACCATATTTTACGTTACACGAAATAAGTCTCTATGATAATATAATCTTTGAGGGTTTACTTAAGAAATTCCTTTTTCAAATCAAACAGACAATTCAATTTTAGATTCAACAATAGTTTGGCATCTATTCAAATAAATAAACATTTACAAATGTAACAAAGCGAGATAATTGTACGTTCTTATTAATGTTTGTTATGTCGAAAGTATTATAAACATAATTATGTTCTTAGAAAACGAATGATACGCCACAGCCGGTGCCAGTGCGCGCATATATTTGTTCTGACATGTCAAAAGGCATGGACTTATTGAACACATCTGTGCAAACTATACAATGTACCCAATTAAAGACTCTATTTCGTAATGCACAAGGAGCAATTTTAAAATGAATGGCGTTCAAATTAAAAATAACTTTTTTACATTTCATTCATAATACATTTCATTGTTGGAATATGACGCAAATAAGATAATGACACAAATTTCTGAGACCTGTCGCTTATAATTAATTTAATTGTACTGTATAAGTGGTTTTAACATGCTGGCAAAGTAAATAATTGCTTTCATCGGTTATGGAATAACGTGGAATTCGACATGGCAAAGAAATCAAAGGATGCTTCTCTAACTAAACGTGCAGAATTAGTTACATGAGCGACAAACGCAATATAAGCGTAAAATTATATAATACCTCTAAAATGTTCTGCATACGACGATCTTTTTTTCAATGGACCGAAAAGAACGGCGCTTTCCTTCATCGTGCTCAGCTGCCGGATTAGTTTGAAAAGCCTATGTATGGCCAACGATGTAAGTTGATAAACATTTAGATATGAATTGTTATATTTTACAAAACAATGATCATTGTCAGTTTAATGGTAATTAAAATATTACCAATTGATAAACACTGTCGAGAAGTCTAGTGTTCAGCTAGTCGTCGGAGACTTATATTGGTGGCAAAGTAAATAAAAGACCTTACCTTGAGGTGCTGCGATTTGTCCAGCAAGGATCATGTCATTACAAGACTCAACCACCATCACATTGATGTAGCCCTCCATGTCTCTCTTCGCCACATAGTTGTATTGACAGTCATTGACCGTTATATTACATTTAATCCATACTGTCCTATTAAGTTCATCTCTCTCACTTAACAAGGAGGAGTTGTATTTATTCATGTAGGCAACTTTGTTGTCAAAATCATTGAAGCATACTCCTATCGAACTGTTAGCGAAGCATGCATCGTAATCGTTCATCGTCAGGCATATGTCTGAGCAGTAGTTCTGTTTGTCGAAGTACTGAGATCCTTCCCGGTCTGTGTAGCAGATGCAGTTATCGCAAGGAGTGCAGTACCCGTTGCCTGAACAGTTCACCTGTGGGTGGATAAATAAGGGTAAGTGGGAGTTTGTCTTTTCAGTAAAGTTCTATAAAAACTGGGTTATTGTCTTGGCCAAAACCAAGTCAGTAATATAAATAAATATAAAGGAATCGAAAACAAAAGAATAATCAGTGTTTTTAAGCATTGAGTATTTGAAAGTAGGTGCTCAAACAGTAATAGCAACATTGCTGCACTACTTCCCTTCGTTTTAAACAGACTTACCTACTGAAATAAAAGGACCTTAGTAGTGCATTATATTTAAGTAAAAGAAGCCGGCGCTGTCAATTATTTCACGATGAGAATGTGCTGGCTTGCCAGTAGTTAGTACTGCGTTTAAGAGCACAAGAGGTTCAAACTACAAGCACAAACTATTTATAGTGCTCCTTTCTTTTAATTGTCTCTTTAATTATATTTATTCAGTGATGCGCCTGTTATTGCCAGTGATCATAGGCTAACCGCTTACCGTGAGATGGGCTGTAGTCTTTTCGTCAACTCAAAATAAAAAAGTATAAACCAAAATTAAGTGATGCGTCACAGAATTATGAACCTTCGATAAGCTACGTTACAGTTTTGCCAGGGGTATAAGCGCCAAGGTTTTAGAGACGTTGATCATAAAGGGGAATCTTCACTTAAGATCGGTGGTTATGCTGACTATGTAAAGTATTTTCATTATAAAGGTATACTCACGTTATCTTTCAAAGGGTTTTTACACCCCCCAATAATATCGCCTCGTCCCTCGCCTAGGCAGTTTAGTTTACTGCAATCCACTCCGGTCCTGGGTAACACAATATATTGGTTACGATACATCATCTAGGCAAAACACGTTTTGTGTATAAATATTAAGATTTGCTGCACCTTCTGAAAAGTTAACGATGCACCCTCGTCGTATTTTGGTCGTATGAAACAGTGTCCACACAAAGAAGAGTGCGCTCACACATTACATGATAGAGAATGATAGTGTACAATGTTCAATATGAGTAAACGTGATAATACTATATTTATTATTCAGGTTCATGTTAGCGTTGTGTGTTAGACGACAAATTAACGTTCAGAAAGGTGACCACTTTTGAACGTAGTAGGGGGTAGGTAGGTAAATCCTTGTATTGAGTATAGTAACTAAATTGGTCATTTAGTAAGCAATTTTACCGGAGACTGGCCATCTGCCTATGAAATATTGTGTGTGTGCGCAAACACAAGTGCACTCTCTGTTTGTTAACTCTCATAATCTAAGGGGACGGCAATTCGACACAGCCCGAGAGAGATTAGGCGCCGGACAAACAGCTTAACGAGCGTTTCGTGCTTTACGGGTCACAGGGGTATGTAACATCGCCAACTTCCTAACTTCGAGCTGCTACAAGAATTTCTTTAGAGAAAATCCAATAACTCTTTGTTGGCCCGACTTGAGGTTCGAACCCGAGACCAGATTTGACAGCAGCATACAGTACCACACCGAGGCAGTCCTTTTCGAGTTTAAGCAGTATGCGGCCAGTCATAGTCCTTATTTAGTTGCTTATAAACATGTAATTTGTATTGCAGTAATGGTATTGGTTCATCACGGTTACTTCGATCAATCGTAATGTATGATTGGGCGATGATTGAGCGTCTTTGTGATGTGTTTCGTAACTCATGAAGTAGTAAACAGTTTATACTGTTATAGTTGTTGGTTGGTTTGTAATTGTTAATATATTTGTTTTTTAAATTTAAATATAATATAAGATAATTTGATAGATTTACTGGATGAATAGAAATATTTTACTCATCCACATGTTCATTGACAGTGCGCCGACTATGGGTTCAATTCACACATGAAACAATAATGTGCAGTCCACAAATAGTTGGTGTAAATCTGGGTGTTTTTTATATCCATTTTTTGTGAAGTCTTTTGCGAAACATACACCAAGAATTGCAGAAGACTTTACAGTATTGTATTGCGAGAGTATTTTTAAGAATAAATAATATATTAAACGAGATAATATTTATATCCTACATAATAATGTAGGATATAAATAGTGCAGTCGAAGTCGCTTACGTTGCTTTAGCGCAACACACATTTGTGTGCCAATATTCTTTGAAGTGCAAGATATTTAAGACTGAGTTCACTAAATATAGCGACGGGGGTTAAGACCGCGAATAGACCTGTCATAGTTAATAAGCTAAAGTATAAGAATTTAATAGACTATCCGTTAGATTGTTAGGTAATGGTATCATGATATACTTTAAGCAAAAATAAGTCTATTAATTACTGTATTTTAATTGCACATAGTAATCAAAAGACATATTTTAAAAGGCAGCTGCTTCACTCTTCCTTAATTTATAAATATTCAAACAACGGACACAAAGAATTCGGAACAAGTTCTTGTCTTAGTGACGAACCGATAACGCTCGGCGCAGTGGCAATGGGGATGCGACCACTTAAACTCCGCCATTCGTGCAGCACAGACTTAACAAAGACCTTCACTTTGGACAAATATGGCGTCATATATAATGTCTTGTAACATAACTATGCCAGAAAGAAATGCAGTCAGATAACATAATAGTCTAGTGCTGTGTGCAATACAATTGACGCCACTTTGTAGGCTATTTGAATTGTAAAACGGTACTGACATAAGAGATAGCGATCAGTCGCCGATCGGTCCATTGCTTGCGGACATCCTGGTTCGTCGCCGTATCGGTATAAAGGCTTAATACCCGTTATATTAGCGCTAAGCCAAGCGTACGTAAGTGAACTTTAATTTTTTGCAACATTTGCTTAGTAGTGCAGAAGCGTGGAGCAAGAAACTCTCAAGTTCAAAACACAGGTCGTGTGGGTATATTTATGAAGAAAATCTTAGAAGCAGCGCGAAGTGTAAGGATTGTTTCCCTTATTATGTAGTTCATCTCGCTACCCCTTCGGAGGTATCCCCGTCTCACGCCTATTTAACGCAACTTTTTATATATGTACAAATCTAAAGCTACATACAGTAATCGTCATACAATAAGTAGCGCAAACACGAGTGCACTATCTATCCCCTTACTCTTATACTCCGATGAATAATAATCCGACTCGAGCACAGAGAGATCAAGCGCAAAACCAATAGCTTTGTGAAGCATGGGTTCCAAGTTCCTAACTCCGGAATGCTATTGAGAATTTATTACTATTTGTTGACAAATGAATTTTTGTAAGCGGAGGCTTCATGCATAGCAGTCTTAATCACTATCTTACTAGCGACCTGCCCCGGCCTCGCACGGGTAGAACAAAACCTTTACAAATTATACACTTAAACATTCCTCATGATTCATGAATCACTCAGTCTATTGGTGTAAACTGCACCGGTGATAATCAGTTCAGTAGTTTTTTGTTTATCGTGAACAGACGGTCAGGCCCGGGGGACTTTGTTTTATAATATTTAGTGATTAAGTCCCCCGCGATATAAGTACTATTTTTTTAGTGCGGGCTTTCTCTTTTAATAGATATACATACCTATATCTACCTAATTATCTCCATTTTACTCCTACAAACTTTTATCTTACAACTTGCACTATATTCGCAGCTGTTCTTTTGAAATAGATCATCTATTGACAAGAAAACTGCGCTTTTTAATAAACTTATAAAGAGGAGAGCTTGTATCGCGTCGAAGGAACAAAGATGTTTTTGTTGCATCGAACCTAAATGTTTCTCTTTGATTACATGCCAAATTGAACCTTATCTGGTGGTATTAAGGTATGTGTTGATTGATAGATTAATTTCTGTTATGATTCATTGTGTGCAGGTTTCGGTGAACTATGTTTACGTATATGTACTGAATTTGATATGCGAACAATGCTGCCATATTATGTCTACAGAGACAGTATTTTGTAAATATATGTATGTATGAGGAAGCAGGTATAACCTAGTGGGACCCGTTGGACTGCCACGCAGAGGTCTCGAGTTCGATCCCAAGGCACGCACTTCTAACTTTTCGAAGTTATGTGTGTATTAGTTAATTATCGCTCGCTTTAACAGTGAAAAGAAACATCGGGAGAAAACCTGTCCAAGAGTTCTACATAATGATCTTAAAGATATGTGAAGTCTGCCAACCCGCACTGGGCAAGCGTGGTGGACTATGGTCTAACCCTTTTTACACTGAGAAGAGGCCCATGCCTAACACTGGTACAGTACTGATATTTTATTCTACAATGGCGCGAAGTTAAACATACACACCGGTATTCTGTAAGGAGTAGGCAGAGCTCCTGCTACATTTCGTCAACTACCATCGTTTTGGGTTTTACTTAATAGAAGACAAGTCTATTGCTGTCTATCGCACATTTCCAGACAGCGAGCTGCTACTGAGAATTCCTTCATAAAAAACTCATCCGACTAAACGACAGAATCGATCAGAGACCTCTTTGAGCAAAGAAGTCGATATACTACCGCATTATTAATCCAATTTGTATTGTAATAAAAATAAGGTTTTCTTACGTACGTAGTTTAGTGCAAATATAACGGCCTAACTTTTAGGAAGTGATTTCCATCAAGGAGGCGGCGGAGCGGGAGAGGGAGCGCTTAAACCCTCTCCCCAACCGCAGAGCCAAGCGCCGGAGGGCGCGAGATGATCTCCAGCCACCCTGAGGTTTGACCCGGGGGTGGCGGGCTTTGTGGGCCTGCCCGCCTTCCGTTCAGCACCAAGTGCGAGAGGCGGCGTGCGTGTTCCCACGTGCGCCCCTGTGCCGAGTCCGTCTCCCCTCTAGGGGGGAGACAGTAGGGTTTATTAGTGAGTGAGTGCCTTTGGGTAGGTCTCTTCGCGTAGTGGCCTGCCGTTTCACACGGCGGGCTAAAACCGTTTCGCGAAAGTGATTCGCGCGGCCCCGTCGGTAGTGGTTTTGTCGAGGAACACCGTGGTAGGTTTAGTCGGTATTCCGGGAGGTACATTATTCTTATTCCATCTTTCTTTTACCCCGGCGAGTCCGACATAATCCCTCCGCGTATCTTTTATTTTTTGCTCGTTGGAATGCTTTGACGCAGCTTTCCAACAAGCAAAAAAAATAATAAAGTGTGACAGTACTTTTTAACACGATTTTATTAGCTTGGTATGTATGTATTTATGTGTGAATATATCTATGAATCTATATAACGGAATTTTTGAACGTGATTTTCACCCCTTTCAAACCGGTGGATTAATTTGATACTTTCATACTTATCGAGGACTGATGACAATACAATAGTTTAGAAAAAAATATAAGCAAAAAAAATAGTTAAAATAAATAAATAAATAATTTTATAATTTTGATGTCTTTTAGTTTTGTTAAAGAGTTATTTAAAATAAAATATGGCCCATATTACTGAGTGCTAGCTTGCAAATGGCGAAATAATTTTTAAAACCAGTTTTTTGGTTTTTCAGTTAAAACATTATAAACAAAATTTCTCTTTATAATATTAGTATAGATAGTAAGCTGCAGCTCCATAATGATGCATATGACCATATTTTTTGCTGTACGTGTATAGATATAATTCTTAAACCTGCTTAAATTCCTTAGTCAATAAACGATGGTCTGTGTTCAATGACCGGAGGACCTCGCGTATATGCATAAAAAGTGACGCGATAACATCAGCTAAGTAGATAGCTTAAGTGTTTTTGTCGACGATCATATTCAAGAACTATTTAGGTTAAGCCGTCATAACAGGGGATTTTAAAGTTGTATAGTTAGAAGCTAAGCCGTAATATCAACATTAATACATATATAAGTATAATCCAAACTAATATCCCAACTAATATTATAAATGCGAATGTGATTTTGTTTATTTATTACAGTTTCACGCCTTAACTACTCGACCGATCATCATGAAATTTCGGAAACACGCTGTCAGGGGAATAGGAAAGGAACTCAGGCTCCTTTAAAAAAGTACTGTTACTTATATAACCTATCCTAACCTAATCTATATCCACGCGAGCGTGTCCGCGGGCAAAATCTAGTTCTAAATAGATAGTACATGTAGGTATAAATAACTTATGACGTGTGCTTTCGATATTTTTAAGAGTAAATTGTATGATTATAATAAACTATTTATAACTGATTTATCTCACTGTTGGGCATGGATCTCAATGTATGAATGTCCACCGCGCTTGCCTTATATGGTTAGAATTCATATACCTATCTTTGTAAACATTCTGTTAGTCTCAGATATGCGAGTTTTCCATTAGTATATGATGCAATAATGAAGTCCTTATGACCGTGTAATTCGTTCTTGCTTATATAATCACGTATAGTTTTGTAAGTACATATGAATAAATCAACAACCAGCTGATTTTAAAGTTTCGTTATTTTACGTATGTATAATATGAGCGTGTGCAGTTTTCCTTGAAATAGCCGAGTGTTAATTTATTGTAATGTTTTCACCGTCAATTCACGATTTTTTGCTGCATGCTAAATATTGTATAAAAATATTCAGCATACAATTTATACTTACCTATTGTAAAATTGGCTATCCACCGAATATGTTTCAACAATAACTTATTTGGAATAAGACAGCAAATATAAAGAAAATATAATAGTTGCTTGGATGGCGTAGTGGTTAAAGTGATCGCGTCGTCGCTTGCTGCTGCACTGAGTGTTTGGGTTTGATCCTCAAACTACTACTAACAAATAATTTTTCAGGGTATGGGTGTTCACGTGTTGTTTAAAAAATATCATAAAATCTTACCATTCAGATTGACACGTGCAAAGGCCACACGAATAATCTCCATTGCCATTGCAGTGTTTCGAGTTCTTTTCAACATATCGACTGCATTCGCACGCACAAGGCACGTGGAACTTCATCACAACCGATTCATCTAGGCCTTCAACATTGACAGTCACGTACTCTTTGGTGCCTCCCGTGGCAGAACAGAAGAATTGCGTTGGCTTCACGTAAATCGTTGTGGTACAGTTTGTCCCCGTACACTTAATGCTGTTGACTTTTACGTCAATATTGTCAGTCTGAGTCGAATTCACGATTGATATTTTCGGCTGTAAAATAAAGGTATAGTTAATATGGTGTATCATGTAATTATTAAAGTTTAAATATTACTAATTACATTGTGAAGGATAGTATTGTCAGGAAAATTTAATGCTTAGGAGTTTGCTGTTAAGTTTAGAAACTTTAATACCTGATACAATTAGGCAAGAGCTGATGTTTTTTTGTGTGTTTCTCTACGTAGTTTTATCACGAGGAATGTCGGTCGAAGGATTTTTCCGGACATCTCGAGAGTATACAAGCAAATTCGCAAATATTTACGTGATAAAAAAACAAGACATGCTAGCCATTTGTTAATATTAACTAACAAATGCCTTGCAATGTCTCTTAAAATCTTTTGTTTTCTTTTTATAACGTAAACAATCGCGAATTATTAATTACTATATACTTAATGGCGTAGTGGTTAGTGTAACCCACTGCCACGCCTGAGGGCGCGGGTTCGATTCCCGCACAAGTCAAACATTTGTGTGCATGAACATGGATGTTTGTCTTGGTCTGGGTGTTTCTATGTATAATATGTATGTATTTACAAAAAAGAAGTATATATGTATGTTTATCCATTGTCTAGTACCCATAGTACCAGCTCTGCTTAGTTTGGGCTAGATGGTGTTGTGTGTATGTGATAGAATATATATAAATGGAATGGTATCCACCAGAAACATGTTAAATAAATACACGTGTCTTATCTTAACATATTATCGCTGGAAACTGTAATTCTTACTCTCGTAGTATTTAGTGCGCTTTGCGTTTAGCAACCACTAAGCTTCAAAAACTAACTACACGATCTGACACAGCCGCAAATGAGAGGCACATACATATTACATATACCTACAAAGTCAAGGCAAATATTTCTTTCTCTCTTATACACATGAATCCATCTTCGTTTCCGGCTGGCTAAATCAGCTCGTTAAACGTAGGTATGTTTATGATGAAATACTCAGTTATAATCACAAAGGATTTGTAGTTGAAGTGGATATCCGATTGGACGTACACGAATGGATTTGACTCATTATAATAATAATATTATGAACAGAATGATGTTGTTGTATACACATATATGGTTAAGCGTGGCGGATATTCTGATTGGACTGACGCATTAGTTTGTTTTCGTCAGACAAAAACAAGTTGCTCTATGGTTGACTGTGATCGAATTCATACGCGAACATAGTTCAGTATGCGTCGCTGGTTAAACAGCGGAGATTATACCAAACCGTTTAGTGTTCTCGGATTTGGCCTGTTATTGAATTCCTTTATTGACTGTCATAGGTTTATTCACGAGGTGGGTGCACATTTTTATAGAACAAATATCACAAACAAATATACTACTTCCTTAGTGATAAGAGGTTACGATAGACTGATCACTTACAAAACTAGTGGTATTATTAGTTATCGATTTTGAAAGATTCTAAATGAAAGAAAGGTATTATTTTAAAGTAAATATATTATCCACCAGAACTTTGAGATAACGAGCCTAATGGTACATTCACATGAGGCAAGTTACTTGAAGCAGGGGACATGCTATACTTGTTTTATTCGTCAACATAGACAATAATAGCACTACACTTGCTCTAGAAACTGTTACCCTGTAGACGTTCTTTTAGAGTAGTACCAGTGCTACTATTCTTACTCCAGGTTCTTGTAAGAGCGTTCGTCCTATGGCGAGCTGGCTCAAGTATACCGGTATTAAATTATCGGCAACTGCGGCAACTACCACTGATGACGATTGATAGACTAACTAGGGATCTCATGATCAACATTTACACTAATACAATTGGACTCACAAGGCAGTTAGTTAAACAGTTTTATTTTTTGTTGGTGATTAAGAAATACAATGCAACTTGCACGCAGGAGGATCTGATGGCTGCCTCTGACGAAGCAGCTAGCGTAGCTGCTTTCTGACGGCAAATATATAATTTGAAAGTGTTTGGCAACGATACGCTAAGAAGAATAAGAAATGTATAATTATGAGATAAGCGTTATGATCAAGCTTGGTAGTTATTTAAATTATTGTGCGTGAGTAATTATAATTATAGTATCATTATATAAACATACAGTAGCAGTAATTATTATAATTGTTATAATTATATACAAGAGCTCGTTTGTAGCAGACGTAAGCTCTAATTTGTTGTGACATGTTTCGGTACCGTTAGAATGTGGAAGCATGTTTCTGTGTGTGGTTTTGTTATGTTATAACGCATCTACTGCTCTATTATGCAAAGCTACTTTTATAACAGTAACTATTTTAATATCGTCTGTTGTAGCAGCTATAACAGCGATGTTCCAAAAGTAAAAAAAAACTTCATAAACATTATCTACCATGGTAACTGATCGATTTTGCAATCAGGTTTATTTATCCTAACTAATTTTATGAATGTGAATGTGGTTTTGTTTGATTATTTGAATATTACGCTTTTACGCCTAAACTACTCGACCGATCATCATTAATAAGGAATACACAATATCAGAGGTACAAAAAAGGACCAAAGATACCTTTCATCCAGAAAAAACGAGATGGGTGTAAAAAGCCAGGATTCAACCTCTTTGTCTTCATGTGACCTTTTTTTTTGTTTTTTTTTCGTCAGCTTTTTGTAATGTCCCACTGTTGGGCAAAAGCCTCTCCCTTGGACTTCCAAATCACTCTGTTGGTGGATATCCCCTGACCTTATGACCTTGTGACCCCTATATCTCGGGGGTCTTGACCAACAGGGACCATATTCAAACTCGACCGAGGGATGACCCCAAGGTGTCGGCAAACCAAGTAACAAGTCAATCGGTCCAGTTGTTCCGGAGCCTGTCTCTAACAAACTGTCACTAACAGACAGAAACAACGAACCACATACTGTTTTCATTAACCTCTTCGAAGAAGACTCAGACGTTAATAACTGTTTCCGAAGGATAGAAATTTATTGACAAAATGTAGATTAACGCGAGTGAAACCGTGTGCAAAATCTAGTTTTTTATAAAGACTAATATTAGTTTGTAACATGCCTAAGCTCAAATGACAATGGGCTGGACTTATCTACCGAATATCGAAATCGAAAGTGGAAACTCAAAACGAGTTTTAGAGGGGAGATCGCGAATTTGAAAGATACACTCATAGTAGGATGCCTTCATTTACCTCGCTGAATCGAAAAAAATCTTAAATACATTTTGTCCAACCCAGGTACCGAATTCGGAAACCTCACGATCGTGCGTAAACATAAGAGCAAACTCACTTCACAAACCAATGAGGTAGATAGGAAAACTTGTTTTGTTTAATAAGTGAACCTTAGTTCAAAAGGATGTCAATGACTTAACTTGATCAATATCAGAGTCATATAAGTACATGCCTACTATACATGCATATGAAACGTGTCTAATACGATGCTAGGTATAATCGATAGGGTGAACAAAGAGAACGATGTTACTCAATGTACTTGTAATAAATTATATTCTGCGATTTATCAAACTGAGTGGTTCTGCAACACCTGCGAAATTTATATTGTCGTTTGTAAAGTCACATTGCATTAAAATGCAGCGATAGTTACATTCTTTGTTACGTTTTTGTTGTAAACTGCTGCACAAATTTTGATGCATTTTAGTACCGTTATATCTTGGGAAAGAATCAATTCGTCAATCAATCTAACAGATAGCATCTATTTTGCTTATAAACTCTTAAATAATAATTCATGACCACACCGTTAAGATCACTTATACAGAACTTAATGACAGCGTTCTAGGCCGCGGCAATACTATTCGTGGTATGTTTGCAGTTGAAACGCTGAGTAGAAAAACCAGTACCACCTTTGTTTATGCTTATTAAAGACCATTTACAAAAAGTCAAACCCTTCAGCCTTAAAGAATACGTCCAGCTATTGGTACTGGATATCATGAACATGTAGGAAGATTCTTAAGTCTCATATCGACTGTATGAGATTAAATACCCTTAAAAAATCTAAAGGATGGCAATAGCTCTGCGAAAAAGGATCATACATATCAGAAAGTTGATCAGAGATGCTTATTTCTTTTGCGAGCAGAGCAGCAAGCCATAGTCTTATCATCTATTTAGACCACAGTTTGTTATGGTAATACCAGTCACAATTGAAAATCTATTGTGTCTGGGCACCGGCGGGCTACTGAGCAACAAGATACGAAATAGTTACCTTTTGTTTCGTTTTGCTGGTATGATGAATGTCGATCAAATCAGGAACGTCAATTGACAACGTCCTTGTGTCATATATGGGAGTGACCTGTGCCCCAGGTCTGCTCTCTTGACCAATTTGGACTAGAGGCTCCTGGTGGTTTGGACACCAATCGTCCGATTGTGTCGAGCAGTGGTCACTCTGAAAACAAAGTATATAAACATTAGAAAGTCACTAATAAAATATCATAAAGAGAAAATATTTTATTTTTGTTTGTTTGTAAGGATTTAACACAAAAACTTTTCAAACGAGTTTATAAATGTATTTCGCCATAAGAAAGCTGTATTCACACCGAGTAACATAGACTATATTTAAAAAGAAAAGTGCTGTTGCTTATACAACCTTTTTTTTTTTTTTTTTTTTTTTTTTTTTTTTTTTTTTTTTTTTTTTTTGTATAACCTAACCTTTTACGCGTGCGAGGCCGCGGGCAAAAGCTAGATTTCAATTTAAATAAACTAATCTTTGCAGGAGATATGATTGTGAAAACTTGTGTTTGTGTACATGCGTACGAGAGTCGCATATGGTATTAACACAATACGCGAACACAGTGGGTAACATACGCAAGATGCGCGTATGATGAGATGTAGGTATCGAGTAAGCGATCGAGTTACTCGTGCATATAAAACTCTTAATTATTAATTCGGGTATAAAATGTATAGCGCCATACCGGTGCACAGCGCAGCCGAGCGCATCACAAACCGCGTTCATAATTGAATCGAGTAACTTTTCTTTTTGCTTCCCAGGAAAATTGCTTCGTGCACTGTCCGCCGGCTTCGAATCGAGTAACCTAACCTAACCCTTATACATATATCAAGACGAGGCTCATGCCCAGCAGTGGGACAGTTTATATACAGGTCTGATTTTATTATACAGGGTGTCCGGTAATTAATGGATAACCTGGAAATGTCTTATAGTGCAACTGATGGCCGTTCAGAAAAAATATGAGAAAAATCTATCCTAACTACTACCTGAGATATGTGTTTTTTTTTAATTACCATGTATAACTTTCTTGTATACTACGACCATAAATGAATGAAATCCATCGGTTTTTTGTTGTTTTATTATTAAACACTAATTATGCTAATAGATAGACAGTCAAAAGTATGGTATGCTAATATAGCTTGCACGTTTTTATATATATATATATTTTTCTTATTATTTTCTTTTTCATTTTTCTGAACGGCCTTCAGTTCTACTATAAGAAATTTTAAGGTTATCCATTAATTACCGGACACCCTATATATCGTAAAATGGACAGAAAAATATTGATGTTTTAGTGCATCAAGCTGCTCACCCTCTATGCCACAAGTTATACCTATACATGCTCTATTTATATGTATGTATATACTCTAAAAATATGTGCATGTAGTCTGCGCAAGAAACTTGCATATGCAAACGGTGCCAGATACTCGCGTCGTGTGCAAGTATTTACTGTCTCGCACGTATTCATGCGTATAGCTTAAGAGTATTTCTATGTATAAATAGTACAAGATCGCAGAACCGCCAGATCTACGTCATTTTAGCATAGCTGTATTTTACAGTAATTAGGAGTAATATGTATACCCACATATTACTCATAATCACTGTAAAAATACAGAGGCAACATCAACGTATGAATGCTGGCTAGTTTTAAAATGGAGATTACCGTTTCGCGTTTTTTTTTTCAGTATTCATAAGACTTTCTTCTAAAAAATACAACTCCCATATCAGATATTATTTCAGAACCACCGCTGGACTATGTCAATAGTTGACAAAGTGAACTCAGAGTACACATATAAAGCCTCATAAAGCGATGAAGATCATACAAATATTTGTTTTTAGTGAGAATCGAACGGATGGCACCGTTGTACGCAGCTGTTTTTATTTGTTTACGATAATATTCTACCAACTGCTCACGTTCAATACTGCATTCTATATTATTATTATCAGTTTATACAAATAATACGGACAGATATAATGCATTTTTGTATACTGGTTTTACCTTAAAAACCATTTGTATGATATTTAATTGATTGTGCTGAATTTGAGTGTTCTTTGTATCCATGAATACTAATCTGCTAATGCAGGAATTATATAGGTATTTTTCAACTCTTGAGTTGAACTTCATAATAAATGTTTTTATGTGGCAGAAGCATAATTTACTTGCATCCTTAATGAATTGAATAAAAACATAATTATTTATATATTGAAGCTGATTTTTAATGTAGTGTTCACCATTCAAGAGCTTCGTTTAAAAATTCAAACACACCGTTTGTTGTCCTGTTTTCCACAATGTTTTATGCAATAGTCAGGTGTTTGAAAGCTCTCCAATCTGTATGCTGAACTAAGGCTCAGTACTGATTGGCGCTGTGATTTTGAATATTCAAATTTAATTTATTAAATAATTAGCCAAGGTATTGTTTTATTCATAAAAGTGATCAATATTTGAGTTACATATATATCTCGTAGCTTAATTAAAATCAATTAGAATAAACCGTCAATTGTAGTAATTTGAACTCGTAATAACATAAAAATCATAGTATTTTTTTTTATTGGCATTATAGATTCTATAAACCAAGTTATAGTTCTGATAATGGAGAATGACGAGCGAATTCTCGAAATAAAAATTGTTTTAAATTTATGTCCGGTCTATTAACCTGTGAAACATCTGCAATGCAATTTATGCTTACATTTAATGTTTCTTTTAACCGAGGAGAAACCTTTTGTGATATTTATGACCCTGATATTGTATCGGCACTCTATTTTGAATAGTTTGTATTGCAAGGATTGGCACTGAGATGTAAACATCGCTACATACTAGTAATGCGCATAACTGCATTTTAATGATATTTTAAATAGTACACTACTTGTTACCTAGCTTGCACGACGCAGGGCGCAGCTAACGTTCTTAGCACAGAGCGTTAATCTATAGATATCTATGATGTCCTTTAGAAATGTCTATAGAAGGACCATTCATAGTATACAATTGTTAATAAATTCAAATATAATTCGAATTCAGAGTGCCTAGTGTGTTAGTTTTATGTTAACGCGATCGACACGTTTAAGAAGTTTGGCGCACCGATTGGCCCGCTCCAAGCTCTTAACCAATCAGTAAGCTAAACGCGGTCACGTTTCGATCGCGTTAACGTAAAAACAACTTACACTTGGCACCCAGTACATCGCTACTACATATAAAGTGCACTCACACACATTCATAGCGCTGAATACTCGCTCGTACGGCGCAAGCTTGAACGCGTAACTGCCAATGCAAGTCTTGGATTATTACGTAATTAAATAAAGTGTTACTGAGTCTTTGACCAAAGGATATTTTAGTAACGTCCCAGTGTCAATGTCAAAGTCAACACATTTATTGATTCTTAAACAGAGACAGTGTGTTTTGTGAGTCTGTGTGTGTAGAGAGTTATATCATGAACGACTATACTTAGAGAAGTCCAAATAGCAGCAGTGCAGCTGACTTTTCGAACTTCTTTCACTATTTGTTTTACACTTAAACATTACGTTTAACCCGGGCAGAATCGGGGCGGGCTGCTAGTTACACTTATGAATATTAAAGATTAATTTATTAGAGCTTCGAAGCTGTGATCGTTTGAAGGTAATAGGTTCGTGATTTAAACATACATAGCTATGAATAATATATGAAATAAGGCGTTAAACTTATGTTTTATATGAATAGACTTTGCATAATATATTTGAGCTCTACAACATTATATTACAAATAATTCTTTGTTTACACTAGGCACCATTTAATTGTCGCTCGCATACCTTATAAAGTATAACTGGCCACTGCGCACACATTATTAGCACTTAAAGCATAAATCTAATGTTACACCAGCCAATTATAACCATATATTATCCTCAGAGGAATGTCCTGCTATACATATTTATTTTTCTATATAAGGTTTGTACCTAGACTTGTATACAATTATACAAATTGCAATGTTAAATGATGCGGTCCAGATTGCAACCGGTTAAGAACACTGATATAACACTGTGTTAACTAGATGCGACAAGGGCGTGAAATTCGTTCAAACTAGAGCGTAGTTGCGCACACCCTTGACACTTTTACGTAAGTTAATGGGTACTAACTATTGTTGATAAGCAATACGTATTATGAATGGTTATGTTTTTATGTAGCAAATTACCGTAGATTTTGTAATTTTGACGTTAAGAAAAATTACGTTTCAGTTAATCGCGTGCCGGTTGAGACAAACAATTTACTAGTCAGAGTCAAACAAACCGTTTAGTAATTTAGGTCGATGGCTATAATTCTTGCTCGAGTTTGCTGTATTGAGCAATATCCACGGCAACTGTTATTTATATTGGTGAAGCATAAATATCAATGTCAAAATCTCGTTCTAAAAATACTGCTTAACCAGTTTATTGTCATAAATGGTCATTAATTGGTAGCATCTTATATCATTGATGTGTTAAAAAACAGACCCGAAGCGGCGGTTGGCATGCGTCCAATGATGTTACACGTTAATATCATTAGCTCGCTTACGGAATATAAATGAGGTAGAAATATTTTTGGTTTAATAATCTTTGACGTATAGATAGGCATATAAAAGGCCGTATTATGTTTACAAATTACTTATTAGAAATCTCGATTTATTGGTAATGTATTCAGATAGGGTACAGTGATAACTTGTTGGCTGTGGTAGGTCCATCTACTAGCATACACATGATGTAGGTACTAGTAAACTACGTTCGACTTTTAAAAGTGACAAATAACAACGCAATTCCAAATTCAAAATTTGAAAACAATGTTCTACCTATTTTCAAATGTTGAATTAAGGCTTGACTTTGTAATATGTATGTGATCATTATACTCGTAGTAATCATGAATGATATTTATTTTATACTGCCTTTTTTGTGTTACTATTATTATTATTTTTTGTTTAATTTAAAAGCATAACGAAATTTTATTTTCATTTATTTATGAGAAAGTGTAGCATCAATAATTTTAATATAAATAATTTAATAATCTGGGAGCTGCATCTGCCAACAAACTGCTCTGCAGTTTGGCAGAAGTTTGGTGATTGTAACATGTTTTTAAACACTAAATAAACACTTCTTCATTTAAATTTTTTGTCATTTTTACTTTGTAAGATAAAAAAGTAAAATAATATGCAAACAGCGCAAAGCCATATCTAAACTACATATTTCAATGTATAATGATGTTTGGCGCCGGCGATCGGCAAGTAATCACCAAGCAGGCAGCTTGCTTAACACGACATCGACAGTACATCAATAAGCTACCTGTCTCACTCATTAAGTGCATTGTAGAATACGAATAGCGATGGTGCTCTGAAGGACGAATGAATAATTGTTGGAAAGCAAACAACAAGTAAATATAGGCATTCATTATGACAGCCTGTTCACGTACAAGTACATAATGTTATGGGTACTTGGTAACAGTATAAATTACGTAGCAGTTTTCTGCAGTTTGCATATTAAAAGTAGCAATTTTTGTTGTACTTTTTATAAGAGTTGGATAATAAGGTGTATTGTAAACATCGCCTTTCGATTTCGAGAATATTCGAAAGGCTATTGATGGTATACGTGGCACAGTGACGACAAAACCGGTAGCTAATATAGACGGGTAAATGGCCACTACGATTCTTCGATGGCCCTTAAAAAACGAATGCGATTTTAAGTTAAGTGAGTAGCGCGTCGTGTGACCTGTAAGTAAATATATGGGTTCTGACACGTGTATCACTAGAGTCATGTTTACATATACAGGTTGTCCGGTAATTAATGGATAACCTTGAAATGTCTTATACTAGAACTGAAGGCCGTTCAGGAAAAATGAAAAAAAATTATATATATTAAAAAGTGCAAGCTATATTAGCATAGCATACTTTTGACTGTCTATCTATTAGCATAATTAGTGTTTAATAATAAAACAACAAAAAACCGATGAATTTCATTCATTTATAGTCGTAGTATACAAGAAAGTTATACATGCTAATTAAAAAAAAAACACATATCTCAGGTAGTAGTTAGGATAGATTTTTTCCATATTTTTTTCTGTACGGCCGTCAGTTCCACTATAAGACATTTCCAGGTTATCCATTAATTACCGGACACCATGTATATGTATATACAGTGTTTAATCCGTATTATACTTGTTAAACTCAGAAACGCGACGCTGTAGCTCTGTCTGATATTTTAATTTGTTTTGCTTCTGTTTTTTTAGAAAGACTACGCGCTTGGTATAAATCCTGTGTCGCGCGGGACTTTACATCCTGACTCGGAAGAACGATTTGTGGATCACACGAAGTTTTGTCTCGTGTGGGATTCGAACCTAAAGCACTCGGCGCAGTAGCAGTGGCGAAGCAACCACTTAAACCAAAAAAACATTAAGAGTAGGTATATAAACACATTCTTATATAGAAATGTAACGTTGTGATAAAATTACAGGTCCATTGTAGTAAAGTCTTTTTGTACAAGCTTACCGCAAAAACTGCTTAACAGATTTTAATGCGGTTTTCATAGCTTAGAATAGTTTTGGACTGCCTCTGCATAGCAGTAGACAGGTATGCGACTGCTGTGCATATGGTCTTGAGTGCCTCCAGATCTTAAACAAATCATACATATCCCTTCGAAGATATAGAGGTGTGATGTATATTTATTTTTCACAAATTGGTAGTTCCTGGTTCAACTAAAATCTAAGACGTTACATTTAAATGAATTCCGTTCAATAGGACCGGTATTATAGAGTATGTGGTCAGCGTCTATGACGTCGTCCACGCAAGCAAAGCCACGGGCGTTATTTAGTAACTTAACAATTCTATAATTTATAGACACGAAAGTCATCATAAAATAGAAATAAACAACTCAGTGTAAGGCATTATTCATTACCACAACGAATGCATAATATCTCATTTAACGTCGGCATCGAAGTTAAAACGAATCATGGTCCACATTTATCCATTCCAGATAATTATAACGCAAGAAACGATGGGTGTGGGGTTCGACGCCCACGCAAAAATACTTCACTTAAAGGAATGCTGTTTAACAGCGGGATAGGAACAATATTAAAATGAAGGCCTTTATGACGAGATTTTAAATTGTTTCTCGTTTAAGATGACCAAGGTTGATCGTCGATCTTATAGAGGCTTGACAAGTTCGAATGAAGTAAGAATAGCTAAGGATAGAGTGTCAACATCATATGTAACTGACATTCATACAGCATGTTATATTGTGACCTGAATTGATTAATGAATTGAATATGTAATGAGGTTTCATTGTTACTGTACAGAATCATTGATTCATTTTCAAATCCGTTTTCCGTACTAACGTTAATGATGTTAATGGGAAACTTTATATACAGTAAAACAACAGACACCAGTATTATAACAAGTATTTGAAGAAAACTTTAGATTATGGATTTCGAATCCTCGACTGGCTTATTTTCGTGACTACTTTAGTCCCTGTAGTATATGTGTAATCAGGTTTTTGATTCTTGGATTCAAACATATAATTATGTATCTTAAAGGAACTAATGCTAACCGCATTGTATAAATATTTACGTTTACTTTAATTAATAAAATTCGTCTCAATATATAGCAAAAGTAATATTCATATAAGTACCTATCATGGTTTTATAACGACAAAAGAAAAACAAAAAAAATTTGGTTCTATTTCATCATAAATCTCGATCAAATTGAACCGAATTATATAAGACGAGGTATTGTAAAATATAAGATTATATAGCGTAGAAAAACGTTTTGAGGTAGTTAAATTGGATAAGTGAACGAGTATGGATGTAATAGCTTTATCACACGATAGATTTAAAGGCTTGCCTTGAGGCAACAATTTTAGACATTTTATAAAAGCACAAGGTAATCTAACATCTTCTTGCCTGCATTCACGTTACAATGTATCTCATTTCATTAATATAGTGAAAGGGCAATAAACCCTTAATCGTAGACAGCGCATATAAAACGGGCTATGTGGGTGTCTCTGTAATAGCACAGATCTTGGTGATTGCTTGCGTCCTATGCTGATCTTACCGATACTCTTTATAGTACTCCCGAGTCGTGTGAAGCGAGGTAAATGTAATATATCTATTAAAGTATCAAATAGAGTTGTTCTGACTACTCTAAAATTCATGATGTTGTAGTGTTTAAGCTTTTAGCGAGAACATAACCTCGCCACTAGTATAAGCAACGACTTACGATTTTAAGTATGTGTGCAGCTTTATTTGCGCGTGTGTGAAGTGCAACAATGACAGCTGATTAGCGTTATCGAGATTTTTTATACTACCAAGAGTAGCTTACGGCCTAACTGAGAACAAGCGGTTTTTGCAGGCCAAGATTGCTTGCCAAGGGATGCCGATCCTAAGGAATGGTAATGAGTCTCTTGAATTCGTAGTCTCTGGGTAAAGGCAGTAGAAGTTTTCAATAATCATATGGAAGTTGCCCGTGAAGGCTCTAAATGAGTGGTACTTCTCCAGGCTAGCCAGTACATTTATCATATAAATTACATTAGATACACTATCATTAAATAATTGGAAAGAAGTTTTCACTCTTAATAAATATGTTTGTATCCTCATCTCTATTTTCACACATGTTTACTTTTTAAATATTTCCCTTTGGCACAGGCTTAACCAGTTACAACTGTGATAGTCATGCAAATCGGTCTGTCTGGGTGGTTAACCAACGATGTGTGGGGTCTAGGGTCGAATATGATTACGTTATTCAATCACTATAATTTGCAAAGGAAATGCCGACCAGCAGTGGGTGTTGTTAATTAGCTGTTATCGGCACACATCATATTTCAACAGAAGGAGAAAAGACTGAATGATATTTTGGAGGCGTAGCCTGAATCTGTTGAATCGTATTGTCTCTTATCACTATTTTCTTGGCAATACTAACTTTACAAAAGAGGTCTTATTAAAATATAAGCTTAAAATGATCGAGAGTTTATTGTATGATACTAAGTCAAAAAACTCTTAAAACTGAAGTGATAGCTGTCATAAAGGACCATTTAATTTATACTATCCTGACGATTACAAAAAATAGGTAAATAATTATAAATAAACATTTATGAGAAAGCATTGCCAACATTTATATAGAGACATTTGAAGTTGTAACAATGAAATACAGAGAACAATATATTTTGTATTAACAACACATATTCTTTGTCGTTCAAATACAAATTTACAGTGAGCGTATACTAACATTAATAGTTTTAAAGACCATGATAAAATTCTTGACCCGTTCAGTTCTTATCGTTGCGGTTTGCGCAGAGCTACTTGTGTGACGACTGTTACGGAAATAGAGTATCAGTCAGATGACTGTAGTATGAATATGCTTCAATAGTATTCGAGTAATTGTTTCGAAATATGGCGTAGGTTTTACCGCAGTACTAATGGTTTTGGTAGAACATTGTACTTTGTAGTATGGGCGTGATTTCCTGTTACCTTTTGATCATTGCTTCAAATCACACGGGTTTACTTTACTGCAGTTTATAGTTATCCTGTTAGACACGAACTTTGTGTTGTACATATTTATAAGCTGTATTTTGTTGTTGAAATATATACAACTAGACTTTGCTTGTGGCTTCACTCGCCTTGATTTTGTGCATAAATTTATATCCTTCGGGAACAATACTTTTTAGAGTTCGAAAAACTCCTATACAACAGCTTTATCTGTCCGTCTGTCTGTTATACAACTTTCAACTCAAAAACCGTAAGAGCTAGAGACTCGCGGTCAACGCCATTCGACTCAGCATAGTCGATATATTCCCGAAATGATTATGACCTTTGACCTCTGATCAGGGTCACGTGGTATCACGTGACCTTTGCATATTACTTAAACCATTTTTTCGAACTCTAAGTATTACAGCGATTCATTGCCGTTTCCCACTTGTTCCGGGTAAATAGTCCCCGATGTCCTTTCTTTTATTCGTGACGTGTATGCGACATTTCACGATGATCGGTCGAGAAGTTAAGGCGTGATAGCATAACAAACAAGCTGAAGTTCGCATTTATAATATAAGTTAGGATTTTGAGTGTATTTGCTTGCAGTTGATACCAAGGGGATACTAGGGCCATAGATACTTGGAAAGGCACGAATCACGTAAGGCTAATGTGTCACGTCATTCTATTCGACGAATTGCAACGGTCTTCGACTCACGTTTACTTATAACTACGAGTATTTCCAAGTCATATTCTATTATACTTAAAAGAACATATATAATAGGTATAACTAACTTGATATTGAAGTGTGCGGCTTCAGTCTATAGGTACTATAGGTAGTAAAGCCAAATGTAATGTAGAATGATATGACAATGGGTCTATTCACAATCGATATCATTTAAAATACGGTTTTGTATGTCATAAATGATATCTTAGATAAATAAAGGTAATTAATGTTAGGTTACCTATATCATGCAAGCATGATTGATAATGCAAGCGATCAAAGACTTACCAAAGCAATTCCATGCCGTATGTTTGTTAATAAAATAAAGTTTGTACACACGGCTACACGTCAAGTTAGACACTCTATATACGCATAACTACGTTACATTAAAAATTTAGTACTGTCGGAAAGGGACAGTGCATAGCGGTGTCGATGTAATGGTAAGGATAGAGCGTAACAAAAATATAACGCACTCTCTCGCACGATTCGCAGCGTTCAACTTCTAATAGTCCAATTCAAAGTCCAAATAGTCTAGGTTGATGTATCGCTATGTGTACAGTAGGACACATTGCAAAAGCCTATCGTCAAGTTGTATTCACTCTTAAAATATGTTATTTTGGACACATGGTTTGGGTGATCGTCTCGCTATTGCCATTGTGCCATCAAGTCATAAGTCCTAAGTCATATATAAGTACATGAAATAATAAAAGGGAATTGCCCAGTTTGTTAGAGTGCTTCGGCTTGGCGTGGACATGAATTATAGTAATGAATGCATTGCTTTTTTAATATCTTATACCCAAAACAAACTAAATATAATAAAAAAGCTGCAGCGAGTTGTTAAAATATGCCTTTTCTTGATTTACATAATATTGCAGTATTGTCACTTATATCTGACTGAAAATGTGCATTTCATTGATTGAATAATATCTATATTTATTATAAAAACGATACCTTATTTATGTAATAAAGAAGAACATGTTGAGGAAAACAAGTATCTTATTAAAAATGCACGTTTATTTAAATGGTATCCCAGAATGGAGCGCAAAGGAAGAAAAATGGCGGTGTCTTTGATTATTATCAGTTCAAATTTTTATTTATGCGTCGTTTTTACCGAAATATTTCCTGCAACGAAGTATTGTTTAATATTTTTTAATTAATTAATTATAATTATTTGTAAATATATTTTTTACTGAGCAATTTGTCTACGCAAAGCCGAAAGTAGCTATTCCCTTTATGTGGAATATTTTATATAAATACAAACAACATTTAAAATACTAAGAGCCGATTTTTCAATCGTCAGATAACTTTTATCTGGGGAATATGTCTGACGTTTGACAGCTTTTGTATAGAAAATATGTCCGCCATATTTACTCTTCAGATAAAAGTTATCTGACGATTGAAAAACCGGCCCTATGAAAAATTATTGTGTTGCCCGCATATACATAGTTCCGAGTTTGGCTGTTCTTTGTGTCGGTTATTTGAATGTTTGTAAAGATCCCCATGACTCGGAGTTTAAGTCTAGTGCAAGCGTTGTCTTTTTAAGTTTATACTATAAGTGTTAGATTTTGTCTATAAAATTCTATACCTTGGGAACAGTCCTTATTTTCCCGCTGACAAAGTGTATGCGATATTTCATGATGATTGGTCGAGTAGTTAAATTGATATGAATTATTCTCATTCGCGTTTATAATATTAGTTAGGATAGAACTCGACACTTATCCGTTTGTTCGTTAGTACGTCTCTAGTAATCACGTGGGTGGGTCGCTATGACTGCTTATAGAAAGGTTGTCTCCCCATTGCGACATCACCTGGTTCGCTCAGTACCAACCAGTTGTAGCATAAATAAAATAATAAACTTGTAAATGTGGAATCTGAACGTTGTTGTTTTCACTTTATACTGCGTATGGAAGGAAAGTGGTTATAGCGATTTTATTATTCGATGCTAGTGTATGAAATAGGGTTTTGTTTTATTAAATGTTTGTTGGGTATTTTAAATTTTTAGTTTGTGTGGAATTTTAAATGAATAGACGACTTATTAACAAAGAAGGTAAATAAAAACGACAGGTAAAGGCAAATTTAATACAACTTTATTTTTGGTTAAATACTTGTTGTGTCAGCGACATATAAGTCGATAAAACAGTTCTATCATATAAAACAATATCCGTTATAGCATAAGCAATTGCATGTAGTGTTATTTGAAATTGCAATAAAATTAACTATGTATCTTATTTTTAACTCAATAGCAATTTATAAGTACAGATTAATAATAAGAACATTTAACTCACTAGAGCTTAAAATTTTTAAATTCTGGATAAATATGTAAAATATCCAATGTTGCTAGCTTAGAGACTTCAATTTCTATATTCAAAATTGCACCAACATCAGTGTAATCATAAAAACATTACACTCACACAAAATAAGTTAACTAAACAATATTTTTTATGAAGCTGATATTTCCATTATATTATATTTATGTATTACTATAGTTAAACAATGGTTTCTTTTGTTTCCATGGTTTTTACATTAGAACATAAGTTATTGTGTTTCCGAAGTAATGAGATCACCCGCATCACAATATTTTCTTGGTAATCCTATATTGTTTAGTCATTCCCTTTATTATAACCTATAAAGTACTTAAATATTGAAAATAATATTTTTGTGTGCCCCATTCTTGGTTAGTTTCCGTTCATTAACCACAAAACTGTGTTCGTTATCTAAAAATGTTTTCCTACGAACTATAGGTACCTAGTTAATTGGTCGTCATAACCTATTTGATAACTAATTGACACTTAATTGATATTTGGCATCTGGTCAGTTTTTAATTGCTTAAGTTCACGTAATGCCTCTTTCGATCCAGGCAGCGGCGAAAGGGTCACTCTCACACTAGGCATACGTCCTGTGTCGCGGGAGACATTACAAACATTAAAACAACTGATACAAAGTACACACAGATTAAAAACATCTGTTTGTGGATCACATAATTTTTTGTTTCTTGTAATGCCGAGGTACCTACATAATTATATCACTATGCCATTTGTGCAGTCATACATTACATATATTCTAATATTTTAAATAAGAAAATTATTTTGTCTAACTCTGCTTGATTGTTACATATTTACAACTAATCAAATTTGAAATACCATTATTCAACTCCGGGGACTTAAGACTACTTTCAAATCGCGACCTAAAATATATAATAATTATAAATAAATGCCCGCATTTATACGCTTCCATATATTATTTCTGTCCTACCAATAACTCGAATCAACATAACAATTATTATTTGCTGATCATACGTTTTGGCGCGACACACATAACCTCACGTATTGCACCAAAAAGTTAAAACAAAACACGGCGACACAGATATTAAAAATAAAACAAAAAAGAGTACGTATGCCATTCCATAGATCTTTAAAGAGGTCGTCGCACTTCGTTGTGAAATAAAAGAATTGGCAAACTAGGAACTGTAAGAAGTAAACAAGTTTGTGGAAAATCAATGAGTCGCTGGCTTTCCTCCAAACAGTTGTGCATCATACTATTTCCTGTTCTGTAGATTAATAATTTTATTGTTATTACAAGTTTTCATATTACACACAACAACCGATTAAAACTTTTGTGCTGACAATAGTGTTGAGGAAAACCACTTCAATAAAATTAAACAACAAATACTGAGTTTTTTTGCCGTTCATATGGTGATTTAATGGTAACTGCGCCATTATTCATACTTTCGGTGTTGGAGGTTTGACATTTTGTGTCACTGACTGATAGTGTAATCCTAAACATGATACAAAGATTTTGTTCCTAAGGCATGGGTTGCAATTTTAAACATAAATATAAAGATATATTTACATGACAAATAATTATATCTAATAACAAAATACTACAGATAAATAAACAGGCGATTAGCGCACAGTAGTAGGTAACATTTTAAAGAAAGAAAACCACAGCGCAATCTCTACATTGTCACCCAAAACAAACTGTTAACTTCTTAACAAAAGTAATGTAGGGCCGTAATGAAAAAACCATGTAAGAGAAAATATTACCAGGAATTAAAATAAAACCAACAAGGAATAAGCCACTGTAGTGCTACAAGAATTGTAAAAAGACTAAAAACGCAGCATAAAAGTATTTTTGAGATATTTCGGGTCAACAAACTTATGGAACTATGAGATTGTAGTACATAGGTTCAGTGCCAACTTTTTATCTGTTTAGTGTTGCCAGGAAACTGCACATTCAGCAGTAATATGACTGTATTATGAATTGCCGGAACGAGGAAACAGACATTACATTAATGGATTTAAGGAAATGAGTAAAATTAATGGTTTTCGAAAGAATAAAATTTTAATTTATTGACCTTTTTATTTAGTTTTTATCAATGACGCGTAAATTCCTTTATAAAATCGTTATCTTATTACAAATATGACGTTTGGGTTATTTATGACTGATGATCTTGCATGAAGCCTATGCAAGTTACTCGCGCATGTAGCCTATGCAAGTCACTTGCGCAAGTAGTACACGCAAGTAACTTGCTTTGTAATTCTATGGTTGCGCATGAAGCCCGCGTAACTTGCACACGTTGCTCATGTCAGCTATTTTCTGCTAAGGAATGTTTCTAATGCGACCAATGATCTTAAAACAGTTGTTGTAAACGATGATTTTTAAATTATTATCACTAGTTAAGGTGCCTTCGTAGCAGAGGCTATCTTGAAACAAATGTGTGTGTCTGAAATGACAAATATCATAATTAAGCCTACCATGGAATGCGTTGTAAGCTATAATTATGTTAATACGCCTACTGCACAAGAAATCAAAGGTTCAGTAAAAAGAAACAATACGATTCATTACTATAAAAAATAAAAGTTACTATGGACTCAATACGTTTATTATGTAATGATGTCACACTTACATGTTTAAAGACGGCTTTGGTGGATTATTATTAATTATAATTGCGTTCATTGGTTAATTAATGACATGGTATGCATATGGGTCTTAAATAATCTAACACTTTCGTGCTCATACCATTATCATTACGACAATATAAATCATGAGAATATATTACCAGCTCGTTTATAATGTGAGTGTCGATATTGTGTTCGTAGTGGAGTTCTGAGAACGTATGTCTTCCTATATTATCGTTATAATTAAAGGGCATATACAATATATAAGTGACTGAGCAGATGCGTTGACAATTATAGTTAGATAGACCACCACATGTTTTTATAATCTTCAAGATTTGAATATAGATTGTAACGGAATTATAATGAATGCTGTCTGTTAAACAGTGATTATTATTCTGAATCTAAATTTAACATACTTTTTAAGAATGCTGTTTTATATGTAATATACTATGTAGATCGTAAGCCTATGGATATAACGAACAAAAATCTCTCGCCGATAATGTTCATGCATGCCTATGTGCATATAAATTTTAAGTCATTCAGATAATTTTTGTATGTCTGTGTTTAAAATGACAAAGAAGACTTTTTGGATGCCAGTCTATTTAATGTTTGCAATTCTAAGCTACTACTACTCATCAATCTATAAAAGCAGCTAATAATGGTTTTTCATTCCGACAAGTTTTGATTATGATGATGCCTATAATAAATAAACAAAGAAGCAACTTAACCAAACGCAATATCTTAACATCTAAAAACTAACAGAAACTCAACAACGATACAAACTTCCAACTAACAACATGAATGACTCATCCACATATGTAAACTACAAACAAACTGCACAATATTCAGTGCAATAAAATCTCGGCACGAAAAACATTTCTCACAGTAATAAAGTAGCACCGTCCGACACTCAATTATACCTAGACAGACACGATTGCATTAACTTATTAACTCGCCGGGCAACTTGAAACATGCCCTTTGTATCACACCAATTTTTAAAGGTAAAGTTACGCAAGTCTGTTAACATGAAAGAACTGAGATGTTTCACGATGTTAAGAACATGTTAATATAGGTAAGTGGAGCGCTGGTGATTGCATTGATTGATTTGCAATGGAATCCCTCACTTTTCGATCTGACCAATTTTGGAAAGGTTTTCGCCCTGTGTAATTAGCGTTTCGATCGAGTCATCGATAAAGTGACTGATTTATTTCAGATAAGATGACTTAAAACTTGAGAACATTAACTCATTTGTTGTTAATGTCGCGCTCGATTGCATTTGTATGTCAAATTAGCTCTGAATCCATTATTCTTGTAATAATTCGAGGTTGCCTTTAGTGATAATAGCGTTTTTAAACTATCGATCAAAGGACAACTTATGATATAATATACTATTTACTAAGGAATACATATTCATTGTGAATAATAGCGTTAATTAACTCCGCAATTAGCAAGACAAAGTTACTATTACAGTAATAGATTTCCATTTTCATTGCGGTACTAAGTATACGAGTAATGGAACTTGAGGAATAGTTTAAGAAAGTCTATATTACGATGACATCATTATCATAGGGGTCAATAGAGAGAAACGTGTTATTGTTGTACTCACTAGACCGAAAGAATGTCTAGAAAACTTGTTGTGCATTGCTGACGCCAACCGCAAACTTAATAATGTGGGTTTCTACGATGCTGTTTTGATATTTAGAAGACAATCATTACAGCCCGGTATGCTGGTACTTACTGCCTTTAAGAGACCTACTGTCAAGCATCCGCCCTTAAGCTGTTTCTATTTTTATAAAACAAAGCAAGGGAGGCAAACGCCCGCCTATAATAATTTGCAATGCCCAAGCTTTTGCACGTTACCGGCCATAATGGAAAGGAATTGTAGAGGTAGATGTGTAACCTATGCAACTCATTTTTACCGAACAGAACTTAGTGCATTATTTATATGAAAACATAGTTTTGAATACATTCAGTATTCAAATAAGGTAACAGAAAGTAAAACAATTATAAAAAAGAGTTGAAAGATTTTTTGTTAACACAGCTAAAAAAGTAAATTAAACTAAAATTGCATTCGCTCGATTGCAAACCTTAGTTGCAAATTGTGCAAAATTATGTTGCAATTACATAGTTTGTGCATTTCATGCCACGGTCATTCTGTCAAACTAGGTAAAAAGTTTAAACCACAGATGCAGATTCCAATCAATTATCTATGGATTTAACGAAGCTAATAACTTTTTTGTCTATGCTTTTTCTAGCTGTATTAATTCTGTTTCTCTTGCAATGGTCTACACAGTTTCTAGAGCATAAAATAAAGTAAGGGCGGCGTGGGTATCAATAACAAGGGCTTATATCGTTAAACACATTATGTGTGTGTGGAAGACCGAAGCCAACAAAACAAAAGTGTCAGATTACGACACACGGATTTGTTTTCCGGGTGATTGATCAGATTTGGCTACCAACATTAATGTTTAATAGATGCTAAGGGATAGAGCTTCGTAATAGTAAAAGTTTGTATGCTTTATCAAAAACAAAACTTCTGCTGAGTGTTGAAAACTCGTTAAAACAAATAAAATGAATGACTTAATTCATTGATTTGTAGGTTTTCAATCGTATCGTAACATACTGACCACTTTGCAACGCCTTTTTATCGATGAAACAAACCAACCAACGTTCCATTTTTAATTAATGTCATCATGTTGAGACATAGATAACCAAATGTCAGATTACTTAAACGTACACACGAGGGAAAGTATTGAACAAATGGATTCGATTTTTCATGTGGACATTTAAGCCATAAGATCCCCGCCTGGAAGTTTGAGTCAGAATTGACCTTTTTATGATCTGTGTCATTCTTTAGGCCATATGTGAGGTGAGTGACTCCAAATGTCAGGTGGCGTGGTCCAAGCTCATTCAGAATACCAACATTGCCCAACGATCTGTAACCCCATCAATCAATCACTCATAGGTTATGATTATACTCAATTTACAGTGTAAGTAACAAAAGGGTAACGGATCGAATGACATGTCGAAACAGCGTTAAAGTTCATGCAAATAATTGTAAAATATCATTTTTAAAAGTTGCAAAGAGTAATTGTGGATTGCGTTCGTGTGGACAACTTATTACTTATTGCGATGATTGATGACAATGTGGGATATTTCATCAAGCGCACGTTTAAACGATTCCCTTGATTATACTGGCGTGCATGAAAATTGTGTAACATTTTAATGTACAAAACAGGGCCAGATATAGGTCAGTAGTGGGTTGTAAGTATTTAATTTCTCAGAATGGTGAGATTGCGCGGATGTTTGTTGGTGTTGTGCACTCCATTGCGCTCGATGTGTACTTACCATTTAACTGGAAGTTTATTCCAGATGAATTACATTGTTCTCTTCGGTATTTGATTTGTTTACAAAACATAGTTTTACGGAGAACATTTTACGTTTAAAATACATATTTTGATTATTCATATTGCATTGTAAAGAGGCTGATAGATAAATTTAAAAATTACTTGATAGTCTATGAGCAAAATAAATTGAGAATACATATAGGAGATGTTTCGCAGTAAACTGGACAAACAGGAAATGTTATTTTTCAGTGTATGCGTACGTGATTACCGTCAGGTAAGCTTACTCGTTGGAGTCTTCTTATATTTTATTATCAAGTGGTAAAATAAAGTGGCCTTGTTCGTCCGGTAGCGTAAATAGCCATCGGGACTGCCGGTCGCAAGGACCCGATTTGGGATTATTAATTGGCAAAATGTTCATAAATTTGTATTGCAGGTGTTTTAGTAGCAGAATATAGTTCGGCATTATTGCATTACATGAGATCGTACATACACCTATTCCGTATGTACAACGTAACTATTGAATCGTGGATGTTACCATCACAAAAGTATAAACACACATAATAACAGAACATTTTCTTAGGTTAGGGTTTCTCACGCTTGCTCTGGGACAACATTTCTTAATCATAATCATTTTTTTTTTTTTAATCATAATCATTTATTTGTCAAACATAGGTACATATAAAGATCTTGGATATAAAATATTGTGCGCTATGCTTTGCCAATATTGACATACAAATTCGTAATATAAAAAAATTTATTCAATTGTCATAACCAAAAATTACAAAAAGAAATCATAATAAAAATAATAGACAATAATTTAACAGTAATACTCAGAATGTCAATTCTTAAGAGCAACCTTTGTTCTTACATAAAGGTATACTTGTGTGACTATTGGTGCAGTCAATCCGGCAAACTCACGTGGGCACTAATACAGCAAACACGCAATTATAATACATGAAATATGATCTAAAATGGAGAACCTTTTAAGTTGTAATCTTGATGGAACTGAAACGCCGATGCGTCTGCAAACTGCACACTACATCACGCTCCGATCAAACTATCTGACATTTCAATATAATCGCCAGTTATTCCCGTACTCTCTGACAAAAGGATATGAATGGCAAGGAGCCAACGGTTTAAGCAGTTATGGCGAAAATAACAATGATTGAATGTGTAAAACATGATTCACCGGAATAATTGAGAGGTTTTGTGGTATGGTTAATGGGAAAAAAGAGACGTCTTTAAAAAGTATATTTGTGCACATTACTTTAGCTTGTCTATATCAATTATCGATACCAAGGATCGTGATTATCATGAACAAATCTTTTCAGCTATTGATTACGATTTTCTGTTTTTTTTTATATTACAATTAGTGGCATTTCAAATATATTAGGTTGTAACTGCAGCTTAAATCGTGTGATGTCATCCCTCAGTAGACACATTTCAGTCTCAGTGGCGACTGCTTGGCACTAACTAATTTATTACTTACTGCAATTTGTGTTGCAGATTCCTTTTTGCCGCTTTATAAACAAATACTTTAAAGTTTCTCTGAACAGCGTGCAAATTTATTTTTCATACTAAGTCGTCTTACAAGAATAGCTATTCGTAATGTTGAATTTAATTTTAGGTATGTTTTTGCTATCGGTACCTTAGACCGGAAAGGTTAAAAGTAAACAATAGTGTTGATTCTGATGTTCATTGTTCTAATTTTAATTTTATAAAATGCCTTATTTTTATCAAGCTAATGAGAAAAGAATAGAATATATAAAAAAGGTAATATAGTTCATCCATTTGTCAGATATTTATTATTTAATATTAATCAGCAATGTTTTGAGCTGACCTTGCCATTTGCTGAGGACAGCTAAGTGGTGGCTATGGTAATAGCTTCATTTTCTATAACGTGAAAGCTAATAGAAGTCAGATGATTATCTGACTGTAATCTGCAATTAATAGGTGACTCGGGAATGCAATTCGGCTATAGAGATTTCGATGCCATAGACTCTATCTCACTCTACTTATATATGTAGTTATACTATCCGTTCTAAAACACTTATCGTTTTCTTATAGCTTTGCTCGAAAATGAAGTAATCGAATTAGAATTAGTTACATTTGTACGAACAGGATTAGGACCATTATTTATACAACGGTTTTCGTGTAATGTTATTAGCTGTTAGTTTTCATATATCCAGTAGTTTGTTTTGCCGAATAACGGATATTGGAAAATGGGGTTGCGCAGGAAATTCGTGTATCGATCGCTATTCACCGGCACTTCAGCCTGATTGTGCATTGTTAGCGTAATGAAGATTTGATACTTAGATTTTATTACGTTAGTACTTATATTGATTGTATGTATATAGTAAAATAGTGTAAGTGTACTCGAGGGAATTCAAGTTAATTTAAAACCTATTACCTTAACAGGACTGAGTAAATGTTTTAAGAAGAATAAATTCCTTTTCCTTGAAACGAATGTCCCTATTTTACTGGCTGAGTTCATTTTATTAGATTAGTTAGATGTTATTACAAATACAAGCAAGAAAAAAGCATTAAAGCGTTTGATGTGCTATGTATTTGCTAGGCATAATCAACTAAAAAAAACTGGCATTATTATAACAAAATCATTGTCACGCTAAAGCAATTTTGTGCAGTGATTGTAGTGACAATTTGTCACTACTAATGTGTCTAGAGTATTGCGGTCGATAACAACTAAAAATGGATGAGCTATAGATAGCTCTGCTAACATTTATCGTTTTTTGTGTCTGCTTTTTGAATGTTTGTTAAGCCCCCTGACACAAAAACTATATTTAGTCAGGGATTTACCATTACTAAAAAGCAGTTCAGAAGTATTCTGTATACATATGCATACTATATAATTAAAATGAAATGTTTTTGTTATCGACAAGAAGTGGTTTCTTACTAGACGTACGATAATGTTTTTTGGTTGCGACCTGTGCGCATAAATTACAATATTGAAAAGTCTTTGTACACAAAAGCGTAAATTTCTAAAAACTGTTATGTTGAAGTGCTTTTTGAGAACTGTCAAGAGCCCTGTCGCTTGTCCGCTTGTAATTAATTACCACACTGTTTATAAGTTAAAACTGCTTACATTTTAAAGTACCTTGAAACCAGAAAGCTCGACGCTGTTGAAGATTTTTTTGGAACATAAAATACTTTTTGAATCTTGAGAATCTTGGTGTGAATTATGACGAGGTAGATTTCGCTGATAGGTGTTATCTGATAATCATATACCAATTACACTCATATAAATATTCGTTTTGTCAACAGTTATGTATAAGTAATGGTGCCGGTTGTGATAGACCTAACCCTTCTCATAGTGAGAAGAGTACCTTTAATAAACAGGGCTGATACTTTATTATAATCACAGCGAATATCTGAGACAACTATAAATCGTCAATATATATATATATATATCATAGATTAAGCAATACAGGCTTTTTACAAACGATTTCGTCAACTAATTACATTGATTGGATGTTATTGTACGTCATATTAGTATATGCAGGCTGTTATTGCTACTGACTTACTTCCTAACGGAAATTGAGTATATTTAAAACTTATTCCTCAAATAATTTTTAATTTTTTTTTACCGTACACAGGTAACATCTAGACACAATGCTTTTCAAAGTGTATAGACATGGTAATATTAGCAAATTTATATGTTGATTCTAGCAATTCGCTTCGTAAATATAATAAAAAAAATAAGCATCCAAATGTTCATGCTCGCAGTTGAAGTTGGCCGGAGATTAAGTGATGTGATGAGTCACGGATAAGTTTTATTTACATCGTGAAGGTATTTGATTTTATATTTATACTAATTACCACCTGCCGTTTCACCTGCGTAGGATGTGGCAGATAAAACTCGAAAGACAACCAGTGCTACATAAAAAGTGTCAGTATTTTTACTCTAGTTTTTTTCGTTAAAAATGTAGATGTACTAATATTTCAGCAATTAAGCAACTAAAATATCTTGCAGCTTGCTTATTCATATTTGTGCCTACATGTTATTAACACATAATTTTGTAATGTTGACTTGTCAACTTTGTTCCAATGTTGTACAATTAGCTTAATTAGTGTAGGGACAAATTAGTTGACCGGTCAGGGTTCACTCCTAATGCGAATAACATGATAAATGACCGAAATATCTTTTGAAATACTAATTCAACGAACTTTTGACATGTGGATAACAGGTCATCTTAGAATCACGACTATGACTCAGACCATAGAGAATTTATTGAAACGTCGAAAGCGGAAGTTGAATCAGGAAAAGAACAAATTAAATTGCTCACCGGCCACTCTTAAAACTGGTTTTAAAATATTGCAAATATTATTTTGGTATTCTATGGTGTTTATAAATACATAATAAATGTTAGCAAGTTTCGAGTGCTTGCGTGTATTGTGCTGTTCTGTAATAAAGTCAGCGATAATATGGCAGAAGTAATACTGTATTTACACAAACGCTATTAGGTGTAATGGCGATTTTTAGAGTCCTAATAATGTGTCAAAGCTATCAAAACCTCTTGTTCATCTGTTAATGTGTTGAGATTTTCGTCATAATTCGTTGTTGGAAACAAAGTAAAATATGCAACTATAAAGATTTATTTACATAGTATTTATGTAATGACATAACTTAAACGTATGCCGATAAACGTTCGCACAAGTTCGTGACGTTATATTTGCATTCAAATGCACCGTCTTTGCTATAAGTATTAGTAACACGAAGCAAAGAACATGGATGTTTACGGATTCAACCAAAGAGTCTAATATAAGGTATCTATCTGATTAATTGACTTCTTTATTGTTTATCTGGGTAGTATGGAGGTCTTACCGAAATATGTAAACCTTTTGCAATCATATGTTCAGTTCAAACCGTAGATAGACTGTCTACGGTTCAAACAATAAAATTTCACTAAAAAGGCCATATACCTACGTATAAAATTATCATCGTTTATTTACTTTGTTTATGGTTAAAATTGGTCAGGCTATTATTTGACTAAAATAAACCAGGTTTGAGAGTAATGAGTCCTTAACATCGACCATTTAGGTCGGTATAGAATTTGGATGTTCTGTGAAACTACTTAAATAATATTTGTGTGTCTATTTTGTACAGAGAAATTAACAGCCTTAATATTATGAGGTTATGACTTGAATACCCGCAGAAATCTCTGATCTATTTAGTTGCACCGTATTGCGACTGAGCTTTTCATATGTCAGTTGTTTCAATATCTAGGAAGTCGCCCGATTAGCTCTATTTGACATAATAACCAAAGAAATATTGAATGTAGTATATCTGGCAGATTGTAAAAAGCTAATAGTCGTTCAGTCAAGGATTCGTTATTAACGTAATGTAAAGGTAAGAACAGTAAAGAATAGGTCACGACGGTCGGTCAGTTCGTTCATTGATTCAATTGTTTCCTTCCGTTCGGCCAAGGATGTCATCTTCGTTTTTTGCTTTGATCAATTTATTGCTCTCTTGAATCGTTGTACCGTTAGCCATTTTATAATCGCCCTTAGCTCTTTGTCATACATATCTGGGTATATCTATGTATTCTACTGTCCCTCTTACGATTCTGATATAAACTTACGATAACATTTTTTTTACGTGTATCCATTTTAAAATTCATTCACGTACCTTTGAAAGTTGATTTATGTTGCCTATAAACTTTATTTATACAAAAAATGTGGGAAGTGCGTTCTCTTCTAATTATTTACTTCTAAACTAGTGGGTAGATAATGCTAGGTCATGATAATAATTTACGGAAATATTATTAAAAATATGACAAGATTCATATTCAAAACCTTATTATCTCTACCTATAAACGTATTGGATAAACCGGTCGAATGTGTGAAATACTTTTAAGCCGTTGGCCATTGACAACACTTTTTCGAAATTGTAACCTTAATTGTTCCGTAATGGTTATAATTATTTACAAGTTATTTCACGAACAATTTTGTATATAGTGGTACGGTATGTTTTAATTTGGTACCAGCAAACATTATAGTAAACTTATTATTTTAGGTATTTACCTATATATAAGAACAATAATGAAGAGAAAGTAATCTGAAGTCAAACAGCTGTATAATACTAAAATAAAAGCTTGTAGAAATACCCTTAAAGATGCAGAAGAGTTCGTGGAATCGTGTTACTCAATTCAAATTTGAAACAGGAGCGTACAGGTTTATGGTGACGGCTAATAAGAAAATAAAAATGCAAAGCTTACCCCTTGTTCATTACACCAGGTGCCACCGCATCTGATGCACTCATCGCAGTTAAATTTAGGAAAGTCCATTTTATCACAGGTCTGACCGTAAACTTCTTGTATAGCAATAAACACTATCACCAAAGACCACACACCAGCCATAGTTCTCATATTTTAATTAAATGAAGAATAAAAATAGCACAAATTTCTACAAATAAATATGGCTACGTTTTTTTTTTATTACGAGTTGAAAGACGCGAAGTGTTTCGTTCGAAATCCAAAATGCGCGCGCTCCGCGGCACGATTGAGCACAGACTGTAAAGAACTTTAGACTGTCGAGAGTGTCGTGGGTATATTAACCCGCGACTCGAGTAGAGATGATTCATCGTCGCGGCCATTCGAGGAAAATTCGCGGAAATTGTCTTTACGAGAGCATCGCGTCTACATATTGTACTACTTTAATTTATTAGTATTGATTGAATTTCCTTGATTCTGTATTACGCAGGATGAATTGACGCCATTAAGTATGTTTTTAAATTTTATGTAGGGTAAATATTGAGTGAGTATAAATCTTGATTAACTGCAAAGACTAAAAAGTTTTTTTTACGTACCAGCTAATAAAAAGTATTAGGTTTTAGTATCTGTGTATTAATCTACTTTTATTAAACTGAAACAAGCATAAGACATGAATGTAGGTAGGTATTAGGTTTATACGAGTAATTTAAATTGGACACCTTTGTAATTGTACAACGACATAGGACGAAAATTTAATATTTTTCTGTTCACCGATGTAACAATATAAAAAGTACACACTCTTGAATGTTATCCAAAGGGGTAGGCAGAGAAATGAATTTTGGCATAAAATAAGTTCCATAAAAAATAATAAAATGCGTCTACGTGATTATGTTTTAAACGACTTTTAATAATGACACAAATGATTTTAAATTACCTTAATAGTTATACAGCCTTATTGGCCTAGAAGCCATAGATAAAACTCTATATAACTAAGAATTAGTTGCATAATTACGTGTTTAGTGCCTATTGTGGCGACTCAGGCTTAAATAAAGGTTCGGTAACAATGATTTCACACTTATATTTTCTTTAGCGACCTGGAACTGTTACAATTAGACGGCGATAAGCCTGCCCTCTACTTTGTAAGACCTAATTATAGATATCGAAATATGGGTTTGCTGCAGCATTGCCAAATCCTCTTGAACAGTATAACAGCAATGTACTGTGCTGGCGTGTATGTATGCTATATTTACTGTATTTATACAAATACTTAGATTTAAGCTTTATCATCTACTTTTATAATATTATCTTCTGTTTACGCGAATGTTATTCATTGAAATTAAACTACTATATAGCAGTCTCCCCGTGACCATGGCTGCTGAAAAGCAACCGAAACGTCGCGTCAGGGAAAGTGTAAACCTAAATATAAATAGATTTAATAGTTTAAATAATTTTATTAGCTTATAAATTAGTAAAATTCAATAGTAGTAGTAGTGTAATAGTTTCAAAATTATGTAATACAGTGATTAATAAACAACGCGATAAAATCCGTATATAGTAGTTTAATTTCATCTACTTTTATTTTCGTACAATCTATTCTAACATCCTATCTAATATTATAAATGCGAATATTATGAATGTGAGTTTGTTTGTTTGTTACGCTTTCACGCCTTAACGACTCAAACGATCATCATGAATTTTTGCCTACACTTTCAGGTGCAGAGAAAAGGACATAGAGTACCTTTCTTAAAAAAAAGTACGTACTGTTACATATTTTTTTTTAACTTGGGGAATGCTTTGACGCATACCTCTCCGCGGGCGACGGAGAGGTTATGTCGGACTCACCAGGGAAAGATGGTGAGTGACATCCCGGTAATACCGACTAAACCTACCACGGTGTTCCTCGACATAACCGCAATCGGCGGGGCCGCGCGAATCGCTTTCACATGCAATCGCGACCCCGCCCCGCCGAGGTTACGGCCCGCCGCATGAAACGGCAGGCCACTACACAAATTTACAACCACTAATTTTACTGTCCCTCTGAGGGCGGGACGGACACACGATACAGAGGCGAGCGTGGGAACACGTACGCCGCCTCTCGGACTTGGTGCTGATCGGGTGGCGGGCAGGCCCACGAAGCCCACCACCCCTAGGTCAATCCTCAGGGTGGCTGGAGGTCGTCTCGTGCCCTCCGGCGCCCGGCTCTGCGGTTGGGGAGAGGGTTTAAGCGTTCCCTCTCCTGCTCCGCCACCTCCTTGATGGAAATCACTTCCTCACAGAAGGAGGCGACAGCGCTCCACGACCTCTCACTCCGGACCATAGACTGAACTACGGTCGGGAGCGAGAGGGCAACCGATCTGACTGCCGCGATCAACTCACGGCGCTGCGATGCCCGGGCGGGGCAATCCGCCAAAGTGTGCAGCGCCGTGTCCACAACAGCGTCGTGGCAGTCACCGCAGTGGTGACAACCGGGCGTCTCTTGCCGGCCTATGCGACACAGGAACTGGCCAAAACAACCATGGCCAGTCATTACCTGTGTCAGCCGGAAGGTGAGGGCGCCATGCCGCCTATCCAGCCATTACTCAAACACGGGACGTACCGCCACAATCGTGGCGTGCCCGATATACTGTTACTGACCTAACCCGACCTAACCTTTTTTTTTTTTGATACCCAGGAAAAAATGCTTGATGCACTACCCGCCGGCTAGGGGACGGCACCGGTGGGGCGTGTGGGACTCACCAGCCGAGTGCTGGTATACCCACTAAAAAAACCTGGGGTGTTCCCTCTCTCACCCAATGGGGGGGGCCAGTTGGGAGTCTTAAAAGATTCATCCATAGCAGGCCCCCCCGTGTGGGTGCCGGCCGGGTCAATTGGACCCGACGTCCTCTCGTCCCCGGGAGAATGCATTTCACTGCTCTCCCCTTTCGACGTTAGAAGGCGCGCGGGAACACCGCGCGCGCCCTCTATGGGTTCTTACTCACGGGTGGCAGGGTCCCCTGAGGCCTTGCCACCCAGAACCCTTAGGTGGGGGGGCAGGAGAGCGACATAAGCGCGTCTCCTGCGCCCCCTCCTCCGGCGGCGGATGTCCGGGGCGTAAGGATCTTCCTCACGACCCCGCTCCGCCGCCTCCTTCTGCGAGATGGCAGCCTCGCAGAAGGACCTCATTGCGCCCCAGCACCTGTCGTCGCCGACCATCATGGATACGACGGTCGGCAACGAGAGGTCGGGGCCAATCACGGCGACCAGGGCACAGCGCTCCTCGGCCCACGCCGGACACTCCTCCAGCGTGTGCTGCGCCGTGTTCCGGTCGCACTCCTCGCAGTGTTGACACCTGGTTGTCGGCTCCCTACCGGCTATCTTGCACAGGTACTCTCCGAAACAGCCGTGTCCGGAGAGCACCTGAGCAAGCCGGTAGGTGAGCGGTCCGCGTCGTCTGTCCGTCCATTGCCTTAGCACCGGACGGACAGCCTCGACTGTCCTCACCCCGTAGCGGGGCTGGGCCAGTCTCTCCTCCCATTTCGCCTCAAGGACCAGTCGAGAACCCGACCTAACCTACATTTACTCGAGCGAAGCTGCGTGGAAAATCTATGTCAAATACAAAGGTTAAGGCCTCTGTGACACGGGACTAGATCCCTAGTCCAGGTGTCTTTTTAAAATAGATGGAAACATAAAAACATAAATTAATATATCTACCTACAATTTATATTTTACTTAAGTCAGAAAGGTTCAAGGAAAGGTAAATAAATTAAAATTACTCCAGAATTATAATCAAATAATTTTAATTTAAAACAATTACTTAATACAGTTTTAGCTTGGTAGGCGAACTTCTGCCCTGGCGCTAGCATTTTCTGCCGGTGAATACGCGTCATCTGTATGGAGTCGATCGGTGCATGCAAGATTTGTGGATACAGCACTTAATGAAACTTGCCGGATTATCACGGGTTGCCTTAAACCGACCCCGGTAAAGCAATCCGGAGGTGCGATGCCAGCCAATGGATACAGCAGTACCTATTGGCTGGCATCGCACCTCCGGATGTCCGCAGGGCTGTGGCGAGCTCAGCAGAGAGAGCAAAGATGGATGGTGATGCACGGCACCCCTTGTATGGTCACAGGCCAGTGCAGCAAAGGCTGAAGAGCCGTAACAGCTTTATTAAATGTGTCCATGCACTCACTCTGGAGCCATCAAAGGCGAGATGCAACCTGTGGCGAGAAAGCATATCTCTACCTACACCTTTGAAACATGATTAGGTGGAAACTCTCAGACGGTAACGATCTGGCTTGTGCGTGCGGTGCAAAACAAACGATGTCCCACCTTACATCGTGCCCTGCGTGCCCGACAACTTGCACGCAGGAGGATCTGATGGCTGCCTCTGACAACGCAGTTAGCGTAGCTGCTTTCTGGGCAGCAAATATATAATTTAAAAGTGTTCGCCATCGATACGCAAAGAAGAAGAAGAGTTATATATGTAGATATATACCTAGACCGCATCGACGACGTTATAGAAAATATAAGTAGTGACACATTATTTAAGATTATTTCTATATTTTTAAATAGCTGACGGAACATTTATTATGATCTTTTCCTTATTAAAAATATTGGCGGCGTGAAATCGCACCAAATAAAAACTCACTTATTAAGACGTAAAATCGTAACAAACAAAACGAACAATCTCACATTTGCTTTTATAATGTTAATTAGGATTAGAATTATTTACCTAATGATTGTTGAGAGGAAAGGCACAGTCGAATATCCGCTTTTCCTGGAATTTTATTTAAACTACGGGAACCTGCGTAGCAACGTTGTTTTGTAAGGTGGCAGTACTTCCTACTTCCTCCTTATAAAATAACCTTGTGTTGTATTTCAGCCGAGAGTAGACTTACCTATCCGTAGTGTGCGTGGTACACATGGTTATCTTTCTGTGTCTTCGAACTCACAATATTACCGCAGCGAGATCTGCGTGGTGATTGTTTGTACGCGGCGTTCGTTGATTACAGTATGGTGTAGTATAGAATTATCACGGTATAGTATGAACTATCTTTCAACAGTTTCAGTTCTACTCTAAGTGTACTTAATATACTTCATACTAGCTGAAAACACTACTAACTGAAATTTAACAAAATGTTCAAATAATTTTTTGCGGCTCCTTCATTATTTTCTATAAGAATAATAAAAGTAGCCTTAGTTACTCCTTATAACAGCAATCTGACAGTGACAGTCCCATCAAATTCAGTCTAGTCATTTCAGAGACTAGGCGGCACAGACAAACAAAAATTTTAAAATTTGTTTTATTTGTAAGTACCATATATACTTTCATATGCATATAAAAGCTGGTTTTTTGACATTCAAATATACACTTAAATTTTATTTATTTGTATAGATAATTATTGTACATCATTTTATATATTTTACCTTTATTAAGACTACGTCTGTACTTAAGATGATCTCTGTATCGCGCAGCACTTCACAAACATGCAGACTACGGATACAAAGTACATCAAAACTATGTACTAATCTCATTCCCGCCTGGGGATCGAACCATATGCGCTCGGCGCTCTGGTAGTGACGAGACAACAACTCAAATCGCAGTGCTATGTGTGTAGTCTTAGTATAATTAGTAGAGTTAATATGTATGATTTAAATGTTACTGGTACTTCCAGAGAACAAAAACTAAGTAATGAAACAGCCCAATTCTTAAAGAACCTATCTATACTAGATACTATATATACTAGAGTTTGTTCGTTTGTTTGGTTGAACGCGCTAATCTCAGGCACTACGGCTTCGAATTGAAAAATTATTTTAGTAGATAGCGCATTTATCGAGGAAGGTTGTAGGTTATATAACATCACGTTACGACCCACGGGGGAAGCGCAATAATCATAAACGCGGGTAAAACCGTGGGAACAGCTATCTATCCAACACTAGTATAATTATTCAATTCGAACCAGTAGTTTCTGAGATTAGCGCGTTCAACCAAACAAACAAACAAACGAGAGTTAGTAAGATATAAATTATAAAACTACATAATATTATAAAACAAAGTCCCCCGCCGTACGTACACGATAAATTCAGAAACTACTGAACGGATTTTCATGCGGTTTTCATCAATAGACAGGGCGATTCATGAGGAAGGCTTAGGTGTATAATTTGTTAAGGTTTTGTACTACCCGTGCGAAGGCGAGTCGCTAGTAAAATCCAATTGAAGAGTGTAGAATGACTAATATATTAGCGAACTATTCTAACTATACTATTATAAATGCGAATGTGAATTTGTTTGTTTGTTTGTAACGCTTTCACGCCTTAACTACTCGACCGATCATCATGAAATTTCGCCTACACGTTATTAAGAGTACCTTTAATCCAGGAGAAAGTACTGTGCCCGGGGGATAGAAAATTGGCATAACCAACATTTACGTGGGTGGAACCGCGGGCAAAACCTAGTATAAATTAAAACTATAATATTGATCTAATAATGTTATTGTTACTGTATGTTATTTTCCTCAAGAATTTACCTACAAGCAGAAACTTGGAGGAAAACAAATACTTAGTTGGTTTTAGTTTAACCCACAGTTACAGTCAGTCACAAGCCTGTATTTTTATTACATACCAGCTGTTTGCTACGACTTCGTCCGTGTTAAATATAACAAAAAAATCTAAAATAAAAGTAAGAATAGATAAAATGATGTTATAAAGCCTAACTTACTCTTTATAACATCAGCTATCTGCCAGTGAAAGTCCTGTCAAAATCGGTTTAGTTGTTTCAGAGATTAACCGGAACAAACAGACAGACAGACAAAAATTTTAAAAACTGTTTTTTGTTATATGTTTCTAACGTATAAGCTTTCATATGCATTTAGTAAAAAGCTGTTATTTTAACATTACAAAAATCACTTATATTTTATTTATTCGTTATTCGTATAGTCTTACTGCTATATTGCGGCAGGAGTAGGTGTAGGTACGTAGCAGGAGGCGAAACTATCCCCGATTTAGACTACCGAGGCTTCTGTAACAATTTTCATTCTAACCTCAAGTATAATCTCAATTTTACATTATTTGTTTTTACTTACGTAGGAATGGACTGCACCCCACGACAAGAGTGTGGGGCCAGAGATATATTGTATTTTTCCTTTTAGTGTTTAAGTCTACTTATATAATATGTATTGAACTAATGTTTTAATGAATAAAGAAATTTATTATTATTGCCTCGATGACCAAGCGGTATTAGATGCGATTGCTGTGCAAGCGATTTCGGAATCAAGGCACGAGTGATTTCATTTCTCGAGAGATAATTTAAAAAAATGTATGGTCAGGTTATTCTATATCACCAGTAGAATGCGTGGTTAAAAGGAATTACACGATTTCAAAATCACCCTGTATATAGTATATCTATATCTACGAGTATACTAATATTATAAAGAGGAAAGTTCTACGTTCTTCTTTGTTTAGTTGTAAGGATTTAACTCGAAACTAATAATCCGATTTAAAAAGAAATCACTGTTATTAACATAACCTAACCTACTTCTACGCGAAGGCAGCCGCGGCCAGAGACTAGTATTATTATAAAATAGATTTTAACATTACCATTATTCATAAATATATTAATTACTTAATAATGGCCAAAAGAGCAGCGATTGCTCAGTGGGGAGACCAACAGACTGCAATGCAGAGGTCGCCCACCTCTGACTTTTGGAAAATGATGTGCGTATTGATTGACAATTATTGCCTGCTCCGTACCTCGGAGAGCACGTTAAGCCGTCGGTCCCGGCTACCATGAACATCTATGGCAGTCGTTATTGGGGAAGTCGACACAAAAGATCCCACTGGGTCGAAGTGTCGCCGGTCTGTACTGACTGGCCCCCACACAAGATAAGATAAGATAATAATGGCCATGTCTATGTACTTTGTAAGTAATGGTCTCATTAGCTAAGCTGATGTTTTGATAATAATTTATGTTCTTAAATTTTATTATTTTAACGTGATACCATAACAGCTGCAATAGTCTAGTGGGAGACCGTCGCACTGCCACGCAGAAGTCTCGAGTTCGATCCCAAGGCGCGCATCTTTGACTTTTCGAAGTTATATGCGTAGTAAATGGTTACGCTCGCTTAAATGGTGAAGGTATAATAAGAATAAAGCTATAAAGTTCTCAAAGATGTGAAATCGGCTTAGTAGTCATTTCGCACGAATTTCTTCGCACATATCGTGCGAATAGAATCTTTTTTAAATATTTTTTTTTTGTTCTTCCGCACACATGGATTATATTTTCGTGCGAATCGTTCCCGTCTAAAAACGCAGGTGTCGTTTCGCACGTTTTGTATTTTAATAAAAAAATATCAAAAAGCAGTCATGCACACACTACTTTCAAGTGCATATAAGTAATATTTATAAATGTTCTTCAAAATGTTCTTTCAATAAAAGCTCAGTTTAATATAAGTAATATTTATATGTATTTTTATTTAAACAGTTAGATTAAACTACGGACTATAATACTGCCAATCCGCAGTGGGCCAGCGTGGTGGATTATGGCCTAACCCTTCTCACACTGAGAAGAGGCCCGTGCCCAGCAGTGGGACAGTTTAATATAGGGCTGATAAATTATTATATTTATATTATGACGTGATAATCGTGAGCATAATATATTTATAATGTTGCTGTGCCCTAACAGGGTATATGTTTGAAACAACACAATATGTAACAACTTAGTAACAACAAGAGTAAAATAAATGAAAACTCATTTCCATTTTAAAAAGACATCGCGCGCTCTTTTAATAATTCCTACTTTGAAATAACAGACACAAAGAACTCGCAGACTCGGAACAACCATTTGTGGATCACACAAATTGTTGTCCCGTGTGGAGATCGAACCCGCAACATTTGGAGCGTTGGCAGTGCCGAGGCGACCACTTAACACACTACGACATCCGTGCATGTGATGTTTTAGTTAAAGTAGGTATTCTCAGTACCGTGGGTCGCGACCGCATGAGCAAGTGATTCGCGCGGCCCTGTCGATAGCGGTTTTGTTGAGGAACACCGTGGTAGGTTTAGTCAGTATTCCAGGAGGTCCATTATCATCATTCCAACATCTTTCTTTTACCCCGGTGAGTTCGACATAACCCCCTGTGGAGGGGTACGTGTCAATGCATTCCCCACGTAAAAAAAAAGGGTAAACTCCGTGAGATAACCTACATGTCTAAGAGATCTACATAATTTATTTATTTAAACTTTAAACACATTTTTAATACCCTAAAACGATATTATAAGCTAAATATATATAATATAATATAAATATGACAATAAAAAAAAATACAAATTAATTTCCGCAACTTCTTAAAATAATAATGTTCTCGAAGATGTGTGAAGTCTACCAAACCGCACTGGGCCTGTGTTGGCCGCGTGGTGGAATGGCCTAAGTCCTAATTTATGGAGACGCGGGGTGTCACGCGTCGCGTGTGGCGGCGCAGCCCGCACTGAATTCAAACATAATTATGGCTTTGTATGAGTGCGTTTTTGGAGAAGCGATTTTATACGCGTTTGCTTGAAATAGAGCGTTTTTGCGGCGAAGCCCGCGGATGGCATCGCCGCGTCGCACGCGTTTATCGCAGTGGCGCACGCAGCGACGCACGCGGCGGCAATTCTCGATAAAGCGATGCCCACGGCAGAACCTTCTGCCAGTGTTGTTTGGAAATCGTACAACGCAGACGTAAGTCATTGTGGCAGTGGAGTACGATATAATCGACTTTTTTTTACCCGACTGCGTAAGGAGGGTAATGTTTTTCGAGCGTATGTATGTATATATGTATGTATGTGTGTATGTATGTCCATTTCTTTGGCACGCCCTACAGCCCAAACGGTTGGACGGTTTTTGACATATGAGGTGTCGTTGAATTCATTAGAATTGTGGTAGTGTCATAGGCTACATAAATTATTAAAATGTCGCCGGAAAATTAAAAAAACAGGGTGGAGGGTTTGTTTTTTCCTTACCTTAGCAATATGGGTATCAAATGAAAGATCGTGAAAAGACCATTTCAAAACTATATGTACCATATCACGTATATATTACTGTTTTAACACAAATTGTCAAAAAGCGTACCAATTATACATATGTATATCGGGAAGCCCGAAGTATCATTTTCTAGCCAGAATGTATTCAAGTCAGGAATGACATTGCCTGTACTTAGTTATATATTAAAATAAAACTATGTTTATATTATGTTATATTATAATTCGGTTAATAAAACTAAAATATCTGAAATAAAATTACTATTATAAAAACAAAAAACTGCTTAAAAGTTATGAACTAAAAGGAGCAAAACAAGTATCACAATATCTTAAAATATTCGACTGACTAATGCATTGTTTTGTAAGCTTACTTTATCAAATAATGAAATATCTACATAATATGTATTCAAATTAGTTAAACTAAATACTTTATGGTGCTGCAGGCGGGGGCATACAATACTTTGTTACCTACGGGCAAAGAAAGATCTACTAAAACTGCGTTTGTCACCGCATGCGGCACCATAAAGTATTTAGTTTAACTAATTCTATAAACAACATCGTATATGCCTCTGTTTGTGTTTACGCGTGCGATGATGCGTGCCACTGCACGTAAATGAGGCTTACTTAAGGCTGATTTCACAGTCATCACAGCTTGTAAATTCACTAGACTCGCGCACAAATTCACTAGTAGCGTATCTCATCGATCCGCCTTGCGTCAAGCGCGTGCTGTTGAAACGCGCTGTTCGACGGCGCGACTGTGAAACCAGCCCTACCCTTCTCGCACTGAGAAGAGGCTTGTGCTTAGCAAGGGGAGAGTTTATAAACAGTGTAGATAATATTAATATTATTTTTATTTATTGATGCTTATTTTATTCCATTATAACTTTTAATTTTTACATGGCTGTTTGAAGACGCATCCGTATTTTGATATCTTTATTCCACTCTATTTATATGTATTTAAGGTAAATTTATGTCAGTCATCTATTTTAAGAAAAATATAAAGTAACCATCGATTTTTCAACCTCTAATTCAAATTAATATATTTCTTTTTACAGTTACGACAATTATTCTGATACCACGCTGTACACATTTAGGATATGTGAGTGGTTTTCAGAGTTACACTTAACTAGGTTGTTTGCTTTAAATTCAATGAAATTCAAATTGATTGAAGTAACAAACTATACTCCATTTGGTTATTTTATTTTACTTTATTAGGGGAAGAAAACGTTATTACATTGCATAAACTTAAATAGTACATTTTCCATGTTAGTAATAAATGCAATAACCATAGCATTTTCCACAGATTCGTAAGAACTGCTGTGTTAAGAACATGTCAAATGAATCACATAATCTTATATACTATATAAAAAAAAGTAGAATAATTGTTCTGTGTTAATTATTAAATGTTAAGATGGCGAAGCTCGTTTAATATTTGGTTTTTGAAGCTATGCTTAGATAAATTAAAAATCTGTTGTACATTTGTAAAAGTCGTTGAAGGGGGGCACGATTACCTGCATTTGTTCGGCACGGGTCCAATGCAAAGAATTGGTAATCCCGTGCTCTACGTCCGCGTCGGTGGACAGATCTAGGTACAACAAATTTTATTTCATTGCTTAAATCAGTACAGTCTAGCCTATAAGTAAGTAGATCATACAGTGTCATTATCTGAAGAAGAAATCGTCTTCACTCAAGCGGCAACATATTGTTCTGCGTTAAAAGTTGATCGTATGATATACGTGTACGGTGACACTTGTAGTGCATACATAGTTCGCAGGAATTTCTTTTGCACTATTTCTATGGCTATTTTGTATTTGTCATAAAAGGGGTCCCATATTAAAAAAGCATATTCCATCTGCGAGCGTATAAGAGAGCAATATAGAAGCATATACATATGTAGAGGGGCGGACGAAATCGCGTGCGGATCTCATCACAAAACCGAACATTTGAAATGCTTTTGTGGTAATGGCTTCAATGTGAAGGTCTAGATGCAATTTGTGGTCAAGTAACACGCCTAAATCTTTCAGGTTTGAAACTCTGGTTAAAATATTATTGCACAAAGTGTATGCGCATGTTGCAATATTTTTATTTTTAGTCAAACATATGACTTGACATTTGGGAATACTTAAATTTAGTTTGTTATGCTAACAGTACTCGGCAAGCCTGTTGAGGTCACTTTGTAATCTATCACAGTCCTCATTATTCTCGATAGCTTTGTATACTTTTAAATCGTCGGCGTACAGGAGGAATTTAGTATGTTTGAAGCATATATTAATGTCGTTTATGAATACGATAAAAAGAAGGGGGCCTAAAATCGAACCTTGCGGGATACCGGATGTCACCTTTGCGGTCTCCGAACTGTAACCATTGTCCACAACTACCTGATTTCTATTGCTAATGTAAAGGGTAAACCACCGTAATAGATTTCCTTTAATACCGTTAAATACTATCTTACATTGATCTTTAGCAGCATTTTATTTTTAAACTGAGTTTTAGATACAATGACACATCAAGATTGTTTACCTTTAGTTAAGTACCTAACCAAATGGAGTATAAGTGTACATACATTATAGTCTTATAGTAAAAGCCTCCTTTGACTGCCTCCATGGCGCAGCGGTAGTAAATGCGACAGCTATGCATGAGGGAAACCAACCCGGGATTCGAACCCGAGAGGGTTCGAATATAATATTTCAATCCCGGGTTGGGCCAACAAAAAGTTATTGGGTTTTCCTGTTAAGAAATCTCAATAGCAGCCTGGAGTTAGGAAGTTGGCGGTGTTAGACACCTACGTGCCTCGGAAAGCACGTAAAGCCGTTGGTCCTGCGCCTGATCTCTCTCCGGTCGTGTCGGATTACCGTCCCATCGGATCATGGGAGTTAGGGAACAGAAAGTGCACTTGTGTTTGCGCACACGCTTGTGCACTATAATATCTCCTGCGCAGATGGCCAGTCTCCGTTAAGATTGGCCGCTGGGACTGAAATTCGGTCTGTAGGATATTATTATTTATTATTATATTATTATTATATTATTATTTTTATAGTAAAAGTAGGATTGTATCAATACGTTACCCTTTTGAAGCATCCAAAAATTTGTAAAGTCGCCATGTTACAGGGTAGGTATTAATATAAATATTACATAGAATATTTATGCAGATCGTCTTTTTAATAGAATACTGTTTAACCGCGCCTATATTGCTGGGTATTTGTTATCTATTATTGTAGTTAGGTACATTTTATCATTGCAAACATAATATGATAAAAATACTTACTAATACAATAACATGCGAAGTAAAAACACGAAATTTATATTATAATATTAAATATATCAGCATAAATGTCAAACTTGTAATTTGAATATTCTAATCCCACCTAATTGCCGAAAGCGAATCCCACTCTAATTATATGAGCCCGGCCCACTCTTAAGAAAAGCGATTAGCTCACTTGGTGGGATTAATAAGAACACTTTATATAATCTACAGTGCTAGTTGGTTATTTAATCTGTCAATCGTTGTAAAGAGAGTGTAGATAATTGAAAACCTATTGTGTCTGGCCGTCTGCAGGCGGCTGTCGCCCAATAGGTTAAAAAGAAAAATCTATCATCATATTTTTACGCACGAGTTGTGCCGTGACTTCGTACAGACAACGATGTATCTACGTATCTAGACGTACTTTAAAAAAGACATATTTTAATACACCAATTATTTATAATAATAAACAGCTATTAATTAATTATTAGCTCAAACTTAAATAAATAAATCACTGAAAACCACGTTCAAATTAGTTCACGCGTTATGTAGCGAAGATACAAAGATACAGATAAAAATTCTAATTAACGATTCAATGACTACAATATTTTGTATTTATTACTAATAATACATGTATATTTTACATATTTAAGTATTAAAACTATTTATATTTACAAACGTATTAAAAAGATAACATAATTACAAAAACACAAATAATTATAATACTAAATATTTACAAAATTAGTTTAGGCATCGTAGAATTCTTCAGCGTCGCTGTCAACTGGTAACGTGCCCAGAAGAAGAATTAATTATTATTACGATTCAATTATGTGTGATTTATTATTCTTAATAATTATGAAATAATTGCCAGTAAATAAAGATCGGATCTCTATTAAAAAACGGATCTCTATTAGCCAAAAAAGAGAGTCGATTTTTCTACTGCAGTGGTGTTGAAGGGTTTCCCCTCATATTAATTCAAGGTGAATCAATCTTGTAATGCTATCTTGTAGCAGGCATCGGTGGCGCATCACGGAGACGGCCGAGGTACGACAGAGAGACCTTTTGAGTGAACTCTGCACGCAGAACATCATTGAGCTTCAGACGAACGTGTCGAGGCATCGAAATGAGCGGGTGGGTTTAAAGCAGCCCCACCCTAGGTACTGCTTCACTGTGTAGAAACGGACTCCCCGAACGTTTCCGCCAGCTAACTGTATTTATGCTACGTGCAACGAAAATGTCGATAGCGCGATTCAGAACTTTAGCTGTTTACCATGTCTATAACCATTATTTATTTTGTATTTTGCTATTTATATGGTGTTTTAGGCATAAAAATAGTATTATCCTAAAAATTGTAAAGAAATATGCATTTTTTTATAGGTCATAAGGGATAAATATATGCCATTGCTCTATGTGCGACAAAGATAACAACCGAGGGGTTAGGTGGCATCGCTACAATAGCGCCATCTCGTATCAGATAGAGAAACTATGTTCAGTTTTATTTTCTTCCTCGTTAATTCTTTATTTATAGAATATTTTTGGTGCTATTTATTTAAGATAAGAAGATATCCTAAAAATTACCGTAAATTATAAGTGAATAATCATGTGATTTGATGTTTATTATTTTCAAATATATGTCTAATTAGCCTGAATTAACATACCTACATTAAATAATTATTACGCTGAAAGCCAAGGTATTCAATACGAAATTAGTTGTGAATAATATCATTGTATTTATCAATTTATTTTGATTGATTTTAGCAATACTCTTGAAGTGTATTTGGCAAGTGGTTCTCAGTAAAAATAAAATTGGTTTTAGTCTCGGTTAGACTAAAAATATACATATTATATATAAATTACCACTTGACAAAAAAAAGATTTTTATAGCATTATATTCCGATTTGATATAGTTGTTAAAAATGTCATTACAGGAAATTATAGTATTTTTTTAAAACAGTAGCTTTATGTAAATTTTGTGTATTATGGTTGTAACAATAATATCGTGTGCAGGAAAACGTTTAACAAAAGAGGGTGCGCTCCCGTCATCTGCCATAGTGCGTAAAGAAGCTACGATGATCAATAGGCTACTATATACAATTACTATTTAAAAACTGCCTCGGTTCGGGTTCGATTGTTTTCTTATATATATTTAATTGTTACATGTTAGGTGTATCATGTCCTTAAATATATATACCTACCTAGTTTTCTTAGTCTACCTGTAAATATAATATTTTTGGATTAGAATTCTTGTTAATATAGGTACCTATTTGAATCGGTTATTTCGAAAATGGCTTAAGTCCACTAAAACAATATTTTCAGGAGACACAAAAACTGTCCAATGTATATTTTTTGTATGGGAGCACCAACAACTAATTTACCATATGATTATTACTTTTAAAAGCTATTACTTTGATGTATTCATGACAGCCATACATCAGTGATAAAGGAAATATAGCCTATTTTGCACTCTGGACTTATGCCCTTTTCAAACTTAATGTGGACATTTCATAATAAAACCAGCGTTTTGATAAAAAAAATTACATATATTAACAAGAAAAAATTAGTTAGCATCTTCTTCAATAGACTCAGAAGTTTTTGTAGGCTATTCTGTGACGATTTCGTTGAAGAAATTATTTATTTTTTTAAATTTAGAGTGTATATGCTTCATAACTTTCTTTACGTCCTCAATTTTTTTATATTTTTGGGTACTTTATGTTCTTGGCTGTAAAACATAAAACATTTTCCCGTCCAAATGCCAGCTTAAAATCATAGTTCACCAATCCGTCTATATCTATATGTTCACTGGTTTGCACAATACCAGGCATAATGCTATCATAACGAAACTCATTAAAACAATGATATGTTAAAGTGTATTTTCTTATCTTTGGGTACTTTTTCCTAAGGACTGTGTAGCAAGGCAGTTTTTTTTATAAAACCTTTTCCACCAGCTTATAAAATCAGTGATTAACTCAGTGTTCACTACAAACACTGATATTTTGCCATCATATGCACTTGATACAATGATATCCTCATATTCTGTGGGAAGGTATATTCTGTCAAATCGTTTAATCTTCCTTTTTGCAAGACCAAAGTCTCGGTCGTTTTTTAAAACGAATGGTTTTTGCCCTACGACCGAGACTTTGGTCGAGTGGTCAAATAGGGATAATTTTTTTTAAATCTATTAATTTGGACCAACCCTAGAAGAAATCTAACAACAGTGTTGTTTTTATTTTGGCCTGCACATCCGTCTGAAAATAAATACGGCTCTTCAATCTCGATGATCTATCATGATATGAGTAAAATATAGCTTTATCAGATTTTAAGTCATGTATGCAAAACTCATTAACCTATAGTTGTCTGTAATAAAATATTTCTTGCACAGGAATATGAGGCAGTGGAAGATTTTGCATATAATCGAAGCATTTTCCTAATGCATTTTGTCTGGCCTGAATCTCCATCTTGATTAGTACTATTTTTTATAATTTAGTTTGAATATGGCATAAGTCTCGTGGACATCTGCCCTTACCAAAATAAATGAAAACTGATAGGTGCTATATTTCCGCATAGAATTATTGGACTTACACCGTTTTCGGTATAACGTGTAAAAACCATAGACAAACACTTCCTCATACTCAAATGGGTTTGTGCAAAATGAGTGACCTATGTATGACCTTTTCAAAATACTTAACCGATTCATTTCTATAATAAAGGTAATTGCGTGTCGTAATGGTGGGTTCACGTTAGTAGACCTTTTTATACTAATAAGGTTGCGCTCTGTGCCTCAAAGGCGCAGTGGTAGTAAAAGTAAAAATAATGCTCTTGGTCTGGAGTTCGATTCCCGGATAGGGCAAAATGTTTTTCTGTCATGAAATTCATTAGCATATCGAATCCTGAAATTGAATATGTAGTGCATCAATAATATAACACTAACGTTTTATAAGTATATGAGTGGTTAAATTATATTTAGAATAAAACATCGATATGAAGTCTATTTACTTCGCATCCGGTGGACATCGTGCACAACTATTAAAAAAGCCATAAATAAAAAAAGCAACGATCATTTAACAATAGTTTATTTGCTATATTACCAGGCTTTGCGTGGTAAATGTGACTGTCCGGAATTAGTAATATAATAATAATAATAATATATTCTGTCACATACACACAACACCATCTAGCCCAAACTAAGCAGAGCTTGTATTATGGGTACAACACAATGGATAAATATACATATATACTTTTTTTTTTGTAAATACATACATATTATACATAGAAACACCCAGACCAAGACAAACATCCATGTTCATGCACACAAATGTTTGACTTGTGCGGGAATCGAACCCGCGACCTCAGGCGTGGCAGTCGATTACACTAACCACTACGCCATCGAGGCCATAAAAGTAGTAGTAACACAGTTGGTCGGGTTATTTGTCCCCATTGTACCTAAAATACAACTTAGATCACGCAAAGTTCAGTTACTAGCTGTGCCTTATGCACGCATGCCAACTCGCCCCTTGTTCGTGCACTAACCTTATTAAATATGCTTCTGACTTCAGAATCGGAGTGTGATCTATTTGCTTCAGGATGGATGGATGTGTGTCGTACTTGTTTAAGATTTTGTGAGATGATGGATATTTAGCTAATTACTATATTACGAATCTTTTATTGTACTCATGTAAGCAGATGTAATAATAATTTATATACGAGTATATTATGTCTGGTAATATTAATGTAAATAATGTTAGATATAAGTTGTAACTTGTACAACGATTTGGTGTACGTATACTGTTATGTTGTCAATTTGATTATAATAATAATAAATAAATAAATTATGTACAAGTAATATTATTTTTATGATTACATTAATTAGCCCTATACGTCAAAATATTTTCCGTCTCTGTCTACGGTGGTTATATGACTTAGCCTTTAGACTAAACCCTCTATAAAGGTTCATCTCGAAGAAAACGAACGGTTTACCGGCGTAATTGTGACAACTGACCAAAAATTCTTAAATTAAATCATAGATGTGTCCTCACCGTACTCAAATGGCACGAAAAAGTGTCCCCAATAAGTAGAGTGAGTAAAGCGAACATTGAAAATTGGACAATATCGTTCTATATCGAATGAGAGATATAATAATAATAATATTTTATTATTCAATAAAATATAAAAGTCTTTACCTACAAAACATATTACAGGCTACTATTGTATTTAATTCACATTTAAACTATATTTACTTTAAAGTAAGTAAGATATAGAATATCAAATTTCATTTAGATTTCGCCAAGGCTATGCAGGTTAATTTACCTATCTTTTTCAAATAAATTATTATTTACTTAACTATACTCTTTTATTGACGATATTCCTAAGATTGCTACTTTGTTTTCTTTATTACATATAAATACTAAACATATTATAATATAATGTAAATAGTATATTGAAATGACTTCAATGCACCCAAAGGTTGCCTGTAAGATATTGCTGATATATGTAAATTATATACTTATTGATATATGTAACCACGGATCAGAGGTGGTGTATCTGATAATAATTTAACGTCAAGAAAGGTATTGTAGGCCATTCGCGAGTAGGGCGCATTTATGATATAAGAGCGTTTGCGCCTTTGTGGTTTGTGTGGATTATTCCTTTTTGTCCCCTGACAAGTAACCTCGAGAGGCCAAACAGAAAAAAATGATCTGTCTCCTCGTAAACGACAGGGGGAAAGATCGAATCCTTTATTCCCGTTAGTCCCCCTGATTATTCAGCTGGAGACATATGGGAAATAATTAGTTCGATCTGTCATCTTGTAGATTACAAATCAGCGTGACAGACAGGAACCGGACCGGACCAGGACCGTCATGGATTTGTCATGTCTGTCTGTCTGTCCGTCCGTATGTCACAGCCACTTTGTTCGAAACTATAAGAACTATGCTGTTGAAACTTGGTAAGTAGATGTATTCTATGAACCGCATTAAGATTTTCACACAAAAATAGAAAAAAAAAACAATAAATTTTGGAGGTACTTCGAACTGAAACTCAAAAACTTTTTCTTCAAACCCATACATCTTTGAATAGGTCTTCAAAAATGATATTGAGGTTTCTAATATAATTTTTTTCTAAACTGAATAGCGCGAGAGACACTTCCAAAGTGGTAAAATGTGTGTCCCACCCCCCTGTAACTTCTAAAATAAGAAAATGATAAAACTTAAAAAATATATGATGTATATTACCATGTAAACTTCCACCGAAAATTGGTTTGAACGAGATCTAGTAAGTAGTTTTTTTAATACGTCATCAATCGTAAACCGCAATTTACCTTTCATTCAACATTTAATTTCATAAACATAAACCTTATGCATAAACCGTGCACCATTATTTTCTAATAATAAATCTGTAAAAAAATACACTATTATTAAAACATCGATCAAAGTTACAACGAACTACAAGAAATTTTATATTATGTTACTTGCTGCTACGGAACCCTTCATGGGCGAGTCGGACTCGCACTTGGCCGCTTTTTTTTAAATGCTGTTATTACACTCTAAAGACTAAGTAAAAAGTATGTTATATATTGAATATATAATTGTATTCGTTTTATAATGCACTTTATGCATTAATTTTTTTCGGAAAAAGTACTTTCGCAGGCCTTCAAAGTAGAGAGCTCAACATCGCCTCAGCTGCTATGAGGACGGTGTAGAGGCCACTGCTCTTAGACCACATGACTGCTTAACATCAGGCTAAGTGTGGTCATTTTAAAGCGTAACAAAAAAAATTAAAAGGACTTCAAATATAATATATATATAAACTTTGATATATAAGGCGTAAACGTTCCATAAAATTTGTCTCTGACAAACAAATGTGAGTTTTCTTTGACGATTTTGTTCAACTGATTTTGAATAGGGTAGGGTGCGAAACTGGCTTGGTGAATTCAACAATAAAAAATGTACATATCGTCTTTTATTGAAAGTACAATATGAACAAAAAAAATTATGTAATAAGCGTACTTACATAAAATGTAATATTAAATGTTAATCGATATTCTAATAAGTAGGCATTCCTTGAGAGTCTGTTCTGTTATAAAACTATTTTTCGTAATCTTGTGTTTCGCTTTGCACTAGATTAAAAATGGAATCGGCGTTCGGCATTCGGAACTGCGAATGCGAACTGCAGTCGTATAACAGAAGATATGCTATTTCTCTTTCCAAAAGTATGTTATTGTAAGCGCAATAATCCAATTGTATTGTTGAAATAAGAAGTATAGTCGACCAAGAAAGTGGTCTGCCAGTTTTGACAAAAGTTTCTGTGAGATTTAGCTATCGGTAAGGTTGACTTTTCTAAATTGACACATGACATGCATGACGTAAACATAATACATGCTAAAAAGACCAATGGTAACTGTCATAATATTATTGAAGAAGGGGAAATCAACCTTGTTGTTTCATGATGTTGAAATGAACTTCAACCGTAGGGTGGTAGATCACATTTTTGGCCGACTGTACGTATAACAATTCCTAAATATATAAAGTGCGTATTATAACAGTGATCATACAAACGACAGGCATGCATGACAAGAAACTTACAGTCTAATTAATTACCGGTAAGATAATATTTAATGGGCACTACTTTGTGTAGATACCTAAGTGCTAAATCCAAAAGTAGTTGTTACACTGAAACACAATTACATAGTGCAGATAAGTTATGCAAGTCGGTAATTATTTATGACACAGGTGCAATATAAACATAAAAAAAAAACATATTAAAACTTTTTAATATCGACGAGTCAATGTAAATACATCAATATTTTATTTGGCAGTCAGTAGGAAGCGTCTCTATGACAAAAATTTCATTGAAAAGATGTCAATAGCATTGTTTGTCGAAATGCATTTCTCACTGTACAATCTGATCATACGTGTCATACGTGTGAGAGGACTGTTAAAAGTAGTGTTCAATGTAGATATGGGAGTATCAAATACTCGGTGATGCCTCATGGTACGTTTACTTGATCTAAAATTAAAGAAACTGATTAATTCGGCACCTATAGATCCGTTAATCATTTTATGAAGAAGTAGTAAGGTCAGACATATCGGACATATGATTATATGTTACAGTATTTTCCACAATGCTATTGTGAGTTTGTTTGTTACGCTTTCACGCCTTAACTACTCGACCGATCGTCGCATACGCATTGTCAGGAGAGACAGGAAAGGGAACAGAAAAGGACATAAGGTACCTGTCATCTAGGAAAAAAGTACCTACTGTTACTAATCTAACCTAACCTATATTTAAGTGAGCGAAGCCGCGGGCCAAAATGTAGTTATGTATAAAATATTAGATTCACTGTTTTGAGTTTATTCTTATAAGATGGTATTAAACCTTTAGTAACTGAATTTTTATTGATACTATTTAAAAGATCTCTTTCTAAAACCAGGGTTGTCGAATTTAGAAGTGGGCGCTGAGTATAGTGGGTTTTCGATTTTTCCTTCGTGTGGCGCACTCATTTTGACGAACTGCAAGAATTCGTGGCGGTCACGTGCCTCCGTCAGCAGCTTCCAAGCAACCAACGTGCACACTCCGACTACGATGAGAGCCAGGAGTATCAGGCCGCCGAAAACTGAAAGAACAATGCACTTGTTAGTGTAATAGATATCTCCGCTAGTCATTTTATTAATAAGTTGAAGAAAAATAGCAGATAAAGCCAGTGGGTCACCGTTGACCTGCCACGTAGAGATCTCCAGTTGGGTACCTCGGCACGCCTTTATAACTTTTCGAATCCAACATAGATAAAAAAATTATATACTAGAAAATGTATTCAAAATCCAATAATTTCGCTTAGCCTGACACGTATTTAATATATTTTGTAGATATAATACATTGCGGTCAGATTCACCTCTTGCAATATTGTTTAAATCGGCATCCTGTATTAGTATAATATAATTATTACTAGGGACCAATCTCTTTGTTTCTAATTAAAATTAAAATATCATATAATATAACATTGTTTTACTTGTTTCTATTATAATTTTGTAATTACAATTGTGAAATGCAGGCGCTTTAAACCTCTATTGTAACTACGTTTGGCTGGGACCCCACGATACAGGCTTGCCTAGTGTGGGGACCGCGTTAAATATTTACCTGATAAGATCTGCTACACTAATCTTATGTTTTGTTAAGCACTTTTATAACTTTCTTGTGTTACAAAATAAACATTTTCATTTTCAGTAAATAAAAGAAGCCGCATTGAAAATTTTTCATGCTAAACAAATGGATTCTTGCGACAGGAACGTTCAACTGGGCCCCTCGAAAACTTGATACAATATATTCTGACCACTTCGATGGTGAATGTTTTATAATGAGTAGGACAGGTGATAAATGTGTACAATTGTACACATTTATCGCCTGATGTCATGCCGACGTTATAACTACATCCTATTTTTAAAGAGGTAATTAAATTTTACTGTAGATATTGCTTGGATCACTATTAAAAGTTACTTATAAATTGAAATTGTGGTAACAATTAATTTAATGAAATGAATTGATTTATCTATATCAGTTACTTACTATAATAAGTTTCAGCACAATTCTTGTCTTGCTGTGCTATTAGTTCAAGACTATAATTGACATTGTCGTACCGATACACAAAGCTGGTGTAACAGCCAATATCCACTTTAATATTAGGACATAACAGCCATTCTGTACTATTCAGATAGTCTTCAGACAGAGTTTGGACTGCCCGCGCCTGTATCTGCTCGTCACAAAACACACATTCATCACGGCCTTGTGCTTGGCACAACGCGCAGGCCTCTAAAATCCTACACTGCAAGTTGTGACATTCAGGGCAGGCCGCCATTTTGCAATTCTCGTCTTGAATCTTGCGCTTATCCCACTCAGCTATTGGATGGCACTGGCACTTGCCGCAGTCACAGTGGCCGCGGTTGCTGCAGATCTGAAAAATAATTAATATTGTAGTCGTAGTTAGTGTTCGTGTTAGTGGAAGTTCTTTGTCCGTTGTTTCAATGTTTGTACACTTTTATGATAAAAAGTGTCATTTACATGTAAAGAACTAAAACAGTAAGAATAGTGTAATTTAAACTAATTTTGATCACCATCTGTTATTTGAGTCTTATAATAATTTGTTCATTATGTGCACTACAACTTACACGAGATAATATGTGGTTATAATAAGGCAGCAATATGCAAAATTAAAATAATGTTTATTATAATTGACGTATTCCGATATTTTTGAGCCGCACGGTGAAATCTATCTTAACGTATTTAAGTTGGTACTGCGTTCCATTTTCATTTAAAATTAAATGAACTTAAGTTTTAATTCTTAGCTAAAGGAGCGATGAATATTTTATATAACAAAACACCGTGAGACACAAATTGAAATGATTGCAGATTAATTTCAGTAGGCGCTTCATCATCTTAACAAAGAATTAAAATGATTATGATAGATTTCACCGTGCGCACTGTGATTCCGCCCTAGGCCATAAATTGAAAAATTTCATTGTCTTACTCCAGTAAGATCACCTCATTAAGTCATTAGCTAGTTCACATACTTCCAAAAACTATAAATACCAACGTAATTAGGTCAAGGTATCATTCACTTTTGTGCAGCGGAAGTGAGCGCATCGCGATTTCAAATCAAGTGTTTACGTATTGTGAAGGTATGGATGTTCAAGAGCAAGGTATGTACTTTTATTATCAACCACTTTTTTTTTATGCACATATTATTTTGTATCATTTTATTATTGAGGGTAGTTTTCTTTTTAAAAAATGTGATGTATATTTATATCTTTTGGACCTACAACTTTTCGCTGTACTTTGCTGCCCTTGAAGCATATCTTTTTAGAATAAGGAGAACATCCTTATAAAGGGCTATAAGTTTCATCTGCCTCTTCCTGCCTCTTCTTACGTTAGTGGGCTGTCAAAGTATGTATGCCCATAGAATAAAAATAAAGTAATTTTTTTAAGTTCAGTTTTTATATTGTTTCAGGTACATTTTTCAAATGTTCTGTATCGAGGATGTCAATTTTTAACATTTGGTATTCTAAAGTGGGTAAACCAAATGAAAAATCACAGCATGTCCTGAACACTTTGACTGAAACATCATGCCTTTCTGATTACATCGAAAACATTAAGCCTTAGAATTACGAATGTATGTAAACGAATTTCTCATTACTGGGCCAAGTCGAATCGTACTAAATCTAAATTCTTAGAAATGTGTTCAGATTGGCTGCATGAAATTGAAAATATTGATGTAGAGCGAACTAAGGTACGTGTATCTCTGAACTTTGACGAAGTTGAAGCATCAACATCTTCATCGTCTGGCCGTCCGAAAATGAACTTTGACGAGACCAGTAAACGTACAAAAAGGAGAAGATTAGCTAATTTGTCTAAGCAAGATCCTTCTCTTGTACATTCATTGCTTAGTGCTTCCGATGATAGTTTATTAACTTTTCCTGAAATCGATGCTAACGAAGTTTTATCGCTCATTGTCGAAGCTCACTTAACTCGACATCAATATTTATTAGTAAAGAAATTTATAAACAATAAGTTTTCAAAAAGCATTTTGCCATCTTACCAAATTGTTGTGGAATCGAAAAAACACTGTTATCCTCCAGATATAACTGTTAGCGAATCATCTGCCGAAGTCGAACTTCAAAGTTTATTAGATCATACAGCCAATCGGATTCTCAAGTCTCAAAAGGTTGTTTTGGATAGGGTACCTAAAGAATCCCAGGATAAGATAGCTTTGATAGGGAAATGGGGTTTCGATGGCAGTACAGGGCATTCTGAATATCAACAGTGTTGTTCTGACGCCACTATAGAAGATGGTAGCTTGTTTCTTACTTCATATGTGCCACTTCAGCTTGTTTTGAAATTAGATACTGGAGAAAATACCGTAGTTTTGTGGAAAAATCCTCGTCCTTCGTCAACTAGATACTGTAGGCCTGTACGCTTTCGATATTTGAAAGAATCGACTGCAGTATCAGTTGAGGAAGAAGCATATTTTAAAGAGAAAATAAGTAACTTACAGCAAACTGTTTTCAAAAAAGAAAATCAGGAATACCGCGTTACTCATTGCTTGCAATTTACTATGGTAGATGGCAAAGTGTGTAATGCACTTAGCAGTGTTTCCTCGTCTAAATGTTATATTTGTAATGCCTTGCCCAGCGAAATGAACCAAATTGACAAATGTTTAAACAAGAAAGTCGATGAGAGTAAATATGAATTTGGTTTATCACCTCTTCACGCGTTAATACGCTTCTTTGAATATTTTGTTCATGTCGCATACAAGTTAGATGTTAAAAAATGGCAAGCTAGATCTGAAAATGACAAAATTCTTGTTGCAGCAAAAAAAACATATATTCAGACTCAATTTAGAGAAAGATTAGGTCTTATAGTGGATAAGCCCAAAAGTGGCGGAAGCGGGACCTCAAACGATGGTAATACCGCCAGACGGTTTTTCTCGAACTCAGAAATTTTAGCTGAAATTACTGGGATCAAGAAAGATCTCCTAGATCGTTGCTGGATCATACTTCAATGTTTGAATTCGGGATATAACATTAATAAGACGAACTTCGAAGAGTTCGCATTAGAGACAGCTCGGCAATTAGTTGCCGAGTATCCGTGGTATAACATGCCTGCTTCCGTTCACAAAGTCCTAGTTCATGGTGCTAATGTTATTGATCACGCTTTATTGTCAATCGGAGAGCTGTCTGAAGAAGCAGCTGAAGCAACTAACAAACACATCAAATCATTTAGGAGAAATCACACGCGAAAAATGAGTCGCATTTTGACCAATACTGATTTAATTAATAGGCTTCTTCTTCATTCAGATCCCTTCATAACAGGTCTACGAAAGTTACCTGTCAAAAAAAAAGAGTGTACTGTCAAAAGCTGTTTTAGATTTGTTATGTATTTAAAGGTAATTTTGCCAATATTTCGTATAGTTTGTAGGTTGTTTGTATTTAGAAAATAAACTTATTTTATGTATTTTTGCTATTTTATTTTATTCTTTTGTGGTTATTGTTAATACAAATAACCATTATTTACAGTTTTACTATTAAAATTCGCAATATAAAATGTTTTAGATACATCGATCGTCTAAAATAAAATTACTGCGAGACATTTTTACACCTAAATATTGTTAAGAATTTTTTAAACTTATATAATATATTATAATTTTAATTATTTACGTTTACCTAAATATATTCCAACGTGTAAAATAATAAAATACTTTTTATAACGGATTTGTGTATTTATGACCGCCTTTGTATGAAACCTGAATCACTGTGGTGCGGCTCAAAAATATCGAAATACGTCAATTATGATAAACATTATTTTAATATTGCATATTGCTGCCTTATATAACGACATATTATCTCGTGTAAGTTGTAGTGCACATAATGAACAAATTATTATACGATTCAAATAACAGATGGTGATCAAAATTAGTTTAAATTACACTATTCTTACTGTATAAGTAAATATTATGTTGTATAAAGTATAAACGTCTCTTAAATATATATTGCAATGTAACGGAAACCTATTAAGATTAGGAAGATTAGGATAAGAAACTCACAATGCCATCCTCCTTACAATCGTAGTTAGGACACTCGCATGCCTTGCCATTCCAGTTGGATTCGCATTCACACTCGCCGCACATGCATTTGCCGTGGGTTAGACCTGAGCACAGCTCGCCGTGGTCGCGAGGGCAGCTGGCCAAATTGCAATCGCAAAATGTGCCACTAAACCTAGAAGATTAAGTCCAAAATGAGTATGTGTATCGGGCTGGCAGGCTGAAAGATTAATTGTAATTTGTTAAACTGAATGACAGCAGAATTTCTGTTCTGCCTGCCAATGGGATCAAAAAAACTGATATTATGCTTTCCAGCCTTACATAAAATAACTTCTTATGTTTTTCATCTACTCTAACTATACCAGCAGTTGATAGCAGCAAGCTCTCGTCTTTTTGGAGAAGTGCACAAAAAGACTATATTTCTTATTAGAAAAAGTGATTAAAGGGATTACAGACGCGTCTCGAGCGAAATATACTCTTTAAAAAATAAATGAATGTCTTACCCCTTTCTGCATTCGCATTTTCCACAAACGCAGGTTCCATTACTACTGCAAGGTTCCACGCTGCCTTCCTTAATACACGTGGAATTATCTGTGGCTTTATTATTTTCATTCTTCACACATGCACATTTGTCACCATATCTGAAATTATGAGTTATATAAGTGGCGGTTGCAGGTTAGCTTACTAAATTGTTTTTCATAATTTATAATAATATGTACTACTTTTTTGAATTTTACTGTGGAATAGATTTCTTAAGAATAAAATACATTTTATAGAAGTAACTATATCGAAGTTAATAAATAAATAAAAACTGTTTATTGCCAATTTAGTTTACAATTTTAAGCATTATCCGGTGGTCCCACACTAGGCAAGCCTGTCCTGTGGGTGCCGTTAACGATTACCATTTTGGTTACGTGCATACATTGCGCTCGATCGACGTTATCATTAACATAAAAGATGGGTTAGGCTTAAACACTATAGAACTAAACATAGTAACAAAATAATAGATACTTTACTACAAATAGAGCATGATTTTAAAATAAAGCAGGACAATCTTATAAATATAATCAATAAGTAACTAAATATTATAAATCAAAAATAATAATAACACAAAAATAAAAAAGCAACTTATAGTACTATCTTATAAATGCACATGTATACAATCTTTTTCAAGACAAAGTTACCTCTTATCACTACAGGTACATAGCCCGCAGACCCTTTTCTCTCCATGACAGTCTGCTGAGTTCACCTCCACCTTTTCACTACTCTGGCAATCACAGCTATGAATGACATCGATATCGAGTTCTAGTTTCTCTCCAATGCTCTCTATCACTATATCTGCGACCACTTTGTCCTGACCATCATATTCCAACAGTTTGACAGTTCCCACAAAATGTATCTCTTTCCCTATTTCTACATCACATCCGCTGTCACTGTTCTCTGAAGTGCAATTAGGTTTGAAAGAGATCTGTAAATGTTTTCGAAGACCTTCTCTTACGTTAGCCTTGAAAATTACTTTTGATGAAATTTCCTGAAATACATACACCAATGTTATAATAAAGATATATATGGTAAATTTGAATACAATAGTCGGAAGGAGGCGTCGACAACGTTTTATTAAATATATTTTTGGTATCAGGCAATTGTCACATGCAGATCGGTATCTGGAAATGTGCATGGTAGACGACAATAGGTTCGCCTCCTATTACATAGGAGCTTATAACATGGCTGAAGGAATGTGGGTGTAATACACATCTGCCTATGCATTCAGATATGTACAGAGTGTAACAGTAAATTTTGATCATATTTTGTATTATAAAGTATTATTATTTTGAAAATATATCCAAAAACATTTTGTTAAAATTGTCTCTTTCGTCACCGTGTTTAGAATTGTATATCAACTCAATAACAGTAGTTGAGTTAGCTTTAAAAATTGTATAGGATAATATTTCTTGAAATTCATACACGTACCTACTTTATAATATACGCCATTGTTTAATCGGACAAATCATAACAATTTATTTATCGTTAAAGCTAATGTTCGGATTTTTATCGCGGTTTTAGAATTAAATTTTGATTTAACTTAACCGCGATAAAATCCATCAGAATAGTTTATTTGAATCATTAACTCCATTTTCAGATCATCATCGTTCATCAATTTGATAAGTTTTATAGATTTCCGGGAATAGAGTTTAATGTTATAGTCAAAGGATGGAGTTTTAGTTTGGCTTAAGTTTCTAAGATCGTATAATGACCATCATGCTACCACTGGTTCTAAAAAATTCTATGAAAGATTGCATCAGACTCCGTATAAAAAAATAAACATATTGTGTAGCAATAGACTAAATCAAAGACATTATAAGAGGACTAAATGAACATAGCAACGAATGTTATATTCAACTTAGATAAACACATTAACCACTAAACTTTGAAGTTCATCTTGTACTTTGTGACCTAGCTATTATTATTGACTTTAATTTTAAAGGAGAAACGAATAGGTACTTACCTCGTATATTTCCTTCAGAGCTCTTACAATTGTATCATCTGATTGCCCGCTGGCCGTTAGTTTATTGTACTGCCACACTCTAGAACTTCTTATAACACCGCTCAAGCTGCGATAAATATGGTGAACATTTTTTTCAGCGTAAAATAGAATTATTACATTTCGGTCTACCGCTAGCTTGTTAATCATGCCTACAGATGGATAATCCATTTCTAGTTCTTTGTTGTATGAGTCCTTTTGAGTGTAGCATTGACCGTCGTATGGTTGGAATAGACCTGCAGACTTTCCATCGCCTGCGGCATGATACGGCCCATCAGTAAGGAATACAATTATCTTCCTTGATTCATTTCTCCATCCTATTACCTTAGTGCATACCATCACTTGGGCCAGGGCATCCAGTCCGCCTTCTTGAGGGTCAAAGTTTATTCCAAATGTTGTTTTGGACACAATCTCTTTGAATGTTGTGAAGTTATCATTCAATGATAGCCGATGGCGGAATGAGTAGGTCGTTTTGGGATTGAAATTTCTGGAATATTTAAATGTTATTTTGAATATTTTGTATAGTGTATGTGTAGTGAGAGTACCTCAGTTTTATGTACTTTTAATAAACTAATGAGACTAAAACATGTGAGATGTGTTGTAGTTCGTCGTAATCAAGATTTGCGGCGACTCGTTCTAAAGGCACGCATGGATGGCGCAGTATTCTAATTGGTAGACCTGTATCGTGAATTCGTTTCTTAAATAGCAAAAATCTACATGATTGTTGTTATTTGTTCCATTTCTGGGTGTACTTTGTATCCTTTCTTTGAATGCTAGTAAAGTATCCTGGGATACTGGAATTATTACCAGTAAGAAAATTGCGTTTTATTTAGAAAAGAAATAAGATGAGATCTACCGTATAATATATTCGTGGCAATTCACCGAAACAATACCTTTGCACTTCAGCCCATTAGCCGTAGATAAGTAATGAGAATTATATATGTAGGAAAACATTTATATTATAACATTGTTAGGATGGGTTTATATGCACTGGTTTAGCTGTGTTCAGGAAGATTATATAGGCTATAGTTTTCCTCGTCATATTCATTTTTACAATACGTGTACCATAATGTTGTGGTCTCGATTTAGATTCGTCAGCTATTTCAAATAAACAACAAAGAAAAAAAGAATAGTATGGTATAATTCTTAAGGCAGGTTATAGGCTATTTACATCACGCTACAAGCCCCGGAAGCAGAGTAGTAATCACAAACGTGGGTGTTACCGCGGGGGAAAGTTAGTTAGATATGTATGGATAAACAAATATAACATTTCCACATAATTCACCTAACGACATATTATTTGCTCACAATAATAAATGTCATTCACAAGTTGATGTCGCATGCACTTGTCCTACTTTAAAATCAACATATTTAATAAAATACCACGCATTACGCTTGACGCTAATCTAAATTTTCGCAATCAGATTGAGTTATTATGTAGGAGAGTACGAAAGTTCATATATATTTTTAAAACCATTCGTGGAGCCGCTTACTTTAAATTACTAAGACAAGTAGGTATACCTGTCACTATGTTAGTCAATCATATCTTACTGCATTACCTCATGGGGTGAAACATCGAAAACGTTTTTATTGCTACTGGAATGAGCTCAATGGGCTACTCTAAAAGTGGTGACGTTTTAACCTTTCATGTTTCCTACCTATGAGTTGTACCAATCCACTAATGTCCTAACTGTTCGCCAATTGATTATTCTGCACACCGTGCTTAAACAACATACACTACTTCCATTCAGACCACTTCCTCCAGACAAGAGACGAAAAGATTTAGTATGTACCTATTAAGCTTCATGCCAAACATGACTTCGTAAATAAATTTTCTTATTCCAAGGACCATTTTTATATAATAGATTAAATAAAATTTTAAATATATATAGTTTAAGTTATAAACAATGTAATGTTATTGTTACCAAACACTTGCATACACAGACCTACTCCGATACGGAGAATTAGCTTACAGTTGTGATAATAATAATAGCCTTAAATAAGTCATCAGTAATTTGTAATAATATGTAATCTAAGTTATTTTTATTGTATCAATATACATACATATTTATTTTATGTTTATGCACATTGACCTAAACCCTAATATTACTTGGCATATATTTTTTTAAGTAGAGAAATAGCCTGAAATGCTGTTTTAAACCTAGTTTAGGCAATCACTTTATAAAACCTAGAGCTTGAAATTAAATTAGAATGCACAATGTCGCCCAATTAAAGTATAAGTAAAACATGTATCAGATTAAGGATAATTATAATTTATCGTAGTATAATATTATTTTAGACTAATAACAAAAATCTATACCCATTTATTTATTTATTTATTTGATTCACCAACAGTTATATACAAACCATATTATATATACCCATGTATTATTATTATTGAATAAATTAATATTAATTAATTAATTTAAAAAAGTTTGTATCAATATAGGGTAGTTGCCTATGTCTGACTATGCAGATTATTTTACACACAAGAGAAATAACAATCAAAAATTATTTTCAAGCAAAACAGTATCAAAATTGGTTACAAAATTAGGGACTAATTAATATTTTAAATTTGGATATAAGAAAATTGGAAGTTTAGTGGGGATATCTTGCTATCTCCTTCGAACAGCAACGTTTAAATAGCAGTTACGTCAGAGTTTGTAACGTGCATCCTTTTTCACCCCTACTATCAGATTTTAAACGCTTTGTATTTTATTTATTTCGCAGTAGACTTTGGTTTTGTGAGTTTGGGTAATGTAACTAAATTACCGAAATAGTAAAAAAAAAATAAGTCAATTATACTATTAAAGAGCATATAGGCGTGATACTATGTATGTACTTACTTTGTAAATGGGGCAAGCCGTTTGTCCACAAACGTGCCAAATCCTAAATGTACATTTTTGGTCATTGTTCTTATAGTATTATATATATTTTCACTTTGATTGGCGGCCATGTCTTTCACGCTTCCCATGGTATTAGAAGCATCCATTAGAAAATATAAGTCAACAGGAAAATCTGGTGCTCCCTTGAATGAGAATTTAAATTCTTCAGATTCACCAGGTCTTAGTTTCATCTTGTACTGTTGTGGTTTGATCTGAATCACATGTTCAGTTTCGTAGCTAAAGTTATGATTTATCGAAGGTTTCTTTGCATTGGTTGGATCTTGTATGTGGTCCGGGCACCAATTTGGTTTGTAAGAGTGTCGAGATTTGCATCTTGTTCCGTTAAAGTAATTATTCTGAAAAAAGTTTTTGTATGTAGTTAGTTTGTAGCAGTCATAGAATAGTGGCAGACCGTTGGACTGCCATGCAGAGGTCTCGAGATCGATCCCAAGGTGCATATTTCTGACTTTTCGAAGTTATGTGCGTATTAAATAGTCAATTGTCGCTCGCCTTAACGGTGAAGGTAATAATCCTGAGGAAATCTGATTGTCAGAGAGTTTTCCATAACGAAGATATATTAAGTCTACCAAATCGCACTGGGTTCGCGTGGTGGACTATGGCCGAACCCCTTTCATACTGAAAAGATACCCGTGCCCAGCAGTTTAATATATGGCTGGTATTATTAAATAGTTATTTAATAAGGCGGACTTAATTTACATTACACTCAGATCCGGCACAACGTTATTTACCACTTGGTGTAGTGGAAAACTGCCAGCTTAACCAATAAAAATATATAATGTTAAAAACATTATGTCTGGACGCCGGCGTCCGTTCGCCGATGGACAAATAACAAGATAAGATCTTACCGTGGCACACCATACGCACAAACTGGGGTCCCTGATACAATCTTGACAAGTGCTTCTAGTTTCACAAGTGTCCAAAGTATGAACAACATTGCAATATAATATGAGTACTACAAAGCTAATATAAGCTGACATTGTACCATCCGCGTTTCAAACGCTACTGAATGTTATTAATAGCAAAAACAGGATAAATCGTATGAAAGGAAAATGATCTGCTTTAAGAACATGAGTACCTACAAGTTATGACATAGGTGGAGTATTGATATACAAATATAATTTAATATTTGCTCGGGTGGCGTTATGGTTTAAGTCATCGCCTCGCCATTGCTACTTCGTCGAATGTTACGGGTCCGATCTCCACACAGCATAGGAGATTGTGTTATCCAATAATAGTTGTGCCGAGTCTGGGAGTTCTTTAGGTTTGTTTATTAATAGTAACTTCCTGGACCGAGAAATGTCTTAAAAAAGAAGGATCAAAATATTTTCATCAGTACGTTACTCAAAATCTAAATGACACCTTATATATTATATACATATTACATAGCTTAAGCCTAGATCACCGAAGGGCGAAGGAAATAAATATTATACTTACTTACATTTCGGCAGCTATGGTTTTAGGTGGCACATAATATGAGACGGTTCTATTGTCATTTACTGGACACAGTTCCATGTTTCGTGTTGCTTACTTACTGAATTATTGTGAATAGAAAGCCTCTTGAAATCGAAAGCGAGACTTCATTTATAGCAGTCGCATTTATATCGCTGCTACACTGAGGCAGACGGCAATTTTATTACACCACACATATACACCATTCGCTATCCCGTGATCGACCCAATAGACAATCTATTGTTATGTATTATATGTGATTCATCGGACAGAGAACCTGTTAAAACATATTATTTTAAGATAGAAGCTTTTTAAATCTGGTACTAGATGTAATTGTTATATGACAGAAAATAAATGATAATAATATTATTCTTTCTTTTTTTATTTTGCTCGTCAAAATGACCACATTCCGCCTGATGGTAAGTAGTCGTGTGGTCTAAGAGTAGTGGCCTCCACATTCTATCACATACACACAACACCATCTAGCCCAAACTAAGCAGAGCTTATACTATGGGTACTAGACAATGGATAAACATACATATAGGTACAACGTGTCCCAAAATTCAACAATAAGCGGGCACCAAAAGCACCCCTTATTATATTTTTAAGTACTGTTCCGTCCAAGACGTATTTTTCCCACTAGCAACCTTTTGTGCATTTCCGGTTGTCTATGACGCGTAAGTCATTGTAAAACAAAATGTCAAAATTGTCAACTTGTCATTGTATCTAAAATGTACTTGTTACTTCTTGACCTAAACTTGATCTTGAAAATAATTGTTGGGACCACGAGGCCATTTGTTTAATTACGTCTTATTTTGTAAATCGTTGGAAATTAAATGTTGTCGGACTGTTGGTTATAATCACTACGTGTAAATATTGTCACTTCGCTTGTGTGCATTTTAACCATTTATTAAAAATCACTTGTTTAAACTCGCGAGATGATGAGAATTTTTCCTCGCTTTTGAAAACTATAAATATCAGTTGAACAGTGTAATCACGTATCGTACGCGTAATATTGTGTTGTTAAGAACATGGAACTTTGTGATCGCGAAGATCTTGAACCTTTGTCAAACACGTGTCATCGCACCGGTGTGCTGAGCCACTGACCCGCCTGTGGAGAAGCTGTTCAAGGTTTGGGTGAGCTTTTGAATCACAGCCGGCGACTGAAGAACCTCTAGAGGTGAGTTTTTAGTCTAATCACATAATAAAATTGGAGCCATGTATCGTGGCCAGAGAACCGTTCACTTTTGTTGCTAGATTGGACTAGAAGAATCTTCTCGGCTTTTCTTCCACTGCGCAAACAATTCCTATCAGGTCTAGCATTGAATGATACAAGTACCATTGCTACAATTTTACAAATAATTCTGTTTTTTTTTTGTATTGGAAACATAAGTAGTACAACTATACATCACAAAAATTTAAAATTCCTGGATGACTGTAGTTTTACACAAAAATCACCCAAAATTATGTAGTTTTCGTAAATAATGTAAGATTTTGACTTTCAGCTCACTTTCACTCATTATTTTTTGGCGAAGCTCGTTTAACTGACTTGCTGAGGACAACTACTTCTCTACCTGCCCTTATGTTATTGAACAATGAGCATCTATCTGTCTCCCTCTAACGCATAATCTCTCTCTAACTTATTTTATGGACTATAATAATAATAATAATAATAATAAGGAGGAACTAACCTCACTGCGTATCGCAGCCGCATGCTTGTTCTGTTTCAGGCCTTTGAACCAAGCGTCAACGTTTCAGCACAGCGATTATCGGATCAAGTGCGGGTTATCCAACGCAGTCGACAGTTGGATGATACCGTGCTCGATAGGCTACGCTCAGAATACTTGCCTACGAGCCATGCCATTCGCATCCAACCCGCAGTTACGCAATTATCACCTGGTGCGACGCGGACGGGCAATAGTGCCAGCATGGAGGTGGATGACATGACAAATGATGTAAGTATTCAGTACAAGGAGGAGGTAAAGGATGCTTTGGAAAGTGCGATTCAGGAATACCGGTACATGCAATTTACGATTCGGCCCCGTCTGCCTCGGTTACCTATGCATAGAAAAAATATAGCATTGGTGAGTGTCCTGGACTCGCTATTACCTAGTTATTTAGATAATAGCGAGAATCTCGCCGATACTCATTCGATCCTGTACTGTGCTGCTGTGGCGGCAAGTCGTATAGCGGGCACCAAGTTACCCACACATGTCCCTGCTATACGACAAACATCTGTCACCCCGGCCTGGCAGTGCAGGATTGAACGGCGTATTGCTGAGGCAAGGACACTCATCGGTAAGCTGATCTGCTTCAGGGCAGGGAACACACGGCCCAGGGTAATGCGCTATGTGGGCCGGGCTTTTCTGGGGACTGGTGTCAGTCCTCATGAATACGTATCTCGGGCCACAGAGCGCATTGACTTCCTGAAGCAGAAAGTCTATGCATGGGCAAATCGACTGCGCAGATACAAAAAACGCGTGCACCGGTATGTCATCAACCACACGTTTCAAAGTGACCAAAGATGGGTTTATAGAACCTGGGAACGACCAGATCAATGTGTGGCCGATGTGGGGCTACCAGATGCTGATGCTACAAATACGTTTTGGAGGAACATCTGGTCGGTACCCGTCGGCCACACTGAGGGGGAATGGATGCGGGAGATCAAGCGAGCAGGTGAGCTAATTCCAGAAATGGAAAACGTGGTCAATGATAGCCAGGATGTAATTAGTGCGGTCCGATCCTTATCAAATTGGAAATCGCCAGGACCGGACGGACTGCACAATTTCTGGCTGAAATGGCTGCGTAGCTCACATGCTTGTTTGGCTGCTCAATTTCAATCTGCCCTAGAATCTGGATCGTTACCAGATTTTATGACCACGGGAATAACCCACTTACTCCATAAAACAGGTAGTACCAACGAGCCCGGCAATTATAGACTGATAACATGTTTGCCATCGATCTATAAGCTTCTTACATCTATTTTGAGAGCCAAGGTATCTAAACATATTGATACAAATTCAATAATATCAGCTTCTCAGAATGGATGTAAGAGGGGGACTCGTGGTACTAAGGAGCTCCTCCTCATTGATATGGCCATTAGCCAACAGGTTCGCCGTAAACAAAGGGATATGGCGGCATGTTGGATAGATTATAAGAAAGCGTATGATTCGGTGCCTCATGCGTGGATTTTGAGGGTGTTAGAGTTGTATAAAGTAAATGCAACTCTGCGCACCTTTTTGAAGTCATGCATGGGGCAATGGAAAACGGTTCTTAGCTATCCAGGATGTCGACAGATCCCTGGGAATGGCGAATTTATAAAAATTGAGCGGGGTATATTTCAGGGCGACAGCCTGAGTTCTCTTTGGTTCTGCCTAGCATTGAATCCTCTTAGTACATTACTAGAGGGTTCAGGGCTAGGTTACAGGTTACATAGAGGTGGTGGAGTGATATCCCACTTGTTGTATATGGATGACTTAAAGTTGTTTGCCCACACTAAATTACAGTTGATGGATTTACTTAAAGTAACTGAAACTTTTAGTAAGTCTATCAGTATGGATTTTGGTGTGGACAAATGTGCTGTCATCCATGTAAAGCAAGGCAGGATAGTGGAATCCGAAGGAACACAACTTTCGGATTCCATTAACCTACGATCACTTCTTGTAACCGATACTTACAAGTACTTGGGTATGTCACAGGCGTTAAGTATCAATGAGGCTGACATGAAGCAATCGTTGCAGGAGCGTTTCTTTGGTCGCCTGAAAAAAGTTTTAAATAGTCTTTTATCAGGTGGCAACAAGGTGCGCGCTTGTAACGGTTGGGTCATGCCGGTGCTCATGTACTCCTTTGGCATACTTAAGTGGACTCAGACTGAACTGGATGCCCTGGACCGGCGGGTCCGTACACTCTTGACGGCATACCGTATGCATCACCCACGTTCGTCTGTGATGAAACTGTATATCCCGCGGAAATGTGGAGGCCGAGGCTTTCTGAATGCCAAGGCCCTTCATAACCGCGAGGTATGCAACCTCAGAGAATACTTTCTTAAGGCAGACGTGGGTATGCATCGGGATGTAGTTGCTGTAGACATCGGACTCACCCCGCTCAGTTTGGCTAAAGAGAACTGGCGCAAGCCTGTAGTACTTAGCACTAACGATCGCAGGGATGTATGGCAGAGCAAGGAGCTTCACGGTAGGTTCTACAAGGCTCTATATGGAGCTGATGTAGACCTGTTAGCCTCCGTGAACTGGCTACGTTTCGGTGACCTCTTTGGGGAAACCGAAGGGTTTGTCTGTGCTATTGCGGACGAAGTTATCAAGACGAATAACTACCGGAGATATATCTTGAGGGATGGCACGGTTGACATTTGTCGGGCGTGCCACCTACCTGGTGAGTCCCTCAGGCATATAGTTTCCCGTTGTTCTCGTCTTGCTAACGGCGAGTACTTGCACAGACATAACCAAGTAGCCAGGATTATTCACCAGCAACTTGCTCTGAAATACAAACTTGTAGATGTTGAAGTGCCGTACTACAGGTATGTAGCTGAATCAGTTCTCGAAAATGGTCATGTCACGTTGTACTGGGATCGAACTATCATCACAGACATGACTGTTGTGGCCAACAAACCTGACATTGTGGTGATAGATCGATCAGAGCGCCGCGCATTGATTATCGATGTCACCATTCCGCATGATGGCAATCTCGCGAAAGCTGAAAAAGATAAGCAAATTAAATATCTTGATTTGGCTCGCGAGGTTGTCGACATGTGGGATGTTGATTCGGCAATCATTGTGCCGATAGTCATATCTGTCAATGGTCTAATAGCCAAGAGCCTCGATCACCATCTAAAGAGGCTCGCGTTGGGTGCTTGGATCAAGGGTTTGATGCAGAAGGCAGTGCTTTTAGATACAGCACGCATTGTGAGGTGGTTCCTATCTCTGGAATCAATCCTAACCACCGGCAGCTTGGACCCTGTTCCCGATGCCGGTGGGGTACCATATATTTTATATTTTTAAATGTATTTTTATAGATATATGTATATTTAAAAATGAAAAATATATTGAAAATATTTAAATAAAGAGAATAATAATAATAATAAGCCCCCTATAATCCAACCATACGTCCGAGTCGAACATCTGACTCACGTGGGGGGCGGATACGCGATATTTCATTCACTTTACTGGCGCGGCTAACATGGCTCTGGAAACCCATTCCAATGGAGATGATGTTAAGAAGTAAACGTCTAGGACCGCTTCCCGGGGGCGATCGCCGGGGCACACCTGGAGCTGACGCTGGGTGTCACAGCATGCGAACCGTCAGCGGAGAGGAGTTGAATAGGCGGGCTCCCTCCGGGTCTCCCGAACTTATTACAGCCAACCACATAGACAACGACAACATTAGTTTAAATTCATCACCCTCAATAATTGAACCCTTTAGCCCATCCACAAATTCTTATATACCATCACCGGTGTCTTCCGTGTATGCTTGATGCACTACCCGCCGGCTAGGGGACGGCACCGGCGGGGCGTGTGGGACTCACCAGCCTAGTGCTGGGATACCCACTAAAAAAACCTGGGGTGTTCCCTCTCTCACCCAATGGGGGGGGGCCAGTTGGGAGTCTGAAAAGATTCATCCATAGCAGGCCCCCCGGTGTGGGTGGCGGCCGGGTCCATCGGACCCGACCTCCTCTCGTCCCCGGGGAGAGCATTTCACTGCTCTCCCCTTTCGACGTTAGAAGGCGCGCGGGAACACCGCGCGCGCCCTCTATGGGTTCTTACTCACGGGTGGCAGGGTCCCCTGAGGCCTTGCCACCCAGAACCCTTAGGTGGGGGGCAGGAGAGCGATATAAGCGCGTCTCCTGCGCCCCCTCCTCCGGCGGCGGATGTCCGGGGCGTAAGGATCTTCCTCACGCCCCCACTCCGCCGCCTCCTTCTGCGAGATGACAGCCTCGCAGAAGGACCTCATTGCACCCCAGCACCTGTCGTCGCCGACCATCATGGATACGACGGTCGGCAACGAGAGGTCGGGGCCAATCACGGCGACCAGGGCACAGCGCTCCTTGGCCCACGCCGGACACTCCTCCAGCGTGTGCTGCGCCGTGTCCCGGTCGCACTCCTTGCAGTGGTGACACCTGGTTGTCGGCTCCCTACCGGCTATCTTGCACAGGTACTCTCCGAAACAGCCGTGTCCGGAGAGCACCTGAGTAAGCCGGTAGGTGAGCGGTCCGCGCCGTCTGTCCGTCCATTGCCTTAGCACCGGACGGACAGCCTCGACTGTCCTCACCCCGTAGCGGGGCTGGGCCAGCCTTTCCCCCCACTTAGCCTCGAGGACCAGTCGAGCCTGGGACCTTCGCGTCTCCACCGCCCCGTGAGTTGGTACCTCACCATGGAGCCGGAGGTCCGCGCGCCAGTGATACACCGACGCTTGGACCTCCGCCTCCAAATCCCAGGGCGGCGATGCCGCCAGGACGCACGCCGCCTCAAAGGAGACGGTGCGGTACCTGAAAAGTTTTAAGTAAGTAGGTATATAACTCTGCTTAGGTACAACAAAACAATCAGGGTATATTTCATTTCTCACTTAGCTTTTATAATATTCCTTTCATCACATTGTGTAGGCCATTTAATATATTTGTGATATATTTTATTTAATGCCTCTGTTACTTCATTAATTGGTCTTGACACAGTTATTTGGGAAACATTATGGAGGGCACTCTGTCCAATCAAATTTTGGCAAGACCCTAATGCATAAAATGCAAGTGCTCTTAGAATCTGCAATAAAAAAAATACCATTAATCAACCTATTTCGTGTTTATAGCTATAGAATAATAAATCAATGTTAAATTCAGTTTTCTCACCTTTATTACTGCCGAGACTCTATCGTTTCGACGCGGTCTGGTCATAAGGGGAATGAGTTTTTCTATTAAACCTGCCAACCCCTTACTGAGTCCTTTCCAAGACGAAACGTTTTTACAAATTCGGCAATATCATTAAAAGGGTTTGTATTAATTCTCGTCAAGCGACAGGCTCGACGACGTCTTCTGCATTCCGCCCATCTTCTTTCTCTAGCATCCACTGCGTTGGCTAGCTCAAGAATATTCGCTCGTAGTGAATACATTGTCAGCATTAAATATTCTTTAACAAACATGATAAATAGTAATAAACACTTTTTGACAACCGAGAAGACACTGGTCTGTAGTGTATCTATGACAATGACTAATATTCTGCCAACAAACTGTCTCGCAACGAGTTAAAAGCAATGACCATGGTTTCTTATCCATGGTCATTGCTTTTAACTCGTTGCGAGACTATATACTGCCATGACTGCACAATGGCGTTATAGTGGTAGGCCATCAAAGGAACTGTCAAAATTTTAGTAGATTACCGCATACGTCAGTCATTCATTTGTCATTATGTACGAGATTACCATACCGTGCCATTTTTTTCAATGGCGTGTCAGTGGTTGACCTTCGGAAAATCATAATCACGCCATTATATTAGTAGATTACCAAACTTGTCAAAATCAACAATTATGAAATCAATGATAAATCATTCTGACACTATTGTAATAGCAGACTTGAGGCCCTGGGATCAGCCATTGCATTTTTGGCTTACGGTTATCGTAAAGAATCCACTTTTCGTCACGTGTCCCAATTCGATCCAATATTCCTTCATTTCTGTACCGATTCAACAAGGCAACACAAGTGTTAACATGCATTTCTTTCTGCAGTTCAGTCAAATCATGAGGCACCCATTTTTCATATTTTTTATCTTAATAATTTGATGCAAATGAGCCAATATTATAGGCAGGCTAACGATAAACCACGCCGCTAATTCCTGGGTAGTTTGACTTCGATCAGCTTCCACCATCTCCTTCAATTCAGCGTTATTCACTTGTGTGGGCGGTCTTCCACGTGGTTGGTTCTTCAAGTCCAAGTTTCCATTACGAAAGCGTTTAAATAAAATACGCACGGTGCGTTCATTAGCAATCTCCTCTCCAAACGCAGCGTTGATATTGCGAGCCGTTTCTGCCGAGTTAGTTGCGCGTCGGAACTCGTATTCAAAAATGACTCAGATTTTCGAAGAATCCAACATTCTCAGCTGAATAAAAAAAATAATTGAAGGTTCACATTTTTTAAAAGAAGAATCTTATAGGTCTCGCGTGAAAAAAGTTTTACTCGAAAATCTCACATCTCAATCATCACAATATCTCATGAAGGTTTTATGTCAATTCAATGTATATATTACTATACAACAGCAACTTCATACTTTAAACCCCTCTCATTTTATTTACTTGATTGCTACAATAGTTTGATTCTAATAATTCTGTGAGTTTGTTTGTATACAAGTTGTCCGACAAGTCGACGTTAAGTCGAAATCAGGTAACAGGCTAAGTTATAATAGCTATCAAGCAACGTAGGATGCGCCATCACAGCGGACGTTTGGCTGGTTGACTTATAATAGCGGCATCTATTGTTACCGCACTACACTTCTGTAATATATATACGTAGTTTTAAAGTGATTTTGGTAATCGTGGTTTTATGATCTCATTTCACTATATTCTCGGTTCAATAGACATATACAGTATAATATCTTCTTTATATATATAATTCTTCTGTACGTGTGTTGACAGTGAACTCCTCCTAAATGGCTGGACCGTATTGAATGAATTTTTTTGTGTGTGTTCAAGTGGATTCGAGGAAGGTTTAAATTTGTTTTTTTTTTCGCCTTTACAGTCAACCTCTGTCGGGACAGCTAGTACAGTATATATCTCCGAAGAGCGTGGGATGCTAGTCAAATGATTTAAAATGAGTTTCAAAATATTTTTGTTGTTGATATTCGCTGTTTATAATTCGGTTTGTGAATCTGAATTATGCAATTACAATACTTGCGGTGATTGTATTAGCAATGCGAACTGCGTTTGGTGTTCGGCGGTAAGTACTGTAATTTTATTAAGCTAAACCTGGTACAAACATAACATTTGGCTCAGTCTGATATTTTTAATTATGGGTGTTTTAATATTTTCCCGTGGATACTTCGGGATAAAAATTTATAAAACCTCTCTTGTATAAGAATGCTGTTGTACTTATAGAGATTTCAACCAATTGTAATATAATAAACCCCTCTGACAGTCATTATCTCTCCATGAGGCTAACGCGATAACACGTTGGACCTAGGTCTCCGTGTAAGCCTCCCAAAGGGAAAGATATTTTTATTATGTTACAAAAATATCTGTGATAAGAGAAACATAATAATAATTATAAAGTTTATTACTCCATAAGCATTACACTTAATCTAAGTACAAAATATAGGGCTTAAGGTATAGATTACAAACTAGAGGTCAGAAAGAGAAAAGAGAGTCAGGGTGACTTCAAAACTAGGTACGTACTGAATTCATCGACTACTTTTTGAGATTTGAGGACACAAACATACAAGCTAATCTATTATATAATTATAATAATTATGGCTCGTTTAAAAGAAGACAACGCCCGCATTTAGACTAATGCTTGCTTAGGGTGGGACTTAAAATATTAAACTATGGATACAGATAGCATTCTAACCTAATCGGGAAAATTAATTGTGCATGACATACATTTTTGTTACATTTGAGTACGGATCAAACCCGAAACAATCGGCGTGACGTAGGGGTGCTTGCGATATCCGTAAACAATACAGTCAATATGTATTGAAATAAACTCATTGCCTAAACTAAGGATGTCCTTACGAGGATATGCGGGCATCAAATCATATAAGGAAAAGGCAGTAAACAGATCTATTTCTGTCGGACAAAGCACAAATCATAGATCAATCTGCGAAAAAGATAACTAGCGCTCAGACTGATTATAACTAAACTAATCATATAATATCATCATCCTCTGATTCCTCGTCCAAAATGATTGCGTATATCTGAGAGATATTTGTAATTTTAGAAGTTTCGTAATCGTAATAATAATTACATTACCAAAGAGAAAAACATAGAAACATGACAGTGATAGAAATATGTATAGTCTTACGGCAATATTTATAAAACTTACAAGAGGCTTATAACTTTATTATAAGCAAAAAGTCTAAAAAGTATTGTTCATAATAATGCATAATAATGCTAGCTTGACTAATAACGATGCTGTATAATATAAAGGTTTACAGAAAATTAACGAATAAAGTATTTTACAATGCATTTATTAGAGACTTGATGTGGCCGCGGCTTTACCCACGTTTATGATTACTGCGCCGCCCCCGTGGGTCGTAGCGTGATGTTATATAGTCTATAGCCTTCCTCGATAAATGAGCTACCCAACACAAAAAAAGATCAATTCGGACCAGTAGTTTCTGAGATTAGCGCGTTCAAGCAAACAAACAAACTCTTCAGCTTTATAATATTAAGTATAGATAAATAATGACGTATTAAACCTTTAGAGGAGATTTTTTTTATGAATAAGACTGTTATTGGTTTTTGCTCTAGTGTCTAGTCGATATTCTGGATAAAAACAGAGAAATACATTTGTATGAACTAAACACTGCCCGCATTTTAGTTAACCCTTTGAGTTGCAAACATCAGACATTAAACACTCTCTGGAAAAACTGATATTTAATCACATCAGGGCGCTTTCTACCATCTTCTAAAATATTGTCATTGCATGCGCGAGAATGAGATAGTGCGTTACAGAGCGTATAGCTTTGTCTCGTCCTGCATGCAAGAAAGCAGCGGTAGCCCAAAGGATTAAATTCTGGACATGCAATCAGGAGCGGTCATGGTTTAGAATCCAACCCATTGCATTACCGATGTTAAACCCATTCCTAAGAGATGTATTCTAGGTTAGCTGGAGATGTTAACAAGAATAGTGGTTTGTAATTCAAACTCCTAGGCGTCTTTATAAAAAGTGGTAGTGCTTTAAGTTAACTTCTAGCCTCACAAAATTTCAGTTGTCGATCGATTCGGCTTAAAGAAATACGTCTCTTTATTTTTTTAATACAAAATAAAAGATATTGTATTGACCTTGAACCTGATATACTCAATATAGCTATACACACCCGTTTGCTGTCACTAAGTATAACTAGACAGTAAAACCGATTAACACCTAGCCCGACCAGGTAATCGAACTGGAGACCACATGTGCAGTACTTAAATTCATTAGCGCTGTCACCGAGGCAGTCATAATATTGATTATTTACAATACTCGTTCTATTTTTAGGATAAAATGGTGGGCGATACATCGAGGTGCAATCCACTTACCGTATTAGGCACCAAAGGTAAATGGTGCCATGAGGATTTTATAGAAAATCCTCAATTGGAAAATAAAGTAGTAATTAATAAATCTTTTGACGAGAAGATTGACGGTGTTCAAGTACAGCTTCGACCTCAACGTATAAAAATTAAAGCTCGTCCAGGCGTCATTGTTCCGATCACAATATCCTACCAGCCAGCCAAAGATTTTCCCTTGGATGTTAACTACCTAATGGATATTTCATATACAATGAGGAATCACAAGGAAGCCCTGTCGAAGCAAGCCTTAGAAATTTACAAACAGCTGACAGAATATACCAACAACGTCAGATTAGGTATAGGAAGCTTCGTAGAAAAACCGGGATATCCTTACGTCGATCAAGTGCAGCAGTAATTATTATTTTATTACTCACTACCTATTATTTTACAGATGTATGTCCTTTTCTATACACCTGACAAAGTGTATGCGAAATTTCATGATGATGAGTTAAGTAGGTAAGGGGGGAAATAGGTTTAAGACGACGTTTTTACCAAGATTTTCATAATTTTTTTAACCCTTAAATAATTTATATTATTTATTAACATTAAAAGGTTATTTTACACATATATTCGAGTAAATATTCTGAAATTTTTGAAGATTTTCCTCAAAAAGTAGCGGCGATATCAGCTGTCGCGCATTGTAGGTTGCCATCCGACTGAGCACATTGCAGCAGATCGCATACTTTTTGGAGACCGTAATTTCCATCTGAAATCAATAGGAAAAGAAAAGTTATTTTTTTTATATAATTAGGTGTGTATCTTAAATGAGAAACTCATTAAAAAAATTATAATTTGTATTTTACATAATATTGTCTTATGTTTACGCGAATGTTATACATTGAAATTAAACAAACTTTATACGGATTTTATCGCGTTGTTTATTTTTTTATAAAACACTATTATTACATAATTTTGAAACTTTAAACGATACCGATATCTTTGTACAAAGATATCGCTTAGAATTTAGGTTCAAATGAAGCGTATTTATTTATAGAAACTATGTATAAAATTTCAAAACGACTGGTTAAAATCTTTTTAAACTAGAGATTACGCAATTTCGAAAAAAGTAGTTTAGAGAAAACGCTCTTAAAAGACGTGGCAGTAAAAGTTAATTTACAGCACTAATGATTCAATTCGAACAACTTACCCGTTAATCAGCGATTCCAGCACCATAATGCAATCCTTCTTTTTCTAACTAATTTTATTTGATGCTTTGGTACAAGGACCCTAATGCTTCTAGAAATTTCCACATAATAGAATATCTGCCCATGTTCCCTTTCAAATACATGCCTGGTAGTATATAAATGAATACCCGCTCGAACGCTCCATACGGGTTGAGAGCCTTCTGCGCTCACCCACAGTCCGCGTAAAGTTGTCAAGGCCATCTGAGGCCAACAACTAACAAACACAAAAAAAAAGCGCTCCATTTTACAAGTCTAGCACTTAGTGTATATATACTGTTGGCGTGTCTATTAATAATAAATAAATAAATAAATAAATATAGTGTATACTATTACTATGTTCATCGGAATGATATTTCATGCAGTATATTTGTATCTACAGAATGGGAACGTTATAGGAAAATGGCAATTATTTTATGTCGTAGATACATAGTAAGCTGCTATAATGTTTATTATCTTTCAGACCACCGCATACATCATATGCCTTTAAAAATCATCTTTCATTAACCACCAATATGACTGCCTTCACAACGACTGTCGAACATATCAAGTTTGGTGCAAATTATGACGACCCAGAAGCCGGTTTAGACGCCTTGATGCAAGTTATGACCTGTGAAAAAGATTTAGGGTGGAGACCAGGTGCTAGGCGAATTATTGTGTTGTGTACTGATTCCACATACCATAGTGCCGGTGATGGTAAGGTGTTAGGCGTTATTAGACCGAATGACATGAAATGCCATCTAGAGAACAACTTGTATAATGATACAATGGCACTAACCTACGATTACCCATCAGTAAGTCAAATTAATAAAGTCGCAAAAGAAGGACATTTCAGAGTCATATTTGCTGCTCCAGCAAGTGTGGCTACTGATTACACAAAATTAGCCAAGCATATTATGGCAGCTAAGCATGCTTTCCTAGAAGATGAATCGGGTACTGTAACAATGATTAAAGATGCATATAAAGTAATAATTTTCGATATTCTATTTATTAAATAGATATCGTAAAAGCTAAGCTAAAGATATATTTTATTCTATTTTTTTTACAGGAAAGTACGCAACTTATGAGAATATATAAAAACTTGCCTCCATATATTCAACTAATTTTAGATCAAGACTGTGATACTAAACCGACAAGGAATTGTGAGAGCACAGTTGAACAGAAAACTGTCACTGTTGAAGGCAATCTAACAATTCAATGCTGTCCACCTGATCACGATCTGAAAAAAGAGCTTACCATCGAAGTAATTGGAATAAATGATAAAGTGACTATCGAATTGGACATTGACTGTAAATGTGCCTGTGAGAAAGAATCCGGTGTGCAAAATATAAGTGCTAAATGCTTTAATGCAGGCGTTACCCAATGTGGGATTTGTAAATGTAATCCAGGAAGGTAAGCAATACAATACAGGGTACAAGAGTAAGATAAGTTTGTATCTCTCGGTTTTTAAGACAGTGTGCAGAGGAAATGCTTTATTTAATTCCTTCTTCCCCATTCTACCATCGGACGACCAGACAATCAGACCAGCGACACAGGTACATGGTGGATATACCATATTTACGCACGAAGCGCTTTGCCTCCAATTTTAAAAAGCGTACCGCAAATGAGTGGAACTCGCTACCAGAATCTGGGTGTCTTCAAGTCGCTAGTGAATAGGTATTTTCTACGCAAGCGCGCTCCATCGTCGACTGCATCGTCACTTAACAACAGCATTAGGACAGGTAGATTGTGGTATAACGCAAGGCTATTAAGAACTAAAAAAATACCGATAGTTTTCTCCGGTCACTGGAATGATACTCAGTTACTGTTTGTAATGTTTTATATAACTATTTATTTATTATTTATTTATGCCATTCAACGTGGCAATGCTGCCAGTCTTCTGGGCACGTTACCAGTTGACAGCGATGCTGAAGAGTTCTACGATGCCTAAACCATTTTTGTAAATATTTAGTATTATAATTATTTGTGTTTTTGTAGCTATGTTAATACGTTTGTAAATATAAATACCTCTACATAATTATGTATATCCTAACTATATTATAAATTGGACTATTTATTTATTACATTTTAACGTCAAAATAGGATTTCTATATCCAATAAGGTATTTTGTTTCTAAATTTAATTCCAAACTTAGAAATTGATAGGTCTGAATTTATGACAATTTAATTCTGTTTAGATATGGCGACGACTGTCGCTGCAACGGTACATCAACGAGTACTACAGATATAGAGAAGTGCAAGCTGCCAGACGACAAAAAACTATGCAGTGGAAAAGCCCAGTGCATGTAACTATATTTTTTTATCTGCGATAAATGCTTTCGCTTTGTGCGTGATCGCACAAATTCGTCGTCGTCGTTTGTCTGTATCGCGCAGCTTGTACCCGCTAAAGTTCTTCCAATAATTTAAATCATAGGTGTACTCATGGGATCTAACCACAAAAATTGGTGCTTACTAAAAAAAGTGAGGTCACACATTAAATAGAGATCGATAGTTTTCAATATGAGAGAGCGTGACTGTATTTAGAATTCAGATGTCATGTTGGCGTTGTGTGTCAGATGACAACATATATTTAGTAGTTGGGAGCATCGATGTTGTAAACCTTTGTAGTCTTCATACATTGCTTGGGTCTCTTATCTATCTTATCTTAGATTGAAACATAACGTCATCTATTTGAAATCTCACTACAATTAATAATCTTCATTTTCTTGTATGTTAGAGATAACATCATTCACTTACTTATCTCTATCTGTGATGCTGCAAACATGCTGCATCTCGAAATATTGTTGTGCTCTTACAAGGAAATTAATCACAAATAATAAAGCTATAATGAACATTTTTCATTCAGCAATTTTCAGGACATAGCACATTCTGGAGTCATTACTCAGTTAATTCAAATAATTTCATCCATATCCTAAAAATCCAGGCCATATTCCAATGTCCATAATAATTTTATTAACTTTTTATCATATATTGTGTATATAATTTATTGTAGATGTGGCAAATGCGATAAATGCGAAAAAGGATTTTCTGGTGATGTTTGTCAATACAACGATGACGCTTGTCCGAATAAGTGTACTGGTCATGGACTATGTACTCTTGGGAGATGCCATTGTGACGGTTCTTGGTTTGGCGAAAACTGCAGCTGTTCTCTGAAAACTGACACATGCATTGCACCATACTCTAAGGAAGTAAGTCTAATGATCGTTATAGCCTGTTTAACGAGTTCCAGAAAATGTAGTGGTGATGGCAGGCATACAAAATAAGCATTTGATCGCTAGCCAGCGATCTATCTAACACAAATATAACTTTTGAAAGCAGTCTCGTAATGTATATAATAAACAACGTACAAACTCTTTAACTAATAGAGTTGAAGATCTTAGTAAGTTAGTTGAACATGTTTGTGGCGCTTCGCTTCACGATTGGGTCATTGTGCGTAAGGGACCGACGTAGAGGTGTTCAGTGTTTTATATTACTTCAGCTTCGCCAAGAAAGACAGCGAGGGACCGATGTTGCACAGTATTTCTCTATCGTTTCTGGAACATTCAGAAGCGTCGCCCGTTTGTTGTTCTCGATTATGCAATGTAGCTGATGTTTCCTTGGTCTCCATACAGCCTCTACATAAGAGGCTGTCGGTGATACTAATGTTAAAGGTGTTTGTTTAGTATATTTTTATTATGCCTAGTTTTATTTATGGCTAGGCAGATATTAAACAATATTTATATATTTCAGATATGTTCAGGCAACGGTGAATGTAAATGCGGCAGGTGCAAATGTAATAGTGAGGATGGGAAAACCGCAACAAAGTACACCGGCATGTTCTGTGACGCTTGCGACGATTGTGCGGAGAAGCGTTGTAAGGAACTTGAGAAGTTTGTCGTTTGCACTGTCATGAACTCTACGTCGGACTGCGTCAAACAGTACGACGCCATAGATGTTATAGTCGTGTTCGTAAATAAAATCTCACTTACGGTCATGACTGGTACATGGGAAATAAGTGCAGGACGCAACTAGAAAACGACAGTTACGTTATCTTTAAATATCAATACGAAGATCTGAATATAAAACTGAGTATACAAGACGAAGTGGAGTTGCCACCTAAAGCTAACGTTTTTAGTAAGTTTGCTATTTTATCATTATTGTTAAGAGTCTAAAGTAATAATCAACTGTTTCGAAGACTCTACTAACTCATTATTTCTTTTCACAGTTGCGGCAGCGTCTGCTTTAGGAATAGTTCTATTGATTGGAATTATAACCCTTATCGTTTGGAAGATTTTACAAAAGAGAATATGATAAGTTTGCCGAATAATGCCAAGCTGAAGCATATGAGTCTTTTAGGAATCTGCACTACATCCCACCGAATGTCTGTATTATTAACTCAGCGTTCGAACATTGAAACTCAGGATCCGATTTTTGGATATTACTCTGATTAATTAGAAATATATTATTTTAGCACCTGGTATCAGGTGGCTAGATTTATTTTAGGAGCGTTACCAATGTAATGCTTCTAAAATAAATTTAAATTTAGTTAGTTAGTATTGGCTTAGGTAGAAAGTAAATTATAACAAAGGATTAAGATAATCCATGAAGCAGGACTTGCGACCTTAACAAACCGTGTTGTTGCTCTGCCATCTGAGCTATTCATGGGTTTTTTCATACTTCAAGGGTTGAAATTTGCTTCTGTGTTTTGAATCTAAAGCGATGCTATTGTCGTTTGTTTGTTTTTTAACACGCTTTTATTAGCTTCATACGTATGTTAGTATGTATGTAACGGCAACTTTGAACATGATTTTGATCGAAATTTGGCATACTTATCAGGGACTGATGACAATACAATAATTTAGAAAAAATATTAAAGTAATTAAAAATAAATAATATTTAAAAAACTAAAACACACGCTTTATTAAAAAAACAAACTAAAAAGTAGAAAATAATTTAATAATTTTTATGTAAAAAAGCGTGGGGTGCTTTCTAAGATATTTTGATAAACCCCACCCCACGACTTTTTACATAAAATTTATTATCTATGTTATAATTCACATGTATTATCTGTTTATGTTCTAATAAAGTGTTATATATCAATTTAATCTTTTATTACTTTAAATTTGTGCCGTCTTTCCGTAAGCAAGTTGCAATAAATATATAAGTTATATATAAAAACAAAAAATAAGTATGTACACATACGACGCCGTGTACGTCAATATAATAAATTTTTCACATTCATAAAATTATATAAAATTCTTGTTGTGTCAATATGTTTGAAGACGGATTTTAAAAAGCGGATTGCTTCAAACAAAAGGAAATCTCTGAGTTTTGTTCTCAAGTCCAGTTTCTTCAGAAGATGATAATCTGCGTGCTGTCACGAACGGAACGTCAAGTCTGGATAATGTAAGGGGTTATTTTCTACTTCGTAGTGGTCGTGCGAGCGACGCAGCCAACGACGAGAGCCACGTCGAGGGCTCGTCGTTGTAGAGTCTTCTCTTCCAACGATCATCCACATACTGTCTACCTTGAACCTCCTATGTTAAAATTAAATATTCTAAACAATTCATACATCATTCCAAATTAATTTACATGAATATGCGAGCCATAGGCGCGCATAAGTCACGTAATCTGTACTAACATCATAAGGAAGAAAGATTTGATTTTTATATTATGTACTTATGTTTTAACAAACATAACCTAACCTAACGGATTCTAAGCAAAACCTGTTCAACCGATTTTAAAAATTATTTCACCTGTAGAAAGCTGTATTATCACTGAGTAACATAGGCTATATTTTTTTTTTAAAGTTTCTTGTCACTTACAAAACCTAACCTAACCTACTGTTACGCGAGTGAAACAATGGTAAAAAGTTAGTAAATAATAAATAATATATTCTCTGGGATCAGTAATTATTAAGGGTGGATCAAACTGCGAGAGTCAAATATTTGTTATGGACGCTATCAATTCTTCCATATTAGGAATTATATTCTGTACTTCGAAGTAGTAATCATAAAGTGGGTGAACCACTTTAGGATTACTACTCCACTCCTCTGGCTCGTAGAGTGATGGTACATATCTTTATCTATCTACAGTAAACAGACAGAGTATGCAAAAAAAAAATTTCTTATCGGTCTAGCAGTTTATGAGGTTCGCATGTTCAAACAAAGAATCTCTTTACCTTTACTATATTAATATAGATTAATTAGGTACAATGTATTTTTAATGACTCTATTTTGTGGATATTCGTTTTAAACCATTTATGCAGCTTTTTTTAAAAAGGATAGAAATGGAAATTGAAAATTATAACTTTACAAAAGGCACGACATAATACTCTAACTTGCAGTATTCCGCTTCGAGCACAAAATATGCATCGACACGTGTTTCGCCTCAGCGCTAGGCATCGTCAGGACCATTTGGTAACAAATGAGCACCATATAAGTAATAAAGAGTTTAAGTTTCTAAAAATTAAACTCAGCATCCAAGGTAGGCTTCGAACGTGCACAGTTGGCAGCGACCGTCACCTTCGCTTCATCTCGTGTTCTTGGATTACTTCTTTATCCCGGAAGTAGGTTTGATGGACTGCATCTTTATGCTCTCAGTGGTAACTGGAGAATTGCTGGTGGTACTTGGTTTTTGTTGCAGTAACTGCGTTTATTCGCCACCCATATGGCTATTGCGACTCCAATAAGAGCCAGTAGTAAGTAAGAAATGGAGTAGTGATGTATGTCGTGAGTTGTTAACGTCGGCGTTGGGAGTTGTTCTTTCTTTACCCTTTAGATATCGCAGATGATTTTTGACCAATGCGATGTCTTTGTTATGGTTCGTTTTCAGCAGCGGCGTAGAGTGTGTGTGACCATGCCATTTATTGTTCTATCCAGAAAAGGAATTTGAATGTTGTAATACATCTAAACTTTGCTGTAGTAGTGATTGTGAGAGTGTATTTTGAGTCCCTCGTTTGGAGAAGACATCCTTTTGTCAGATACACTATAGATGAGGTATTAATGACATGCATTCTGACGTTACCTTCGCACACAGGAAGTATATTGCACGAGTCACAGCACTGACCATAAATCATAATCCGCTGGATTATGATATATGGTCAGTTTTAGAGAGTATGGCATGCTCTAAACGCTATAACAATTTGGAGTCCCTAAAACAATAAGATTGGCAGTGAAGAGTTTTCCCATGGAGAGAGTGCGTGTTTCTATTGATAACTGGCCTCAACGTTTAAAGGACTGTATTAAAGCCAATGGCGATCATTTTGAATGAGCTTCATATATTTTTAATGTCATTATATTAATATATAAACTAATACACATTACGGTAATAAATGCTTCATGCAAAAGATTGTTTTTTTTTTAAATAGTAATAAAGAACATATTTTACACCCGCATTTGGCTAGGTATGGTTTTAGTTCTAACGTAATAGAGAGTGAGTCTAGTTTTACTTTTATATATTTTATTTTATTTACTTGATTACTACAATAATCTGACCATGATAATTCTGTGAGTTTGTTTATATATATTGTCTGGCTGGCTTACTTTTACACCCTCACTTAGCAACGTAGGATGCGCCATCACAGCGGGCGTTTAGCTGGTTGATTATTGTTATCGCGTTGCACTACTATAATATATTGCATATTAGCAGTGACTCGTACAACGTAAACTTAGCTTTAAATTAATTTATGTCATCGTGGTTGTATGATCTCATTTTACTATATTCCCGGGTCAACAGACATAATCTTTTAGTCTACATCTACGAAGTGCATGGGGTGAAGTCATGTTTTTTGGTTCGGAATAGATTGCAGTTTTAAAATGAGTTTCAAAATATTTTTGATGTTGATGTTCACTGTTTATTAATTCTGTGTGTGAATCTGTTTAATGCAATTATCATACTTGCGGTGATTGTATTAGTAATGCCAACTGCGTTTGGTGTTCGGCGATGAGTACTTTAATTTTATTATATTACTAGCTGACCCGGGCAAAGGTTATTCTGCCATTACATTCATTCGATAGGGACAACCTGATCAACCAGCGGTATCAAATATACTTTACGACCTATTCCCATACCTACAAAGATAAATTTTAAATCATAAAAATCGGTCGAGCCGTTTCGTAGGAGTGCGACCACAAACACCGTGACACAACATTTTTATATATATAGATAAATCGCAATAACCCTCAAAAAAATTTGGCTCATTCTGATATTTTTGATTATCCGTGTTTTTAATTCCTTCCTGTGGAAACTTCGACATAAAAAATGTAGAACACTAGTATAAGAATGCAACGTTGTGTATAGATTTCAAGTTAATACAATGACTACTTCGTGAGATTTGTGGATACAAACATACGGAAGCTGAATTATTATATACACTCAGCAGTACGGAATATGGCCTCTAGTCTAGTTATTTTAGGATCGGATATCTTTTTATAATTTAACAAAATTGGTATTATTCTTAACTCAAGCAAAAAGAAAACAAATTGGTTAGTTTAACCTTTGTGACACATCGGCCGGCCAACTTTATTGGGACGATTATAATATAGATGAATAGAAATTTGATTTTAAAATAATAACGCATTTAGCAAAATTTCTTTTAATTTTAAATTAATGTATAACTTATTATAGTTCTTCGGGTTAAAACACAATGTCGATAAATCCTGTACAGGCTTACTTAGCGGAAGGTCGCAAAGACTTTAAATGTACCTCTCACAACTTAAAGATACTAGTTGAAAAGCTACAACAAGACTTGTTTTTACACGAAAGGTCAGGAAGCGGCGAAATTAGATATACTTCAGACTTCAGTGCGCAATGAATGATTTATTGGATTCGCAATTTTGAGAAATCGGTAAATCACAGCCTCGTAGATACGGAAGCACCTTTGTAAAGCATAATGAGTCGACGTAAATGAGCGTAGAGTCAGAAGAAGAATAGAGTAACGAGACTTGCATGCTAAATGACCAGCTCGAGGTTTAGAACACTTTCCGCAACATTACATAGCTCGATTTTAATTTGCCAAAAAATTTTCAAGTTCAGCACTTGAGCGATGGAGTAAATTTCAGTGGACAACTGAATGCAGAGTAGCATTTAGAGCTTTAAACAGCAGTGAGTATGTACAGAAAAAGCATAGTTAGCGGTTTCTTCCAATAAAAATCCGGCAAACCGTTAATTGCCATAGAGGGTCTTTTATGGTTTGGGCAGGATGAGTTTAGATGCTCGTATAGAATTAGTGAGGATTGAGGGTTATCTAATGCCAGTTCGATACATTGAAAAGATCCTGCAGGAACTTGTTTTAGGATATAGGGCAGCTCATTCAGTGGATAGGTACTTTTCGGCGGTCAAGATGTGAAATTGTTTGTAGCTAGCATGAAATCCTAGTATAAATACCGTTAAGCATCTCAGGTATTTTTAAAAAGAAAGTTAGACTAACTGCTGGGTCGCCGCAGGACCTCCATGAAGTAAAAACCGTATTGAAAGCTTTTACTGGGAAATAATTCCTTAAGTAGAGATTTAAAAAAGTCCAGGGCGTGCCTAATTGCATGTAGGAGGTTATCAGGGTCAAAGGTTAAAACATCGGTTATTATGATATACCTATATGAGCAATTTCTGGTTATTCTTTAAGAAATAGTTAAATGTCTAATCTTGTTTTTTACTTCGAAATACTCTTTTTGTAATTTGTATGAAATTATCAAAATCAGAAACCTTCTATTGCCCTATTAATCATATTGGTATAATATCACAATGAAAATTAGGACATTGATAAATATGGTTAAAAAATAATTCAACAAATACGCTTTGGCTACTTTCTGTGCCGCTGTGTGTATAAAATTTTTAGATAGCCTATAACCTGTCTAGATAAAAAGACGACAAAATGTAAAACGAATTTGAATAAATTTAATAATCCGAAAAGATAAAGTTACAGTTCAATGTCTCTCATAAGTTGAGCAAGCTATTGATGTTTATTAGACACAGTTCCAGATTTCTTACTGAGTACTGAGTTACTGAGTAACACCTAGCCTGACCAGGTAATCGAACTGGAGAGCTCATGAGCAGTACGTACACAAATTCTTTAGCGCTATCACCAAGGCTGTCATAATATTGATTATTAACAATACTCGTTTTATTTTTAGGATGAAATGGTGGGCGATACATCGAGGTGCAAGCCACTAAGCGTATTAGGCACCAAAGGTCAATGGTGCCATGAGGATTTTATAGAAAATCCCAAATTGTAAAAAAGTAGTAATTAATAGATCTTTTGACGAGAAGATTGACGGTGTTAAAGTACAGCTTCGACCTCAACGTATAAAAATTAAAGCTCGTCCAGGCGTCATTGTTCCGATCACAATATCCTACCAACCAGCCAAAGATTTTCCCCTGAATGTTTACTACCTAATGGATATTTCATATACAATGAGGAATCACAATGAGGAATCTTGTCGAAGCAAGCCTTAGAAATTTACAAACAGCTGACAGAATACAACCACAACGTCAGATTGGGTATAGGAAGCTTCGTAGAAAAACCAGGACATCCTTACTTTGATCAAGTGCAGCAGTAATTATTATTTTATTTTATTACTCACTACCTATCCTTTTATAGATATAAGGTACCCTATATCCTTTTTTATACACCTGACATAAAATGTATGCAAAACTTTATGATGATCGGTCAAATAGTCAAGGCGTGAATGTGTACCAAACAAACAAACGCATATTCCCATTTATAATATAAAGAACGGCTTCAGTTAATGTATAGAAATATATGTATTTTATTTAATAAATATTATCAGTTAACATACCGATTCGATCGTGAACCAAGCCATATTGGGCTCTCTGTGAATATTCAATTATAACAATGTATCTACACGACTTCAATGGTTTAACTGATATGCTATTTATGTACACATCACAAATATATTTTATGCAGGATATTTGTATCTACAGAATGATAACGTTATGGGAATTATGGCAATTCTTTTATGGTTTAGATTCATAGTATAATGTTTATTATTTTCAGATCACCGCATATATCATATGTCTTTAAAAATCATCTTTCATTAACCACCAGTATGACTGCCATCTCAACGGCTGTCAAACATAATATGTTTGACAGCCGTTGACTCAATATTATTGAGTTTGGTGCAAAGTATGACAACCCAGAAGCCGGTTTAGACGATGCAAATTATGACCTGTGAAAAAGATTTAGGGTGGAGACCAGGCGCTAGGCGAATTATCGTGTTGTGTACTGATTCCACATACCATAGTGCCGGTAAACGTAAGGTGAAAGGCGTTATTAGACCAAATGACATGAAATGCCACCTAGAAAACAACTTGTATATTCAATAATCGATATATGAAAGAATCCGGTGTGCAAAATATAAGTGCTAAATGCTTTAATGCAGGCGTTACCCAATGTGGGATTTGTAAATGTAATCCAGGAAGGTAAGCAATACAATACAGGGTACAAGAGTAAGATAAGTTTGTATCGCGAATTGAAAGACAGCTGTTTAATTTTAAAACAACTTTCCTAAAAAGATACAAGATTTAATACATGGTTTATTGTGTTCGTTAACCAAATCAGTACCTAATATTGTGCTTAAAATATATATTTACTAGTACGTACACTTCTGGACATCTTCGAAATTAGCCTCAGCATGGTGCTAAGAGTCATTAAACGACAGATGGATCTGATGAGATAGTTTCTGTAGCGGCATTTTACGAGTTAATTTTTTTTATACTACTTTGATGGTACACTAGAGGCATCACTTGCGCGTTGCCGATCATTTAGGAAAGGAATATGAGAAAAAGGAAGTGTGAAGGAGGAGAAGTAGCGGGAAGGGGGAAAGAGGGTGATTGAGCCTCCGGCACTCTCACTCACCGAACGAAACACAACAGTAGGAAAACTGCTATTTCACGTCAAATACGAATCACGTTTAATATTCTTATTTTAATTTTATTTTTTGGTGTCATATTGGATTAAATATAAAATTTTGAGAATTGTCACCACACGAACTTATATTACCTTACTTACTGTTACAAGCTCTGAATGAGTGCGTCTGTTCGCACAGACGGAACGGTACTGCATGCGTTATATCTATAATAAATGCAGTACCGTTCTAGATAATGTTTTTTATACAAGACATATTAAAATACATTGAAAATAGGGTGAAAGCGAAAGTTAAGTATGGCAACTTCTAGAAAATGAGCTGCTGAAAATGGTAAGACGGTGTACTGCTCAAGCTTTTTTATTTACAGTATTTAAGGTATACTTCAAAGATTACAGTAGAGCAACTTTGTTTGCGACGTTTCCAATATAATAATTTTCAGGGTATTGCTGGGTGTCCTTGTTTTTTAATAATAATGTACACATAACATCATCTAGCCCAAACTAAGCAGAGCTTGTACTATGGGTACTAGACAATGGATAAACATATATACATATATACTATCATTTTGTAAATACATACATATTATACATACATTGTTTCTCTAGTGCATCAAGTTTATTAATGACAGCAAAGATAATACATTATTTATATAGGTTAATATAGGTTAATCTTTGCTCAGATAAATTTCTTGACAGAGAACCCCATGGATTTTCTGACTGAAATATCTGGCATTTTCTTCGGGTCACTTGTATTGTTTAATTTCGATATACTTCAATTGTAACAAGATAAACACGTGTCGAGGTGCGGGCTGCATCGACACATCGGTCGCAAGTTTCGCGTCAGCAGTTTTGTCACCGCGAAATGTTGTAATTGTTGAATGCGCTGCACGCGCGCCTTGCAGCTCCGCCTCCGTCCCCGCGGGCCCTCCCTACATCACCGCGCAACCTAAACGCATAGAGGCTAAGCAGATTACTGCGAGCACACATTGCTCCCGCCGCGAAGTCGGTGCCTGGGATGGCAAAGAACCGGGAGATAAACCGGGAAGCGCCATCAGAAAACCATCAAGAACTGCTGCGGACGGCTTCTGTGGAGACGGGTTCAAACCTGTGTGCTGCAGCACCGAACACACCGGTGTACATCTCTCGCCCGTACTACACCATTAAGACTGCGCCGAGCGTAAGACGGGGCCCCGTCTTACGCTCGGCGCAGTCTAAGTCAAATCGGCGCGCGGCTGCCATAGTAAAATTGTATGGAGGATTTGAAGTGATTTTCTGATAAATATCTTTATTGTCAACCAATAACTTAACAATTTTGGGACGGACAAATTGTAATAGCTATTTATGTTTCGTTTAAGCTGTAAAATAGGATAGATTTCTACTGTTATAATCTAAAAATCACGTAACACGAGCTTACTTTTTTGCATTTTTCGTGCAAATTTATCTAATGTTGTAGGCGAAAATATCAATTATTTTAAGTTTTTTACACGAAGTAATTGTAAACACATTCATTGTTATGGTAAATGTATATTTTAAATATAACACGGTTGTGAAAATCTGTTTAGTAGTGATACATTAAATTTACATCAGTAGTGATTTTTCCAAATTGACTTTTTACAATGACTTTTAAGAAGAAATTATGTTTTAAATTGTGTAAGAGCAAAATAATTTATTAAATTTGCATGTCAATAATCAATTATTATTGATATCAAAATAATTTATAAAATTTTTCATTCAGCAATTTTCAGGACATAGCACATTCTGGAGTCATTACTCAGTTCATTCAAATAATTTCATCCATATCATAAAAATCCAGCCCATATTCCAATGTCCAAAATAATTTTATTAATTAATATTTCGTGTTCCTAATAATTTATTGTAGATGTGGCAAATGCGATAAATGCCCCTATCGCTCCCGGCCGTAGTTCAGTCTATGGTCCGGAGTGAGAGGTCGTGGAACGCCGTCGCCTCCTTCTGTGAGGAAGTGATTTCCATTAAGGAGGCGGCGGAGCGGGAGAGGGAGCGTTTAATTCCTCTCCCCAACCGCAGAGCCGGGCGCCGGAGGGCGCGCGATGACCTCCAGCCACCCTGAGGTTTGACCTGGGGGTGGCGGGCTTTGTGGGCCTGCCCGCCATCCGTTCAGCACCGGGTCCGGGAGGCGGCGTGCGTGTTCCCACGCGCGCCTCTGTTTCGAGTCCGTCTCCCCCCTAGGGGGGAGACAGTAGGGAATTTTTATGAAGTGAGTCCTTTGGGTAGGTCTCTTGTGTAGTGGCCTGCCGTTTCATACGGCGGGCCGTAACCTTGGCGGGGTCGCGACCGCATGCGAAAGCGATTCGCGCGGCCCCGTCGATAGTGGTTGTGTCGAGGAACACCGTGGTAGGTTTAGTCGGTATTCCGGGAGGTACTTTACTAATATTCCATCTTTCTTTTACCCCGGCGAGTCCGACATAATCCCTCCGCCCGCCCCCGCGGAGGGATATGCGTCATTGCATTCCCCCACGTAAAAAAAAAAAATAAAAAAAAATAAATGCGATAAATGCGAAAAAGGATTTTCTGGTGATGTTTGTCAATACAACGATGACGCTTGTCCGAATAACTGTACGGGTCATAGACTATGTACTCTTGGGAGATGCCACTGTGACGGTTCTTGGTGTGACGAAGACTGCAGCTGTTATCTGAAAACTAACACATGCATTGCACCATACTCTAAAAAAGTAAGTCTAATGAACTTTATAGCCTGTTTGACGAGTTCCAGAAACCTAATGGTGATGGTCAGGAATACAAAATAAACTATCGTCTTTGCAATTTTATACAAAATCTCATTGTGTGATTTTCAGTTTTACCCGCATTTAATTTGTTTAATATTTACTTACTGCTCGCTCGTTAATCACGTTATGAGCGAGTGTAAAAAATACTTCCTTTTCGATTTATAAAGAGCTATCTATCGCAATACTAACTTTTAAAATCGGCCTCGTAGCTGCTGTGATCAACGTATAAGCTTTTAAACTTATAGAGTAAATATTAGTGAGTTACTTGAACGTGTGTTTATCTCGTTTAGCGGTAAACACAATTGGATCATAGTGCGTAAGGGACCGACGCAGAGGTGTTCGGTGAGTTATACCACCTCAGCTTTGTCCGGAAATACAGTAGGGGACCGTTGTTACACAGTTCTCCTTTATCGTTTACAGATTGTTCAGAATCCTCGCCCGTTTTTTGCTCTCGCTTCTGCAGTATAGAAACAGATAAGCCGATGTTACCTTGGTCTCCATGCAGCCTCTACCTAAGAGGCTGTCGGTGATACCATTGTTAAGAAGGTGTTTGTTTAGTGGCTTTTTATTACGCCTAGGTTTATTTATGGCTAGGCAGATATTAAACAATATTTATATATTTCAGATATGTTCAGGCAACGGTGAATGTAGATGCGGCAGGTGCTAATTACACCGGCATGTTCTGTGACGCTTGTGACGATTGTGCGGAGAAGCGTTGTAAGGAACTGGAGAAGTTTCTCGTTTGCGCTGTCATGAACTCTACGTCGGAATGCGTCAAACAGTATGACGCCACGGACGTTATAGTAGTATTCGAAAATAAAAAAGATCTCACTTACGCTCATGACTGGTACATGGGAAATAAGTGCAAGATGGAACTTGAAAACGGCAGTTAGGTACGTATCTGCAAGTATCAATACGAAGATCTGAATATAAAACTGGGTATATAATAATAATAATAATAATCTTTATTTGCATAAAACATGCGTTCCAATAAATAGGTCTTAAACGATAGCAGTCTCAACATGTTTTGCCATTACTGGCAGACAAATGTATTTTGTGCATGCAATCATAGTAATTAATGTTGAAAATTTTAAATAAAGGTAATAAAAAAATAAAGAAATGTCAAAAGGTTAATTTCATACTGAGAATGTCCGAGTAAAATATTATGTAAGTCAATAGTAATAACATTAATGCAGTAATTATTAAGTATCGTTTAGGTAGTCATTGATATTATAGTAGCATTTTTCTGTCAACATTTCTTTAAGTCTCCCTTCAAAAAGGTTTACATTTAATGTCTTATACTCATTTGGAAGTTTATTATATATTTTAGGTGCCATACAAAATATACTGTTACCCAAATGAGCAGTTTTGGCGCCGTGTGAACGTAGGCGATCATTGTCGCGCCGGTTGCGCTTCACTGTGTCAGATAGTCTTGGGAATAGCTCTGGGTTTGTCTTTACGAACACGCATACCTCTAATATATATAAGGAAGGTAGAGTTAATATTTTATGCTTTTTAAAGTGTGGTTGACAGGTGTCTGTAATTTTTAGCTTGAACATAGCACGTATACATCTTTTTTGGAGTTTAAATATTAATGTTTTATCTGTCGAATTTTCCCAAAGAATTATTCCATATCTTAGGATGGATGCCACTGATCCATGATACGCTGTAAGTAAGGTATCTGTATTGACTGATAGTGCTAGTTTATGTAGAGCATAAGATGACTTACTTAATCTACTACTAAGGTGCTCAATGTGATTTTTCCAATTTAGTTTTTTGTCTATTATAAGCAGGTATACAAGATGAAGTGGAGATGGCACCTAAAGCTAACGTTTTTAGTAAGTTTGCTATTTTGACATTCTTGTTAAAGGTGATTCAAGTGTTAATCAAATATATTTGGAGATTACTAACTCATCATTTATTTTTGCAGCTGCGGTAGCGACTGCTTTACGACGTTTCCTGGAATTCGAATTATAGCCCACCGAATCTTTCTATATTGCTAACCCAGCGTTTGAGTATTGAAACTCAGGATCCGGTTTTGAGTTACAGTAATAAATTCTTAATACATTGTAACTATCGATTTCTTTAAAATACCTGGAAATTGGCATTCTAGACAAGGAAATATAACAGAGGTCAAATTGACATCACTTTGGCATCTTGATCTGTACATCAGTTTTCATAGATAATTGAATGTTATTTCCGATTTTAGGTCGATTTGCCATATTTTATGTATTTTAAACATGGTACCCTTGGTACCCATGGTAACCTTTTCCAATTTTACACAATCTAATAACTGCCAATACTGGATACTAGGTCAAGATGCCATAGGATTTAAAACTATTTTCATACAAATCATTCGTATTGTATAGGGCTGTCACAAAAACAAGTTAGTTTTAAAATACTATATATTAATACTTTTACTTAAGTTTAATATTTGGTACAATTAAAATGGCACGAATGAAATAACTAATATTAGGAAATCGTCACCTTAATGTTTGTTTGTTCAAACCACAATCTGACAAATTTTGTCATGCTTCTGGTGACTTATTTTACAAAGGTGTGAAGAGATGGTGAAAAATATGGCACCAGAAGAGCGATTTGTAATATTAATGCGACAAACTTTGTCTACTGTAAAATGTGTAGCATAGTGGTTTGAACAAACATACACAAGAACGACGAAATATTACTTATTAAAATAAATTATGTTTTCGTCATGAATGGGAACATACTCGTCCGGATTTTCTGATATTTGCAGCAATCTAATTGATTTCATAATTCAATTAACAGGCAGTGATGAATCAATATCTGCACGTTTGGGTTTTACAGACTTAACATTTTCACCGACCCATTTTGTCTTATAATAAGAAACTGAATATACTTTTTCAGGCTTGTTGACATTCTCAATAATGCCGACATAATATTTCCATTGGCGCGAGGAGTAATAACGTGTCAATATAGTATCTCCAACATCGAATATAATTGTATTTTCATTTAAATTATCATTATTTGCAGAGTAAATGTCCTGCTCAAACCTTGAACTCTGATGTTCTACAATAACGTGATCTTAATCATTAATAAGACTTTCTTTCAATATTCCCAAATCCTTAATGTCACAGTCTTTCGATTCCATATCTCCCCAATAAATCTCTTCAAATATTTTTCTTCAATCATATCCACAGTTCACATTAGTGTCATCTTTATGTTTATATACATCCTGTCCGGACTCTGAATTATTAGCACCTTAAATCATGTACTCTTTATCATTAATGGGTTTTTCTTTTAATATTTCTAATAGATGACTCTATGCCACAGTCCTTTGATTCCATATCTCTCCGATAAATCTCTTCAAAATTTTTCTTCAATTATATCCATTTTTTTTTAAATATATATCACCCAAATCTACCACTTTTGATGATTTATCATCATAGTGAATCACATAGTCATCTTATTCCTTTTGGAATAAATATCTATTATAGGAGGATATTGAATTATCACTGTGTATACCCAATTCAATATCCTCTGATGTTGTTGATTCGCTCTCTAAGTTTCTTGATACCTTTTTATTCTTTTCCTTTTATTAAGTTTTCGTTTCTTATTTTGTTTAATTTGTTTAGAAGCCTCTCGTTATTTTCTTTATTTTCAGTACATGAATCCTCGTTCTCACTTAAAGTTCCGCGTACTTTGAGATATATATAGTTATACACTAATTCTATATTAAATACTATACCATTACCACTATATTACTATTTACATATCCTCCTAACCTTTATAAGACATATATTCGACTACTGTATAAAAACATTTATCTGTGAGCCATTTCTTAAAATTGTTTACAAATCTTGAAAGAGTTAATTCTCGTATGGATTTTGGAATTTTATGGTATATACATGTGTATTGTATGTACAACTACTATTTTTTATGTAGGCTGGTTGACATCATATGGACTTGTAATTTGCTGGAGCCTCTAGAAGAATATTTTTTATTGTTGTTGGCTTTTTCAATAATATCCGGATATTTTGTGACAAAGACACCGATTTCATAAATATATATAGATATTAATGTTAACAATGAATGCTATGACATCGTGGCTAAGCTATCGTTTCCTATGTTATAATTTACATGTATTGTCTGTTTTTGTTCTAAATAAAAATGTTATATCAATTTTATCTTTTATTACTTCATATTTGTGCCATATCCCTGTATGCAAACAACACAGCCTCGTCGAGGGCTCATCATTGTACCTACCTGTCGTGAACTACATTTTTTTTTGTTTGGTGGCAGACGAGCAATTTGCCCACCTGATGGAAAGTGGTAACCGCTGCTCATGGACTTCAGCAATGTCAGGACACAGCAAAGCCGCTGCCTACCGTGAAAGATGCCAATTATAAAATGTCTAAATATAAGTGTAATCTTGCAAATAGTAAAAGTAACATAAGTATAGGAACACAAACAGAAAAAAATCATTGTTTTGATATTGGTACATCACCTGATGGGAAAGCACATATGGTAGACATTGGTATCAGTAATCTATCACAAACCTCTGCCACTTGTTTTCGTCAGCATGAGTCCCAGAAGTAGCAGTCCTGTGTATACATGTAACACTAATGACACGAATCTTGAACATGTTTTTATTTTTCATCAAAATGTGTGTGGCCTGAATAATAAAAGGGATGAATTTGAACTGTATATGGAAAGCCCTCAAAATACAATGCACTACTTGTGTATAAGTGAACATTTTTTGAATGAGAAGCTGGTCAATCTCTTAAATTTTACAAACTATGAAGTGGCATCATATAATACAAGACTAAATAAACAGAGGGGTGGTACCATCATATTAGCGCGGAAAGATAGACAATGGGAGGAGCTACCAATTGCCAAAAAATTATATGCGATTATATTAGATTATATTAGAGATAAGACAACTGGTTTGTGTATATGCTGTTGTTATAGGAATCCTTATGATAAAAACTTAATTACTTTTATGGGTAGGTTGGAAAAATTTTTGGAACACCTCTTTGATAAGAGCTGCTTTATCTGTGGTGACTTTAATATAGCCCTTTTAACCTACAACAACAAACGCAGTGAGTTTATAAACTTAATGACATCATATAATTTCAATGCTCTAGTTAATACAGTTACATATAAAAGAAACAACTCACAGTCATGTATAGATAACATTTTCTCTAATATTACAAAGCATTCTCTAGTATCTTGTGAAGTTGACCATAATGGATTAGCAGATGGACATGCCGGTGTACTGTGTAATTTAATGATGTCTAGTAAGATAAAGAATAATAAACAGAATAACCACATAATTTATGTTACAAAAAGAATTTTTAATCAGGCCAATAAAAATAAATTCAGGCAATTACTACAGCAGCAAAATTGGTACTGTTTAGGCACAAATTCGTTTATAGTAAAGCTAACCCGATCATTTAAGGCTGCTTTTAGAAAAAAAACAGTCGCAATTAATTTAAAACGCACCAGTCAACTACGCTGGGTAACAAAGGGGATAAAAATATCCAGTAAAATGAAGCGCTTCTTAGTGTCTAGTAGAAACACAGATTCAAGTGTTTTAAATTATAGAAACTCTTATATAACCATATACAGGAACGTTATAAAGAAGGCCAAAAAATTAGCTGTACAGTCTGAAATAGCACATTTTAAAAACATACCTAGGGATATTTGGAAAATTATAAATAGACACAAGAATATTGAGAAAAAAATTAATGAGTCTATAAAAATCAAGGTAGCTAATCAGATTGTTAAAAATCCTAAACAAATTGCAAACATGTTTGTGAACCAATTTGTTTCAAATAGTAATGTGGCTGGCAATTATAACATGCATTCAGCTGTTGGGTTACTACAAAATAGTACAGATAGAGTCCAAAATGAACTTAATTGGCAGCCTACTACCACGGAGGAATTAAGAAAATTAGTTAGTAAGATGGAGTACAAAACTTCATGTGGCTATGATGAGTTGCCAGTAACTGTTCTGAAAGATAATGTCGATATTTTGGCTTTACCCTTAAGCATCTTCTTTAATAAATGCTTGTTGAAAGGTGTCTTTCCGGACCAACTTAAGATTGCAAAAGTTGTTCCCGATTAAGAAAGGATCGAAGCAAGATCCCAAAAAGTATAGGCCCATGTCGCTTCTGCCAACGTTATCAAAAATTTTCGAAAAGCTAATCAAATGTAAACTTTTAAAGCATCTTAATTTGAACAGAGTACTAAATTACAAACAATTTGGGTACCATATTAATGTTGGTACACAAGACGCCATAGACAATTTCATTTGTAATGTAAGATCTCGTCTAAACTTAAAACAGAAAGTAGCTGATCTGTTCCTTGATTTAAGCTCCGCCTTTGACACAGTGAACCATGAACTGTTGTTGAGCAAATTAGAACACTATGGTGTTAGAGGTAATTCCATGAAACTGTTTAGATCCTACCTAAGCAACAGAAAGATGTATGTAGAAGTGAAAGCGTTGGATAATAATGGTTCTGTTGATAACGATCGTGACGTATTAAAACAAAAGGCAAACAAACCTTATGGAACATACAGGGAGGCATTTAGATCAAAGATGGCTTATACTAACACGGGGGTTCCACAAGGCTCTATATTAACTAAACTAAACTAAAGTTGTTCGGAGACTATCTCTCTAATAGAATCCAAAGAGTGAAGGTTGATAACATCTTGAGTGACGATTTACCTATATCCTACGGCGTACCACAAGGTAGTGTGCTCGGTCCTACACTTTTCCTCGCCTTTATAAAAGACCTTTGTAATTTAAAGTTATTAAATGGTAAAATCGTTACCTTTGCTGATGACACAGCTTTAATCTTTCATGGCAATACCTGGGATTCTGTCTTCAGCATGGCCTAAAAAGGCTTCAACACAGTTGCTTCTTGGCTAAGAGGAAATGGTCTTACACTCAATGTAGACAAAAGTAAATATATACCCTTCTCTGTCAAATTGAACTCGCAGCCTATAACTGAAAGTTTATGTATCGTGGCCCACTCCTGTACTACCGGTCAATCCTGTTCCTGTGACCACCTCATAAGAGTCTCCAATATTAAATATCTAGGTGTAATTATAGACAATACACTTAGCTTTAATCAACATCTCGACCTATTATCTGCTAGAACTCGTAAGTTATCAGCTGTGTTTACAAATCTTCGCAATGTAGCTGACAAATCAATAATTAGGACAGTATACATGGCGTTATGCTAGTCTATTCTGTCATATTGTATCACAGTATGGGGTGGCGCGTGTAAGACAAACCTGATAAAATTAGAAAGAGCTCAAAGAGCTGTTCTAAAAGTCAGCCTCTCATTGCCCTTCCTGTACCCTACTAAAGACCTATACGAACTCTCGAATGTACTAACAGTCAGACAACTATATATTTTACACATCGTCTTGAAACAGCACGCTGCATCCAAATTTGATCCATTGCTGAACCAACACAAACGCCTTAAACATAAAGTATGTTTTTCAGATAAACATTGGTCTACAAATTTCTCCAACAATTTTTTTGGGTTTATGGGAGGATATCTTTATAATAAAATTAATAAAGAAATTAAAATATACCCTCTAAAAAAATTAAATGCAAAGAAGTGTTAACTAATTGGCTTAAGTCATTGAACTACGAAGATACTGAAATATTGATTCTAGTAGGTCCGTAGTACACACATACGCACACACACACACGCACGCACATGCGCGCTCGCGCTCACACACACACACACACACACGAACACACACACACACACACGAACACACACACACACATACATACGCACGCATACATACACACGCATACATACATACACTCACACACACAAACACGCACGCATAAACACACACACTCATACGCGTCAACTGTAAGCGCGCTCACACATGAGTTAAGTAATACCTAAGTACACTCTGATAAAATGATACCATTTCCATGTCCAGAGAATGGAGAGGCTGGTAATTTGTCATACAGGTTCTCCTAGTGCAGATACCAGTCTCTCACATAGATAAACTGATGCACTATATTATTTTATTATTATGTATGTACATTCAACCTGTAATTTCTGTGTGAGAGAACAAAATAAAGAAATTTATTATTATTATTATTATTATTCTTTGTCATCTTCGTTAATGATCTAATAAATTATATTGAAAATAAGTTAGCTGAGAATGCGCAGCTGGTATTATTTGCTGATGACACGAACGCCATAGTGTCTGCAAACGATCTGAGCTCTCTCTGTATGCGAGTGAATGAAACCCTAAAAATGTTTCATACGGGTTTACTGTTAACGGGTTACAGGTAAATGCATCAAAAACTAATGTTATGCTGTTTAGATCCACAGCCAAAAATACTGACCGTCTTACCTGTATCCTTGATAACGATACAATTAACTCAGTAGAAGTAGTTAAATTCCTTGGAGTATATGTGGATAATAATCTTAATTGGAAAAATGAACTCGTCAACGTAGAAAACAGTATAAGTTCAGCGTGCTACGTACTTAGGAGCCTGAGAAATGATATTAGTGTTAAACAATTAGTAACAGTATCATGCACTTGTGGAATCCAAGCTAAGGTATAGCATTTTATTCTGGGGAGCAAGTTACGAATATAATATAGAAAAGGCATTTGTTTTACAAAAAAGGGCAATTCGCACGATTGTTCGTATTAAACAACCTCTTGTTGTTTCTTGTTCTTGCAGGCAGTATTTCAAAGATCTCCGTATTCTAACAGTCCCAAGTCTTTACGTGCTAGTTCTACTGATTAACTTTAAAAAATATGTTCACGAGTATGAGACAGAGGAGGAGAGACTTGTTAGGGAGAATACGAGACGAAAAGACTTTCACACAAAAACTATTCTTCATCTAAACATTACTAAGCATGGAACCTACCACATGTCTGTCAAACTTTTCAATAAATTGCCAGTCGATGTTAAGCTGCTCCTATACAAGAGTGAATTCAAAATAAAATTAAAAAGCTTTTTGATAGAGAGATGTTTATATTCTATTAATGACATGTAGTTTCGTAATTTTGGTTAAATTAATTAATTGCTGAACTTATTTATATTTAATTCCATAATTATTATTGTGACATTTATTTAACTTTAGTTGATTGAATTGCTACTTATTGTTAATTTTAATTAGATTACATTATTATTGATTGCTGCTAGGTTGTTTTTGATTATTATTTATGTTGCTTTTTGTGTATTTTCTTTGCTTTGTTTATACCTATTGATTTATTAATCTATTTTATTGTTCAATTCTACCATGACATATCAATGTAATCATATCAAACACAATGTAAAAATTGTCTGTGATAAAATAAAATAATAAAAGAAGAACTCTCTTTAAACCTCGTTTGAAGAAGGACATATCATAGCGCTCGGGAAACACCGAAGCAGGCACTTCATTCCAGAGCTTGCACGTACGTGGGCGAAATTATCGCTGAAAGCGTACCATCCTGGATTTGAACGCTTCCAGGTGATTTGGATGAAACCTGCTTCGTTGTCGAGTGGTACGGTGATAGAAAGGGGCCGCTGGTACCAAATCAAACAGTTCTTCAGAGCACTCCCCGTGAAAGAGTTGGTAGAACACGCAGAGAGACCCTAAGTCTCTCCGTTGCTCCAATGACTCCAATCTATCCGTGAGATTGGGATCATCGACGATCGAACTGCCCGTCTTTGTAGGGTGTCAAGTGGGTCGAGTTGGTATTTAGGGGCCCCTGCCCAGAGATGTGAGCAGTACTCCACGTGCGGTCGGACCTATGCTTTGTAAAGCACAAGACGTTGACCTGGTGTGAAGTACCGCCTCGCCCTGTTCAGTATCTTTTTGCTCGCTAATTTAGCTTTGTCCTCCAAGTGACTCCCAAACTGGACTTTACTCGAAATCTTCACGCCGAGGATCCCAATACTTTCGCAGATACGGAGAGTAACTACTTGGAACTGTGGCGCCATGATAAAAGGGTTCTTCTTGGCAGTAAACGCGCACACTTGTGTCTTCGAGGGGTTGAATCGAACTAAGTTTCGTTCACCCCATTTAGAGGCCCGCCCAAGAGAGTCCTCGACTTCAGACACAAGTTGTGTTCGTCTTTCCTGTATCATGCTCCGAGGGACATACTGATAGCTGGTATAACGTGCATCACTCGTGCTGTCATCCGCATAGCAATGTATTTTGTCGATTGACAATAAGTCATTGATATGCAGGATGAACAGCGTTGGGGAGAGCACCGAGCCTTGAGGAACACCAGCGTTAATGGTTTTGGTTTCGGAGCTACAGCCATCTACAACGACTGTAATGCTTCTGCAGAGTCCCTCGGGGATTCCATAAGATGGTAGCTTCGATAGAAGGGCCCTATGCCAGACCCTGTCAAATGCCTTAGCGATATTGATTATCAAATATTTAAATTACTTCATACATCAATTCCACTTCCCTTTTAATTTTCAAGCCAAAGGATAAGTCACGGAATAGATACCTAATAAATTATATATGTCGTGAGATCAGTAATCATAAGCGTGGGTCAACTGGGAGAGTCAGATATTTGTTAAAGACGCTATCAATTCTTCCATATTAGGAACTATATTCTGTCCTTCGATGTGTCACCCACGTTTATGATTACTACTCCAGTCTTCTGGCTCGTAGAACGATGGTATAATTCTTCATCTATCTACAGTAAAAAGACTGCGTGATGCAAAAAATATTATTCATATCGATAGTAGTGCATAAGGTTATCATGTTCAAACAAACTATCTCTTCAGGTTGACAATATTAATATAGATTACTTTATTTTGTGCATATTCGTTTCAAACCGGTTGTACGTTATTTTATAGACAATAGTTTTATAAAATTTTGTTTCACAAAGATTTTATCTCATATTATTATTTTATAGAATAACTAATACACAGTACTTTAAATAAATTTAACTCAATGATTTTTGTTCCAATTTTCTTTGCTTTCTTTATTTTTATCATAGTAAAACAAATCAAATATTTGTTATTCTCATATTGTTTAGTTAATGTAAAAATTATTACCAAGAATATATACTCAGGCTGGATAATTTCGGCGCCTTCCGGCGCCCGGTTTTGCGGTTGTGGAGAGGGTTTAAGCGCAAACTCTCCCGCTCCGCCGCCTCCTTGATGGAAATACCTTCCTCACAGATGGAGGCGACGGCGTTCCACGATCTCTCACTCCGGACCATAGACTGAACCACTGCCGAGAGTGAGAGAGCAACCAATCCGATTGCCACGAGCAACTCACGGCGCGGCGGCGCTGCGATGCCCAGGCGGGGCAATCCGCCAAAGTGTGCAGCTCCGTGTCCACAACAACATCGCGGCAGTCGCCACAGTGATGACATCCGGGCATCTCCTGACGGCCTATGCGACACAGGAACTAGCCAAAACAACCGTTGCTAGTCATCACTTTTGTCAGCCGGTAGGTGAGGGCACCATGCCGCCACTCCAGCCACTCTTCAAAAACGGGACTTACCGCCACGATCGTGGCGTGTCCAGCACTGGGGTATGATCGCAGTTCTAACCTAACCTAACCTACTATTTTCTTTTCTGGTAGTAAGTCATTTCTAATGGGGTCGTCGTTCTAACCTTACCTACTTAATACCATGGAAAAATACACCGATCAAACAACATTCGTTAGAAAATAATACTGTTGTTTGATTATTTTGTTAAATAAAAAAATGAATTTCATAATTCATTGAATTAAGTTTATGTGAAATATGTTTCATTGGAGTCAATAGTCGTTGAAACAATAATATTCGAAACATAAATATAATAAGGACCAAATATTATAAAAAACATTTTCTGCGAAACGAAATTATTTGAAATTTCTGTCTGCGAATGAAGGGAACACCGTTTTAAACCATTTATGCAGGTTGTTAAAAAGGTTTGAAAGGGAAGTTGAAAACCATAACTTTACAAAGGGCACGAAAGACACCATCGTATTAATAATTGTATTGTAACATTTTAAATGATTTAATGTTATACGAATAAATCTTTAATAATAGCAAGTTAATATTCCGTTACTAATTATTTACTAACGGGTCCGATCTCCGCACGTAATAAAAATAAAATATGTTTACAAAACAGACAGGTTTGCCTGTTCCGTGTGTGTGTGCTCCACTAATTAAGGTTCCCAATCTACGTGTTCTTTGTGTATCATGAATATTTGTTATATACCCTGCGACACAAGTAGGTATAAAACATAGAGCTCTCAAGAATATCAATAGTTGAAATAGGTTTTATGAATTAAACATTCTAATTATTTTTATTATTCTTAAACTATTACCACATCAACCATCTTTGTTTCAATCATAGCCCAACATAAGAACAAGATTTTAAGTTTTGATATTTTGCAACTGTGTATGTCGATTTGTTGCTTTTTGACTCTACTAACTAAATTAGGAAATTGTTTTAAAAAAATGATAAAAGTGAATGCAATGTTCATTTTGTTACATTTAATTGTATGGATGAGTATATGAGAAATGTTCATACCATGCCGCTGTCATTGGGAGTGGTGGGTCGAGATCGCAGGCTTGGGTTGGACAACACCAGATCTCCCGCTGAGCGCCTGACACACAGCTTGAGCTCGCAAGCCTCCACGTTGCAAGCACAGCTGGTTAATACACGCACATATTACACTCTTCAATATAAATATCACATAATATTGATTCAATTCTGTCTATCTGCGTAGAGATAAGAAAAGCTATTTCCCTACGGTCTCCACGGAGATAAGGAGAGCCTAAAATATAGAGAGTGAAATTGTTGTCTGACTGTCTGGGTGGCGCCGCGGTACCGAGTGCGACTGCTGTGTTTGAGAACTCTGGTCCGATAACCGAGTCGGGCAAAGTGTTATTGGCATTTTCTACCAAGATATTCTCAATAGCAGAGCGGCGTTTGGTACTGTAGCCAGTACAACAATGGCAATAGGGTGGCATTGTGGTTTATTTATTTATTTATTTATTTATGGAGGTCCAACAGCTTATCCTAGTTTGACAAAATATTTTCATAAGTATTCGACAGCCGATTACAGGTCCTCACGTTAAACATTTCATTAAAAATTACACATAGTTTCAAAAGAATAGCAATTACACGTATATAATTACATACAACTAAAGTACAACACAGCTCAGCTAGCAATATAACAGTTTAAACAAAGAACTGTTCACTCATTCATCGTCTCGCCACTGGAGTACTAGTGCAGAATAAATCCAAATTCAGATCTTTAGCAGTGGAGTTGAAGCTATTGCTCGCTCGATTAAGGAAAGAGTTTTGCCGATAGTTAGAAGAAGATCTAGGTACATGCATGGGTTTTGCAGATCTTAATAACTTGGGTGGCGCATGGAGGTTGAGTTTGTTTAATAAGTCTGGACAATTTATGTTGTTTGAGGCAATTTTAAGTATATAACAGACGTCGGCAATATTTCTTCTATCAGAAAGGGTCAACAGGTGACTTCTTACAAATGTTCAGATATTGACGTGTTTTAAGTGGAATCTGTAGACGGTTTTAGTGATATCCTCGCCATTGCCAGTTTACCGAGTGCTGTGGGTTCGATCCCCACACGACACATAACGTTGTGTGATTCATAAATAATCCGAGTCTGGAAGTTCTTTATGTCTGTTGTTTGTAAAGTCCCATGCGGCACAAAATTTCTAGTGCGAGTGAAAACTTAAAAAAAGAAGAATAAAAATACATATTTTAATCAATACATTACTCTACCCAACATCTTAAATACAGAATTTAATTATATATAGTATATATGTACGTAGTACTCAAGTCTATATCATCGATGGGTAAAGCAAATGTACATATAATATCACACCCGCATTTGACCAGGTATGGTATTAGTTGTAATGCAATAGAGGGTGAGTCTAGTCTAATGCCGTATACCGGACTCAGTTCCATATTTCGTACTGCTACTGGATAACTTAGCAATTTCTTAATGAACAGCCTCATGGAATCCAACGCGAGACTTCATAAATACTGCCGCACAATTTATGAACGCAGTAAGTACCTCTTACTGCGTTTATGATTGTTTTAAATATTTGAGATGCTTACAGTCTATAAGAACCAACCACCCGTTTTTCCCTATCTCTATCAGAAAGGCAGAAACATATTATCATAAATGCAGTAGAGCATATTTTAGGTTTATTTACATAATATAATCGCAGTGCGCGTACTTAATAACTTAGTATTACGTGAATACTCGTGCCTACTGAATTTGAAACATAACACTAGTGCAGTATGTGCCAATAACGTGGTTCTTGATAAGTTTCTACAAATATTAATGAAATCTTGCACATAGTATATGGGCAGTAAGTTCATTTAATCACTTAAGTATATGTTTCCATAGTAAAAGCAGATGACTCGCACTTAATATCAATGCAGTAATTACAATTATACTGCGTACATAGTGTAAGGCGGGATGTTAGAGTTATGATTATATAAGGGTTCTACTATGTTGTTATTTAAATTACTAGGAAGCGAACAGATTTTTCCAAAGACTAATTCATAAGGTGTAAATTTCGTTTTAGAGTGCACAGAAGTGTTATAGGAAAAACACCAATATGGAAGCCATTGGCTCCATGCTTCTGGGTGGTTATCCGTTTGTATGCGTAAAAATGAGCTTAAATGTTTATGGGAATTTTCGAGCGCGCCAATGCTTTGATGGTGGTAAGCTGTGGAACTTAGATGATTAATTTTCAAAAGTTTACAAACCTGTTCAAATACTGAAGACATAAACTCTGATCCTCTGTCCGTCGCTATTTCTCGTGGTAGCCCATAGTGAAGTATAAAATTATTGAATAAAGCCTGAGCTACATCTTCCGACTTTTTTGAGATTAAAGGATGAGCCACAACATACTTAGTCAACTCGCATTGTAAGGTAAAAATATAAGAATAATTATAACAATCCCTATCTAACGGTCCTACTAAATCTAAGTATATTTTTTCGAATGCCGTTGTAGCCGTAGAAGTAATAACCATCGGCTCCTTAACACGTATAGCGTGTTTCTGCGTTTGACATCTTACGCACTTTTTAACGTATTCTCGAATATCTTTCTCTAATCCTGGCCAGTAGAAATACTTTTTGATATTGTTGAACATCCTCCTCATGCCCGCGTGGCCACTTGTGGGCAAGAGATGAAAGTCATTCAGGATAACTTTTCTATCATCTTTATCGTCTATACGACGTACATCATTTAAGACATAAAATCGCGGTGCGCACCCATTTCCTAACGACTTAATTTCATTTAACAATTTTTCGATAAACATTTCATTATTTTTGTTTTTAATTATATATATTTCGTCAACATGTATTTGTTTACAAAAAACGTCTAATTCCCTCACAAATGCGGCTCGCGTCAATTGTGATTGGAAGTCAGGGTTAATAAAAATTGTCAACTTGCTTTCTACATAACAAAACGCGTTTCTTTCCATAGTAATTTTAATCTGTCTTCTAAAAACGTCTAATTCCTTTTTCTCTATAAATCTAAGTTCTACGGCGTTTCTCGGTTTGATATGACTTCCAATGACACTTGGGTGATCAGGCCAAGTTTGATTAGAGATCATATCACACGAAGAGCTATTTAACCTCCTCGCTTGTGCCCTAGTAGTGACGTGTATATGAGTATCGCACATACTTTTTAATTGTTCTGACGTAAAGGAAATCCGAGACAAAGCATCTGCAGCTGCGTTGTCCGAACCCTTTACGTATTCTACAATAAAATCGTATTCTTCTAAAATAAGTCTAAATTTCATGAGCCTACTCGAAGGATCTCGCATATTGAATAAATAAACTAATGGACGATGGTCTGTGATAATTTTGAATTTACGACCATAAAGGTAAGGGAGAAAAAATTTGACAGCCCAAACTATTGCTAATAGTTCCTTTTCAATTGTTGGGTAGCGTTGTTCTGCACTATTTAAACCTCTACTCGGGTACGCTATAGGTTTGTTATTGTTATTACTTAAGATAGCGCCAATTGCGTAATCTGAAGCATCCATCTGTACTATAAACTGGTTCGATTCCGAAATGTCTGGATACTGCAATACTGGGGGAGAAACGATATAATTTTTTAAGGTTTCGAAAGATTTTTGACATCCTTGATCCCATATGAAAGGTACATTTTTTCTACACAATTGATTTAATGGATAAGCTATATTCGCAAAATTTGGTATAAATTTCCTATAGTAGTTAACAAAAGCTGTAAACCGCTTGACCTCGTCGACAGATTTTGGACAAGGATAATTTTTAACAACATCTATTTTGCCTGGATCCGGAAGAACGCCGTCCTTGGACACTACATGACCCAAATAAAGCATTTCCTTTTTTAAAACTCGCATTTTGTGGGATTCAATTTTAAATTCACCTTTCGTAATCTTTCGAAAACGTCTTGTAAGTTTTTTACTTTTTCAACCAAATTTCTACCGAAAACAACTAAATCGTCTTGATATACTAAGCATTTTTCATATGTAAGACCTGCCATAGCCATTGTCATCATGCGGGAAAATGAAGAGGGGCTAGTTTTCAACCCCATGGGCATTCTTGTTAATTGAAATCGACCTGAACAAAATCCTGTATATTTTCGGCTACTTTCCTCGAGTTTAACATTATAAAAACCTGCATATAAATCAAGATGGCTGAAATAGATACAACCCGATAACGAATCTAATATCTCAGATATGTTTGGGAGAGGAAATTTGTCATCTTCGATACAGTTATTTAATTTTCTATAGTCTATTAGCTTTTTCGGAACTAATAATACGGAACTACTCCATTCGCTGGCACATTCTTCTATAATTCCTTCCTGTAACATTTTATTTATCTGCCTATCAATTTCTTTCTTATAAGCGTGAGGCAATCTGTATGGCTTAGAAAATATCGGTGTCACATTCGGCTTTAGAGTTATCGAATGTTTATATATATTAGTAGTATTTAATTGATCTCCTGGTAAATAAAACACGTCATTATATTTAGCGCATAAATTCTCTACAGAAATCTGTTCCTCATTGTTTAAGTGTTTTATTTGCAACAATGAAAACAGCTTCTTAACGCGATTAGCATTCGATTCGCTCTTTGTAAATGAACAAATCTCATAATCACTTACGTTATGTATGATCGGTTTAATTTCATTAAGTGTAAAATGATTCTCCATAGTGTTTAATATTCTAATAGGTATTCTGCCGCACATCGGTTTAACTATAGAACTTGCTAAGTATATTCCATCACTGATATCTGACGCACAGACTAAGCACTCATCCGCAAAGTCTGTCGGTATATAATGAATTGATTCGCATCTCGGTGGTATTTCTAAACGGTTATTACTAAATGTATAAATTGGCAAATCAATTTTACTATTAAAAGTAGATAACGTTAATATATTATGACTGAAATTCAACACCGCCTTGTACTTAGTCAGAAAATCTTGACCGATGATGCCATCAGCCCTAATTGGTAAGAAATCAAATATATAAAACATATGTTTCAATTGCTGTCCATTTACATCTAAATTTAAGTAACAATATCCAATTGTCTGAATCTTGCCTCCTATACCTGTTATGGATCTGTTTTCTTTGTAATATGAAATCTGATGATCTAAAACATGTTTATACTTTATAGCCGAGATTGACGCTCCCGTATCAAGTAACCAATTATATGAATGATTGTTTACACATAAATTAATTGAACAATTACTATTACATGACAAAATTTTATTCACGAAAAAAAAATATTTTCGGTATTATTTGTTTCCGTTGATTGTGGAGTCGAAATTACATTAACATTATTGTTGCTCATCCTTTGATTTCGATGACTATTATTATAGTAAGACCTACCTCTGTATGGTCGGCTGCGGGCTGAAGCCTGTTGTTGTTGGTTGCGAGGTCCTATCCAGCCACCGCGCCGCTGATTGTAGTTGTGAGCCCCAGCTCTCTGTGGCTTCCGCTGCGAATATGTATGATTTGCGTATCCGCGATGTCCTTTCGAAAAATTCTGTCTGTAACCCCTTGAACCTCTATTATTATTGTACATACCAAGTACCTCGCCAAAACTTGCTGACGAAGTGATTTCCTCATCCTGTGCCGCCTGTATCGCATCCTTAAGGGAACTAAAATTTCTGGACGCTATTATGGTACTCAAACGTCGGTTACGCAGGCCATCGGCAAATTTTTTAATTGCATGCTGCTCATTTACAGGCTTAAAAAGATTAAAACTCTCAGAATTTCCCTTGGCCTGTGAAACCGTAAGATCTACGAAAAGCTCAGTTATTTGTTTACCAAAATCTTGAATGGATAAATCGTTCTGCTTCATGGAAGTTAATTTAGTCTGTATTGCTGTTGCAGACTTTTGAGGTAATAAAACAGTTTTCATATCACTTATTAACTCTTCAACGCTTGGGTAATTGGATAGTAACTGCATTTTTGCTTACTGGGATAATCTACTCTTAAGCACAAAGTTGACCAATTGTTTTTTACCCTCAGGTGTAGAAATAATAGAACTGTAATATTGGATGCTATCGATTAACTGTTTGGTATTGGCCTCCTCATCAGTCATGAGTGGCAATAAATTCAATGCAATTTTGATGTCAAACTTATCTATTGTTACAATATCTGTACTCTTACAGGATTTACAAAGATCAACTATATCAGAATATATACTCTGGAACCGCTCAATATACTTATAAATTGATTCAGAGTCCTTACTTGACACTTTACATTTGCTGATGTCTTTTGAAACTTCAGATACACAATTAGTATATCTTATAAATATTTCATTTGCTTCACATGATTTTTTACTTAATAAACTTTCAGTTCTACGTTTTGGAACAACTTTAATCAAATATACTCTTATTTCCTTAATTTCGTTACATAATACTTCTAAATCAGATGCCATAACTTACCATAACATAATAATATAGCCAATATACTCCTACCGAATACATTTTGTTATAGCTGCTTACACCGTAACTAGAAACGTTGTTTAGTGTCTTTCATAGTCCATTGCACTTTGTTATTAGACGCAAAACGATGAGATACTCGCACTAATTTACGCAATTTGGATATCTACATTTATTTACGTGATTTTATACCGCCACTTGTATTTTTATAACACTGCACTGCACATTAACAATTTACCACCACTGTCGTACCGTTTCCTAAACTTCTTCACTGGTTCTGGGGTATTTGGGAATCGCTCGAAGAAACGAACGCCGAAGTGTATTATGGTGGAATTGTTGATCAATCCACTGAAGATGACATCTCTTGTAAACTCGATATATGGCATATAGCATGCCCAGCAACATCACAGTCAGCATCACCAGCAATATGATATTCGTTGTCCCAATATGAGCTCTGATTTCTTCAAAGGATGCCTGATTGGAGCCCACGGCCGCGTTTTGGGCGATAATCACCTCCTCTTTTGATTTAGTTGCACCCATTTTTGTATTTGATAGATTGTATCCTCGTAATACGCAGTACCGAACCACTCAAGTTATAATTACGTCTAATCTTTGTACCGAACATCTTGTGTGGCAAATCCTAATACGTATATGGGCATGGAATTTTAAAACAAATGCGCAATATTTCCACTGCCTCGAAACTTCGGCAGGGTCGCCATGTAAGGCGGGATGTTAGAGAGATAAATGAGAACACCGAATGTTGAGACAGTACTGAATATATTGTAATAAACACATCTCATATATAGGATACAATAAGCATGTAATAAAGTTAGGTAACATACACACTACAATAGTAAGGTTCGCCAGAGTGTTGCATAAGTGCAACATGTTATGAACGCAGTAACTGACAATTATCAAAGCTGTGATTAGTTAAGTAAAAGCTATGAAACGAAACTAAGATGCTCGAAATACTTATAAAATCCTACTTATTAAAGTGTCATTTTAAATATGATTATTGATTATTAAATAATTACATTAATTTTATTACTTTTAGTATAAAATAATTTTTATTTTTGCATTACGTGTGAAGCGTTTATTTTTATTTCAAAAATTGCATTTACTTTTGTAGGTACATTCCTTTAAAATTTCTCATTCTTGTATGTGCTTACTTTCTTTTATCTAATTGTTTGTACTTTCTCTGTTGGCATGTTGTGATCTCTTGTACTTGAGGAAACATTAACAGACCTTAATTTAACTACCAAGATGTATTGATTGAGAAAATGTATTTCTTGTAAGATGTTATATCCTTAATAAATAAATAAAGGGATTAAATATAATGGCCAACAAAAATACTAATGCTCAGTAAAATATGCTTACTAAAATATATCATAACGAACACCTATACGCCTCAAATCACTGCATTCCGTCTCGGAAGGGTTGGGTTATAGGAGGGCTCCGTCGACTTAGTTTGATCTCTTTAAAATATTTTAGTAAGCATATTTTGATGTGCAATTAGTATTTTTGGTGTAACAAAGGCAAAAATTGAGGAAAAGTTAAGTACTACCCATAAATAAATAAACTTACCGAAAATCAGTTTTTTTACTGCGCTAAAGATTTGTAAAAAAGATTCAAGTAGCGTGAATCACACTATACACTTAATAATATACCTGTTTGTCTAGACATGTTTTGTAGAACGCTGAAAATAACACTTAAAAAATTACTGTCAGTCTTCGAAAAAACCGCAATGACAGAGAAATAAAAAATAGAAGAGAAAAAGCTGGCGGATAGAATAAAACGACACACAGACATATTGATCTAATTATTGACGTTATTAACAGGTTGCCAAAATAACAGTCAGTCGTAGGGAAAAGAACAGCAATGTTTTAAATTTGTAGCCAGGTATGATAGTACCAAAATTCAATTTGAGGTGCAAAAGCCTTAAGGTAGACACATTTATTAAATGTGACTACCTCAACTGAAAGAGAAGATGCTCAAATACAAAAGGAGAACACCAAAAAATTACTAAAAATTTAAGGAAGAAGATGAAGGAAGATTTTGAACAGACTAAAACTTGTGAATAGACTGAATGTTTGACTTAGGATTTGAAAAAAACATTATCTTTACCTAGAATACCGACCAATATCGTATTCCATGCAAGGCAGTTTTGGGTGTACAACTGCGGTGTAGACTCGGTTTCCAACGATGTTGGGAATTGTTATGGGCTGAAGGCGAAGCTGGTAAGGGGCCCAAGAAGTGGGTTTATGTTTAGGAAAACACATTAAGTGCGTGCTACCTGCTATAGTCAAAAATTAGATCTTGTGGAGTGGCTGTTGTGGAAGTCAAAATAGAAACATAAAAATCGGTTTGATTTTGTAGACTTTATTGAATAGACACCCCACGCTCGAGACAATCAGATTCCGTTACCTAGAATCAAGGTACACATTCCTACCCAATGACAACGACTTCGCTAAAATTGAGACTCGACTCTATATATAAACTCCATGGATATTGTGATTAAAAAGCAATGTAAAAACAAAAACTCTTACAAGTGTATATAATGGAAAGTTGTGATTTTGTTGGATCTCAAAATTTCAAACAGGAAATAATCAATAGGAAAATATTTAATGATAAGAGCAAAGTAACTGGCTCAAAATAAAATAAATATTTAATCACAAAAAGACTCCATACTCTTTGTTCATGAGAACTTCCTTCAATGAGGACTACAAAGAAATGAATATTAAAAAGAAATTTAAAAATGTTAATTTGGATGTCGTAAAAGAAGATTTGCAAGAATTAAGTCCAGGAAAACTGATTAACAAAAACAAGTTAAACGATTTGAAATCCTTATTCCATCTTATACCAGATAATTGCATTGATTACTACAAAAAACTGAAGAGAACCGATGCAATAATAGACGATATAGAAGGTTATTGTGGTGAACCTGATTTTAATTTGGCAGAACAGTAGGGCAACAGTTTCTCTTTTCAATTGAAACAAAAATAAGAAACATTTTCGAGGTTCCAATTGTGTTATATTTTAAAACATTTTCGCATTTGTCTTTCCGCAGCCTATATTTGTAAGAATGATCCAGGCGCAAGATTGCCCGTATATCAACTAAACTATTACAATTTATACACTACATACAAGCATTTAAATTAGTTTAGTACACATAAAATTACAACTTTATGCATTACAAAGCCAGAGAAATACCGCAATAAACTTAAATGTCAATTATCTTGGAATAGATTCTATGTGGATTGGATAATTTTTCTTAAAGCGGTCCAATTTTTCTTTTACGTAGACACTAATTTACTTTAATTTTATAACATTTAATGTTATGTTAATGTTGAAGAACAACAGGCAGTGTTACATAATCTGTTTACGCGAATGTTATTCATTGAAATTAAACTACTATATACGGATTTTATCGCATTGTTTATTAATCACTGTATTACATAATTTTGAAACTATTACACTATTACTACTATTGAATTTTACTAATTTATAAGCTAATAAAATTATTTAAACTATTAAATCTATTTATATTTAGGTTTACACTTTCCCCGACGTTTCGGTTGCTTTTCAGTAGCCATGGTCACGGGGAGACTCCCCGTGCGGTGTTGTTAATTTTAATGACTTGTAAAGTCTTTATTTTCCTGATGTGATCATAACCTACTTAAACTTAGATGGGTGCCATTTTGTACCTAGTCAATTAAAATTGTGATTTAATGTCAATAAAGGAATCTCAGCAATAATTTGTAATCCTTGTTTTATTACTCATTGCCCATTTGGTAAAGTTCAACATGAAAGCGGTTTGGACATAAGATAAACGCAGTATATGTAATTGTAATATTACTGCGCATTTAAAGATTTTTTAAATTTAATTATTCTTTGTTTTTTGGAGACTTACGGGTATAATATATCTACATGACAGCCTTATCATAACACAAACGAATTATAAATATACAGGCTTACAATTAATTACATAGGTGACTATAGCTATTGTAATAATATGAATTATAAAATTATATCTAAGACAAACACTGATTAATATATAGGTTACAAAATAGTCTTGCTTCTTCAGACGACGGATAAGCCAAAACAGTTTGTACTAAACTAACATCTATAACATTGCAATTTAACACATTCATGAGCGCTTCCCTTTGTCTTTTGTTCTTGATAAATTCCATCAAAACATGCTGAACATCTCTATTCAGTTACACACTTCACAATATGGGGAAAGAGCTCGTCCCATCAGATGCTCAAGCCTTTTTGATGGAATATGCCCAGAGCGTAAACTATGTATTAACGTTACATACCTTCTACTGATATTAGCATTTAGAAACCAGGTTACGCGAGGAGGCTGGCTTTGTATTATATTAATACCATATCCCCTTAATTCTGGGCTGTTGGTCAAAACATTCCTTCCAAGTTTTATGACATATGGATTTAAATTTATATAATATTTCTAAATCAAAAGGTAGGATATTTAGATTGTCCCCTTTATTTATAGCTTATTTTGCTAATGAGTAAGCTTCTTCGTTACCCTGCAAACCTATGTGCGATGGAATCCATTGCAATCTCAGCGTCTTAGGTGAACTTATGTTTATGATCAAGCACATCATAGGCTACCAAAACACCTCTGTGGCCAGAGGCGCATCGAGCCAAATGATACAAGGAAGATTTATTGTCTGTAAATTTAACAAAGTAGATTACCATATTAAAAGTTTTGTTGAGTTATTTCGTTTCATGCTCCCACTCATTAATGCAGTTATGTTGTAAAATTATTACATCGAATCATCTAACATATGTGCCGTAAGTAGGTACAGGAAACTTCTGATAAATGCAGTAAGTAACACTCATACTGCATTCATGAGTAGTAAAGTATCGAGTGAAAACTAAAGGTATCCATAATATAAACAGGTTTTTAAATAGTTTACACACAAAATATTAAATAAGAAGCAAATGTCGAATACCAAGTTGATATTCGAAATTTGCTCTTTAAGCCCATTATTGTTTTTTATAAATTTTTCCTTAACTAATTGAAGGCATCCTAAAATAAAATTTCTCGAGACCGTTCACACGTTCTTTACTGCGTTTATAAATTGCGCGGCAGCATAGCAGTCACATTTACTACCACCGAAGCAAATTTGTTCCTACCACTTAAAATTATATGATCAGAGCTTTTCAAATCTGTTATTAGGGGTAATTGTCAAAGGTCAAAAAAGATTGCAATTCACGTTGCGTCGTAATTACTATTTATATGTAGGCGTGCGAGGGAGATAATGAAATATTCTCACTACGACCCTGTTTTGTCTCGTGCCCAAATGTAAAACAGTAATTCCTTCCACATTTTGCAACTAATTTAGCTCGTGATTGCGTAGAACTTTAATACTATTTGCTAGTAGGAGGCGAATATATAGGTACATATTCTCCTCCATAGAATACATATAAGTACGTTTTTGTTTAAAATATTGCAATTATAATTATTGAATTATTCTTTTATTTACTTAATTACTACGTGTTTTTGTGAGTTTCAATTCTGTGAGTTTGTTTGTATATATATTGTCTGACTGGGTACTTGCTAATGCTGACTTTTATATCCCCACTTAGCAACGTAGGATGCGCCATCACATCGGACGTTTAGCTGGTTGACTTATAATAGTGACATCTATTGTTACCGCGTTACACTACTATAATATATTGCATATTCGCACCATGTATATTTGGCTTTAAATTGATTTACGTCATCGTGGTTTTATGATCTCATTTCACTATATTCCTGGTTCAATAGGCATAATCGTTTAGTATATATCTACGAAGAGCATGGGGTGCTAGTCAAATGATTTTTGGTTTGGAATAGATTTCAGTTCCAAGATGAGTTTAAAAATATTTTTATTGTTGATATTTGCTGTTTATAATTCTGTTTGTGAGTCTGATTTATGCAATTACCATACTTGCGGAGATTGTATTAGCAATGCGAACTGCGTTTGGTGTTCGGCGGTGAGTACTGTCATTTTATTATATTATAGCTAGGCTTAATCCGGAAAAATACATTACATTTGGCTCAGTCTGATATTTTAATAGGATTTAGGATAAAAATTATCCGTGTTTTTATTATTTTCCCCATGCAAATTTCGGGCTAAAGTTTATAAAAACTATCTTGTATAGGAATGCACTGTTGTATAGAGATTTCAAACCAATTCATCGACTACTTTTTGAGATTTGTGGACATAAACATACGGAACCTGAATTATTATATACATAACCATGCCCAGGCATAATGCCCATTTATAGTGAGACTAAAAACAATAAGACAATGCATACAAAGCACATCCGGAGCCAAAAAAAGTAATGGTAGATCATATAAATGTTTGTGTTGTGTGTGGATCGAACCCAAAATAATCGGCGTCATGTAGAGATGGAGTGCTTGCGATATCAGTTTTCAATCATTCATTGCGTAAACTTAAGGTGTTCTTATGAGGAAATGCGGGCATCAAAACATTTAAGGAAAAGGCAGTACACAGATCTATTTCTGTCGGACAAACCATATATCAATGTACGAAAAAGATAACTAAAGTTCAGAATAATTTAACCAAGTGATCATTTCATGAAATGATCACTTTGTTTAATATTCCCCTGAGTCCAAGATTTTTTTATGAAGATCCACCATTCGGTAGAACCAAGGCTTAGAATAGAATAGAATATAATTTTATTTGTCAAACATAGATAGAGTTACATTTATGGTCTTATATCGATAACAGTTTGTAGTGTACATGTTTTGCCTTAAAACATAGAAATATATCTTAATAAAAAAATAAATAAAAATGTTTATTTCAGTAACTTAGTCAAGTTTACAATGTTGCATTAAGGAATCTTCATTTAAGCAAAAGTTTGCTTGAGATTGAAGATCCCGCTCTTCTGTAAACATTTTCTCATCACGTAATAAATTGTCATAATATTAATAATAGTAAAACTTAATGATATAATAAAAAATATAATATGATTAAAAAGAAACACAACAAAATATTAATATAAAATAGTAAACTCAGTAAAAGAACAATATAAAAAGTAATAACATTCCATCATTAATAATAATTAATTCAAATTACTTAAAAATAAATACTCTATAATAGATTACAAATTGTCTTTAAAAAATCATTAATATTACAATAGCATTTGTCAATTAATAATTCATTTTATTTCATTTTAAAATGTGGTACAGTCTTATTTTTTATGGAGTCAGGTATCTTCTTATAAAAAAGTGGGGCCATACCAAAAAGTTTTTTTGCATAAGTGCAGTTTTGCATTTAGTATGACATAACTTATCTAGATATTGGATTCGTATTGGAGCCTTTCTGACGGATGATAATTCAACAAACAAGTGTGGATTACGTTTTACAAACAATGCTGTTTCCAATATAATACAGCGACGGCAATGTAAGAATGTTTAAGATTTTAAAATATATATAAACTTTCTGTTGGTTTGAGACCACACGTGGATCGTACACAACGTTTTTGCATTTTGAATACCAGCTCCCTACTTGTGCACTGTTCCCATAAAATAATGCCGTACCGTAAATCTATGGTATACTGTCAGAAGAGCCTAGTTGTTGACTTTTCTCGAAAGTTGAGAGATGCGGTTTTACTGAATCGTTTGAGATTTCTAGGTTAATTTACTATCTATAATGTGATGTAAATGATGTTGGGATAAGAGTTAAATGAAACTCGTGAATGCTGATACAACACAAATCATTTACTTTATGAGACAAGATTATATGTGTTTACATAGGTACCAAGGGACTTCCACCACAACATATCCCTCGGTAAGGAAAAATAAAATAAGGTTACATTACTTTATTTTATCTTAATTAATTATCACATATAATTATAAACAAGATTACGATTTATAACATACACAACAGGTATACAATTTCATTAAAGTTATAGAAGATACATGAGATTTAGTATAAACATTATTAATTCATTATATTATAGATAAGCACTATTATTAATTATTAGGCATATACATTTTAGTACGGTTCTTATGCACTACGTCTATTTTACCATAACATTAGGTGATAAATCTTTGATTACAATATATGGACCTAAATAAATATTGGCTAACTTATTACCAGTTTCATTTTTTACGAGGATAATATCATTCTTTTTGTATACAATTGGATTAATAGTCTAATCATATTTTAATTTTCTTGACAATTTTGACTGTATCAAGTTATCGCGAGCTTCCTTAACTGTAATGGATAGTCATCATAATTGTATAAAGGTTCTACAGTCTTACATATGTTGTTAGGTAAGTTACATTTTCTACAATATACTAATTTAAAGGAATATATTTCGATTCTGTGTGTACGGAATTATTATATCTAAAGCTCCCATAAGGTAATCAAGTACTCCACGATTATGGATGTTTGTCTGTATCCTCAAAAATGCACCCAAATGTTTGTGTGTATTTTCGAGTGATCCAATGCTCTCATGATGGTAAGCTGTAAAGCTAATTTTGTTAATATGGAGTAATTTACAAGTTTCCTGCATCGTAACAGACAAACTCGGCTCCCCTATCGATTGCAATCTCTTTAGGTATTCCATATCGTAATATAAAATTATCTACAATATGTTTAGCGATTGCTACACTAGTTTTCGTTACTAGAGGATATACTTCAACATATTTTGATAACTCGCGTTGGAGTGTTAGTATATATGAGTAGCCTTGTGAATCCCTATCTATTGGACCAACAACGTCTAAAAATATTTTTTCGAATGCTGAATGTGCAGTTGAAGTTATCGTAATTGGCTCTTTAATGCGCACCGAATGTTTTTGTTTTTGACATTGGTCGCATCGTTTTACATAGTCAGTGACATCGCGTTCAAGGCCTGACCAATAATAATATTTTTTAATATTATTGACCATTCGTCTGATACCACCGTGGCCACTCGAAGGTAACAGATGAAAGTCATTAAGGATAACACGTGTTTCGTCCCTATCTTCAATTTTTATAACGTCATTTAGTACACGTAATCTTTGGCCTACCCATGGACTACATTGCTTTATTTCCTTCGCAATTAATTCAATAAATGTACCATTATTTTTATTTTTTATAAAATATATTTCGTCAATATTTAATTCACCACAAAACTTTTCCAGTTCTCTCACAAAAGTGCCTGGCGTCAGTTGCGATTGAGATCCTGGTTTAATATATATTGACATATTTTTAGGTATGTACGTACAAAAATGATTTACTTTCTTTCTCTATAACATTTTCGTTCATAATTTACTTCGAGTTTTATTACATATAAATACAAGCTTAAGAGACATTTTCGGCTTACTATATGTTTCCACAACGTTTGGCTGATCAGACCATTCATTAGTAGTAACCATAGAATCCGAAATGTCCTATCTAGTATACAATTTATTATTCTGTGCACGTGTAAGTATGCATGCATCTCTTTCAAATTTTCTGATGTTAGAATGACTCGAGACAATGCATCTGCAGCTGCATTATCCGATCCTTTCACAAATTCTACAAAAAGGACATACTCTTCTAACAAAATCCTAAATTTTAATAATCTACTAGATGGATCTTTGATATTAAATAGATATATCGGTGTTTTATGGTCGGTTTCTATCTTAAACTTACGACCATACAAATAAGGCCTTAAATATTTAACGGCCCACACAATGGCAAGTAACTTTTTCTCTATACTAGGATACAATTTCTCTGTTTTGTTAAGTGCTCTTCTCGCATAAGCAACGGGTTTTCCGTTCTGATTTGCTAATACGGCTCGTATCGCATACGCTAAAGCATCGGTTTGAATGATAAATACATTATCACTCGAAAAATCGGGATATTGGAGAACTGGAGAATTAATTAATAATTGTTTTAAATAATCGAATGACTGCTGACAGTCGTGTGTCCATTGAAATCTAGTATTTTTCTTTAAAAGATTGCTTAAAGGCTGTGCTATTGCCGCAAAATTGGCAATACTCCAACAGCAACAATGAGCTAGTGCCTTCAGTATTATCGTCTCAACTATTATTTGACTTCTTTGATACCATAAATATTTGTAACTTGTCTCAGTACAATGGTGAGCGTAATATTAATGGCAGAATATTAGATTTAATTTTTTCTAACAACTCATTAGTAGTAAAGGACTGTGATCCTCTGGCTGTTCCAGTCGATGCTCATCACAAACCACTATTGATTTCGGCAGATATTGTCGAAACACATAAATACTTTGAAAATCATAGTGTTAAATATTTATTTTATAAGGGAGACTATGCAGCCATAACATCCGCTCTTCAGCTAGTTAATTGGAATGAGGTTTTAAATACGGATAGCTTAGATCATGCGGTTAGTAATTTTTATAATAAACTTTATGAGCTTCGGGACGCATACATCCCAATCAAAACAAATAAAAAGTCCTCCCATCCACCGTGGTACACTAATGCATTGATTAAAATATTAAAAGAAAATACAAATATTTTCGAAAGTATAAAAATTATAGGAATATACATGACTATAATTCCTTTTCAATACTTCGAGACAGGGCAAAACTATTAGAGAAAAAATGTTTTAACTCATATATGGAAAAAATTGAATCCTCAATCGCGAAAGACCCAAAATTATTTTGGTCTTATGTCAAAACTAAAAAAAGCTGTGACACTTTTCCTAGTGTTATGCAATATGGTGACATGTACGCAGATACTGGTGAAACTATCGCTGCGTTGTTTGCGTCGTTCTTTCAATCCACTTATCAAGAACCTGACCCTGCAGATAGCGTAATGTTAGAATATGAGTCAATCAGCCCAGTCAACGCGAGCTCTGTAACTATATGTCCCGACGCGGTACTAAAGCAGTTAAAGAGTTTAGATCCTTCCAAATCATATGGACCAGATTTAATACATCCTATATTTTTAATAAAATGTGCGGATAGTTTGGTATCGCCTGTCTGCAAGCTGTTTGAAAGATCATTGAAAGAAGGATATGTTCCTAAAATATGGAAGTCTGCTTTTATTACGCCTGTTTTTAAAAGAGGCAACAAATCTCTAGTAGAAAATTTTCGCCCGATATCAAAATTATGTTTATTGGCCAAGATTTTGGAACGTTTAGTGCACGCAGAGGTTTACTCAGTAATGAAAAATTACATCATTAACGGACAACATGGTTTCGTTAGAAAACGATCCATAACTTCAAATTTAATATTGTTTAATGATATTATAACTGACGGTATGGATAAAGGGTGCCAAGTTGATGTTATATACACCGACTATTCCAAATGTTTTGACCGGACCCAACATCACGTGTTTTTACATAAGCTTTTTGCTGCAGGAATACACGGAGAATTGTATCGATGGTTCTCGTTATATATTGACAATCGGACGCAGGCAGTTGTGTTAAGGGGATACTCTTCAAACTGGTTTCAAGTACCTTCAGGCGTACCTCAGGGCTCAATTTTGGGGCCATTACTTTTTACTTTATTTATAAACGACATCAAAACATGCTTCATAAATTCTCAAGTTCTTTTATACGCTGACGATATGAAGATACTAAAGGTAGTTAGCTGTGTATCTGATATTAATAAACTTCAATCAGACCTTAATAGATTTAATTTCTATTGCAAACGCAATAAACTGCAACTGAATATTGAAAAATGTTGCCAGGTCACTTTTTCTCGACAAAAATCAGCAATACCCTCAATGTATTCTTTTGATCGTCAAACAATAATTAAAGTAAATACAATAAGAGACCTCGGCGTAGAGCATGATAACAAATTAATATTTGATGTTCACATTGACACCGTCATAAAGAGAGCGTCCAAAGCGCTAGGTTTTATAATCCGAATCCAGTTTTAAAACTCTGAAACCGATTAAGGTTTTATATTGCTCTTTTGTGCGCCATCTTGAGTACGCTTCTCAAGTATGGAACCCACAATACCAAGTATACAAATTCCGCATCGAAGCCATACAGAAATAGTTCTTGCGTTACCTAGATTACAAAGCACGGCAATATTCACGTGACTATGAGCATCGTTGTAAAAGATACCATTTCCTGCCATTGGAATTGAGGCGTAATGCAAACGATATATGCTTTTTAGTTAATATTGCAAATGGTGCAATTGACTGTCCAGACCTGTTGAGCAAAATAAATCTACGAACAAATCATAGTCATCTTAGGAAGCGTCCGCTTTTAGATGTAGCATTTGCTACCACTAATTATAGGGAGAATTCTTTCTGTATACGAAGCACAAGGGCTGTTAACAGTACCATTTTAGAAAACGACATTGATTTGTTCTGCACTAAGGCACAGAAAATCAGACGTATTCTTAATTTAGATTACTTTGGCGGCAATGACAGAGATCAAATTGAATAATAATTAATTAGTCATTATATTTTTATAGTGCCTTGTAATATAATTTAAATGTGAAAGCTTGTTATTAGCAATAGTAAATATTTATTCTTATCTATCCATATGTATATTAGTCTGTAAGCTTTCTTTAAAATTAAATAAATAAATAAAATAATAATTGGCAAAAGCTACAAATCGCTTTACTTCGTTAGAATTTTGAGGAACCGGGTAATTTTTTACAATGGTTAATTTTGCTGGAGCCGGTAAAACGCCGTTTGAAGATATTACATGACCTAAATATAGCATCTTTAAACCTCAAAAAATAGGTTTTTAATAGCTGAATTTAGGCATCTTCCGTAAACAATTAAGTCAGCTAAGTAAACTAAACATTTATCATATGTTAATCCAGCCATATTCATCATCCTAAAAAAGGAATATGGGCTTGTCTTAAGTCCTATTGGCATTATAGTCATCTGGTATTGTCCAGAACAAAAAGCTGTATATTTTCTACTGCTTTCATCGAGATTTACGTTAAAAATCCTTGATATAAATCAAGATGGGTAAAATAAATACAACCGGAAAGTGAATCAAGAATATCTGATATATTAGGGAGCGGAAATTTATCATCCTTAATGCAATTATTCAACTTTCTGTAATCCATAACTAATCGCCATTTCTTTTGTCCTGTAGAATCAAGTTTTTTAGGTAACAGAAGAACAGGGTTTGACCATTCGCTTGCACATGGTTTTATAATAACTTGTGTCAGCATGTCATTTATTTGTTTTTCGATTTCGGGCTTAACATAGACGGGATCAGTATTATCTTTCAAGTTAATTTTGTGACTGTAAATGGGTGTAGTTGATAATGTATCCCCAAGCAAATAAAAAATGTCAGCATTTTTAGTGCATATACATATTTTATATAGCTATCTGTTCTTTTAAGTTCAAGTGCTTTAGATTAAGACTTAATAATAAAGATTTTACTCGATCAGCATTTCGTGAACAACTATCGAATGAACATAAATTGTAATCACTAATATTATGTATAATTGGATTAATTACGTCTAAAGCTAAACAATTTTCTGTTGTGTTCAATATCCTTATCGGTATCTTGCCATTGACTTCTTTTTGTTTTGTTTTTTTGTTTTTACCTTTGGAATGCATTGACGCATATCCCATATGTCGGACTCGCCGGGGTAAAAGAAAGATGGAATAATAGTAAAGTACCTCCCGGAATACTGACCAAACCCACCACGGTTCCTCGACAAAACCACTATCGACGGGGCCGCGCGAATCGCTTTCGCATGCGGTCGCGACCCCGCCGAAGTTACGGCCCGCCGTACGAAACGGCAGGCCACTACGCAATAAGACCTACCCAGAATAGGCACTTCTCACATTATAGAACCCTACTGTCTCCCCTCCTAGAGGGGAGACGGACTCGAAACAGAGGCGCGCGTGGGAACATGCACGCCGCCTCTCGGACCTGGTGCTGAGCGGATGGCGGGCAGGCCCACAAAGCCCGACTCCCCCAGGTCAAACCTCAGGGTGGCTGGAGGTCATCTCGCGCCCTCCGGCGCCCGGCTCTGCGGTTGGGGAGAGGGTTTAAACGCTCCCTCTCCCGCTCCACCGCCTCCTTGATGGAAATCACTTCCTCACAGAAGGAGGCGACGGCATTCCACGACCTCTCACTCCGGACCATAGACTGAACTACAGCCGGGAGCGAGAGGGCAACCGATCCGACTGCCGCGATCAACTCACGGCGCTGCGATGCCCAGGCGGGGCAAACCGCCAAAGTGTGCAGCGCCGTGTCCTCAAGAACGTCGCGGCAGTCGCCGCAGGTGACAACCGGGCGTCTCTTGCCGGCGTATACGACACAGGAACTGGCCAAAACAACCGTGGCCAGTCATAACCTGTGTCAGCCGGAAGGTGAGGGCGCCATGCCGCCTCTCCAGCCACTCCTCAAACACGGGACTTACCGCCACGATCGTGGCGTGCCCGATCTTGCCATTGACTGGTTTAACTAGAGTACTAGCCATAAAAATCCCTACACACAACTCTTTGTCACAGACCACGCATTCTTCGTTCATACTTGTATCTATATAATGTATAGATTCCGTCTTAGATGGTATATTAAACAATTGTTTAATTTGGTTATTCAACTGTAAACATATCTTATTATTAAGCAAAGTATAAAGTGTAATTTGTTTACATTCTAAGTCTATACATGATCTAAACTTCTTTAGGAAATTGTACCCAATGATACCATCTGCCTTACATGGCAACAAATTAAAAACATAAAACTCGTAACTAAAGGTATGATTCTGTGTCGTTAACCTTAAACACGCGTACCCAATAGCCTGTACTTTACCTCCGATACCATTTATTGCATAATGTACTTGATTTTTGGATAGGAATGTTTTACATAATGATGCAATCGTATTTTACAGCTGATATTGACGCGCCGTTATCAATTAGCCATTAGTAATTCTTACCATCTATGCATAAACTAGCTAATAATGATTCATCATATGAAAAAATAAACTCATTATTAGCCTCGACAAAACTGCTGCACATTTTGCTCACCTGTATTTTCGTTTGGAACTTGGGGTTCAGTATTCCTCGTTATAGCCCGAACTTGTCCGCCTCTTTGTAGTTGTCGATCACGACTATAATTATGACTAAACTTACCTCTGAATCCATGTCCCTGCGAACGACCTCGATATGATGATTATTTCCAACCTCGAGCAGTACCCCGCTGTTGGAAATTACTACCTTGATGGACATCCCGAGGCTTGGGAGTCGAATACGCACCTCTCTGATTACCCCTGTAATAGCTGAAACGTTGTCTATTTGGTTTATGCATTGTAAACATATCAGAGAGTTAACTGATGACAAAAGCTCTTCGTCGACAGCAGGCTGTATAGCGTCATCTAAGGAATTAAAATTCCTCGCAGCAATAATCGTGCTTAACCGACGGTTTCGCAACTCGTCGGAGAAACGCTTGATAGCCAACTTTTCGTTTACGCGTTTTAAAGCATCATAACTATCTTTGATACCCTCAGACTGCGAAATCGTGAGATCTACAAATAAGTTGGAAATATCTTGGCCAAAGTGAGATATAGATTTTTCATTTTTTTTGGCGGACTGTAATTTACTAGATAACGCTGTAAATGATTTATTAAGGTAGTAAGTGTAACTTCATATCCCGTAACAATTCAGATAACTACTATATTTCTTAGAAAGCCTTAATTTAGCAGATTGCGATAACCGACTTTTTAAAACAATCTCTATTAAATTATTTATTGTCTAAAACAGATTCATAATATTCAATGCCGTCAATTAACTGCTTTGTAACTAAATCTGTATCATTCATTACTGGTAATAAGCCTCGCTCAATTTTAAGTCGAATATAGACATTGTGGAACTGTTTATTGGTTATCTTTTACATAAATTAATCATATCTGAATATAATATGTAAATACTTTCACAATACTTGTCAATTAAATCAATATCAGATTTATTTTTGAACTGCCTAATTTTACCAATTTCATCTAAATAACTACAGAACTGTTGATATAATACTTCAGCTTTACAATATTTTTTCTCACATATATTTACTTGTCGCCTACTTGGGCCAATTTTTATTAAATAAGTTCTAATTTTAATCAATTCATCAATTTTTGTTTTTAATTCTGCCGTTAAATCATAGAAATACAAAGTAATACTCAATTAAATCGTAAATACAGTATAATTCCACATAATACATACCAGCAGCTTCACTACCAACAAATACGTAACTTAGTGTTCCGTGTAGAACGCAGAGGCTGATCCAAAGGGCACAAAATGCTTGTGCGCAAGCATTTTGTATGCTTCTGTTTTCATGTACCACCCCGGGCACACGTCACCCCGATCTGAATAGTAGCAATTTGATGAAAATGCAGGGGCGCAGGAAACTACACCTTGCCACAATGCTCTTAGACATCATCACAACAAAGAAGCCTATCTACCTACATGATAAATTAAGCTGGTCTCGTGACTATAATAAAATTTAGGCAGAGCGTCAGCATATCTTCTGGTTAGACAGTTTTAGATTCGCTGCTAGTCGCTGCTGGAATGATCTGCCACCTCCAATACGCGGTGTTAAAACGCTGAGCACTTTTAAGGCAAAATATAAGCAATATTTGCTTATACAGCAGAAAGCAGCAAAATAATAGCTTACCAGCGTCATGCAAATTAACAGCAGTGATTTAATCTAAGCAGCATATCTGTCTGATATATCTTTCAGATAAAACGAATTGCGTAGTTTTTCTAGTAGGTGCTTGGTCATAACAAAGTACACAATACAATTATTAAACTATTTACATCTCGAAAGTTTTCACAAGATATGTATATATAACATGCACAGTACACCCAAAACACACTAAATTACATACACCGTTTTTCACAGTTTAGAATTATTTTCATCTACCAATTTACAGATTCATAATGTTTATTTATGTTAAGGCGCATCCGCCATATTGTTAATTGTTATATCAACGGCTTGGCGTCCCTTCGCTTATTGCTATAGACAAATGATGTGAAATGCTGGAGCGTTCGGAAACGGCCAATGATTATTAGAAACGACATATTTTTTATTACACATATTTTTCATTTTTATCAATAAAATATATTTTATTATTTTCACATTTATAGTATACATTCATATATTTACTTTATTTTACAATAAATTTATGTTTATTAGGTTATTTGGCAAGCGTAGCTGTCCGTGGCCTCACTAGCATAGAGTAGTATATACATATACTACCACGGTGCTGCAGCATTATGCTGAGATAAGTGCCTTTTTTGGTCTCGCACTGGCGGTATGATGTAATTACATAAATTGCATATTCTTATGTTTTCTTTGTTATTATTTTTGTATGTCAATTTTTTTTGTTTTATGCCAGTGTTGAGTTCAAAATAAACTGTTTTCTTTCTTTCTTTCTTTTTTTCACTTTTGAGCTATCAACCGACTACGCATCACTTACATACGTACCGCGCACTTTTTCACTGTACTTGCCGCGCACATCTTTGTTACCATAGTCGTAATTTTGCAAATCTGCCGGTTTACGTCGTCCCCCAAAAATACTGCCTAAAAATATCTCCTCAAGACTATATGATTGACATGTCTCTCTATCACCCTATTGTGACATCTTCTATGCATTCGGTATCGTAGAACGATTCCACCAAGGGCCAGCAACAAGACGATCACGATGACTACAATATTGGTCGTGCTGGCGTGGAACAAGAGCTGGTCAACCTATGCGGAATTGCTGCCTTTTAGCCGAATTTTGAGCAATCACCACCTGCTCCTTACTATTTTGAGAGTTGCCCATTTTGGAGAACACGATCAAACGTTAGACGTCCACCACGAAAACAATTTATAATATATAATTTCATATTGACAATACACTACCATCAATTAAGAGATGAAGTTACAAGATTACTTATATAGCATTTTCCTTATACAGACGCATCGCGAGTTCACTTGTGACTTGGCAGGGTCACCATAATATGATGTTGGGATAAGAGTTGTATGAAACTCGTGAATGCTGATATAACACTAATCATTTATTTTATAAGACACGATTATATAGGTTTACATAGGTACTTCCAACACTACAAGAATTTGGATATGGTTGTAGATTCAATGGTAACACTTTTGTAAGAATTATTTAAGACTGGGTTTTCACAGCGCTGATGAAAATGCATGACTTTGGTTTTATTCACATTTATTACTATTTGTGAGCCAATCTATAATATTGTTTAGACAGGTTTTGACATTATTTTCAAAGTTTATTTTAATAGTGCATTTTATTATAGCTATGCTATCATCAGCAAAAAGCCACCCATTTCATGTGACGTGATTTTTGGGAGATCATTTATATAAGGAACAGTAGCGGGCCCAACACGCTACATTGTGATTTTAGATTTTCTATATACAACATAATAAAATGCTATGGTCATGTCGGTATAAATAGCACAAACTGGATTCCTTTTATCTACTGCAGTCATTATACTGGCTAGTAGCTTCTAAATTGCCATATTAGCAGTAGTGCATGTTTTTCAAAATAGCTATATAAGGAGCTATAGATAACCTTCTCAAATATTTTTGAGAGTACAGCTATTTTTGCTATTGGCCTGTAGTTTTTTAAATCTGTCTTGTCATCTCTTTTATGTAAAGACTTAATAATAACATTTTAAGTTTTGTTGTGAAAATGCCATCATAATGCTTCGATTAATTATGTTTACAAGTAGAGAGGCTATTATTTCCTTTGTGTATTTTATAAGTTTTGTAGATATACCATAATATCCAACAGTATAGGTACGTTTTAAATTTGTAATTATTTTGATTATATTGTTAATTGATATGGGTGGCATGAATAAAGAATTGAATGTCAAATTATTAAAATAACTGGTATTACAGTAAATGTCAGGTTTATCAATAATTTCAATGATGTCAACAAAATAATAATTAAATACTTATACTTCTATATAGTCTTATACTTTTTCCATAACAAATATGCTAAGGATTTGGTTATATATGTATGTATCTATAGTTAAATTTGTTTGCTAAATGTCTAGAACCAATTACCGAGAGATAGCTTTGTCTCGTCCTGCATGCAAGATAGCAGCGGTAGCCCAAGGCATTAAATTCTAGACAATTGCAATCAGGAGCGTCATGGTTTAGAACCCAACCCAATACAAACCGATGTTAAACCCATTCCTAAGAAACGTATTCTAGGTTAGTTGGAGTGGTAAACAAAAATAGTAGAAATTTGTTACTCAAACTACTAGGAGTCTTTAAAAAGAAGTGGCAGTGCTTTAAGTCAACTTCTAACGTCACAAAATTTCAGTTGTCGATCGATTCGACTTAAAGCAATACATTTTGTAATAGATATATATATATATAGATAATGTATTGACATTCAACTTGTTACATTCAATAGAGCTATACCCCACGATTTCACCAGCTCAGTTCCTAATGGTCATGACGTAATGTTAGATAGCCTATAACTTGTCTAGACGAATAGACGACAAAATGCAAAATAAATTTGAATAAAGTTAAAAATCCTAAATGTTGCCTATAGTTAAAGTTTTAAGTCCCTCATAGGAAATGCAATCTCATCTCACGAGGCTGTCATAACATTGATTATTTACAATACTCGTTTTATTTTTAGGATGAAATGGTGGGCGATACATCAAGGTGCAAGCCACTAAGCGTATTAGGCACCAAAGGTCAATGGTGTCATAAGGATTTTATAGAAAATCCTCAACTGGAAAATAAAATGATAATTAACAAATCTTTTGACGAGAAGATTGACGGTATTCAAGTACAGCTTCGACCTCAACGTATAAAAATTAAAGCTCGTCCAGGCGTCATTGTTCCGATCACAATATCCTACCAGCCAGCCAAAGATTTTCCCCTGGATGTTTACTACTTAATGGATATTTCATATACAATGAGGAATCACAAGGAAGCCCTGTCGAAGCAAGCCTTAGAAATTTACAAACAGCTGACAGAATATACCAACAACGTCAGATTAGGTATAGGAAGCTTCGTAGAAAAACCGGGATATCCTTACGTCGATCAAGTGCAGCAGTAATTATTATTTTATTTTATTACTCACTACCTATCCTTTTATAGATGTAAAGTACCCTATGTCCTATTCTATACAACTGACAATTCATGATGATTGGTCAAGCAGTAACAAACAAACAAACGCATATTCGCATTTATAATATAAAGATCGACTCAAATTACAAGTGTATAAAAATATGTATTATTCAATAAATATTTGGGTCCGGCCGTTAGGGTCCCATTCCGGTACGCCCGGGCGTAATTTTGCAAATTTTCACTGTGGGTGAATCGCGGCCGGGGGCGCGCCCCCGGCCGCGACTCACCCACAGTGAAAATTTGTTATTCCACTACGCCCCCGGCCGAGATGCTCCCATTGTAAAACAACCGGAGAAGACACTTGAGCAAATACTATTGAAAACAAGTGTTTTTGAATTTGAAATCTACACAATGGACGAGCAACCCTTTCACGGGTTGCTTTTTGAAAGGTTGCTAACTTGGAAACCATCATATTTTAAATTTTGAGAGGTTAATATAATTTAGTTTGCATTTTTTAAAGAGTATACTTAAATAATACTCTAACTAATTCTAAAGCTAATACATGATAGTATACACACAGCACAGAATATTTAAAGTCTAAAACACTTGTTTTCAACACTATTTGCTCAAGTCTCTTCTCCGGTTGTTTTACGATGGGAGCGTCTCGGTCAGGGTCGTAGCGGAATAACGAATTTTTCACTGTGGGTGCGTCGTGGCCGGAGGCGTACCGGAATGGGACCCTGACGGCCGGCCCAAAAATTTAGCAGTTAACATACATATTGGATAGTTATCCAGGACATATGGGGCCCTCTGTAAATATTCAATTATAACAATGTATCTACACGTCTATGATTTACTGGTATACTATTATTATGTTCACATCTGAATTATATTTCATGCAGCATTTTTGTATCTCCAAAAATATAACTTTATAGAAAAAATTGCATTCTTTTATGTCGTAGATCCATAGTAAGCTGCTATAATGTTTATTATCTTTCAGACCACCGCATATATCACATGCCTTTAAAAATCATCTTTCATTAACCACCAATATGACTGCTTTCACAACGACTGTCAAACATATCGAGTTTGGTGCAAATTATGACGACCCAGAAGCCGGTTTAGATGCCTTGATGCAAGTTATGACCTGTGAAAAAGATTTAGGGTGGAGACCAGGCGCTAGGCGAATTATCGTGTTGTGTACTGATTCCACATACCATAGTGCCGGTGACGGTAAGGTGTTAGGCGTTATTAGACCGAATGACATGAAATGCCACCTAGAGAACAACTTGTATAATGATACAATGGCACTAACCTACGACTACCCATCAGTAAGTCAAATTAATAAAGTCGCAAAAGAAGGACATTTCAGAGTCATATTTGCTGCTCCAGCAAGTGTGGCTACTGATTACACAAAATTAGCCAAGCATATTATGGGAGCTAAGCATGCTTTCCTAGAAGATGAATCGGGTACTGTAACAATAATTAAAGATGCATATAAAGTAATAATTTTTGATATTCTATTTATTAAATTGATATCGTAAAAGCTAAGCTAATGATATATTTTATTCCATTTTTTTACAGGAAAGTACGCAACTTATGAGAATATATAAAAACTTGCCTCCATATATTCAACTAACTTTAGATCAAGACTGTGATACTAAACAGACAAGGAATTGTGAGAGCACAGTTGAACAAAAAACTGTCACTGTTGAAGGCAATCTAACAATTCAATACTGTCCACCTGATCACGATCTAAAAAAAGAGCTTACCATCGAAGTAATTGGAATAAATGATAAAGTGACTATAGAATTGGACATTGACTGTAAATGTGCCTGTGAGAAAGAATCTGGTGTACAAAATATAAGTGCTAAATGCTTTAATGCAGGCGTTACCCAATGTGGAATTTGTAAATGTAATTCAGGAAGGTAAGCAATACAATACAGAGTAAGGTACAACGGTAAGGAGTACTAATATTTTAAGGTCAAGTATGGTGAAAGGCGAAAGTTAAGTATGGGAACTTCTAGAATAGGGCCACTGTAGCTGCGACATTTCTAATATGATAATTTTCAGGGATGTAAAGACTTAATACAATGGATGTTCTTGTTCATCTTGTGCATCAAGTTTATTACAGCAAGGATAATGAACTATTTATATAGATATATATTCATTGCTAAGATAAATTTTTAATAGAAAACGCTAAGGATTTCTTGACTGAAACAACAGTTGCTCAGGGAAGTTATGATCGAGCGTATGAACTTGTCATTGAAGTCAGTCTCTGATTAGGGTGATGCCAACATGGTTAAGTTCAATGCCTCTAAAACCCAGGCGTGTCTGTTCTTCGCAAAAAGGAGCCCATTCCAACTGGCTTCATCTTTCCGAAATGTATCCGTGCCAATAACTGATCGCTTTAAGCTTCAGGGTATGTCGTTGACTTCAACCCTTAACTTTGGTTCCTACATTGAGTTTAAAGCCCAACTAGCTGCCAAAAAGCTGGGCATCTTTAGTAAGATGAGGCAGTATTTCATGCCAGAACATTTGCTTAATTTGTACCAAGCACAGGTTCGACTCTGCATGGAGTACTGTTCTCACCTCTGGAATGGCTCTGCAAAATATCAGTTTGAACCTTTGGAGTCAATTGAGCGGAAGGCCAAGAGACTTATCAGCGATGACCAACTAGTCAACGCGCGACTCGGAAGATTGGAGCATCGTTGTAGGGTTGCTAGTCTCTCGGTTTTCTATCGGATACATTTCGGAGAGTGTGCAGGGGAACTGCATTATTTGATTCCTCCTTCCCTATTCTACCATCGGACGACCAAACAATCAGACCAGCGACACAGGTACATGGTGGATATACCACATTTACGCAAGAAGCGCTTTTCTTCCAATTTTATAATGCGTACCGCAAAGGAGTGGAACTCGCTACCTAAGTCTGTGTTCTGTGTCTTCAAGTTGCTAGTGAATAGGTATTTTCTAGACAAGCGTGCTCCATCGTCGACTGCATCGTCACTTAACAACAGGGGAGATCGCGGTCAAACGTAAGGTTATTAAGAACTAAAAAAATACCAATAGTTTCTTCCGGTCACTGGAATGGTACTCAATTACTGTTTGTAATGTTTTACATAACTATTTTTCTATTAAATTTTAACGTCGTAATAGGATTTCTATATCCAATAAGGTATTTTGTTTTTAAATTTAATTGCAAACTTAGAAGAAGAGTTTATGATATTTTAATTCTGTTTAGATATGGTGACGACTGTCGCTGCAACGGTACATCAACGAGTACTACAGATATAGAGAAGTGCAAGCTGCCGGACGACAAAAACGTATGCAGTGGAAAAGCCCAGTGCATGTAACTATATTTTTTTATCTGCGATAAATGCTCTTCGCTTTGTGTTTGATCGCGCAAATTCGTCGTCGTCGTTTGTCTGTGTCGCGCAGCGTGTACCCGATAAAGCTCTTACAAAAATTTAAATTATAGTTGTACTCGTGGGATCTAACCACAAAAATTGGTGCTTACTGAAAAAAGTGAGGTCACACATTAAATAGAGAACGATAGTTTTCAATATGAGAGAGCGTGACTGTATTTAGAATTCAGATGGCATGTTGGCATTGTGTGTCAGATGACAACATATTTAGTAGTTGGGAGCATCGATGTTGTAAACCTTTGTAGTCTTCATACATTGCTTAGGCTTCTTATGTATATTATCTTAGATTGAAACATAACGTCATCTATTTGAAAATTCACTACAATTGAAATTAAACTACTATATATGGTTTTTATCGCGTTGTTTATTTAACACTGTATTACATAATTTAGAAACTGTTACACTACTACTACTATTGAACTTTACTAATTTCCAAGCTAATAAAATTATTAAAACTTTTTATATTTAAGTTTACACTTTCCGCGACGTTTCGGTTGCTTTTCAGCAGCCATGGTCACGGGGAGACTAAGATGATAGTTATAATAACAATAATAATAATCTTTATTGACATAAATTTGATACAGTTTAAAACAGAATTCCCTAACACCTGCGCTAGTAGACACTGTGTTGCAGGTGTCAGTGTCGTCCTCTTGTATAGTGTCAATTTTATTAACTACATCAACAAAGATAATGATGGAAAGAATAATAAAAAAGCTCAATGTTCCAGTGTAAGTACCCGAACATAATTTAATCATTGGTGTTTCTATTTACGCAGAATGAGCTCAAAGTATCATGAAGTCTTCATGAAACGTCGTGGAAAGTGTAAACTTAAATAAAATAGTTTTAATAGTTTTAATAATTTAATTAGCTTAAATTTAGTAAAGTTTAATAGCAATACAGTAGTGTAACAGTTTCTAAATTATGTAATAAAGTGTTAAATAAACAACGCGATAAAATCCGTATATAGTAGTTTAATTTCAATAAATAACATTAGCGTAAACAAAAGACAATATCATCTCACTTCAATTAATAATTTTCATTTTCTTGTATGTTAGATAACATAATTCACTTAGTTATCTCTATCTGCGATGCTGCAAACATGCCGCATCTCGAAATATTGTTGTTCTCTTACAAGGAAATTAATCACAAATAATAAAAGCTATAATGAACAGTTATGTTAATTGTTTATATTTGGCTGTTACAATAAGGTGTAGGCATATAACACGTACATTAAATTTAGATCAGTAGTGATTTTTCAAAATTGAGTCTGGAGTCATTACTCAGTTAATTCAAATAAAATCCAGCCCATATTATCAAAATAATTTAATTAATTATTATTATTATTTTATAATATATCGTGTATATTATTTATTGTAGATGTGGCAAATGCGATAAATGCGAAATAGGATTTTCTGGTGATGTTTGTCAATACAACGATGACGCTTGTCCGAATAAGTGTACTGGTCATGGACTATGTACTCTTGGGAGATGCCATTGTGATGGTTCTTGGTTTGGCGAAGACTGCAGCTGTTCTCTGAAAACTGACACATGCATTGCACCATACTCTAAGGAAGTAAGTCTAATGATCGTTATAGCCTGTTTAACGAGTTCCAGAAAATGTAGTGGTGATGGCAGGCATACAAAATAAGCCTTTGATCGCCAGCCAGTGATCTATCTAACACAAAAATAACTTTCGAAATCCGTCTCGTAATTAACAACGTACAAACTTATAGAGTTGAAGATATTAGAAAGTTAGTTGAACGTGTGCATATCGCGCTTCGCTTAACAATTGGGTCATTGTGCGTAAGGGACCGATGCAGAGGTGTACAGTGTTTTATACCACCTCAGCTTCGCCAAAAAAGACAGCGAAGGACCGATGTTGCACAGTTCTTCTTTATCGTTTCTGGATTTTTCAGAAGCCTCGCCCGTTTGTTGTTTTCGTTTATGCAATGAAGGAACACATTAGCTGGTGTTTCCTTGGTCTCCATGCAGGCTCTACATAAGAGGCTGGCCGTGATACTAATTTTAAAGAGGTGTTTGTACAGTGGCTTTTTATTACGCCTAGGTTTATTTATGGCTAGGCAGATATTTAACAATATTTATATATTTCAGATATGTTCGGGCAACGGTGAATGTAAATGCGGCAGGTGCAAATGTAATAGTGAAGGCGAGAAAAACGCAACTAAGTACACCGGCATGTTTTGTGACGCTTGCGACGATTGTGCGGAGAAGCGTTGTAAGGAACTTGAGAAGTTTGTCGTTTGCGCTGTCATGAACTCTACGTCGGACTGCGTCAAACAGTATGACGCCACGGACGCTATAGTGGTGTTCGTGAATAAAAAAGATCTTACTTACGGTCATGAATGGTACATGGGAAATAAGTGCAAGACGCAACTAGAAAACGGCAGTTACGTTATCTTCAAGTATCAGTACGAAGATTTGAATATAAAACTGGGTATACAAGACGAAGTGGAGTTGCCACCTAAAGCTAACGTTTTTAGTAAGTCTGCTATTTTGTCATTATTGTTAAGAGTGTAAAGTGATAATCAGAAACATATTTTGGAGACTCTACTAACTCATTATTTCTTTTCACAGTTGCGGTAGCGTCTGCTATAGGGATAGTTTTATTGATTGGAATAGTGACCCTTATCGTTTGGAAGATTTTAGTGGACCTACATGACAAAAAAGAATATGAAAGGTTTGCAAAAGAATCCAAAGCTCAAGGATTTGACGTCTCCTCGAATCCGCTCTACAACCCACCGAATGTCTGTATTGCTAACCCAGCGTTCGAACATTGAAACTCGGGATCCAGATTTTGGTTATTTTATAATATATTTTATCATCTGGTAAATTTAGATTTATTTAAGGAGCATTATCAATGCTAAGGTAGAATGTAAATCATAACAAAGAATAAAGACAATCTATGAAGCTGGACTTGCGACCTTGACATACGTATCGTGACTCTGCCAACTGAGCTTTCATAGTCCTACTTCAAGGGTTGACATTTGCTTCTGAGGTTTTCATCTAAGTCGATGGTATTGTCTTTTTCCCATGTTATAACTGATATTTATTATCTGTTTATATTCTAAATAAAAATGTTACATCAATTTTATCTTTTATTACTTCAAATTTGTGCCATATCCCTGAAAGCAAGTTGCAATAAATATATAAATTATATATAAAAACAAAAATAAGTTATAAAATATTTCGTTAAATTTTGTTACAAAACATGCAAACACCGACGCCGTGTACGTCTATATAATAAATTTTACACATTCATAATATTTATTAATATGAAACATTGTACTGTCAATAATTTCGAAGGTGGATCCTTTAAAAAGCGGATCGCTTCAAATAAAAAAGGAATCTCCGGGTCTTGTTGTCAAGTCCAGTTTCTTCAGAAGTTGACATTCTGTGTGACTGCGTGCTGTCACGAACGGAACGTCAAGTCTGGATTGTATTGTAGGGGTTATTTCCTACTTCGTAGCTGGCGGTCGTGCGAGCGACGCAGCCTCGTCGGGGGCTCATCGTTGTACGGTCTACCTTGACCCACCTGTGTTAAAATCAAATATTTAAATTACTTCATACATCATTCGATTTCCCTTTTCATTTACATGAATACGAGCCAAAGGAGCGGTTAAATCACGGAATAGATAATAAATATCAGTAATCAGAATAATAAGAGTGGGTCAAACTGCGAGAGTCAGATATCTGTTAAGGACGCTATCAATTCTTCCCTACTAACTATCCTCTGTTTAGTAACAGTAAAGCTTAATTACAATTTATTACTAATGAGGCGCTTATAGCCAGTTGCACTCACTGATCGGTAAATGATTAGCGAGGTTAAGCAACGTTGGGTGCGGTCAGTCCATAGATAGGTGACCGCACCCACATATGATTTACAACTATTGTTCCAAGTCTCGATCTGTAGGTAACTCGATGGAATATTCGTAATGTGGCTCGAGACACATATAGTCCCTTCGGCCGTCTATAGAACCTGAGTTTCGGAACTGGTTTCGTACGAGGCTTTTAATTTACTTGTATGGAACTGGCTCCCAACGAGGCTTTTAATTTACTTGTATGGTTCTGGTTCCGATCAAGTAATTATCATATTCCATCAGCCGTGAACGAAACTGAAGTAAAGACACAGCCAGGTCTAAAATAGACTAATTGTATAACATTACAAATAGACGATGTAAAAGCGAAATTAGTAATAAAATGGAACCTGTACCTATTTTTCCCCGGGAACGCGTGCCTGTGCCTACCATCTGCGGCCGACCCAAAGCTGGGAGGAAATAATAGAGGCGGAAGACAATAACGGAATTCGTCAGAACTAATTGCGAAGATTTAATTAGATAAATGAAGCTGGTTTTTTACTACAAATTGTAAATGTCCTGTACCGAACTGGAAAAACAATTAAGTTGAAATTAAAGAAATATCCTTATTAAAAACGTTTTTATTAAACTATGACTGAGTTCTTAACTTTGTTAAATTTGTACGTTTGTAAAATATCCTTTTTACCTAAGAAACGATCTTAAAATTTATAATATATAAGGAAATTAACTCAACGCAATGGCTTACAGTTATTAGGCCGTTTTTTAAATTCCTAACTGCAGTATTAATTTCCTGGTCAATTTCAAGATACATTTTCGCCTTCTTAGAGTTCTTTTTTAAATTAGTAATTTTCATTTCTTTGATCAATATGTCCAGTAAATTGTTTTTTTTTTTCAATAATGCGATTAAGCTGGCTGTGCCATCCTTCCAAATTATTTGTAGTTCGTAGTTGCTCCTTACCACAACAACAAGTTTTGTTAAAGTTAGATTTCTCTCGCCATTGGGTTTTAAAACATGCGTTAAATTTTTTTATGTCCATACCAAGTGGGCTTTTACGCATTACATAAACAATACTAGTGCATACGCTGTATATATATATGATATGAGTTGCGGTGGCTAACGTGCAATTCCAGCACATCGTGACACGTATCGTTGCTTAACAGGTGTTGAAATTTTAATTGTTTGGCTTTTCGATATAGTCGTCTATTGTAATGAAAGTAGCACCCTTTGATTTTACGGTCTTCATGTCAAGCGTTTTTCCCGTGAGCGGGTTCCTTCAGTTCGATACAAGTAAATTAAAAGCCTCGTACAGACGGCCGAAGGGCATATAGTACCTACGCGAAAACTTCAACAAAAATAGACAAAATGAATGCAATGTCTTATTTTGTTCTATGAGTATCTATGTTAAGAAGTTTGTATGTTCATACCATGCCGCTGTCATTGGGAGTTGCGCGTCGAGATCGTAGGCTTGGGTTGGACAGCGCCAGGTCTCCCGCTGAGCGCCTGACAAACTCGAGCTCGCAAGCCTCCGCGTTGCAAGCACAGCTGGTCAATACACGCACACATTACACTCTTCAATACAAATATCACATAACATTAATTAGCTCTGTCTATTTGGGATAAGGCTCTCCTTATCTATAGGGATACTATAGATAAGGAGAGCCTTAACCCTTTCGATATTAACAGACATAGGACACAAATAAAATATAGCAACATTGACACTGTATCTTAAACATATTCACGTAATTATGATTCCTACGGTGGCATAGAGGTAGCGGGTGCGAACTCCCAACAACGGTGGTGCGTGCGACTGCAATCCCGAACCTCTGACTTTTCGAAGTTATGTGCGTATTAAATGATTGATTATCGTTCGCTGTAACGGCTATTAAACTTGGCACAGCATCGTGGGCAGCTAACCCTTCTCAAAACTGAGTAGAGGGCCATGGCTAGCAGTGGAACAGTTTATATTTAAGGGCTGAAAAATGGTCAAATAATGTAAAAGTAGATAAGTTTTCCTTATGTTTGTACTTATAGTTTGTTAATTATAGCTTGAGCCCCGTGATAGATATCAGAGTACCATGATAATAATAATAATGATTTATTTTCTGTCACAAATGTAGCTTAAAACTATGATTAAAATACCTACACATGCAACGAGGGTGGAGACGATTTTGATCATATTCGATTAAAAAATTATCGATTAATATTATTGATCTCACTGATTTTGATTTTTGTTAAATAATTATTGTACCCGAATTTATTCACTTAAATATTAGATTAACGTTTTAGATAAATTGTGTAAAATGTGTAATATGCGAATTACACATTTTACACAATTTATCTAAAACGTTTCAATTGTTTTTCGATGTGTTATGTAATTCCAATAATAAGCAAATGTTAAACTAGATCTAAGAAAACTAGACTTTAATTATAAAGTTAAAATGACGCAAGAAACGTCACTATTTGAAGAATTTTTATCAATAATACATGATATTGTTTTGCTTACATTTCACTGTCATAAAATATGGAACTTGATGGGCATAATTTGTGGCAACTGTCATATAACCTCCAAGCTATATTTTACGGAGTATAAATGTGGTTGAAATATATAGCACACTTACGCGGCTTGCGAGTCTTTGTCTGTGGCAGCTGTAGGAGGAGGAGGCTGCGGTACTGTGTTCACGTCAATGGCAGGGCTGGTAGCACGGGGAGTCCGGGGTGTAGACCGGCAGACAGCCTCACGTACCTCCTGAAGCCGGCGTCGCTCCTCAGCTACTTTCCTATCCAGCTCCGCAACTATATAGGGACAATAATACATTATTTTTAACAAATAATCTACTACGTTTTGTTAAGGAGAAATGCGATAATGAAACCACTTAAGTAAAAGACCTGTTGGCACACCGGCGGCCAGATAAAATAGGTTTTTAATTGATAAGAATATGAAGTCATAATCTCGTATTTCTGTTGCCTGCTTCTATTTTGCATAGTTTTATTACGAGAATGTGCCCACAGGACTTAGGATTCGAACCCGCAATCTCACGATCGGCAGTTAAAAGACTGTCAGTACAGCTACATCCTAATATTATAAACTACATTATGCCCGCGGCATCGCGCGTGTAAATGTAGGTAAGATTAGTAACAGTATTTATTTCTGGATGAAAGGTCTATGTCCCTATGTTCTTTTCTGTACCCCTGGCAATGTGTACGCGAAATTTCATGATGATTGGTCGAGTAGTTAAGGAGTGAAAGCGTAACAAACAAACAAATAAACTCACATTCGCATTTATAATGTTCGTAAGGATTTTGAATGTAAATTTGTTTGTTTGTTAGGTTAACTAACCCACACGCCACAGGCAAAAACTAGTTAATAATAAAAAGAACACTAAAGTTATATATTTAAATAAGTAACAGAGCATCATAAATCATTATCTAAACTGGTTTTCCGTATGTTTACAATGAGTAATAATGACACAAATATTATTAGGGAAGGAAAATATGAATCTATATTAGTCGCAGTCAACAAAACATGCAGCAACTGAACATTTATAGGTACATTCAATATTTAAACAAATACCAATAAAAACGAATACGTTTATAGCGAAACTCAGTATTTAATAAATTTTGTGCCGTGTGGGGAATCGAACCCTTAGCACAGCGGCGATGCTATCATTCAACTCACGCCATCTGTGCAGTCAAAAAGCTATGTACAAGAATGCCGTCACACAGTGCGACGGGCAGAGAGTGTTTAGAAATACAAGACGAATATTAAATTCGATCATCATTGGAATTATAATCACTGGCAATGAACTGATTAATATTTTTATATATTCACAATATAATAATTTATTTGCATGTAAGATTCATTCATTCAAATTTTTGAATATGCGCCTTCCCTTTTTAACCAGCCGCACAAAATGGAAGACCCCTTCTTTTTTGATAAAACTACTCCATTGCTAGATTTTAAGTATTGTGCCACAGAGGTCTTTACAAGCAGATCAATGGACACAAAGTTTTCCAGGCTCTACTATAATAGACTTTAATAGGGTAGTTGACTTACAATTTTTTATTATTTAATTCAAATAGTTACATAACCAAAACTCTAAAATACAAGAAATTTTTGAAATCTGCTACAATATAAGATGAGCGTTTTAAATCTGGTACTAGGGGTAGTTGACAGATAAAGGAGGCCCGATACAAACTATGACGTTATCACTATTTAACCACAGCTGTGCGAGGGATATAGCGAGACCGCCCCACTACGACCCCACTGTTTCTTATATCTGAATTGGAAATATTAATTAACTACTCCCTTAGTTAGCAACCCAAGAAAATTATTGTGATTGCTTCTGTATGTAAATTAATGTACAAATTAAACAAAGGCAACTAACCTATTTGTGGATTACACAAGTAAATAATTGCTCCGAGTGAGATTCGAACCCAAAACAATCGCAATCGGTGCAAACTGCCAAGCATCTAGCGATAGCTATTGTTGTACTGTTACTAATTTTACTAATTAACAGAGGATACATTACAATGTTGTTGTGCATTCCGTTGTTTATTCATCAGTTCCATTTCCAAAGAGTCTATTCTTTTTTTCAACGCCTCCTCCTTGGACAACTTGGATTTCCACGATCTGCATACTTTTATATGGAGATATGACAGCTCCTGGGCATCCAAAGCCTATAAAAAGTCAAGAATATACATCACAATATATGAAATAATAACTATTTAACATACTCAGACATGTGTCGATTTAATTAATACTTTTACATTAGATCAGATCTTACGAGTACACAAATCCACTATTATGAGCCTTCGAAATGTTGGGTAACCAAATTTAAACTCTAAAATAGATATATTAACTAAAATATGTGATTATTTTCGCAGTATTAAGTTACTCTGAAGTGCCGAGTTAAGTCTCTGGTTTATTAAGATATCAACTTTATAGATACTTAAGATTTTATATATAATTTTGCCAACATCAACTGGAATATAGCTGGTGATCTTCTAAAGGGCTGGACAAATTTTAAATCAATCATAGCTAAGAATTGGATCAGGAACTTGGATTATCCGTTAGCTAAGAATTGGATCAGGAACTTGGATTATCCGTTTGGGAGCTACGATACCACAGAACACAGGTTAAGACTGCGCCGAGCGAAATGTACCAAAACAGGCGATCACAGTTAAGTTGATATTTTTGTTTAATACAAATATAAAATATACATTTACAATAACAATGAATATGTTTACACTTACTCCGTATAAAAAAACTTAAAATAATTAATATATTCGCCTACAAAATTAGGTAAATTTGCACGAAAAATGCAAAACGTAAGCTCGTGTTACGTGGTTTTTAGATTATTACAGTAGAAATCTGTCCTATATTACAGCTTAAACGAAACATAAATAGTTAGTTATATTACATTTTGTCCATCCCAAATATTTAAGTTATTGGTTGACAATAAAGGTACATATTTATTTAAAAAACACTTCAAATCCTCCATACAATTTTCTATGACGGCCGCGCACCGATTTGAGTATCGAACTCTATCATTCAGTCCAACCACGTCTTACGCTCGGCGCAGTCTTAAACTTTAGCGCTCGTTGCTACGTCATACGGTGTGCAATGCGACTGCCACGCATTACACCCATTACATACAAGCGAACACGACATACATTGTCTTGCTATAATGAAACGATCGCAGCGTTACTGGGAATTGTGAATCCAAAACATCCACGGAGCCAATCAAACCCACAAAAACTTTCATCATATTGGCTCCAGCTGTTTAGGAGGCGATATAAAAAAAAGGCAAATGTTACCCCTTTTTTCTTTGGACGCACACACAAGCGACGCAGATACGGCAATTGGAGTGCGTGGAGTCTGACGCACCGTGGGATGCATAAACGAACTCAGTGCTGTATAAAATCTGTATGTTTATGCCAAGCTGAAATAATTGAAATGCAAGCTGAAATGAATGCAAACCTCAATGTTCCCGCCTAGCATTTTGTTTGCTATGTACTTGATGTATGTGTGTTCCGCCATTTTCCTTTGCTCGACGTCTACCTCCTCGAATATGTTCCGTATAGTCTCGGAGACATTGATGTCGAGTGAACAAGTACACGGCCCTTGTGCTCGCACCTTCGGTTTTACATTAAAGGCCTCCACCGTTGTCTTGGTCAATGTTTTGGTCTGACTGCGACATTTCTTTCGCTTCTTTAAATCAGATGACGCCATCTTCATCGGTTCCTGTGTAATAAATGTTTAGATAAATGTTTCGTTTGTCTATACTAATATTACAAAGAGGAAAATTTTATATTGATTTGTTTGTTTGTAATGATTTAACTCAAAAACTACTCAACAGATAATAAAATTCTTTCGCCATTAGAAAGCTATATTATCATCGAGTAAAACATGCAACCTTTTTAAAAAGAAATTACTTTTCTTTAATTAAAAATCTGATTAATACAATTTCGTTATTAATAACTGTACTTGTATTCAACTTTTGCTAAATATGTACAAGTAGCGCAATAGATACGAAGATAGAGCGTGAAAGAAAATTACGTGAAAAAAAAAAATTGTTACCATTTGAACAATTGTGCTATGACTATTATATAATGGATATTGATAAACCGATTGTTTTGTGAACAATAGATAAATTATCCAATCGGGTTGTTACTGAGTCTTCACTTTTCCTGCACTAGTAATATACCTGCTTCTTTTCTTTATATTATATTATCATTGGTATTACTACTGTTATTTTATCTGAGACTAGTTGGCCCGAGCAATTTCGTCTGCTTCACATAAGAGAATTTCTCCGTCTGTGCAACATTTTTCATTAATGCTCCACTCCTATTGGTCGTAGCGTGATTTTATATAGCCTATATTCCTTCCTCGATAAATGAGCTATCCAAGACTAAAAGATTTTTTCAATTCGAACCAGTAGTTCCTGAGATTAGCGCGTTCAATCAAACAAACAAACTTTTGAGCTTTATAATATAAGTATAGATTTTAATAGTTGGTAATATCCTATTCCTAACTACTTGACTAATATTATAAATGTGAATGTGAGTTTTGTTCGTTTGTTTGTTTGTTACGCGTTCACGCCTTAACTACTCGACCGATTATCATGAAACTTCGCTTACATGTTGTCAGGGTAACAGAAAAGGACAGAGGGTAGGTACCTTTCATACACCAAAAAAAAGTACTGTTTCTAATCTAACCTAGCCTAACATTTATAAAGGATATTTATAATATCTCTAAATTGTTCCCGCGGTTTCACACGCTTAAGTCCCGTTGCCGTAGGAATATCGGGATAAAAAGTAACCTATGTGTGAATTCAGGTCGCCAGCTATCTATATACCAAAATTCATCGCAATCGGTTTAGTAGATTTTACATGAAAGAGTAACAAACATCCATACATCCTCACAAACTTTTACATTTATAATATTAAGACATAGACTTAATGGCGATGAAAAGAATGGCCGTAAGTCTTTTGTAAGTTCCTTTACATACGCTCTACACTTTGCTTGAATCTAGTATCTAATAAAATTGAAAATTCATAATTGTAGTAAACTTTCAAAACTATAATCTTTGACGTTGATATGTTAGTGATACTTTGTGAACTAAATCACTTTAATAGATTCATTACATAACATTGTTATTTGTTTAACCGTTCGGGAATGTACAGGAGAGTAAGATACTAAGTACTAACAGCCAGTTTCACCTTTATCACGTAAAAGTTAACCGAAAGATAAATCGGATGCTGTCTCAAGCCTGTTAGGTTAAAGAAGAGAGATGGCGAGACTTTTATCTTATAGATAAATGTTATATGGAGGTGCTGGGACGGGCCCTGAGAATACCGCTATGACTAAGTATTGATACAAGATCTTAATCTGCATGATTACAGACGAGACTTTAGTGCTTAATTCTGAAGATGAACTAATAAACATATACCATTAAACAGAGAATCTCACCGCCATCATGAACAGTTAGCTACCGTAACGTCCGGACAACCTGTAGATTTAATATCTACAGGTTGTCCGGTAATTAATGGATAACCTGGAAATGTCTTATAGTGGAACTGATGGCCGTTCAGAAAAAATATGAAATAAAATCTATCCTAACTACTACCTGAGACGTGTTTTTTTTTAATTACCGTATATAACTTTCTTGTATACTACGACCATAAATGACTGAAATCCATCGGTTTTTTGTTGTTTTATTATTAAACACTAATTATGCTAATAGATAGACAGTCAAAAGTATGCTATGCTAATATAGCTTGCACTTTTTAATATATATTTTTTTGTAATTAAACACTTTATACGGATTTTGTCGCGTTGTTTATTTTACTTTAAACACCGTTATTACATAATTTTGAAAATTCTAACACTACTATTATTGAACTTTACTACAAGTCGCCAACAAAGATAAGTAAATTTTTACCATCCGTCAAGTGCCAATTACCTTTACAAGATGCAGGGGTCTATAAAATAGATTGTGACTGTAGACTCTCATATATTGGGCAAACCAAGAGAAGTATAGGCACCCGCATAAAAGAACATATAGCTGATGTTAAACACCAACGCTCGTTGAAGTCTGCTGTGTGTGAACATGTGCAACAGGGGACCAACAACTACCTACGATTTGACAAACTACATATACTCGCAAAAGAACACCGATTCCTACCAAGGATGCTTCGCGAGGCTATTGAAATTAAAAAACATCCTAATTTCAATAGAGAGGATGGTTGGAATGTACCACCAGCTTGGGATCCAGTCATTCAAATAGTCAAACCCAAGAAGAAGCAAAAAACAGCTGGACTTAATGATACTTTGAGCTCATTCTGCGTAAATAGGAACACCAAAGATTAAATTATGTTCGGGTACTTTGAAATAACTAGCTACACTTCAGAACATTGGGATAACTACCATCTTAGTCTCCCCGTGAACATGGCTGCTGTAAAGCAACCGAAACGTCGCCGCGTCGGGGCAAAGTGTAAACTTAAAAATAAATAGTTTTAATTAGAAAAGATATAGCTTAAATAGTAGTAAAGTTCAATAATAGTAGTGTTAGAGTTTTCAAAATTATGTAATAACAGTGTTTAAAGTAAAATAAACAACGCGACAAAAGCCGTGTAAAGTGTTTAATTTCAATTTATAACATTCGCGTAAACATAAGACAATAATATATATTTCTTTTATTTTTTATTATTACTTTTTTCATTTTTTCTGAACGGCCTTCAGTTCTACTATAAGACATTTCAAGGTTATCCATTAATTATCGGACACCCTGTATACTAAAATTATAAAGCGAGTTTATTTTTTTGTTTGGTTGAACGCTCTATCTCAGGAAGTACTGGTTCGAATAGAAAAATTATTTAGTATTGGATAGCCCATTTATTGAGGAAGGCTATAAGCTATATAACATCACGCTACGCCCAATAGGAGCAGAGCATCAAAGAAAAATGTGAAATGAATATGTGAGTATATACTATTTACAAAAAAAAGTATATATTTATGTATGTTTATCCATTGTCTAGTAGGTACCCATAGTACAGGCTCTGCTTAGTTTGGGCTAGATGGTGTTGTGTGTGTGTGGTAGAATATTATTATTATGATAAATAGGGGTAGGCAGAGACTACGAATTTCCATTTGCTACGATCCTGACACACTTCTCTGGCTTCACTTTCATCACTGGCCGGTTTGAGGTGCCCTCCTTAACCTGGCTTTTGTCCAGAACGTCTTCAATCTGATCGAGAAACGTTCGCCTAGGTCTTCCTCTTGCGACGGTTCCATTCACACTAGATATAAACACACCTTATAAACTCTCTTAGTCAATCTTTTCCCGTACATTCTTTCTACATGCCCAAATCAGCTTAACATAGGTACCATATAAATAACATAACATTTGTGTGCATGAACATGGATGTATAATATGTAGGTATGCATATACAAAAAAAAAAGTATATTATATATAGATATAAACAACGGATGTTTAAACATACGTTTATCCGTTGTCTAGTACCCATAGTACAAGCTCTGCTTAGTTTGGGCTAGATATAAGTACCGAGAATTGAACCTCATACATACATTTACTACAGTATTATAGTATTACATTACATATATAAAAAAATCTTGTGTCGCGGTGTTTCTGGTCGCACTCCTCTGAAACGGCATAACCGATATTTTTGACTTCTTTATGTATATTTGGTAGGTATGATTAGGTCGTAAAATGGGGAATCAGGGAACCTCACACAATACAGTGTGAGTGTGCTGATTCCAATCAAACCATGTCAAATCTATTGAAATGTCCAAATTGCCCCTGTAGGTGCACTAAGGAGGAGTTGCAACTGCTGATGCGATTGCCGTGGCTACACATTGGGCAGGACATATTTGAAATAATGTTACCATCGACTCGAGAAGACGAAGACCGCTAGGAGATTAGGCTGTTCTTATCTAGATAATTTTCAATTTCGTAGACAGCATATTTTTGTATTGATTGGAAATTATTTATTTGGCAGAACAACGTTTGTCGGGTAAGTTAGCTAGTATTTGCATATTATTGTTAAATCTATATACCTACAAAGGCGTTTGGTATTAATAGTTATTAAATATGCTGTATATATTTAGTATATTGTAACTGTATGATAATATAATATTGTCTTCTGTTTACGCGAATGTTATTCATTGAAATTAAACTACTATATACGGATTTTATCGCGGGGAGACTCCCCGTGACCATGGCTGCTGAAAAGCAACCGAAACGTCGGGGAAAGTGTGAACCAAAAATAAATAGATTTAATAGTTTAAATAATTGCATTAGCTTATAAATTAGTAAACTAAAATCAATAGTAGTAGTAGTGTAATATTTTCAAAATTTTGTAATACAGTGATAAATAAACAACGCGATAAAATCCGTATATAGTAGTTTAATTTCAATGTATGATAATATTCATTGTGTTCCTATGTGTTACAAAAATGTATATCATGTGTATTTGTATTTCTAGTTATCCTGTCTACTCGGTACCTATTACTCGTGTTATTTCCTGGTAGAATAACGTATTGTGCCTGTCGTATGTTCGATCTTTTTATTAATACAGAGGGTTAATAATTCTCTCAGTAAATGGAGAACTAGTCTCAGTGTCATTAATATCACAAATAGTATTCTCCTAAATTAAAATAAACGTCTAATGTGATAATAAATTGCATATAAGTTCGCGAAATTCTATTATAAACATTATAATAAGAGATTTGGCCCTTCGAATGTCACAGAAGCACAAGTTAAGAGAGCATTAATAATGTTTCTAGGTCTTAACAAAGCAATGCTCATCAGAGTGTAGGAATACATTACTATCATAACTTAGAATCGTAATACTTGTTAACGGCGTATTCTGTCACGTTTCTCTCTTCACGGGTACTTCCTTATCATCTACCGTTAAGTAAGTACTCAGTAATAATTAGCCTTTGGAAGGCTTACTCGGACAAATGGGTCTAAGAAAATTTTGGTCCGTTGGAGTACCCTACTCCGTTGGAGTAGGGTACCAACCTCTAGTTCCTAGCCGCGGCAAATGTAGGACTGTTGCTACATACAGGTTGTCCCGTAAATAATGGTCCAAGCTCAAGGCACTGATTCTTTGCCTAATTATCTACAACTAATTTGGATCGATGAAGTTATGGTAGTTAATAATCTTGAAACTGGGTAGTAAAATTTGAAAATCGAAAAATATCATTATTTTATTTCGATTTTCAATTTTTTTGAGATTAACTACCATAACTTCATCGATCCAAATTAGTTGTAGATAATTAGGTAAAGAATTATTGCCTTGCGCTTGGACCATTATTTACGAGACATCCTGCATATTTAGTTCGTGATGCTCATAGGGCAAAATATATTTGGCGACTTTTAAAGTCTATACAAATAGTTAAATATAAATTACAACATCCAAATTAACGAAATTTTAAGGATTTGTGCTAATTATATTCTACGAACTGTCTTTGAAACATAGTGTACCTACTTTTCTCTATAATATTTACCTACCTTGCTCTAAGTTTAACAAAAAATGTTTAAACTTAAAGCAGTCATTTGGATAAGCTTAAATTTTATGGTCAGTATAGGTTCATTACCAATACTTCCTTTTATAACGAAAGGGGCATGCCGGTATTAGGCCCAGAGGTGCACAAGAAATTGGCTATAGTAAAAATATACAGGGTGTCCAAGAACCTGGCGTCCAACTGGATTCCCACGATGCCCCAAGTTCTAACAGTACTCAGAAAAATATTTTAAAAAATCCACCCCATGTACTTACAGAATTATACTGATTTCAAAAAAAAAGGGGAAATGAGCACCCTGTGACATACTTTTGAATGCTGTGACTGCTAATGCTGATAATTTCGATATTTCTTGGAGGTTTTGTAATCTAGGGTATTGCTGTGTCTAAATAGAATGTAAAAATAAAGTACTTATTGTACCATTTTAAAATAAAATATTATTTTAACTAAAGGTGGTATGGAAAACTATTGAATTTCGCAACTTTGACCGACTGTAGTGTAAAAAAAATGTACCAAAATAGTATGGCAAGTGACGTCAAATTTTGACGCGTTTATTCCTCTTTTTAAAAAGGTATAATACTTACACATTAATTTGAAAAAAAAAAATTTTGATAATATTTTTACTCAACAACCCAATTTTTACGATGTCTTACAGAATTCTTAGAAAGAAAAATTTACGACGAATTGAATCTAACCTCTAAAGAATTACTGTTGTATGCTCATAAAAATAACAACAGGCCTCTCAAAAAACAGGTTAGACCGTAAGGGACGGTATGTGCATGCATCTCACCATAGTGATTCGTTATTACAACAGGAGGGAGCAAGACAGAAACTATCTTTGCGATTTGCTGGTTCTTCTTTATGGTACCCCATTATTCAGGTAAGAGTGAGGGAGAAAAAGGTTAGAGGTGCGAGTGAGATAGATAGTGACGCTATCTGGGATCGTGCTATTTAGGATAACAGTACGGTCAGTACGCGTCACTGCCTCCTGCCGTTACTACGCACCTCTCTCTTATTGTTACCATTGATCACGTACTACGATTTAAAGCTTTGTTTATTGGACTCGATTACTCTTTGTGCTCTGGACTTTGAAACGAACTCTTTACGACGACCTTTGCCTGTGTTTGGACAGTTTGTGTTTTGTGTGTGCTACCATGGCGACCTACACTCCGCAAGAATACGCAAATATGCACTACATTTATGGAGAATGTAGAGGTAATGGACGAGCTGCAGCGAGACTTTACAGAGAAAGGTATCCGAGGGCTACGCGATATCCCGACCATCGAGTTTTCATTAATGTGCACAGATCACTATGTGACGGGCGGTTCCCCAATCAAGTAGCTGGTGAAGGACGACCCGTAAATGACTTCATACGCGATGAAGTTTTAGAGGCGGTGTCGGCAAATCCAAGCATCTCTGTGCGAGGAATAGAAGCTGATACGGGGATACCGAAGAGCACAGCACACAGTATTCTCCAAAAAGAAGAATATCATCCGTACCACGTACAGCGAGTGCAAAGTCTTTTACCTCGAGACTATCCGAGCCGAGTCGCGTTTTGTGAAACAATCCTGCAAAAACATCGAGAAGACGAAAACTTTATCGACAAAATTTTGTGGTCAGATGAATCTACATTTAAGAAGGATGGCTACATGAACCTACACAACTTGCACGAGTGGCATGTGGAAAATCCGCACTTGATGCGAGAAGATAGATCCCAGTACCGGTTCAAAGTGAACATGTGGACCGGTATTCTCTGTGGGAATATTATTGGTCCATTTGAGATGCCCGAGAATTTGACTGGCGAATCATATTTAAATTTTCTTCAAAATGATTTGCCAAACTTACTAGAAGAGACCCCACCAGATATGTGGTTCCAACACGACGGCTGTCCAGCACATTTTCGCGTATCCGTTAGAGAGTTTTTGGACGAGCAATACCCGAACAGGTGGATTGGGCGATCAGGAACAATCCCGTGGCCAGCCCGCTCACCTGACTTAAATCCGCTGGATTTTTTTTTCTGGGGAACTATGAAGGAGCTCGTTTATGCGAAGCCCATTAATGACATCGCTGACCTTCGTGAGAAGATAACACAAGCAGTGCAGGTGATACGTCAAAAAAGTTACTCGCGAAACATAAAGCGGTCCTTTTTAAGGAGAGTGAGAGCTTGTATTGCCGCGGGTGGTCAACATTTTGAACATTTATTGTAATAAAATATCTTTAAACTAACATTCTTTGCTTTTATTCTACTGGGAACCCATCTACCTGTGTGTATTTCCTTCTTGCTCACTCTTGGAACCGAAGTAAATAATAGTAGTAACATAACAGTTTCTAAGATAAGAAAGGGTCCGACAGTTACCGTTAGTAGGTAGGCACTTCGTAAAAATTGGGTTGTTGAGTAAAAATATTATCAAAATTTTTTTTTTCAAATTAATGTGTAAGTATTATACCTTTTTAAAAAGAGGAATAAACGCGTCAAAATTTGACGTCACTTGCCATACTATTTTGGTACATTTTTTTTACACTACAGTCGGTCAAAGTTGCGAAATTCAATAGTTTTCCATATCACCTTTAGTTAAAATAATATTTTATTTTAAAATGGTACAATAAGTACTTTATTTTTACATTCTATTTAGACACAGCAATACCCTAGATTACAAAACCTCCAAGAAATATCGAAATTATCAGCATTAGCAGTCACAGCATTCAAAAGTATGTCACAGGGTGCTCATTTCCCCTTTTTTTTTGAAATCAGTATAATTCTGTAAGTACATGGGGTGGATTTTTTAAAATATTTTTCTGAGTACTGTTAGAACTTGGGGCATCGTGGGAATCCAGTTGGACGCCAGGTTCTTGGACACCCTGTATATTAATATTTATCCTAGCTTTTCCTTGTATTTATTATTCTGTACAAGTAGGTATTTTTCTCAAAATATTAAACAAGAAAACGACTAAACTATGTAATAGAACTTGGAAGCAAGTATATTAACATGAAAATGTTGCCTTTACACAAAATGTGTTGACAGGTAATTAATCGAAATAGTAATTTACCATTGCTATATTATATACCTAATTATTATTTTATTCGTTCATTTAATTTTTTATACAATAGTAATATAAAACTAATAATAATTATTAGTTTTATATTTGTAAGATTGCTTTGATTAACTTAAAGTAATGTCTATTATCGATGTATCGAAGTTTTGTGTTTATTATGGCAACACCATCTCTAACTTGTATGACGCCGGAAAACAAAATGTCTTTATCATTGCTTGTTTTGCAACGCCGTTGTGACGGTTAGTGTTTGTTTATTGCGGTTAATATTGACGACTTTTATCTATAAGCTATAAAATTGCAATGTATTCTGTTTTATTACATTCCTAATAGATTGTACTCATAAATAAATTAAAATAATGTGTAAAATGATCGCTCACTTATTGCAAGATCGACGTATCTCAAAATCATGGATTTTTGAGATAATTATGAGAAAGCAAAGCTTTATCGATATGATTTTCGGTGTAATAACGACCCATCCATTATTCAACTCAAATCCGCCAGGGGGCAGAAATAGTCGAATTTGCACGCTGTCTATGCGCATCTAGTATTATTTCAATGTCGTCTTATCTCAGTTAGTCTAAAGTAGTACTGTAAAGTATTCAACAAGGACGCATGTGTCTGACTGCTCAAGGACGTCATATTTTGGATTAATACGTTATTGCAACAAATGGTAAGTACGATTTTTGTAATATATATTGTTACAATATAGGATTCTTTTGTGTTATGTCATTATTGCAATAAAAAATAGGGTATTTTTATTTATAGTATTCTGCAATAAGTCGTTATTCTAGAAAAAAAATCTCTCGTTTCAGTATTATTTAACATTATGACTTTATTGCATCATAATCACTGTTCGTCAATGTTAAATGTTACTCGTAGCATTTAGGATTATGTAATTTATGCAGAAAAATATCATAAACTCAATGTATTATTTTAGTTTATGACTTTATTACGATTAATACAGGGCATGATTTTTATGTTGACTTAACTAAAACTTCTTTTCAGACGTCCCGGGGGCGGTTATTAGTTGACCTCGTCAATAATATTGACGACAACAATTTAGAAGAGGATGGCCTAACTATTACAACAACGGAAATTGTTAGGGATTCTATTAATACGCGAAATATATCCAGATCGTCTTGTTTGTCGTCTTCGTCTAGTTCATCATTTTCATCGAGTTCATCCAGTGAATATGAGACGTCGAATGTCGATGATTATAATATAACACAATAAGACTTGATGAGGGAAATACAAATAACCAAATAATGTCACCTTCATTAGCTATGTTTACCTTTAATAATCGATCATATGATTTAGTCAGATACTAAAAACTTTTCTTCGATTGTTTCAACTAGCGCTCAACCATTCTTTGATCCCGAAGAAGATTGCGATCATTCGGATAGAGACCGAGATTATGTAACGGATGAAACTACTTGTTTTAGTGAAGATGAAACAGCTTCTCAGCGTACGTTATATTGAATAACATAGTGTTGGCAACGACATCTACCACTCTTGAAAAGAAAAGCGGCAAACTTCTTGTAAGGGAAGAAAAACGGAGAAGAAACGTTTTGAAAAAAGCACGAAACAGATAAAGCTTACGAATCTCACACAGAATTAAAACCCGGTTGCTCAGATAAATGCAAATTACGATGTACCCAGGTGTTTAACAAAAATGATCGATTGTTTATTACTTCTTATTGAGCCTTAGGTGACTAGAGCTGTAACGGCAATTCATTTTTAACTGTACAAAAGCTATTCAGCCTCGGTATTGCTATATTCGTGTTGGAGACACACGAAAGCCCAGAGATCAAAATCGCGCATTTTATTTTAAGAAGAATGGAATGAATATTCGTTTCTGTAAAACTTTTTTTATAAACACTTTAGTCATTAACGTTCGACCAATTCGTTCTGTCCTAGAAAATCAAAATAAGACAGCAGGGACATTATTGGAAACAGATAACCGTGGGAGACATGGGCAACAAAAGAGAGTTGATGATGACATTAAAAAGAGGATCTCTGACTTCATAGAGTACATTCCGAAAATTAAGACATAAGATAGAGCCATTATACCGAGTGTAATGGCTCTTTAATACCTCAAAACTTTACATTGAAGGCAAAATAATAATTGCCATGCATCAAAATTATGAAGAGCATTGCAATGCAAATGGAAAGCCTTTTGGTAATTATGCAATGTTTTATAAAATCTTTACTAAGCATTTCAATATTTCATTTTTGCCACGTTTTTGAAAATGTTGTATCAGAAAAACAAGCTGTACAGGCAACTTATGATAGCCATCAAGAAGAAAAACGTTTATCCAGATTGGAGCACATTAGAACACTCTATTATTTGTTAACTTTTTCTTGTTTTGTATGTCAATTTTTCAAGTTTGTCTTAATTTTTATATTATTTGATTGATTTTTTAGAATTTAATTAATCATTAAGTTTTGAAATTATTTATTTATATTAATTCACTTGTTTAAAGATATTTTAAAACTACTGCTAATCAAAATAGTTATGATTACAAATACCAAATTTGGAATTTGGACTAAAATTTACTATTGTTCTCAGCTAATTTCTAAAAATAAGGGTTCGTAGACGATATTTAAATAGCAACGGACGCGTTTTTTATTTACTCTCCACAAATTGTAGTAAAATAATAGTTTAAAGTTTCTATTTAGTGTTTTGCTTACGATTATTGTCAAGAAATAGTGTCAATCTATATTTTATTCCAAACCGTTTTGCAAATATTAATCGGAGTGAAAGGTTATCGCAATATTAAGTTTTAAAAGCTTTTATAAACTTTTGCATCCCTGACCTATCCCAACCCGCGCTCGGCTCGCTGCTGTAAGTCATAGTTACCTGTCGCCGCGTGCCGCATAACAACTGTACCTTGCATCGTTTGAACGGCGGTTCGGTGAAGTTCGGACGACAATAACATCATGCTAGCGCTAAGGTGCTCAGCAGATGTTTAACATGCCTTCTTCAACTTTCAATGCTTGCGGTAAGAAAATTTCCTCCCAATACTTTATGGAGTGCTCAAAGTGCAATAATCTATATGACACAGATTGTTTAAATATTAAAACTACAAGTTTTGAAACACAAACTGAGGAATACCGAAAGCACTGGATCTGCCCTACATGTCAATACTCTAGGCCAAAGGTTGGTGATACGTCTACCCCTATTCGTTCTCTTAATCACTTTAGGTCAAACAGCAACATCAATATGACACGCGGGAGTCGTATCAAACCACCATCTTGCAAGCCAGTTCACATGACATCAACAGGGACGTCAGATGTCATTGAGAAGATCAGATTGTTGCGACAGGATGTGCCTGATGTGAAAGCCTAACTAGCTGGAGTATCTTATAGTCTAATGGAGAAAATTCATGAATATGTGAATTTGACAAAGGGGGAGATTGATCAGATGCGACGAGTTGGTGCCAAACATAGAGAATCTGCCAGTTTCCAAAAGAACTTTAGGCCAATAGTAGTGAAACTATCCTGAAAGGCTAAGCGTGGCGAGTTGCTGTCGGGAGCTTCCAAAAGGCGTGGCCTAACATCTAATGACATCGTAAATGGTACGTCATCTGTCCTTTATTTTAACGAAAGGCTCTCTTCAACAAATCAAAAACTGTTCGGGGAAACCAGACGACGTGCCAGTCAGCATAATTTTCGTTATTGTTGGGTGCGTAATGGACAGATTTATATACGGAAAGCATCCAACAGGAAAGACGTTAAATATCCAGCTTTCGCCATCCGTTCAAGGGACGACATTGAAAAATATATCGAACCTGCTAACGACAATTCCAAGAATTATACATTTCGCACTACGTCTAATGCCATCTAACGCCAGGTGCCACTTTCATTTTAATTGTATTTTTGCTACTCTTGCGATAAATTTGATAATGTATCAAATTACTTGAAAATACTCGCACAAATTATAACACTTATTGTAATCTTATGCAAAATAATAATAATAGTTTTAGTTGTGAACATACGCTCATCTTTATCTATTCTGTGATTACCAGTTCAAATAAGTACGTCTTTCAATATAACATTTATGACTTCACTAGAACTTATTGAAGATGTTGATAATTCAGACTTTTTTTTTGCCTGTTTTAAGATCTTAGCGCTTCCTCGTATGTCTTTCTTGGCTGATGATGCCCGTGTCCATGACTGCTGAAAACCAACCGAAACGTCGGGGAAAGTGTAAACCTAAATATAAATAGATTTTATAGATTAAATAATTTTATTAGCTTATAAATTAGTAAAATTCAATAGTAGTAGTAGTGTAATAGTTTCAAAATTTTGTAATCCAGTGATAAATAAACAACGCGATAAAATCCGTATAAAGTAGTTTAATTTCAATGAATAACATTCGCGTAAACAGAAGACAATATTATGTAAATAGCATGATAACAAGCCCTTGCCTTATTATTGCTGGTGATATTAATGTAAATATTAATAAGCCCGAAAACAGTTCGGAATACCTATGTTTAATGGCTCACTTAGGTTACAGAGCTACCATTAGTAAGCTCACGAGAGGTAACGCGTGCCTTGGTCATGTCTTCGTTAGAACAAAATTTACACTGAAATCCCTTATTTGTGCCTCTTCAATCACAGACCATGATCTGATTTATGACTGGTGTGAATATGAAAGGTTTAAAACAACCAAGTCATGGTTGCTCATATCATATGGCTTTTGATCATGTGGCTTTTGAATCGGAATTGTAAAGGGTCCAGTGGCAATCAGTCTATAATAAATCAAACTCAACTGATGCCTCTCAGGAATTCATGGACATACTGTCCTCTGTAATACATAAGCATTCTGAAATAATGAACGTACGCCGCTGAAAAGTCACTCTAAAGCCCTGGATGACGTCTGGTCTTATCAAGTGCTCTGCACATAAGGACAAGTTGCATCTGGTGATGCGTAAATACCCAAAAGACCCAATCAAAACACATATATAAAGGGTACAGAAATTTCTACCAAGCTCTCATACGAAAATTGAAGTCACTGTATCACCAACAAGAAATAGAAGAGAATGCTAATAATTCCCGCAATCTGTGGAATGTCATAAAAAGAATCACATATGCCGTTCCCAACAGAAGCGATGCAGTCCAACTCTGTAAAGCGAAAGCCTCTCCTGTTGAATCCTTAGATCAGTGCAATGATTTCTTTATAAATACCGGACATCGACTAACAAACAAAATTTTAAATCAGTTAAACGAGACAGAAATATCTTAAGCTTGAAAAATTTGTACCTCTAAATCACCTCTAAATTCTTTATTCTTACATCCTACTACTTCAGCTAAAGTTGAAAGCCTCATCATCCAGTTAAAAAATATAGGCCCCTGGATTAGATGGAATTACAAACATCCTTGTAAAAGCATTTAGAAACTACATTATAGAGCCTCTTACATACATCTATAATCTATCGATTTCATCTGGCGAATTGCCTGACATATGCGTGCGTAAAGGTTGGCAATTACTTTAGCAATTCACAAAACGTTTCTTTCAGAATACCACAGGGTAGTATATTGGGACTATTATGTATTTACTAATTAAGAGATTCTATTCATACTAGACTCAATATATTCATTATTAGACGCAATGACAACTCGATCACATGACCATGTGTAAAAGAGAAGTATATGAGAAAATGAATGAAATTGAAGCAAAGAGGCCACATATATAACACTTCCGTCCCAAATCGTCTAGTTCTTAAGTTCCGAAGGGTGTTCGGTGTTACTGTTCCTCTCTTGGTATTAATGTACCCAGCATCTGATCAACATGTCTTTTGCAAATCTGACCAGAATCAGTCTCTATGTGATAGTGCAATTGGCCTAATATCCTTATAACGGTTCCGAATTCCCATTTAATTTGATCGTCTGTGTAGCTGCGTATTTGCACTCTCTGCCCAACAGCAAATGAACGTACCCTTGCCTCATCAGTCCGCGGACGTGTTTCATCCCTTGAGGTCGGCGGACGTGTTTCATTCCTCGTCCTCGCCTTGAAATGAACACTTAGGGTGTTTCTTATCTCCCTGCCAAACATGAGCTCATATGGGCTTTTATTTGTGTTGCTGCTCGGCGTCCTCCGTAGGCGTTCCTTAATACCCAGCAGTTTGTCTTGTAGAGAGCCTGGCTCTGCCCTGATGCTGTGTATTGCCTTTTTAATTGTTTGTACATATCGCTCTGCCTGTCCGTTTGTGGCCGGATGGTATGGGGCTGTGGTTTTGTGAACAACCCCGCTTTCTCTGAGGAATGATTCAAATTCATTTGAAACAAATTGTCGACCGTTGTCTGATACTAAAGTAAGCGGAAATCCAAATGTCACGAAAAGTTCTTTAAGTTGGCTGATACACCATGAGCTTGTGGTTGTTTTCGTTTCTACAATTTCCACCCATTTTGTAAAAGCGTCCACTATTATGAATAAGGAATAACCCTTAATCGGCCCAGAAAAATCGATATGGATCCTTTGCCATGGCCCTGATGGTGAGTCCCAATGATGTAGTACTGCGCATGGAGGTTGATTTTGCTTTAATCGACATACTCGACAACTTTTAACTATGTCTTCTATGTCTTGATACAAATTTCTCCAGAATACGTATCCACGTGCCAGTAATTTCATTTTTACTATTCCAAGATGCCCTGTATGTAGTTCTTCTAAAACCTGCTGTCTCAGGGTTGCCGGAATCATTACTCGTGTTCCTTTTATAATGCAACCGTCTTGTAAGGTCAATTCGTTGTCATTGTAGCCGTATCTTCTCACTGAGGTACCATTTTTAAAGCTTCCAATAAATGGTTGTATTCATCATCGCATTGGGTATTTTCGGCAATTTTTATACGGTCGACGGCAATTGTGTTCATTTGATTTAATTGAAATGCACAATGTACGTCAATTAGGTTATTTGCTACTGTATCTACCCGAAATCTTGATAGATAATCTGCATTGCTATGATCATCTGATGTTCTGTATTCAATAGTGTAGTCAAAACCAGATAGAAAATGTGCATAGTAAAAGAGCCTCATTGTGCTCATCGCCGGTAAAGTTTTGTGTGGATTGAAAATCGTAGTTAATGGTTTATGGTCTGTGATAAGTATGAATTTTCTTCCGTAGCAGTAGTGAAAAAGTTTCTTCAATCCCCAGCATAAAGACGTCGCTTCTTTGTCTGACTGTATTTTTTTTCACTACTCGTCAATGAACGTGATGCAAAAGCAATAGGCCGATCCGATTCGTCCGATAATCGATGCGATAGAACTGCTCCAAGTCCAAAAGGTGAAGCATCTGTAGCGAGAACTAAGGGTTTCTTTTGGTCAAAATGCATTAAAACTCTGTCACTGAGGATTTCCTGTTTAATTTTCTTGAAACTTTCATTACATTTGTGCGTCCATTCGTATTTAATGTCCTTCTTGAGTAAGTTATTAAGAGGGCTGAATATTGAAGCTAAATTCGGTATGAATTTATTGTAATAATTAGCCATTCCTAGAAATGTCCGCAGTTCGTTAGTGTTGCTGGGACGTTTTGTATCCAGAATAGCATTCACCTTATTTCTATTTTTGTGCAATCCATTTTTATCAATGATATGACGCAAACCTCGATTCTCTCTTGAAAAAAATTACACTTATCCTTATAAATATTGTCTTCTGTTTACGCGAATGTTATTCATTGAAATTAAACTACTCAGTAGGAGTGTAATATTTTCAAAATTTTGTAATACAGTGCTAAATAAACAACGCGATAAAATCCGTATATAGTAGTTTAGTACCTTATTGAGTTTCAATTATTTTTCTTTTAATTTTTGTAATACCAAGCGTAGTCTTGAAAGAAGTTGTTCTTCTGAATGTCCTTGAATAATTATGTCCTCGAAAAAGCATTTCACTCCAGCTACTCCTTGGAGCAAACGATCCATAAATTTTTGCTATAAATTTGGGGCAACCTTGACGCCAAACATAAGTCTATTTACTTTGAACGTACTCTTGTGGGTACTTAATGTTTGCATTATAGCGCTCTCCTCGTCCATCATCATGTTTAGATAAGCTTGACTGATATCAAGTGTGCAAAATATTTGACCTCCGTTCATCTCTACCAGAATGTCCTCTATGATCAGAATAGGGTATTCTTCATCCCTTATAACTTTATTTAGGGTCACTTTGTAATCCGCGCATAAGCGTATACTGCCATTTAGTTTGACAATAGGAACCACTGGTGTTCTCCACTCAGAGCTATCAACCTTTGTAATTACTCCTTGTTCGCAGTGTCGCACTATTTCATCATCAACTTTGTTTTTAAGAGCATATGGTATACGTCTTGGCTTAACAAAAATTGGTGACACTTCTTCCTTTAGAGTCAAATGAGCTTTGTAATCAGGTATGCACCCAAGGGAGCCATCACATACCGTCGAGTATTCAGAAAGTAGCTTATCCAGTTTTGAATGTTCTTTAGCATTAACTGCGTTTATATTTGCCAGATCCAAATTGATTGCTCGTATCCATGCTCGACCGAAGATAGGGTCAACATCTTGTTTGATAATGTATAATTTTCCCTCAAGTGTTCGGTCTTTGTATTTACACGTAACGTTGGTTACTCCAAGGGGTGCGAAGATTTCTCCTGTATATGTTTTCATAGGGTGCAAAGATTTCTCCTGTATATGTTCTCATCGTGATATTAGTTTTATAAATCTTGCATCCAGTGTGCAATATTTTAAAAATCTTTGTAAGATATAGATGACAGAGCAGCTCCTGTATCTACTTCCATTTTCAGTTTCGAGTCATTGATGCGTACATTTATCATAAATTTGTCTGTGTTGTTAGATCGTTTTAAATTCATATCCCAAGGAGTGGTGTCATCGATTGTATCTGAAGAGTTGTCCGTGTCCTGCACCTCCACGTGCTCAGGCTTCAGTTGGTTGTTCCCAGATGTTGATTGTAAGCAAACGCGAGCAAGGTGACCTACTCGTTTGCACTTGCTGCAAGTATCCTTGATGCTGCGACATCTGCTAGCTAAATGTTCCTTGCTCCCACAACGAAAACATTTCCCCCGTAAGTCCTTAATCGTTAAAGGTTTATTCTCTGGCCGTTGATTGCAGTGTTTAGGGCCAGCTTGAACAGTTTTCACATGTAGTAGACCTTGGTTTGAAAAGTGAGCTGGTGACATAAAGCTGCTGTCAGATTTTGCTAGTTCAATCGTGGTTGCTTTATTTATTAAGTCAGAAAAATCGGTCACTATTGTTTCCTGTAGTATTTTGGTTCGAATATCGGTGTCGTTTAATCCTCTTATAAATTGTAAGGTAAGAAAATTATCACAGATCGAATTTTTACAGTTATTGCACGTGAACTCGCAATCTTGAGCTAAATGTTTCAAGTCTGACGAGTATGACATGACTGTCTCATCAGAGCCTTGAAGTCGCGAAATAAATTTATGTTGACGAGCCCAAATGCTAGGTTTTGGATCTATATAGTGTTGTAATCTTTGAACCAAGCTGCCGAATTCCAGTTTACAAGGATCGTTTGGTGCGCACAAGTCGTAAGCTTTCTGGTGTAATTCTGGTGGCAATAAACTAAGCAGCGTGAGAGTCTGAATTTGTGAATTGTAACAATTATTTAGCTTCATGTAGGTTTTTAATCTCTGAACAAAATTAAAACTTTCTCGTTCCTGTAACGGTTGAAAATTAATTCTTGTTGTTTCCGGTGTGCTTGAAGCCGTGACGTAAGTCGACGGTGTGTTCAGTGATGTAGGGCATAAGCTATGCAACTTTAGTTTTAATTGTAATATGCACTCTTCTGTACAATGCCGTTGTTCAATTTCAGCTTCCGCATCATGTGTTTGTAATAATTCAATTTCATCTTGTACTTTTTCAAATTTTTGTTCATAATTTGTTAGACTTGTCAAACGTGAACTTATTTCGTAGGTAATCCGAAGGATTTTGTAAATGTGCTAGTGTATGTTCAAATTTGGTCAACTGGCCGCGTATATTTGCGCGCAGGCGAGTAAGTCGCGCCAGTTCTGCCTCCATCGTCGCCAATATTATGTATTTACTAATTAAAAGATTCTATTCATACTAGACTCAATATATTCATTATTAGACGCAATGACAACTCGATCACATGACCATGTGTAAAAAAGAAGTAATGAGAAAAATAATGAAGTTGAAGCAAAGAGGCCACATATATAACAGAGACCTACGCTATTTCTCGTTTATATTAACGACCTGACAGAACAATTTAACTTTATTTTTCCTGGGAATCAAAAAAAAAAAAAAAAAAAAAAAAAAGGAATGCTAATGTTATTAACTATGCAGGTGACACGATTATAATATTTAATCATGAGAAAAGTGTTTGAAGTTGCACAGTACGGTTTTAATAGAATAGTTAACTGGTTAAATAATAATCTGCTATTGCTCAACGCTATATGTTTTCATAAAACAGCCGCCTCAGCCCCAACTGCAGGCTTCGAAATTATAGCTCACTCTTGCACCACTGCCGCCGATGCAGATACTTCCCCAAGCTGTCAATGTGTGCACATAAAGTAAAGACACTTTATACGGATTTTGTCGCGTTGTTTATTTTACTTTAAACACTGTTATTACATAATTTTGAAGACTCTAACACTACTAATAATTAACTTTACTACAATAGAGCAATAGAGAGGATGATTGGAATGTACCACCAGCTTGGGATCCAGTCATTCAAATAGTCAAACCCAAGAAGAAGCAAAACACAGCTAGACTTCATGATACTTTGAGCTCATTCTGCGTAAGGAACACCAAATATTAAATTATGTTCGGGTACTTTGAAATAACTAGCTACACTTCAGAACGTTGGGACAACTACCATCTTAGTCTCCCCGTGAACATGGCTGCTCTAAAGCAACCAAAACGTCGGGGCAAGGTGTAAACTTAAATACAATTAATTTTAATTAGAAAATATATAGCTTAAATCGTAGTAAAGTTCAATAATAGTAGTGTTAGAGTTTTCAAAATTATGTAATAACAGTGGTTAAAGTAAAATAAAAAACGCGACAAAATCCGTATAAAGTGTTTAATTTCAATGTATAACATTCGCGTAAACATCAGACAATATAAAGTAAAGACAGTTAAATATTTTGGCATTATTATAGACGAGAGACTCACTTTTGGGGAGCACATTGCGGCCACATCGGCAAGAGTCAGAAAAATTATTCACATTATGAAAATACTACGTGATGTGGCTCCAGTGTGCTTGCTAAAGAATGTGCACACGGTTATTTGTGATTATATTTTAACTTACTGCATCGCGGCTTGGGGAGGCTCTGCTGTATCCCATCTAATAATTCTGGAAAGAGCCCAGCGCGCTGTTCTAAAAATTATGCTGAGAAAGCCTTTCCGTTTTCCTACGACTCTCTTATTTAAACAAACTGAATTACTAAGTGTCAGAAAGCTTTTTATACAAAAATTACACTTTTAACACATAAGTTAGTTCTTAACTCTAGTGACTACGAGGACATGATCAGGAAACGGGTTTTCAAACTTCCTCTTTTTAAGACAAATACTGCTTTTGTTAGGCGGTTCTGTGCCTTTATGAAGCCGTAAATTTATAATAAAATTGTTCATTTTATTGCCTTTAGCTAGCATATCGATGCGCGATGCTACAATAGCTGTGAGAAAAAAATTACTTACCTGGACCTACGACGACACCGAGAGCTTTTAAAATCTTTCATTTGATAGTTGCTATTTTATTAAATAGTTTCGCATTTATTTCTTGTTTTTGTGTAAGTAATTTCTTGATAATATCGCTGTATTTAATTATTTTAATTGTATTCATTCTAATAGTTGCATATTTATATTTGATTTGTTTGTATTATTATTTAAATATTGTAATTTGTTCATATTGGTAAATTGCAATTTAAAGGTTTTCTGCATGACAGGCTTTGCCTAGTGCAGGATGCTTTGCAAAATCTGACATAACAGGTTCTTTTACAACAATATTTATTTTTTGATAAGCCATCACTTATTATAAGAACTTGTATATTATGTACTTATTGGCAATAAATTTATTATTTATAAATTATGTTTCTCTTATCACAGGTACTTTCTAACATATTATATTATAAAATACCTCGCCCTTTGGGAGGCTTACACGGAGACATGGATCCAACGTGAAGAGGCCCTTCGAGAGTTTTAGTCAAAGGTGGGATGGAACACCTACAGCGGCACTAGCCGCAGCAGGCGTAAGACTATTGTTACGTATGGATTCTAATATATGGGCTATAGGTATGGGTGTTTGGTGGACCGGTATATTGCTAACTATGGATGAAAAACGGCGTCTGCCCTGAATACTCTAATAGCATCAATGCAATGGGCAGACGGTGACTCGCCAACTCACTAGATTGGCCCCCTGAATAGCCACTATAGTCATACGAGCCAGCAGCAGAAGTCAACACCGGTGCGAGTGGCTAGGGGTGTCGAGCGGTGCGGCGCCGGTTACACCATCACGGGTCTCGTGACAACGGAGACCCGGAGCGGGTTTCCCCGTAGTTATGCCCTTGAAAGTGACACTTCCACCCCCAAGCATATAGCTCTAGCGGCCTCCCTCTAACCGGCCGACCAAGTCAAGCTAGAGTTGAGAGTCCTACGGGCGCTCTTGAATTTCCACCCCAGCCAATTAGTAACGGCAAGCAGGGGACGAGGCCCTAAACAACTCTCTGAGGCATTCAGGACCGCAATGTCACCACTCACATTCAGCCCGCCACAAGCTGCTCTGCGGTTTGTGCGCTTTAATTTAACCTGGTGATAAATTTTTTGTTTATATCACAAGGCGAAGGTGATAGTTTAAAAGCTAGTATACTGTACCCTCCGATATCGCGTTAGTATCATGATGAGATAACGACTGTCCCAGAGGGGTTTATTATTATTATTATTATTATTTATTTTGATAACCTTTTTGCAATGTTAATTTCTACTTGACATATAAAATTTAACGCTTATTAGGTTTAAAGTATGTTGATTTTATACTTTTTATAAAGCCTTTACTGATTTTGTTAAAGATGTTACCAAGAAATCATACTTAAATACTATAAATATACGATACAAGATTTTAGAAGCTTTTTATTTTATCTTTTGTTTTGTCACTTTTATGTAACAAAGTCATATTTTAAAATATATCCTATAACATTTGATAGTATTTGTTGTAAGAATGACGTATTGCGGACTAGTACTTTTTCGAGGTAACTTTTGCTACAATAATGACATAAGTGAGGACTACATAAAGAATTTTATTTGCATCTGAAAACAGTATATGTAAGCCAAGTGTATTGATATACAAAGACAATCCAATAAATTTCATTAATTAAAAAGTACTTTATTTTTATAAAATACAAAAGATTCAAAGTTTAAAACTGCCGTCCTGTAATATAAAGATTTTTGTGTTATATCGGTCTTACAATAAGTGAGCGATATAGCACATATTTAACATAAATTGTATTGATGAGATATAAGAAGATTTGATAACTTTAAAATGCCAAGTTTTTTGTAAATCACTTCTTATGCTAATTAATTATTATTGGCATTGCTTACTATTATTATCATTACCCTTTATATGTGTGCACTGTGGGCCGGAATTACTACGGCGACTTGGCATGCACTTTTGTATTTTTGTTAATGGATAGTCTCCAGCAGGAGTAATTACGAAAGATCTCAAACATCTCAATTTTAAACGAAAAGAAAAAGAGGTAAGGTACAGCTTTATGCCCGATCAATGCGACAGTAAGAGCAGCGTGAGAGTACAAATGACCGAAAATGGTCAGGAAGTATTCAAAACGGTACTTGATTAATAAATTTTTTTAGACAAGTAAATATAAAATAGCAGCCATTTTAAAATATAATCAAGTATATGTATTCTAAAACATACCTCATCTAGAAATGTGGTGCTACGGTCATGAACCTTACTCTTCAAAACTTTATTTTCTTTTTCTAATTTCTCCGCTTTCCTCATAGCTTCAATACTCATTGACCGCAAGTTCTCGACTTCATTCTCGTGTATTTTTATAATATCCTGTAAAGTATCCTCATGTAACCCCTGTATACTCTTAACACCTTGATTATGTTCATTTATTATACTTTTTATGTTAGTATCATATTGCACTTTGATTGCTTCAATCTTTCTTTTGTAATCCTTTTCAATGTTCTCTAAAGCTTTTGTAAGAGAGTTAATTGTGTTTTCATAATCTAAATTCGTATCTAGTTTAGCCATAATACTTTGTTCGATAAATGTTTTATGATTTTTGTCTTTTAATTTACTTACAGTTGAAGATTTTTTATCAGGTTTAGGTTTAATTTCATTTATTTCAACGACACTTAACATCTCATCACTTCTAGTTATTCGAACATCCTTAGTATAACTTTTGGCTTTATCAGGATTAATTTCACCCTGCACAGTGTCCATAATATATTCTAGCCCAAAATCTCGGACCTTTTGTTTTAAAGTAGTTTCGGATATAATGCCTTTTTCTTGCTTTAACAAAAGAACATTTGCTCCTACCCGAGACAGTTTATGATGTGATTCGCTATCCAAATTTGTAGGTAATTTAGCTACCTTCTTTGAATTTTGTTTTGACGTGTCACTCCTTGTTTCGACTGTATCAGCTTTTAGTATCTCACGATGTACATGTTCTTTTGAATCTCTGTCATTGGAGAAAGATTCTTCATTAGATATTGTAGGTAGAGAAGGACTGCTGCCCTTGATTTGTTTGTCGTTATCGAAATCGTGAATCTTGGTGTCTGAAGTAGAAAGGCGTTTTGAAGTTGCATAAATAGCCATAGTATAGGAATCTAGAGACTTTTTATCACCATCCGAAGTAGTTATCAAAGAATTACTTTCATTTTCGATTCTTGGCATATTTATTTTTAATTTTGGTTTGCCACTGCTTTCTTCAAATATCTCATCTTCTTCCTTATAAAATTTTGAATCTTGATCAATAGTTTTTTTTTTGTCATATTTTCCACCTTTTTTCGGATGAACCGTTACTGCTTCAACAACTACTTCTGACCATGTACCTTTTCCTTGTTCTCTGTTATCATAGCTGGTTTTGCTGTCTTTATAAATAACAAAAAGATCTTTTTCTGCCAAGTTACGTGATGTTGATTCGTTTATAGTTTTGTTGTCTATATATTTACCATTTATGTTAGTATCAGTTGTACCAAATTCGACGTATGCACTAGATTTCTTCTGAATTGGTTTGCCACTAATAGCATTGTCTGAACTGTAATTTCCCTTTGAGGAATTGGTGTGCATTGACTGTCTATTATAAATATCGATTAAATTAGGATTATGAGATTTGCTATCTGGTATAGAACCTTTGCTTTCTTGTTCTGTTTCTGGAGATTGGCTAGTTAATCTATTTTCATCTCTTTCATTATCACTAAGACATGAAAAAGAATGTTGTTCTAATCTTCCATGACTAAGACGCCTAATTTTATAGTTCGTGTAACTGTTTTTTACGTAATCAAATGTGGGTTCAACATTTGCGGTCAATATTTGAACTTCATTAATTGGCAACTCTTGTTTAATCTGCGGTTCAGAGCATTGCTTAGCTTGATTTGATGTCTTAAAATTTAATTTATCAATATTTTCAATATCCTTAACCTTTTGTCCTTTTCTTTCATTAATCAACGCATGTGTGTCGTCATAGTGTATTTTTACTTTCTCTATATACAATAAATCTCTATCGATTTGCGATCCCATATCATGATAAACAGTTTTAGTTTTCGTTTGAGTTCCAACGCTGTTCAGTGGTTTATTTTTTAAATCGGTTAATTCCTTTTGTAAAACACTAATTTCCTTACATTTAGCGTCAAAATCGGCTTTTAATTTTTCCAATAAGTTTATCTGATTGCTTCTATCCTCAGAGACACTGTCTAACTTCTTCTGCAATTTTCCAATTTTTTCCATTGAATTGTGGTATAAGTTTTGAAGCGTTTCCAGTTCTTCATTTAATTTAGAAATATATTCTTGTCTTAATTGATTAATATTGTTTATAATTAATTTCTGATTTAATATCGTTGATTCTAAATTTTCTATTACAATTTTGTCGTTAGCTATTTGCTTTTCCAGTTTTTCTTTGAGGTCCAATAGTTGTCTTTCCATACTTTGTCTATCCTTAATTGCCTCTTCCTTCTCATTAATAATCTTTTGCTTTTCTTTTTCAACTAGTCTCTTCGCTTCATCCGCTTTACTCAAAAGAAGTTGCGATGATGTTTGTACTTTTAATAATGTTTGTTCTAATGATGTGCTTTTAGAGATTCTTGATTCCAGATATTTGTGAATTCTACCTAATGATAGTAAAATATCATCAACATTACAATTGTCTGGTCTTAAACCACTGTCTCCTACACTGTTTAATTCTAATTGTTCAATTTCGGTCACGATAATATGTCGCTCGTTCTTCAAGCGACTTATTTGAGATTCATATATATTTTTATCTCTAACTGATTCTTCTGACTTTATTTTAGTAATCGACAATTGATCCTCCAATGTTGCATTTTGATGTTGCAATTTAGCCATCTCCATTTTCATATTGTGTGTTGCTTTCGAATCTATAAAATAAATGCAAACAGTAATGCCAATCTCACTGTAAAATGAAATGTATGTTTACTATTTTATTATAACACTTACGATGGGCGCTTAGAATTCTCAATGAATCAATTTTCTCAAAACTAAAATCTTTGAGTTGCTCTCCGGTGTCAACTACTTCATCTAAATTGAGGTGTAATTGACTCATTTCTACCTTAAGCTTATTGATATGGTTCTCCAATATTGCTATTTTATCATTTCGAGCTAATACATCTTCACTAAGATTTGCAATGATATTTTCCTAAAATAAAATAAAATTTAAAAACTACATCAAGTAGTATATATTTTCCTTTATATATACACCTGACTTACAGATTTATCCAATCTATCTAATAAATCGCGAATTTTCTTCTGATTAACAAGTTTTTCTTGCCTCAATTCTTTGATTTCACCTAATATATCCTTATAAGAATGATCTGAGGAAGTTGACTTTTTAATAAGCTGGAAATAAATTCATGAAATAAGGTATTTTTTTTAAGTGTAACGAAAATCAAGTTAACATTATAATACGAATATAGAAAAGTAACCTCGGTTCTCGAACTTATTAAAGCATTCTCCAATTCTTCACTATGTGTGATTATGTTCTGACTATGGCAGTGTAATTCGAAATTTTCTTTTTCTATCTTCTTTAAATCCGCTAATTGCATATCAAGTTTTAGTAGTAGTTTCTCTTTTTCTGTTTTCATTTGATTATGTGCTGTTTTTAATTGATCAAATTCAATTTCTAAAGCTTCATAATGTTTAATTTTATCAACAAGATCAGCACTTTCTTTTTTCATCACATCTAATTTAGCTTGCGTCGTTAGGTTGTCATTTTGTAGGGATTGTATACTATTAGTGGCATTTATCTCTAAAGATTTTAATTGTTTACTAAGATCTCGATTTTCCTCAATCTTTTCCTCTAAAATATTATACAATTTATTAAAGTCTTCTTTCTTATTATTAAAATCTTCTTGTAGAAGTTGCTTTTCAGATAACAAAGTATCATGTATCTTTTTTAAATTCTCTAATTCATGTTCCAAATTTTCTATTTGTTCACATTTTTGTAATGAATGCTCGGTATTTTGGATTTGCATATTATTTAATGACTTTAGCAAGTCTTCTATATCATTCTGTTTTTCCATCAACTCTTTTTGCACGTTATGTTTTTCATCGGCTAGTCTTTGGCAGGCCTCCCTGACTCTTAACAATTCATCTTTATTGCTTTCAGATTGTTGTAATTTATTAATTAATTCATCACTTTCTCGTCTATTTATTTGAATAGAGAGCATTGCATTATCAAGTAAATAATTTTTTTCTAAAAGCTGATTTTCAAGTTGCTTTTTTTCTTCAATAATTCTTTCGTGTGAATCTTGCAAGCTTTGGAATTGTACAGCTAAAGTATCAAAATGTTTTAATTTCATTTTCAATTGATTACTTTCTTTTTGAGTTAATTCTAAAGATGTTTTATATTGATTATTCTGGCCTTCTAAATTATTCATTTCTTTTAATAAAATAGAATTACTATTTTCACTGCTAGCTAAGTCTATTTTTAAACTATTGTTTTCTTCAACCGCGTTTATTAATAAGCCATGAAGTTCCTTTTTGGTCTCAATTTGTACTTCTAAAGATTTAGTAATATCAGCGTTTGAATGTATTACTTGATCATAGTCTTTTACTTTTTCTAGTAATTCCTGACTCTCTTCTCTAGCCAACTGTAGATATTTCAGTGCATGTATTTTTACGTCTTCTAAAGATGCAACACTGTTATCAAAATTATTCTGCATTTCATTAATTTGCTCACATAATTTTCTATTTTCGTCCTTTCTTTTCTCTGTTTCATTTAATAATTTATTTATTTCTTGCGATTTGTTTTCGACGACGTTCATCAAATTTTCTACAGCCAGAGATTTTTCTTTTGCATCTTGAGATAGAGCTCTGGTGTCTTTCAATAAACTTTCTGAATACTTTTCTAAATATTCATTGCGTTGTAGAGTTTTTTCATATGCACCTGGAAAATATAACAATTAGGCTTTTGCTAACATATAACAAACATGGTCTTTAAAGGATAAATATAAAAATAGCATGTAGCTAAAGAGTGGTCATGGGTATTTCAGTGTTCCATCATAGCGTCGTCCGCGGACTTCGAGAAATTGACATAAAATACTAGAAAATAGCAGAACATTCCGGATTTAGTCTTAAAAATCATACGAATAAGTAATTGCTGATAATTCTGGCTTTGATTTCTTACAGTAAGAACGAATGGCATACATTTTTTATAGATCACAAAAGCCGATCATGTGTGATTGAAAACCTTTTCAAAATGTTTTAAAAGCAAATGTTTAGATTTGTTATAAATTCATTATCAATTTACACTAATTAAGATAATAGCCAACTTATTATAAAACGCGCACTAAAATTAGACGATATTACTATTACTATTACTAGTCGTATCATCGTTCATAAACAACCCTTAACGCTAATCTAAATTTTCGCAATCACATTGAGTTATTATGTAAGAGAGTACGAAGGTCAATATTTATTTTTAAAACCATTCGTGTAGCCGCTAACTTTAAATTACTAAGACAAGTATACCTGTCACTAAGTCAGTCAATCATATCTTACTGCATTATCTCATGGGGTGGAACATCGAAAACGATTTTTGCTACTGGATCGAGCTCAATCGTAATGGGCTATTCTAATAGAGGCGACTTTTCGAATTTTCATGTTGCCTACCTATTAAAAAATGAGTTGTACCAATCCACTAATGTCCTAACTGTTCGCCTTCACTTCCTCCAGACAAGAGACGAAAAGATTTAGTATGTACTAAGCTTCATGCCAAAAATGCCTTTGTAAATAAATTCTTCTTATTCACATATACATAGGACTGTTTTTATATAATAGATTAAACTTTGCTTACAGTTGTAAAATAGCTTTATGTCATCAATAATTTGTATAATATGTAATCTAAGTTATTTTTATTATATAAATATACATATTTATTTTAAGTTTATGCACATTGACCTGAATCCTAATATTACTTGGCATATATTTTTTGTAAGTAGAGAAATAGCCTGAAACACAGGTCTAAACCTAGTTCAAGCAACCACTTTATAAAACCTAGCTCTTTAAATTAAATTAAAATGCACAATATCGACCGATTAAAGTATAAGTAACACATGTACCAGATTAACGATAATTATAATTTATTGTAGTATAATATTTATTTAGATTAATAACAAGAATGTATACCCATGTATTATTATTGAATAAATTATTATTATTTTGAATTATTATCATAAAACAATTTTAAAATTAATCATTTTTGTTTTTTAACCACAGGGTGAAAATAGTAATCACAGATCACGCCAATCCTCAGTAAATTTAAAAACATTAAACAATACAGTTAAAGTAGCAACAACTATTATATATAATATAATATATATTATTGCAACAACTATTAGTCAATAATAATTATTGAGTGTCTGCGTACTTACTTTTCCAATCCTCTACTTCCATTCTGAGCTCATTTATTAATTTAAGCTGTTCTTGATATTGTTGTTGTAGATTTTGTTTTTCTTCTTCATTACAAAATAGTGCACTCTTCAAGTTCTTTATTTGATCTTTATGACATTCAACTTCGTCAATCAGCGTTATAGAACTATTTTCAGTGTCACGTGAATTTAGCTGAAATAAATAAATCTGCATAAAAAACGTGGGGTAGTGTGGCCACGTTCACTTGAAAGTACAGACTCGTGTTACGAATATGAAATGAATATTACGACATGTATAAGCAAGGGCAAATAAACATGGCTGACTGGACTAATTATTTTACAATACTACTAGCCGTATCTGTCGTATTTGTTTCGATACATAGGCAATTAACTAGGTAGAAAATATATTCCAATCTGGATGGAAATAAAACAAATAAGCGCTCAGCTCTCTGCGTCTGCTCAGCAATGTCAGTAATGATTCGTTAACTTTCGATACGTTAGCTAATCATTACTGACATTGCTGAGCAGACGGGTGAATCAACATATTTATGCTTCTTCGCAGATATGGTTTTTGTGAGACTCAAAATAAGCAGTATCAATCCGATTAATTTATGGACTAGCTATATAGCCCACGTGCTAGTAGCTTCGACTTATACCATCAGCTAACAGCCATATAATTTTTTTATTATTTTTGAAATTTGTATGTAACACCTTTCCCCGAAAGCACACTAAATCTTAACTTATTAATGCGAATATGAGTTTTGTTTGTTACGCTTTGACGCCATAACTACTCGACCGATTATCATTAAACTTCGCATAAACGTTGTCAGATGTACAGAAAAAGACATAGCATACATCTCATCCAGAAAAAAGAAGAGTATAAAATTGACATAATCTACATTTACGCGAGCGAAGCCGCGGGCAATATCTACTAATCCTATAAATTGAAAACTGCTTTGGCTCGGCGATCCGAGCCCAAGCAAAGTAGCTATCTACATGAGCACTTGAGGCTCTTTACATATTATAGAGTAAAATGATTCCGGTGCTGATGAACTATCGTGATTCTGTTACTGATCAGTGCTGTTCTTTGAGTCGGACATAAAGTACGGCTTTTATGACGTGACTTTAAAGAGGTTGCACACAGTTTATGCCTGATACACATACACGATTTATATATATGGCACACTATACAAAATATTTATATAAGAAACAAAAATACTGCTTTTATGATTAAAAAAATAGTTGAGCGTCAAGTATAAAAGGCAATTACTAACAGTTTGTTGATCTTGTTCAAGGAACCTGTCGATTTGTAATGATAAACTTTTAATTTGCTGCCCTTGACATATAATTCTGCAATCAGCTTCCTTTAATTTGCAAAACAAACAATTCTTTTCCTTTTCAAAAGTAATTTGGGCATCGTTTATTTTTTTTTCCAACAGCACGTTTTCGTTTCGCAAGTCATCGATAGCTTTGCATTTAATATGATTGATTTCAGATTCAGCTTTAAGTTGTGTCTCTAGGCATGCAGTCTCATCAGTTAATATAAGATATTGTTTTTTTAACGTGTCCAGATCAGCTGATCGTTTACGGTAATGTTCTTTTTCGTTCCATAACGAGTTATATTCTTTAATTTGTAATTTTAGATTTTCAAATTCTTTCTCAAGGTCTTCATATTGACGACAACGTATATCTAAGCAATCCTTATCATGTTTTAGTGCCTCATAACAAACCATCAAATCATCAAAATTTTCCTGTAGCTTCTTTAGTCTAGTCAAATTTTCAGTATCTATACTGTAATTTTGTGACATGAATCCATCGTCTGAAAAATCGACCTCTGCTCTTACTGAAAAACTTTCTTTACTAAGAATTTCTTTCATTTCTTCATTTTGTATAATATCAGCTACTAGGTGTGCTCTTTTGGTATCGAAATTAGGCTGCCTTGCCTCCGATGAAGTCATTGCAAAGTTTGTTTCAAAATAACTAGGACTCACGTCAGCATGATAGCATGCACATTGATAGGTAGAGGTAGCGTTAGCAAATTCTTGGTTACATGGAGCTATCAAGGCAATACAGAATCTTTCAAGAACCTTCAGTTTAAAAAGAATTTTCCCTTTTATATCAATACAACGTGTATCTTTTCCAGCAGTCTAAAATAAGGTAGTAGCATTAAGACTAGTTTCCTGACAAAGCTTAGATATTTCATAGTCTTCGAAAGTAACAATGATATACAAACCATTAAGTTTAAATATTGTCTGTAAGTACCATTTTGGCATAGTATAGCATATATCTTTTCTAATGATGTGTATATATCGGCATAGATGCAATAAGGCTCACAGACATCGTTTTCTAACACCTGTAATAAACCAAATATGTACGTTATTGTGACGAGTATTTAATACTAAGAAGACTCAAGGTAAGTCTTTTGAACTTACTGCAACTGTATTTTTCATTGCATTTAATTTTGCGTCTTTGCAGATAATTAGCTCTTGCAATTCTTCGATTCTCGGATCTTTAGCGACTGAAAGGATATTTTGTTAATGAAATACAACGACGACTGTTAATTGAAGTGAAGTAATTAGGACGTCGCTCGTTATGCGATTTACTTCGAATCAGGAACATTTTCAATATAAACAAAAATGTATCTTGAATGTTATTTAATGTGAGACATTTGGGTGTATTTATTATTAGGTGTTTTGAGTTTAAGTTTAAGACTTATGCTATGGTGATTTTATCAGAGGTGAATCAATGGAAAAATTGTTGTTTCGAATTTAATATTCTTTCTGTTATTTCAACACTTAGAGAACTCCTGTTATTTAAATAAAAGCAATAATTAAAGAAGATATGAACCTTAATCAAATGCATTTTTGATACAGATAGATTGCACAGAACACTTTGCTTTTCTATTTTGAGGCTAAATAACACTGTATTTATGTATTATTATAATAAAAGTTTTCTTACGTGTAGATGCATCACATGTGCACGCCATTTCCAACTGAACGTATTTCGATTCTGTTTTCACCGGTTCCTGATTAAAAGTCAAGTTCAAGTGAAGGCATAATAGCAGCAAACAAATCAAATAAAGAATTAGCTCCAATCACGATCTAATAATGATTAGACCTTATCATGAGTTCTGTACTTTTTACCGCGTGCAGTTTTGTTTTACAGTTTACAATATCTATGAATCAGCGTAAATGATATTGTGGCATAATGAAAAAAAGAGAAGAAGAAGAACAACAATGAAAACTATCAAATTAATCAAAATAAAGAAAAACCAATGTTTACCTCAATTTCATACGTTTTGGGTGTAGCCTGAAAACAATATGTTATATGTAGTCAGGTTTTATTTTGAATAAGTTAATCAGCAGGTGTAGGCCTTCTACAAGGTGAACCGACGACCTGGTAAAGGTCGCGGGCAGCGGTTGGATGCAGGTGGCCCAAGACCGATCTGTGTGGAAGACCTTGGGGGAGGCCTATGTCCAGCAGCGGATCTCTTTCGGCTGAGGTGATGATGAATCAATAAACTCTTATACTTTGTCTAACAGTGTGTCAGAGTATTCGTTTAGGCTTAGCGGCCATAACATATAAACAAAGGATACATTGCACCATAAATCTTTATGATTATATAATAATAATAATTATTTATTTTAAACATACTCTGTTTACATGTTACAACTTAGATCTAAAATTAAGTACATATTATATCAGGCAAGTTGCATAAACAGTTGTCTCCCAAATTAGGTAAACCTGTAACTTGGTTGACAATATTCTATACGACGTTTTAAATTTGTAGTTAGCTTACGATATAATGTCTACCATTAAACAATATGACCATGTACTAACCCAGATAAAAATAAATTTTCAAATTTTAACATTGTATATGAATTTGAGTGTGAGTGAGTGTGTGTGACTGCGCGTACTAACTTGTGTAAGCATGAGTTTAAGTGTGTGTATTCGTATAGTTGATGTGTAAGAGGCGGATAATAGAGGGACAGCTTAATGTATAAAGACCTTTATAACAATAATTTAATTAGGCCAAGATCTTTAACGAAATCTATGCTGTTTTATGTACGCATGGCGAGTGTATAACAAAAGACAGCAAACTGTGTTCATGTACAAGTTCATGCAGCGCCGTGCCAGTCTGTCCGGCGGCGGCGTGGCGCCGCGTAGCAACCGTTTCGTTAACACGTGGCCTTATCCTAACTTTATATGTATCGTGGCTTATTAGAAGCAACCTTATTATATGATGTTTAAATATTAAAAGTATTATTAGTCTGTAAGCCTTCATTAATAAATGTGAATGTGAGTTTATAACAAACACGAAATTTTGCATACACGCTGTCAGGGCACAGAAAAGGAGTTCGGGTACCTTTTATCCAGAAAACGAAATCTCAGATCTTTTTCTATCCAGTAATATCTTTATATGTACATATATATATAAATCTTCTGTGCGTGTGTTTGTAATTAAACTCCTCCTAAACGGCTGGACCGATTTTGATGAAATTTTTTGTGTGTGTTCGAGTGGATTCCAGAATGGTTTAGACGTGTGATTTATTTTTCCTTTGTACTGGGTCACATCCTGTCAGGACAGGTAGTATTCAATATAAAATTGACATACCTAACCTAGAATTACGCGAGCAAAGCCGCGGGCAAAAAAGTACCTGATACGTGCGATCTCATGCCTTAAATAAACCATTTTAATCCTTTCATTAAAAGATAAATACTTATATGTCACATTTTAACATGGCACTGTATGCCCTAGCCACAAATTAATAATACAACTATTAGCCACACCATAAATAGCCTCAAGGATATTAAGTACTCGTATTATATTTGTCATACAAGCAAATAACAATTAAATACAATCAGGATGATATTAATATACATTTGATTACCTGATCGCCATCTTCTCTGGATTTGCCGGTCTGAAAAGGACAATAGTTCAAAATTCATATAATAGTAACGGGCACAGTACGTTACAGCTAGTAGGTATAAAAGTGTGATGACGTAAGGTCAAGCCGACAAATAATCATATTAGTATAAAAAGGCTGACAATACCGCTGCATGTTGCCAGAGTGTTTTCGCACAAGACCTATCCTAAAGCAAGGAAAAGTCGCTACCCTTTTTGGTTTTTAAACAAATCACACACAAACCTATCAAATTATTGAACTAAGCAGCTAGGAGTTTCCACTACATATTTGCCATCTGACACATCGACAATTTCTAAGGTAAAACCAAAAGGATTTACCTAAAGGTAAATAACACAATAGGTATTCTCCTAAATTAAAATAAACGTTATTCAAATTATATTTCACTACACATTTGATGTTTATTAGACTAGATTGGGAAGTCTATTTTGAACATATCGTAATACGAAAAGTGATCCTCAGATATAATATTCCGATAACTATGTTAGGCAGTGATAGCCAGTAGGGCGATGGGTGGATTGCCACGCAGAGATCTCGAGTTCCATCCCAAGGTGATCTCTAACTTTGAAGTTATATGTGTATTAAATAGTTAATTATCACTCGCTTTAACGATTAAGGAAAACATCGTGAGGAAACCTGCATCTATGAGAATTCTCCATACTATTTTAGAAAATATGTGAAGTCTTTCAACACACACTGGGCCAGCGCGCAGCGTGGTGGACTATGCCTAACTAAACCTTTCTCAAACTGAGAACAGGCCCTTGCCCAGCAGTGGGACGCATAGTGGGATATAGGTCTGATATTATTATTATGGTAGATCTAAAGGGGTAAGGCCAGATTGCCGTATGTTAGTTTCCATTTGCTTAGTTTCTTCTTTGCTACGTAAGCTACAATAATAAACTGTAATATATGTACTAACTTCGAAAGCTTCAGAATCCAAGGCCTGAAAACATTAAAATTTATTACTTTGTTTGGTATATTTATATTATCAAATATTTTAATGGATAGATTTTGTAGTAGTATCTATAAATAATTTACTCAAATATATGACAAAGAATGTATTATTTCCGTAGTATTCGAAGTGAGACTTTGAGAAGATCTTTTAAAATTTGGCTACGTTTTACTGACTTTTTTGCATATCTCAAGGTTGTGGATGTTTCCAGTGTCCGAAGTTCCAAGGAGACCAGAGATTTGTTACAGTCTATTACATACACACAACACCATCTAGCCCAAACTAAGCAGAGCTTGTACTATGGGTACTAGACAATGGATAAACATAAACATACATATATTCTCTTTTTTTGTAAATACATACATATTATACATAGAAACACCCAGACCAAGACAAACATCTATGTTCATGCACATAAATGTTTGACTTGTGCGGGAATCGAACCCGCGACCTCAGGCGTGGCAGTCGGGTACACTAACCACTACGCCATCGAGGCCGAAAGGCCGCCTTATAAAAGTGATATAATAAAGAATCAGAAAGCAGAATCTCTGTGGTCAAAATATAATGTCGTTTACAAGCTAGATATGTGTAATAATATTGCCCACCAGAGCAACTTTCGATCATTAGGACGGCGATCCGGCACGACCGGCAAAGTGATCAGGCGCAGGTCAACGCGTTCACGTACTTTCCTAAGTACGCCGATGAAACTGCCTAGCGCCAGGTTCGTTCTGACAATTTCTTGACAAATAAACAAACAAACACATTTTGCTAGCCTACGGTTCAAACTCTCTGCATGACCCTCAATCATATACAATGGTTAGACCAACAAAGCAATACATAAAAATATAATGTAATTAAGAATCAATATTTACCTCGGTAAAACCGGATAAATCCAAATCTAGGTACTGAAATAGAGGGAAAAGTTAGTCATTAATTATATGATATTATATTGTTATCCTGTTTATGTCACGATTATATTATAGTAAACTACTGAAATTAAATTGAACATTTATTATTCGTACCATATCATCGAGTTCTTTGTTCGCTGCTTTTATTGTTGCGTGCTGAAATCATTATAATGATATAATTAGTATGTCTTTTTGGAAAGACAACTTAGTTTTATTCCTGTGTCACGGAGATCTTTACAAATATTCATACAACAGCTACAAAGAACATCCAGAGTCGGGATGCTATATTTAGATCACACAATTTTGGTTCGTATAGGTATTGAAACTACAACACTCGTTCAGTAGCAGTGACGAGGCGACCACTTAAAGCACTCAGTCATCCGTGTATTCCGGTTTAAGTGGTCACCTTGACAATAAAAATGAATATTGCAAAGATTTTAATAAGGGATGAATCTACTGTATCGACTGTTAGCAGTTGCCACCGCTCTTGGAAATGACTAAGATTCCTTAGCATTGCAGAAACAACAGCAGAGAAATACAGCCAGGCCAACCTACGTAAGTAGACACAAGAAACTACTTTCCTTTTATACCGAAAGTAAATCTGTTTATCGACTACAACGGACGGAGTTAAGTGCTTCATCTTCAAGCCTTTATTATTCCCAAGTCACCTGGGGTCGGTTTTTCTAGTTTAACCGGATTTGACTGGATATCAGTTTTTACACAGAGCGCCTGCCACCTGACCTCCGCAACTCAAAGGCTAACGATACCCTAAGGCTAGACCAGTGTCAGGATGTTATAGGGCACTGACTTCCCAATAACGACAACCATAGATGTCCATGGCAGCCGGGACAGACGGCTTAATGTACTCTCCGAGGCAAGGAGCAGGGGATAATTGTCAATCAATACGCACATAATTTCGAAAAGTCATATAACTTCCGAAAGTCAGAGATGCGCGACGTGGGTTCGAACCCGAGACCATCTGCATTGCAGTCTGTTGGTCTCCCCACTGAGCTATCGCTGTTCTTTAATTTAAGTGCTAATCCCATATAACACCGGTGTAGAAATAGGGATGGAGTAAAACACCAAAACTACGGTTGCGACTTGAGAAGCCGAGATCGCATATCAGAGTCACCCGTAATGATACCCGAATAGGTTGCAATCAGGTTGCAACCTTTGCCTATAAGGAATATGGTGGTGATTCTTTAAAGAATTTGACACTAAAAGCCTAATAGACAATAACAAGAAAGGCAAAAATCTTGACCTTGATCGGGTGTGATACCTTTATGGGTATGATATTTGTCTTTTTCTTGTTCATAACTCGTATGTAAGTAACATACGAGTTATGACACATAACAGAGGTTGTACTTTAGAAAAAGCAATCTTATTACTCACAGCAGACGCGATTTCACATTTCTGTTCACAAGAAAGGTCAAGCTGATCGTACGCAGCTAACAGTTGCTCGAACTCCTCAATTTTCTGTTTTAGGCGTGTGATCTCCGTGTTTTTGGCAACCATCAGCGTGTCAACGATTACCTTCGTTGGCAGGTATTTGGGCCGCACTATCTCGTTGTTTCGCTTTATTACCTCGACTAGGTGCTCGCTCTTATCCGAACAGAAGTGAGACCAAGCTCTTGCGTCCGTGCATGATGCGTACGCCTTCAGTTTCCCTTCATTCCTTGCCGGTAAGTCTAACAGATCGTAGTCGTTGAACACACGCTCTCTTTTTGTTATGAAGGACATCGTGATGCCAACTGTTTAGTTTACTTAGGATTATATAATATAGTTTTTCTAAACATATACATGTATATAAATATATGCTACTTCTCTGCGCCATCCATGTTACGCATACCGATACGATTTTATAAGTTTGCTTTTATAACTTACGGCAAAATGTGTATAACGAAAATATCAAATATTTTGGAAATGTCAAATTAAATCTAGGCGTATTGGTGACATAAAATAATAGAATGTCAAATTTGAATTCTTTTTTCTTTGTGTTCAATATGCCAGTTATGAGTTAAAAATAGTTTGGCTGGTTTATAATGTAGCCTGATGAATTATATAAGACTCAAACGCATACTAACGCAATTGGCGTTACAAATGGCGTTGCTTGCTACATGGCGTATAAACAATATTCGGTAAATATTTTTATTTCAATAGGTAAAGACTTGGGGTATATGATACGAAACTAAGTTAAGAACGGCAATTTCCTGCTTGGGCGGACATTTACCATAAATTAGATACATACCTATGTAGTTTAACATGATAAAAACTTAACTTCTTACAGCAGAAACAACTTTCAAAGTGTCCGTCACTCAAGTGGATTCAAGATTTGATTCTCAAAATTTCACGTCAGCAATATAAAATTATCAATGATCAATAAGCATAATATGGAAGATAAATTTATATCAAGGTGGACTGAATTCAATGAATTAATGGATGAATTATATTAACAACATTCCTTATGATAGCATAAGACTTTTCTCACGACAAGAAGGAAAGATCAAATCATATGAATCTTGTTGCGACTTCAGAGCTTGGAGTCATGACACTGGAAGAAGGGACGACTACCTAAGGGAATGGATCAGGTGTGATGTGCCTGTGTCTGTGATACCTGCCAGCACACTGATAAATATTGTGAGAAGAATGACGTGCTGTAGTAAATCGCAGGTAAAGATTTACGAATGGCGTTTTGGTTTAAATGGTCGCCTCGCCACTGGCATTGCGTCGAGTACTGTGATCCTCACTCGAGACAAAAATTTGTTGTTGTTCTAGTTGTTTCAAGTCTGGGTGTTCTTTGTGTGCATTTCTTCAGTGTTTGTAAAGTTCCCCGCGACACAGGCATCATTCCTAGTACGGTAGCAGTACATTAAAAAAAAACATCTTGAATTTTTTGTCAGCGTCCGTATAACTCCAACAAATTTGCTAGAAATCGGTTTAACTGTATACGGGTATATAGGGTACCAAAATAGGATACCAAACCAAAACCACGATACTAACAGACATCCAAAAATTGCACATACGGTCACATTTCAAATATTTGTAGGATGTTACTGCCCATTTCCTCAGATATATTTGTTATAAATTACATGGCTTCCTTACCCCCTGAACAAGCACACTATTCTATTTATAGAATAACCTACTTGCCATTGTTTCCTCAGACTACGTCGCGATGCCATCCGCAATGCAAATCAAAAGTCGTTTTGGATAGCATTTGCAACTCCTGTCATGCGATGAAAGAATGTTTCAAAAATGAACAAGGATTTAATAAGTATTTTGTAGATGTAAGTAAAGTTTAACCGTATAATTTAGTATGTAGTACTCAACTGGTGATGCATATTTTTATATTCAAATGATATCCAAATACAATTGTACCCAACGTTATATGTACTCCGGATTGTCTCTTGACAATGCAAAGTAGATATCTTTTACCACACGTAGATAAATGCATACCACTTACCTACCCGTGGTAAATTTGCGTTTGGCTGTATTCCATTCCCGAGTCAGGCAGAATGCTATTGGGTTTTCTGTTATGAAGTTAAAGAAGGTATACATGAAAATGCAATGAAATCTTTCTTGGCGGAAAGTAGTAACAATTATACTTCCATGCGGGCCGGCTCATTCGTATAGCCATCAAATAGTTCATTCGCAACGGCGCGATCTCTTTCATTTATAAAAAGCTAGACTTGTTTAAGTTTAACTGGATTCTTCTCACAGAATAAAGACAAACACGTATTTTCCAGGAAGAATTTGAGACAAGCCATTGGCCCTGCGAGCGATACCTAGAAGCCTTGAAGAGTATAAAAATGTTTTGGAAAATTATAGTTGAAAAGCTATTTAATGTTAATGTTACTAAAAGTGAACAATTGAACGAAACAAATACCTGTTGTGCGGACAGTGTACAATCTGTAGTAAGAGTTTGGCAGACCGACATGGTGCAGCAGGCAATGTTTGTCAAAAACATCACACCCCTTTTGAATCATAACACATGTTCGTGGAAAAGCAAGAAATGTCCGAAGAAAGAAGTCAATCCATGCAAACTGAAAATCTGTGGAGCAGATGATCTCGAACTCCAGAATAATGCTCCCAAATCAGTATGCTCGAGTCGTGCTAAATCTTGTAAAATGACTAACACTAGTCAAATGCTGTCATCATCTAGTGTTGAGGCGCGTAGAGCTAAGACGCAATCACACAGTCGGCACACCACAGCAAAATTGAAGATGGTCGATATTGGCTGTGAATGCACGCGCTTAGCAGATGAAATCACGTCGTACAAAGCCAATTTAGATTTGATAAAAGATAAATTTCAATCGCAACAGAAAGAAATAGAGACGCTACAAAAAGAAAATGGTTCCTTGAAGGTTGAGCTGCAGAATGTATATAAAAACTCGTGGTGGAAGTCTTGCTTTTATAGTCCTTCTACCGTTAGCTCCAACAAAAATAATGTTCAAAAATGTATACCAAAAGCATTTGAACCCTGTCCATGTGAAGGGAATGAAAATGTTGAATGTAATTCAATCAAACCAATTGATTCGGAAATGATAATAACTATGAAAAATTGTACAAATGAGGTAATTTAAAAGTAATATACTGTCTTTAAGCTAGTACTTATAGTACTGGATTTTGTAATAGCAGTGAATTTCCTTATTCCTTCTTCGCCCTACCTTACTTTGTCTCACTCTCCCTTGGTCCAGTGGCCAGTGGGCAATCGTTTGAGTTGTAGCTTAATATGGGTCCAATAACACTGAATTAAGATAAATATATTTTGTTAAATACTAGTCTCTTAAGCCGTAGGATTCTTTAGCATCTTATAAATAGTTTCCTTATTTAAGTTGTTCACTTTGTATACCATTTTTCAGAGTTACAGGTACATATCGTTATTACAAGTTCTTCACAAAACGAATGCGCCTATCACAAAAGATTTGACGATAAATGAATCATGTTGTAAAAAGAAAGATCCTATAGAACTGTTGACTAAAGGTATACATGACCATATCTATCCTACTGCTTATAAAATATAGACTGACTATATTTGCTTGATTTTGGGAGTTTGATCTCGTATGACATAAAATGTAAGATACTGTCTGTTTTAAGTGTAGAAATTTTAGTAAATAGGCATGATGACTAAAAATGTTTTATTACATCTTTTAGATTAGCAAAAAATATTGGTCACCTATTTTTGTTTAAACAAAACAATAAAAATTTATTAAGATATACCTAACGCATTAATATTCGGGAATGGGGGCTTGTAACGTCATTCTTTTATGAAATTTGTACTCGCAAGTGACGTAACACGAAATTTAAACGCGTCGTAACTTGGTTCTGATTAGTTTGTGGGACAAAAGAATAAACACGTGTCCAATATTTTTTGCTATTCTAAAAGACGAACTAAAACCATTTTTAGTCAACATGCCTATTGTTGGTTCAGAATATATTAATTTCTTTTGTACAGCGTTTATCATTGAATCTATTGAACTAACTGTAAGGGTTTTCAATCGAACTCCTCATGAGTGCAACGATTTCTGTTTATAATTTCAGTTCAAAACACATTTGGTGCAATTGTGAAAAGGGAGATGGGTCTAGCAAGTGATGGAAAATGCTGCGCGAAAACTTTTGATATTGACGCTACCTACCATAAATTGAATGCCAGGAAGTCAGAACCTTCTTGCTCTATGACTACATTGACAAGTTTCGATTCAGGCTTTGTAAGTTCGATTCTTATAATTATATTTACTTAGTAGTCTATGTTTTATCCAGTGAATACCGAGAAAATAGTTTTACAATGCCTTTAGTTACTTTAAGTACTATGGAGAAATTCTTGACTTTTAAGAGAACTATTGAAGCTTATGGTTCTTATAGACGATAATACATTCAAGTTAAGGTACTTGTGCGAGTTATTTGTATTGTGTAAACGGTCGACGAAAACCAGTCGTTTAAGTTACCCGTATGATTTTATTAATATCAGACCTGTATTAAACTGTCCCACTGCTGGGCACGGGCCTTTTCTCAGTGTGAGAAGGGTTGGGCTATGGTCCACCACGGTGGCCCAGTGCAGACTGGCAGACTTCACATATCTTCGAGAACATTATGAAGAACTCTCTGACATGCAGATTTCCTGATGATATTTTCCTTCATCATTAAAGCGAGCGTTAATTAACTATTTAATACGCACATAACTTCGAAAAGTTAGAGTTGCGCGCCTTGGGATCGAACTGGAATCCTCTGCGTGGCAGTCCAACGTTTTCCCACTAGACTTTCTCACTCACACATATAGCTCGCGGCTGTGTAGCGCCAAACAATTTCGTCATGTACAAGCCGTTGGTTCTTGTAACAGGTAACACGAATAAATTGAAATTGTGTTGTATGTTGTACTAGATATACAACATAGGTTCATGTCTAATAGAAATTTCTCTTTGCGAGGCATTCACGCAATGTTATAATGATTAACTAGAACATGTGCTTGCGACAGCTACTTGCATCATGTACCTTTAGAAGTATAATAGACTGTCTTATAGCCGAAATTATATCTGTTTGATAATAGTAATTAAAATCCTAGCTAATCCTACTAATATTATAAATGTGAAATTTGTGAAGATGGATGGATGTCTGTTTGTTACTCTTTCACACAAAAGCTACTGAACCGACTGCGATGAAACTTGGTATGTAGATAGCTGAAGACCTGCATTAACCACGGCATCAGTTAGATCAGTAATAAAAACTGCTAGCCTAGGTATTTGTAGTGTCTATATATCATCTTATTTATCTCAGATTTCCATATAATAAACAAAACATTTTGTATTAATCGTGTATTTTGATTGTAGGAAATGAGGCTGACGCAGGAAACGTGAGCAGTTTTCTTGTAAGTACTTACTAAGTAAACAGCCTTAGCCAAAATCATGTCTATTATGATTCATAAGGATTTATTTATTAATTATTTACTGCTAACAGAAAGCCTAACGTCGAAGCCGCACTGGTACTGCGACGCGGCGACGGCGACGGGGCGACGCGAAGCGAAAATTCATCATGCCATCTTTGGCGGTACGGCTTCCAGTTCTGGCTACTACCATGATTATGTTTATATGAGTTTGTTTTCATGTAGTCGCCAAAATGTCGCTGTACCAAGCAATGCGGTCTCGGCCTGGGGTTATGTATAACCAAAAATACAGAAATACAGATAAATATACTTAACGCGAGGTTTTCACTATAGTAAGGCAAAGGAAATGAAAAAATATCGTTTTGCGTTTACGCGAATGTTATATCTACTTTGAAATTAAACTACTTTATAAAGATTTTACCGCGTTGTTTATTCTACAACACTTTTATTACATAATATTGAACTACGACACTACTGTTATTGAACTTTACTTCAATTTAAGCCATTATAATAGGTAATTAAAACGATTTATATTTAAGTTTACATTTGCCTGACGTTTCGGTTGCTTTTCAGCAGCCATATTCACGGGGGTCTCACCGTAAACATGGCTGCTGAAAAGTAACAGTAGTGTCATAGTTCAGAGTTATGTAATAAATGTTTTTAAATAAACAATGCTACAAAATCCATATAAAGTATTTTAAGTATTTTTGCCGTGTGGTGTCCGGCGTTAGAATAGCACCACCCCCTACCAAAGGACAGAGGTGTCGTAAGAGTCGACTGAAGTCCATGGGCGTAAATTTTCGACTTTACGCTCTTACAGGGGAGATGGGCCTCTAAGCATCGGTTTGCAACCCATCTAGGAGAAGGAAAACTCCGAAATTCAACCCGGTATGGAGTCTCCGATTGGCGCAAGTAGAGTTCAACTCGAAATTAGCGGCAGACCCCTGCAACCAACCTGGCTCCACATGTATTGGCTTGCCTTTCCTGTGGGATCAGCCAGCAAGGCCGAGAGGGTAATGCAGGTCCTGGGCAACACTGCGTTTCCTTAACCCCGTCCCAGGCGGTGTTATGTCTGTGGAGAGGTCACTCCACCCATGTAAGTTCTGCTGCGTGGTCAACAACACGGAAAGTGGCAGTTACCAGTTATAAGTCTACACATATGGGCGTAAGTGTGGACGCTAGGGGTCACTTTCGACAGTGGGAGGGCCCATCGAAGGTCCAATGTTCGGTTACCGCCCGCTTCAAGCCGGGCAGCCCCCGGTCAGTAAGGTATCGTTCCGTCCCGGCGCTGGTCTGCTCCTTTAGGGTGTAGGGAGCACTAGCTTTTGGCTAGATGGCTGGTACCATTATTTATAACACCTACTGATAAAAGAAAGCAGTGCAAAACTTCGCGCCCCCAATCCATGCGCATTGCAACATGGAATGTCCGTACTATGAGGACAGGCCTCCCGAATACCTGTGGAGGCTCACAAGTATGCAGCACGCAAGACCTGCGCAAAACTGCTGTAATCGGTGTAGAATTAAATAAATTAAACATCTCGGTTTGTGCCTTGCAAGAAACCAGACTACCCGACGAAGGTTCACTGTGCGAGTCCCTATACACATTTTTCTGGAAAGGAAAAGACTCTACTGATGTTCGCGAGCATGGAGTTGGTTTTGCGGTCCGAAACGACATTTTATCCACCATTGAGAGCCCTCGCGGGATTTCGGAGCGCATAATGGTCTTAAGGCTCAATAGCAGTTATGGGTTTGTTTCCCTTATCTCTGCCTACGCTCCGACTCTAACATCTTCGGACGAGTCTAAAGATCATTTTTACATTCAACTAGCCGAGACAGTTAAAAATGTCAGCAGTGGCGATCACCTCTATATTTTAGGTGACTTCAACGCTCGTGTCGGTCGGGATCATTCCGCTTGGCCAAGTTGTATTGGTTACCATGGAGTTGGCAACATGAACGACAACGGCCAACGCTTACTAGAGTTTTACTCGGAGCACGGGTTATGTGTAACCAATACATATTTCAAGGGCAAAACCCGTAAAGTTTCCTGGAAACACCCGCGATCCGGCCATTGGCATCAACTAGATGTAGTACTTTCCAGAACTAAGGATCTCCGTGAAATTCTTCATACACGTACCTTCCATAGCGCCGATTGCGACACCGACCACTCTCTTGTGGCAGCGCGCGTGGCTATCACTCACAAGAAGATTTATTCGTCCAAAATGCCAGGTAGAAGAAAGATAAACCTTTCTAATATCAGGAACGACGAGAAAGTCCGAAAATTTGAGCGTATGGCTACCGCAGAACTTGATGCCTGGGACGCTAATACATCTATAAGCGTCGAGTGGAACAACGTCAAAAAACTACTGACTGATTGCGCCAGTGACGTTTTCGGTCAACTGAAAACAAAGTCACAGGACTGGTTCGCAGAAAATGCTGAACACCTACAACCTTTGCTGGACTCAAAGTGTAATGCTGCTCTAAGGCACCGCATCTCTCCCTGTCTAGAGACCGACAAGGCTCTTCGAGCGAGCAAAGCAGCTCTACAACGAAGTGCCCGATATTTTGCGAACTTATACTGGTCGAGTCTCGGTAATGCAATTCAAATGTGTGCAGACAGAGGAGACATTAGTGGCGTTTACGAGGGTATCAAACGGGCTCTAGGATCTGTTATTAAGAAGACGGCCCCTCTAAAGGACGCAAAGGACGCAAACGGTGCTATCATCACAGATAGCCAAAAACAGCTCGATCGTTGGGTCGAGCAGTACACAGGTCTCTACTCACGTCCTATATACCTACAACCAGAGGCTGCTCAATGCATGCCCAAACTGGATGTATTGAGTGAGCTAGATGACCCACCGTCTGTAGAGGAATTCATCAAGGCTGTTAAACAGCTTAAATGCGGCAAGAGTCCCGGCGGTGATGGCACCCAAGCCGAAATAATAAAGCTCCAGTGCATGAGACCGATACTGCATAATCTACTTTGTAAGTGCTGGGAAGCGGGAGAAGTGCCACAGGACATGCGTGATGCTAACATCGTCACATTATACAAAGGGAAAGGAGATCGCGGCGATTGTAACTGTTACCGTGGCATTTCTCTTTTGAGTATAGTTGGCAAGCTTTTCGGCCGAGTCGTTCTGTCTAGACTCCAAAAACTTGCAGATCGCGTATATCCTGAGGCACAGTGTGGATTCCGTTCCCAGCGGTCCACAGTGGATATGATTTTTACGATTCGTCAGTTACAAGAGAAGTGTAGAGAGCAAAAGACTCCTCTGCTTGTGGCGTTTGTTGACCTTAACAAGGCCTTCGACACGGTCAGCAGGGAGGGTCTGTACTCGGCACTGGAGAGCATTGGATGCCCTCCTAAAGTCCTGAGCCTCGTCAAATCATTTCACGAGGATATGAAAGGTGCGGTAGTGTACAACGGTAGCACATCTGAGCCGTTTGACGTTTGCAGAGGAGTACGCCAAGGTTGCGTTTTGGCTCCTACCCTGTTTGGAATATTCTTCTCTCTTATACTGCGCACAGCTTTTGGTAACGCTAAACAGGGTATTCACTTATATACGAGGACAGACGGAAAGTTATTCAACATCTCCCTCCTCAAATCTAAGAGAAACCGAGAGGACCTTTTCGTCGACAGTCTCCTTTTTGCCGATGACGCAGCCTTTGTAGCTAATTCCGCAATAGAGCTTCAATCAATGGTGGACAAATTTTCTCAGGCATGTTCTCTGTTTGCCATGTCTATTAATACAAAAAAGACAGTTGTGCTGGCACAAGGCACAACTGTGGCTCCATCAATAACTCTAAATGGCACGCTGCTGGAGGTAGTTGACAGGTTTTGCTACCTAGGGTCGACCGTGTCGAATAATCTCTCGCTTAACGCAGAGATCGACGTTCGTATCGGCAGAGCGGCGACCATGTTCGGGAAGCTTAGTGCAAGAGTATGGTATAATAATAAATTGACAAGAAAGACCAAGATGATCGTCTTTCAGGCTTCCATCTTAAGTATACTCTTGTACGGAGCTGAGACCTGGACATCGTATGCAAAACAAGAACGTCGTATCAATTCTTTCTATATGCGTTGCCTCCGCAAGATTTTAGATATATCATGGCAAGACAGAGTCACCAACGAGAGGGTCCTAGAAATCGCACAGCTGCCTAGCTTGACCGCGCTTCTCAAACAGAGGCGACTGCGTTGGTTAGGGCACGTGCACAGGATGGAACCCTCACGACTACCACGACGTGTTATGCTCGGTGCAGTAGCGAATGCAAAAAGAGACGTTGGGAGACCGTTGCTTCGCTTTAAGGACTGCGCCAAGCGAGACATGGCCGCTTTTAATTGACCACCGCGATTGGGAGAAGCTCGCTGAAAAGCGGACGGATTGGCGAAAACGTGTTTTGGAGGGTCGCAAATTTTGCGATGAGGCCTGGTTCGGAGCTCTTGCTGACAAAAGACAGAAACGCCATCAAGGTCGCTCGGCACCAACCACCACAAACTTCTCATGCCAGACCTGTGGTAGAGAATGTCGTTCTCGCATCGGTTTATTTAGCCACCAGAGACGATGTCTCTCAGATATAACGCCATAAATCGTCTGAAATAGACGCAAAGGCCAATACAATATAATTTCAATAAAATGAGAGAAATTATGTAAATATATTATATCCCTATATTATGGCGCGTTATGACAGCGAGCGATAATCATGTTTATCCTTTTTTCTTACACGAAATGACGTCAAGAAGTAACAAAAGTGATTGTCATCAGGTCATCCTAAGTACCACCGGGTCTGCCGTGTCAAAAAATGCTTAATTTTTTTTACTTTAAAAATTATATTAGTCATTCTCATAGATGAAATACTGTATTTTCTTCATTCTTGTGAATATTTGTTAAAAGCAAAGAAATTTGATTGAACCTGTTGATATTTTAAATATATAAATGTTTAAAAAACCGCTGTTCTTTTGTTTAGATTATTTTTCTCGACTCATGAGCCTTACTATAGATGCATACGCACACCGATTTCCACTAGCACTTTAAATGTCAATTCCTACATAAGGCCGACTTGAGTCGTAATCATTGTTCATATGTTTTTTCGTGTTACATTGAGTTGTTTATTTGTGTCTATATTTTTGTTCTAGAACGATCTGAAAGCTTTTATGGTAATTACAAGATACATCAACGTACATACTGTTCATAGCTGTTAAATAGAAAGATGTGTCTAATTCCTTAGGCTTGCTTTCTATATCCAGAAACGAGTATTTTTACTTACGGACAATAAATTTAGACATATTTTTCATACAATATGTGCCAAAAATTAACTGTCCGTAGGTAAAACGACTCATTTCTGAATATAGTTACCGAGCCTTAATATGTTTCTCAATAAAAAGACAGTCTTTAGAACTGGTAAGTGGAATAACATTTCTTCTATTGAACTATAGTAATAATTCATATATTTATTATTTTTTTACAGGCGTTTTTCAGGAGACCAAAGCGAAACCACCGTGCTAGTTTAATGAAATGTATATTTATATGTTAATATGTTGTATATTGGGCAGGTTGTAATAGTGAGCTTGTGTTTTTCAATTAAATTGTGTCATAATATTTATTAAACGGTTGTAAATTAGTTCAGTTGCGTTTATGCCGAATACAAAATCCAGATGATTAAACTTTGGAAATGGCACTCTGTATATTCCGACGGCAGCTGGCATTTCCTTTGCCAGTCTTTTGACATCCTTTGGTGTTGATAACCAATCATTTTGACCATAATGAAGGAATACAGGGGTTTTTATAGCAGATAAGTTGTATGCTGGTGGTTTGAACGTTCCGTATCGACGCTTGTTTCCGATCAGCCCGTGGTCGAATTGGACGAATTTTTTCGACTTGTATAACTGGCCGAAATGTATAAACTGTCTCGTTGACGCGCCCGCTGGGGTATGGCCCATAACTACTGGTAGCATTGTCTGAAAACAAAAAAAAACAATTGAATCGTTATAAAACGTAAATCAATATTGAAAAAGAGAAGTCCTGACTTATTCATAACTCATCGACGCATCAACGCCCAGCGTAAACACTTGGATATAGATAAAACACTATAACTGAAACTCTTGGACGTAGAAAGCTGAAATTTTGCAACGCAAAGAAGGAATACGGCCGGTTTTTCGAAGTCCCTTCGGGACGGAGAATACATAGTTTCATAATCACGGCATGAAATATAAATAAGTTACCTTGTGGCCTATTATGTTACACGAATAATAAAGTCTTAAATATGGCATGTAGGTAGGTAATTAGTAATCAATTACTGAATAAACTGGAGAGTTAGAATGTGTAGGTGTTAACAAGAACATAGATTTCTCTATTTTGTGGGTGTAAGGCTATCGAACATAACATATGTATTTTAGACCAAACTACTTCGGTGGCGCAACGGTAGTGAATGCGTCTATTGTATAAGAGGTCTGGAGTTCGATTCGCGACGAATGATTACTGGATTTTTCTTTGCGAAGTCTGTAACTGTACCCGGTGAACGACAATAAACTAGCGTTCTCTATCACGTGGGACTTAAAACCGTAGTTGGTAGATATATTTTGAGAGTAGGGCCTCTTTCTAAGTACGTTCTTAAAATGCAAATGTCTACTGTATGTGTGCAGAGCTTTGACTTGAGTTATTTTGTAAAGCTATTTGAGGCCCTACCGCTATCTTATTTTGACAGTAGGTAATGAATGACCCACTGCATAAATGAAAAATGGCATGCGCGAGTACGAGACAGTGCATTAACGAGCGTTGTCTGATTTTATCGCGTTGTTTAATACTTTTATTACATAACTAGATGTGCCCGCGGTTTCACTCACATTTATGGTTACTGCGCCGCCCCCGTGGGTCTTCCTCGATAAATAGGCTATCCAACACTAAAATAACTTTAATTCGAACCAGTACCTAGTTCCTGAGATTAGTGCGCTCAACCAAACAAACATACAAATTCTTCAGCTTTATAATATAAGTATAGATTTTGTAACTACTACAATTCTACTGTTCAACTTTACTACTATTTAAGCTACTTAAACTATAAAAAAATATTTGTTTTAAGTGATTTTAAAAACCGAAACGTTACCTTGACGTTTCGTTTGCTTTTCAACGTGAACATGGCTGCTGAAAAGCGACCGAAACATTTAAAAGTTTAAAAAAATAAACAACGTGATAAAATCCGTATAAAATAGTTTAATGTTAAAATATATAACATTGGTGTATACGTAATACAATATTATTTTCTGGTTCCCGCGATGATTGCATGCGCAAGAACAAGACAGCGCGTATAGTAATGTCTTACTCTTACGATGATTGCATGCGCGAAAACAAGATATTGCGTTACTGAGCGTCAATGTCTTTCTCTCGCGATGGTATAGCATTTTCTGGTAAGACCCGGGATGCTGGAATTATTGATAACTTACCGTATTCAGTTGATCTGCGTCGAACCCACATATGAGAAACAACAAGCTGGTGCATAGAACTTGTGTGATAGCTTCGTCTATGCACAACTTTTGGCCAGCGAGGTCGTTTAATTTGCCGCTCGGCAGCATTTCGCTAGCTCCTATTAACCTTGTAATTGTCTGGAAAAAGAAAGTTTAATCTATTACTATCACAACACAATATTATAAAACAAAGTCCCCCGCTACGTCTGTCTGTCTATTTGCAGTAAACTTAAAACTACTGAACGGAATTTCATACGGTTTTCACCAATAGACAAAGTGATTCATGGGGAAGGTTTAGGTGTATAATTTGTTAAGGTTTTGTACTACTCGTGCGAAGCCTGCGCGGGTGGCTAGTATTATTATAAATACACAGTGAAGGCAAACATCTTGTGGAAGTCTGCATATCGAACAGACATCCATAAGGTTCACGAAAATGCGTGAACCGCCCCGCACTAAGCCAGCGTGGTGGACTATGGCCTAATCCTTTTCACACTGAGAAGAGTCCAGGATGCAGCGTTGGAACAGTTTATAGAAGGCTGCTATTAGTATTATTACATACTAAATTTGGCCATGGCCTTAATAGATTTAATAGGTTTAATCCTATTAAACAGGCTAACCTTAGGCCAGGATAAAACACTTATGTTTGGATTCGATTCCAGCTTGTTAATACTGTTATAGACTTTTCCTTAGAGAATTTACTAGAAAGAGCCTAAAAATCTAATTGGCGAATTGTGGGTGTACTCTTATACATTTCTGCCTATCCAGAGATATACAGAAGCCTACATATGTATCATAACCAATATGCATTTATAATACGAATGTGAGTTTGTTTATTCATTATGCTTTTATGCTTAAACCATAGCCAGTTGTAGTTCATAGCCAGTTGCACTCACTGATCTGTAAACGATTAGCGAGGTTAAGTAACGTTAGGTGCGGTTAGTCTATAGATCGGGCACGCCACGATTGTGGCGGTAAGTCCCGTGTTTGAGGAGTGGCTGGAGAGGCGGCACGGCGCCCTCACCTTCCGGCTGACACAGGTTCTGACTGGCCACGGTTGTTTTGGCCAGTTCCTGTGTCGTATACGCCGGCAAGAGACGCCCGGTTGTCACCACTGCGGCGACTGCCGCGACGTTGCAGAGGACACGGCGCTGCACACTTTTGCGGTTTGCCCCGCCTGGGCATCGCAGCGCCGTGAATTGATCGCGGCAGTCGGATCGGTTGCCCTCTCGCTCCCGGCCGTAGTTCAGTCTATGGTCCGGAGTGAGAGGTCGTGGAACGCCGTCGCCTCCTTCTGCGAGGAAGTAATTTCCATCAAGGAGGCGGCGGAGCGGGAGAGAGAGCGTTTAAACCCTCTCCCCAACCACAGAGCCGGGCGCCGGAGGGCGCGCGATGACCTCCAGCCACCCTGAGGTTTGACCTGGGGGTGGCGGGCTTTGTGAACCTGCCCGCCATCCGTTCAGCACCAGGTCCGAGAGGCGGCGTGCGTGTTCCCACGCGCGCCTCTGTGTCGAGTCCGTCTCCCCTCTAGGTGGGAGACAGTAGAGTTTTTATAATGTCGGAAGTGCCTATTTTGGGTAGGTCTTTTGTGTAGTGGCCTGCCGTTTCATACGGCGGGCCGTAACCTTTGGCGGGATCGCGACCGCATGCGAAAGCGATTCGCGCGGCCCCGTCGATAGTGGTTGTGTCGAGGAACACCGTGGTAGGTTTAGTCGGTATTCTGGGAGGTACTTTACTATTATTCCATCTTTCTTTTGCCCCGGCGAGTCCGACATAATCCCTCCGCCCGCCCCCGCGGAGGGATATGCGTCAATGCATTCCCCCACGTAAAAAAAAAATAAAAAAAAAATAGGTGGGTGACTGCTTAGTGGTATTTCATTAGAGCGTCTCCGTGCTTCGGAGGGCACGTAAAAACTCGGTCCCGGTTGTTGCCAAATTGAAAGCAGTCGGTAACCATGTCAGAGTCCTACGGGCGGCTTGAACAACTCTTAACAACAGGTTGACCACTAACCACAAAGGAAAAGAGAAGCTTTAACTACTTGATCTATTATAAGTATTTAGAGGCCTTTCAACCCAAAACAACAGTTTTAGTTTGTCTGTTTGTTATATGGCCTACGGAACGGATTTTAATACTATTTAAATGCTGATCTAGTCTCTCTATTTAGAGCTCATCTAAAATTTAAACAAGTCATCATCAGGACCGCACTGGTATTAGTTTACGCATGTACTATTTACTATATTATCATGTGTATATGTGCATACAACTGGTTTCGTTTTAGAGATCGATTCTTTTCCAACTTAAATTAAGAATAAGGTTTAGATAACTATATAGTAAACTAGTTGTTACCCGCGACTTTAACAAAAAAGTGTTTGTACAGTTCGCAGAGATTTTCTCTAAAATAAAAGTAGCTTTAGTTACTCCTTATAACATCATCTACCTGCCAGTGAAAGTTCCATCAAAATCGATCCAGCCGTTTCAGAGATTAGGCGGAACAAATAGACAGACATACATACAAAAATTAAATAAAACATGTTTTTTTGGTATAAGTACCGTAGCTATATACCACCATATTTAGCATTTAGTAAAAAGCTGTTATTTTGACATCACAAACAGACTTAAATTTTATTTATTTGTATGTGCAGATGTCTCTTACTGGTCTTATTTAGTAAATAAATCTGGCGTATTGATAAAGATACAAGACGTCAACTTTTTTATATTTAGGTTTACACTTTCCCCGACGTTTCGGTTGCTTTTCAGCAGCCATGGTCACGGGGAATACTGTGATAAATAATTAACGCGATAAAATCCGTATATAGTAGTTTAATTTCAAAGGACATAAGGTTTTTGTAATAAAGTTTTGTTTTAAAAAAGGGCATGAAGGGGTTGAAATAAGGAATGAAAGTTTGTATGATTCGTCATTATCGCGCCTAAACCACAACCGATTTTAATGAAATTTGGTAGAGAGATAGACTAGACCTTTAGAAAGGACATAGATTAACTTTTGTTGTAAAAAAGGCACGTGGAGGTTGAAATAAGGGATGAAAGTTTATATGGGAATTCATCATTATCGCGCCTAAACCACAATCGATTTTGATGAAATTTGGTAGAGAGATAAGCTAGACTTTGGGATACGACATAAGCTACCTTTTCTTGTAAAAAAAGGCATGCGGGGGTTGAAATATAGGATGAAAGTTTGTATGGGAGTTCGTCATTATCGGAGATACAACCATGAGACTTTGTATTTAGGCACTTGATAACAAGGCATTAAGTAAACATTTGATCCAGCGATTTTGAAATTTCGTCCTACATGGGGATGAAATAGGTGACGAAAGTTCGTATGGATGCCCAAACAAATCTGTCTATTTTTACAATATGTATATTTATCGGAAACATTGTATAATCAGTAAAAATGCCGTCTTAATATATACACGTCACGCGAACGCGGGACACAACAAGCGCCATACACAATGACGGTGCGCCGCCGCGCCGGCGGCGACGCAGCGCGACGTAGTGAGGGAGTCTGTAAAAAGCGGTGAGCGCGAAAAATGTTGCAGCAATGTAAGCTGTACAATACGTACGATGACCCACAAAAGAGCAATCGAGGCACTATACCGCACCATGAAAGATATCAGGAGCTACCAGGGTATCATGAAAGGGATGGTGGTACTTTTAGCTGGTGACTTTAGACAAACCCTGCCGGTTATTACTAGGGGTACGCCAGCAGATGAAATAAATGCCTGTTTGAAGGCGGCTGTATGTACACGTAAAAAGATTTGTCTGACTACAAATATGCGACTACAACTACACAACGATTCTCACGCAGGGCAATATGCGGCTGCAGTTCTAAAAGTTGGCGAAGATTGTATGCTAACAGACAGTAACGGCATGATTACACTAAAACGTGAATTCTGTCAAATTGTCCATAACACAGATGAATGAAATAATATATTATGTCTATCCAGATCTACAAATAAGTATGGGCGATCGAGAATGGTTGTGTGACAGGTTAATTTTGGCGCCGCCACATGACACAGTAGGCCAGATAATCTAATAAATTATGTCAGATTTTGAGGCAGGTGTTGTCGTGTACCTCTCAGGACAATATTATGGACACTGAACAAGTGACATCGTACCATACTGAGTTTCTTTATGTTCAGCATAAGATGGAAAAACAAAAACATAGTTTATAAAATGTGTTAAAATAAGGTATTCGCAGTAAACCACAGCATTTATTGCAAAAAACGTCTCTTAAAAAATTAAAAATGCTGTCCATGGTAACTATTCCACGCGGACGAAGTTGCGGGCAAAACCTAGTCAACTTATATAGTTAGAGTAAAATTCCCACAAATATCATTGGATTATGTCGTTATCTAATATCTACAAAGCTGTGATATTATGGATTTAGAAGATTATCCCAAGGGCAATATTAATAAACACTGTCGTAATTATAATATGAATGCTTCAATGCCGCAGTAGTTGTGTATGCGACTGCTACGCATGCGGTCTCAGGTTCGATTCTTGCATCAGGCAAATTATTATTGGATTTTCATGATTGAAAATTCTCAGTAGTAGTCTGAAACTGTAGCCGGTAGATAGCAAAATCGTCGCTCCCTATTATGGGATGCAACCGTTCGGGGATAAATGCGTAAGACTATTTATGTAAGTTGTAGTTAAATTATTTTAAACTAGAGCGCGGCTCCACCCGCGTGGTACCTACATCAATAAAAAGTAACCTATGTCCTTCCCCAGGTTTTAAACTATATCTACCTATACCAAATTTCATTTAAATCGGTTGAGTGGTTTAGCCGTGAAAAGGTAACAGACAGACAAAGTTACTTTCGGATTTATAATATTAGTAAGGATTACATACCTACTGAGAATATCCTCAAAAAAATACCAATTACATTACCTTATCCAAAGATCAAATCCAGTACTTCATGGTCAAACATATTCGTAAACTTATGCCCGAACCAACAAAACAGAAATACGCTGTAAAAAATAAATAATAATAAAATACTTACGTCAATAGAATTGGTAAACGGCGCGATAGCTTTTACAAATGGGCTTTTAACATTAGCGAAGTATCCAATAGGAGCCAAAGCCTGCATAGCAACAACTTTATCATTGTACTCCGGCTTACTGGACATCATCACCCAAAACGCTGTGGTACCCTGAGAAAAGGCGGTATAGTGTATCTTTGGGACACCGGTCGCTTCTAACACGTAGTCTATCATCGCAGGGACGTCATAATAGCCAATTTCGTGCCAAGTGAACTGCCAGAAAGCGGAAGACGATGGTTTTAGAAGCACGTGGTTTCTGGAGTATGTGTTCCCTCGAGCGTTGCCCATCCAAACGTCGTAACCGGCGTCAGCTAGTACGTATGCTGGAAGAAATAAAATATGTTTTAAAGCAGTGAAGTGACGACAAGAGTAAGAGTGCTTTTTCACTAAGGAAACTGTAAAATTACTATAATTAAAGGAAAACTCCAAAACCTTTTGTATCTTTATGACTAATCTTCCTTTAATACAAATACGAAAAAGATAATAACAGGAAATTTACAAAAAAAATGCAGTACATATATGAAGCTTATAAGGATTCCTCCAGGGATGCTTTACCTCTCCCCTTTCCCCGGGTGACTCCAACATACCCTACCCGCTCTCCTTTGCCCGCGTAGACATAAGCCTAAATGGCATTACCACAAGTAAAAAAGAGAACCTTGACCAACTGTAAGACTGTGACCGCGGCAAACCGTAACGCAGCTTTGGCAAGTACACTACATATAGCTATGACCCCTATATGCATGGTATGGCGAAGCTAACTGTAATCTATTGTGAGTATTTAATAGGAAAAAATGTCTTACCAAGTCCCTTCCCAGGTTTCATAAGCACCCATTCAGCAGATGAAGACAGTAGACCGTGCTGGAGGAATACCACCCTTCCTGGTATCGCCGGTCTGTCCCGAGCGTGCGGCACCCGATGCATCTCCAATATGTACCCATCTTCAGACACCACTCGATGTATCTCGCAAGGGTATGCATATTTTTTTATCAAGGAGCACTGTGGAGGCAGCATTGAATCAGTATCGACCGTATTTGTTTATATCTCGTCATAAGGTCTTCCATGGAGAATACATGGATACCGATATATATTGAGATTATTTTTACTCTGTACCCCGTCAGTTATTAATAAAACCTGCGTTCTACGCATCGCGAATACGATTTGGTGCCGTGGTCTGTACTTTTAGCGATAAAATCTAGTAACTAACATAATAGTTAGTGTTTGAATATCTGAGATGAGACATGAATTAAATCAAACAAAGGTATCTTAAGAATAATATAACTATAACAGGTGTTCATAATATTTGGAAGAGGTGAGGTTCACGTTCTTTTCCAGCACAAAAAATAACTTAGAAAGAGAATGCTTGGAAAGAGGAGGTAGCCCAAGGGATTCGCGATCTAGAGGTCTTTAGTTTAAATCCCTCACATTACACTAGCTACCGACGTGAAGCTACTCCAAAGACAAGTATTCTATTATAGCTGAAGGGGCCAGCTAAACTCAAATAGTATTCCTATTAACAAGAATACCTAGTAGTAATTTATAGCTCAAATTGCTTAAATAACTACTTATAAAAAATAAACGAAATATAATACTATTATAACCGTTTAATAGACTATTCAATGCCTCGAATGATTTTTACGTTAAGTTTTTTGTTTATAGCAATTTAAAAACAAGTACCATGATAATAACCAATAAGAATTAAAACCAAAATGTTTACTTACAACATCTAACCGAGCATCTTCTAAAATATTTCCATCAGTTTTGTAAAGACGTTCTGATAAATTTAATGCCGCGATGATCGGTACGTATACCACGACAATTATAGCCAACGTTATAACAGCAGAACAAAACATCTTGTACCAATTATCATTACATTCTGATGAGTGGACTTATATAAAATTAATATATACTAAATAAACAACCTATTGTAGTTATTGGTTGACCGTTGATTAAATAATACAATTGTTTCACAAGAGCCAGATTATTTGATTAGTTATGATAAGCCCAATCTTAGGGCAATGCACGGTTATTGTTAAGTGACCCACTTATTTATTTCCTTTGGGTTTCAAGTATTATTATTATTTAATACTGTGGAGGAACAGGGTGTGATGTCCCTCCCACATAAAGGGAGGATCCACCGACCAGGCTGGGTGATCGTGCCTGGCAGGCCACGGCCCGGCAGTAGATGTCGGAATCTTGTAAAGGTAATATTTAGTCGCTGTGTAAATATTACTAGTGCGATTCAGGATTGTATGACGTCATTTTTTAACGCTTATTGTATTTAGTGTCATCTGTTGTAGGTAGGCTGAACTTCTTCGGCTGTGTGGAGTCGCCACAATACTAACCACGGCTCATCACTTCGCGCGTAATACAGAGCAAAACATAGCTGGGGTAGTATGGGTATGGTAGGTCGTGCAAAATGAGAGATGAGATATAGTTTACGTGAGATATAGTTTACTACCTGTGCTCGCGGTTTCACTCGTGTTTATGGTTACTACGCCGCCCCGTGGGTCGTGGCGTGATGTTATATAGCCTTCCTCGATAAATAGGCTATCCAACACTAAAATATTTTTCAATTCGATCCAGTAGTTCCTGAGATTAGCCCGTTCACCGAAACAAACAAATAAACAAACAAACTTCAGCTTTATAACATTAGTACAGATAAGTAAACTGTATGCAGGGATTAATATATGTTATGCATTCATAAAATAATGTAACCTTATAAACTAATAAGCATGTAAGAAAGTGTTTATTTTGAGATATTATGATATGCTAAATGGTATGTTAAGATACAAAAGACAATTAGCATGGATGGGCCGGATCGACCGGGTTAGTAGAAGTAACGGTACCCGTACTGTTGCGTTTCGTATTGATGAGTGAGAGAGCCGGAGGCCCAGTTACTCCGATCCTTTTCCTATCCTTTCCTTTGTCCTTTCCCTCCTTCATTCCTTTTTAAAGGGCTGGCAACGCACTTGTAACTCCTTTGGGGTTGCGGGTGTCCATGGGCGGCGGTAATCGCTTACCATCAGGCGACCCGTCTGCTCGTCCGCCAACGATAAAAAAAATAAAAGAGAAATTAATTAATAAAACTCAATACAATTAAATTTTCATTATTCAATTATCGTTTACTTTAACAGTGAAGAAAAATTGTGAGGAAACCTACATTTCTCCATAATCTTCACGAAGATATGTGAAGTCTGCCAACCTGCACTAGTCCAGCATGGTGGACTATGGGCTAACTCTTTGAGAAAAGGCCCGGACAGTTTATATACAGGTCTGATATTATTATAATAAAAAAAAAAATTAGAAAATTATACTCATAGTTCCATATTCCACTTATAACTATTTGTAAAAAAGATGCTGCTCTTTACGAATGGTTCTAGGAACTGGTTTTAAGAACTGCAAAGTGCCGTTTAAATCTTGAGATTTTGATGTTTAATTTCTTGTTGCATTTAAAACATTTTTTGCTACCAATACATTTTTAAAATGTTTGTTTTACTATCGATTTTTAATACGTACCTATACAAAATTCTAGACGTCTGGAATGTAATGGAATTTTGGAATCGTTTATATTTTAATATTTACATGCATACATAGGTATTTATGCAGTTATGTAAGCACCTACCGTTCAAATAAATAAATAAGTGCTAATAAATTAATAATCTTGTAATAAATAAATGCGTAATCAGCTGTAAATAAATAAATCTAGCATTAAAGGTTACTTACAGATAAGATCATAACTATCTAGTAATAGAGATATTAGACTATTTCAAAACTGCAGTACCCGACGAAGTGACCAAGGTTAGATAAAACTAATAATATTACTATTCATATATCTACAAATAAATAACGTGGGTTAAAATTAAAGTAGTTTTATCAGCATATGAATAGTCTTAGTACTACTTTTTATAGACTCATTAAGTAGGTATACCTATAGCATGGAAGAGTGTGAGATTTTGGATATTAAAGTTTACCTATATGGAGAATCTATTTCTTTTTAATTTACTACATTACTGGTGGATTGCCACCACTCGGCGACCACCAGTCTATACTAATATTTTAATTTTTATTTGTTTAAATTAACTCTTTTTAAAGCATTATGTCAGACTTTTAACAGGTGCAGCCTGTGGGCTAGATATACTCAGAGGGCCTACAACGCTCTTCGCGTGTAATATAATAACGCCTTCAAGGTGCTTTTGAGTCTCCGGCGATTCTGTAGTACGTCAGGCAAGTTTGCGGAGGCGTATACAGTCAGTTTTGAAGCTGTAATGCGGAAGAGAACAGCATCTCTGATGCAAAAAATTCGCCGGCGCAACAACAGCATCCTAAAGGTGATCAGAGATAGGCCAGACTGTCCCTTCTTGTGGCACTGGGCTCACTGGACCCGTAGGCATAGCGGCGGGGCTGGTGCAGCAGGAAGATACATGAATTAATTTTAATAATTGTATATACTAACATAGTTTTAAGTAATTGTAACAAAATATGAATGAAATCTGAAATAAATGTTTATTATTATATTATAAACTCAAGAACTACGAGTAAGAGTAAAAGTAACATAGTCCAGAAAAAGACAAGAGTACCTTTTATCCAGAAAAAGGGATCTTTACTATTTTATGCTGAGGAATGCATTGACTCACACCTCTCCGCGGTAAAGACGAGCGGAATGGTTATGTCGGGCTCACCCGGGCAAAGATGGAACGACCCGGGTACTATCGACTAAACCTACCACGGTGTGCCAACTTGCTGCCTTGTATGGTGGGTGGGTCGCTGGAACTGAAACTACATCAGCAACCCACCCAGCAGTGCCCAATACAGGCAAGAAATGCCTGCGGGCGACGACTCCTGGAAAAATACCTACCATCACTCTGTCTTTAATTCTATCACTTTCCTGATAAAATGGAGCCTATCGTAGCGAGCAACTAGCTAATGTACCGTCATTAAATAATGGACAACACTTGGCTATTTCAACAAAAAAAAAACCTAATTAAGTTGACTAGACAAGGTAACCTAAAACCTTGTGATTTGGGTTTATTTCAATTTTCAAGTTACCTTTGTGGTAGTTTTAAGTTACTTTAGTAATAATAGGCACTTACCAAAGTATATTTACTTAGTTTTAGTAAATTGACTTATTTTTATGTTTCTTTAAAAATTTAATAATATTTACCTATGTGTTATAAATTTTTTATATCAAATTATTATTAGATATAATATAAAAATAATAAACCTAATTACTTAAAAATTATTAATTATACTCATACCTTCCCCCAAATTAACATTATATTATTATTACAAATAATAAAAAGTTTTACAAAACCATGTCGTAAACTGTCAATAATATTCTATTCCACAAATTACTATTTTTTTTTGCTCTGATTGTGTTTCCAACAAAATATATGTATAGAAGAAAACTATGAACCAGATATGAATGGTCCAAAAGTAGAGGTCCAGCTAACCGAATGGTTGAGTCGTCATCATCTCATAGATAGTAAACCTATTACAGGTGGCTATCTGAGTGTATTAATGCTTCAACGTTCATATTACCTATTACTCATTCGAGTACAAGTACATCTGATTGATCGTCAAGTTAGACCAGCTTAACGAAACTGGCTTACCCCAAGGCGACTGACTCCTGACAGAATGAGGAGATATTTTCTATATATACAGGTGTCTCAGAAATCGACGTCAAGCGGAAACAGGGTGTTAGACAAAGTCATAGTAAACAGAAAAAACTAAAAAAGAACTTTCCCATGTATTTTCAAAATTATAGGCATTTAAAAAAAAAACAAGAAAATGGACATCGTGTTATGGTCTTTTAATTCTCGTTGCTACAAACCTGCATTTATTTTTAATTTTACTTTTATTATGTAATCCTTAATGATGCTTCCGTAAATTGTTTCCTAAAAATTAAAGCCAACTGCTCCAGCTTGGTAGAAAATGTCACGTATTGCCCAACTGAGTATTCAAAACTTTACCCAATTTAAACTGACTGTACTGAAAAAATAATGTAACGCTAGTTTGGCAAGGAGCTTTAAAAGTTGGCGCATTTCATAAGGATTCCAAAATGGTATGACACTTGCTAGACAATTGGCCATTTAGAGACAGACAATTTTTTTTGTAAAGAACCCTAGCTTTCTATTTAATTTTATTAAGTACATTAAAATGACTCATAGCTTTGCTCAAGACCGTTACTTCAAGATTCTAGTTAGAGTGAGATGCAAAAGTGTAAGCAAGACAGAAACCGTATTTCCAGGTAGTCCAAGGGTCCTACGACCCTTGGATTACCTGCAAAACTCAATGACTTATTAGTTTTTTGCTAAGTTAAGGTTTGTTTTTCTAGAGACGTTTTAAATGAAACATTTTGTTTGATTCTAAAATTTATTACATTTACTACAACAAATGTTCAAACTGCCTTCCTTCAGCCACAACACAAGCTCGACATCTTCATAAAAAAGATCGCGTTATCAGACGGGCGAACCTTCCGTTATTTACAAATTCAACTGCTTCTGTTATTCTTTGTCGTAGTTCAGTTACGTTTTCGATTGGCTTAGAGTAAACTTTTTCTTTCACCGCGCCCCAGTTAAAAAAATCCAGTGGATTTAAATCAAGTGAACGAGCAGGCCACGAGATAGTACCAGACCGCCCTATCCATCTGCCTGGATATTCCTCATTGAGGTATTCTCTAACTGAGCGGGTATAGTGTGCCGGGCAGCCATCTTGCTGGAACCACATGTCCCTGTAAGTGCTTAGTGGCACGTCTTCCAACAAATTTGGTAAAATTTATATGGATTTTTTACAAAATCATGTAAAAAATCCAAATAAATTTCGCCAGTCAAGATTTCTGGTAGCTCGAAAGGGCCAATGATTCTCCCATTTAAAATTCCGGTCCACATGTTTATTTTGAAACGATACTGTGATCTGTCTTGTCTCATCAGTTACATTTACCATCCCATTGTACATGCAAGTCAATAGCGTCCGTAGAGAGTCCGTACTGATGTCATGAAGCACTATAATTGGACCCCTGTGGGGGTTTTGCTACAAAAATAACGTGGGCGTTAGACTAAAACTTACGCGTACAGAAGCCGTATCAAGACAATATGAAGTTTTTGAACTGAATTACCTGGAATATGGTCCTAAAAACTGAACTGTTTGCCGATAAAATCACCTTGTGAGCCTTAAAACAATGTCCTTCTGATACCAAAGTCACATCAGACAAGCCTTGGTTTCAACTCTCAACTAACTAACTACCTAACTCGACTAACTAACTCAACAACTCTTTCACATTGAGTATGTTACTTTGATATCCGTTCCATTTTAAACTTATCTTATTCCATAATTAGCCTGTTTAGATAGCATAGAAAATAACTACTTGCATTATGTACTAACAAATTAAAACGGTAGTGAAAATAATTTATATTTTTTAAATAGACAGGTTTGATAAACTTGTGATAGCTACCTACTACTTTAAAAATGATTAAATAAATACCTTCACCCAAATTAACATTTAGGTATTTACAAATAATAATGAGTTTAAAAAAACATTTCGTAAACTGTGTATAATATTTTACTCCGCAAATTTCATTTTTTCTTTATTCTGTTTGTGTGTTCCACAACTGGGCAATGGCCTATTTAATAATATACGACGTATAAAAGAAAACTATGAACCAGATCAGATATACCTAAAAGGTTCAAAAGTAGGGGTCGAGCTAACCGAATGGGTGCGTCGTCGTCATCTCGTAGATAATGAACCTATTACAGGTGGCTATCTGAGTGTAAATTAATGCTTCAACTTTCATATTACTTATTACTCTTTCGAGTTCAAGTACATCTGATTGATCGTCAAGTTAGACCAGCTTAACGAAACTGGCTTATCTCGAGGCGACTGACCCCTGACAGAATGAGAAGATATTTTGTATATATAGTAAAGTAGTGTGAAAACTTCGCTTGCGCGATTCAGCACCCTATTGTGTTCGTCCCCCTGTGATTATTATTAAGTGGGTAAGAACATAATAATATGCGTGTGTGAGTTTATTGTCTTGTTGTTATATTTGAAGATTACTGATTACTTAGCTTTTAATGGTCATAATTATTAATAATATGCCTTTCGTTTGGTTAGCTTACCAGCAATAGATATAGGTAGGTATGTAACTTCTGTAAAATTTCAATTTATATTTAATCCAAACAATCAACTCATTTGTTTTTTCGGCATTTAGTCAAGCGTGTTGATTTTGAGCACTACATGTTTGTAAATGTATTACATATTATTAAAATATTCAGATTGATAATAATTGTTTTTTTTTATTATATTACACATTACAAAAGGTTTACATTACAGTTAGCCATAATACGCGAATATGTGAGCGACTAGCTATAGTTGCTTAGTTAGAAAGCATCACACGCCTTTTTTCATTAAAATTATTAAATTACATTATTTTAGTTTTTTAAAGCGTGTTTCTAGTTTTTTTTAAGGCATATTTTTTTTATACTTTCTAAATTATTGTATTGTCATTGGTCCTGGATAAGTGTGCAAAGTTTCAAATCAATCTGTCCGTTTGAAAGGCGTTAAAATCACGTTCAAAGATTCCGTTACATAGATACAAACCAAGCTAATAAAAGCGTGTTAAAAAGGTCTACACAACCAACTTTAAAAATTATTTCACCGTTAGACACACAGGCCATATTTTATTTAAAGAAAGTACCTACTCTTGCAAACATAATCTAACCTAACCTACTTTTACACGAGCGAAGCCGCGGGCAAAAACTCACTTGACTCAAAGCCAAAATAAATAAGCAACGTTTTCATTGTTTAACTTTATAGTATACTCATATATTGTAATTTGATAGAAGTTACATACATATACTATAGTCTATCTGGTAGTCTGACCAATCGAAAGGTAGGTTAATAATGTTCACCATTAAAAGTATGTATTATTTTATTTTATTTATTTTTCGATTGAATGTTGGGTCAGGGACAACTTTATAATACAAAAAAACACAAACATATTATTATGTCCTTACCCACTTAATAATAATCACAGGGGGACGAACACAATAGGGTGCTGAATCGCGCAAGCGAAGTTTTCACACTACTTTACTATATATACAAAATATCTTCTCATTCTGTCAGGGGTCAGTCGCCTCGAGATAAGCCAGTTTCGTTGAGCTGGTCTAACTTAACGATCAATCAGATGTACTTGAACTCGAAAGAGTAATAGGTAATATGAAAGTTGAAGCATTAATACACTCAGATAGCCACCTGTGATAGGTTCATTATCTACGAGATGACGACGACGCAACCATTCGGTTAGCTCGACCCCTACTTTTGAACCTTTTATGTATATCTGATCAGGTTTATAGTTTTCTTTTATACGTCGTATATTATTAAATAGGCCATTGCCCAGTTGTGGGATACACAAAGAGACAAAAGAAAAAAAATTGCGGAATGAATTATACACAGTTGACGAAATGTTTTTTTAAACTCATTATTATTTGTAAATACCTAAATGTTAATTTGGGTAAAGATATTTATTTAATCATTTTTAAAGTAGTAGGTAGCTAACATAAGTTTATCAATCCTGTCTATTTAAAAAATATATTATTAGAAATTTATAATATCAATTATTATTTAATTATAATTATATTTAGGCTGTAATTGCCAATTGTTTGTTTTTATTTGTGATTTTGTTATAACTTGTAATTTTCACAAGACACATTTATGGAAATGAATAGGGCAACATTATTAGGTTGACATCTGTCTGCGCAATTTGTCTTGTCTGTGTCTGTGCATTATTGTTTTCTTTCATGGAGTTTTGCGTCGTTTCGTAAATTATTTTCACTACCGTTTTAATTTGCTAGTAATGCAAGTAGTTATTTTCTATGCAATCTAAACAGGCTAATTATGGCAAATCAAGAAATAAGTTTAAAATGGAACGGATATCAGAGTAACATACTATTCAATGTGAAAGAGTTGTTCAAAGACGAAGGCTTGTCTGATGTGACTTTGGTATCAGAAGGACATTGTTTTAAGGCTCACAAGGTGATTTTATCGGCAAACAGTTCAGTTTTTAGGACCATATTCCAGGTAAGCCAGTTCAAAAACTCCATATTGGCTTGATACGGCTTCTGTACGCGTAAATTTTAGTCTAACGCCCACGTTTTTTTTGTAGCAAAACCCCCACAAGGATCCAATTATAGTGCTTCATGACATCAGTACGGACTCTCTACGGACGCTATTGACTTTCATGTACAATGGGGAGGTAAATGTAACTGAGGAGTTCTTGCCAGTACTGCTCAAAACAGCTGAAACTCTGAGGATCTGTGGTCTATCTACAGGTAGTGAAGCTTCTCGCGAAGATGATGTTAGTATTCGTTTATTTACTGTATGCCAAGTGATAACTTACATTTACAATTTGTCTATAATAGTATTTATATGTTTTAGAAAACTTCAGCAAGTGCATTGTCAAAGAAGCGTAAAAAGAGTGAACAAGATGACTGTACCACCAAGTGCAAAAAATGTATATCTGTACAAGGTAGACCTGATGTCACTCTCAATGTAAGTCTAGTTTTTATTTTGCTTGTCCAACCAGTCTGATATACCATATTAAGACATAATAATAGAAGTCTGCTGGTGTCTGAAGGACAGTAACAAGTTAACTCATGTAGACAAACAACAAACACATTATGAATAATTCTTGAATCCATATTTTTGATTGTGAGGAGATCAAACTCAATTATTTTATTATACTTAAATAATTATAAGCCACTGCATAATCAGTTAACCTTTAAGTCTTGGAATCCTGACATAATTAAAAACCTATTGTGTCTTGCCTTGCTGGTGTGCCGCTGCAACTCAATAGGTTATGTTTTTATTGATTCTTTTCATAAATTTATTAGATATTTTCATGAAATTCTTTCATGATATTGCAGAATGTTGTGCCAAAAGTTGAACCTGTTGAATCACCTTTGATGGACTATTCCGGAGATAATACCAATGATACGGATATTGCTTTGTTAGAGGATCCAGTGGAAAAAAAACAATTTGTAAGTTGATATTCAGTATATTAAGATTTAGGCTTTAAGGCTCATGAATACACAATACAATTAAAATAAGACTGTCTTCACTTGCTTCTTCACTTGAAATGTTTTTATGAAATATCCACTTAACCAATTCTATTCAGTCTGATGTTGGTGAAATTTAGTATGGCTATAGTTTAGTTTTTAGTTACTTTAGTTTATGAACCTGACCCCCAAAATACAGGCACTCACCTTAGTTTGGGGGAGCAGTATCAGTAGGTTTTAGTAAAATACAATCAATGTTCTACCAGATTCAAAATTTAATGTGTATTGTAATGTGGGTTTATGAGGGAACTCACATAGTCTATTACCCAGCTAGTTGTAGGTAAACATAAATAATTAATTTGCCTAAACTGTTTTAAACCTGATATGGATTTAAATAAAATTAAAATTAAGCAACTGGGTTGCACTTGATAGTATTATGTTTTTTGTGTAGGGAATACATTTTTTAATAGAAATCTTATTTGTTTAAAATGTCAATTGTGTGTTAATTTTGTGAAAGGTATTCTTAATTTTACGATATGTTATTAAGTTTAGTTGCTGTTGTCATAACAATAGTTTGCACACACCAGGTGCTTTATAGTTGTTTTCACTTTTGAAGTTTCTTGGTTCCAATACTGTTTAATTATCACTAATGCTGGACTGCCTCTGGACTAATATTTTCCATATTTGAATTGAATTTTCTTAATAACTGCTGTAGTTGTTTAAGTCATTGTGCTTACATGATGATTCTGGTATGGTATTTATGATGGGCTAAACATCAATGCAATTTTACAGCAAACTCAGAATTTCTTTGAAGCATAAAAAGGAAGTAATAAAAAATCTTGTTGCATTGGTCATTATGAAGTAATTTATTATACTTGTTATCATCATCAAGTTAGCACTTAATTAAATATATAAATTTTATATTATTGTAGAAGAAGCCTGTATGTAAATTGAAAACTATCACACTGCTGGGCATGGGTCAAGTTAGGCAATACTCTGCCAAGTGGGCCAAGTGCAGGTTGACAGACTTTACTTATCTTTGAGAACATTGTGGAGAAGTCTCAGATATGCAGGTTTTCTCACGATGTTTTACTTCACCGTTAGAGCTAGCGACAATTAACCATTTAATATGCACGTAACTTCGAATAGTCAGAGATTCGCGCCTTGGGATCGAACACGAGACCTGCTTGGCAGTCCATCTCCCACTAAGATGTTGCTGCTTGGGTAGTATATAGGGAGGAGTCTGGTATCTGCAATACTAGTGCACATGGTCAAAATTCCAAAACCATGTATAATATTATTTATATCAATCAAGATATTATTCATTTTGTGTTATTATTATTACTCTAGAGCTGTTAGCTACTGAGCCTTCTTTAGCAAATATTCCTATTCAAATTAATTTTAAAAATAGTCATTACTTAAATATAAATTAAGGTGTAGCAATCTAATTTCTAATAGAAAGTGAATTAGCAGTTGCAATCATTCTTTCTCTTTATATTTCAAGTATAAATAAATAATTTATTTTTGCCATTAACATTTACAGAAGTCTACAGGGGGGTCACAGTCTAAGAAACGCAAGAAAGTTGAGCATGATAACAACAATAAATGTAAGAAATGTGTATCTACTATCCAGACAGACGCAGTACACAAAATTTGTTCAGATAATGGGAAGCAATCTGTAAGTATCATTTTTACTATCACCATTGACTGCAATCTTTCATTATTATGTGGTACTAGCCCCGCGACGTGTCGTGGCACAGTGTAGAATTTACCCAAAAAGCAGTCATGTATATTTTATGTTTTCAGTCGATAGGCCAAGCCTAGCTAAGTAGTAAATTTCGGGGAAGCAACCATGTCTCTTTTTTATTAATTTAGGAGAAATGTATACTTTGGCTGACGTCAGCAAATCCTGTTTTTATTTGTACCTCTGTAAATAATGATGTTTTGTTGCATAAATAATAATATAAAGCATTTTAATTTTGTATAACTATATACAAAATTAAAGTGCTTTATATGCGATATAGAAAGAGTTATTTAGACGTTTATTTGATTTTTACATTCTGTTTTATATCTCCCTGGTATTATCATAGTAGAGTTTTATTTTGCATTCTAAATATGCATAATATAGTTATTTATGAATAGCAAAAATATCTTATATATATATAGTAGGACTCTGAAGATATTCCAGTTCTAAAGATTTCTTATATTTTCTATATCTATAATTATTATCGTAAGTAACGGTTTATCTTCGACACCAGCTAAAAAGTACATGACACCGAGTCAGCTACATCTCACGAAGCACAAGACATACTTTTTTCTTGCACACTCATTTGTTCCAATGTCCTGGCTTCATTTTCTTTTCCATGTCTAATGGCAGGTACATGGCCTAAGTTGTAGCTGTACAAAATTGTTTTAACCAAAGAGGCTGAATTTTGGTTAGCGCGTCTTTTGCAAACTTTACCAAAATTTGATGCCGTCAAAATACATCGACGTAGTTCGACTCATAACGAACTTTCAGCTTGCAATATGGTACTACGCTCGATTTCAAAACGGTTCAACGTTTGTTGCTTTAGATTATTTAAAAATAAATCTTTAGTATTACTGTAATCGGCTTGGTCCATATCTGGTCGTTGACATTCACTGCCATAGTGTCCGTCAGTCTTATTAAAATGCAGTTTGGTCTTACTGCGCTTTGGTCGTGTCGTATTGTTGTAATTTGTTGCGCGTCGTTTTAGCTCTAAGTCTTATTAGACTTAGAGCTAAAACGACGCGCAACAACTTTGCCTGGGCTCTTGCCCCACAGTGTTTTGTACAATGTGTACTGAGGCTTTCCGCTATTGAAAGCCACTACTGCTGCGTAGCAGCGTGCTTCGTAGGATCTTTTTAAAGAGTAATTAACTCTCTTGCCACCTACTGCTTTTGCCACTATACTATTAAATTGTTCGGCCCGATTGTTTGTAAAATTTTGTAAAAGGCTCCTTGAATGAAATGCCAACACAGATGCGTTCCTCTGTAATTTCAGCATTAGAGTTGGTATCATGGGTACCATATTTTGTTCTTTTTTTTCTTTCCAATGTGCAGTAGTAATCTTCACAATGTGCGTGGTCACCGAAAATATGGCGTGTACTATTTAATATGTCTTTTTGTAAATTATTAATTTTAGTCTCAGTAGAATTATTTTCTTTATTTCGGAATGTACTTGCTGAGCGGATCGCAGTACGTAACCTAGTCAGATGATCACCAGTTAAATGTCTACGTTCTATTAGAGGAATGGTCGTATCTTTTAGCAATTGCATGTTTTTGCCATTGTAGTTGCGCAATAAATGGTTGGTGCACTCTATTTTCTTCTTCACTTTATTTGTCAGGATAAGGTCTGCTTTCTAGAATGCTCTTGTAGGTGCTCGAGTCACCGTCAGCTATTAAAATATTATAAATAAGTTTTCTTTTCTGAATTGACCAATTAAAACCATCAACCAGAATTGCTTGTTCCATGCTGGTGGATGGCCCAAAATGATTTTTTGTGCAATTATGCTTTCGTGGAGGGACACTTTTTGTATAAGCGCGAGCGCAGATAACGCAATATTTATTACGGACTCCAATGTGTAGAACTTTTCCAGTGTGTTTTCCAATTATTGCTGCGCAACCGGATAAAGCTGAATAATTTGTCTTATAGGATCGTTTGCTCCAACATGCATCAGCTTCTACCGCCATTATTGCTATTCCCGCATTATTTACATGACCACGTGCTATTACAGCTTCTTGCTCTTGTTTCGCTGCTTCTTGCATTGACGCTTCGGCAGTTATTCGCCATATTTCAGCAACATTGTCATGGATAGTGTTATGTAATCGAAAGGGTGGTAAATCCATGGATGCATTGATTTCATTTATATTTGACAAGCCGATTCCTATCAGCATAGCTCCTGAAACGGCTCCAGCGTTTACATCTAATTGAAGAGCACTTTCGTTGCACGTTTTTAATTGAAAGGATGTGCCGCACATACGACATTTAAAACTAAATTTAGATATAAGCCCATTTTGTTTTTTTGCAGTAATTTCAGATTACTAAGTTTGCAACCAAATTTTTCACCATGTTTTTCAATATCAAATATTTGATCCATAAAGAACTGGAAATCAATTATTCTCCGTCCTTGAACCACTTGATCGACTTCCTGCAACAAGTATTATGCTCATACGATGGATAATGTACAATGCGAGTGGCAATTGGCACAACTCAGTAAACTTAGTGTAGGGCACCCTAAGCGGAAAGATGATATGGAAAGTGACTTGAAGCGATGGATTGGAATGCTCAAGATCGTGCCAAATAACGTACGCTCAAAGAGTTCTTTATTCTGTAGAGGACTGCGATAGTTTGAGGGTGATGACACACAACACAAATGCACTTAGAAAATATAATTATCAATGTAATGATTCTTATGTTATTATCCTGTAAATCCCTTTCAATGTTCATACTCATATTATCAATCTCATCAAGAGAGACTAGCTGGTAATTTGGTATTATATTTAAATTCTTCATAAATGATGACGGAATTTCGCAATTAGGTATCTAAAACAGAAATAATACATGTTACTTGACAACTTTCGACTATACAATAGTAAGTTCTTAGACAAAACCTTACCATATTAAAGTATTTAAAATAGTCAAATCGAATTACCAGATAGCACCTAGAAAGTTAATAAAAGATATAATTACTGTTTCCACTTGAGATGAAGTTGACGCTTGAATAATATCGACGTTGTGCTTATCCTTTACATTGATACTGTTTTCTAAGTTGTAATGCTTTAAACTTTTCCTGAAAAATAAGTAAACTTTAAATACTGCTGAAACGTTATAAACAGTTCTACAAATATTTTACCATTTTGTGAGCAATATTACCTTGCTTAGTTTGCATTTTTTAAATTAGCTGCAAACCTTTTCTTCCTAATACATCTGTACACAGTGCCTTTTCGACCCATGCTAAAAAAAAATATTTTAGAGAAATAATGATGTACCTACTAATAAAATGAGTATATAGAAATAATTGTACACAACGCAATCGTGAATTTTGTTTACCTTACGAGTGCAACCCAGCTGAAACGCCAATCAATAAGGTAAACAAAATGCATAAGTAACAAGCAACGTGAAATTACTAGTAATTAACATTTTAAATTAAGTATAGTAAGTATACATTAAATTAATATCAACAATTATTCAAAATAATTATATTTATTATGAGTTGCAAATAATACTTACTCGATCAAGACTTGGTAGCCGCACTATAATTTTCAAACGATATGCGTCGCGCGGAATTTGAAAGTGCTCAAAAATTCGATACACGTCCTGCCTCGACAAGCGCTCGCGCGGCACTAAGTGATGCATTCGTGCACAATCAAATTTGTACAAATTCTTTTTAGTTATTGCAATTGGTTTTTCAATCAATTACATAGATATTTTACTGTGTTCGTTTTCGGAAAGTGTGATCTTTAACATGGTATAAGTATTATTTAATAAACATTTTTTAGTTCCAAGAAAATATACATAGTTTAAGGGCCATTTTGTTGGAATTATGTGGATACAAAAGTTATTTATACTTAAATATATCGTTAAAAAAACGGAAAAGTGAAGCTGTAGTGTACATTAAGAATACATAACAGACATAACACTATTTTTAAATATCAGATTACATTCAAATTATTTAAGTTGTGAGAGCTCAAAATTACCCTTCCGAGCGTTTTAAGGAAAACGCCTCTCAGAAATCGGCTAAAATTTAATAGTATATTACTATTAAATTTTAGCCGATGGATAAATTTAAAATATAAAGCCGCTATGTACAATGACAGGAAACGATCTATGTGAAGGTACAGTTGAATTTTTTCAGAAAATATTTATTGCCTCTGCATTAGAACGTCAAAGTTCCATATTTATTGTAGTTCTGAGCAAAATATATCAACGGCCTCTTAATTATTAAGTATTGTACCAGTTAATGTTCTTCATCGAATATAATGGATAAAACGAATATAAAAAAATAAATAGATATTTGTTTTATTTTTTAAATCCCAAGTGAAGCTCAATCAAGTACAATACTTTATTTTTCATACAAAAACTGTTACACTGAAGTGTGCAAAATAGACTCGTGAACAACCTCTTCGAGAAAAAGTAAGTAACAGCCCTAGCCAGAAAATTCCGAACTCAATAACCCCGAAGTCCTTCATCATTATTATAATTTTTTTTTGTGGTATGGATGACTATAATATCTGTCTTGTACCCTTAAAATAAATTTCTACTATGATGAGACTTAAATATTTTTCTTTATTTGCAATAAATGCTAGTTTCTCGTTACGACATGGATATTTTTTGTTGTTCTTCAACTATATTGAATATCGCCTTATACAGTGCGAGTCTTTATAAAGTGCACATATTAAAAAAAGTAAAAATATAAACAATTTTATCGACGATAAAAATGTTAAAAAAAACTTTAAAACAAAATGTTTATGGACTTAATTTTGTTTACTGTCGTCTTGGTACACCGAAGGTTGTCCATTACCCGAGTTGGAGCCAACAGAGATCACCGCGAACCGGGAGTTATAATTGACGCCGTTGTCGAAGAAGCAGTGCTAAATGATTTGTATGCTAATCCAACTACTAGCACTAGACGTTTGGCTATGCGTCACGGAATTTCACAAAAAACGGCGTGGCGCATCTTAAGACAAGAGGGGCTGCATCCTTATCATTATCAGAGGGTACAGCATCTGCATGAAGATGTACATTGGAGGCCAAGGTGCGTAATGACGACTTGGATCCAGAGGAAGATACGAGAAAATCCAAATTTTCCAACAAAGATACTATGGATGGACGAAGCAAGTTTTACAAGAGATGGCATCACTAATTGCCGAAATCTACATATGTGGTGCCCAAAAGGCGAAAACCCAAAATTGAAACGCCCATTGACATTTCAAGTGAAATTTACAGTAAACGTTTGGGCAGCCCTTATTGTTGACCATTTAATTGGCCCGGTGATATTGCCACGAACGTTGACCGGCCAAAGCTTTTTAGAGCTGTTGCAGCAACTTCATGAATTCCTGGAGGATGTGCCGTTGATGACACGTCGACACATGTATGTACAAATGGATGGATGTCCTGCCCATTACGCTGGAAATGTCCGAGCATTCCTTAATGAAAATTACCCTAACCGGTGGATCGGCCGAGCAGGGCCCGTAGGGTGGCCTGCACGTTCGCCTGACATGACGCCCCTTGATTACTTTTTGTGGGGGACAATGAAGCAACGAGTTTATAACACCCCTATCGAAACCGAGGCTGATTTGCAAGATCGCATAATAAACTGCGCGAATGGTATTCGCAATGATCCCGAAATGATAAGAAGGGCCACACAACAAATTTCCCTTCGCGCGTTTTTGTGTTTACAACAGCGTGGCGGACATTTTGAGCAATTAATGCATTAGTTTTAAGTTTCATGTGAAATAATAAATGATTTTGATTAACCTAACCTACGCTTCTTTGTTTTATGAATCACATAGCCTTCACAAGAAAGTAATTTATCCTTTCGAATTAATAACACACCCGGTGAGCCTCTTTTTTAGCCTCTGATAGCAAATGTTGTGTTTTAGCTACAACCATGGGATTTTCACCAAAAACTAGCTAATACGATGTAGAATAACATAAAATAAGAAGAAAGTAGGGTGACAAGGACATTTTTTTGATTAATTTTACATTTATTGCAAAAATTGGTAGAAAATGGTAAATTTTCTTCAAAAATCATTAATAACTAATTTATGAGGTTTATTTTTCAATAAATTATGGCTTTATTAGCTTGGCCTATTATTAGAGATCATTATTAATTTTGTTTTGTTTTAATATCACATTTAGTTTAAAACTAGTAACAGTTTGTTTACATGGGGTACCAAGACAAGAGTAAAAAAATTAAGTCCATAAAAATTTAAATTTATTTCTAGATTTTTTTGAAAAAAATTCCGTCGATATTTTTTAATATATTTTTGCCCTTTTTAATATGTGCATTTTATAAAGACTCACACTGTATAATACACTATAATGAAGTTTACGAAAACACATATTTAGAACCAAATAATGCATTTCTATGCTCTCTATGGATTTCTCTCGAGTTTTTAAATTTCTCCAAACTAATAAAAATAGAGTAGTGGTTGCTTCTACGAAGTTTTACTTGTTAGCTAGGCCTGTCGATTGATAACATAAAATATACATGGCCGCCATTTGGGTCAAATTCCACACTGTGCGTGGGTTTGACAACACCAGACAAAAAAATCCCTAAATAGTTGTATCGAGTCTGAGTGTTCATTTCAGTCCATTCTTTCAATGTTTGTAATGTCCAATGTGGCATAGGACGCATTTCAAGTCAGGGAGTAATCCTTTGGTATAGAATGGCTGTGAAGAGTATTACTTATTAATGTCACATTGATCTTTTTTATAATGATTTCATTAGAGACTACTACACCAAACAAAGTACATTACTTTGTTTGGTGTAATAGTCTCTGAACTATTGAATTCTAACATAGAACAAAAGGCTTGTAGTTCCTGAGATCAGTTTATAAACTCTTCAGCCTTATAATAATATAAGTAATATCTCATCTTTCAGAATGTTATTCTCAAAATTGAACCAATTGAATCACCTCTTACTGACTACTCTGGTGAAAATACAAATGACACTGATATAGCTTTGCTTGAAGATCCCTCCGATAAGAAACACACTCTTAGCTCAGAGAACTGTACTAGAAAGTCATGCTTGAATGACAGACTAGACAAGATTGAAGTGAGCAGCACGCAACCTTGCTTAAATGAAAAGAATAAAGCTGATGATATCATAGAAATTGACAAAGAAGTTGAAACCGTGTTGCAGAGTGGAACGAGGATTGAATCTCTTAGTATTAAGACAGAGAACCTTAATTTAGTGTCTAGTGAGGCATCAAATTGTAAAGGTACGTTTTTTATTGTATTTTCCTATTGGCCGCTGGTAACACCAGGGAAAGCCCTTCTTTGCAGACAGTGATAAAATTTATTATACACTTCCTAAAAATGAGAGGCTCAATATGATTATATTGAATTATTTGCGACATTGACTATAATGTATAGACAGATATTAATTAAATCTTTTAATGAGTTTATGTGACGTTTTAACTAAAGTTCTGAATAAGAACGTAATTGCTTTATTGGTTCGATGGGGTGAACGCAAATTTAAACGCCACTGTTCAAAAGTATTCTTACGCTTATAACTAATAATCGTAAAAATACTTTACGCGGCTCTTCTCGTAGCTGTTTGAAGCTTAGAACTGGATCCGTTTAACGCTATAATAGTAATCATTACATATAGACATACACTTTACAATTTTGGAGGCAATCACACAAAATAGACTGCACTGCATGCATATTCCATTGGGCTAAAGCAGCAAGATATGAATACTTTGTGGTACTTTCTAATGTGCAGCGCAAGTAGGAATTTGCGCCGCAAATTGACGTGACAAAATCTCTGTTTTGAGCTTAGTATAAAATGTAGGAGTAAAAACAATTGTATAATATTATTATGTTGAGGTTGGGATTTTTGCAAAGTTTATACGAGATTTTTAAACGCGATGTATAAGTTATCCGTGTTAAGGATTCAAGTAATTTATTGCCAAAAAAAAAATGGCACCAATATTTTTTGGGCACATCAATAGTATTTATAAGTAATATATTATTTTTTCAGATCCGTCGTTTCCGTGTCCATTTTGCCCTCGTGTGTACAATAGTTGGGGGTACAGGCGGAGACATGTGAAATCCAGACATGTTACTAATAGGTAATATAATAAAATTATGTTCTAATGAGTGTCCGAACGAAACTAGTTTTTACGGCCGAAACCGAAACCGAATTTCGGCTTTGGTCTTAGTTTCGGTCGAAACCGAAACCGAAACTTCCATACAAAGGTCCCTGGTCATGTTTTCGAGGGAGACAAACAGTCTGTCATAATCAGTTTAAGTTTTAAATTACAAATTAATTATTCTGTCTCTGATATTTGAACTGTTCTAATGATTGATGACAACATATTATCACTCCTTATTTCAACAATATATTGGTGCTTTCTGAAATAAGGAGTTTTTTTTAATAAATATATGTAAGTTATAAGTTATTTATTTCTTAACAATACAGATTTTGTTAAAAATATTTGTTTACTACTTTTGTTGTGTACTACTGCTTTTTAATATTATTTACGAATAACATACTGGGTGTTTCTTACTATAGTGAACACCTCTCAACCTCTCATAACAAGTATAATCAACCCCTGAGAGGTTTTCACTATACTAAAAAACACTCAGTATAATAAAAGGTACAAATCAAAAAAATGAAAATATACTTTCTGCCTAATATGTTTAGATACAAAAACAAACAATACTCTCTAATCTAAAAACAAAATAATATATTCTAAATTTAATCATTTTGTATATGAACTCACTCTTGTTTATGAACTACAATAAAAATTATACGTACAACCACTAAACATGTTTAATGCAAATAATATTCAAGGTGATTAGGGAAATGATCTACAATAATTACTAATTTTAATGGCCTGATAATTATCAGTATTCATAGTTAAACAATCTAATATTATAAGTAAGAAACAATAATTTATCAACATTTTCGCCTCACGAATTGCTTCTTCTGTCTTAATAAGCAGCAAGCAATTTGATCAGCAGCACTAAATAGTTATTAATTGTGTGTATGTTGTAGAATATTATTATTATTATATTATTAATTGGAAACACACGAGAAATTCAATGCAACCTTACTCAAAGACAAACGGACTAGAAATATCTGCGATTTTTTGTTACCTTAGCTTTGATAAGCAATAGGTATACTATATAGATATCAGTTACTATTAACAACAAAGTTATACTGACCCAAAATATTTAAATAGGTTAGGCATAACCTTTATTGTTAGTTTATATAATTTTGTTATTCATTAACTATTATGAACTAAATCACATCAATAGCAAACTAATACTTCCCAGTTTCGAAGTAATCTTATAATCACTCATAATTTCACGTCAAACTAAACAAACTACCGCAAAGTTCGCGGCGCAAACACAAACAAGACATACATAAACAAGTTATGACACGACTATGACGCGGCAAAAATACACTTCGTCGCTCGCAGCTCAGTGCACAGAACATTTCCGATCGCAATGCGAAATCGTCCGAATTTAGTTTCGGTTTCGGCCATAATTTTGGCTAGATAGCAGCCGAAACCGAAACTAAGCCGAAACTCGTTATTTTGCCGAAACTAGGCCGACACCGAAAACGAATGTTCGGTCGTACACTAGTTCTAATGTATAAAATTCATATGCATAAGTAGTATCAATTGTAAATAATATGATTTACAATTTGATGGTACTTAAAAAATGTACTATAGTCACAGTATCGTGTAAAAGTATACTGTGCTAGGCAGTAGTTTACAAAATCAAACCCAATGTTTCTCTGCTGCTTATATGCTGCTAAGTTAATTTAGTAAAATAATTAAGTCATGAAGTAACTTATATTAAAAAATTACTTTAATAATTGGCAGATTTAAAACAATTAATTTCACTTTCCAGACTATCATGCAAATGGTGTGTGTCAGTGCTGTCATCTACCGGCGCGTGGTACACACACGCGACCCGCGTCCACGGAGTCCCGCACGAAGAAGCTCGCAACTCTCTCGTCGTGATGGTCGAAGCTCACGCAGTACTAACACTTAACGAACCCAACGTCACACAGTTACTCGTCTAAATTATATGTTGTAAGGTAAAACGGAGAATTATTGTTTTGACTATTTAATATCGGATAAATTTGTTATAATACTTTCATTTTTGACTACTTGGTTAATTATTGCCAGTGGTAAAAAGAGCAACGTTGCCAGTTCTACAATGTAGCAATTGTCAGGGATCTTCGGCAAACTGGTCAGGTAAAATAAATAAAATGATGTCATGAACGAATTACGATTAGCATATCTGTTGAACTACTTTTCGTTTATGGACGACCTTTAAGCATTTTATTAAGTGAAAACATAACTCTGTAAAAATTGTACTTTCCCTTTATTTAACCTTTATTTAATCATGTCGAGATATAATAATACATTTTTGTGTGAACGCCGGTGTTCCAACGATGGAAAATGAGTGTAATCTAAACATTTCTTCATTGTATAGTTCTCTATTTCGGTTTTACTAACAGTGAAAATTAAATTATTAATATTATTTTTGTAAAAATATTCGATGTCACATGTATTGTTCTCGCATGTTCTTGTAACTTGAATAATTGCTCTCTATATTACCATAACAAATAAAGTTGTACATGCACATGCAATGCAAGGGGTACATAAAAATATTGCTATGCATGACATTCACATTTTTATACCATGGTAATTGTATGAATCCTTAAGGCGTTTTCGCTAGTAATGACCTTGGTATAGGTCACTGTGATACATTATGGTTATCAAAAGAGCCTGTATGTTACTACAAAAAAAAATTACCTAAGAAGTAAATTTAAGGATATTAGGTTCTAAAGAGCGGATGTTGTGAATACCCCGGTTAATCTTACATAAGTAATAATAATAATAATATAATAATAAAGTGTTTTGTTCTCATCATTGTCATATCAGATAAATAATTCTTAGTGTTATGTTTAGGATTTTCCACAGGCTTAATTTATGTGTTCCTGCCCTGATGCGTAATATAATTTGGACATAGTTATGTAAAATGGATCGAACCCACATAACACTTTCTTTTTAGTTATTGAAATAATTCTATACTAATATTATACAGTTGAAGAGTTTGTTTGTTTGTTTTGTTGGTTGAACGCGCTAATCTTAGGAACTATTGGTTCAAATTGAAAATTCTTTTAGTGTTGGATAGCCCATTTATCGAGGAAGGCTACATAACATCACGCTATGACCAATAGGAGCGGAGGATCAATGGAAAATGTTGCATAAACGGGAAAATATCTCTTATGTGAAGCAGACGAAGTTGCGCGGGTCAGCTAGTTGTATTATAAATATATACCTACATAAAATTTATTGAAACAATACTAAACAAAAAATTTATTGAAACAATACTAAACAAAAAATTTATTATGATGTCCATTACTTAAGATAAATTTAAAATCAAATGTTGTCAGTGTTGTTATTTTTATATATTAAATTAACTGAAAATCCAATTGTCTTAAAAGTAATTTTGTGTTGCTGGATCAATTTTTCATAAATATGTCCATTAAAGGATTCGTTTCCTTCAATTATAATATAAGAGCAGCCATTGCGGTTGTAATCTAATTCTTATTCCCATTTTTTGTATGTTGTGTGCTCCACAATTGTTATTTTTATTGTGGATAATGTTACTTCTATAACTTAAGCTTTATTTTATTGCACAGTGAGATATCTTCTGGTCTTTTCCTCTTGTTAATTTGTAATAGAGCATAATTTTAGACATTTTAGTAACCACTAGTGGCCAGTTGTTAATACATTAATTATTCCACAGTAACATGGCCAGTAATATACACTTGTTTCGTTTATGCACCATTTACTAATTTAAGAAACACATAGGAAGAGTTTTATAAATAGGTTTAGTAACAAGCTTTTTATTTATGGCCAAGATTTGAATATTTTCTAACATGACATAAATCGAAAACGAAACGAAATTTAAATTCAGATAAGCAATATTTGAATATTTATTGGTATATTTAGGGGTAACTTTACTAAAATATTTATCGTTTTGATATACATATTTATAATTATTATGTAAATAATTATATATCAGTAGCCCTAAAGGTTTGTGATGATCTCAAAATGAAGTCATGGTCATTTAGTAACATAAGCAATAATATGAGTTATAAAAATAATAAAAAGATAAATCATTTTCCATTTTTATAATGTAAGTTACTGTTTGCGTAGGATTAAGTATACATAGAAAGTAAAACAAATACTGTAAAACTACCTAACTAAAAAAGTAGATTTGGAGTAAGTAACGCATTTTCATAAGTAAGCATTTAATGCGAATATTTTTAATATAATATTGTGAGATTTATATAAAAGGCATAGCTCAATCTAAGAGTAATTATGAACTGGAATATGTCAAATATATTCTTGTTTATATTCTTAAACTAACCCCTATGTAGGTTATGGTCAGAATATATAGCAACAGTATAGTGAAAAGGAATTAAAAATAGAATTAACGGAAGGTTATGGGAAAGGTTAGAAAAGGAGGTTATTACCATCAGATCTTAGAGAACATAATAAATGCTCACTAATGCAGAATTTGTTCTTGTAATTATAATCATAGATGGATCCGAAACTACAAGTTATTGTAAAATTAACTTAAACTTCTTATATAGTGATGACATTGTTCATTTTTCGATATTGTAATGAGTATAGAAATATCTCTGAGTAATCGCTAAATAAAGACGATTCCAGTCCATAATTACTCTGTGAGGAAAGTTGATGTAATATTTTGGATTTCGAATATGCCATTCTAATATAAAGCTAATACATTTTTTTTTTAATCTTATCAGTAACTATTCTGCAAATCATAATTCAAACTACTATACTTAATTTGTCTCTTTATTTTTCTATTTACACACTGACTGAATTTGTAGAGCTTAAGATTAACTATAGTAATTAATATCGATATTTTTATAACTGTATTGATATTATTTTTTTATATTATGCTTAGCTTTTAAGTCAATTATTAATTCGGCAATAACATTAGGATGTGATTTTTAGGGATAAAAAAATGAGTATTCGGAAAATTAATATCGGTCAGTATTTATGCGAGGTATAAATTATAAAAAGAAAATATATAATATGGAAATGAGATTATAAAAAATAAAAAGCAGACATTATATTTTGGTACTTTATTGTATTTTATACTATATATTCTCCAAGTGATTTAACATGTAAGGCAGTTGCAAGTTTGTAGTCGTTAAAGTAAATGATGTATACCGCACTTAAATAAGGTTCTTTGGACATATTGTAGAATAACATTTAATACTTTTAACATGTTGCGATTATAGAACATATAAACAAGAATTTGAGAAGTATCACATGGCAGGTTTTTAAAATACGAGATGTCATTCGTCATTTGTTACATCAAAATATCTGCAGAATTTCATATGCACAGCTTACTCCGGTTTAAAATATTGTATAACAAATTAATTAAAAAATTAAGTCGTTCATCGCTAAACTAACTATCGATATCTCGATAATCAGTGTGCCTAATTGAGATAACAGCAATCCAAAAATTGTTTATGTAATAATATTAAAAAATAAGAATAGTATTATTATTGTCTTTCAATGTCTTTGCCATGCGTGTGCCTATGCCTTAAATATAGTACAGAAAAAGTAACGGATGTAAACATGCTGACGAAAAGGGAAGCTATAGAAAGTAACTTTTAATATTTAATTCACCCTTTTGATACTGAGCGAAGTGTCGTTATTCTAACACACCTGTTACACTCTGAATTCTTTATAATACATATCTCAATTTGTAGTTTTAATTGTTCATTCTGTATCACAGGATGCTTAAATTGTCAATAGTTGTTACCAGACGTAATCGAAAACCTATTGTGTCTGACCCCCTGTGTGCCGCTGCGACTAAATAGTTAAACAAAAATAGTTCTTATGATATTTAAAGGGCACATGCATAACCATCAATGATGTGTTTTTTTCACTTAGAACTTAGTAGACCGGCGTGAGCACATTCATCCTGTTAGATTGTATCATCAGTGCAATCAAAAGTATCATACTTCTGCCATATTCTTACATGTACTGTAATCGCTACGTGTAAATACACATCACCTTATTAGCCTGTTTGTAATATTAGAACTAATATACCTATCCAATATGAGATATTGTTATGAGGAACATATCAGACTGTACAAATGATTCGATCGAGCTTCAATATAATAAAATTGTGATCTTTTAAAGCATAATACTATAAGTGTAGGTACTGTCTAGCACTTCTTGCACACGATGGGCGATACATTTAATATGAAAATAGATTTATTTGTAGCAACCCTTACTAATTTGGGTGTAAAATCAATGAAATATTGCCATTTACTTCTTCTATATAATAATGAACAAACAAATTGCAGTGATACGCCATTTGAACCACATGTATGTGCCAGCTACAAAAGTTGATATACATTTTAAAGATAAATGATAATTCTCAATATCTTATGGCAGTAATGGTTTACTAAACAATTCATAACAGTCTAACAAAATATAAGATTTATACTTTTTTACTTATGTCTGTGACAGTACTAACTAAATGTATCGCTCATAATATAAATGCTACAATTCATACATGGACCATTATAATACTGTTTCCGTGGTAATATTTGCTATTTGACGACTTTATTCTAGTTGATAAGCAAGTATATTAAGTTACCAAAGCAATTTTCGATTAAGGTACTCTAAGATTTAATATAAAATTTTCATATATTTTTCTATGAATTAATGAAACCTAAAAACGTGTTATACAAGGGTTTTACTTCACACAGTCGTATATGTCAATATCTGTGGATATGTGAGTCTCATTTTCGCTTATTTCCGAATAATTATCTAATTTATGTGATGGATAATTCTTGCATATGAATAACTGCAGTTAATCATATTTCATTTCCGATGCTGACACATACGACTCTGTGAAACTCAACCCTAACACACCGTTTCGCCATAATTCGCTTTAATTAAGATTCAACTTTGTATTTAATATACTTAACTCTATTGAGATATAAATTATGTATTAATTATTCATTCGTAACAAGAAATCTTATGACTTAACATAAAACTTATGGCTTTAAAAACTTAAATCGTCGAAAAATATTAATAATGTATCGCCATAATATAAAGAAAAATAATGTGTGTGGACATGCAATGGAGATTAAATATATTTTTTACAAATTTCAATGGCGTTTTTATAAATCCGTAACGGTGCCCTCGACGGTGATCCCTGGTGCCAGTTCAACCTTTTCGCTAACGTTTTTATTATCCACATCGCTGAACAGATCTGTCTGAGAATCTCTCTTTTTTAAAGCAGCGATGATGAGGTCTTTTGAATTCTGTCTTATCAATTCTCTGCTGGATGAGCGTGGTGGCGGAGGAGTGACGCGAGACGGCGGAGGTGTTTCTGACACCATTCTACTCGGTGGAGGGGTAGGAGCTGGTGGCTTACAGAGCGGAGGCGAAGGAGCTTCTGCTTTGCTCGGCGGAGGCGTCGGCGCTATCTTCCGAGAAGCCGGCGGTTTAGCTTTGCTCGGCGATATGATATGCTTAGAAACTACGGTCTTATCTTCAAAATCGTTCTGCAATTCACTCGACCTTTTCATCGAAGCTCTGTTCCGAGGAGTCTTCTTCAACATCGCCTGAAAGTTGAACGGAGGGTCGTCTTCGTTCATATCGCTGGTTGATTTTGCCATGGCTTGTAATTCCATTATTGGATCTTGAGCGTCTGAATCAATAGCATATAGACTTCTGGTGTGGACTGATTTGCGGAGTTTAGGTGCGGTGTCTTCGAGGATGTCTGTATCATCTCTAACTCCAGTCCAGGGTTCTGGTGGCTGGTAATAGTTTTGGGGGGAGTGGCCAGGTTTCTTCTTGTATACGGCTGGTCTATTGCTGTCTTTACGAGATTTGGAAGTTGGTGGTTTTGATGTTGGAGGCTTTTCTTCGTCATCGGGTGGTAAAGGCGGCAGAGGTTGTGTGGGATCTCTGCAGAACGGCACTGTGATGAGCGTCTGAGTGCTTGCCGATGACGAGCTGATATCGATTTGTGCTGAACTAAATCGCCGTTTCAACGGTTCGTCCCACTGCTCGTGGTCTGAATCGTATTGACTGGCAAATGTGTCTCTACAAGAAGAAATTGGTTCAATTGATTATTCGTAGTTTTTTATACTTTGAGATAAAATTTTGAATAAACTTTAGTATATTAACAGCCAGTTTATGCAGTCATGAAAACTTTAATGCTACAATATTATTCTCTAATATTTGTATCTAGGTTGAAAATTCTAGTAGACACTAAGTAGTGTTGACCTGGTTCTTAAAACGCTAGATTATTCACTGTAGGTTAGAAAAATAGTTCAGAACTGAGATCTTACAGACTAGACCAGAACTCTTTATACCTAACATAAATTGCTGAAGCATTATAGGACGCTACACTGTTCTGTCATTCGTTAAGTTGTCATTAAATTTGAATGTTTAAATTAATTACTTACGTGCATTTAGCCGAAGGGTCACACATATAAGATGTATCATAGTACTGCAGTTGGTCAATCCTGAAGGGCAGTTTCCACACTGTTGGTGGCCCAGAGCCTAGGAAGTCAGCCTCTTTGGACTGAGGGTCAACGCGGTCTAGCAGTACCGAAATACTTGTGTTTAGTAATGCCTCTAACACTGCTTGGTTGTAGATATGTACCTGGAAACAAGATAATATATTGATTTAAATATGACTGCATGAAATGAGTGCACGGATGGTGTAATGGTTTAAGCGCCTCGCCAGTACGCTACGCTGTGTGTTGTCAATTCGATCCCCACACGGGACAAAACTTTATATGATGTAGGAATAAATTCTAATCGGGGAGGTGTTTTTAAAAATATATTTCAAATGGAACTCATAATTTACTTCGTTAAAATAGAAATGAGTCTTAAGCAATCATGTATTGTGCTTAATATTATTTTGAAAACTACTGAAAATAATTTATTATTATTAGTTACTATATATACTAGTATTAATTGTTTTAAATTTTTAAAACAAATTTTGTCGAACAGAAAAGAATTTCTGGTCTGGGCTATTTAAGTTTGTAAAGAACTTAAAGCATTTATACAAATAATATGTACCTAAACTAAACGATTATTATCTCGTTAATGTATTTGTTCAACTAAGTAATTCAATTTATTAGAAGGTTCTATCGTTGCTCTCATTCATATAGACGTTGTGTAAGCTCTTTAATTGTAAAAATGAATTTATTTATAATTAAACTTTAAACAATATTCAAACAAAATTTAATTCAAAACCCAAGAAGAGGCAAAGCACACCAGGACACCATAATACTTTGAGTTCATTCTGCATAAATAAGAACACCAAAAATTAAATTATTTCTGGTACTTTTAAATTATTATAATTCAAAACAATTAGACGACCACCATCATAGTTTTCTCATGGCTTCTAAAAAGCAACCTCAATGTCGTGGAAAGTTTAAAGTGACATTCGCGTAAATACAAGACAGTATAACGTAGTGAGTTATTAATTTATACCTGCTGTGAAAAATGAACCAGATCTTGATATCGAACTGCTCGATACTGCAACAAAACTTGGAATATCGAGCGACTTTTCCATTTCATCGCGAACCTCTTGAGAAACGCCGCTGTTTCCTCGTCAATCTGTCCCGTCGACTTATTGATAAGAGGCCCGTATGCTTTTCGGACTATGTAACCACGGTACGCTGGAAAGTAAATAAGGTACGTGCATTTGTATTTTTGTAATACAATATCTGAAATATTTTAGGAGGACTATATAAACTATACATATTCTGGCCATAAATACTGTTACATTAAAAAAAAACAATATTACATTTGAATTTGGAACCTGTCATTCTTATGAATATTCATAGCTTTCTCATTTTCGCGCCAATCAGCGTTAAATATTTTTGTGATAAAGAGAACCAAATTGTGATAGTAATACAGTATACATATTACACAAAGTAGGTATGGAGCCAAATGCAATTTTTGAAACTTTTTATTTACCGACGAGTTTTTTTTAATGAACGAGTTTATGCTCAAAGGCCCTATAGAAGCTTCCTAATTAGTCAGCAGAGTACAACGTGGAAATTATCCGACTTCAGTGATGGTTTGGTGGGATGTTATCAAGGAGTGGCTAAGCCATATTTTTGTTAAAAAGGTGTCAAAACATCGGCACAAGTGTATCAAGATACGATTCTTAAGAGGTGGTGGAGGGTGGTCAAGCCTCAATAAAAAGAGTTTTACTTGTAACAATATTTATGGCATGACTAGGTATATCTACTTATTGTTATTTTATATTCATAAAGGTCAATCTCCAATGAAGATCTGCGAGAAATCTGCCACGGGACTATTGATTACTACATCAAGCGGTGCAGTTGGAATTTGACTTTGTGAAGGAGTGCTGATCGTATTGCCATCCTCATGGAAAGTCATGGACCGAAATCAAGCGTAAAGAACCCATCGCCCTTTCTAGGTACACAGCATCATAAGCCAAGTAAGTTAATACCTGACTATTATAATACGGGTAAACCTTACAGCCGTTGGACCAATTACACTTAAGACCATACGACTCACTATCAAACTAGTCAGTATTTATACTGTTGGTTCTAAGACTGGACCTTAGATTTCTATTCTATATCTATCTGTAACTACCGAGCTCTGTTATGATTAAAATAAATAGAAGATTTAGGCGGCTCTAGCTTTTTGTATGAATGAAAATGTTATCCTATTTCTTTTGTCGTACTGAATAACCATAAGTACTTATTACGTGAAGTCACGAATTTATTTAGGACATAGTTCTTACTAATTACTTACTATAGAAATACAGTACCTATACGAAAAATCGCATAAAAGCGTTTGTTTACCTTTTTGTATTAACAATGCAGCTTCGTCCTCTGTCACATTTAGCGTTTGCTGTTTTTTCAGTTCTCTTACTAAAATAATACAAATTGTTAATATTGTTGCAAGGAGGTTATTTAAATACATATACAGTAGTATTGCGTACTTACTATGTCGCTGTTTCGCTTTGTCCTTGTTTGCTTTCCTTCTGGCTAAGAAGGCTCGCATCATGCATTGAACCTTTACTATTTTCTTGACCTGTGTTTCGTAGAGCCTAAGTAAAATTTGAGCACGATTTTTATTCTATTAATAAACTAAATAACTTATCTACTACAAAACACGGAATTATATTTATACCAGTTTACGTAAAGAGAATATAATGAATAAGGGCTGTACACCTACATAGATTTGCCCGCGGATTTGCTCGTGTCAATATAGATTTTATCAATAAAATGCTATTCCGCAGAAACATAAATTTTTTCTGGATTAAAAGTACCCTATGTCCAATTATATATATAGTTCGTCTGACTACGTGTGTGCAAATATTCATGATGATCGGTCGATTAGTTAAGGCGTGAAAGTTTGACAAACAAACTAAGACTCGCAGTTATGCTATTAGTTAGAATCTTTAGTCTGTGAGTATACGTACCTTGATAAGAACTCTTCGTTATAATATTTAAGAAATACTTTGGTTTTGCCGAGCATCCAGCCTTCCATCTTTAGCCGAATCATGAGTAGTCTACAGTTATCTTTGGTCACTTCCACATTTTCGTCGAAATCAAAGGCTAGGAAGCGATACCTGTTGACAAAATGTTTCAATAAATTTTGGTTATCCTATACCTACCTAAACGTTTACACCTATCTTTTAGGACGTAAATTTCTTAAACTGATACGTTGGATTCTATTTGAAACTAGATTTTTCCCGCGGCGTCACTCATGTAGGTTGGGTTAGTAACAGTGTGTTTCTGGATGAAAGATACCCAATGTCCTTTTCTGTTCTCCTGACAATATGTATGGGAAATTTTACGATGATCGGTTGAGTAGTTAAGGCATGAAAGCGTAACAAATAAGCAAACCAGGTCACATTCGCATTTATAATAGGTATTGGTATCTATGAATAATCTAGATGTTGGAGAGGGACTTTAAAGACAATATTAGTTGCTACTGACAGTTTCGGCCTTGAGAACGCATCTCGAATAAAATGTCCAGGACACCGTCTATCCGTAAGCCAAGTTTCAACCAAATTACGCGTGTTTCATTGACAAACATCCGGTAATCGTTAAAGCTCTCATATGTATAGTATTAGTAGGACAGTAGGTTTAAATAATATGCCTATCACTGTAAACGCAACTATTGCTTACGTCGCTTACCTTCGTATAAACTCCGCAAAAGGTATGCGACTGGAATATCCACTCTGTCTCGCTTTAGCAGTGTCTAATATTGCTAAAGCTCTCAGTTGCTGTCTCACTACCTCTGGTTGGAATCCTTTAGGGTTGTCCCTCAAGTCAGCTCTGATACACCTGACGTGATGTGTTCCCCCACTGCCGGGGCCTATGGACAGTTGCTTGAGGATCTCCAGGCTGGTCGCTCGGTAGGTAGCAGCGGCCGTTCGCATACGATGCACTTGAGAAAATTGTCCTTTGGAAACTGTGTTGAATTTCTAGAAATACATTAATTAGCTCTTTAACCGGTATTGAAATTAAACTACTTTATACGGATTTTATCGCGTTATTTATTTAACATCTTTGTTACATAATTTTGAAACTAATACACTACTACTGTTAACTTTACTATTATTTAAATTATTAAAACTATTTAGATTTAAGTTTACTCTTTCCCCGACATTCCGGTTGCTTTTCAGCAGCGATGTTCATGGGAAGTTTAATTAGAATGAATAAAATTCGCGTAAACGTAAGACTATATTAACCGGTAGTAATAATAATATAACCTCTAACATGCTAAGAAATAAATTACCATCAAAAACTAAAACGTAAAAGACATACTCTTTACGTAAGTACATATCTTATGTACCTTTCTAAGTACTTGCACGCGCTTACTCCGCGCCACTATATTGGTTGAAAATAACGGCGTTCCTATTTTGCATTTTTTTTGTTTTAGTGTTATTTTATTCCAATTTATTCATGCCGAAATGTATTTTGTATCTATCAATCATGTACATTAACGGGTTTAAGGTTACGCATTCGTTAATTAACATGTTGTATAAAAAGTGACTCAATATCACAAAATATGATCTGTTTACATAAGAATTAATTTAAGTATGATATTTCATTTATATATCCGTTTAACAAATGCTAGAGCACCACTGTAATAATGAGGCTTAGCATTTTTTTCGCTGCATGTCCAACACCTACGCTTTTATCGCGCTATACAAATATCATATATACGATACAATTATAATGGTTTACACCGAAATCTGCATGTCAGTTAAAACGTCTATTAATTAATCAACTTACTCTTGCTTTAATATTTTCCATTTCCTTCTCCGATTTTGATTTCGCTACTGTAACTTTAGGTTGACTTGGGGATACAGTCAAGTTGCCAGTTTTGGTCAGTTTGTTTCTAAATAGTTGTTGAACGGTGATATTTGTCGAAGCTCTCATAGTTTCAATCATTTCTGGAGGAAGGAAATCTTTGTTCTTGTCAGCCATTTCTCTGCAGTCATAATTCACTTTGCCTGTGTAGTGGGCCACACTGAACTCGTGACTGCCCGACAGTTTGATATACGGGCCCTTGCATGTGGTTCTAATTGTACCTGTAAGTACGCTTTAGTTATTTATTTATCTGCTGTTAACTATTAATCTTTGATTGATTTATTTGGAAATATAAAATGCTCACTAAAAATGGCTCATGATACGCTGAAATAAGGTAATAAAATATATATTTGAAAGAAAATATACATATATATATACACATACATATAAAATATATACAAATCACATTGAAATAGGTTTTGGATAATTTCAGTTAATACATGTAAAAAAAGGAATATTAATCTTTATAAATGGCTTGAAAGAAAAATATTTTCGATATTAAATATTCAAACGTCGACTATTCTATGATATGCAAACCTTATGAGAGTAATTGGTAAAAGAATCTGATTACATCCCAAACTTTTAAAATGCTTTTAATAAGCTAAGCAGACATTAAAATAATGAATACTCACTCATTATAAACTCCTGCCCACTACCAGTCCGACTAGCTTCATCTAGAATATAGAAGAGTCCTAGCGGTCTGCCTATCAACTGATCGACAGAGTTTTTATTATCGTAAAAGTGCAATGATACTACTGGGATCTCTTCCTCCGCCGTCTCCTGCATCTCCCACGCGAACATCCTCTGGTTGTACAGGAATTGAATTTGTTCGTTTGTTGTGTTAACTATTAGCTGTTCCAAACGATTTCTATGGAAGCACTCAAATCCAAACAAGTCTAGCAAACTCACTGAATATTTATCGCCGCTGCAAAAGTAGATATTTATAAAAATAAAATATTGCTAAACAAACTATTATATGTAGAATTATGTGTACGTACAATACTGATCTCATGAATGATAGTTTAGAGTTGATTAAATTGATCATCCAGTCTATTAATCTCTTGTATAGTGCGCTGGCCAAAGTGTCTCTTGCATCCCGAGCTTCGTCAGTGGAATGTTTTCTTTTCACAGCACTGCCACTTTCTATCAAGCAATAGTTTAGTAAAGCCCACAGAAATTTTACTTCTTCAAGAGCCAGAAGCTTAGCTACTTTTTTGGCTTCGTCTGGATTTTCTATTTCAGCTATTCCTGTTTTGCCATCCTTAAATCTTACGTTACCAAGTACTAGTATTGATGCTAAAACCGTTTCTAAAAATGCTATGTCTTCTTCTTCCCAGTCAAGAGTTTTTAGATTTTCAATGAATTCTTTATACAGTTCCACATTGTTACCGGAGTTTTCTCGTACACCTTTTACGCCTTTGACTGGTTCTTCTGATATTCTTAAGTATCTATGTTTCCTGTTTTTTTCTAAACAAAGTTCTTCTGTTCGATTGGTGGCTTCCATGGCATCGTAAAAATAGTAAAGAAGATCAAAGTTGGCGTGAGACCTAAAACCGTTTATAATTTTAATGTTGTCAGCTGATCTTGATAAACATAACTATACATAACACAAATTATACTTACATATCAGTAGATGATACACGCCATTTCTCTAACTGATAAAGCCAGAATATAGCACCACTTAATTTTCCTGAACTACCATATGTAACTTGGATTTGAAATATTCCTCTAGTAGAATGTACATTTAACGGAGTTGCTGCACTTATTGCTGTTTGTATTACTTTAGCTGCTTTCTGAATTCTTTCTGATGTATTGTTCTTCATTGCACCTAAGTGTGTGAGATGTGATAGTGCATGAATCATGCTCATAGTCTTCCCAGATTTACTTTCACCAGAAAATACAACGTGTTGAGGTTCGTTGTGGTGAAGAGCGTCTTGATATGCGCTGTCGGCTACCGCAAATATATGAGGTTCGTTATCGGATCTTGATTTGCATTCATACTTTTCGTGGTACTGAAAATATACGATATAAACTGATATAAAATATTATAAATATTTTCTGAAGTTTTAAGAATTGTACTTACACTTTCGTTGTAAATATCTTCAGTTATATTTGGATTGAGGATGAGAAGTACGTCACCGATAAATGACATAAAAGTACCTTTCGCCATCTTTGTCTGTAACTCAATTAGTATGCTGTCCTCCGTTAAAACTTCGAGCGCTGCTAGATCTTCTACTTGCATAGTCTCTGGTTCTTTGGAACCTTGTGTCGTTAGTAAACCGTTTCTGATTATTCGTTCTAGCATCTTACTTGGAGCGTCGGCATCTTTAACTTCTGCTGCCAATACTTTAAATTCTGTCGTAAGCTGTAAAATATAGATTAGAGCTTTTTGCAATTTCTAATACTTACGTTTACTTAAAATAAACTCACATGATAATCGTTTTCAGGAACTGATTGTATGAAAGGATGCTCTGCCAATTCTATCATGTAAGGACGATGTTCGGGATTTTTTTCAAGACATCTGAAATTATAATGTATTTTAGTATCTGTCAGGTTGTCAGCAGTGAGATGAGAATAATCTAAAAATAATAATATCACTTACTCTGTAATGAAATCATTCAAGTCATTTGACCACATCGCAGGTTTTGACAAGCTTGGTGGAGGATTTCTTACAATTTGAAATAGTGCTCTAGTCGGATGCATTTCTTGGAAAGGCGCTTTACCATCAGCCAGTTCTATTGTAGTTATACCCAAAGCCCAAACATCTGCTCTATTGCCATACCCCTGGTCACCACATGTCACTACTTCAGGCGCCATCCAACTTGGTGACCCAATAGTTATAGTACTTTTATCTAGCGTATCTTTTAATTTGCATGACAAGCCAAAGTCGGATAATTTCACTTCACCGTCCTTCGTGATCAAAATGTTACTGCATCTTATATTGCGGTGTACCACTTTGTTCTCGTGCAAGTAAACGAGCGCCTAGAATACAAATGAGAAGTGGAATTGATTGCACCAATCGAGGGATTCAACGCGGTTGTTTGACAACGAGTGATGGAGTGGCCGCCCCTAATGTGGCGGGGATTGTTAAGACTGGCGATACTAACGTCAACGTCAGTCAAATCCCCACGCCTCGAGATTCATTGGGAGCTATTTGCATACGCATCGGGGCTTCAGTGCTGTCGCAGGCGGCCTGTCCGCGCTCTTCGCCGTCTGATATATCAGCTTGTTTAATGCGTTCATTACGATCGTTTAGTAGTTAGGGACGGGTGCACTGTTTCGATACTTGTATATCGATATTATTTTATTTTTAATAAATAGCAGTGCCATACATCTTGTCAGTTATAAGAATTATTCTATATACTTTTTATTATAAAGAGTAGTAATTATTGTAGTGTACATTTAAAAAAAGGTCATCTTTTATGGATTAATATTTTAACACGCAGTTACACAAATCGACACGTAGCATAAATTATTCAAATAAGTATACGTATAAAATAGAAAATAAAATTTCTTACCAAATGAGACCAAATTAAATTAATATTTTGGCATGGTTGAATATTGGATCAGGATTTTCATCTTATATTTAATCAGATTTGGTTTGCACCTCTAGATAGACATTTTTGGCGGCTCACAACCCATCTCGCTTATTCCTTTTTCTTAACGTCGGCAATACCTTTAGTCTAGCAAGCGATCCTAGGTTAAGGTAATCACTTATTATCAAACGGGCAGTAAGCCTGTTTGCCACCATGGTAGTATAAAAAATTGAGAACCAGTAACTAATGCATAAGTTCATACTAGAATAAATTGAACGATGAACTTAAACATTAATATTCATCGACGTTACATCTTGTTATAATATCGACAAAGATGACATCACGAGTTCGTCTTTGATCGTACTTTACGAGATGCAACATCGATAGATATGCGTGGAAGATCTGCCGTACGAAGAGGACAGAGCACCGGTATTGTGAACCAAGTGGCTTGCATAAAGATAATACGCATTTAACCCTCTCCGATAACTTTTGAGCTCGAAGGACGAATACAAATCAATATCTTTAGACCTTAATGTGTGGCAATAGGGAATGTTTTCCAATGACAGTTTCGTGTTAGAGGGATCATCGGCTACTGCGTCAGAGGTCCGTATATCTTGTGTGCGCGAGCATTATTTACGATAATTGAGCGATGCGCCGCGATGGGGGGCCATCATGGTGTTGTCGGGCGCGCTCCGACATTCCCATCGACAAGTTCGACTGTTCCGTCGCGAATCACATCAAATAAAGCGGCGTGCATTTTAAGTAATGGCTCTAGATTGTATTTCAACGTACGTGGACATTCGCCTGGCAATATTTTATTCGACGTCACGCGAGCAACAGAAATAGCCGGGACACAGATCCGAGAACAATTGAGTTTGCATTCAAAGTACCTACCAATTGATTCAGCCGTTGAAAGGTGGACTGGCAGGCCCTTTGTTTTAAAAACAGCCATCTCGACTCGTATGTGACAACGGACATGTTTATAGTCAGTCGAATATGGTCTTACCTTGATCGTATATTTGAGGATGTAAGCCATGTGTTCCTCCGACATTTTTCTGTCTGCTGCCTTTAGTTTTCTGACAATATCGATGACAGATCCCCATTCGCATAACTGCAAAGTAGATTCGTTTTTGTGTTTACAAGTCAAACGATTCATAGTAAAACGATATACAACGTATGTCTGGAGATATCTTGGTACACGAATTGCTGTCTATTAAGCATATCGCCAAACTACTTGCTGGGAAATTCTAAAACCAAAACTAAATGACACTGTTCATACCGAGAATAACACCTTAAATTATTATGTGCGATCTTCTATTAGCGCAATCTTATGTCACGGGACCTACTACAAAGTCAACATGTTTTTTAAGATAAATCTTCGTATCCAACTTATCACCGACTGTCTATATAATTTGGCCGTGCGTAAGTGCAGACCATATTGACCAATGCGTCATTAGTTGTATATAACTTAAATAGCATTGATTGAACTTGAAAAGAGAAACAAATTAAGCACACCCATATGCCAGCGAGTGCTTACTGCTATAGCGGTGGCTAAGATGTATGATGTATGACTAGACTTTGCTAACATATGTAGTAGACTGCATCAAGCAGTGGAAAATGTACATAAATATATAATTGATTTGATTGTTGCATACTTCTTAATTCACTTTCATGATAATGGCATAGAATTGTAATTGTTTACAATTGCCTTGTCAAATTGAGGCCACACAGTTACGTATAAAGGTCATAGCACACATATCAACTCGGACAGGGATCGTCACCGTATCGCTTTTCGCCTCGCCGTCAAACAGGCGTCAACTTAACGTAGCCAAAGCGGATCAACAGCTCCGGTACGTCGACTCGGCTACGGCTAGGCGACGCCGCGCTTACGCCGTCTACTAAGTGTAGTGAATGTGTGAATCATATTAATATGGATATTTTCTCACTTCTTCAATGATCCTTTTTCAGCGTTATTTTTTGTTTGAAATCTAACCTACAAATTCAATAAAATACGCGCGCAACACGACTGTTAGTTGTCTTGTGAATGACAGCACGTTCGGCAACAGTAGTGCACGAAGAGACGTAAGCGCGGGGACGATGAGCCGTAAGCGCGAGGACTGCAAGTTTGTTCCGAGGCGAGGCGATTACGTTACGATTCCGATTAGTGTGCGTTGCAGTAAGGAGTTTCATACAAAGAATACTGCAGGGCTCGAGTTGATAGTAGTGACGATCCCTTTCCGAGTTGATATGTGTGTTATGATCTTACCTATATCAAACGAGGGTTGGAATATTTTGGTTTTACTAGTACTTCCATAGAATACCAGAATGTTAACTGTATTCTGCGAATACTTCGGGTGAAAGTTTCTCCTAATATATTCTTGCAATTTACGTACCTCAAGCACGAACCAAATCCTCTTCACACCTTCCAACTTTTCACAGAATACGCCATAGAAATCTATCAGATTTGGGTGCTTGGTGAAATCTCTTAGTATTTTGTATTCTTCTTGAATATGAACTTCATTTTCGTCAGTATATGTTTGTATCTTCACGGCAACTTTCTTGCCTGATGCCTGCGAGTCGGAGGCACGGTGTACTTCACCGAAGATGCCTGCACCTAGCTTCCCCTCAAGCTTGTATCGCTCAAGGGGACTCGACAGAGACGCGACGTTTAGCCCGTCCGTCATAGTAGCTTCTTAGTTCTCTTCTTCATAAGTTTGACCGTATAATCGGTTAATTACTCCTGTAAACGTATAAAAATATGTTATAGTAGCTTATGCCTGCGGTTTCGCTTGCGTGTTACGTTATAAAACCTACTTCACCAAGGAGTAGTGCTTTTTTCTATTACTGAAAGGTTTATTATGACAATCGATTTAGCAGGTCTAGAAATCAGGCCCTTTATACAAACTATCCGAATGTACTTGTATATAAGTGTAGATATTATCAAACTTAATGAAAATAAGTAGTAAGTGTTATCTTTCTTTCTTTCAACTTTTAATTAGCTAATGGCAAATATTAAGGAACAAGTGTATTCAATATAAATTCACTATAGGGTGTAGGATAGTTATACCAATTTCAGGAGTTAAGGATTTACCACGTTAAAAAAGTCATCACCACAATGACAGCATTAAGTATGTTAGATATACATATATCCGGAGATAATTCATTTAGAAATTGGTCATCGGTTGCAACCATTAGCGTAGACTGACATTACGCACCAATAAGACAGTTACGTAACAAAATCTGTTAAAACTTCACTTTTAAAATTTTGTTTGTTTGAAATAAGAACATTGATTTTGAAATCATTTAAATTAAAATTAATTATTGAAAAAGGAATAACTTTTTTTTATAAAGTAATTATCCACTCACCGTTTCCCTTCAGCGAGACACGACTACCCGAGACTGGCGACCCGCGGCTGTGTGGCTGTCCCACGCCGGAGCGCTCACAAGTGCCAGGGCTTCTCGTATTAAGAACAACGCTAATCTCCTCTAATAGTATTAGGTCATAATGCCCAACGACCTTCTTGTGTGCCTTGGATACTCACTTAATTGGGGACAGTTTTAATTGAAACATATTGAGGCGGCTAGGCAACCCCTTGAATCATAATATAGGTTACGAAAGATATTACTTAAGTAAAAAATGTATTGTTTACTTAAAGACACGTGTAGGTTTTCCTACTTATAAGTCGCCGCAAGTACTAGGTGAAATTAAGTTTTATGGGTTAGCAAGTGTAATGTTTTTATCGCAGCCTTCAATAGTGAATTTATTTATTTATTATGCTGTGAGGCGTTATATTTATGTATTAGATAATAGGCACATATCAACTGCTTTCATTCGATATTAATATATCAATGCAATTCATTTATTTATGCTGAAATAAGTATAGTTTACTTTATGAATAACAAATAGCTATCGTTTGGTACTAATAATAATAATATTCTACCACATACACACAATACCATCTAGCCCAAACTATGCAGAGCTTGTACTATGGGTACTAGACAATGGATAAACACACATATATACTTTTTTTTGTAAATACATACATATTATACATAGAAACACCCATACCAAGACAAACATCCATGTTCATGCACACAAATGTTTGGCTTGAGCGGGAATCGAAACCGCGACCTTAGGCGTGGCAGTCGGTTACACTAACCACTACGCCATCGAGGCCGACAATTATAAGATAGCGATAGTTTAAGGCTAGTCAGTCGGAATTGGATCTGTAGTTGGAGTGATACCGATATACTTAATACTGCTAGCTGGTTTAGGTCGCTTCGCCACAGCTATTGCTACAGTGCTGGAGTAAAATTTTTGTAAAAAATTTGTATGTACCATAAATAGTTGTTTTGGATCTAGGTGTTCTTTGCATTCGTCGTTTTCTATATTTGTTTGTATGTAAAGTCTTTCGCGACACAGGGCAAGCGCGGAACAAGACATTTTACCCTGTCAATTGTTGGAATGCCAGGCGTCAGTGCGCCGTTGCGACTAAATGTGTGCAAAGTGGCGTAGAGTAGAGCACAGAGTAATCAAGTGTAGCTTAACTAAGGAATTACTCCGGACAAATAATGCAGTCGAACAACCTTCTGTTACGTTTTTAAGTAGGGATCCCAAAGCCACTTAGGGAAAACAGTTTAGTCCTTAGTGTTGTAGTCGGCGTTTCAGTATATTTATGCAGTCTTCTGTAAGCCTGATGACTTGTATTTTGCAAGTTTAGCAATACGGTATTAATACTTCGTTATTGCAAGCGTCAATACTCTAATGTAGTTGCTTATATCACCATCTGGAATCCCAAATTTCTATAGGGCACCATATGTACTAACATCTTACTTATACTAAAACAGTTACCGCAATAAAGATGGAGCAGAAAGCAAAAAAAATCCTTAACTCACAATCCACTTCCAATCGGTATAAACTCGCAAAAAACCGCGTTCCGAAATTAAACTGTAAAATCCTTGTTTATGTAACAATCGCTTAAATGAATTAGCAACACTACTACATGTCATGATCTATCTTTTTAAATCGATCAGTCATGCCAACAGCTCCTCGATCAGACATACAAGATACTAAAAGCGGAACATCGATACTCAATAGATACTAACAAAAACATCTTTTCAAGATTGGGATAGCGTAAAACTGTCAAAAGTATTCATGTGTCAATCAGTTCTGTCAATATACAGTTAGGGTAAGATGTATTTGAGGATGTGTATTATTTAGAAAGGAAGGGTGGAAGTAATCTACTATAGAGGCTTTTTAAATTTATTCAGCTTTATGATGCTTTAGAAAACGGAAAGTAATTTGAGTGGTCAAGATTTTTTGTTAGCTTCTGAATTTGGAATTGGAATGGTTTAAGAAATTGGAATGATGACGTCATAGCGGCGATTTTTAGTAGTTGTGTTTAGGCGGAGGTGTTTAGGTAAGTTCTACTGACTTGATTTAACAAGGCGATCAGTCGCATATGAAATCGGGTTTGATCCAATGTGCCCAATATTTTATCGTATGACATTAAGTACTAAATAATTACGCAGCATTAAATTAAATATAAGATTATTTCAATAGTTATTTTAAGATAATTTAAAACAAAAAACAAATGTTTATGCAAACATTTAAATGCGTACAAATGACATCTATATATTAATACGTTAAGCAAAAACCTTGTGCCCCTTTTTACGAAAATTGCGCGGACGGAGGAGTATGAAATTTGAGACAGCTAAAATTTATATGGAGAAGGAGGGGCGAATCCTAATATTGTCTTATGTTTACGTGAAAACCAAGAGAAGCATAGGCACCCGCATAAAAGAACATATAGCTGATGTTAAACACCAACGCTCGTTGAAGTCTGCTGTGTATGAACATGTGCAAAAGGGGACCTACTAACCACTACCTACGATTTGACAAACCACATATACTCGCAAAAGAACACCGATTCCTACCAAGGATGCTTCGCGAGGCTATTGAAATTAAAAAACATCCTAATTTAAATAGAGAGGATGGTTGGAATGTACCACCAGCTTGGGATCCAGTCATTCAAATAGTCAAACCCAAGAAGAAGCAAAACACAGCTAGACTTCACGATACTTTGAGCTCATTCTGCGTAAATAGGAACACCAAAGAATAAATTATGTTCGGGTACTTTGAAATAACTAGCTACACTTTAGAACGTTGGGACAACTACCATCTTAGTCTCCCCGTGAACATGGCTGCTGTAAAGCAACCGAAACGTCGGAGCAAAGTGTAAACTTAAATATAAATAGTTTTAATTAGAAAATATATAGCTTAAATAGTAGTAAAGTTCAATAATAGTAGTGTTAGAGTTTTCAAAATTATGTAATAACAGTGTTTAAAGTAAAATAAACAACGTGACAAAATCCGTATAAAGTGTTTAATTTCAATGAATCCTAATATTTTTATAAAATATGCATTAGAAATACATTAAATTAATAAAAAAACACTACACGTACACAACCATGCATTTGACACACGCATTCGAATCGCGTTCGCAGTATTTCGGCTTTGTTCGGCTGATGTCGTAGAATTCTTTGTAACTATGGTTACATACCTGCAGTGTACCTAATCCAATTTCGCGGTATAGGCCATTAGGTTTTAAAAGTTTATCTATACGAATAAGCTACTTATTGTAAAACTAGTGTACTATATTTGGTTAGTGCTTAGTAACAATAACTGTTTATGGTTTATAAGTTATAACGACCCGTTCTGTTCATAATAATTTTCAGTTATAATAATTTGTAAAATACAATTTGCTCAATATACATACCTAGTAGTGGAGAAAGAAAATTGTGGAGCAGTGATCTGAATTGTCTTGGCGATATCTAAATGAAATGTGATTATAAGGGTATAGTTATAGATAATAAAACCTTAATAAAGATCAAACAAAAATTTAAATCAACTATCAATTATTAGAATTTCGAACACTTGGCGACCGCTGGTATACATAAACATACAAATGCTTAATTTTCTGACTGTGGGTTAATTCTAAAATCTATCGATCGTGCAGTCTTGTAATCCCTAGGTAAATCGAAGTACCTATTATAAAATATATCTTTTGAAAGAATATCGGTAGGCGCACTAAGACTGTCACTCTACTCGATAGATAGTAATAACTTAGCTCTATGTGAAAATATAACAGATTAACTTACATTTTAACAAAATGTGGATTCCATAAAAAATAAGGTGTAAGTAATTTATTAGTACGATAATATTTTCCCAATAAATTGGTTAAAAGCCTTTTTTTACCTGAGGAATGCATTGACGCATACTGGATACCGCATACCGTTATGTCGGACTCACCGGGATAAAAGAAAGATTTTGAAACGATGAAAATGGAGCTCCCGGAATACCGACTAAACCTACCACGGTATTCTTAGACATAACCAGAGTCGACGTGGTCGCGCGATGATTCGTTCTTTCACGTGCAATCACGATACCGCCGAGATTTCGGCCCGCCGTATGAAACGGCCACTCACGAAAAGACACTGGTCACTTAACCCTAATGTCCCCTTGAAGGGGGAAAGGATACACGACGCAGAGGCGCGCGTTGGAACTAGGGCTCCCAACTTTTTGTACGAGAAATAAAGTATATTAAGGTCGGTGAAATAATATGAACAGTATCTTAGAAAAGTAAATATTATTCAAGTCCTTTAGGTGAACTTATAGCTCATACCAGCGGTCATGAAAACAGTATTTTGGAAAAAAATTAAACAGTAAAAAGTATTAACGAGCTAAAAATAGTATGATACTGTTTTCAGCAGTATGGTTGGGAACCCTAGTTGGAACACGCACGCCGCCTGGACCTGGACCGGACCGGATCTCGGACCTGGTGCTGAACGGGTTGTGGGCAGCCCCACGGAGCACCACCAGGTAAAACTTCAAGGTGGCTGGAGGTCGTCTCGCGCCCTCGGGCGTCCGGTTCTGCGGTTGAGGAGAAGGTTCAAGCGCTCCCACTCCCGCTCTGCCGCCTCCTTGATAGAAATAACTTCCTCACAGAAGGACGGCGTTCCACGACCTCTAAATTGGTTAACAGTCTATGTCAAGTTATTGTTAATAGTATTTGATATTAATATCTTTACTGATTTGATGAAACAATAATTAAGAACAGGTTGATATACCTAAGTGGTGCAAGGTTAGTGATTGCAACCGCTGTGCATGAAGTCTAGGGTTCGATTCTCGGTTCAAAGTGTTATTGAATGTTTCTGTCAAGGAATTCTCAGTAGAAGCACGATGGTTGGACTGTGCCCGATAAATACCAATAGGTTCGCTCCCACTATTTCGAGGGACTTATTACCATAGCTAGCAAAATTTGTGTAAATACACCTCTGCCTACCCCGGTGGAAATACCTATAGGCTTGAGACTATCTATGTATATTATATTATAATCAAATCATTGCCAAAACCACCCACCTATGTAGCATGATGTAAAAATAATAACTAATTCAGAATAGTTTTTATTATTACATAGATTTATTTATAATTACTAGCGGTCGCGTAATGTGCAATATTATGATTGATGGAGAACAAGTGGAGCAAGTGAAAGAGTTTGTATATTTGGATACTTTGTTTACAAGGGATGGTACACATGAAGGAGATATTGAAAGAAGAACGATTGCTAGCAATAAAGTGAATGGCGCTCTACGCGCTTTTATGAACAGTCGAAATGTATCCGAAAAGGCACGTTTGGCTGTTCATAGAGGACTATTAGTGCCTACACTTATGCATGGAAGTGAAAGTTGGGTATAGCAAAAGAAGCATGAGAGCAGAATAAATGCCGTAGAAATGAGAGCGCTGAAAAATATATGTGGTGTGACTCTGAAAGATAGAATAAGGAATAGTGTGGTTAGAGAGAGATGCGGCATAAAAGTGGATATAATGACGAGAATAGAAAAGGGTATGTTAAGTTGGTTTGGGCATGTAGAAAGAATGGACGAGAACAGACTGACTAAGAAAGTTTATAAGGCTAGTGTGAATGGAACAGTCGCAAGGGAAAGACCTAGGCGAACGTTTCCTGATCAGATCGGAGACGTTCTGGATAAAGGCCAGGTTAAGAACACCTTAAACCGGCGAGCGTGTATGAGGAATGTTATGAAAGTGAATGAAGCCAGAGAAGTGTGTCAGGATCGTAGCAAATGGAAATCCGTAGTCTCTGCCTACCCCTCTGGGAAACAGGCGTGAATTTATGTATGTATGTATGTATGTACTAGCGGTCGCCTAGTAGTCGAAATTCGACCATAATTGATTTAAATTTTAAGTTTGATCGTTATTATATACAGTTCCCTTCTTCTTTATATGTAATAAACAAGGTATGTAACCATAGTTACGAAGAATTGTACGTCGTCAGCCGAAATACTACGAACACGATTCGACTGCGTGTGTAAAATGCACGGTTGTGTGCGTGTAATGTTTTTTCATTAATTTAATTTATTTCTAATGCATATTTTATAAAAATATTAGGATTCGCCACTCCTTCTCCATATAAATTTTAACTGTGCCAAATTTCATACTCCTCTGCCCGCGCAATTTTCGTAAAAAGGGATACAAAGTTTTTGCTTTACGTATTAATATATAGATTACAAAAAAGGATTCTATTTGAAAAATGATCGACAATTATATTGTCAGTGTTATGTTTAAACATAATACGCATCAACAAAGCGTCGAAGCAAGAGCTCTTGAACCGAGAGGTCAAATTAGGCGCAAGTAAGAGGATAATAATGTGTAGTCTTTGTTGTGATGTTGTTTCTCGCTTCTGTTCAAGCACGTCCCTACTTGAGTTTTTGTAACCATTTCTTGTTTGAATACTTTTTAGATATACATATTAATTTTTTTGTTGTATTCTTATTGATAGGCATTCTCGTTGATGTCGTGGCAAAATATTGCGCTTATAGTTGTGTATGAGTTTGATACCCAGTTCGTTCAATGTACCTATTCTTAAAAATGACTTAAATAAAGTTCTGCTCTAGGAATAAATCCTGTTTCGTGGGGACTTTCAAACAACGGGCACAAAGAACGCCGAGATTCGCGACAGCTACTCTGTATTTGTGGATGACACAAATTTTTGTCCCATGTGAGGATCGAACCCACAACACTCGGCGCGGCGGCAGTGGCAAGATGACCACATACTACGCCATCCTTGCAGTCGGATTTAAGTGTTACCGGATACTTAATTTGAACATTTTAGTAACCAGACGTAGTATTGTTATATTTTTATATGGCTGTACACTTACCCCTTATTAGATGGAACTAAAAAATATCTGGGTGCGATAACCTCTTTGGCGATACATAAGCAAAGATTAAAACCATGGAATCTCGGCTAGCAAGTAAAATCGTAGGTCCTGCGCTTGATTTCTCTCCGGGTGTGTCAGGTTGCCCATCATATTATAAGAGTTAAGAAATAGAAAGTGCAGTTTACGCACATACTTGTGCACTTTGTTATCTCCTGTGCCGATGGCAAGTCTCTGTTAGGATTGTGCTGCGCCGCTGCGAACTAATTCGGTCTGTAGGACCTTATATGAATAAAATGTCCAGATATTCAATCATAATTTTTATTTTCTTAAATAAAAACTGCCGGTACAAATTCTTACGTTCTACAATAAATAGTTAATTTAATAAATATCACTGAAACAGGAATGCTTAAGTACATCGTTACATTTGTGTGTAATATTTACAATGTTTACCTAGTTAAATTACATTACGTACAAATACTAAAGTTAATACTGATTTTATTAACACCTTATTCTATGATTATATTTTAACATTTTATGTGAAAGTTTTGTGCTTGAGCTAGATTTAAGGGCTCAGTTCGTTTCTGCGTTAAACGGCGCGTGGGACGCATGCGGCAAACGCACCCTGTTTGCGTCTGCTTCGCTCAAGGGAACACGCTCTCACACTGTAATTTGCTAGTGTTTTTGTATACACCAATCGGCGCCACTAGCGGGTAAGGTCCTGTCAATTCTGTCGCAGCTCCTGTCAAAAGCCGTGTTCGGCGGTAATAATTGTAGGTTTCTATGTTAGTTGAAGTGACTTTAGAGTTTGACGTCTGGATCTTACCCGTACCTCTAGCGGTGACTTCAAGCGCGATAGCCGTCATTGACGCTACTTCCAACGAAAAAATCAATGTATGGCAATGGCTTTATATGTAACAAAATAGTACGCGGCAATCGCAATGCGTTAAACCCACCGTATGACGCATAAACGAATTGAGAGCTTTACAATAACACCTCATAAAGTAGGTTTTAGAAGAGAATAAGATACCTATACATATGTATTTGTATGTGTGTATGTGGGCAACAGACGCCAATAAATAATCTTTATAGCTCACTCACACACACACACACACACACACACACACACACACACACACACACACACACACACACACACACACACATATATATAGACACCTATTCCACGAAGGGGTAGGTAGAGAGGCATGCGTCTTTTGTTTATTTAACTATATCACATCCTTCCATATGCTATCAATCTTTATTTACTGAATCTTGCCGCCCACATTTCGCAAGTTCTTTAAATATTAGATATATAAACATTGAATCGAATACCAGAAACCGGCAAAAAATTACATGATTTATAGAATAAATTACGTGTTTTGATTAACATTTCTAATATAAACATTGTGGAATGTATAGGAATGTAAAATATATACTGGAATGTTTCACTAATAAAGACTGCGAAAATATCACTAAAATAAAAATTTAAAGTTAATGCATCTATTTCTAAAAAACAACACAGATTTTTAGAACAATCAAATTAGTACATTTCTTAGTTTTTGTAGAATATGTGTGAATCTTTTTGTAGCATAAAATAACTAGTACACAGTATATTTAATTTGCATAATAAACTATAATCCGAGACAGCTTATTTGGTTGCCTACTATAGTAGTATGCTTATCTTCTCTGACTAAAAAAGTAACTTCAACAACAGAACGTTTATGAAGTTGTTCTATATGTCAGGAATACGAATAAAATGCACTAAATGGATACATCAAAATATTTCTATCTTTTTGTTGCTGTCGGCTTTTTTACATTTTTAAACAAAATAATTAATGTTAACGTCAGCTTAATTATGTTCTACAATTAAATCTTATGTACAAAATCCAAAAAGGAATGATATTATCACTTCATTTGAATGTGTGCCCCGAAAATTGATGTTTTTAAAACGAGCAGTGTACATATGTGGGATAGGGATCACATTAAATTGTGAAGATACGCCATTTACATAAAGAAAATGCAGTTTATCATTTACATGCATACATATTATTAAATAAACCTTATGTCTACTAAAGCTATTAGCATAGTAAACGACCGAAGAAAATAATTACACAAAATGCTCGACCGTGGCTGTTAACTCAAAAAATACTAAGACCTTTCGTCACTAATTTATACTGAAAGGGTCATAGTACATATACAAAAACAATAAAGACTTAGGTTGCACACTATTTATGTGCACTTGTTGTATCGTCCTTTTTTTACGTGTAACATAAAGGTGTGGCGATACATAAGAATATTCTCCAAAAACGTCAAACCTTTGCAGTTTCAATGAGGTTCAGCAAATTGAAACATAATTTCAATATCCTCAAGGTTGATTACCCGCGACCTAACCGCACGAATCCCACGGGAATGCATTCCAGAGAGAAAATACATAACAGCCTATGTGTTAATCCAGGACATGAATTATCAATGTGCCAAGTTCCATCCAAATCCGTTAAACAATTTACAGTGATGGAGTAACAACCATCCAAACAACTTCACAAACTTTTACATTTATAATATTTATTACTAAATATTATCATGATTAAAACCTATCTTTAGTTCTGTCTTTTCTTCACCAAGTCCATAGTACTATGGCTTGCCTATATTAAAAAAAACGAGTCTTTTTAGCTACTAACAGCTACATTTTGACATGTTTTCCATAGAATATTTCAATGAATAACATTCGCGTAAATAGAAGACAATATTATAGAATATTTGTCAAAAATTTACTGCCCGTAGGTAAAACCACTGGTTTCTTGAATACCTTTAGAAATCGGGCCTTAGAGATGAAACCTAAATGTTCACGTGCTTGTCGTGATTTAGTTTGTTCATACGTACATATATACGGCCCTTAATAATATAATTGATGACCACAGCTTAATGTTACACGTCCATTATTTGCAATTGGTTTTATCATTGCACGTATGGCAAAAGTAAAGGCTATCCACTTTTTGGTTTTACGTCAGTTACTTACAAATGGCTACCCATTTGTCATCTCGACATCTCTCACAGTCGACTCTGCAGCACCAATGGAAGGTGCAGTTACAGGGTTTGATGCTCGACTTCCTTATGAGGGCGTGGCCTCGGCCGCAGCAGAGTAGGTCACACGACCCCGAGCGAGAGGTCCGACCGATGCGGCAGACGCGGCCCGAAGTTCCAGCTGAATCCGTTCGAGGGTCTGCGTCGCAGAAACTTGGTGATCTAGAATTTACAAAAGATATGTAAAGCTTGAGGCTAGATTGATCTTTTTATAGCTTTTGTATTAATGATACACTGTGTTACTTGAAAAGTCCGGTCTCTATGAATAATGACCGGTCTGTACGTAGCGCCCGTATCAAATGGGTAAAGTAAGGGGCTTTCTCATAGTAGTAAAAATATACACATACATAAAACAATAACGAGACTACAAAATAATGTAGAAATATTAGTTGAAGAAGCTTCAGAAGTTGAACAAGTAAAATTAATATTACCAAACAGCAATTGTCGCTAGGCTTTGAGATTTGTATTTTTTTACCCCCATTATGGAATCAGACAATAAGTTCCTAATATTTTGATTTATCTATTGCAAGTCTGGAAGGTTTTCCTGCCACCTCCGTACCCTCACATTCCGTTTTCCATAGTCTAGGTAGTCTTTTATAAGATACTGTTACCCGAGACTTCGCAAGCGTGAGCAAAATTATATTTTATTTCACCTTTATCGTTCCACTGCAGGGAAGAGGCTCATATTTTCACATTTGTCTGTTATGCGCCAGTTTGCACTAGACTCTCCTATAGCTGTCTCATTAAGAAAATCGTGGCTAACTTAAAAAAGAAATGACTCTAATATAAACGTTCAACCACCTTTTGATTCTCTCTATTCATCCTTGTTGCATAATCCTTAAGTCGCTAAAGTCTACGTCACTTCAGAGATTTCAACCATGCACCTAGTTTTACAAGATTTAATAATTAGTCGATAGCCTAGTCATATACCGTTGGACTGCCACGCAGAGGTCTCGAGTTGTATCAAAAATAATGCTCGTCAAAATGACCACACTCCGCCTGATGGTAAGCAGTCGTGTGGTCTAAGAGCAGTGGCCTCCACATCGTCCTCATAGCAGCCGAAGCGATGTTGGGGTCTCTACTTTGATGGCGTGAGAAGGTGCTTTTTCACGCCCCGCTTAAAGGACCCAGGATTGAAGGAAGAAGGAAACACGTGCCTTGGCAGAGAATTCCATGCCTTGATCGTTCGGCAGAGGTATGAGGACCCAAACTTGTTGGTACGCACTCTAAGCGACTCCACCGTGTAAGGATGGCATCTGAGCCCAGCACGCGTTGTTCTGGATAGGAAAGGGGAGGGCGGGATAAGGTGGAACTTCAGAGCACTCCCCGTGATATATTCTGTAGAAACATGCCAAAGAGGCAATATCCCTACGGAGTTGCAGAGGTTCCAGTGAACTCGTGACCTCTGGATCTCCGATGATACGGACAGCCCGCCGCTGTAACCTGTCAAGAGCGTCTAGCAAGTACTGCGCGGAGCCATCTCTGAGCATCTCTGATATTTCGAAGTTATGTACGTATTAAATTGTTATTCATGACTCGCTTTAATGGTAAAGGAAAACATCGTGAGGAAAACTGCATATCTGAGAGTTCTCCATAATGTTCTCGAAGATATGTGAAGACTGTCAACCCGCAGGGGCCAGTGCGGCGGATTATGGACTGCTAACTCTTCTCATACGGAGAAGAGGCCCTTGTACAGCAGTGGGACAGTTTAATACAGGGCTGATATAATTATGACCTTTTTTTTTCTAACATGTCATTTTAACAAGTAAATCGTAAAAACAATAAACATGCTTTAGTCCCACACATAAGAAATGATGAAATGTCATTGTGTATGGCTTCATATAAATACGACTTATCTCATTATTACCGAAACTTGATTGAATTAACTGCGTATTATAACTAGTGATGGATAATGGAAAAATTTCGGAATGAAAAGAAAAGAAAAAATTAAAAATTTCCAATATTTTTCCAATTTTTCAAATATTTTTCAAATATTGGAAAAAAATGGGAAGTCGACCAAGATCAGAAAATAAAACAAGATAACAAATTTTTATTTGTTACTTTTTATCAAAATACTAAAATTTCTCATATTTAGGATTCCGTACCCTATTACTAAGACTGTTATTTATTATTTTTCTTAAAGACTTTTATGATTTCTTGCATAAGATTATACCGTTCATCACCGGTATACCGGTCAAGTTCATGCATTATGGAAAAAAGTATTTTCTGCTTTAGCGCCATCCTACACATTGCCAACACGAAAAACTTTAACAACTTACGTGGATAACATTTATGATGAATTGAAAAAGAGTCAAGATATTAATTTGAAATCTCTTTCGATACTGCATCTTTAGTTAGATGGCTGGTCCAATATAAAAAATGAAGGTATTATTCATTTTTTAGTCTCCACACCTGCTCCTTTACTCGTAGACTTTGTAAACACGTTTGATAATCGTCATACATCAGAATACTTGACCACAGAGATTTTAAAGTGATGAATCATATTGGCCCCGAAAAGTTCTTTGTGTTAATAGGTGATAACGCAAATAATGTTCAAAGAGCTCTGTTGAATGTGATAGAATTATATCCACATATATTAAACATTACGTTGCACAGCACATACATTAAATTTATTGTCAGATGACGTTCTAAAGATTAATGTGATTAAAACTATAATGAAAATGATAGTCGATGTAGTAAAAGAAATAAAATACAGTCAAGTACTCTCGTCACTTTTTACGAAAATTTCAATTGAAGAAAACTGCAACAAAAAATTGAAGCTACCTGTTAAAACTAGATGGAGCAGTGTACATGATACGCTGCAAGTGATGAAATTTGTCAAACCAGCAATGCAAACGTTGGCGGTGCATGAACGAGCACAGTTGTCGTCAGAAAACAAATCACATTTATTATATGAAAGATTTTGGACAATGACAAATGAAGTTGCTGCAATTGTAGAACCAATCGCTGTTAGCATCTCCCAACTAGAAGGTACCAACTAGAAGGTAACGATATTTTAATTCAGAAATCATTTTCAGTGTGGAATACCTTAAAATTAAAAATAACAGAAGTTTTTGCTCACACCAATATTATCAATGAAGAAGAAAAGCAAACTCTGCTTGACAAAGTTGAATCCAGAAAAGGAACAGTTGTAAAACCTATCTACTTTGCTGCATGTTTGCTAGATCCTAAGATCTGTGGTGATAACTTAAGTAGTGAAGAAGATGCTGCAGCAATGAATTTTATCGATGAACTAGCAACGTACTTAAATATTGATAATATAATGGCGGAAGTTTCCGATTTTAAATCAAAATCTAACTTTTGGAGTCAAAGATTTGGTGGCAAGGCATATGTAAATTTACGAAACTGAGAAAAGTGGCTGAAGTTATCTTCACGGCTCCTGTAACGTCTGCCGCATGTGAACGTTCTTTTAGTACAATAAGTGGAATACACACAAAGAAGCGTAATAGACTGCTGACGGAGCGAGCTGAAAAAGTGGCTTTTATTGCATATAACTGGAATATGGAAAATAGAAATAATGATGATTTGTATATTCACAATAATCAAGAGGACGATATCAGTCCACCAACTGAAGATTTACTGTTTGTAGATGCAGATAATGTACAAAATGTTGATGACGAATTCTTTTATGATGATCATGATTCAGATTTGGATTCAGATTAATCACGAGTGACGTAATTATATATGTTTATGTGTAAAATAAACCATTGACCATGAATCTGTATTAAAATATAACTGCACATTTGTTATTTTTTTAAACAACATGTAAAGCCATTAAAGCCTTTGAATTTCAACTTATTATGAACTATATTTTATAAACTATTTCATTTAAACGAATAATTTCGATAAAAAGATATATTTCCATTATTTTTCCAATTTTTCAATTTTTCCGAAAAATAAATTGAAAAATTTCCGAGTTTTGAAATTTTTCGGAAAATTACCCATCACTAATTATAACACCCAACACGTCTAACAATCTGTGCTGTTAGTATGGACTAATTTTTCAATCAATAGATAATTCATAACAGAGGAATAAATGTGACGTTTTGACAGGTTTTGTATAAAAAATTTGTAAAATTGATTGCGGTAAGCTAAATAATAGAAAAGAATCGCGTATAGCATTTCATTGCCTTATATGAATTTTATTTTGTGACAGCGGTAGTCTCGAGTTCGATTCCTGAATCGGTCAAAGTTTTCTTAGATTTTATTGTTTAGATATTTTCAGATATATGCCCGCGTAATCGCAATAGGCTCGCTCCGTTTTATGTGGGACTTTAAACCATAGCTGGCGAAATATAGGTGTAATTCAACTTTGCCAAATTCTCGTGGGTATGAATGCGTCTATGTATTTGGATAAGTTTTAGAAAAGGATTTTCATACCGCTAGGAGCATAAGGAGTTGATAATCTCTTTCCTATACTTTCGGGGCGTGCAATTATGTTATTATAAATCTGGATTTCAAATTAGTTATATTCATTATAACCTTCGAACGAGATTCACATTGGTAGTATAATAGGCGGGATAGATTTTGTACCTTTCAAAGAACAGCAGGCTTGTCTTGGGAGCTGGCCTCGCTTTCCCTCGCCTCCTGCCTCTGGGGCGCCCTCTTAGTACAGTGGAAGGATTGTTGTTCATTTCTTCTTGAGCTACCATCAGTCCCTGTCACAAAGAAATACTGTTTAATGACAGCTTTTTGGTAAGTTATTGCAAAAAATTACCTGTAATGGCAGGTTTATTATGTTATTTGATGAATTATATTTCATCTTAACAGGTTTCCTGTGCGATGAAGCACGTAATTATGATACATATATACATAGTTAACTACTATTGTGTCTATCACGGGACAGCGAAAGGGTTAAAATAGTTAGCCTCAGTCTCTTTAATCCCGTAGCACAAGTCAACGCCTATGTTTGCGGATGATCGCTAGAGCTTGGGTTTGATTATCTAATCGGAAACGCAATAGTATGTAAGAGATACTCAGCAGCAGCACAGAATCTGAAAATGTGCCAGTCAGACGAAATAGTTTTGCTTTGTATCACGAGGCATACAACACAAATGGCAAAATGTGGGTGTAGTTCACCTCCGCCCAAGTCCTGGAGGCTTAATAGCCTTGCTCTCCATACAAAATAGATGGCTATTAAGTCATCCATGTTTGTATGTAGGGTAACTATAGAAAAGCTGTTTCACATAATTAGTAGTGGTTTAAGTCGTCGCTTTGCCCCCGCGTTGAGTTTTCGATCCTCATACAAAAATTTGTGTGATCCACGAATAGGTAGTTGTTCTGAATCTGGATGTTCTGATACCCGTTGTTTGGAATCATTCCTAGGGCCAGTTGACTTTCTTAATAAAAATAAAACAATATAAAGAGTTGATAATCACCTTCCTGTATTGTCGTTTGATGGTGGAAGCTACTACCCTGAAATCGGGCGTGGCTCTCCAGCATGTCCTGAGCTGACAGCTGCCTGACAACCCGTGACACTTGCACCGCACCTCCATGTGCGACGACAGGATCTGGAAGACAAAGAGTCGATGAGAAATTAAACACATGCATAATTACATATTTATACAAGCTTTTATTTACCGTGCAATGTTTGTATAGGTCAAAATTAACTTAATTTTAATCCAATTCTCGTGGCTCAAATAGGCTAAAATTTGGTATTCAGTATAAAATTGATGACAATGATGCAATATTATGGAGTGCTAGTTTTGATGTAGCTGCCAAGGCCATCTGCAGATCTTCCAACTCCCTAACAGCTTACAGCAGCCATATCGTGTTTAGGCTTGTTAGATTTATCTTACCAAGTAGGTATTTGTATACTGGATCTGATGATGAGGCCCTTAATTTATATTATACTAGATTTTGCTCTCGGCTTCGTTCAAGAAAGTGTAGGTTAAGTTAGATTAGTAACAGTACTTTTTCTGGATGAAAGATACCCTATGTCTTTTTCTGTACCTGTATGCCAAATTTCATGATGATCGGTTTCGACGAGTTAAGGCGTGAAAGCGTAACAAACAAACAAACTTGCATTTGCATTAATAATATTAGTTAGGAATATATGAATAAATTAAAGTAACGTATTGAAATTCTACTAGAATTTTGAATTACATCTAGTTTTATACATTTTATTTTTTTATTTTTTCTGAACGGCCTTCAGTTCTACTATAAGTCATCCCTGTATAAACAGGTAAACTTGGTTACGCTTTGCTGTGTAAGTCTGATATTTTTCAAAGCCGTTTTCCTTGGGAATTTCAGTCTGATATTTTTTAAAGCCCGTTCTGTTAGGCATTTCAGGATCAAAATTCAAAATACGCACAGGGAAATGCAACGTTGTGTAAAAATTTCAAGACCATCTATCGACTATTTTTCGAGTTTGCGGCAACAAACATAAATAAGCTATATAAAAAAGATACGGGCCGTGGTAATATTAAAAATAAAGAGAGATATTTGTCATAAAAGATTGTGTACTTATCTAAGGTACACACATATGTACATACGCGTTATAGCACATGCTATATCCATGAAAACTTCACCCAATAATATGTACCGAAATTATTTTCATTCTTTGTAATTATGGAATGTCTGACAGAAACATTCGATAACACAGCCCTACTAGAGCAACTAAGAACTATTATGCCTCGAGAAACAACTTAAACTATGTAACAAATTAGCAGTTTTGCAAGATGCAATTAGCAATTCAGCAGACCAAAAACCAGTAAATACATTAACGTAAATAATGATAGAGTTTTAGCATTTAGCGTAAAGAACTCGTGTTATGTTATGAAACATAAGTAAAACTTCGCAAAGAAAACCATTACTTCCAAGTTCTCAAACAACATCATCTAATAATACAATCCGCAAAAGAAACCAATTTATAACCGAACGCGAAAATAAGACAACAGATATGATTGTTCTGAAACGCGTACAGAATCGTAAATCTGCTGTTCCTATACGTGACCGCATCGACACCAATGATTGCGCCACCCACCACTAGCTCAACATTTACATAATTAAACGCCTCGGTGCAATCAAACTGACGTCTTAATTTCGCCAGAGCCGCCGGCCGAACAATTTCCCAAATTGAGTCGGAGCAAAAATTCAAATAAATCGGCTGTGTCCACGCCCTACAGATGCCGGGACCTTAATAGCTTGGTATTAAGAGCGTTCGCGATAGAATTCGCCACCCAAGACGTTTGTAATACGTTGTAATGAAGCCGGAATATTAAAAATGGACCCGAACCGCTTATTATGTTCTCACCTTGGCGGGGCGGGCAGCTCGTGAAATACGGCCGGCTAATACGGAGCCTGGGGGCCGCGCCGCCACTACCAATAGTTCCTAATTGTGGCGCTATATGCAACACGGGTTCGGTTGAATTCTCTTTTATAGCACTCGATCACGACTTGATACGTGATGGGGAATATTAATGTTTGATTTTTGAAACCTGTTCTTGTAGCCTAAAATAGACTTACAGGAATTTATTGCTACGATTAAATATTGTTAGTTCATTTGGCCTCTAAATTTCGAGAACATAAACAAGGTTATTTAAAACTGTCAGCAGAAGGCAAGGATAGTATCAACAGTACATGAAACCTGCGCTGTTCAAACCTCTTATGATCTAAAAATAAACTCTTAACTACTGAGAATTCTAAAGCTCTTTAATTAAACACCAGTAGCTATTAAGAACTCCATCATCTTGGCTGTCATCAATCTAAATTGCCTTCAAGTACTAAAGTTGATTTATTTACTTAATGACGTGAGCTAAGGCCCTTAAGCGTAGACTAAACACGTCGCCGTTAAAATATTATAGTTTATTTATATGGTTCTCATATTATCTTGAGCAAATGGGTTATTATGTGAACTGGAACAGAAACATGTAGGCTCGTAACTTCTGTATTTAGTTTTACTAGTTTAATAGCATTTTGATAATTGCTGCTGTCAGTAGATTTGTTTGGCCTGAAGGTATACATGCATGTTGGCCAAATAATAATAGTATTGTGCAGGCAATGAACTAATAAAATCGTCAAAAAAAAAGAAGTAGCGCCATAATGGTTTCCTTCCAAGAGAATCTGGTAATCCATTGACATCATGTTGGCAGCATATTTAGTAATATTAAGTAAAATAGGATGGAGAATAGTAGATTATTACTATGTTGATCTAAACGCTTGTTATAGTTACGACAGATTACGAGGTTTCGCGCTTTGACCGGGTCCGGTAAAGTATTATAGGATTTTCAATAAAGAAATTCGCAGCACAGGGTCTAGAAATGAGTTAGGTATACGCTAAGAGTAATAAGTCGGATTAAATAATAACGCTAGCAAAATTGGTGTAACAAACCTCTGCTGCGCCTTTCAGAAATATACGGGCGTGCGTATGTATGTATTTGACCTAGAACATTGGGATCTCTATGCAAACCTGGAGTTGTCTCTAAATGATAACTTCTACCTTACAGAAGAGCGCAGCCAAATATCCTTGTTTTTTATGGCTACGGTAATAGGATTTCTATAGCTCTTTAGACATAAGGAGAAAAATGAAAGATATTAAAATAAAATTAAAAGTGCGTTGGGGATGCTCGTTGCTACTGATGATAGTTTTATTTGCTAACCGAGACAAAATGGGATGAGTCTATAAAATAACTAGGCAGAACTGAAGTACTATTATATACATATGTATATGCCTATATCACAAGCTGGCTCATATATAACAAACTGTTCAACAAACATAATAAGTGAACATTCTTTGACCACGAAGAAAGACGAGAGAACACCTGAAACCGACGAACGTGCACGAAGAATGTATGTATGTTTAAATGAAAGTGAAAGAACCTAGAGAGATATTCGAGGATCGTAGCAAGTGAAGATTCGTAGTCTTTGCTGGAACAATAAGGCAATGGGCATAAATCTATGCATATAATCATTTTATATACACAGATTTATACCCTTTTATGTGTTAATAATATAATTAGTAATATTTGTTTTCTGTTAGAACAAATGACGTTATGAACTATCATTTTTAAAATTAGCACTGGGCCAAAAATTGGGTGCCGTATTCCACGACTATTCGGATAAGTTTGATATAATCTCGATGGTAAAGATTTTTATTCATGAAATTAAAAAACCCCGCTGGGATTCAAGTGCGATCCCACTGAAGAAGTAAAAGTGGTCACATTTAATAGAAGTTACACGAGTACTCGTACAACTAAATAAATCGATTAGTATTTCGTTAGCGTTGTGAAATGTGAATCACAACATAATCTCGCTGACGATGAACGCGACTAACGCTAATAGATTCGAGATGACCGTTGTTAATCTGACGGCAAATTAACCATTAGTTAAACCGCACACGGCGCGGGCGCAGCTTCTAACTTTCTTAGGGTTGTCTGTTTTATTGTCTGGTTTGTTCTTTGTAAAATTCTTATACCGTACAGTCCTGTATTTGATACTTTTTATACAACTATAGTTGTTAAAGCAAACGGGCTGCTAGTTAGTAGTCAGTTTTCTTAGTCTGTGTAGACTGGCAATACCAGATGTAACGGTTATACTATGTTTATTCAGGATAACCTGAATCTTTGCACTATCAAAGACAATAAAATGTATAGATAGATCCCTGGTCAGATATTGCAAGTAGCTCAAAGTTATATGACTCTCATCGCATGCCCATGGCGTTACTGAATTCTTTCATTGAAGACTTTAAGTAATTCGTAACAGTCAGTACTAAGTTTTCTAACTTTAGCGTTGCACGACGGATATATGTATATAATTTGAAACGTTGTACATATTGTTAATCTTTAGGTGTTTGTCATTTCGAGCAGGTTGCACCCGTCGTGGTCACAAGCTGAATGTACTAAATTATCAAACAGTGACAACCCTAAAAGTAAAGTGGGAATTTCGTTACGGACTTAGGTACATAAACCCGTTTCAAACCGAGACTGCGTTTGGTTATCCGCTCTTCTGAAGTAAGCGAATTAATGTTGCTCCCAATTTGATTCTAAGTAATTAACGTCTTGTGTTTTACTAATTTATAATTTGAAGCGCTTATTGCCAGTTGCACTTACTGGCTATCAGTGAAGTTAAGCAATCTTTGATGCAGTCAGTCTTTTGAAGGGGGTCAATTATTTGTTTTTTTAAGATTAAGAGCAATCGTGACGCATTTTTTTCAGTCTGTTTAATGCTGGTAAGCAGCTGGCTTTATATAATGCACCTTTCAACTTACAGTTCACGCCCTTAACTTGTGGTATAATTACATTTATGTTCTGTGCCTAAATAAGAAACACAGTGAAACAGATCTTACATAAATTAAGCAATCCATAAATGCAAACAATACTTATATAACATCGATACCAATAATTCATCTGACGCTATCGATAAAAAAAATCGAAACGAAAATATATTTAAATCGATAGTAGATTCATCGAGACGCAATATTAACTCATCGCATCGATTTTTTGTAACGTAATTATCACCTCGGCTCTCTAATGTGGTACCTAATTTCTTGTGTGGGTCGACGCAAGATCTTTTATAGATCCCGCTGAGGTGTTCTGAAAGCTGCCTGTTACACCGAAGTGGGAATGTGGATACAGAGTGTCGTGTAACGACGAAGGCTTGCTCTCTCAGAGGGTGAATAGCACATATACTAATGAATATAATTTTGTCAAAACCCAATATAGCGCTTTAGTTCATAGCTACTGATAAAAAAATTATATAAAATAAGTTAAGTAAGCTATTTTTATTTTATTTATTTATTAAGGCATATTCACAGGGTATCACATATTATTGACAATTATTATCAACGTGCATGTGCTAGCCCAATTATTATATTTCTTATTATTTTTAACCCTTGCAGCTGTGTTAGAATTCTTGTGTTAAGAGTGGAATCACGTCGCTATTGCAATGGGTGGGATTAATTGATGAACTAAGATTAACGTGGTTACCAAAGTAGAAGCAAGAAGCTGCCCCATAGCAACAGTTTTAAAACATAGAGTTTAAATCGTTAGTAATGCGAGGAAATAGAGTGAAATACAGTGTTAGTCAAATTAATGGAACAATGCGAGTAATTATGGGATTCTGTGAATGTTTATATGTAAACTGTTGACTATGAGATAAATATATTCAAAAATATTATTATCTTTAGCGACATGCAAACGTACATAAATCTCAATTTTTATTGGTATTTAAGACTTGCCAACAACGGAAATATTTTTGTTGCTATATAAGCATATAAACATTTGCCAAATAAGGATAGGTCAAACCTTCTGACCTGGGGATGGCGGGCAGGCCCACAAAGCCCGTTCAGCACCAGGTCCGAGAGGCGGCGTGCGTGTTCCCACGCGCGCCTCTGTGTCGAGTCCGTCTCCCCTCTAGGGGAGACAGTAGGATTTTATGCGACGTAGTGCCTATTTTGGGTAGGTCTTTCGTGTACTGCCGTTTCATACGGCGGGCCGTAACCGCGGCGGGGTCGCGACCGCATGCGAAAGCGATTCGCGCGGCCCCGTCGATAGTGGTTTTGTCGAGGAACACCGTGGTAGGTTTAGTCGGTATTCCGGGAGGTACTTTACTATTATTTCCATCTTTCTTTTTACCCCGGTGAGTCCGACATAATCCCTCCGCCCGCCCCCGCGGAGGGATATGCGTCACAGCATTCCCCCAAGTAAAAAAAAAAAAAAAAAAAAAGGTCAAACCTTCCCATTAAATCAGAGATCCGAGTAAAGATCAGTTTAAGTGTCTACAAATTAATATATGCTGTTTAATCCTTGTTTTCACAGTTTTCCAGAGAATTTACAAGACTTTTTGAATACGTTCGGGTAATTTTCAATTATTTGAAAATACAAAATGTATTTAAATAAATTAAAAATTTGTATTTAAATTTATTAATAACTTATACATATTAATTGTTGTTTTTGACGCGACGATGTGTGCGATTTAAAAATAATGTCAAAGAGACGTCAATGTACCTACTACGACGACTAGCATAATCTAGGCAGACATTATTTATTTATGTTTGGTGTCTTTATTATATTTTCCATATTGCATGTAGCTTGAGTCTATCAGCTCCATTTCAGCTAACACTGTTTTGTATCTAATCTAATGTCAAGAAAAGATGAACAAAGATACACTTTCGCGTATAAGTAAGAATTACGTTACGGTGTAAATGCGTCCGACTTTATTTTGACATTAATAAAAATATCATCGCAGGGGTTATTATAAGCGAGCGTGTCTAACAAAGGTCTCTCTGGGAGGCTGTTAATTATGTGGCCACAAAACAAAATGTTGGCCCGGACGAACAATGGTCAAGTGTGGTCCGGACCACCGGGGCCGCTCTCACATTAATGGGTCAATTTACCTTCACGGCTTGATACGCAGTAATGTGTAATATTAAATATTTGATGTATATGAACAAAAACTAGATAGATGAATTGGATGTTGTTGTGATGCGTTGCTAAGGTTTTTGATTAGATACTTGTAGCTCGAAGATTAGTTTTAGATGTCTCTAATGTATAGGAAATGACGTTGGATAATTTACAATAAACAATATTTGTACAAATCAAACACCAATAACTACATATTCTGTGTTGTGACCGATTGAGTTGTAAATTACAATTCAGAAAGAATTTAGAAGAAAGAAACTTAGAAGGAACACATATTCGCAACAACATTCTGTAGATCAACAAAATTGTGTCTAGTGTAAGATTAATATAGTAAATTTTAGCATTGGTAGTCATACGACAATCACGAAACAGATGAAATGAATGTTCTCATCCTTAAGACTATCAGAGAGAGAGGGCTGCTGTATGTTCCAGTGCCCGAAAGTACCAGGTCTTGTCCTTAAACCTACGGATTCAGTATTCGTTGTTGCGAGCTAGTCTTAGGAACTACTGATCTGATTTGAAAATCTCTCAAATCAGGATGCCACAGTCGCACGCTAACATAAGTACATATTTATATTATGGTATCATCGAGCCAGTCTAGCATCTGAGTTACCCTCATATCCATTTCCTTTAGATAAGCAAATTACAATCTACGTTTTCCTATAGTCGGTACATTAGCAGGATCATAAATATATTTATGGCCACATCCCATAGATGCAATAAATGCTGGAAATGTTTTAAGTTGTTCATTACAAGTTTGGACTCAGTTTAATTTCTAGCATCCTTATTTGTCTAATATAGTACCTAGGTTGCGGTATATTATTGGTGGTACTCGGTTTCGATGTCTAGCGAACAAGAATTTAAGCTTGGTGTGTGATTTCTTCCCTAAGACATTTTTGAGCAGTAGTAGTCTGGCACTGTACCCGGGTCGACGACAATAAGCTTGCCCATATTGCCTAAGACTTAAAAACTATACTTGGCGTAATATGGACTTAATATATATATCTTGCTTACACCTTCGGGGATATAGTGATATTATGCGTTTATCTATATACATATGTTAGGCTTGTATCGAGACCATATGTGCTACACTCGCGCTATTCTAGTTCGATTTTCAGGTCAAGATGTTATGGAGATTTTAAGTCAGGCAATTTATTTGATCCAAAAATAGTTGTCCCGAGTCTAAGGTCCGAGTCTGTTTCACAATCTCCAAATAGCATTTATCCATAATATAAACGTCTTGCCATCACATTTATTTATTCTAACAACAGTAAGACAGTATACGATTTACGAATATATTTCAAATAACTTTTACTTAATTATGGTGAAACAGGCCATAACTATTAGTTGTGTCCATTGTTTCTTTGTTGGTAATATCCCCATTACACAGGAATTACCCTTACTACAGAGAGTTGTCAATAGCAAAAAGTAAAAAGAAATAGCAAAGCAAAACGTTGAGCAGTCTAGTTTAAAAATAAAAGATGGCAACATTGTAACTACAGGTTATATAGATCGGATCGTTAATGTCAAATAAAAGTAGGTGTGCAACGATAAATTAAGTTTTAATTAGTACACTTTATTATGATGTGGCTACTTGTTTAAATTTACGGCGGAATTTTTCAAAGAAACTAGTAAGTAAAACCTACCGCACGCGTTTTTTGTCCGCCACGTACGACATAGACATAAGCATATTTCTCGAACGGGTAGGCAGAGGTTACGGTCCAATTGCTATGATTCTAGCGTATTTCTCTTGTTTCATTGACTTAATACTTAATTTGCTACACACTTAGTTATTAGTAAATAACATAAAGTTAGTAGAAGTCCAGAAGACTGCCTTGCTTGAATGTATATTGAGGAAAATGCTACGCACAAGAACCGATGATGAGATTCCAGCTTCGAAATCTTGGAAGTGTCGTTGAGTGTATCTGACAAACGATAATGAGGCTATTGTCATTTGCCAGGTACAGCTGTTAGTTCATAAAGGACTACTATTAATGCTATCCCTATTCCATGTCTGAGTATGTACACGAATTACCATATCTTGTTACGTTATGTAGGTATCCTAACTAATATTATAAATGCAAGTATGAGTTTGATTGTATGTTTGTTTGTAACAACATGTATGCGAAATTTCATTATGACCGGTTGAGTAGATAACGCGTGAAAGCGTAACAAATAAACAGACATTCGCGTTTATTATATTAGTTAGGATATAAACCTACTAGCCTGCAGGTTTGCTGCCATTTTTTAAAGAAAATGTGCCATTAATAGGCGTAAATCTTATATAAAGCCTCCTTGTCGCCATATGAAACAAGCCGTAATTGTGATATTCCTCCTATTCGCCCCATAAAATGTCTCTACGCAATAAGCTTATCAAATCTTTACTCTGTTTCTGCTAGAATTATGCATATTTGGAGTTGATCATAGGGTCCATTGCTCTATTGGCCAGTAATACAGAAAATTATTGGATATTTTCTGCCAGAACGTTCTCCGTAGCACCACGGCGTCTAGAAATATGGTTAGCAGAAGAAAACAGGCTCGCCCACTAGTGCTTGGGTCCTAAAGTATGTGGCGAAATGTGGGTGTAACATTTACCTGCCTCTTCGTATATACACGTGTGAATAAGTATGTAGGCAATTGAATTGCGCTTATTCATATATCTCACTTGCTTGTATATGATTATAATATAATAATATCAGCCCTGTATTAAACTGGCCCACTGCTGGGTACCGTTCTCTTCTCAGTGTGAGAAGGGTTAGGCTGTAGTCCACCACGCTAGCCCAGTGCGGGCTGGCAGACTTCACATATCTTCGAGAACATTATGGAGAACTCTCAGACATGCAGGTTTTCTCACGATGTTTTCCTTCACAGTTAAAGCGAGCGATAATTAACTATTTAATACGCACATAACTTCGAAAAGTCAGAGATTCGCGCTTTGGGATCGAACTCGTGACCTCTGCGTGGCAGTCCAACGGTTTACCACTAGGCTATCGCCGCTATTGTTTGTATATATGTTATTTTATTTGCATCTTTAATAAAACATGAACGATGATCTATTTAATAATTATATTAGCCTGAAGTCTTAAGTGCATAGTTGAAAACCAGTGTTAGGCATTCGTTTAATATATGCTGAAAGAGGTCCTATTTTGATCACGACATGAGTCTTGAGCTTTTATTTTCTTTTGTTTTGTTTTATTTTTATTTCTCACTGTGTGTTGTTATATTTATGTGTTCACTGTGCATTTTATTTTAAAGTGTGTTTCTTGATGTGTACTAAAACTAACTCATTTTCGTACTTTAATTTGAAATTTTAATGATACTACTAAAAATAAAACATGTAGTTTACTGTTACAAACGGGTTTTGACCACAATCGAATCTAAAATTACTTTTTTCTGTATTCAATAAAGATCAAGACAGATAAAATCTTTTGTCCGTGAGCATAAATTAACAACAGTGGTTATACAACCTTATTATCTCACTATAACTGTCACCAAACGCCGGTGGGTCCAAAATAAATTAAACCGCCGACTTACATTATAATTAACAACTACAAACGAATTACAAATTAAATAATTTGTACCTACGCGTCGTGTTTGTATAAAAAAACGAATATATAAACGTAAATAGTATTAAATCGTAAATCCCCTTAATAAGTAAGCAGGGGACGTGGCGTGCCGTTCTCATGTCAGATTTGGTTACGGACATTAATATAATATTATTTACAAACATAATTATATCACTACAAAAACCGAACCCCAATCTTATGTCTCACAGACAAGATTTAGAACTGTCTGAATTGTTAGAATGTTGGCAGCAAATATAAGTTTGCAGAGCAGTATTTAACTTTGGTTTGACATGTTTATTATTAGACGGAAGAGGCCTATTAAATTATTTGTAGTAATCCTGAACAGTAGGTCTCGGCATTTTGGTTAGACTGTCACTGCGGTAGTGTCAGAATGCTTGTAACATTAGTTATTGGGTTGCTACAAATCAGGGCTTAAGACATGTTTAGGTGTCAGTGAAGAAATTATAGTGATACTGTAGAAGGATCAACTTAGTTGAATGCTACAGATGTTTTAGAATGTAAGTAGATCGGTGTGCATGTTACACGTACTGGCAACTTTGTTGTGCAGCTGGAGTGAATTCTTTTGATGTTTAAAATAATAAATCTTTAATAATATAATATCTATGTAGGCGACACAAGGAACAAAGATCAGAGTGATCTGCTGCTATAAGCATAGGAGTTTGAAAAGCTATTTACTGAGAAAAACAGCATGGTTTTGGCTACGATTATTTAAGGGACGGAAGTTATTGCTCAGCTATTTACTCTAGTTCAAGCAAAATCCCAGACTTAAGCGAGATCACACTGTGAACTTCACACGTTCACGTCATTAAAAATATATTTTTGCGTTTAATGCGTGAAAATAAAATGTTATATTAGGTACTTTGTTCTTCTTTTAGTTTATTTTCGTAATTATTGGATTTAAATAAATTCTAAACGGATTATATAATCAAGAATCCTTTCAGTGAAGATTATGTATGTCAAAAAATATTTTTTATACGAAATAAATTGTGATATCTATAGGTACTAATATTATAAAGCTGAAGAGTTTGTTTGTTTGTTTGGTTGAATGCGCTAATCTCAAGAACTACTAGTTCTAATTGAAAATTCTTTTAGTGTTGGATAGCCTATTTATCCCGGAATGCTATAGGCTATATAACATCACGCTACGAACCCTGGGGGCGGCGCAGTAACTATAAACGCGGGTGAAACCGCGCACATCTAGTTCAGAATATAATCCAAAACTAGCTAATTTTAAATGTAGCTAAACCGTAAACTATCATTGCAATAATTTGTTAATTATTACAGTATAGATTACATATATAATTAAATTTTGTAAGACAATATCAATCATCGACTCCATATAAGTTTTTCATTAACACAACATTTTCTTTTGTGCAACATTTTAATTACTTGACGCGATGCCTGTACTCGCTACATAAAGCCCTAGGATACAATAACCTCACCATATAAGTCTCAGTTTATAACACATAAACGGGGTGTGATCACAAAACGATCGTCCAATGCAATATAATACTATATTTTATAGGCATGTAGTACTATAAAAGGCGACCACCCACGGATGGTTATAAGACCACGCCCCTCCACCGGTGCTCAATTTTGAAAGAGTAAGTTGTTACTTTGACACCTTTACTTAATAATTTGGACACCCTAGTTTGACGTCAAATTGCCTGAATAAGTGGCGGTTTCTTGGACACCCTAGTTTGGTATAAATTGTTTGAGTGACAGCGGTGTCTGATTGTGTTGTTGTAGACACGTGAGCGAATAGTTTATTAGTAAGATTTTAGAAATCAACTAATAGTAAACTAAAATGGCAGATTAGTTTGTTTTATGTTATTGTGAATATATTTTTAAATAAGTTAATGTTAATATCGTACTGTAAAACTATTATGCTATTTCTTAAATAAAATAACTGGATTATCTTAAACCCATAGTAAAACAAATATTGATTGATAATATAACAAATATACAATCAATATATAAATATATCTACAGATTCTTAAAGAAGTTTAGTATAAATCTATTAGCTTCTGTTCAATTTAAATAGATGCTGACATTATTGATTATTGCTACGACTTGAGTGGAAATGTACAAGCAAATCATCATTCCATCTATCCTAATTACCCTGAGAAGGGAAATAAAGCACGTCATATCTACTGCAATCCCATTATATACGGTTAAATTACCTGACTTCCATTATTGAAAATCGACTACATACCAACCCTAGTATCGAGTGAATAGGAATCGACTAATAACTACACTACAAGAGCTTTCATAACAGACGGACCACACACGTGGGTCATTAAATTATTAAGCCTCACCCATTCACCAGTCTCCAATTTGAAATGAATAAATTGGGTGTTATTTTGACGTCTTTTCTCAATAATTTGTTCACCTACCTACGTAATATTACCGCAGGGGTGTCATAATGGACAGCCAGTTGATTATCTCAGATTTAGTCGATTAATCATTATGTAAAAGTACAAATATATACATTTGTATTTCTGTTTATGATGAAGAGCTTCTTACTTTTTTATGTAGTTAGTAATCTTGATTTTTCAAGACGCCTGAAGGCGTATAACTTGTTGTAATTACGACGGAGATCGATTTCTTCGCTTGCTAACCAAAGATGGGAGGTACAAAGTTGAACGACATTAAGCGATTAAATCGATGTACTTACCTCCCCGAATGATTGGAAAATTGCATCACCATTTTGAAGTGATAACGAAAGATAGCTCAGCTCAATTTGTTCTTGAGTACATAGCTACGTAATCACTACATATTATAAATCAAAGTCCCCAGCCGCGTCTGTCTGTCTGTTCGCGATAAACTCAGAGTGATTCATGAGAAAGGTTTAAATATATAATTTGTTAAGGTTTTGTACTACCCGTGCGAAGCTAGGACAGGTCGCTAATTCATAATTAATCGTAATATTTAGCAATCTCATTATAAATTCACAATTTTAATTACTGTAGTATATATTTTATTGCATGCCTCTGTGTACGAAACATTCGTTATTTTTCTTATAATAAGACAAGTAATATTAGCGTCGCTGGGTCTTATCTAATATCCAAACAATGGACTAGAAGGTCATTGGGACTGATCCAATCATTTGATAATTACTTGTTTCAAGGTGTGAGGTTCGAACACATGTATCTTGCTTCATTAATTCTTCAAAAACGCTCGTCCGTTCGGTATTCCCTTAAACTAACCTTTTATACAATACACAACTTTTATATGTAATTTGGTCAGAGAACGTTTGCTTAGGTATTTTCCTTCTGGCTATATATATATAACTATATTCAAACTTGTATATATAAATTAGAAAATTTAAAAAGAAGTACAACAATAATTTGAAAGAGGAATCATTTACATTACACTAAAAAGAGTTCCAACTACTTTCGTCCCAATCATTTTCGTCAAGTTTTAAGCACATTTCATATTTTTTCATCTCTTCGCTTTCATCAACACTTTTTATCTCATTTGTAATTCACCCTACATCATCAACATGTACACAGGGACTAACGAAGCAAATTGAAGGGCCATCATGCACTAGTGTCTTTTTAATCTTTGTGTCTTCCACTTGAATATGACATCAAAGTTAATTGGAATTATTCGTTTTTGATCGCGCATAAGCTTTGTGTATAATTTGGTATTTTTCAAATGTCTGTTGTTCTGCCAAGCGATCTTATGTATGTTGGTCTTATGTCTCGTCATTCTTCTTCTTCTTAGCGTTCCGGTGGCAATGATTGCTCAACGTTATATAGTTGCGGTCCAGAACGCAATCACCGTCTGAATCGTCATCGCATCTGCATCGTCTGAAGCAATCATCAAGTCCTCCTCATGCATGCAGTTGTTGGGGCACTCAGTGCACAATATAAGGTCTTGTCATTTACATGTTTATTTATATTATTCTGCTGCCATATTGGCGGAGTAAGTAGTGGATTGGATTGGTGTGCATGTGATCTCAAGTTCGATTCTCACGTGAAGCAAAGTTTTATTGGTTCTTTCTGTCGAGAAATCCTCAGTAGTAGCATGGAATTTGGAACAGTGCTCGACAAACGCCAATAGGCTCTCTATTACGTGGGACTTATAACCATAGGTGGCTAAATCTGGATGTAATACACCTCACTACTCCTTCGGCGATATAGACGTGGGGCAATGTATGTGTGTATCAATATTTTAATTTAATCAATTGTGGGCCGCTGGCACGTCTGGCATGCGTATGAGATTTGAACCCACAACATGCGACGCAGTAGTAAACAATACTACGCACGTGCATTCAATAAAATCTATGTTTACTTACCGATCTGCCCGCATTATTATTATGGACGTTGATCTTGGACTGTAGATCATCAACCTGCTCTCGGATGTCAAGGAACTTCTTCGAGAACTCGATGCCATACGCCAGGTTATGGGAGCAGCCGCTCCACTCCCATTTGTTGGCTCGCGCCCTCCCACGAGGGTCGTGGGAGGCTCGGTAGCCGAGAGGGTCGCAGCCGCAAGAGAGGAGACGGCCTTGTGCGCATGCGCGGGCTACCGAATGTGCCACGCCAGCCGCTGTTAGGGCGTACAGGAATGATGATTCTCGAAAACCTGGTGGAGATAAATATACCTTATATTAATTATTGTAATTTTAGATTCATATGGTATCATAGCTACAACACCTTCTTGATGTTAGTTTTAAAATACTGACATTATATATAATTGGCGAATTAAAAACATGGCAGACAGGGGAGAGAATGTATCTTTATGAGAAAATACGTGCATGAAATTGGCTCCCCTGTATTAATTGCTAGATTCAGACGAAGGGTTGTCTTCATAAGCAACCCGTCGTCTGAATATAGCAATTCATATAATAGCTTTAGTAACTTACTAAACTCACTAACCTATAGACTTTGTCATTTATAAGTAAGTGTGACTTAAATTAATAAATAGTTCTGACGTCGACATTGCCAATATGATTACGCTCATGGGTGAAGTGCGTTCCAAGTTTGAACAAATTAAATTTGTGTGACAGAAAAAAACCGCCGTAAACAAGCGTAAGGTTCGTTTGATTGAAATTTAAAAAGCCTTTTTTAGTAGATTAGTATTAATTTGTAACAGAACTATTGTCTGTAATTAATCTATAATAGTATTATAAAAAGATGATTTCTAAAAACAACTCAACCGATTTAAAAATTATTTTACCACTAGAAAGCTATATTGTCATCGAATAACATAGGCTATATTTTATTTTAAAAAAGTCCTTTCACTAACCTAACCTAAGATTTCACTTACATCATTTACGCGGGCAAAACCGCAGGCAATATCTAGTATAAAATAAATTGAGAAATAAAAATGAAGAATGACAGTGAATGAAGTAAGAAAGATATGTACCAGGTTCGTATCTAGTTGAAACCCTTAATCTCTACTTACCCCTTATCAAAATAGATTTGAGTTTATGTATACAGGGTGGCCTGTAATTAATGCATAACTTTGAAATGTCTTATAGTAAAACTGATGGCCTAACTACTACCTGAGATATGACTTTTCTAATTTACCCATTTTTAATTGAAATTAAACTACTATATACGGATTTTATCGCGTTGTTTATTTAGCACTGTATTACAAAATTTTGAAAATATTACACTACTACTACTATTGATTTTATTTTACTAATTTATAAGCTAATAAAATTATTTAAACTATTAAATCTATTTATTTTTATCTATCTATTTAACCAAAAATAAATAGATTTAATAGTTTAAATAATTTTATTAGCTTATAAATTAGTAAAATAAAATCAATAGTAGTAGTAGTGTAATATTTTCAAAATTTTGTAATACAGTGCTAAATAAACAACGCGATAAAATCCGTATATAGTAGTTTAATTTTAATGAATAACATTCGCGTAAATAGAAGACAATATTATTTACCATTTTTAACTTTCTTGTATAGGTACTACGACCACAAATGAATGAATTCCATTGGTTTTTTGTTGTTTTATTATTAAACACTAATTATGCTAATAGATAGAAAATCAAATGTATGACTAGCTATTGCACTTTTTTAATATTTTTCTTTTATTTTCTTTTTCATATTTTTCTGAACGGCCATCAGTTCTACTATAAGACATTTCAAGGTTATCCATTAATTATAGGACACACTGTATATGAATAAAAGAAAACATAAATGGAAAACATACCCGTTCATCCATTTTTTGTATTATCCCACCCAACATGTTACAATCCCCAAGTACTAACAAACTAGAACTATATACTAGCAAAGAGGTTAGACCTAATAATGTTGCAAGCATAAAAGCCCACCCAGGCTAGAACTCGATCGAACACATTTATCTATTAAACTTGACTAATCCTGTAAAGCGAATCCTTGTCCTTAACTACAGAACATGCAGGAAATGCATATTGAATGGGCTAGCTCATACTTTGATATTAAATTTATACCTTTACACTGTGTGGGTAGCTCAAAATGGAGTCGCTAGATTTAAAGTTGCTAGAATGAGTCTCGCATGGTTTAACTATGATTAAAATTTTAGAACAATTCTAACAAGCGATAGCCTATTGGGAGACCGGTGGATTGCCACGCAGAGGTCTCGCGTTCGATCCCAAGACGCGATTTCTGACTTTTCGAAGTTAAGTGCGTATTAAATAGTTAATGATCGCTCGCTTTGACGGTGAAGGAAAACAGCGTAAGGAAACCGGCATATTTGAGAGTTCTCCATACTGTTCTCGAAGATATGTGAAGACTGTCAACCGGCACTGGGCTAGCGTGGTGGACAATGGACGAAACTTTCTCACAATATCCACCCGTACCCAGCAGTAGACAGTTTAATACAGGGCTGATATTATTATATATTAATTACATCACTAGTCATTTAAAGTTGATAAGTAGTACGAATCTCTTGTGCGTGTAATCATGACATGGTCGTGTTACGAATAAATGTCTTGAACACAATCTCATCGCCAGCGATTTAACGGTCAAATATAAAGTTGCTAGAACGATTCAAGTATCACTGTCAGGCTTTGAGCCAAAATTTAGAAGACAATCCCATTACAAGTGATCGATTTGTTTCCGTGAAGTTTTTAAATATTGAATGTTTACGTTATTAGAAGACCAAACAATAGCAATGAATATCTGGGGATTAAGACTTCTCCGAATAAGTGTTTGTCCTGTATATAAGTAAAACCATCTTAACTAATATTATAAATTAACTTAACCTTAACTACTTGACCGATCTTCATGAAATTTCGCATATACCTACATTGTTCACATGCTTCATCCAGAAAAAAAGTATCTACTGTTCCCGAGGGACAGAAATTTTATACAAAACCTAGATTAACGCAAGTGAAGCTGCATGCTAAATCTAGTATATTATAATGAGTCTATCTATGTATGCAAAACGAAAAATTAAACGACAATTCTACGTAATCAAACCAGCCACAATTATCTGTATCCATCCAGCGATAGCTATATCTGAGGCTGCAGTTATATCTGGTTCTTTATTTCCCTTATTCGGTGTGTGGTCGCTCGTCTCACGCGGAAGGCTTACACGGCATTCCTTCACAATATGCACTTACAGACCAACCGTCTATACTTATGTGCGTTTATTTCTTCCAAGTTTAAAAATATCGTTCGATGTTTACGCAATACTTTGCTTTAAAACTCAGCGCCTGCACTAGGAATGATTCCAGTGTCGCAGTAGAATTTACAAACAAAGTCAAAATCAAAAATGTTTATGTGGATCAAAATGTGTAGACACTTCTAAGTCACTTCATATATACATTATTAATAAATTATTTTATTAAAATTAATACATTAATCAGGCACGTCTTAGAATACTAAACAAAATTAAAAATCGACACAATAGGTTAATAACAAAAGAGAAAGAAGAGAAAGAAGAGAAAAAAGAATACGATCAGGTTACGGACACAACGGACATCGTAAATATTTAAGCGATGAGATGTGAAGTTAAATCACTCCGTGATGACTAAAAGTTTTAACTACAATTGTAGTGCAATGGCTTAAGAAAATGCCTCAGACCTCTTATTGGTAAATCAAACTTTATGCGTCGATTCTCCAATAGTTAAATAATGTATGTATCTAACGAATATATATATTACAGCGGTTTTACATATTTTCTATACAAAAGCTGTCGAAACACGAAACATATTCCTTTGATAAAAGTTATCTGTCGATTAAAAAATAAGCTCTAAGATTATTATATTTATATTTGCATGAAGATACGCATTAAAACGAAATATTCTGTGATATTAGCTCCACAAAAGTGGTACGATAGGTAATTCAATTTCTAAATGAAGACTGCCAAAGCTTTTAAAATCCTCTGCAAATGCTTTATAAGGTCATAATAACTACTTCCATTTAATTGTCGAAGACAACGACCATTTTTAAGTTGAAATAGATTTGATTCGTTATTTGCCTTTAAATATTGAATTAAAATCGCCTGCTAATGATTATCTATAGTCCCTAATTTTACCATGACACCTCCAGGAAACGAAAGCAGTTCAGTAGGTATAGTTATAAAATCAAAGACACACTAAGCAGAGTGCATAATATACCATACGTGAACAGTTAGTTATTACATTATCAATAGTCAAAACGTTTCCGCTAAAGCCTAGTAGCCTATCTATCGAACGTAATTTCAATAAATCCAATGCTACAAGTATACGGTGGATTCCGATGATATCACGATTCACTATTTATCATACATATAGTACCAGCTACCAGTGCACATTCGATCTGTGTACGTGACCAGAATATCTGGTATTCAAAGTAGGACTTTATTATTTACTAGGTTTGACCGCGACTGCGCTCACTTAACACAGGAAAAGAAAATCATACCTATCTTGATTTTCTTGCTGTAAATGTAGTCAACTCTATATACCTCTTTACAAAGAACTGGATATGATGCTAGGTTATAAATATCAACTCTCTTTATTAAAGTCAATACAAAAAAATAAGCTTAAGATTACTCAATAAAAAAAAATACAATTGAAAGAAGATGACCCTTTACAGTATGATAAGAGTTTCGCCAAATTCCACCATACCGACCCAGTGCAAATCGGTAGACTACACATATAATATCCAAAAATATGATGATATTTTATATGTTTAATTTTAAAGAGATGTATTTTTCAGTACATTATTACTCAGAAATTATTACCTATTTAAATAAAAGTATTTTAATGGATATTTCCGCGGAACATCTGGATAAGTGCATGCAAGAGCATATAAAAGTTGTAAAACGAAATAGCTTGCGATTAAATCAGTAAAAGTATTTTCAATTGATTGTAACACGACAGCTGCTGTGTAAAATCTAAAATATGAGAGGGTAGTTTAGGTTAAAACAAGACTCTATTTGTAAAATATCGAAATAATGTATGGTATAAAGATAATCGACGGTTGAAAGGCTATTTGATATAAGCGCCATTTTTTGCGATAATGACTACATAATATTGTCTTCTGTTTACGCGAATGTTGATTTTATCGCGTTGTTTATTAATTATATAATTTTGAAACTATTACACTACTACTACTATTGAATTTTACTAATTTTTAAGCTAATAAAATTATTTAAACTATTAAATCTATTTATATTTAGATTTACACTTTTCCCGACGTTTCGGTTGCTTAAATATAAATAGACATAGTAGTTTAATTTCAAATAATGACTACATATTTGATAACAGCAAAATTGCTGATTTCAAATATGTGTATGAATTCGTTTCGAAGTCGATACATTTACTTATTTTTTATACGAAGTGGAGGAAAAATTTTAGGCTACTATATGTAAGAAAATCACGGTCATCTGCTAAAGCGTCGCTTAATTTTTGTTTTCTTTGTATAATTATAAAATTTAAATTGTTATTTTTTTTTTTAATATGAGAAATAATGTGTGAAGCGGCAGTAGCCTACTGGGTAAGTCATCGGACTTGCGATTAATCTAGAGGTCGTCGGTTAGAATCCCACCCATTGTATTACCGACGCTAAGCGAAAGCTTAGCTTGAGGGGTTAACAAGAATACTAGTACCTACTTAGTAACCGAAATTGATTACAATCAATACTCTTAGGGATTAAAACGAACATTTGTTATATACAGTTTAATAGTCTTCATCTAATTCAGGTCCAAATATTTTTCAAACAACTTACTCGACATTTAAACTTATAACCTCTCATCCAAGTCTATAAGCTCAAAACAAGTGCTGTCCGACCAAACCCCACAGACTGGCCAACAGATTTATAGGAACGCGGAACGCAATAACCAGCGTTTATCTGTTTATTGCAATAAATTAAATACTGAGTACATTCACATGATCCAGAGATAAGCTATAGCCCTCGCACAATGTAATCTTTTTCCCTTATATAGAATGATGACCGATTTGCATTTGACTTAGGTCTCTCTTTAAATTAATTGTGCTTTTCTATGTCTGCGGTTCATATGCTATTCTTGCTATTTCATTGTGTTGAATAGGACTGCAGTCTTAAGTGCCATTGCGGCTTAATGGGCAATTATGGAGGTACGCCACCTGCTTTAGTATATATCCTGTATAGCCGGGTAATTTGAGGGTACGTTGATTTTATAGCGAGGTGGTTTTATGATTTCAATTTTAATTCCATGTGACTTGTGAAGGCGGGGTTTGTAATAAACTTCAGTGTATAATAAACGTCATTTAGATCTTGTTGTGTGTATATCTGTACTAGATGGAGCGTTATTTGTGAAGTTATTGATTTTTAGTTTAAGTGGTCGCTTTATCGCTAATATGATGGGTGGGGAGTCGATTTTTGAGCGAAAAATAAAACATCATCCTAACTTGATATTATATGTAAATGTGAATGTCAGTTTGTTACGCCTTAACTACTTGACCGATTATCATGAAATTTGATATAGGTACACGGTGCCAAGGATACAGAAAAAGACATAGGTTACCTTTCATCCAGAAAAAAATAAAAATGTAGAATCTGTAATATCTCAGATGGGATAAGCAGAGGTGTATTACAACCTCATTTCGCCAACTTTGATTTTAGCTCATGCTTAATACGGGATGAGTCAATTGCCATCCACCGGGAACAGCCTTAGAGTCAGTGTTGCTAAAAATAATTTCTTGACACAAAACCTAATAACACTTTACCCGATTCGGTAATCGAACCTGTCACTAGCAGAAGAGTTGTGATTACTAACGCCAATGAGGTATTCATATTTGTAATTATTACATTCAAGTCTATTCATATTCGCCATTCGCTAACGAGTAATTTAAATCCGCTAACAAAAAAAAATATTTAATCACTCACATCATAATATTTATTGAACCAAAAAGCAATTAATAGGTAATTACTAATTAAGTGTTTATTAATTAGTACCTACATTTCAAGTGGTCATTTTGGCTCGCTCCCACGGCCGCTTCCAAAACGATATCTCCATAATTTTGATCCAAATGATTCGAATAAATTAAAACGATTGTATCAAGTGATTAATTCGAGGATCGAGTTATCTCTATGGATTACTGGCCCTCTCTATAGAGTGAGCCTAATTGACACCCAGAGATATGGTTTATTAATATAATGGGCCTTTTATTTCCGAACAGCGTGGTATTTGAAGCTATGGGGTACGATGCCATCGATATATGCTATCTCGATGCTCTATCGATGTGATTTAATATCGGTTTTAAATGTTATTACATTTTAAATCTGGAATTATTAACGTAATAGTTGACCACAAAGTTCCGTTACGTTATATAAATACAGAGATACGACGCATTATATTGCGTCGGTGGCAGTGAATATGATTGCATTGGGTCCGGGTTCGATTACCGGAACAGGCAAAGAGTTATTGGGTTTTAAGTCAGTAATTTCTCAGTAACAGCACAAATAATAAATAAATTAATTAATAGTGGCTGGTAGACGATAGTCAGTAGGTAATGGCCTCGTTCCCTATTACTATAATCTCTGCCTTCCCTTTTAGGTATAAAAGCATGAGACTATGTATGTATGACCATCTGCTGCATCATGTTTCTGTGGTAGGAAATTTTACTCACATTGATACAACGGTCACAAAGAATATCCAGACTTAGAACAATTCTTTATAGACTACATAGTTTAATGTGCCGTACGGTGATCGAAGCAACAACATGCAGCGCACTAGCAGTGGCGAAGCGATCACTTTTACAACTCCGTGATCAAGTTACATCATGAGTTTTAAGAAGATATCCGTTTTTTAAATTATTTATATAGAATAAACTGTTTTTTAATTATACCTACAAGTCTAGTCGGGGCGGACGTGCTATGTCGAAAAGGCGTTAAATAGCTTTTAATAATTAATAATTTATGTGATGCGAGTTTTAACATAAGTACACATTTTTCAATAAGTTGATTTACCTCCTTAACGCCTACCTCTTTGGTTTGCTTATGTTCAGAATGTTACAGAACCTTTCTTTTTTCAAAAACGTGTTCGCGTTCCTTTATTACTAAATTTGTTTTGATTGAAGGATATTACGTTTAAAATATTGAATACTGCTTAGGTAAAACTAGCCCCGCAATCGATTCCTGGGGAAGGTAGAAGATTTGTTGGGTTTTTCTATCAAAGAATTCTTAGTGGCAGCACGGAGACTAGAACTACGGCCGGGAAACGGCAATAGGCTCACTCTCTATTGAGTAGTATCTAAGACATATTTGACGTAATGTGAGTTTATGTAGTATATATTTGCCTACCTCTTCGGAAACAGAGGCCAGAGGCTATGCGTGTATATAAAAACCAATATTCCACCAACATAATTTTTATAAATGAACTTAATAAGACAGAAAAATCAACACGCCACAAAGGCTTTTATACTTCTAGTGTAAGTGAATCGAACGCAAAAAGTCAAAGACATGATTTAGAACGAATCGCCTTTAATATGATGATAATCATTATAAATCAAGCATTATCTTCGTACAGTGATCGTTCGCTCGATGAATTAATACCGTATTATAAGAATTTACAACTCACGATATACAGTAATTAATTTTTTAAATTGATGAATGTTTTTGTAAGATCAATTAATTTCCAAGTGTTGCTGTAGTCAAGTGTCAGTAATGCCAAAAATATAAATATGATATTTACTTGAATAGTGAGACTAAGGTGTTACACGCGCATTTAGACAGTTATCTTTAGGTATAGCTTAACGCAGCTAGCATACTGTGATATATTGCATACAATTGTATACAGCTGTTATTAATAAAATAATAGCAATCATACATATTCATATAGTACCTATGCTGTCAGGATGCGATGTACATAATATGTAATCAACATCACAAACAAAAAAGAAACCAATTTGTTGTATATCAAATATTGTCATATTTTATAATATGCAAATAAACTGTAGCGATTTAAAGTTACTATTCGTTAAAAGATTTTTGTTACCATGACGTGATCGTTTCGATTACCAAATCAAAACATCGAATACAAATCGTATAGTGTAAAAGCACTCGCCTACTATGGTTATCACGCCGGATCGAATATAAAACTCTGATGTATGTTACGGTGTCCCATCCAAATAGGGGTTCGTTATTGTTTATTTATAAACTTTGCCCATCGACGACGTGCTTTTTCCGAGTGGCCAGTGACAAATTTATATTTGTCGATCGACGAAGACGCGATAGAATCGATACGTCGCGATTTATAGCACGCTCGATTGATCGATTTCGATGATTTCAAGTTATGTATCGTTCGAGTTTACTGTTACCGACGAATTATTGTATGCTTGCCAAAGTCTGTTTGTCTTTAAAATGAGAGTACTGTTCAGGTTTCGGTTTGGGTTCATCGATTTCTCCGATGCGAGTTGAGCAATGCCTTGCCCTCGAGTTGGAAAGATTTCTTTTGAACCTTTTGATTGGATTACTTTATAAAATATATTATTGTAAGTACCTATATAGTACCAGCTTTTATTTTAGCTGTGAGGTATTATGATAAATATTAAGTGTTTGTCTTCTGTTTTCTTCAAAAGTATTTATATGATCTTGTCAAATTAGTTTATTTTTGAAAGCGCACAACATAAAACCACTCGATTTTGATACGGAAATTGAACACGGCTCTTAATATTTTGATCTTTTGTTACGTTGTGTGTAACACAATAAAAGTCAAACAGCGCTGAATGGTCGCCGGCTTCAGTTAGTTAATGGGATTCGTATTGTTCGTCCAAATGTTCTCACACTCGACCAAATAATTAAGCATGACTCGAAAATTAGTTTTATTGAATTCTAAGTAGACACAAACAATTATTTGAGTCGCGTTGTTCAAAAATCAAACAGGAACGCATGTATAGGCGGGCTTAACTGAGCTGTATTATAATTATCACCATCCCACGTTTTAGTGTCAATTTGCGCCAATTAGTCTGCCTTAAGGTCGTATATCGTCCGATTCGATACCCGTGCCGAATTCCTTAATCGACTTTAATGAATTCTGATTATTCGTTTTCGACTTTTTCCAACGAAATGCTCTGAATTTCGAACGGGTGACAGATTTTAAATTCTTCCCTTACACTTGTATCCAAGGTTTTTGCCCGTGTTTGTTTTAATAATGCATGATATGTAATTATTTTCGTTACGAGTTGTCTCGTAAAAAAACTCTCGGCGATTTACGACACTCGACTGTACAACGAGTTCTGTCCATATATAATTTGTTGCTGTATAATTAATATGAGAGCTATATTTGCAATTTAAATATTAATTTATCTGTCCAATAGCGTTCGCGTTAACCATAAGTAGGTATACAATGTTGAAATCCAAGGAGTTTTATTCGCATTTGCGATTTAAAGTTGGACGGTTGCTCAACGAGACAAAAACAAGTAACGCTTCTGGACCTAATTACTTATACCTGTCCATCAGTAGGACAGCTGGACACTGGACACTGGACACACTCGGACAGCTCACGTCGGCGGACCGCGAGCGCAGCGCCACCTCGATTCCTCGAACCAAGGATTAAATTGGTAAATCTACATTCATTCCATATACGGCGACGCGGCGCCGACATGTAAAAAATCGACGGCCTAAGTAAATACAAATTTCAATTTTATCATTGAACGTTTTATTTCATTTCCGATTCTTAAGCGTGTACGAATGCGGACATTTTACTTAATCAAATGCGCATAATGATAGGTTTTTCCGCGCAACGTCGGCGGTGGTCGTCTTTTTCCGTGTTGTGTAACATTGTTTTTGATGCGCGCGCAGCTCGCCCGACGCGCATGCGCTCTCGCATCATGCGTGATTTACGATTGTGCACTTTGTGATTCTTAAAACAGTTTTTAGTGCAGCTTCTCGCTTCCAACTGGATAGCTTATAAATCTGGCGCCAAAATGAATGAACTCTCATTGAGTTTTTCGCTTGTCAATTATTGGAAATACTCTGTATATATTCATACTATTACTGGTAATGATTACTTAAGTTTTTGTTAAGCTCTTTGTATGGATAACGGGGTGGTCGAATTGTGTGAGCCACTTTTAAAATTTAGATATAAAGATAATTACTGTATCTACATTAGCTGACGTTTTGTATTCAAAGTTATGTAGATTCGAACTATATTCAGATAACAAATGGTGGAATCTTCTTTAGTTAAAAGTAGTTAGATTGCTATATAAGGGTATAGTTGGACTTTTATCGTGTTTGCATTATTTAAAGGACATAATTATGTAAATTAATTAAAGCACGGATCTATTTCTGATTCTGTTGTACTTGTTTCTTTACTAGTTAGACTCGACTATTGTACTTAGTTGATAAATTGGATTGTGAAGGCGGCTCATATTGTTTTTGCGCTATAGTTGTATTAAAAATATCTCTAAGGTTTTATACCTTAACTTATAGAAAAATGAGATTACTGTGCATGAAGTCTCGATTTGGAGGTTTCTGGCAAAGTTTTATTAAGGTTTTCTGTCAATAAAGTTTCAGTTTCAGTAGCAGCGTGGAGTTTGAAACTGTACCCAGTAAAAAGCAGTAGGCTCGCTCCCTATGACATAGGATCTAAAACCATAGCTCGATGAGAAACAAAATGTGAGCGTGTGTAACTAACTCTCTTGGCCTATTTGTTTAGGAACATAGGCTACGTACTGGATGGACATAATATACATAAGACTGCCTTCGTGGCGCAGCGGTAGTGAATGCGACTGCTGTGTATGAGGCTCGGATTCGAATCTCGGTTCGGGCCAACAAAAAGTTATCGGGTTTTCTGTTAAGAATTCTCAATAGCAGCTCGGAGTTAGGAAGTTGGTAGTGATAGACACCCCGTGCCTCGGAAAGCACGTAAAGCCGTTGGTTCTGCGTCTGATCTCTCTCCTGTCGTGTCGGATTACCGTCCCATCGGATCATGAGTCAAGTATCAAGTAAGGGAACAGAGAGTGCTCTTGTGTTTGCACACACGCTTTTGTGCACTATAATATCTCCTGCGCAGATGGCTAGTCTCCGTTAAGATTGGCCGCCGTGACCGAAATTCGGTCTGGAGGACATTAAGACTATGTACCCATGTATGTAATATTGACTTAAATTATACGAATTAATTCATCGTATTTTGTTATCTAAATTCTCTGTAGATGTTGACTTTGTTCTTTGTATTTTTTGTGTTCTTTCTGGCGTCTAGTTTAGGAAGTGAAAACAACAACAACTTATTTTGTTGTTGTATTTTTTTATAAAAAGCCTAGTGTTGAGAAATCGGTCATATTCTTAACAAATGTATATTCAGCCAATCTCGTAGGCTATACGTTAAATTAATAATCAAATCTGTATTTGAATTCGAATCAATAAAAACGTTACGTATTATTAAATTCATTTCTAAATTTAAATATTCTCCGGTCTTGAAACGACGCAAGAAACGTTAAAATAAAAATAAAATGAGCATAGCTTGAAGGGTTCTGTATCAATTAAGTATGGTCCGGGAGGTGCACTGGGCTGTTGCGAATCGCTAATTACCAAAACCAGACGATGTATCCAGTGACGTCACACGACAAATTTACGAGCTGTAGGGCTCGCGCGTGCGACGCGGCAAATGTAATTCTTATCAATTTGTCACAAGTTTTACTACGGTCCTCCATAATTTAAATAATAATAAGTAATAATTTATTTATGTATAAAATTAAAATACTTACCTAATACTTTAAAATAGTAAGTTTACATCAATGTTTCTTAATAGGTATGGCACGGATATTATAAAAGTATAAAAAATAATTATTATAGGTGTCGTTTCTAAACATTGTTCTTTATTTAAAAAGCTATACTAATTCTATAACGTTCTGTATTTAAAATAAATTACCGTCATCTATTTAAAGAGTGACGTACCTAAACAAACAAAATTAATGCAATTTTAATTTATGAGTCGTTTGTATTTAATTAGAATTATTGGGTACCCAAATCATTTGTACTACTAATACCTATTATATAAAAGTTTATTATGTTTGTTAATCCATTACGCATACACTTTTAAACAGATAAACGAAACTTGTCATGTAGCTAGGCCATGTCCTAGATTAAGATATGCTATACTATTTACCCTGGTTTGCGATCCCGCGTCTTCGCCGCGTTAACCACAGCTTAACGCGGCGAAGACGCAGGCAGAACCTAATTTCAAGTCAAAAATTTGTAAATTAATTTATAATATAAATACAAGGTATTTTTTCTGCCTAATGAATCATCACATAAAATATCCGCAAGATCACTAATACACTTCTTGACTTAATTAACCCTTAAAAGCGGCTTCATAATCTGACAGGGAACAAAAAGGCTTAACAAAAAAAACCCACTCGATGTCACGTCTAAAACTGGGAACTTTGGACAAATTCATGTTTTTTATGGGATCTTTTGTGTGTTTTTTCTCACAGTTGAGAGGCATCTGAAGGAGCACGATTCGGTAACGCACCGAGGAAGATGTTATCGCAACCATTAGAGGGTTGAGCTACATCGCATTGAGACATTTCGACACGTTCGAGTTTTTGTTTAAATCCTTTTAAAAGTTGTTATTTTAGGTCAATGATGGCGCTTTATCGGCTCACGCCTTGACATTTCACTCGGCGCTATAACTGCAAATTATAGCCATAACATTTAGACGTGTCATTTAAGTAGAAGAGTAATATTCGGTCCAAAATTATTAACATGACATGAGACGTCATAAAAAATTGGTCCGATTCTCTTATAATAAAGTCGTCCTCGCGAGGCGACCCGTTCCCACGACACGTCGGGAGATAAGAGCACGTCGGAACAACGCATCATGTTTTTGCAGCATCATAACCACATTGTCGTCGCCACTCTGTCACCTGCAGACACGTTGTTGATATAAAACGCCAATAAATGTCACTTTTTTATGACACATTCGCGTCGTGAATTCATGTCACGTGCGCATGCGCCGTCAGATTTGTATCGACGCATGTTCGCCACCCTGTGTGCCCCGGCTCATTCTCTCACGCGACGCCGCCAACGGCCGACGCGCGCTACATCTCACGCTAATCTCACCTACCATCATCACTATTAACGCCCGAGGCTAAAAGTTTTCCGACAATAGTCTCATTAGCCTCACAAAAGTCATTAAATCTTCGACAGTATATTGTAACAGCGTCACGTACGACAAGAGCGCTAACGACGTGTGGAGGATCTCGGGGAAGCGGAACAAATCCTGAATCTCGTGATCTATCCAGAATGCCATCCGTCCACTGCGCTCTTTCATCGATGTGTCTCGTTCGGGCAAAAAAAACCAACGGTCCGGAATCATTATTATCTTTCTTCTTCGATCATCGATCGCTATTATCCTATTTAAAAGCATCTCGATTTGTTCTTCATTTTTTTTACTTTCATTCTCCTGTCGGCGTTTCAATTCGGGATCCCAACAATAGCCACGTTAAGAAAGATGTTTAAGTATTTAGTTACGCTGCTTTTTTCACAATTTTTCAATTTAAACATAGTCGTGTCGCTGAAGAGCCGGAAGGTGTCGTTACGGAGCATTACCAATACTAATAATGTCGAGCACACAATGGTATCAATAACATTCTTTGACTGATCCTCTCACCATTTAACCTACAATTACATTTTATACGTAAATTTTACTAGCGCGTATTATCCAATCTGAGTTTATGAAGGTTAATGAAGAATTTCAAATTGTTATTGAAATGCGCGCAGCAATAAAAGGGCGTGGAGAAAATTGAGTAACTCCGTTGGTACTCGATTTCAGGCAATTCCAGTTAAGATATTAATTGGTCGAGCGGTTGGCGGGGAAGGGGTGTGGCAGGGCGAGGCGCGGGGGTGTGCGCGGGACCCACACGTAGCGTGAAATCGCGAGGCGCGGGTGCGGGGCCCACCTGGCCGCCACTAGCTTATTATTTGTTGTCTCCCATCCTCCATGCTCGTAAATTTCCACGTCAACGTGTGCGATGATTGTGGAAAAAACGAGGTCGACAAAGCCTTTTCACACTCGCAGATAGACGTAAAGACGGACGACGCTCAGTAAATACCTATATTAAGAACATAATACGTTCAGATGGTCCGTTCACCGGTGGCCTCTTAATGTGCGTGAATAATTTTTCGTCGTAATAAATTCGGATTGTAATGGTTGATCGCGATTGGTTTGAAATTTTAGTTGCGTTTATTTTAATATACAGAAAAAATGGAATTACATGTTGCGTTGATCAGAGACTGGTTTTGGCATTATCGGTACTGATTGCTACCACCTACGTTTTCGAAATAATCTTGTAGATGTTATTGGTCCTCTGGTACAGATAAAGGCTTAATATAAACATGTTTATTATGATTTCGATACCAATACCTCAGATTTAATTTCTAAGTGCAACTGCACCAATCCACTTTTGCTTTGACCTAATGGGCGTGAATTTTATTGGGCTTTACCTTTAAAAACTTTCACTGAGTCCAGAAATATGTTGGGTAAAGTGCAATAGGCTCATTACCTGTGACGTGGTATCGGAAACGACTGGCAAAATATGGTTTGCTATACCTTGCTTATTCATTCTGGGATGTTCAAACCTATATCCTCTATAGATATATGTGTGTGTGTCAGGTACATATATTTTCTTGTAATTAGTATAAAATAACCATAAATCATTTTGGACAGAAATGGCAAAATTTTCTAATTTGTGTTTTTTTATGTTTGGACAGCAATCAGGCTAATAATAATAAAAAAGGTGCACCACAGGCGTACAAGATAGCATCAGACTGCTGGCTTGTATGCCTACGGTGGATATTCAGGGGAGCCATATAGTGAGTTGGCGAGTCATCGTCTGGCCATCCCATTGATGCTATTAGAGTTAGATAGTTACGAGTATATCGTTCCATCAAACACCCATACACATAAGCCATATATGTATATTAGAATCCATACGTAGCAATAGTCCTATGCCTGCTGCGGCTAGTGCCGCTGTAGGTGTTCCACCCCACCTTTGATTAAAACTCTCGAATGGCCTCTTCACGTTGGACCTATGTCTCCGTGTAAGCCTCCCAAAGGGTAAGGTATTTTCCTAATATAATATGTTAGAAAATATCTGTGATACTGATAAGAGAAACATAAAAAATATATGTCTCGTTGCTAGACAAGGGTAAGGTCTTAGAATCATATATTCTTATTCATAAATGCATTGGCATGGTTAAATTAATATACTTACCTTATATATTATTACAAATAAATTAATTTGATTTGAATAATTTACTTAAATAATGCATTGAAATTAAACTACTTTATACGGCTTTTATCGCGCTTTTATTTTCAATACACTACTATTACATAATTTTGAAATTTCATACTACTATTGTTAAACATTATTACTAGTTACTGTTTACTTCTATTGCTATTTTAATTATAAAACCTATTTAGATTTGATTTTAATTAAATACATTTTCCGGCGTTTTGATTGCTTTCCAGCAGCCATGTTCACGGGCATCTCGCCAAAAAATGAAAACGCGGTAAAAATCGTATACGGCAGCCTAATTTTAATGTATAACATTCGCATAAACGTAATATAATATTAAATAATACCCTTGCAGTCCGACTCAAGAGACAATTGCGTGTGATCGTATTGAAACCGAAAACGAAGCCCGAAACGTTGCAGTACTGTCCAATTTATTAGAACAAATACTGTATTTTTTATTATTCTTATAAAAAAAGTTGTAACTGTGAAATCCTAAAACAGCAAATGTTTATCTCTATGTGTGCTTTCGTTTCAAAACGAGTGACCTTATTTTGAAATTACTTTCACTCGTTCCACCATTTTATATAAATATAAAGCCATTTGATTTTATTTTAACTTAAATAAGGTTAATTTTAATTTGATGAGTGAGCTAGTTTCTTACAATGAAAATATTTTAATTTAATAATAAATACAATAATATGTATTTAAATGAGGAAAAGAAATGATTATAGAAATATATTAAAATAAATATATTAATAGATTATTTTTAAATAAGGTATGGTAAGATAAGTATGGTAAGATATGGCGATAAAATATTCCTTTCGGGATCGATAATCACCATTCGTCACTACTTCAATTTTGATATATATCTTTCAATAAATTTCAATATGTTTATAGTTTTTTAAATACCTAATTAGCTTATAATACATAAGTAATACAATAACGTCTACTTTGTAGTCCTTACTAAAATAATGAATGCGAATATGACTTTGTTTGTTACGTTTCCATACCTTAACTACTCAACCGATCGTTACGAAATCTTGCATACACGTTGTCAGGGGTACAGCAAAGGACAAAGAGTACCTTTCATCTAGAAAAATAGAATTGTTTCGGGAAAAGTCGCGGGCAAAACCTAGGTACATAATATAAAGAATTATACTAACCTCTTTTCATAATAGAACTAGAATGTGGATTACTACTCTTGATTAGCAGACTGGAGCAGTTCCACCTGTGCCAGCGGAACTGATGCTGGCACTCCTTAACCGCTAACTGTAGACCCTCAAACGCTATGGAGACTGTGTCTGGAGACTCGTGGCAGACAGATCTTTGTTCTCTGGTCAGTCCGCCGACCAGCCGACAAGTTAACGATGAGCTGAGTTTAATGTGAGTGGGCATCATGTTGTCTCTTGAGCTGGAACAGATAAGAGACTTAGTATGGTTTATTTTGGTACATGATAATAGTATGAGAATGTTGGAATGCTATGTAGAGGTCTTGATTTCACGGCAGGCAGCTTTAACATTTCGTAGTTATGTCTGTTAAAATGCTTATTATCGCTTGCTAGGAAAGATATCGTGCGTAAGCCTACATATGTGACAGTTCTCTTTAATGTTTTCGAAGATGTTTGATGTCTGCCAAAATGCACTGGGTTAGCGTAGTGGGCAATCATCTAATCCTAATAAATTACACTGAGGAGAGTCCCGTGCCCAGCCGTGAGACTGAGATCTGAACTCTCCTGTTTCTGTTTAACAGTTTAAAAAGATTTTGCCACTATAATGGTAGTAGTAATATTAGTATAGTTTACACTATCAATCATATAACATTAATTATTATAGACAAAACAATGCCTGAAAGCATGAATAATATAAATAATTTCATAAAGTTTATTCCAATTTTAGTTTTGATTTTAATAAAATCTAACGACCAAGAGAAAATTTGTCTAGGTAAAAAAGTCCAGAATATTTCAGCGACCAACATTAAAATTAAAAATCTAAATAAGATTTCACGAACGAATACTCAATGGAAAGTTTCTAATAATGATATAATTACCAAGAATCGAACGTACCTACCATACGTTTAGAAGCATGGCGCTAAAACTGTAACCGTTAGTCTCGCCATGACTCTATTTTGCATTGATGAGAAAGTAGGGTAGTTGAGTTATTATATACCTACGTATTTCTTAAGATACAAGGATTAAAACACAAAAAAAATTATATTCCAAACAGAATTTGAATCGATTCGACAACAGATGTGATGATAAGGAAATGTCTGTGTATAAAAGCTACCCATATAGAGATTACAGCCTCTTAAGTGCAAGTAAACCGTAATAAATCACAATTATAGCTTTCATCTCCATAAATATTACTTCGATTTCTCCACCCACTTAAACAACAATAGCTGCCAATAATAAATCGAATGGCTATCCCACTCTTCGTAGTGTATATATCTGTCGAATAATCGGCGACAGAAACACGTTAATTTATCACCCATCCGTCGAATAAACAAACATAATTACTGATTGCGTCGCTACCTATAGTCACCACACATATCGTCCACTAATTGGACTATTCTCATGACTAAAGTGACCATAATTAATTTATTCGTAAATTTATACGAGTTTTAGATGCTATCTCGAATAGTTTCAATTTGTTCAATAGTCTGGTAGCTAATATTTTTGTTATTCATGAGGTATTCCACTGTGGAAATGCTTGGCGGGCTTTATAATTAAGTTTCGAAGGAAAAGTTACGAGCTCGCCCTTTGTGAGCGGTTATGAAATGTTTCGTTGGATCCTCGCAAAGGAATTCTGTTGAGATTTTAATTAAAATGCAGTATTTTATTTATAACTAGGTATGTACTTTTATTTTGGACAGAGTCAACAGACAGAGAAACTTAAGACATTCTTTGCCATGTGAAACGAAGGCTTCTGGTTAAATAATGTAGGATAACTTTAAATAGTAAAATACTTTGAAAATGTTGATTGCATCTGAACATAGAATATTATGCTAGCCCATGACCCGATATGTTTTCGATTTAATTTTGTCTAGGTGCTGATAACGACGTATTAAAAACAACAAAAGATATTAAAACCTTTACTTTCTATGTAAACTAAATAAGCTGATAGAAATTTGAAACAGTATACCTAAAAATAGATTGAATGTCGAGTACAGGTGGTGAACATGGGACAGTTAAGTAAGGTTATCGAAAACCCATACGCAAATCGTTTTCAGGATCTTTGGCTTTATCTTTTTAAACATTATTCTTGCATATACAAGAACAAGACAAAGTTAAACAGTTTGTAACGTGCCAGTCTCATTCTACATATGGAATGGGCTTATTAGACTATGCTTTAAGACATAGTGGTAAGGCACCAGAACGTTACAATCAAACGCAAAATTAAATATAACCTTATGCCTTGACTTGACCAACGAGGCAGGCAGTTCTGCCTTTATATTTATAGCTATGTATTAATCTTGGCATCCATAGTAATTTGACAACGATAGCCTAAAAAGAGACCGACCACAAACACACACAGTGATCTCAAGTTTTATCCTGCGGACACTCCTCTGACTCTCGAAGTCATGTGCGTATATAGGCAATAAACGCTCGCATTAACGGTGTAGGATAACTTCGTGAGGATACTTGTATATCTAGTAATTGTCCAAAATGTTTTCAAAGACTTCATTCACATAAGACTGCCATTCCGTACTAGGTTAGCTTGGTGGACTATGGCCTAACCTACTACTTCTTTCACTAAGAAAGGGCCCGTGCCTAGCAGTACGCTACTTTTTTAAACAGCTTATATTATTATTATTCATCTTGGTGTGAATATTAAAACCGTCAAAGCCTAGCAACAAATCACGAGGCTAGATAGCGTGACAGGAAGTGTGACAGATTAAATAAAAACTGTGGCGGCACGTACAGCCTCCCACATCAGATCAACGCGACTGTCGCCTGATTGACTCAGATAATATAAAGCGCTTTTATTTGTACAGTCTTGGTTTTACCAAATGTAATCTAGGCATACGTTTAAATATAGAGCGTTTTGTTTGGGTGTGGCCCTTTTGTTTACGGCTATATCTTTTATTTTTCTATACAGATTCAAATCTATGTATCCCCTGAAGGGGTAGGCACGAAGCAGCGAATATTATACATGTGAATGTGAGTTTGTTTCTTACGTTTTCACGCTTTAACTACTTGACCGATCATTATGAAATATTGCATACACGTTGGCAGTGAAATATGGTACCAAAAACAGTACTGTTTCAGAAGGTAATAAATTTATTGATATAATCTACGTTAAGGGAGTGAAGGAATCCACTATACTACAACATCATACTTTGACGATTATTTAGGTCACAAGATAACTCTTACTTTGTGACCCAAATGAATAAATGAAGTTGAGTTTTTTTTTACTTTTGACATAATACAATCATAATAAAAATAATTTAACTTTTAGCCACGGATCTGTGCCTTTTTCAGCCTAGTTTTTGTAATATACAACAATTATCTTATATTTACTAAGACAGTAAACTAATGTACGGCATGTCTGATGAATGATGATCTAATGGTCAGCGATTAATAATACAAAAGTATAATTTACTAGTTAGGTATGTATTAACTTCATTACATTAAATTGATTAAATATTACATATTATTATGTATCTACTTCTAAATTACTAAAATGCATTCCACCAGTCGAAAAAGTCTGATTAAACTCGAATTCCGTCAGAAAGGGTTTTCAATTCCTTCGTTCAAACTGGTTTTATACTGGATAATTGTCTACACCTATTATTTGAATTCCACAGTTTGTTTGGTCAGAAAATAGTTTAAGGGCAAACGCAATGCGACTATTTAACTGTGTTCAAACAACTCTTATCACAGAAATGCATGTACTTTCTTGATTTGGAACTGTCGTGTGGGAACTAAGGTGATAGTTTTAAGGTTCTGTAGGCTTTAGTTACAGTGACATCCATTTACCGCCTTGGTTGTGCAGCTTTACTGTAGGTGACTTTTATGCCTGCGGTGTCGGTTTCGATTCCCGGGTCGGACAAAGTACTTAAGTACTTATTATTGGGTTTCTTTGTCAAGAAATTCTCAGTAGCAGTACGGAGTCTGGCACTGCACCTGGTAAACGGCAAAAGGCTCGCTCTTATTATTTATGCCACTTTTCGCTAGGTAGGTATATTTACCTACCAATATACAAAGTGGCCAACAATTTATCAAATTAAATGATAACATAAACAAAATACCTATTTTCGCAGAAATTAAGAAATGATTTATTTGAACGAAATTAATAAAATAAAATTAGACACAAATTGTAACACCATTGTAATAAGCACACACTAACCTATTTCTTTTCGTCACAAGATTATGGACCTTATTACTTTTAATTTTTATTTTGGTTCTTTTATGATTTTTTCGTTTGTTTGTTTTATTTTAATATCGCTGCTTGAGGTCTTTGACATTTATCTCTGCATTACACATTTTCATAATTTAAAACAAATTGTGAAAAGAAAAAAAATGTCCTGTGGCTAAAGACGATTTACAAATTATAAACTAAATGTATTCAGTAGGAATACATTTAGTTTATAATTTGTAAATCGTCAAAGAATACCATGTAGTATATGTGGTATGAATTAATGTGATAACATTTGCGCCACTTTGTATAACCTACCCCTTCGGGGTTATGGGCGTGCAACTATGTATGTAAGTGTGACATAAATAAATGAGGAGCTTATATAGATTAAATAAATGTATTTTAAACCTATAAGTATTTGTAATATTTTGCAATACGAAAGTTAAGGATTTTTGTATCCTGTCTATTATCGTTTAAATTAAGATCCACACTATTTTGTATATACGTTATGTGATACCTATAACTTGCGGGTATAGCTGCGGTACTTATAGGTAGGTATCACATAGTTAATTATTAGAAACTATGCATTATAAACCAGCAAAAGGTTGACGATTGTATTAAGTGACCATTTATATGAAGTATTGATTGCCACCCCACTATGTTCCTCGTTAATTTATTTATTGAAGAAGCCTGTCAGTCTGCCTATATATACGTATACCTATAGTATATACGAATCATTCTCATAAAACGCATTTAAATATTAGTTAATATTATAAATTCAAATGTGAGTTTGTTTGTTACGGTTTCACGGCCTAACTACATGACCGATCAACATGAAATTCGCATACACGTTGTCAGGAATACAAAGAAGCATATAACACGCTATCCAGAAAAAAAATAGTTCCCGTAGAATAAAAAATTAATGACAAAATTTACATTAACGCGGGCAGAATCTAGAAAATTATAAAATTTTAGTGTGAATTTGAACAAAGTATATCGACTGCACTAATGATGTAGTTAGTGGTTTAAGTGGTCGCTTTATGTGTTATTACATTGTATACAGTGTGACTAGTTAAACATTGTACATACTTAAGGACATGATAATTTATGGCCAGAAGTAAAGTATAAAAAGAATAAAAATAAAATCTGTTTAACCTGCAAAGAAAACCTTTATGAAAATTTGTATGAAATATTCATAAAATGTGGACACTGCGCGTGTCGCACACACTGCTACCTTTGATAAGTGCGGGGTGTGGCAGCGGGAGGTGGCGGCGAAGGTTTTGGTTAGCCTTGGTATATACGCAAAAGTGTCCGCACATTAAGTTTTTGTTGGATAACTAGGTCAAATTTAGTACCTATTTTTTTAGATATTCGGCTCCAGGATCGAGTACTGAATACCCTCCTTTAATATGTCCAGTCTTTTACGAATCAGCCTGTATATATCGGTAATATTTTAAAATATATTTAATTAAAATTGCCAACTGCACCACGAAGGTCTTTTCTGCACGGGAGAGTTTTACATTGAAATAACTACGCTCTAGGCGTGGTCTATGTGACGTGGGAGACGTTTACATGGTCTAGTGACAGTACGAGGCTAACTAGTAACCTGTCAATTGTTGGCATGTCAGACATAATTGAAAACCTATTTTTAGCCGCCGGTGTGCTGCTGCGATTTATTGATTTATTTATTACATAAATTGCAAATACAGGTATATGGGATGTTATGTTAGTAAATCTACAATTAGGTAACACTATACTTTAATTCAATAGGTAAACGTCTATACTATTACTGCAGTTAAAATATTATTTGTAACAAAAATGTGCTGATCCTAGGGCCCCACGACGCGCTATTAAAGTTAGCGTAAATTTAAGACACGGATTAACATGGCAAGCTCACAGAAATCATGGCATGGACATCTAGGATGAATATAAAAAAATATATATAAGTTACATTCCACCGTGTTGCCAGACTGCACGAATGTCATGATATTTAATATAGCGAGCCAGTACCCTCAATTATTTTGACAACTGTACTTACATTATAATAGTGTTATTAGGGGTTGCAGTCAGATGATAGCTACTTGATACCAAAAGTGTCATTCGATAGTTCACTTCTAATCCGTAAAGGATAAGATTAAAAGTGAACCTTAATACATTGTGGTATATTATGATGCCTCAATGGCGTAGTGGTTAGTGTAACCGACTGCCACGCCTGAGGTCGCGGGTACGATTCCCGCACAAGACAAATATTTGTGTGCATGAACATGGATGTTTGTCTTGGTCTGGGTGTTTCTATGTATAATATGTATGTATTTACAAAAAAAAAAGTATATATGTATGTTTATCCATTGTCTAGTACCCATAGTACAAGCTCTGCTTAGTTTGGGCTAGATGGTGTTGTGTGTATGTGGTAGAATATTATTATATTAGCATGGTTTCTACATACACATTTTATTTCATTCATTTACTTACATTTTAGGTTGATGATGAGTCCTAGTTGTGAAGTACTTTTACCGCACAGAAGGTGCGGTAAAAGTACTTCACAACTAGGACTGCTTTAGTTTAAGTAAAAATTCAAATAATATAACTGAAAAAGTTGATTCCAAATTTAAACTACCAGAAGTTTATTTAAAAATATAGTAAAGGAATATATTATAATGTTCGAATAAGGAACTCTAAAAATAAAAGCGTTTGTAACAAGTTAAACACAGTTTTCCGCCTTTACATAACTGTATGTTATCTGTCCCTTCCCACGGTTACATTGCACACACCCACCCTCGTGTGTGCAGGACGACTCTAAACGTACTTAATGAATGTAATCATGCCATATTCATACTTGGAATTATTTTCTTTGGTATTATTTGCGGAGACACGCGCAGAATGACTTGTAAGATTATTTTCTAGATTTTAAGTATTAGGTATAGGTAACAGGTACCTAACAAAAACTGTCGTAGAGAGTATATTTTATGAATATTGTGAATTTTAAATAAGCAAGATTTTTAATTTGTTTTAAACGTTTAACTTGTAATTTAGACCCTAATGAAAAAAAAAATACCTCTTACTGTTAATATCATGAATGTGACGATGATTGAATGTTTCGATGTTTGTTATCCTATCACCCATAAAACTATTGACGGATTGAGATGAAACTTAGTATACAAATAGGCCATATTCTGAATGAATACATAGGATATCTACTTTTTATCCCCCGTATTTGTTTCCTTGGATTTCACGTGAGTGAAGCCGAGGGCAGAGACTAGTATACATATTTTTACAACAGAGTGCTATTATGTAACCAAATGTAATACACTTCGAAAACATTAAAAGAACGTACGGATTTATTTCACATTTCGTTGTTAACATTTGACTTTTAAAACCTCCGTTGTTCTTTGGAGTAAATAATTACATTTTTTACATAACTGCCATTGACCTTTCATTAATGTCAGTATAAAAATAATACACGTACAATATAAGTAACCGATTGCCATAATTATCTGCTGTCGAGTAAGAGAACAATCGTAGGATGTTGCCATAATGGTTACAGGTTGATATGCGGATGGGTGATCTTAGTAGAGCGGTAAAGGTTTCGCAATTCTTATAGATGCTCTGCGTAATTCTGAGGTCACTGTTAAAAGGAAACAATTACGAGGTAGTGACTGCGCGGATGTTGTAGGTAATGGTTTATGTGGTCACCTCGCCATTGTCGCTACGCTGAGGGTTCGATACCTATATATATATGTGTGAACCGCAAATAATTATGCCGAGATTTGGTGTTTTTTATATCCGTAGTTTGAATGTTTATAATCCTCTTGTGGTACAATAACAACCACAATTATTCCTATTTGGTTAGTGAACTATCACGGAATCTCATGTACATTTTTACACACATACAGTGTAAGATTTACTATATCTATACGATATCCTAGTGCTTTTACGAAATATAATTAAGATAATCAAGCAAAAGGTTATGAGAGCACGCGTGATTCGTGAAAAGTGAAGTGAATCTCATAGGAACTGAAGAAATTCAAATTCCGCATAGGACAATTATTTGTGTCTTCTACAAGTAATTGTTTTGAGACTAGATGTTCTTTGTTTTTAAATTATATGTTTGTAAAGCCCGCGCGAAACAGGGCTCTCTAATAAGGCAGTTGTCTTTATAAAAAAACAAAAGGAACAGCAATACATATCATATAACAAATCTCTTTTCTATATGCCTGTCTAACACTTTCAAGCGTATCATCTATTAAGCGAGGACCTTTTCTAAAATATATTTATTATATTGTAACAATTTGTACTATGTTAAATGTTTATGTATGTGTGTTAGTCGGCCTCGATGGCTGGCGTAGTGGTAATTGTAACCGACTGGTACGCCTGAGGTCGCAGGTTCGATTGCCGCACAAGTCAAACATTTGTGTGCATGAACATGGATGTTTGTCTTGGTCTGGGTGTTTCTATGTATAATATGAATGTATTTACAAAAAAAATATGTATTTGTATGTTTATCCACTGTCTAGTACCCATAGTACAAGCTCTGCTTAGTTTGGGCTAGATGGTATTGTGTGTATGTGGTAGAATATTTATTATTTATTTATTATTATTATTTTATTTGTTGTATTTTATAACTTTTTGTTATATATTCAGTCTTATACCTATATCTTCTATGGGGTAGGCAGAGGTGTTTAATAGTCACATTCTTCTATCTATAGTTATATATGCTAAAGTGAGTCTATTGGTGTCTATCATGAACAGCTACTTTTTTAAACTTCAATAAAAATAAGAAAAATACAATTTATATTAGTATTAATAGAGTCGTTTCTTTTTTATCAAAATAATAATTATATAGATTTAAAGATTGCACTCAATAAATATTTCCGCTGATACTATTTAATATGTTCTTAATTACCTTCACAATCTATATAAATTTTTATTACTTACATTAAAAGAACATTAAATTAAAATATATTTCATTTATCTGTATTTTTATTTATTTCTTTCTTCGTATTTATTTATTAACTATACCATGCTTATCTAACGATTGGATATAAAAAACTGTATTCTGAGATACGCTTTCATTTCGATACCAATAAATAACATTATCCTCCAACTTAAAATTCTGCAAATTCTCAAAATTCTCAGTGTTGCGGCGAATGTTACAAATAGTTTTGAATATTTGTAACAATCTCCGCAACACAGGAGACAGAGAGAGGAGACTGATAGAAAGAACCCGTACATCTATTTGTACATCACTCAAATTTTTGACCCGTGTGGATATCGAACTCGCAAAACTCGCCAGTAGTTATCCGTGCTACGCTATCCGTGCAGCTGTATAGTAAGCGTGTTTTTATAGAGTTTGGCAGCGATTGCAGTCGTCCTTGCAATAAATTGGCATTTGTCAATTGGACTGGGACTTCTATTTATCTAGTACGGAATAATTACTTGATTACGTTCACTAATAGAGTATAATCACTTAACAAATACGGTGAATACTTATGTAAAAAAACAATCATATCTGTCGATCTATTTTGATGCATAAATGATTTAGATATTAATACACAATATAACATCAGCCCTGTAATTAAGTCTCACATTTCTGGGCACGGGCCTCTTCTCAGTATGAGAAAGGTTAGGCCGTAGTCCACCACGCTAGTACAGTGTGGGTTGGCAGACTTCACATATCTTCGAGAACATTATGGGGTACTCTCAGAAATGCAGGTTACTCACGATTTTTCCTTCAATGTTAAAGCAAACGATAATTAACTATTTAATGCGCACATAACTTCGAAAAGTCAGAGGTGCCCTAGGCAGTCCAACAGTTTCCAACTAGGCTATTGCTGCTGCTTCGATAAGAATACTACGATGATATATCAATCAAATCCGCAACGAGTATGTGATTTGTAATTGAATGAGTACGTTTAAGGTTGCCTGGAAATATGTCCCATCGCCGGCAAGATGCAGGAGAGTAAGTTGCGATAGCATGGCAACGCATAGAGCAGGCCAGCAGACTGCGTAGGAAACTTAGCACTACAGCTTGCCAATAACGGTCAAAGATATAGAGACCGACCCAAAGCAAGGTGAAAAATGTAATGAGAGAATGCAATCTGACCGATTACAATGCCAAAGAGCAAAGAGGAGAGCTAAAATAAAGAAGACTGACTCCACCACCATGTGGAATACCTAGCAACAAAGGGAGAGAGTAGGAGGGAGAATGATATTATATACAGCAAAGAAGCAAATATATTACTATCGCATGCAAAGTAGATACTTACTCAACATTTCGTTTTACTATTAGTTTCAAAACAAAATGTTTTCTATAATATTCCTTGCAAAATAAAGAAACCGCGATTTTTCGAATGATAGATACTATTTATTTCACGTGTGCTTTGTTTTTGTATACTTTAAGTTTAAATTTAGTTATTAATAAGAAAATAATCTGGCACCAGCTTTGCCACGGTTGTTGTCTGTATGTAGGCATTTACTACTACGACACGTCCAAAATTATATAAAATTATATTTAGGATATTTAAAGAACTGCATATTAACGTGTCATTGTAATAAGCGCATAGCTCAAACTAAATGAGTTAGATAGCACTATAACTCGTGTTACAAACAATCTATTTGAGTTGTCGCCTTTAGTACGTATTTCAAGTTAAGTCCATGAGTTATAGTTATATTTCGACTAGCTGTAACTAGGAAGGTACCGTACGTAGTGTACAAATATGTAATGTAGTGTAGATAAACGACATTACATATTTGTACAGAAGGCACATTGATCGTAATCGTCTCGTCTCATTTCTGTGCATTGAGGGTCGATCCTCAAATGCAAAAAATATTGTGTGATCCTTAAATAAAATCCATCCATTATTTTATTATTTGTAAAGTCGCCACAATACGAGATTATATAGATAAATCGAGAGCAATCTTGTTATCTTTGTGTAATTTATAAGTAGGTACCTTACCAGACTATTAATTATCATAAAACCTTTTGTATGAGGCGTTTATATATTTTTAATATGTTACAAGTTTCGTATATCAGTTTCTATTACATACTAAATCTTTACGATATTTAAATTTCTTAGCTCATGATTGAACACCTACGCGATGAGTATCACAATTAATTCATAATTAATTAATATTACTCTACCACCCGCACTTTACAACGCCAATTAAATAAAGATGTTTACATCCTAATAAATTCACAAATATTTGTCCAAACTTTGTGATGGTCCAAAATCACATAGGTACGTTGGCCGTCCGGCCAGAGGTTAGTGGAACGCCTAACAGCTCTTAAGATGTCGTTAAACCCAACTGATCCAATTAAAACCAGACGCGATACTTAATAATTGCTTTAAAAATTCCACATGACGAGATAAAAACAATAATTTCGTACTTTAATACCGTCGACGGTAAAAAATAATAAATCCGTAAGCGCTGTCGGCCTGATGAAATGCTACGATACCCATTCGGAAAGGTTATTTCAATACAAATTACAGCTACTTGCATTGCTTCTCTCTGCATGCCGACAATTCTGCAAATACTTTTATCCTCTCTAACACTGAGATTAAAAACAACTTATATTCTAAACATTCAATCAAAAGTCTACTCTATCATGAAATGCTAAGTTACAAAATTGTTTGTCACAATTTGTAATTTCGACGTTGTACGTCCGAAGCGTGTTGGTCTGATTGAAATTCCGTGTACTAACAATGTGTATAGCTATTATACAGACAGGATTTATATTCTTCTATGAGATACACTTAATTTGTGGAGCGTTTAAAAATCTTGCTACAAAAGCAATTAGTTCGATAAGTGTTAATATGTGCATAAATCGGATAGGTATTGCCTTATCTGTGCCTTTAAGTCTTAGAGCCTGGGTGCATAAAGGTGTATCTACAAATCAGTGTTATTTAATGTTGTGTACAGTGCATTAATTTGTTTAATCTTTAGCGTCGCATGAATTTATGAGGAAACATACGATTTTTTTTGCTTTTATCGAGTACTTATGTGGCCTTTTTTATACTTTTATTATTGCGATGAAAATCTGTCTTATGTTAAATAAATATACCTACGTGTTCTTAACGTAATATATGTAGACACATTAAAAATATTAATATTCAAAGAAAAGGTCTACTGTTTTTTATTTTTGCGTGTATTAATTCTGTATTCATAGAGTCCTTGTCACTAGGTATTCGGAAGTATCCAATTTTAATTTCTAAATATTTATTAAATTCGACTTGAACTGTCGTTGGTTTCGTCGCGTAGGTTTGCGCTTTTGCTTGTATCTAATTTAGAAGTGCCAAGTTCGGTTCGGGTCAATCACAGGATTATCGCGATATTCCGTTAGGAAATTCGTCGTAACAGGATAGATAGAAAAGTACCTAATAGATAAGAATAGCTCGCCCCTATTACATAGGATTGACAACATAGCCAGAATTAAGTTTAAATCGGAGCGTATCTAATAGTAAAAGTATGATGACAGCCAAACTCAATTTATTCTTGTGGTACCTACTTGTCTAGTTCTTAAAAAGCTCTTCTCTAATAAATAATAGATAGGTACACCCTGTTTCTTAAAGACAGATTAACACAAAAATTTGTTAACCTAAACATTGGTTAAAGTCATGTCAAGTGCCAAGATTGATTGCCTAAATTAACATTAGTACGATTACGATACTTGTTCTTTACCTTTTCTTTTCTTTTTAAAAAAAGACAACGCTCGAACTAGGAATAATCCCTGAACTTTACAAACATTCAATCAATGGACACATAGAATACGTATAATAAGTTTTGTCCCGTGTCGGATTCGAACCCACAACACTCGGCGCAGTAGCAATAATCAGGCGACCACCTAAACCACTACGCCATCCGTGCATTCAAACGTAGCCTTTAAATGTGTTAAGCGTAGCCTTTAAATGTGTTAAACGTAGCCTTTAAACGTGTTACACGTAGCCTTTCAAAAACGAAGTGTTAGTGCGTATATAAAGACGGTCAAGAAGTTGATCGAAATGATATATTCTAAATCTTTTTAAGAATACCAATCATAAATCATAAAATGTTATATTTGACTAAATTATTATATGAATAATTATATATATACTGTTTATTTGGTACAACATATATACAACTATTTATATTTACAAACGTATTAAAAAAGATAATATAATTTCAAAAACACAAATAATTATAATACTAAATATTTACAAAAATGGTTTAGGCATGAATGATTTAGTTTAAAAGCAGATTTAATTTATATATCTATTTCGATTTCGAATTATAATAATTGTGACATTGATGGAATCTAAGAGTAAAATTAAAAATAGAAATCGTATACTTGTACTAAATGAAAAAGTGTCGCAAGGAATTTATAACAGCGATAATTTTCATACATTTCAAGAAAGGGTGTGACAAAGTAAAACAATAAAATATCCAATAGAATAAGCGATTAATCGTATATTAAGTTTTATTCTTAGTAAATGTTCTAGGAGTAATAAATTTAATGATCACCAATAAAATTTATAGATGATGAATGCAGCTTTTCATGGAACTTAATAAGGGAACATTAATTCCTTTGTGCAAAATAGCACTTAATATATTCTAAGAGGCTATGCCGCCAATAGATACCCATTACGATTACTTCGATTATGAATAATAATGTGGACAAGGATCACAAAAGAGCTGGATGTGAAATTGTACTGCTCTCTTTTATTAGTTTTGCTTTTGTGATACTAGATGGCAGCACTGTATCACAATGGTCGGAAGAATTTGATCAGCGAATGTTTCAAGTATCGTTCCTTTTTTATTTTTAAATAAAGAAATGTTCATGTGAGATGCATCATTATACATATAAGTAATTTTAAACTTAGATTGAACTTAATGAACTATATATGAACTAAATACTGAATAGGTATTTTATAGCAGTGAGTACGATGCTTTTAAAATAAACAGGACATACCCAATATTATATATTACATAAATAAATAGTTGTTTTAATTCAAATAGCACTTAAACATTTTTAAATCTAACATGAACACGATATTACTACCTAGTTATCACAAAAATGGTATTGTAGAAAGGTTTTGTTCACCTCTTAAACGGCAATTACCTATGTGTGGCATTATAGACGGTAAAGAAGTATATTTTTTATTGCGATGTAGTTGTAACATTAGTAACAATACATAAAAAAAGGTTTATTTATTAAGAAGTGGAAATTCTCACATAATAACCGTTCGAACTTTGAAAAATGTGACTAATTTATGACTGACAATAAATACAGATATAATATTTGGGAAAACTATTAACATTCAAAATCGTAACTGTTATTTTATATTCATTGATATACCTGGTTATTAAGTTACGACTCTTAAAAACGAATTATTTAGATGTAATAAACACTAGTTATAAATCTAAACGGCAATATTTTGACTTTCGAAGTTTTTTTTGCTATTGTCTTTGGTATAGAAGGCAATAAATTCAAAAGGTTATTAAAACCAGGATGTTACACTATATTGTATTACGATATATATTATGAACTTTGACATTAAGAACAAATGGACGATTCGTTTTTGTTAACCAATCTGATTTTATTATTTTAATATTACCTTTGATTTTTATTAGGTTATTATTATGAATATAATGTTGGAATTGTACATAATATATTATGTTGGATACATACATTTTTGAAATGTTATGTGTTCAAAATGAAACGTTGTTGGTTATAGAAAACTAAGTTGATATCGTTCAACGTTACAACGAATGATTAGTTTCAGGTTTTCCAGGTGAACAATTGATACCATGAATATATCAATATATTTTATTTTATTATATATTTATTAATATATCAGTTAATGGATGTGTACAATAATTGTTTACTTAGACTTGTGATTGTTTAGATTTTTACGGAAATAAAGATTTTAGACTTTGACTTTGAATATCGATACTGATATAAAAGGAACTTACTATAACGACGAATACGTAGCATATTATGTTCTTGCCAGGTCTCTACATCGTAATGATAACAAAATATTTCTTTATTAAAAAATAACATTTACACAAGCGTTGAAACAACATATAAAAACATCTCTCAGACACGGTGCAGCTATGTGTGGTTCACGCAAATTCTTTCTATTTGGAGATTCAACCTATACCTACTAATACTCGACGTATTTAGTGTCAAGTGCCCACTTATGCTATTGCGCTATTGTATATCGTCATTAATTATAAAGACATACATAAGATTGTACTTAAAGAAACACAATATTTCGCTGATATTATAAAGAAATTAACATGGCAAAGCTACACAGAGCATTTTAGGCTTTGATTATGTACCTAAAATAATACGATGATTAAATTTTATGTAATACTGGCTGTCCCAACAGATGTCGTCCTGCACAAACGAGGAAAAAGAAAGGAAACCATTCTCGAATCCACTTGAACACACTCAAAAAAATTCATCAAGATCGGTCCAGCCGTTTAGGAATTTAATTACAAACACGCACAGACGATTTGTATATGTATATAAAGATATGTAGATGTGTATTTCATACACTACCTGCTAACTATATCTTTCAAAGTATTTTCAGATATAGATAAATGTAAGGGCTTAATATTGACAGTACAATCAATCTTAAAATTATATAAAGATTCTTTATCAAGTATTTAAGTACGTTTTAAATATACTTATACCTTAGTAAATATAAACTAAGCTACAATAGCATGGAGTACCTACCGTAGTTTTTAGTGATATCAAAGCAAAACAAATCAGAATACCTTCATTCAAAATAATACAATTTGTTCAATCGTTTAAATTCTGCACGCTCTCTGGCTTAGACGTTCCACATAACTGACATGCAAATCAATACTAAAATTGAGGAGTCTAAAACTAAGAAAGACAATTTATTATATTTTTCTGTTTGTCACATATTTTTATGTATAATCTATATTTGTATACTAATATTTTCTATTAGGACTTTAGCGTAGGTTCCATGCGCTCATGTTTACGACTGATAGATGATTCGAGTCTAGGTTCGGCAAAATTGTTGTTAGGGTTTTCTAGGAGGATACTTTTATAAGGTGTACGGAGACTAGCAATGTGCCGATTAGATACCAAAATACTCAGGTTTTATTGTGGATTCTAAAAAAACACTGCTGGTAGCAAGTAGTAGAAAGCAAGCAGCAATAAAAAGTACCAACTTATTGTTATATTTATATATATTTTCATTCTGCTTACTTCTTCTAGTATAATCAAATCAAATGAAATTCCACAAAGAAAAAGTAAGTACATTGGATGGTACTTTATAATACCTATGTGATTTAAAAATATACAATTATCGCATATAATACGGCCACTACTACATTTATGCTGTAATAATAGGGAGGCACCTACCGAAAATATCATTCAAACTCGAATAAACTATCTAATATAATATTTGACCTGCGTTAGCATTGAAGCCAGAAAATTTGACGCATTGGCAGTGACCGTAGACCATTTAAGGCAATGCTATTAATGCAACTCAAACATATTTCTCTATTTACGATATTTGAACAGATAAAAGTCTACTAATTGTATGCTAGTAAGATTTTGGCACCTTTTATAACGGCCAATAAAACGCATTTTGACGAATATTCGTTCAAATTAGCAAGTTTGAGTGTGTGAAACGATTTTCTGTGAATAATATCATAAGATGGGATCGAACCAGAATTAACAGATACAACATAAAGCGGAATGACTATTAAAATTATTCATGCTCGTTCTGAAATTGATTTTGTGAGAGTAACTGATGAGTTTCTTGACGGTTATTTTGAGTTCAACCGTCGAAATTGTTGTAACTTTTGATGATTCGAAACTGTTTGTAACAATTTTGATTATATCGATTTGTTATAAATTAAAACGAAACTACTCTCGCTTAAATCGTTTCTCAGCTGTTCATTATTGTTGTAACATCTATTACGAATGTAATTTCAATCATAGCTTTTTATATTTTAATGCATAGAGAAGAGTTTAAACTATTTAGATGTCAGAATTGACGTTTTAACACTATGACACACAAGTTTAAATACTTCATGCGGTTTAAACAATGATTGATATTAATAAAATGGAGCTACATGTATAAAGATACTTAAGCTACCGGTTTATGTAAACTAAATAATAATGTTAACTATTTTATTGTTTCTATCCTTGAATTTATGTCACCATTATTTCATCTTATTAGGATAAAGATAAGTAGTAGATATTGCCACGTAAAATACCTTCCTTCACACTGTTATCTATATCACATTCGTTGATTAAATAATTATAGTTGAAGGCATAAACTTTTACTTGTATGGTAAAATGTTGTTTGCCAGTTGCTATCTCTTCCAGATCGAGGTAATTCTTCGCGTCTGAATATCAATCACGGAGCAAACAGCCCTATGATTATGCGACCGCGTGCAGTGGCATATCGACGCATTACCATACTACGTAAATCTCCACGCTATTGGGTGGCCCGACAAAATGATTGTCACCTTTTAAATTTGCATTCATTATCATACATTATACGTGGATCATTATTCATTAGTCGGCCGTGTTGTCTACTTAGGACCGTTTTGCATGATTAGGTGTCGTGATGTTTTAGTTTCGTATTCATTGCGCCCCTATTTGTTTGACGGTTGTTGGCTCATTTTCTTTGTGCATGTGTGTGGCTATTGTACTGTTTTATTACCCTTCGAGTATTTTTAATGAGCTATCATTTTCAAAGAGCCGTCGAATGTTCCTCATTAATATCATTATCAATACATTTTGAAATAATGTAATGTATAAATGTATCAGCACGTCCGTATATTCTTAAAATATATTTAATTGTAGTTAGTAATGGTCAACTTACCTTGCTATATTAAATAAAAATACCAATAAGAAAAGTATTGCAGCATGGAATGTCCTGTACATTCTGTTATTCCCAATGTAAACACGAAGTTTTTTCATGTTGGCAACACAAGGACCCTTTTTCGCGGGCTCATCGTTTTAATGTCACTTTTGCCGCGAAAATTGACACAACGCACTGGTCTCCGTCACTGAATGTCAAAACATCTTCAAGAACAGGTTCAAATGTTATTGTTTGTTCCAAAACTTTTGAATTTAGAATGTCAATTTTAGCCTAATGACAAACTTTTCGATTACAATTAAATAATGTACAAATTAGTAATTTTCGCGCCGTTTCTTATATTTAGTAAGTGTATCGCGAGCGTTTTTTATTCGCATTTTATTGTTTGTTTACGTTTTTAGTCGGTGTACCGTCGGCGCGTTGCCGTCGGTTTGTATAGAGAGCGTGTTCGGTCGCGCATGTCGGTGCGTTCGGGCGCGTGGGACGTGAGGCGTTCTCTTCGCGCCGCCCAGACGTCGAGAAAAAAAAAGCTAGAGGGGCGTCTTCGAAGCGGCCCCACCTACTCGCCTCATTATCCTTGTTTACGCGATTATTTCCTATATTTCGGCACGGAACAGATGATTTTAATATGTTATGGACGGGCGTGTGAACACACTGAGATCTCGTTTGACAGTGGCCCACTGGACGCAATCCCTGCGTATAAAATGCCGCCCCACGCGTCGTCCCGACTGTGGGAAACAATATTCCGCCGTTTTTAGGGCTTTTAGACATTGATTTTTTATTGCGGAATTTTCTTAGTAGTCCGTTCGGTTCCGGGTCGTATTATACAGTTCTGCCAACGTCTGTGATGAAAAAACTATAACAAAAATAATATTAAATATTAAAGTAGGATTACGCAATACTTACGTAATGATTATTTGAATACTTATATAATTATATTAAATATAATTTTTTTCTGATTTAGCCATTGCGGTGTCTTTTTCCAAACTTCTGTAGGTATAGACAATATTTAAAATAAGTACACAATTATCTGCAACTGTTTATATTAACAATTTGAGCTACACTTATACCGTCATATCCGTTTATTACTCATCATCCTTGTGATGTCAGTCTCTCCATGAATGACCTGCCTTTAAATGAACCGTGAAATCTATTACCTGTAGTTTAGTGTCAATGTCCCACGTTCACTCACATTCACGTAGGAAAACTTACGACAATATTAAATGATATTTGAACTAAGAACGTCACATTTTATGTCACTGGCCTTATGGTATGCGGATACATAGACAACAAATATTTTTAATGACCATTACCTCTAAAACATGACATGTTGTCAAGAAGAACTTAATACCAACATGAATGACAAATTGTACAATAATCGAGAGGGTTGCGATTACATCACAACAACCCTTAACTTGAGGGACAACAACCCTTCAGTTAGGGGCGGTTTTGTCGCGTGCGCAGTACTAAACAATTACCAACAAAAATAAATTTGCTATCAATATCATCTGTATTAAGAATGCATAAGATTCAAACTAACTATACAAAAAGCCGAATACAAATGTATTAGTTTATTTAGAGGGTCACAGAATAACAATTGTTCATGGACACAAATTTTACTACTGGCGTTTTAAGTTTTAAATTGTTGGTACATTTTTGTCTGGTATTCTATAGAGTAAGTAATTGATGGTTTTTAATATACTTCTCTGTGTCACGGGTGACAGTTAGGGTCATTCCTATTGTTAGTTTTCAGGGGTAGACGTATATTAAAAACTTAATCACAGTGGTTTTATTTTATTAACAATATTTATTATCTTTATTGATATAGCTTAATATTTTTAGGTCTATTTGTGATATAATTATTTGGAGATTTTCAATAATGGCAATATCTACTTAGTTGTGATATTTAGTGTATATTACACCTATAACGTCTAGTGTGGCAGTGGTTTCAGCAGTATCAAACAAATTTTTTGTCAAATACGTAAACGTTTTCGTACCTACCTACAAAACAAAGGGTACCCGCTTATTAATTATCGTCATTTATCATAGATCTACGTTTTTTGACAGAATACTTTAAATATTACTTGCTCAACTCATTGAAATACGACAAGAATAATTCAATTATTTTTAAATATTATTCTAGCGTCTTTGATGGTGGTGCAAAGAACTTTTTTTTGCTTTTCTATCAAGAAGTATTAGCAGCACACAATTATATTTTATAAGAGACAAATGATATGTAAAGTAAGAAAATGTGAAATTTAATAAATAAAATATATGCGTTTTTTTTTAAATGTTTACAGATACTATTAAAAATATCTATTACGCTTTAGATATCAAATTTCAGGTTGACTACAAGCTACACGTACCTAAATCTAAATCGTCCACTTACATGAAAAGAATAGGTACTGGCTGATTTAACAAACAACAAACTCAGCCAGATTCTTCCGTTCGAATTTTAAACCCAAAAAATAAAACAGTTCTAATTCTAAAAACAAAATTGAAGTGCAACGTTAAAACTTTTTGATTCAACCATCGTATAAACCATAAACACATCTGTCAGCACGTGTATTTATAAGTGAAACTTTATGCGCAGTCAGGTTGTATGCTAATGGCGCTTTGATCTAGCCACGCGACGCCACTCGCCGCGAGCGCGCGCCCAAACAAAGTTATATTGCATCTTTATACTTTATACATAGACAATGAATGAATAATGTTTATTGTTTTAAATTTTTGAGATCCAATTTTAGTAAATTGTTATGTCTGAAAGTTGAACTGGTTAACATTTTAGATATAACATAGCTGCTGCTAGAGTAACAAGAATTAGGAAAGATATGTTAAGATTTCTTGACATTGAACAATTAAGACAGAATAATTGATTAAATATATTGAAGAAAGCATATATGTAAAGAAAATGTGGTTGGAACCCGTCCCAGCCACATTTTATGCGGCCCGCCGCAGAACATTTTGTATAATGGATGATGAAATAATGTCAGTACAGAGACAACTCTAACATATTTGTATTCGATACTTTGATTCGAATATAATCGAAATAAACGAATGACTATGGTGAGGTTTTCGTTACATACTCGCGATGTCTTTTAATGTGTTATCTAATTGCTGCATATTACTTCATTAACATCGTCAACTCGTCTTACTCAAGAGCATCTACTATTGCATATATAAAATCGTTATACATATAGTTTACTTAAAAGAGCAACCGATCAATTAACTGGGTTCTAGTGTAAACCTATTGTATAAACCAAGTCTATACCTAAAACCGGTATCGTTTTAGGTCATACATGAAGATTAGTCTTAATTGAATTGAGAATAACAATTCAGTCTAACAATTGCAACGATATATAACTCACCTTTTATTAACAAAATCTATTTTGTCTATGATAGACCATTATGTTTCATTTAAATACACTTTTTATTTTAAGATAAATATGGGCTTTCAAGATGCTTTTTGGCTAATCTTTTATTATTAGGTTATCTTATTCGGTTGCCTTTATTGTACATTTCTCAATTAAACTACTTTTTACACGTAGAGCATACTGGCAGGATAGCCAAACAAGGACAACAGGCGAAGTGATTCCGCCCTGCAGAAAATCGCCGCCAAACAGCCTAGTGTTCCTATGGTGAGTAGCATCCTATCATGAGTATGCAGTGTGCAAACATCACACTAATAAGTATGGTGTAAAGAAATATCAAGAATTACATTAGTCCTCATAGGGTAATCCAATACGTAACAAATTACATACAGTAGAGAAACAAGTTACATAGTAGACAAATAATGTACTGTCACTTTTTGGCATTCCGCCAATATACACGTGATTTTGTCAACATTTTGTAATATATTATCGTGTAGTAGTATGATAGTGTAACAATGCATTGTTACATTTAACAATCGAACTCACTCTGAGTCTCCAGTGAAATTTCTGTTATAGTAAACTGAGTGATATTTCAGCTTGAGGCAAAATCGTTTTCATAATATACGGCTTTGTCATGTTTGTGCACCAAGTTTTCTAGGAGAGGTGTAAGCGTCACTAAACATTAAAATTCGCCGTTTGAAGGTATAAGGTTGTAATTCAAGCAACTGTATTTAATTTTAGATATAACTTATTTGATATTTTATAGTAGATTATGACTATTATGTAAGATCTATTTTTCGAACTCACTTCTGTACTCACAGTAAAAACGCTATTATTACTATAATTACTGCCAGCATTCGATTACGAGATGAAAAATGTAACAGAATATTACAGATAGCTAAATCCTTCTAACGTGATTAGTGCGAATGTGAGTTTGTTTGTTTGTTACGCTTTCACGCCTTAACTAATCAACCGATAATCATAAAATTTCGCATAAACGTTGTCAGGGCTACAGAAAAGTTGTACCTTTTATCCAGAAAAAGTACTTTTCCCGAGAGTATTCGTTTATAAAAGATATCACTATGGTAGTCACCAGCACTGTAACCCTATATGTTAAATTCCTTTCCCATGGCGTACTTTGAAAGCATATCTTTACCTATTTAATGCTTAGTGTTTACACCTACTACAGCACCTAATTTTGATATTAAACCGTCAAGCACGTAACTAGTACCTTAGCTGTATAGAACAAAGCTGCGATTTCTATACGGTGGGGTACCTATCTAATAATGTATGAGGTGGCACGCCTCATTGTCGGCAATAGCCGAGTCCTGAACCGTCATTAGAACGTAAATGCTCGTATTTTAATAAATATCCCAAGATCATTACGTGGTGGATAGATTACTGCGTTATATCTGGGTTGCCAGTGAAAATATTTATTGCAAAGCTTTTGTTCTAAAATTTTAGCAATAACATACAAAAAATACATACGATTATGGTTTGGCTAAGCGATTATATAATTATTATGCTGTTAATAGTAATAAGTAAGTATTTAACTGAACATAGGATAATATAATAAGTTGTATTTGGAAACTATGACAGTGAAAGTAAACGAAGTAATTTTAAGCAAAATATAATAAAAATAAATTTATATGCAATAATGTTGTTGAGCATTTGGATGGTCTTTCATTTTAAGTAATAATATTATATTATATTGCAATATCTAAATAAATAATTTTCAAGGTTGGTAACTCAAACATGCACATTTTCAAGCTATTAAATGTTACACACAGCACATCGCTCGCAGCTACTGTCATGCATCATTTTCTGTCATTACCAATTACCTTGCGAATGGATCGCGACACCACAATATTGGCTGGGGAACATGGCGGCGTGTGGTGTTGCCAGCCGCAATTTAAAATTACCAACTGTAAGTGAAAAATTTTAATGTTTTGTTTTGTGGTTTTTCCGAACGTGTATCGACAATGTAATGGGTAGTGTGAAAATAGTATTATGTATTGTGATATAAATTGGTCGCTTTCATATAAAGTTATCATTACTAGTCATAAAGAGTTAGCTTTTTTTATTATTTAATTGACTGTTAACTGCATTGGATTGCACGCAGGGCGCATAAGTGTAAACAGTCCTTTCGATTCGTTGAAATGGATCGCCATTCCGACGAATAGAGAACTGAGTGTTTGGAATATAGTATTCATGAATAGCATAATTTCTTACGTGTATCGCCAAAAAAGTTTGAATTGATTGATTGTCCTTTGTGTCAATTATTTCAATATTACTTAAATGCCTCGTTACATAGTTTATTTCTACTGCAGATACTTGCGTTATATTTGCCAAAATAAGAATAGAACACGATTATACAATAAACTGATCCAAAAAATATATCATTGAATACAATTAGAGGAAATAAATGATTCAACAAAAGGAGAACTCGTTTGGAGATTTCGTTTATTCTATCCCGACCCATTGCACTATAGAGGTGAACCCACTTGTAACATAAGCATTTAACTTGATGGTTTAACAATATACAAACCAAATTTGCTTGTAATAAAAAAACACTCTTAAATTTTAAAACTATAGCATTCTGGTAAATATTTTGTCTACGTTTAAAATATCAATCTGATATCAGCTATGGTAATGAATTATACAACTGCTAGGCACAGTCCTTTCATTACGACGTTAACCAAAGCGGGTTGGGAGACTTCACACATCTTTGAGCAAAATTTGGATAACTCCCAGATATCATTACGAAAGGTGTATAATATCGTCAAAAGCTTTCAAACACAAACCAACTCATACTTGTGACATACAAACCAAACGTATTTGAGCAGAATAATATACATATTATGTCTGCTACTCTCGACTGTAGGTATGTACTATGCTTTTGAGCAGTCTCTAAGTAACTTTATGTACCATAATAAAATGCCTAATTAAATGATCTTGACTTTTACAACATACTGATAATATTAACCATTTTCCCCGGCAATAAAAATAAACATGTAAACATATACTTTTTAATGCTGCATATGTATTCGTCAATAAAATATTATTATAAACTTAACGCTAATTATTCGTGCTGAAGATTATAAAGACGTTGTAGAAACGTTCACACAGACACAATTAGATAACTTTAGGGCGCTATATAAAAGGGTTATAAATCAGAGGAGGGTCGAACGCGATATTTTAGGCCGGTTACAAAAGTACGCACAAATATGCGCGGTTTATGCGTCGCTAAGACAAACGCAGCGATATTTATTTTTTCTATACTTACTTATTATTGGTCATATAAGTCCATAGTTTATATTAGGTGTTTATAATATAAGTGAATAGTTTATATTATATTGCATGTTGTTGCCTCAAAGACGCCTTTACAGGCATTTTCTAAAGAATCTCTAGTAGAAACTGAAAAAGACGAATTAAACAAAATATAATTAATTATGTATAAGTAAGTCACACGGCTGTTTAAAAATAATAACTATGGTTGGCTTACTGGTGGTGTGGTAGGTAGTGAATTAGTATGTACCATACTAACTGAGAGGTGAGAACTGATGAGATGTCGGGAGCGTGTCAATTATAATTATACAACCAAACTATAAAAATAATGTAGGTAATATCCTATATACTTAAGTATATAGTTAAACTAAATCCAAAAAAAATTAACTAAATTGTTTTGTCATGACCTGATGAACGAGTCCAACAGACGTACCACGTTCGAGTTACGACATGATTTTTAAATTTTTAGGACCACTCTTCTTGGTGTTATCCCAATATTATTACAAAGTAGAAATACAACCCCTAATCTTATTAATGATTAGAATTATCAAAATAATGTGTGCATACATATAACACCCAATCTCAGATTCTTATAACAACAACAAATGTAGTTACCGTATTTTGGCAAGGTAGTTATTTCAATAACTATGTCATACAACACATAACAAAAAAATATACTTGCAGTTATATGAGATTTCTTAACAGTTGATGTTTCTTTTTTATATCAAATCTTTTAGCGACATAATGACTGTACTTTATATTAATAATTTCACAATTTTTAGTCGTCAATGTTTGGCAGGCTTACACACCGGACGCTACAGTGCGATCGGTCGGACGCTGCGTACGCTCGAGGCGGGATCTCGTTAGCATGCGTATGTGACATTTCACAAGGGCTAATTGCAAGCATTTAGCCATCTTGATAAACTGCCCTGGCAACCCTACACGCATTGCGATCGGATAGATTATACTGCGTGTAATTTGCACAGACGCGTTATTTGTTTTAAGAAAATTAAATTAAAAAAATAAATCTTTCTGTTGAGGAATGGTGAGAAAGGAAGGTTTGAAATGAATTAATTAATGTTTTAAGGTGTGCGCAATTTAACCCAAATTCTTTAAGTGGAATTGCGGAGTAATTTTTTGTTTATAAATTTTTACCACGTTTGGATGGTTGAGTACTTTTAATTGAGAAGCATTAATTATTTGTTTTTAGTTAGAGCTTTTAAGTCGCTTGTGGCTGACGATTTGTTAAAGCGATTTTAATGCTTAATGGAAGTATTTTTACCAATAGGTTTGTAGGCTGTTTCTTGTGCATAATTGTTCAGTTGAAACTTTGTCACAACAGTATACTATTTTAATATTTAGTTAATATATTTAAAATAAGATATCTATTAAACATGCATACACTCTATAGATTTTTTAGACTACGCCTTTAGATTTAAACTTATAACAATAAAAAAATGCTGTTTTATATTATGTACTGTTCCTGGAAAACATATTTAACACATTACTATTTTATTTCATCATAACAAATAAGTGGTATTCATATATTTTTAAACATAGCAAGTAATGTACTAGTAAATATAGGGCAATCTATTAATCATGTAGTTTATAGGTGTTTACACCTATTATTCGTGTTCATCACTCAATTATTTACATTCTTGCCTATTTCTACGTCTAGTACTGACTAATCTATGGTGGCCGGTATCTCTCTCATCGATTTCCTTCCATTAGCATTCAAAACACTCTCCAGCATACCTGAATGATAATTATTTTTTATAGATAGTTGCAAATGGTTCGCATATTATCTGTGCCTTGAATGTTTACTGTTTCTCAATTAAACTATTTGTTTAAAGATCATTTATACTGGAAAATGGCGATCGCCGAACTAGGCGAATTTATAAGGTTAACTAAAAACGTTAGAGTATAATTATAAACACCAGACTATTTCGTAGTGTCTGATCTTCATTGTTTTAAGTATTCTCGTCCTCATTAAACGAATACGCGTTTGGCGACGAATGACGTTTATAATCTTAGTATACCTAGCTAGTTGCTGCATGGTTTACATATGCAAGAAGTGGAATTTGTATTTTCATCTGTATTTGTGGTTACCCTGTGTTCTGAAATTCTTTTTATTTTAAAAAGACAACTCCCGCACGATGCGTTACTAAGGTTATTAAGTGAAAATTGAAAACTGAGTTTATGATGAATAAATATAAATATTATTTTTAGATAAATTCAGTGACGATTGATGACGCAATGGTTTAAATGGATGCCTCGTCATTGAGATTGTTGATCTCGATACTGGATAAATACATACACAAATGCACTATTTTGCGTAAAGTAAAAAGGGATTTTTTAATTTGACCATATAATATGGTAACGTTTGCTAATTCTCTGCATAGAAAAGCAGGCAGCTCCTCTTTAGTTTCTAAATAGTTAGGTAGATATAGATATTTCACCATCAACATTTTTACAGCTCTGCTTAGATGTGACGCTGTAGGGCGCAAATACAAAATACTGACTATCAATAGTTCTAGATTCAGGAACAGGAACGTTAAAACCATACTATAAATTAATCATTGTTGCCAGTCCAGGAATCAAACTAACTACTTTACAATGGACAGTAAACTTAAACCACTGGATCAACGCCGCCAATCTAAACCAGCCTTAACTAAATGCGCAGCAATTAAGAAATTTAGTATTCACTGATCAAGTATGTGCATCGGTATTTCTATTGCTTCGGCTCTTTGCTGATTATTCGCTAATTTATGTTCCGTTCACAATAATTTAATGATTGTAAAATATAATACGTAGTCCATTTGCTTCACGTTATCTTTTGCACAAACTTATCTTAGTTAATTGGGACGATATCGTGAGAGGCGTTCGGTGTTTACAGATATAGTAATGTGTAGAATCACTGCCTCGTTCGTCTTGTAGCTTATTTTGTGCCTATGTTTATGGCCGATCATGTCGTTTTAGGTTCGATTCCAAATTGTAAAAGTGTTAGTTAGTTTCTTTTAGTTAGAAAATTCTCAGTAGACGTTACGTAGAACCCAAATTATACCTAGTGAAATTTGAGCTCAATTCATATCTGCCCGTAAGTTACGATAGATATCGTTAGTTCATCGTCTATGAAAATATTTCTGTGACATTTTTTGTATGTATGCAATTTTGAAAGGGGGAGTACCCTAATATTATCCATACTAATATTACGAAGAGGAAAGATTAGATTTTTTGTATGTTTGTTTGTAATGATTTAACTCAAAAACTACTCAACCGATTTTTAAATACTACACACCTATATACAGAATAAACAGTAGAATAAAAATATACATTAGCTATGTTACACCTGATCTAACCTAACGTACTTTTAAGGAGCGAAGCCGCGGGGGAAAACTATATTCCAACATTTGTTGGCTATACAAGTATTTACAGTGCATGTGAACCCGTTACGACGAATTAAACTGCTACCTACGCAATATGTTCTATGTACAAAAATTGCCAATTTGTCTCCGTGAACTATAGTTTGCCCGTTAAGTTATTTTCGTCGCTTACCTATAATGTACCGTATATCTAGTTCTATTAAACGGAATTAGTAGAAATTTTGTTCCTAAGCTAAGCTTCAGATTGTGAAAGAGTATCAAAATCCGTTCAAGTAATTTTGCGTGATAATTAACAACAAGATAAACACTAATTTCTAAAATATACCACCACTATTGATTTTCATAAACATCAACAATGTAATACACAGCCTAGTTACAGTTTCATCAATGCAAAGCAACGTAAAGTTGCTGTTCTAAATTATCTCTGTATTGGCTAAAAGGCCCTTTTATATTTTTTATATAGGTACCTAGTAGGTATACCTATATAACTCTGTGTCGTACACAATTATTTGTACCGCACCTGAACCCGTTATCAATAAAATCACTACCCAATTTGTACACTCAACTTTATATAAAACTAATTTATAATAAAGTAAATGGTTGAGACTCACAGTAAATTCTTGACGTTCCTTTCATTCCGCCTGCACTGCGTTCCCACACAATTCTAGAGAATAGTTTTCCATTCATACATACATCCATTCGTGAGCAACATTAATTGTGTATCTTATATAAAACTAGTTTGTTTGCGCAGGTTTTGGCGAAGTTGAAAGAACCCGAATATTATTTTCAACGTCAATGGACTTGCGTAACGTAAACCGACAGATCGCAAGTTGTTTCAGCGACTCAGAGTATTCCATCGGCAGAATAAAATAAATTAAACTCATAGAGATAGAAAATACAAACACATACATTAACTCATCAATATACCTCCAAAAGTGTAGGCAGATATGTATAATCACATTCTCATATCTCCAGCTATGTTTCTAGGTTCTAACTGGCGGCAAGCTTACTGCTGTCGGGCACGTTTTTGTATTCCGTGCTGCTACTAAGAATATACTATGAACACTATGGTTTCAGCCAGCATCGAAACCGAAACCTAGGATCATCTTTAAACATGAACGTAAACATATTATGCTACAAGATTAATAAGATCCCGCAAGCACTTTTTTTATAGAAATGTACTTTATTTCGTTAGCTACGGTTGATATTAACACAAATGATTCTGGAAACCCTTAATATAATCCTACCTAGCATTCGCCCACGAATTCATTGCGTGGACCACAGTTTGTCTACGTGTACGAGACTCACACTGCACTATATTACCTGCTCTTCTAGATATAGAGGTAGAAGACGTGTAAAGTGACACGACTAAACGGCGCTTAGATTTTAAGTTAAACGCAGACTATGAAGACCAGTTAAAAAATTTGTTCAGTGGTTTTAGCATGACAGACAGACAGATAAAGAGACTAAATGATAAAAACCGTAGTTCTGAATTCAAACTCTATAACAGTCAATCCCAAATAGCTTTTAAATATACTGCCATTTGAAGATATATTTGTAAGAGAGGTAAACTCTAACGAGCGATGTTAGCGTTTTATCAAATCTTAGATAGATTAAATATGTAAGCAAGATACTATATATTTTACAATCATATATATTATTCGATTGAGCTAACTTCGAAATGAAAAGTTAATTACAAATAAACACATTTCGAAAGAAGAAAAAAAAACAAAACCTTAGACCTTACAAAAATATTTTACAAAATAAACATTCTGGTTGTTTTAATCCATAAAAACCACACGAGAAGAGTATTATTCACTGTTTTGTGTGATACACACATCTGATCTAACTAGATCTTGTGACAGGCGTGAGAGGCAGTTTAACAGAGGCCATACAATTTTATACATTTAGTTTTGTTTTAAAATAGTGTGTTAGTGAACACGACTCCTGCCGTGATGTTTCGATTCTCGAGCTGCGCAGAGTATTACTGGCCTTTTCATGTCATGAAATTATCACTGGCAGCACGGAGTATGAAACTGGGTCACCGATAGTTGGTTCTCCAACTTTTACGTGGGATTTGGAACCACAGCTTGTGAATCATGAGCGCTAATTCACTTATACGTCTGCTTCTGATATAGGCGTGCGAGTATATCTGCATGGATTTTCCATCTGATCTTTGCGTAAAAGAAACTACCTCATGTAATATAATAACGTCAAGTAATGCAATTGACGTTAAATGCGGTTGAAGAATCAAAATATTAAAACTTTCCTATATAGGCCGTAGAAGCTGCTTTTACAATACAAGTAATTTATATCCTTGCCAGATATTTCATGGCACGGCACAAACGAGCCGTTCGGCTCATCGGAGGAAGCACTACCCTTGAACAAAAATCTGATGTAAGAATAGTAACTCTGTTACTGCGTTTCGCCAAATGAGTACAAGTTCCCGAGGCTTACTTATCTCTCTTTTACATTCCATTTCTTTCATCCTATTTTTAACTTTTTGTAACAATCTCAGGGTGGAAGGCGCTGGCAACTGAAAAACAATTTATACTAGTACGGTCGTCTTCGAATTCTCTTCTCATATTTAAAACGCTTTATAATAAATTCATGTATTAGATTAAGAGAAAAATTGTTAAAACCAATTTATGAAAATAAATTATTCTATTCTTTTCTAATTATAACTCGGTTTGCTTAACGTCAGCAACGCGTGAGAGATGCTCCTGATTGGAAGTGATAATATGTAATAAGAACGTTAGGCGCTATACTTATAACTATGTTGTCTAAAATAATATGATGCCAAGCAGTAACATACAAACATACAAATCGTCCAGTGCTCAATATCTGTGTGTTGAATGAAGTAAAAAATAATCAAATGTTAGTCGGTTCCCGGAGTCAATTAGATAGTTATTCGTCAGAGGACGTTGGTACAGGATGCCTCGCTGTGGGGTGTGTGGCCAGAGAACCTCCCCGTGTGCCCGACGGCTGCTGGTCCTTTCTACATTTTTAGTGGATTGGAACGGCAGTCGTTGGGCCGGTACACCCCGGGCAACACGGGTAATAATGTCCTTTCCGGGGCATTATTACTCGTGGCTAATACTCTGGCACGCGCGTAGGGAACCCGAGGCATCTTGTCTCGGGGTTATCGGCCCACGAGGGCCGCGTTTGGGGGTCTCTCCACGTGTTTCTTTGATTATCAGAGGACACGTGGATGAGTCGGGGGGATAGAGGAAGAAAACCTCTTTAAAAAATTACCAGTAGGGGCCGTTAGGCCGGGGCGGTGTGGGAAGCATAGGTTTCCTGCACAGTCGGGCGTATTTTGGGGCGGGTGGATTGGTCCAACATGGACCCCCATCCGGCCCAACCCGCGGAGGATAGAGGAAGACAACCTCTTTAAAAAATTACCAGTGGGCGCCGTGGGTCTAGTCACTCATTCATTTGAGGGCTAGACAGGCTTTATGCCAACCACGCCAAATCGTAATCCTGACTTGCACTGGGCGTCTGTGGTCACGTCTCGCAGCCCAAATCAGGAACGAGGGTCTTGGCTTAATCGCCCGGACCGCGAGGAAAAAACCTCTTCAAAAATTACCCGAATCCTAAGTTCTGGCGTGCGGCGAGGGGATGCATGGTTGATGGATAGTTCAGCCGTGAGCACGCTCCCAGCCAGGGTACCTGCGGACCCCCTGTGTTGGGTTACAAATTTACGCTTACTCGGGTACAGGGATCACTGCCCGGGCGGACGAGTATTTATCCCATACTCGTGGGAACTATAATGGAATTGAATAAAACCAAAAATAAAAACGACGTACAAGAAGGGAGCTCGATGCCTCAAGACGTGGAGGCGGAGTCAGGGAGCGAGGGAATCTTTAGAGTTCCTTCGACCCGGAAAAGAGCGCTAAAAACGCGCAAGAATGCGAGTGCGGTTACCGAGTCAGAGACTGATACGGAGCCCACACGGAAGATCAACACCGCAGTGCGTGGTCGAGCCGCACCAGTGGCTCACCGAGCTGGGTTGAGTAAGGCCCGGCAGGAGTTTAGGCGTAAAAATAGTGACGCGAGAGAGCAGGAGTTCGAGAGGTCACTTAGTCGCCAGTCGTCAATGGGAGTGGACGACTCCCCGTCAGAAACCACAGTCTTTGACGACTCTGACGATGCGGTCACGGCTGAGGAGATCGCAGATCTCAGCAGCAGGGATTTGGAGCACTTAAGGTCCAAAGCGGGTCTCTATGCTGGGGGCATCATCGAGGTCGCCACCAAATCCGGCCACCTGAAAGGTAGTTTAGTAAAAAAGCTAAAGGAAGACGCAAAGGGCCTCCTCAACATTGTGGAGGACTTGGCAGCGCGGCCGGAACCGGAGACGGCAAGACGCCTCCGGGCCGACAACACGAGGCTTCTGCGCCTCGTGGGGACCCTCCAGAGGGAAAACAAATCCCTCAAAACGCAGTTCCAGGAGAAGGCTGCTGCGGTGAAAGTGCCGCCGACTCAGGTCCCCATGACAGACCTGGAGCAGCACTTCGGGAGGCTTGAGGCCTCTCTGATGCGTTCGGTGGGGACGATGGTAAATGCCCTCTTTGAGGGCATTGAACACCGTCTCTTGCCTGAGGAGACCATCCGCCCGCCGCTGGCTGCCGATAGGAAAAAGGCGGCGCAAAAGGCCCAGCCAGCAACGGGCCAGAAGAAAAAAGCGCAAGGGCCGGTGCCAGCGGCTAATAGGCAGTCAGAGGCCGGGCCATCACGCCCGACGGATGTAACCGGACCCACTTCTCAGGCAGAAACGTGGGCCACAGTCGTCCGGAAGAAGCCCAAGAAGAAGAGCGGCCAAGCCACTGCTGCTCCTGCAGTGGTCCCTGTGGCCAAAAAGAATACGTCGGCACTGAAAGTACCTAAGGGGCAGAAGACGGCGGCGGTAATTCTGTCACTGGACTCAGAAGCGGAGCGCAAAGGCGTCACTTACGCCGACATATTGACGCGGGCCGAAAATGCCATAAACTTATCGGAGTTTGGCATCGGCGAGGGACTCCGTGTCCGAAAGGGGGCCACTGGCTCAAGGGTCCTACAGCTGCCGAAGACGCAGACCCCAGAGCTGACAAGCCGTCTGGCTGAAAAGATTCGGGTCGCTCTCGACGGAGTGGCGAAAGTCGCGGTCCCCACAGAGACTGCTGATATCCGGCTCACCGGGCTCGACGATTCCGTCACACCCGAAAAGGTAGTGGCAGCAGTGGTTCGGGCAACTAAATGTCCCGAATCTACAGTCAAGCCCGCGGAAATCCGGCCGGGCCCTATGGGCATGGGCATGCTCAAGCTGAGGTGCCCGGTCGATGCCGCCAAAATATTGGTTGAGTCGGGTCGGCTCCTCGTTGGGTGGAGCTCAGCTAGGGTGCGGCCCCTAGAACAGATGCCCCTGCGCTGTTTCGGGTGCCAGGCGCTGGGGCATACGCGCCCTGTCTGCCCTGCGGGGGTGGATCGGTCGCGCCTCTGTTTCAGGTGTGGTTGCGAGGGTCACAAAGCCGCGCAGTGTGACAAAGCACCCAGGTGTGTTGTGTGTGCCGCGGCCGGAAGGCCGTCGGATCACGTCATGGGGACGCGGGCGTGTAAGCCCCCGAAGATCAGAGGAGGCGCTGGCCAAGGCTCGCAGATCACGCCAAGGGCGAACACCGCCAGGGTGGGAGAGGGATCCGCAATGGAAACATGACCAGTCGGCCTTGTGGATTCCTCCAGGCGAACGTCAACCACTCCGCCGGTGCTCAGGACCTGTTGATACAGTCCATGGCGGAGTGGGAAGTAGACGTTGCGGTGGTCTGCGAACCATATTTCGTCCCCAGCCAGCCCAATTGGGCTGGCGACAGGAATGACTCGGTTGCGGTTCTGTCGAGAGGAAGTTCTGGTCCTCCCCTTTCAATCATAGAAAGAGGTAGTGGTTTTGTCGTGGCAGGGTTCAGAGACTGTGTCGTCGTGGGGGTGTATTTCTCCCCCAACCGCAGCCTGGCGGAGTTTGAAGACTTTTTGGACGGCGTCGGAGCTGCGGTTCGACGTCAGTCGCCGAGACTAACCTTCGTTCTCGGCGACTTCAACGCAAAGTCCAGGGCGTGGGGTAGCCCCGTCACGAATGTCAAGGGGAGGACCACACAAATATGGTCGCTTCTCTCCGGTCTTTCGCTCCTAAACACGGGCAACACCTGGACGTGCGTGCGTCAGAATGGTGGTTCCATTGTGGATCTCTCGTTCGCGAGCCCTGCTGTCGCGCGCCGAGTGAACGACTGGAGAGTAGTAACGGAGGTGGAGACGCTGTCGGATCACCGTTACATCCGCTTCAGCGTCTCCACCCCGTCAACACCCGCGGAGCGCTTTCGGAGCTGTAGTCGCTTCCCACGATGGGCTCTCGGCCAGCTCGACCGAGAAATGGCCCTGGAGGCGGCTATAGTCCAGCGCTGGGGATCCGCTGGTGTGCAGAACCGCACTGAGGAGGATGTGAACGCGGCCGCAGGACGGTTAAGCAGTGCCCTCAAGGAAGTGTGCGATGCTGCGATGCCGAGGGCCCGTAGGAGCCCGCCGCGTCGCCAAGTATACTGGTGGTCGCCCGAAATTGCGGAGCTTCGGGCGGCTTGCATGAGAGCACGGCGGGCCCTTATGAGGCGTCGACGTCGCTACGGCGCCGAGTTCGTCGAGGGCCAGCTGCGGGATGACTACCGAGCGGCCAAGAAAAGCCTGCAGCGGGCCATTAGCCGGGCGAAGGCCGAGGCCCGAGAGGAGATGTTGGAAGGCCTCAACAGGGATCCATGGGGGCGCCCTTACCTTGCGGCGCGGAACAAACTCCGCGCCCGCAGCGCCCCCATCATCGAGTCTCTCCGAGAGGATGTCCTGTTGAGGGTCGTGGAGAGCCTGCTCCCCCAGTCTGGGGGGCATGCTCCCCCATCTATGGCTCCTCGAGGTGAGACGGGGGATATCATGGATGTCCCCCTTGTCACCGAGGGGGAATTGGACCGGGCCTTGGCCCGGCTGTCGACGAACAGAAAGGCGCCTGGCCCGGATGGCGTTCCGGGCCGTGTCTTAAGCATCGCACTGAGGGTACTGCGGGAGTCATATCGGGAACTGCTCGATATGTGTTTGAGGTCCGGGCGGTTCCCGAACGACTGGAAAACCGGCCGTCTTTGTCTGTTGCAGAAGGAGGGACGCCCGTTAGACTCGCCTTCCGCATACAGACCGCTGGTGCTGCTGAACGAGACGGCCAAAACTGCTGAGAGGGTCCTCGCGGGCCGTCTCGTTCAACACCTTGAGGAAGTGGGACCGGGACTGTCAGAGGCACAATACGGCTTCAGAGGGGGCCGATCGACCACGGATGCGCTGGTCGCCCTAAAGGCCTTCTCCACGGAGGCCGTAAACCAGGGAGATGTGGTTCTGGCAGTCTCGCTCGACATTGAGAACGCCTTCGGCAGCCTGCCGTTCGAGACGTTGAAGGAGGCGCTCCGATACCATGGAGTGCCCCTGTACCTCCGGAGGCTGCTGGAGGCGTACCTTGATGAGAGATACGTCGTTTGGGAGGGCACCGACGGGCGTCTGCTCCGGCGTCGTATGGAGCGCGGTGTTCCACAGGGTTCGGTTCTGGGTCCGACCCTGTGGAACATCGGCTTTGACTGGCTGTTGCGCGGTGAACTCCTCCCCGGGATGGGGGTGATTTGTTATGCTGACGACACCCTCGTCATGGCGAGAGGGAGGAGCTTTGAGGCGGCGGCCCGATTGGCCGAGGTCGGAGCGGCGCTCGTCATAGAGCGGATTGAAATGCTGGGCCTGAGGGTCTCCGTTAGCAAAACGGAGGTCCTCCTATTTCATGGCCCGCGTCGCGGTGCCCCCCGAGGGGCGAAATTAAAGATTTTAAACGAGGACGTGCCGGTGCGGGCCCAAATGAAATATTTGGGCCTGCACCTAGATGGAAAATGGTGCTTTGGACCTCATTTCGCCCAACTCGCCCCGAAGCTAGTAAATGTAGCTGCAGCGCTGGGTAGACTTCTGCCCAACACTGGTGGTCCGGGGTCGTCTTGCCGGAGGTTGTACAGCGGGATCGTGAGGTCCATGGCGCTGTACGGCGCCCCAATCTGGGTCGACGCTCTCACTGCGCGTAATAAGGCTCTGCTAAGGAGAGCTCAGCGGGTCATCGCGGTGAGAGCCATCAGGGGGTATCGTACAGTGTCGTGGACGGCTGCTACCGTCCTGGCGAGCGACCCGCCTTGGGAACTGGAGGCGGAAGTTCTTGCAGAGGTCTACCGACACCGCTCGGTGGCGCGGTCTCGGGGCGAGGAACCGGTCGTGGGTGAAATGCGGGCTGAGGCTCAAAGTGCCCTCATCCGGCGGTGGAAAAGTGAACTGAGGACCCCCACCGCCGGAGTCGAAATAGTGGAGGCTATCCGGCCTCACCTTGAGGAGTGGCTGAATCGTCGGCACGGAGTGCTGACTTTCAGATTGACGCAGGTGCTTACCGGACATGGCTGCTTTGGTAAGTACCTGCATCAGATTGCCAGGAGGGAGACCTCACCCTCCTGTAAGTCGTGCGGCGCGCACATTGATACGGCGCGCCATACAGTAGAAAGTTGTGCTGCCTGGCAGACACAACGGAGCGACCTGACCACCGTCATTGGCGGGGACCTGTCGCTGGGACGAACAGTGAGCACCATGCTGGCCAGCGACAGGTGCTGGCAAGCTGTTGCCGACTTCAGTGAGGCAGTAATGCTCCTGAAGGAGGCTGCGGAGCGGGAACGGGAGGCCGACGTCAGTGCGGACCCACTCCGCCGAGCAAGGCCAGGGAGGAGGCGACGCCGCTACGCTCACCTCATCCCCCCGCCTTAGATGGTTGTGTCTTGGGTCGTAGCCCTGCCAGGCTAACGTCTGAGCGCTGGAGAGAGTTCGGAACGGAGATCCTCCGGCGCTCCATGATAGACGGGAAGAGCGCCGCAGTTAGGTTTAGTCGGTATTCCGTAACATCCGGTGAGTCCGACACTACCCACTGTTGCCGGTGCGGTTTTCCGACCGCATCGACAGGAGTGGGTGTGCGTAAGAGCATTCCCCTGCGAGAAAAAAAAAAAAAAAAAAAAAAAAAAAAAAAAAAAAGGATGCCTCGCTGTGATTCATTGCCCCTGCTTACATACCGTGCGAGTTTGTGTTTATACGGCCATGTTATAACGCGCAGACTATCTTTGAATGACAAATTAAGAAAAAGTGACTTTAGTTCTTTGATTTACGCGATAGATGGCGCTTAGTGTCGCCAGACGTTTATAAAAGAAAGCTAAGTTCATAAAACATGACTTGCCGAGATCTGAATGCAATTTCGCATTAAAACAATTTTTTTTATTAAACTCATATTATAAAGAAGTATTTTCAAGGAGATTAAGATGGCGGTCGGCCTATTGTCTTGAAGTATAGCTATTTCAAAATACATCAATTATATTTATTTTTTGGTTTTATCTTCTTCGTTTGGAGTAATTGTTGAAAGCCCGTGTTACATTCCGAACATCCTCTTTATAGAATGTCGGACACTACGCTATTGTTACTTCGGACTTGGCCCTGGCAAAATGTAAATTTGAAATGTGATGTTGATCTATACTAATATTAATATAAAAGTTTAACGTTATAGTGTCTATGTATTAGATATATCTTAAAAAACTTTTTTGGGTTGACTGTTAGCACTAAAAGCTAAACTAAGCTTTTTAACTTGTGGTTCAACTCAGGGCTTAAGCCATACTCATATTTCAAAGCAGAACTTAGAGGTATATAGTGGAATTTACGTAAGTTATACGCAGTTCAACTATAAGTAATACGGATGAATTTATGGTCAAATTCTAGCACTGTTCGTGGAAGAAACAGACTGAGTGATTTTGTAGTTTTCTTACATTATGATGGATAAACAGCTGCAAGGATTTTATAAAAGTACGTAGGAACATAGGTACTCGGTTAAATAACGCGAACCATAGCTCAGCTAGCAGCTAAACTAAATAAGCGCAATTACAGAATACAAAACTATCCAGACAAAATAATGCAATTAATTATTACTAAAAGCAAAGCATATCAGTTGAGCTTAGATCACTGTTCGACTCAATCGCAGACAGGACAGAGCGTAATTTGTCAGTCGCATATCGATCGTATCGATTGTACATCGATAGATTTATCATGTTAATCGATCTAATTTCATCAAGTCCCGGTGAGCGATGGAGGTCGTTGTGGGAACGCCAGTGAGTGCGCAGTCATGCCATAGATTAATTGTGATTGAGTTGTAGATAGGACAATACATTTATTGATTTATTAAATTGTATTTAAAGACCTGTACCTATGGATTTTTGTTTAGCTTTTAGGTTTGTACCCGATAGTAAAGTAGCTGATTCAATTTTCAGGCCAGCCAAAGCGTTTTCTTTTTTATTTGTTTATTGTTTTATATTTTATATAGGTAAGTAAGGGAGTGCAAGTATGTCAATGCTATCGTGCTTTTACATACATAACCAGTTACTTTGACCTGATTACTTATCTAATAAAATGGCAACACTTTGTTATGGTACTATTTATGAAGAAATTTCCAGTAGCAATTCGCGATTGTGAAAGCTCGCACTTCGTATTTGTATCTATATCACCGTAATGCTTACAATATTATGTTCTGCAATGATAGTCGTCTTGGTACTATAAATGACATTGTATACTTATAATTTCAATGTTAATGATAATACTCCAAGCACGCTAGTGTGAGAGTTGTTCTTAGAGAAGGTATATACCTACTACTTTTATTTTCGACGAGTAGAAAGGCCTGCCCTATAGCTAATTATTATTCGATAGGTACTCTCATGTATCCCTCACGATGTTAACCTTTTTTGACTGACATTAGTCATATACGAGATAGCCTCTACGAAGGTCATTAATTGTAGGCAAAATACTTACAAATCTAATGAATGCTTCTAACACTCATTTTACAATCTTTGCCCATAATATATTATTGCGACCACCAGCGCGATTGCCTAGACGAGAATATTTGGATTGTGGTTTAATTACCAGCCATTGTGACCAGATCATTCTATTGTGCATCTATTGCAGTGGTGGTTATTGTTTGAACATCTTTGGACTAATGGATAGTTCACTAACATTGGGTGAATGACTTGGAATTATTGGTAATTCGATGTCGGTTAATGTGACCTTGGATATTTAGTTTGTAAAGGTGAGCTTTAATGTTTTGATAGCAGAGTGCACGCCGTGCTTCTATTAGAGACGAAAGTAATGATAATTTTAGTATCTATGATAGTACTGCGCAACACCGTCGGCTATAATATTAGTTATATGTTATATTCACATCTATAAGATATCTATACGAGCAGCGATAGCCTAATGGGAGAGTTGGACTGCCGCGCAGAGGTCTTGAGCTCGATCCCAAGGTGTGCATCTCTGACTTTTCGAAGTTAAGTGCTTATTAAATAGTTAATTATCGCTCGCTTTAACGGTGACGGAAAAAGTTGTAAGGAAACCTGTCTGAGAGTTCTCCATAATGTTCTCGAAGATATGTGAAGTCTACCGACCCGAACCAGGGTGGTGGACTATAGCCTAACCCCTCTCACAGTGAGACCCGTGCCCAGCAGTGGAACAGTTTAATATAATATTATAATAATATTCTACCACATACACACAACACCATCTAGCCCAAACTAAGCAGAGCTTGTACTATGGGTACTAGATAATGGACAAACATATATACATATCTTTTTTTTTGTAATTACCTGCTTATTATGCATAGAAACACCCAGACCAAAACAAACATCCATGTTCATGGACACAAATGTTTGACTTGTGCAGGAATCGAATCCACGACCTCAGGCGTGGCAGTCGGTTACACTAACCACTACCTCATCGAGGCCGACAAATACAGGGCTGATATTATATATTATTATAAAGCGCATGGCGTAAAGCAGCGAGATATTACTAGAGACAAAAGTAATGATAATATTCGTGCTCCATGATGGTGCCGAGCACAGGCAGCACCATCAACAGTATAAGTCATATGCATTAATATACAACACGTATTAACGAGTTAAAGAAGGCGTATTAAGTAATTCATTTGTAACACACGTTAGAATGCATGTCTTTAGTAGGCAGTTAAAGTTTACTATGTTCTCTGGCATAAAGAGCAGTAGTCATTATCGAATAGGTAAAAACAAGAGCAGTCTAAATTTATTTTCCACTTGATTTCAACATTTATGTAGTAGGGCGTTTTTGCCAGACCTGCAGGACCATTATTAAACAAAGGTATGATGTCTTGTATCATATTTTTCGAAGAGTAGGTGATAGGTTACATGTTCACATTAAAAGTGTTTTTTCCGTAAACTGTTGTTAGTAGAAGCTGTATTTACATTGCTAAGTTTTATGATTATTCGTTAGTTTGATAACTGTCTTAGAAAGCCCAGGCCCAAAAACAACAATCTTTTGTAGTTAACAAATCGCCTAATATTCATAGTGACGATTGCTGTAAGAATATGAGTTAATTTATTATAATCTCTTGACAATTGGACCAGCTGAAATATGTACATTAATTTTGATAGAAATACGCAAAATACGCTCGCTTTGCCAGTGGAAATATATTTGGTAACAAGCAAACAGTACCTAAAATAGTACAATGAAAAATCTAATATAAAAATTCATTCAACCTCCAAAAAGAAAAACGTATTCTACGAGTGGCATTGTTTCGAAGCGGGTTCCGCTGGACCGAATTGTTTCGCGGCGAAAAATTTCAAATTTGGAACTTTGGAATTTGAAATTGAAAAAGCTGGCAATGCGCGAGTGTTGCGGGGTGCGGGGGAGTGGGCGTGGCGGGGCGGGGCCTGTGCCTAGCGGACAGGCAAAGGTGCTATATTGCGTTCAGCCAATATGATACCTATCGATCATGACGCGTGCTAAGTGGCGATAACTAGATATTCATTAGCTTGCCTTATTACATTGCGGTAAATGTATTTGTATACAGTAGGTACATTATATTACAGTTGCTTTTAATGGGACAATAATTTTAAAGCCATTGTTATCTATTTATTTGTTTATTGGCTTACTAATAAAAGCAAAAAACTATAAAACGTGTTTTGGGTAGTATGTTTGTAATTTATCTAAATCAGGTATTTTAATTTTTCAAAGCATTGTCATAACATAACCATTTTTGGAAGTTTTTAGTGTAACTATAGACATTGTCTTAATATTAGAACATAGGTTTGTAGAAAATATGGCGTCCGTAAAGAAAAGTTGCATGCGACTGCTGGCAAGTTCTCGGGTTCAAGTCCCAGGCAAGCAACCTGTTATATTTTTATTCTATACAAAATTCTCATTAGCTTAGTGAGAGAGATTGGCAATGTGCCAGTCTGAATGGCCTACCTATCAAGTAGATACCTATGTATCTATGTTCTCTTCTACGCGGAACCCAAACGCTTAGTTGGCAAAATACTACATACCTCTGGCTGCCCTTTTGGTCATGTAGGCTGAGAGATGATGTGAGACTATATATGTACCTATGTGTAGAGGCTCTGGAGGGCTTACATTCTAGAAAAGCTCCCAGCTCGGACGGTATTAGTAATAGGGTCATTAAGCTCTTTCCGTACTCAATAGTAGTCCTTCTGACTAGGATATTCAATGCCGCCATCACATATAATATATTTTCACAGCAGTGAAAACAAGCTGTGGTCATTGGGACCCAAGTCTGAGCTGTCTAGTTCTAGACTTATTAGTCTGCTAAAGTCTATGAGCGGTTATTGTATGTTAGGCTGAAAGCGTACGCCGACACATCGCTGCTGATACCCCACGAACAGCAAAGCAAAGTATCGAACCAAACATTCGTGCGTTCAACAAGTGCACCGTATAGTTGAGTACATTAGTGCGATACTCACTCGCAATCAATTCACCGAAGTCCTCTTCTTCGACGTAGCGAAGGCTTTCGACAAAGTGTGGCATAACGGCTTGTTGTACAAGCTATTCACCATGGGTGTCCCTTCCAAGCTCATACTCATCCTACGAGACTTCCTATCAGATAGAAACTTTCGCTACCGCGTCGAGGGAATCTTGTCACCACCTCACGCTATACGCGCCGATGTGCCCCAGGGCTCAGTGCTCTCTCTGCTGCTGTACTCTCTGTACATCGCCGACATACCGATGCATAGGTTCGCGTAGACAGCACTTTTTGCAGACGATCCAGCTATTTATTATGCGGGTAAAGAGCCAGTTTCAGTCAGTAGGAAGCTTCAATCCGCAACCAACGCCTTAGGCGCTTGGTTCCGGAAATGGCGGATAGAGGTCAATCCCGAGAAGAGTCAGGCGGTGTTATTTTTACAGGAAACCATCTCACCTGTACCCTCCGGGTGCGACCCTACAAATAATGATGTTTGGCTACACTATCCCATAGGCTAGAGAAGCCAAGTATCTAGGTGTCGCTCTTGATGATCGACTCTCATTCCGATCTCACCTAAGGAAGGTTCGTAACCGGGCCACCTTTGTGTTAGGTCGGCTTCATTCTCTGATTAACAGTCGCTCTAAACTATCACTTAGGCACAAGGTTAGGCTGTATACAGCATGTGTTATACCCATCCTGACGTACGCTAGTGTAGTATTCGCACACGTTAGGCCAAACAGGATCCATTTTCATGCGCAGAGCTACGGGAGCACCGTGGTTCGTGCGCAACGAAGATCTACACATAGATCTAGAGCCACCGACCATCATGCAATTCATGAACCAGTGTTCCCGTAGCTACTTTGACTCTGCTCAGTACGCCCCAACCCGCTAGTGGCTGCGGCGATAAATTACACTCCATCTAGGATATTGAAAGTTAGGAGATCTAGGCACATATTAGATGAACCAGATGATAGGACTACACTCCCTCAAGACAGAGCATACACGGCTCGCGAAGCCATACAAAGTTGTCCGCAGTTCCGCCCTCGCCGCAGAGGTCGGAATACGCGTCGCGTTAACGTTAGTGCCGTGGATCACCTTACATCCACGTTGGCGACAACGCCCCAAGCCGAGGTCCGTGGTAGTCCGCCCTTGGGGGATAACGTTGTCTAGTATACTTTATAACGGGTTGGGAGCCTTCTGCGCTCACCCACAGTCCGCGTAAAGTTGTCAAAGCCATCTGAGGCCAACAACTAACACACACAGAAAAAAGAAAAGGAAGGAAGTAGTAAGTAGGAGTAAGTCCTGTGTTACGGGGGACTTTACAAACATTCAAACAACGGACACAAAGAACACTTAGACTCGGAACAACCATTTGTGGATCACACAAAGTTTTGTCCCGTGTGGGATTCGAATCCTCGACACTCAGCATAGTAGTAGTGGCGAGACGACCACTTAAACCACTAAGTAGGTACACCATCCGTGCAGTCTTCCTCTGATACATTATTTTCCTTCTTTCTTCTTTTTTACAAAATACTACATTAGGGATTCCTGTTGCGGGGAAATTTACGAATATACTACCGGATCCGACAGACGTTGTCATAAACAAACGAAAAAATAAAATAAAAAAATACCAAATCTAAACCATTTTCGAATCCACTTGAACACACACAAAAAATTCCATCAAAATCGGTCCAGCCGTTTTGGAGGAGTTTAATTACAATACACGCACAGAAATTTTATATATATTTAAAACGGAAGGAAACTACACATAGGTGCAGATCAATTCCTGGATTATCACACAAATATGCCCAAGCCCCGTGTAGGATTCAAACACACAACACTCGATGCCTAATTGGTATAATAACAGCGTCGCTAAATACGCAACTCCTTTACTCATAAGTCATAACGGTAAAATAATGTAAGAAGTAGAAAACAACAAAATCCCTGCTAATTATCTAAGCTTTTTTCTACCTTTAAGAATTGGCATACAAAACAGAACCAAAGTATAACATTTACTATATAAATTACAAATATTATTAATTAACTACATGAGCCCGCGGTTTCACCCGCGTTTATGATTACTGCGCCGCTCCCATGTGTCGCTGTGTGATATTATATAGCCTTCCTTGGTAAATGGGCTATCCAAAACTGAAGAATTTTTAATTTGAACCAGCAGTTCCTGAGATTAGCGCGTTCAACCAAACAAACAAACTCTTCAGCTTTATAATATTAGTAGCTATAGATACAACATAATAAGGCGTTATGAGTTCAATAGAAAATAATAAACTACTCGTTACCTATGGCTGCTGCACATGAGGTCTCTCGTTCGATTCCCGGATCGAGCCAATTTATTGTGATTTTTTTGTCTAGAAGACATTTTCAGTAGCAGCACGGAGACTCCGTGTGTCAAAAACTGTGTCCAGTAATAACTTTTAAACTTTTGCGTTGCATGATATATAAATAATATGTATCGGGAAATAGGGAAGATGGTTTTAAATTATCCGCAACGTGGAACCCCGTGATTAATAATACGCAATTTCGCTTGTTTGCATAGTCGGGTAAATCGCAGAATACCGGCACGTCGGCTAGCATAGGTACGTAATAGGAATACCGTGAGTGTAGTGTATGACGGTACATGGACAAATAAAAACATGTCAAAAGTGTGGGTGGATCAAGATTCTTCTGCCTCACAAACGGAGACATGACAATGACATCGCCGCATCAGTCAGCTTGTGACCACGGCCGGCCGGTGTAATCTGGTCAAAACGTCAAGCTTTAAAAAAGTAAACATGTATGATAGTGTCCAGTAGACGACAATAGACTCTATCTCTATTACGTGGGATCCAAAACTGTACCTGGCGAAATTTGGTTGAAATACATTTCTGCCTATCATTTCGTATAGAGGCGTGACACTATATATGTCTAACGGACTGTTACAGTGTCTTTACCAAGAAATTCATTAGACAAAAACCTAAAATTACTTCACCATAATCGAACACCGAACTTAACAAATTAATTCTGACACAAATTACAAAAACATCTACAATTTACTACAAAATTATCCACTCGAACATTGACGTGTCCCGTCAAAACCAATCAACGTCCGACCCATTTAGTTTTTTGTAACAGCAGAACCCTAAAATTGAAAATTATAGACAATGATACGCAAATAATTACCTACGATACGACGCGTCAAAATTACTTTGTCTCAAACATCAATGTTCAACGGGAGAGATATCGTATAGAGTGGACGACTGATAACCATCGCTTTGCCAGCGCACAAACTTATCATTCACCATTTACATAAAGCTTATTACTATGACTGTAAGAGCGATTTTTGCTTGTATTTCGAAACTTTTATATTTGTTTAAGGTGTATTAATGTGTCAATCGCTCCTCCTTCTTCAGTCGATATTAATAATCATGTCAATCCACCCCGTGAGAAATATTTTTTTCAATATGGCGGGATAACCAATAATTTTGACAGTACATTACGGTTATTGGGTAACGTCGCTTTGTGTTCATATAATTAATTCTTGTGTAATTTTCGTATTATTATATTAATGTGGGAGTTGGCTGAGTCATTGAGTTTTAAGATTTTTGTTGAGTTTTATTTTCGTGTGTGTGCTTGTTGATTGAATGTGTGATTACTGCATGCCAATATATGATTAGGGTAATATGTGTAATTGGCTGATGGATACTTATGAAATATACCTAATTATGGTTGTAGGTAAAATTAAGGTATTTTTTGTTTATCTATATTAGTGATCTTTGCAACTTTATTAAATGAAAGTGTCTGAGTAATGATTATTTATTATATCCATTTATTTAGAATAACTAACAGTAAATAATACCAAATTGTATGATCAAATTACATATAATTATGTAAATGCGTAATTATGTTATTATGCTATGTTTGTTTGCGATCAAAATCTCGGTAGCGGTAATAAATGCGACTGCTGTGTATGAGGAGCCGGGTTCATATCTCGAGTTGAACCAACAAAATGTTATGTAGTTTTTTGTCAAGCCCTTATCGATTCCAACCCGGAGTTACAAAATAGGCGGTATTACTTACTCCTGTGACTCGCAGAGCTCATAGATCTTTGAGCCCTACGCCTTACCTCTGTCAAGTCACATAGTATTTGCGTCCAATCGGACTATGAAAGTGAGAATACAGAGAAAGCACTTGTGTTTGAGCGCATACTTGTGCAGTATAATATTTGCGTCGTAGCAGTCTCCGTTAAGATTGTCTACCGCAAATGAAAACCATTCCAGAAAAAGATATAACACCAATGCTGAACAGAGCGTTTGAACCAAGCATATATTATTTTTACTTACCTAAGCTTATGTATAAGTTACGATTAAATATTACTTTTATCTATAGATTTCATTAATCGTAACGCAAACAACAATGTAGATGTAAGTGCAGGTGTATGTGAATCAAAGATTTAAATCTTAGACGTAGCCTCGCCGTAATTAAATCGAATGAAACACTGTCCACACTTAGTAGTGAGCCTACACGTCCGATAAAGTACGATAGTGTACAATTTTCAATATGAGTGATTATGATAATTCTATATTCATAGCTTAGCTTACCTTTTGGTACTATAAACCATATTTAAACGTAGTAGAACGCATCTATGATTTTTATCTTTGGTGTAAATAAACCTCAACCAACGGCATAATGGTCGTTTCGCACGAATTTGTTGTCACAAATTGTGTGGAACGACACTTTTTTAAATAATATTTTGTTAGGTGTCGATTCGCACACGATCTTTTACATAGAGCATTGTGCGAGTTTGTTTTAGGTTAACGCGATCGATACGTTTATGTTGCTCGACTCCAAGCTCTTAGCCAATCAGAGAGCCAAACCCGGTAAACGATTCGATCGCTTTAACGCAAAAACAACTCGCACTAGGCACCTTGATCGGTTCGTGCGAAACGACCAATAAGCTGATTTAAATCTTTAGTGTAAATACACTCCTGCCTACCCTATCGGGACATCAACTATGAGGACATGCATGTATGAGCAGCAGAATGAGCAAGAAAGTAAATACCGTACTTTATACCTAATTGATATCTCATGTAGTAAAAAGTTTATGTAAAGCATGGCAATGAGTAATCGTGTGCGCACGGTAATAACATGGATCAGAATAACTAATCATTTGATTTCACACTGAAAGAGATGCGTGTACAGGCCTGTGCCGTTAAAATGTTGCTTTTTATGCATACTCGAGTCATTCCTATGCTTATTTGCACAACGACTCACAATTTTGTGGCATCTCAGTCATTCTCAAACTGATGACAGCAACAACACCATGTTCTAATGAGTTAACTACTAAACTCTATAAGTATATAAGGATTAAATTTGCATACAAAGCGTTAGTCTAATTTTTAAGAGGTTTTTAGTATACTAGATTTTTCTTGCAGCATTATTCACGAGCGAACAGATGTCCATCTGTTCGACCGCGAAGTTTTTTAGCAGCAGGCTTGTTCCGTTCCGTTTACAATGACGTTTTCGGGCGAATCTTGGATTTATCTGTATATTCCAAAAATGAAGCGTCAATTTACGTACTATTGTCCTGCTTTAGTAGCAGTCCAACAGTAGATTGACGCTTTATTTTTCATGAACGCCTATGTTAAGCGAGGGAAAAATAGGCAAAATTTTGATGACCAGTTCTTTGTCGGCTTATTTTGTGTCGATATCGTTATAAGGTCAAAATGCATCAATTCTGAATGGCGTATTATTATCCTTAAATACATCATTTAGTTAAAACTTTTGGCAAGCAAAGTCTTTACTGTTATACGCAGTAGGTGGCTAAACACCGAGTTACTGCCACGCCACTCCCACACAGAACACACACGCGATATACTTGGCGAAAAACGAGACCTTTTAAGAGAGCGCACCGGCCAATCTTATAGCCTCCATTTCTTAACAGTCCTAATTTGGCTACGGGATATGTTTAGTTGTCTAAAATAAACAATTAACTAAAAGACAACAGTTTTGATTATTGGGAGATGAGTAATTGAGAAGGCTATCGAAAGAGTGTAGAGATTGGGAAAACATTTTAAGAACTGGTTTATTTATTTGGACATACAGTAGTTGTTACATTATTTCTACATAAATAAATAAGACCATAAATAATAACTAAATGCACAACATTTAAAGCTATCACAGCATGCATAATTATGTTGTAACACGTTAGCGTAATATATATAAAATATCAAAAATATTATAATTCATAAGAAATTAAAAGAAGCAACAATGGATAAAATAATATGTAATAAAATTATAAAATTTCAAGCTTTAGTGTATATTTGTGTAGTTCGCAAACATTTCCAGCTACCCTACGTAGACATAGGTATATATAGAGCAGAATTAAACAAGTTTAAAAAAATATTTATTCAACGACTCAAAATCACTTAATTTCGCAAAAAATAGCGGCAGTATTTTAGGTGTTCTTAAATATAGGTTCGCTAATACCGTTCCATTAGGGTGGGAACTATATCGAGGCACCGGCGATCGCATTCCGATCAAATTGGTAATCAGATAACAATCTGGGGTTTATTACTGGACATGACGACATGATGCTATTGTTCTGTGGAGAAGGCACTTTTTAATGTGATAGGTGAGCTGAGTGTGAATGAGTGGATAATTATATATTAGTTTGTTTTATTAGTGATGTCGTTGGTCTAGTGGTATATGTTTGAGGACGGTCATGTTTTTAGGTTTGATTTTTGGGTCGGACTAAATGTTATTGGAGTATATCGTCAGTAGCAGTACGACGTCTGGTAATACTTGGAAGATGCCAATAGGCTCGTTCACTATTATATGTTATTGGCAATTTGTACCACATACCTATCACTATGAAATCTCTTGCCGTCATGGTTGAATTTTGCAAAAAAATTTAAAACACAGACTGCTGCTGCACAACTATTTCTGCTAAACTAAAAAGAAAGTATTAAGTATTTGGCGCCCGATTAAATTGTCTCTATTCCACATTATTAACAAAAACGCAATAGCATTATTGGCAGACAATATTTATCTTTAATCACCGTTTTATATTACCTAGTATATTCTTTAAAATTTTGCACTTACGAAGCTCATCCAAGTATTCCTTGCTTCTAGTGGTATCGTATTCAGAAATTGATGCGGCTCTCTTGATTAAAGGGTAAGCGCATAATTTGCACCCAAAATTAATTTATTTAACATTATTCCGTGTCGGGTGCGTTTCGATGCGCCTGCGCACATTACACGCTACGTGTACGATTGCTAGGGCGTAAGGTTAGACCTAAAATAAACTAAACATTTTGAAGGGAATTAGGTCAAGATAATATTACGATAATTAACGTTTAATAGTAGAGGTTAATGAATACCGAATTATAGCTGATTTCAAAGATCTATAATTTGTAGATAATATAGTTCAAGATATTTATTAAGTGAATTGCCCAAGTAAGTGCGAAATGACAATCATTAAATGGTATAAATTTGTTTAAGTATGTTTAAAAAGCCTTTAAAACAGATTATTGCACCATCTAATAATGTCGTAAATAAGGATTAAATTTCAGGATGAAACGACATACGGCAAGCCAAATGAAAATGCTGATTGCTTCTATCTGCGCTTAAGATTTGCCACAAGCTGTAAAGTATAATATCTTAGAGATACAGCTCAAAATATAGATTAAAATAAATATAATATAAAAAGCATGTCATTCCCGATTTGTGCGTGGAAAATCGCAGAAATCATGTTTTATTAATTCGCATGTATCGCTGTTATTCTTTTCTTATACATGCAGCAGTTGCTTTTCACGTCATTTATGATGATAAAAGAAAACTCATCTTGATCATCTAATACAAACCAAATCAGCTTTCCATTCCAATTATGAATTAAAACCTCTTGGTATTCCACTTCTAAAGACTTATCAAAAGTACATACAATGAGAACTAAAAGAATACACATACAAAATAAAGAGAGTTTGTCAAAACAAAAGCTATTTTCTTTTGTTTTGTGAGTATAGGTACTTAAATAGACAGTTAAAGATGATACGAAAGAAACATTTCATCTATCACGAGTCTCCGTGTATTGTATAAAATTAGGTACATATACCTACATACCAGTTTTGATGCAATGATGAAGCAGATATAGTTATGAGAATAAAATCGTAGCCATGTTTATTTGTGCGCCATACTTCGGTAGTTCAGATCTGATTCTGTAATCTGTTCATTGAGTATATCAGACATCAAAGCACATCGAAATACTCCCCGACTAACATGCGTCTGTTGCTCCATAATAATAAATATATGTTTTATAATTTTACAGCTGTCCTAGCATCGATGAAATCTAGCTACATTTATTAATTTTATCACTTGACACCTCGTTCCCGTGCTACTTAACGTGCACTAAACCTACACAATTTACTTTCAAAATCACATTAATGTCAGACTCTGTTCGGGTCTTCTGCTTTGTGTAAAGTGCATTGATAATAATCTGAACCATTCTCAGCCGAAGAACGGGATCGAAATAGACGTATAGTTGAGCGGGAGTAGGACAGGTGATGTTGAATAGAAACATCAAAATTTTACAGCGTTTTTATTGCGCTCGCGCCGATCCGAGTGTTTACATGTCCGCGTCCGGTTCGCTTACGGTGTTTCGGGGAGTAGGTGGCATGCTTTGAATATTGAAGTAAAACCACTTTCTGATAACTATAAAAATTGTAATACTATTTAGAATAGAGATATAGGTGTTTATTAACGTGTGAAAATCCTTTTTGTATTAGAAAACAAGAGTATTCTATTTCCCTATAATAAATAAATTATTATCAACAAAATGAATTGTAAATAAATTTAATATGTATGTTTTGTCAACGAATACTTTGACCTCACATTTTTATTTTTATTCTACAGCCACGGTGGCCCAACAAAACTGTCAGAAACCTAAAGCCTAATGAAATCATTAAACATCTAACAAAAGAAGAAAAACTTAAACCAAATAAAGTTATGAATTTATCACTGGTAACCTGTCCTTTAATCCTATAAAGTGACTTTAGGGCAAGGCTGATAAATTAAAAAGTTAATGCCGGTAAAATATTGGACAAACATGAGGGACTCGGGCCGAGACGAATTCGGCACGCAAGCGATGACAGTGTGAGAAAAGATGGTACCCACCCAAATGGTTTTTGTGCTCTCTTTATTACTGTAATCGAATAATTCTTATTGTAATGGATGAAGATGTCGGACGATTGAATTAGATGTGACTATTGTTTTATGTTGAGTTTACGACTTAATAGTTTTTTAATAAGGATAAGTCGCCACTTTAAATATTTTCATAAAAATTTGGTTTTAAAATGTTACATCTTTTGATTTTCGTGTCTAAAATGTCTTTAATGAGGCATAATATTTTAAAACATAATACAATAATAAAATGTAATGCAAATATTTAATGCCATTTTTGTTGCTTGAGTATTTTGAGTAGTAGTTCATGGAGAAATGGTTGCAGCACCTTACAGTTATGATTTGTAAACGAAATATTATTGTACACTTGGCGATTAAAAAGAGTGGCTATGAGTTTCTTGCCCGTTCTTCTCATGAGCCCTACACACCCTTGCTTTGCTGAACGTGGCAGTAAATGTAAATTCACAGAAAAAAAATTTACTTGTAACTTTGACATTCATAAGTGTTACCTTGTAACCTAATTTGAATAAATTTATTTTGATTTGATTTGATTTGAGTTGTTAAGGATATCTCTTTTACATTTTGTACCTCTCACAGGGTAACGATGGCTTTACAAACGTAGAAATAAAGAGTATACGAAATACCTAGTCTTAGTATCGCTAGTAGTACCGCTAATACCGATCATCCTAACTATAATTAAAGGCATCCAGTATTACCTAATATAAACTATTTAGCTGTACTTTGCAGTGCTGAGTATGAGTACTCATGAGGTTTTTCTTATTCACATAAAGATTGTTATTTACAAAACATTATACATTATTCATTATGAATTGAATTGAATTGAGACTACCTTAATTAAGCTAATATATGTATTACACAAAGGTATATTAAAAAATAGAAAATAATTATATTAATACCAAAAATTTTCTTTGAATCTATTGTAATGGTGTACATTACAATTCAAAGATTACTAACGAGGCTAATACTGTACAAATATAAAATTGATTAATTATCACAGTAAAATATTTTCTTTCTTTCTATTAATACTTGCTGCCACAGTATCCATAGCTTAAAGATGCATTATTTCATAATATCTATCTTTTGAACTACTTATCATGAAAAAAAAAATATCATTAATATATTTCTATATTTTAAATTCTTGATAGAAATAAAACGGGAGAACAATGTCCATATCCATATACTACATATGTGCTATGTCCTTACTATAGCGCAAGGGAAACGCTATTTCGTTGCTCAAGGCCGAGCACTGCTGGTGTAGTGGTATCATGCAAGATTCCCATTCTTGCGACCCGGGTTCGATTCCCGGGCAGTGCAGACTTTTTGGAGTCAAAATTATATTTACTGTAAATTATTTGACTAAAATTTAATTTTGCATTTATATTAAAACAAATTATATGTAATATGTTTTTCTTTTTACTTTTTAATCATTGTTTCGTAGTGTCCTTCGTAGCTATGTGAGAGAGTGTGTAAACATAAATGATTTGAGCTGTAAAAAGTAAAAATAATATTCAGTGTCCTTCCAAAAAAACGAAATATTTGCTGAACTCAGTATGGGACTTTTATTTATGAATAAAATTCCTAACATGCCGAGACAAGCTACCGCGGTAGGTAGACATGGGAAGCCACCGTTGTAAGCGCTAAAATTCCCGTGCGAAAATATTCCTGTAAGCATCCCACGGGAATGGTACAAATTAAATATGTTCCCGATGAGGTATCATGAGTCATTCTTGAACGGAAGGTGGAAATGACTCAAATGATTGACAGCGTCTTTGATTTTGCTCTAATTTGACTTTCTTAGAATCAATTTGGTGGTCCAAAGCAATCTATCGCGAGTGTTGATGATGTATTGCGAAATGGGGAAATTTTCGTACGTCATGGAATCATGTCTGTAACTGGTGCTTGTATATGACGCAAGTAGTAAACGCAGGCTACATTTGCAAGTTATTTCCATTGCCTTTTTCATTGTGTCTAGATCATTGGCGTATATGAAGGAGCAGCAGGTGCTCCGTGCCTGCCTCAGAATGTTCGGTTTCAACGGAAAACTTCAGGATTGAGTGTAGGTTATCGCTGTTTAGAGGCTAGTCTCATCCTATAGGATAACTAGATACGAAGATGGCATGTCGGCTTATTGAATTATTATTTGGGTCACTATATTAGCTTGGGTGAATATTGTAAGATTATTTATAAGCGGTCAGACCAATTCTAGCGAAGTACTACTAGCGAGTATGCATAGTTTGTTGACCTAAATAAGTATAATATATGCAGTACATGTCATTTCAGCTTTGCTGGCATTAGGATTTAAGTGAACTGTTTTTTAAAAGAAAGCACCTTCGCTAGGTTTAATTCTTTTGTCACAGTATACTTTAAAAACATTCAAACAACGGACACAAAGAACTGCCAGACTTGGAACAGTTATTTGCGGTTCACACATTTTATTATCTAGTGTGGGGATCGAAGCCACAACACTCGGCACAGTGGCAGTGGCGAGGCGACCACTTAACTGGTTTAACGTTTTACGTCAATCGTGCAACATATAACTATATTAGTTGACCGGGCAACGTCGCGTCGTTTGCTTCACATAAGAGAATTTTCTCCGTTTTTGCAACATTTTTCATTTATGCTCTGCTCCTATTGGTCGTAGCGTGATGTTATATAATAATAATAATAATATTCTACCACATACACACAACACCATCTAGCCCAAACTAAGCAGAGCTTGTACTATGGGTACTAGACAATGGATAAACATACATATATACCTTTGTTTTGTAAATACATACATATTAAGAAACACCCAGACCAAGACAAACATCCATGTTTATGCACACAAAATGTTTGACTTGTGCGGGAATCGAACTCGCGACCTCAGGCGTGTCAGTCGGCTACACTTACCACTACGCCATCGAGGCCGACATATAGGCATATAGCCTATAGCCTTCCTCGATAAATGGGCTATCCAACACTAAAATAATTTTTCAATTCGAACCAGTAATTTCTGAGATAAAATAATAAATTAACCTACAGAGCCATCTATTAACAATTCATCGAACTAACCAATAAATACACACTTACTATCTTTTAAGTTGGACCAAATTACAGATAGTTACGAAGTTTGATCAAAATCGTTTCAGTAGTTTCAGAGTTTATCCCGATCATACATCGTGACACGAGATTTTAAATATATTTATATTATTATAATATATATAACATATTTATATTAACTATAACAAAATTAAATGCGTCATTCTAGACACCGAGTCTAATTGGTACTTATATACTTCATAAATCATTACTCAAGTTCATTTTAAACCAGAACAAATTTCAATGGCTCCTAAATTCTGTATAAATTAATTGAAAAGATTTCAAGATCCGTGTTTCCGTGAATATATGTACGTCATTGGTCCTCAATAAACTATTAGGGGAAGAAAATGATTCAGAGGCTAATTGTGAACTCTTTACAATGATGATAATATGAATCATTGAAATGAATAGTCGATGGAAAAACCCGGTAACAGGTAAATGTGCTTGGTACTATTTAAATAGTGATCATGTTCACTTAACTACTTAAAATGTATGTAGCTCTTGTCAAATTATATAAAAAATGGTATAACAGCTTCTGTCAGCTGTTTTGCTCTCATGATGTGTGTCATTAAAGATATTCAATGTTACTCAAGCGTTTGAGTTACTTTAAGTTGAAGTGATAAGCGACACAATGTCCTGGCTTCATTAAAATTTGGTTATCTTGTTGAAACTTCCCTATAATTATAGTATTAGGTCCCACATAAGAGGCTACGAGCCTATTACCTAGCGTCTACCCGCCATAGTTCCAGACTGCCACTGACATTTCGTAAACGGAAATTCTAATAAAACTTTATCGGACACAGCAAATTCATCGGAGACGTCATAAACAGCAGTTTTGAGATAATTCTCTTTTCTATTGTCAATACGTGTCCCATAATTATGGACGAATATTACCTTTCTAGGTAAAGTTTACTATTTCTGGGCATGAAATTTTATATTCATATACTTGTGCTGACACAAGTATATAATATATTGCCATGATCTATAATCTGTAACATTAGAAATTTCCAATTTCCAAGCCTATGAAATAAATATGTATGCAGATCTTTATTTGAAGAGAATGCGTAACTGAAGCTTAATTACTTTTGTAATACAGGCTGTAAGCAAACATTCAGTCATGTGATATTTTGAATATCGAACTGTTTAAAAATAAACATATATTTATATTAATTTACGTACCGTTTGTACCTATTGAAAATCGAACCTGTACAAAATTAAAAACGGCATCTTAATTACATAAAAATAAAATCGATCTAAAGTTGATTTTCTAAAGAGATCGGATATGAACCCTCTTATACCATACATATAATTTATTAACTGTGCTAGTAGCGCCATTAGCGGAAAACCACAGTTTTGTCCTAATATAGAATTAACCTAACCTAAGCAGATATTTATTTACAAAATCTACATTAATCTGAGCGAAGCCACGAGCATCTCTTATAAAATATCTAATAATACTATCAAGCCAACTTATCTAACCTAGATTCTCTAACTATTGAAACTTTATGGTAAAAAGCATAAAGTATAAAGCTATATTTCCAGTTATCGTTGTTGGGTCACCACTATTGTTTAAATACAACTAATTAACTAACTCATTTCACCGCGAACTGGGACCAATAAAATATTATGTTATGTTATTAAGAAATTACTGTTAAACTTTGTAGCCGCACAGTTAAACGTGTGTTGTGGGTATGTACGATTTGTGTGGATCTGTCAGAATAAAATCTTTGTAATATTTGTAAAGATGCTTAGATGTTAGTTACTCCATCAAGCGTAAACTGTTGAACGTATTTGATTGTACTTGGCACACAGATATATCATTGCCCGGATTTGCACATAAGATACTTGTTATCATGGTATGCGTTTCCGTGTGATGTACACGGGTGAAACAATGGGTACAAACTGCTTAATTATTTTACATTTTGATGCTGCGGCCTTGATTGTCTTTATATTTGCGACCGATCGTGGGGCTTTGAATACCGGTTCGGATAAGGTATGGTGGAAGTTAGGAAAATTCTCAAGGCTAGATATGAACTTATAGACGATAATAAATTGCAGGACAGCTAGAGCATGTTGCCCTCAATTATATGAGACTTGAATCATAGTAAGTGCACTGCGTGTTTAGAACACCTCATCTGCCTATGCGTAAACAGTTCAAAATACATATAGAATACCTTTTTATACAACAAAATATTATGAACAACCTTGTAGTAAGCGGTTACTGTAATTAATACACACTTGTAATTCTAAGTTTGGCTCCCAATGCTTTTTTAATACAATATATAGCTTAGCTTATTTAGCTGTAATATTAAACTTTATTTGTGAATCAAATTATTTATCAATGTTACTTAAGAAAGTCATACAACATATTTAATGCATTTCTCTACAAGTTATGTACTCGCATCGCATTTAGGTTAATCATTGTTTCTTGCAATTCAATAAATATAATAACGCACATTACTTTCTGTTAACGGTATTTCAATGCTTCCAAAGTTCTCAAACTCCAAGCAGCTATCTGTGAATCATAGAATTTATTGTATGAATTTGTTATGTCGGACCTCACGTAGCAAATTAACTAATAATAATAATAATAATATTCTACCACATACACACAACACCATCTAGCCCAAACTAAGCAGAGCTTGTACTATGGGTACTAGACAATGGATAAACATACATATATACTTTTTCTTTTGTAAATACATACATATTATACATATAAACACCCAGACCAAGACAAACATCCATGTTCATGCACACAAATGTTTGACTTGTGCGGGAATCGAACCCGCGACCTTAGGCGTGGCAGTCAGTTACACTAACCATTACGCCACCGAGGCCGACACTGTAGTTAAACACATCCTTAAAGAACTCTCACAATAATATTTTGATAAATTACTAAATAATACAATAACTATATGATGATATATAATGAATAGTGAGATTATTGAACATGTATTCAATAATCTCACTATTCATAATCTAAAGCGGCGTACACAATTAATTTAAAGGCACTGAACCCGTAAAAGATTTTTAGCGATGAATCAGCTAAATTTAGTCATAATTAAAAGTATGAGTAACAGCAAACATTTAAATCCAATTTAATCTGGACCCCAAAGGCAAGAAAAATGACAAATAAAATATACTGTGTAATATTAAGTCGACCGCATTCTTTAAAACTAAGACTACAGACGGCTATATTAAAACGGACCACTTTAGCACAACTGCCTCCAAAGTTAATATTAAGAAATCATAAGTAGCATTGCGTCACGCATGTGTATTCTCGACGGATCAGACAGTGGAGTATGTCCTCTAATTCCAGTTTTAAATTTGTTGCTGTTGAAATGTCCAGCTAATACATCACCTAGAAGTAGAGTTTATTTGGCTTAACAGCCTGATTAGTTCTATAAATAACCATATTACAATTTCATTATAATTCTCATACGTCGCCACGTAAGACGCTAGGACCTTACCGCCATTCTCAATATGTGTCTCATAGGAGGCGTCCTATAAGATACACATTGAGAATGGCGTCCTAGACACAACGCGGATATTACCTGTTCTGTTTGACACTGTACTGGTGCTGTGATTTTCTTAACAGAAGAAGTAATTAGAATTTTACAAGCACTGACAATCTTAATACGCAGAACCGTGCGTTCGATAAACGAGCCTGTCAAAAAGTACTTCTGCATACAAAACTATAACACCTAATTTGATTAACGCACCTGTTAAGGATCTGTATGTAAAGCACTTAAAATGCTTTAATAAAAGCTATTCAATTAATAGATATCTGCATATCAATATCTATTAAACATATGCATAGATTTTCATTTACAAATAAACCAAGTACTTGAAAACTGCCCCGTATTTCTCCGTGCATATCAACATTATTCTTTCGCTCCATCAAAGAACAATAACTCGTAAATATTTATCACGCGTTGTAAATGAGTATTTTTCAAGGGGGCACTAATTATTTCCACAATCTGACGGGTCTACCCAACAAACAATTGATTTGACTTCGGCTTTTCACTTCGACATTCACAATCGACACGTTAATGGTCATTAGTTTGAAAAATGCTACTTCTTATTTTATTAAGCTCAGTTTTTATGAATTTGTTTATATTTTGCCTTTGTGGAGTTTCGTTATGATGCTTTAAAACCGATGTTAGCTTTAGGTCGTTTATGATTGGCATTCAATTGTATTTTAGCACGGTTTAAGTATTGCAAATATAAGGTCATTATGTCAGTATACTTTGTTACATAATTAAAAATATATTGCAATTGATGACACAAATATTTTTATTTATCGTGGATTGACAATCTCATTCTTGATTAGCATCACATATGTTTAGGTTTCTTACACAATTTAATATCAAACAGTTTTCTTTTAAAATTTGTATTCTACATTATTAGATATGCGTCCATATCCACAGTATATCCTTTTATACTATCGACTACATCCTTTCCATGCGTCATTGTAAGTCACAATTCATTAAAATCATCGTCAAGACTGACTTCAATAGGGATGTCGAGTGGCTGGTATTGCAGGACATATCGACATTATAATCTCAGATCGATATCGACATTCCTGCACAGTCACTTGTCTGGGGTGGCTTCATGTCGCTTTGTGTTACTAGTACCATATTAAGCGTCTAATGTATGGAATTTAATTTCTAAAACTCATCCAGTGTTGTAAGGACAGTTTGTAGAATGCCCGTAATGGCGTTTAAGACGTTTCGTTTAGATGGTATCGTATGACATTGGTCGTAAGTTGAAAGCTAATCAAAATGTTTTAATCGATGACGCGATAACGTAAGTGATGTGCGTGCCGTGTTTTTGTATTGAATCTTGTATCGATATTAGATTTATTTTATTTAGTGAATAGTAACATAAATGTTTTAAGATACTTTATAGATGACATTAGTTAATTATGTTTATTCGTATAAAATACTTATACCTACTAATATTTTATAAAAAGCGTTATTTTATAAAATAACTTTCTAAGTTTAACTTTTATGTTTAATGTAAAATGTATATAAAAATATAATTGTGTATTATTTATCCATTAAATATTGGTACTACAAATCTAATAGCGAACAGATATAAAAAAATATAACGTATGCTCATACAAATGAATGGTATGTATCTAAGTACTACGAAATATACATTTTTAATGTGATACAATGTAATTCTGCTACCGACATTTTCTAATTGTCTAAGCTAAATCAAACCATCGACAAGTCAGTAAAACTAGTTTATAGCCATAGCCATATAATTTACGACTAATATGTATATATTATAAAGATTCTTTTGCGTAAATAGAAAGACCAATGATTAAATTATGTTCAGGTACTTTGAAATAACGACACTGGAACAACAAATTGAGACAACTACCATCTTAATCTCCCCGTGACCATGGCTGCTGAAAAACAACCGAAACGTCGGGGAAAGTGTAAATCTAAATATAAATAGTTTTAATAGTTTTAATAATTTTTAAGCTAATAAAATTATTAAAACTATAATTATATACGCGTAAACAGAAGAAAATATTACCGACAAATGGTTAGCTGATATGACACCATTTAAAAAGAAAAGTCTATATCGCGACATATAACATTTAAAGAGATCTAAGAAATAATATTTATAGATTAAGGGACAATGTCACTACTTAATTAGAAAATTTTAGCTTGCTGTTCTATTTATTAATAATTGCTTCGCTGTGGCCGTGACATTAGTTGGCGCTTTTGAAAGCGGCTATTTGCAATATGCGGCTTTAAATTCCTAGACCGGAGAAATTGTTATAAAAATTTTCTAGTAGGAAATTATTATGAGCGACGGTAAACGGTAATCCGTTACCATCGCTCATAATAGGAGGCAAGCGTATTGAGGCTTGCTGCCTGTTATGTAGGAGTTAAAAAGAGTTAGCAAAATGTCAATGCAATAAACACGTCTGTCTACCGCTACGGCAATAAATGTTTTTTTAATCCTGGATGCTATTAGTGTTGTTAAAAAGCTCGAGCCTCCGAGCCTTAAACTCATTGAAAGTTCGAGCCTTACATACAAAGCTCGAGTCGCGACTCGAGCCTTTTATACAGGGCTAAGCCCTCTACCTCTATGCAAGGTTCGAGCCGAAGCTCGAGCTCTGCCTTTACGGCTCATTATACTACGCTGACTAAATAAAATGTCAAGTAAACAAATTTAAGCCATGTAATTTATTATTTTTTTAGAAATAAAATAATAAAATCCAAAGGACAAAAATATATCTAATGGAAAAAAGTCACGTCAGGTGCTAGTAGAGTCCTGCTGTTTTTAGCATCGATGGGCCGGTTCGGTCTTATATTCTCTAAACGAGGTTCCAGTCGTATCAGTAGTGTCTTCAAAAAATAGGTTGTCGATTTCCTTACTAATTTTGAATAACAATAGAAACATTATTATCCACCACAAAACTACGAACATAATTATGTAAAATAATATACAAATTGTACTGCACACTGATTATTTTCATACGAATTGAATGTTCCTTATGTTCAAGTAATACTTGTAGTTATAAGTAAATGTGGGTAGTCTCAATAAACATTGATAGCACTGAATCGGTACGTTACGTTTCCTGTACAATCAATTACTTTCTTATGTAAACTAGCAGTAAAAACATACTAAATTGCAATATAAATAATTTATCGTATAGTTAGTCTGACATAATTTCCATTTCAGTAAAATAATAAAGGCTTGATAGTTTGTAAAATGTAACATAGGTTAGGGACGTGCTCCGATCAGCACCAGGTCCGAGAGGTGACGTGCGTGTTCCCAAGCGCGCCTCTGTATCGTGTGTCCGTCCTCAGGGGAGAAGTAGGGTAAAAGTAGTGGTGCCCCTTTGGGCACCTTTGGCAGGTCTATTTGTGTAGTGGCCTGCCGTTTTATACGGCGAGCCGAAACCTCGGCGGGGTCGCAATTGTATGTGAAAGCGATTCGCGCAGCCCCGCCGATTGCGGTTATGTCGAGGAACACCGTGGTAGGTTTAGTCAGTATTACCGGGATGTCGCTCACCATCTTTCCACGGTGAGTCCGACATAACCTCTCCGTCGCCCCGCGAAAAGGTATGCGTCAAAGAAATCCCCACGTTAATAAAAAGGGACGTGTTAAATTTTTGACTTAAACTTTGTATCTATAATATATTCTGATGGGACGGAATACGGTAAATTGCTAAATAAACGAAGCTCGAGTTTCGACTGTAGCGTTCTGTTTAAGGCTCTTGAGCCTTTAAGACTTAAACCCTTAAGGCTCGAATCTATAAGGCTCGTGAGCTCTTAGAGCTCGATCTTTAAGGTTCACGAGCTTCAACTTGGGGTTCGAGTTCTCGTGTCGAAGCTCATTTTCTCAACACTTGCTACGCGTTATAGATATCGACTTACATATAAATTCAATAAAAAGTCGATATCGATAAACAACAAACACGTTAAGTATCACCACAACACTAAAGGTGAATGAATTCTTTGCATTACTTAATTGATTTGTTAGATATCTTTCGTTGAGTGAGCCATAGTTAATTGAGATTCTAAAACATTATATCGTTTCTTTGGCTGTAGCGAGACCACCTAAATTGATTTCAATTTGTTAAAAAAACATGACCTGACCCGTCGGCTGTATTAATTCGGAATATTAATCGTTTATAAATAAAAGTAGTTCGATAAAAAGCTGTTTTTAGTTCATTTCGCAGGTTTTCGGGTCCTTATTTAGTAAAGTCTTTTAGGCTTTGTTTTGGTTTACTCGTTTGTGGTATCTTGCAGCTATGTTGGCCATTTTTATACTGTCACGATAGACTGATGCGCGATGGCGTAAATGGGAATGCATGCTCAACAACAACATGTAACCGTTAGTTGCCGGATTCGATTCTCGGATTAGGTAAATGTGTTAGTGGTTTGGTTTTTGATTGAGACAGTTATATTACTCTATTAATTTTCATGTAAACGGTAGATAAGTGTCTCGTTTACCTGATAGTGAAAAGTGACTGTAGCCTACGATACAATATAAGGTATCAGTTGCCTCTTGCCCACGCTTGGGAAAAGCAAAGATAAGATAGAAGCGGCAAGAAAGTTGAGTCGCATAGGAACGATAATATCGTACAGGATCTCTTTGGATGTAGTATATTTGATGGTCTCTGTATCTTGATGTAAGGTTCATAATCTTATAAGATAGCTGTGGTGGATATGAAAAAGCAAAACTTTAAGTGAGGTCGGCCAAATTGGTAGAGTCCCTTATCCAGAAGCAGATTGCAAAGACTAATTGATTAGTTATTTTACTTATTTTCACACAAGCTTCACCTCGCGTGAATAGCACAGGATCGCAAACTAGAAAAGTAACCTTTGTGTTAAACCAAGACATGGTCTATCGGTGTCTCGAGTTTTATCCAAATCCAAACGTATTATTAAATTTTTCTTATTTAATAAAAAATACTGTGTCAGCATTTTAAGTTTTAGGTAAGTATAATAATTAATAATTGACATTTCAATTTCCTTTTTAATATAATTTATATGTACACACAAGCATTCAGTTAGTTTTTTAATTTTTCTATTTAAATGCCATTATTTGTTTAAATATATTTTAACGAGCATAACCAAATATGTAACTATAGGTATATATTATATATCTGTTAATGCATGCCGTGGCAGCCTGTAAGTAAGGCAGTACTATGTTATGTATCCGTATTTATGTTTTATCACGATGTTTAAGTTAGTGTATGCTTTGTAAGTCGTCCATAAATAAATAAACACTTTAGACTTTGACGAGTAATCAATATCTAATAAATATCTATCTATCACAGTTTTATTAGTTTGTACTATAAAAATAGTCTAGTAAGGAAAGGACTAATCTATTTTTCTTACACTAACAAGGTGGCAATCAAGTATTTGGTCTGCCGTCTTAGTATGTGGTTACCGTAGCCTTAGATCGCTTTTAATACCAGGTGTATTATTTATTCATCTCCGATCCTAGGAACGGCAATAGCTATAAATTTCTTTCTAAGAAAATTTCAAGATTGGATGAATGAAAAATAAGTAGAAGAGTATGTAAGCTGCCTGAACTCTCACAATTATAATAATAGCCTATCAAACACCACACCGTAGCCCAGATTTATTAGGTTTCATATGTAGCAATAGTTACCTACATCTGTCGTAAGTAGAGCCTCGATAGATGTTCTATTCAACACTAGATAAATTAAAACTCTTGAAGGGCCTCGGTACTCGTACTCGTAAAACCTGTCATAAGACTGGGTGTTCCTGGCCTGTCAAAAGTACCTGTGACAGATATATTGTTTATAGTAATAATTTTATTATATATAATTTATTTTATATTTTAGAAACGATACATTTATTTGAAAGAAAGAATATAAAAAAGTCTATAGATAATTAATGACAATAAAAACTGGATCACTGCTCCCCAAACGAAGTCAACTTACACACACATACACCTTAACACCGGGCAAATCGCCGTAAAAGTGTTGTCCTATACTTATAATTTTAAACACAGTATCGACATTAACCTCTAAAACATGGTAAACAAGAATATCACAGAATAATCATTTGTATTTACTGGAGTCTACAAATAGAAACTTTATTACTACTTTGCTGGTATTTTATTACCTTACTTATATCAATTGAGTCTTAAGCTAAGTAGGCTATTAAATTTTGCAATAACAGATGTTTACGCAAAATAACGGTAGGCTTTAGTACATGAATATATTTAGTACACAAAATATAGTGAAATAATAATGAACGCCAGTCCGAAATTCAGACTCGGCAGCGACTGGCCTTATGGCCAGATGGTCAGGTTGCGCAGATGCGCAGGAGATATTATTGTACATAAGTGTGTGCAAAAATACATGTACACTCTCTTTTACCTTACTCTCATAGTCCAATGGGGCGGCAAACTGACAGGACCAGACAGAGAGAGAGACAAGATGCAGGATCAACCAGTTTACGTGCTTTCTGACGCATGGAGGTGTGTAACACTAACTTCCTAATGCCGAGCTCGATTGAGAATTTTCTTACTAAAAACTCAATAGCTTTTTGTAAGTCTGACTCGTCATTCGAACCTTTTGTACAGCAGTCGTATTCGCTACCACCACCCAGGTATAATGAGGCAGGATAATGTTCTATAAATGTTGTATAAAGTCATGGTTAAGTTTAAAAATGCAGTAGACGCCATATATTTATGAATGATGCCCGAAAATCACATTTGGTCACTAAGAAATGTTTTAGAGGAAATGCATAATTAAGTCTATGCTTAAAATTAGAGTAACTCGATTGAAAATATACTTGAAATCTATAGAATAAGTTCTACTGTCAGAAAAGTCCAGAGCCTGTAAGAATACGCTATACTATAAAATTCTTTAACTCTCATTGTAGGATCGCTAAATTAATAGTCATCCCTAAAACATCAAACGGCGGTAGTTAACTCTAAGACCTTATTTTTAGGCGAACCGTATAACTAAACTATGAAAACACACTACCCCTTAAGTGTCATCATAGTAACTAACAAAAATATTAAAACCTTTTAAAAACCTCATAAATTCTCATTGCCTAAACGGAAGACAAAAATGACATGACTTCAACTACCCATGCATCAAAACTCCCATTCAAAACATTATGACATACTTTATTTACAAAATATGATTGCCTAAGTATCATCCAAAAATGCTTCTAACTTCTAAATCCCACCAATTATAATATGCTTCCTCCACTTATGCCGAGAACATCGGAATCGTTTTAAGTGAAGAGATCACTCGGGCTGTTTGTTCTCGGGTCCAAGAGGGCCCAGTCAGTTTGCCGTGACAAGTGCCCTGTTGTGTGAGATGTTTGTCATGAGACGTTTGTTTTAGTTACCTTAGTGTGGGTGATTGGGATTATGGGAATTTTTAAAAGGTGGAATTTAATTGACTATATTTGTGACAATATTGTTTATACGATCATTATAAGAGAAACGTATAATAGCGATGTGCAGAATTGCTTTCAGATTAAATATTTTATCGCTTTGCTGGCATGAATTCCGTGAACGCGTTCCGGGATAAAAGTGTCCTAAATTTCATTTAAACTGTTTAGCAGTTTAGGCGTGGTTGAGTAACAAACATCCAAACATCTTCACAAACATACAACATCAACAAGTTCATACAGCAACATACTCGTATATTTATAATATTAATAGGATAGATTGCTAGCACTATAGGTACATATGTGCGCTGCGTTCAAGACGATGCAAAGTAGGTGCCGCGATGTGCACAATTGTGTTCGAATATTATTCGAATGCATCAGATCATGTATATAAACATCATCTGCTTGTATTAACGGTAGCTCTCTAATTCATGTCATTTAAATTATTGTATTATAAAAAAAACCTCTCCGTTCTAAAATTTTGTTTGATTTTGTCTATACTATAATAAACATTACTTTTTATCAGTCCACTCCGATGTTAAGTGTGCAAGCTCTTATCGCATCTGGTTACAAGATATTAAATTACGAGTAGTAGTCAGTAGTAGCACAGTGCCTGATACTGTGTCCGGCAGACGGCAATAGAGTTCCATAACGTAAGGCCTAAAATCATACTTGGTGAAACTTGGGTTCACGCTTGCCGCAGTGGCAGTAGCGTATACTCTATGTGTATAAAAAAATTAAGCATAGTCCATAACGCTTGCCTTTGTGGATTAGCAAACTTGACACTTCTTCGAAAATATATAGAACTCTCAGAAATGCAGGTTTTCTCACGACCCGAGATTTTCCTGATCGTTAAAGCAAGCGAAAATTAAATAATACATTACTTACACGTCTGCTTACCCTTTCGAGGATGTAGAATGCATCGCAGAGACATAGTTGGACCAAACAAGTAAACATCAGTTTAAAAAAAATGAGTTTGATATCAACACTCCACCTATAGGTATTACGAGTGTTGCTGTTAAAGACTTATGTTAAAGGCTATATTTCTAAAACAATATTTGTAACGTTTATTTCTACACAATGCAAACAATTCTAACTAATATTATAAATATGAATGACAGTTTGTTAGTTTGTTACGCTTTAACTACTGGACTGGCGTACATACCGGGGTACAGAATGGAACGTTGGGTACCTTTCATCCAGGAAAAAAGCAGGTTGTACCACGAGGAGGTTTTCTGATACGGGTGTGTGTCTTCTACAAATCTAACCTGCATTTACGCGAGCGATGCCGCGGAATAAATCTAGTTAAGATATGTATATGAGTTTGTTTATTAAGCTTTCACGGTTTAACTACTCAACCAATCATTAAGAAATTTCGCATAAACACGTTGTCAGGGGCGCAGAAAAGGACATAGAGTACTTTACATACTGAAAAAAGTACTGTTTCCAAAGAATGGCAAATTGATAGGTAATCTAGATTTACGCGAGCGAAGACACAAATAAAATCTAGTAACAAATAACAAGAAAAACACTTCGATAAGTTAGAAAATAATCCAATTTGAACAGCTAATATTTATTATTAACTGTATATTGACGTAAACGGTTGACTGGTTGTATGTCATTTGTCGGCAGCCTTTGTGACGTCACACCGTCAATACGAAGGCAGTTATCAAGTGTTGATTTTATTTACGAAGCTTATTCCAGAAGTTCGGTTATATAAACAAGTTTCTTCATCAGTAATTAATATGGAGATTTGTAGAGTATGTGCGTGTTGTTTATAATGCGATAAACTTATTTGTATTGTCAGGAAGTAGGTACTTTATACACCGTTGCTACTATTTATTTATTAATATGCCATATAAACAGTGTCACGTGGTGTTTTGTTTCCTTTAAAATTATAAAGCCCTCGCTAGGAATGATTCCCGTGTTGCGGAGACTACAAATAACCAAACAACAGATACAACACCTAAAACATCTACACTGAACAAAAACTTGTGTGGTCCACAAATGTGGATCACATAAAACTAACGTGACATACAAGCATACGGCGGCCCACCTGATGGAAAGTGGTCACCTTAGTCTATGGACGCCTGCTACACCAAAGGCATCACTTGCGCGTTGCCGACCCTATAGGAAAGGAGGAAGTGGGAAGGAGAAGGAGGGTTAAAGAGGGTGATTGAGCCTCCCGCACTCTCAATCACCGAACGAAATACAACAGTAGTAATACTGCTATTTCACGTTGATATTCTGTGAGAGGGTAGTCCTTCTCCGGTCGAGTTGGCCCATTTATGCTGAGATCAGCGAGGGTCTACTACTCAGTTACGAAACTCGTGAATACTTAAACCACTACATGTGTACTCTACGTCCAGAGCGAATTTAGACCCACTTACCAGTCTTAGTCTCCATGGTGCTACTAAAAAATTTTTGATCCAATAATTTAGAAACGTAGACATCCAAAATCAACAACTATTTATTAGTAATTAATATGTACGAAACACACCGAAATCGATTCAAGTTTGCACCTACCTTTTCGCTACACAAGTAAGCTTGTTTACGTTAAAATATGACGTGAATTAGCAAAACGCTACTAACAACTGTAATTACAACCGCTATTAGCGCTATCACCTATAAACACAGCGGCTCTCAACCTTTAGGGAAAGGAAAAGGGAAAGTTGAGAAAATTAACACCGTTGTAGTTTACTTTGAATAGTGTACAGACTGTGTTTTGATGTGAACATTGAAAATTAAATGTCACTTAGGTTACCTTAGAACATTGCTATGGTACTTTCACATTGACCTATTAACAAATAAACAAAGGATCTACTACAAAATTAGGAAAGTGTCCAAGATGGACGTATCTTCATAGGTATGATGTCCACAATGTAATTTAAGATCTACGTTTTAGAAATTAATGCTCAATATTGTTTATATTATAATAAGAACTAACCTGCGCCCGGGCACTACTACGCCGCAAGTGAGATCTTATTTACCGAGACTATGACAAATTGCTGACCCAATATCTATTCATTTATTGAATCGAAGTACTTTCACGTAATTTATGCTAGCTATATTAGCTTAGTTAATTGATGAAGCCGAGGTAAAGCTACGAGTATGTATGTGGTATTCAAAATATGGAGTATACGTACCTACTCCATATTTCTCCTTAATAATTTCTCCATAGGAAATTACCAAACCATTTTTTTTTAAATTTATTTATTTGCTTTAAGTGATTGCATAGTTGTGTACAATATTCATACTCGTACATGTGTATACGTACAATTAAACGTATGTACAGAGGACTTAAACTATTTTTCGACTTTCTTTCATCCTCTACGCCTATTTAAAGAAAGAGAAGAGCTGTGTCTTTCTGGCAACCTTAGGAAGGGTAATAATGTTCACGATTCGTGATTCGACATTCTGAAACAAGAATAATACGAAACAAAATACAAACATTATTGCATCAGTAAATATCGGTCATTGTCTTAATATATATAAACACAGTTAAAACAATAACATAACTAAGTGTGCATAAATGGCGTCAACTAGTATCTGCATAAACTCTTTGAAAATCGATTTGTTAGTACTAATGCTAACCTATTGCGTTCACCATTTTGCGAGCAGCATCTAGTAATCGAGCGATTATTGGATTGGTATTTTGCTATCCTTATATTTATTTCCAGTATGTTTAAATATACTATACATACTATCTTAATCAAAGCCCTTGTTTTATTTATTTTTATTATTAGTTTCTTATCCAGATACGATCTTATTTTCCCACGGAACGACTAACTTCAAATCATCGCCACCGATAGAAATATCGATATGCTAAGGTGCAACCAGCCACTCTAAACGATATCTACTGCCGTATATGTTCATGACAGCTCATCGAAGTAAGGAGGGCCCAAACCTACTTCTTGTAAACTGTTACCCATCTACAACGGTGACAACTCTAGTTAGTCTCGCAGATGAGCTGATCTTAGCATATACTTCTTCTGGTCCCACTATTGCCGTCTCTTTACTTGGTAGCAGAGAGACAGCAATAGTGGGACCAGATCCGGACCTCTAATATCTTATGTTGTCTGGTTTTGTCCGACATTTAGTTCGCTCGTGGATTACAATTGACATACGATCATGCGGATAACACTATGAAATTTATTAACAAAAGTTCAGTTTTAAAATAGGTGATATCTATCATTAAATAAAAAGCAGACATATAAAAACTATTATTTAGGGTATATCTATGAAATAGATAAAAGCCCTTTTTAAAAAATATCTTCATCATACCCAGTCTTGTAACAAATTAACAATAGTATAGATAGACGGAGATATAGCAATAGTAGTCAATGCTGTTTTGCATAAAAGATGATTTTCATAAACATAAATATTAAGTTTTAATGATCAAATCTCATGCGTAATATTCCTAAATTAATAAAATACCTAACAGTACTTTATTATGAGTAGTTGTAGCCTAAGCTAAATATTTATTGAAATAAACGACGAAGAAGTAAATTCAAATTAACAGGTACTTACAAAACACACATAAATTGATATACAGCCTTATTCATATAGCATTTAAATACAAAATCAAACAAAATTTAATATAACAAACATATTAATCACTTTGACCTGTTCATACAGTCACAGCAAATATTTGAACCAACAAGTGTTAATAGAAAAAAGTTTGAGACACACTTATATAGCGAGCAAACGCCTACCGTTGGCCACTAGTATGGCCACGATAATTGGCCCCAGTATTTGCATAATTGTCTTATTTGTATTCGTGGGTATCATGTTGCTAGACGTAAATGACATTTTAGTTATAAAAATGAACTCCCGTGATGTCATGGTTATGTTTAAAGGGATGAGCTTGTCTACATTTCATTTTGGCGTTAATGAGGCACAAATATGAACATAAAAAATAACTGATGTTATATTTAGCTTCTTTTTTGGGTTTACCCTGTTGTAATATTTATTTCTACAAAGCATTAGACAAGTATAATCTTAGCCAAGGGCTAGGAAATATACGCTCTAAGCGAAAATGTTCTGCGCGTTACGTTGAGTTATATATAATATTGATTATGTTTACGCGAATGTTATACATTGAAATGAAACACTTTATACGGTTTTATCGCGTTGTTTATTTTACTTTAAACACTGTTATTACATACAACATGTTCACGGGGAGAACCATGTTCTCCCCGTGAACATGGCTGCTGTAAAACAACCGAAACGTCGGGGCAAAGTGTAAACTTAAATATAAATAGTTTTAATCAGAAAATATATAACTTAAATAGTAGTAAAATTCAATAATAGTAGTGTTAGAGTTTTCAAAAATATGTCATAACAGTGTTTAAAGTAAAATAAACAACGCGATAAAATCCGTATAAAGTGTTTAATTTCAATTGAGTTATATATTTTTCTGATGCTTGACGCTCATTCTTGCTGCGCGTAGCGTATTCGTTAGGAGTGTAAGTTTAGCCCAGGGATTAGTTTTGTTACCTATCAATCTAATAAACCTATCCGTGATTAGTCGTCGAGAGTTAGGGAGCGTCGAACTAACTGTTGGACTGAAGACTAAGTTTAGGGAGGAGACTACTTTATGGCACCGGCTGAAACCATCTGAATATCTTTGTACTGCATTTATCTGGAAAGTACCACAACTCTTCTTAGAAGCATAAAGCTATTAATAGAATGATACAATAAATTTTCTTTAAGCTTTAGTAGGCTAATACTTTTTAAAGCGCGCTTTGTACCCTGATGCAAGATTCTATCTATACAACAACCGTTACAGCCAGGTGCACCGTAATGAAAAACCACTTAAGCTGCATTAATAACAAAAAAAGGACTGTGTGTCGCCCACGTACTGTAAGTCATCTGTTTAGGACTCATGCAGAAATAGATGCATTATTACTTACTACCGCCAAATTCTAAACTATTGCAGATATTGTCAGGAAAATATACAGTAGATAACACTAGTTTTTGCCTATGGCTTGGGCGCACAAACGTATAATTTAATTCAGTACATTGTCTATCTGATTGCCAAGTGTCATCTAATTCTGTTCAACGGTTTACACTTGTGTTTACACTTGGTTTTGATTAACACAAATCTAAAAATATTTACAAACCTTTATATCAGATTTTAGTATTAGTTTAATGGCGATGGCTCAACAAGACATTTCAGTAACATATCTAAGCAAACTTTTTATCCAATTAGCTAACTAAACAAAGTCTATAAGAGCGGAGTACTGTTTACAATGTGAACCGCTTCAAAAGAATGATTCCACAAACTGTTACAGTATCCTAAAATCTTCAAAGTAAAAGGTACAAAGCATTGAATTGTTTGACACTCTGATATTTTAGTGTGATGAAAATATTTCGGCTTCACCGCAAGTACTCAGCTTTGATATTCTGTTGTCTGTGTTTAGTTTTCTTGGATGATGGTCTGCAGCCGGTTGGAGAACATTAAGTTTTGTATCCGACCTCAACGAGTACCTAATTCTGTTGGAAATTCCGGGCAAAGATTTAAACTGCATGTTTTATCGTAGTGAAAAGATTTTCTATGGATACAATGCAATTTTAGGAGATTGTGTGTAATATAAAAATAAAACTACTAAATTAATAATTATTTATAATTATTAATAAATTTAATGTTCTATAATTTCGAAATGAATGATTTTATCTCTATTTTGTCGTTAAAAACCTTCTAATAAAGTTTTAATATTAAGGTTTGAATTGATATCAAATACTAGCACGCTTATTTCAGGTTAATAAAACTGAAATATTAACTATTTATCAGATATGGACTAAAACTAGATACAGTACTGATTTAAATAAATCAACATTTACTCTCTTACTATCTCTATACTTTACATCTTACTGTTATAGGACATTAGAATAGATTATAACGTTTCGATAGAATGAGCTGTAGAGCTAACAAACACAACAGTTTATAGACTGATAATAATGTTGTTGTAATGTTTAAATTTTCTCTATGCTTATTATTTAGTTTAAAGAGACCGATGCAATCCTTGACCAAACAATATAAATAACCATTTTTACAATAGACCATCCTAGCTAATGCAAATGTGTACAGTTTGTTAATAACTATCAACAAATGCTCACAGGTGACAGAAAGTACTTGATAATTAAACTTTTGCTAGACTGTGCTGCAGAAAGTGTAGGTACCGTGGCAGCATTTCAAAGTTTGTAAAATAACTTCATTTTGAGAATTATTCTTATAGGGTTTTCAAATCAAATTCAAGATACGTATATTTTAAGTCCTTAAAGTAATACGTATTCATAACTTCAAAATAAAGCGGCACCAGGCATTAAGACCCGTTCGTGCAAACCAAGTAAGCCACGATTTATTAAATGCCAGAACTATGAGATAGATCTACATACAGATAGATTAACAAATAAATCAGAGCTAGCAAATTGAAGATTGAAATCACTTAGTTCATAAAGTCTTACTAATGAATACCAAACTAATATATATTTATTATAAGTTACCATCAGCTTCGTAAAGGGTATGGAGGGATTTTATAGAGAAAATTTCTGTAAAGCTAAATTACTTCTATAAGTTTTCTACAATAATTTCAAACAATAGGGAAAGCTTACTATAGTCAGAAAAACTTAAATAAGAAGACACCATATATATGTACATACATATGTGCTATGAGGTAATCTATGTTTATTCATAAAACTCACAAATCCCAAAAGTTGTGCAGGGTAGCACCCAAATTGCGACAGTTGTTTTTAAGAGACATATGACAGAAGGCGAGGTGCTTACCGTTTTCTGAATATAATTATATCCAGGATCTGTGCTGCTACTGAGAATCCTGATTGTAGAACCCAATTGATCATTGTCAGACCCGGGATCAGCGGGGCAATCAAGACAGTACATTACCATCTTTAAGGGCCCTAGAATTTATTATAGCTTTATTCATTCCAAGCACACAACGCAAATTAATAAAATGTTATCAGAGAACCCTAGTCACCAAACACAACAGGCGAGAACAACTTTATGACGGTATAAAGCCGTACCAATCAATATAATTCAAACCAAAGCTTTTATAGAGCTTTAATAACACAATCGTGGTGAAAACACTTTAAAATTTATCGCAAAGTCAATAAAACCGGTGCGAAAAGTGAGTACCGTAATAAATACTCTATTGTATATAATTAGGTGCGCTTCTTAATTTAATGGCGTAATAAAAGGTGCAAATTACGCTGTGATTGTTTTTCTAGAGTACATTAATCAAATATATACTATTAAAAGTAAAACACTCTCATATAAAAGCTGATAGCTCGTTGCACTGAATTATTGGAGAGCTTAAGCATCTCCCGTGCGGTTTGTTTTTAGATGGATGATCAGTAGTACATTTTTGGTGCAACTGCGTGTAACTAGAAATGACAGACTCGATCATTTTGTTAAAGTTTATCAAACCACCTGAAGACTCTTGTCTTCAGGTGGTTTGATAAACTCGGATACAAGGCTTCAAGGCCACTAAATACTTGAGAGATATAGCAAAGTATGTTAATATGTTTTAACACTGCATATATTAACTATATAAGGACACAAAGACAAATAATAATCATAAAACTCATACGTGCTTACAACAAAACAGTTGTATTTAAAGGTGGCGACCGACTTGTAGTAGTTTTGGTGATCTACATTACAATAACCAAGGCTTACTTTTATTAAGCAAATGAGTTTGCCGCAAGCTGCCAATTATAAGATGGTAGTAAGAATCACATATGGAAGTATTACAGGCTTGCAGAAAACGGGTATAAAAGTTATAAGTTTTAAGTAATAAGTTTGTTAATGTGTTTCGCACGGTGAACAAGAATTCCGAAGGCTGACATATCTTACTCTCTATTTCTTTTCTTTCATCGTATTAAATTTTTCTCTAGTCGCCAATGTGCGAGCGCTACTATTTCAGTATTGCAGACGATCATATGCTATAATAATACACTTACCATCAGATGAGCTGTATATTTGATTGCCGCTTTGATGTGTAAAAAAGCTACAGTAAGGCAAAACGTTCGATGCAAGTCAATTAGTCTATAAGTATAAAATCAAACAATAGGGAAACCCAAGCATCAGTCACAAAAGCTTTCGACTTGCCTAAAAGAAAAAGTTATATTTTCATTCTTATTAATCGAAGTAACATCTGTCACAAGTCGGAAATAAATCACCATTCCCTAGGCTTCGATGCGCTTGATATAATATTCTCTATTTAGTTTGAGTGTCCTAGTCTACATATTGACACACAGACACAAGAAAATAGTACAGAACACATATTAAATCGTTGCGAATGTGTGAATGCACTTAAAAAGCGCGCCCCGAATGCTACGTTACGTTCGCCCGCGACAAGTCAGTACCCGGCTTAATATTTAACATTCGCATCAGGTTAAATTAGTTAAATTTTATAAATGTCATATTCCAACGTTCAGAAACGCCAGGTGTAGGTACACGAGGTTGTTTGTTTAACACAATTAGAGTTTCGCACGTGTTGTCTATTATTAGAATGTGTACCGAACGTTTCTCACTGTCCATCACTCGAAATCAGGCAATGTCTGGTTCGTATTAGTGTTGCCCTAACGAAAAGTTAAACAGCTGTGCATTGCTTTGAAAAATATGCACTTCTTTCTACGTTGTTCTATAAAAAAGTGCAACTGTAAAGTTCTATTTTCGAAACGCGATACATAAAACTGGATTATTCAGAGCATTATAATTTAATTAATGCAGGTAAAGTAATAATTTAGTGAATCGCCCACACGCATCGTTAATATTCTCGTTGTAACATATTCATATCCCCACCTTTTATATCTAATCACGCGAAGCCTAATCTGCTAAAATCTTAGCCAAAATAGCGCGAAAATCGTTTTGCGGTGCGCGTGCGGCGGGGTGGGCTCAGGTGAGCGTCAGTCGCGCCGCGCTCTCCCGCCGACAGGGATCCACGTACGCGACACGCCGCGAAATTTCGGAACTGTTTAGAAAAATCGAACGCACTTCGTTCTCTACACGAAATTTCGAAAATATATAAAATAATATAGTTTAGAGAATTGAAATGGGGCTGTCAGTTTCGAAGTAGGGGATTTTTTGGGTGTTTTTTGGTACAGAACATGGTTATAGAGAGGGTTTTGGGGCAGTGATGTCCGACGAGAGATGCGGCCTGTTGTCATCGCCGCCTGCTTGCTGCTGCTCGCGCCCATCACCGATTCTTGGTGGTGAGTACACAGAAATATTCTGCCAAACAAACTAAATTAAATTTTAAAAAATCAGGCAAAGCATATGAAAAAGTAACAGATTCTTATTGGAACGCCTAACAGCTGATTTTTGTTTATTTAAAGTTTTTGTCGATCTCTTCGGAGCATTCCTCCGTCGCTTAGTTTATTGTGTTAGGTTAGTATTTCTTTTTGATAAAATTTAAATTATTAATTTAAAGATAAATATATTACATAATTAAATTTATAATTTTGTTACTTTTATTAGCTATCTGTATTTTATATGTAAAATACTATTAAATGTCTAATTATTATTAAACGAAGTATTGCAATGAGATAATTATTTTATTATAAAATTAACTTTAATTAGCTTATAAAAGAAAACGTTATACTGAGATTACTCAGTAGTTTGTAAAAACAGCTTACGGTAACTGTGGGTCATAATTATTCGTTTTAATAGTTTTACGTATTACAAATATTATATAGCCAGATCGGATATAACTGTGCAGCTACAAAACCTAGCATACAATTTATTTTTATTGATAATGAAGTAATTTACCTGATTTGTAGGTCCGATAATATTTATTCTATTTCGAGAACAAGTGCTACCTAATCTAATTTATGAACGTCATTACTCATTATCTACAGTTTTAATCATTAAGGCTTATTGCCAATACTCAGAAAGGGAAAGCTAATAATTTTAACTTAAAATACAAAGAAACCGGCATGCCAGACATATAGGTAATTAAATAATTAAAAAAAAACCTAGTATAGGGTTATTTCTGAGAAAAGTTCTTATTATTCAAAATGATTCTGAAATGAAAGTCCAAGCATTGTGTCAAAATATAATTATTATACTCTACAATTTTAAGCCAAAATGTCATTGAATTAAATTATTATATCTAAACAATATTTATAATAATAACCTAGATGACTTTATTTATATTATCTCATATTATTTTCATCACTTTTACTTTTGTTATTTTATTATTGTGTTGCATTTTATTATTGAAAGTATATTGAAGGCAGCTCTTAACATTACACTAAAATTCAGGAATATTAATAATATAGATAGTGTCAAAAAGATTCTCAAAAATATTGACAGTCACGATTTTTCCCATAAATGCAGTTACTGGCTATACAAATATCTAGTTAGTTAAAATAAGATTTTAAGAAGACATATTAAGTTTTTGTCTAATTATATTACCGAATGCTTCTTTCAATACATTATAAAATAAATTTTGACGTAGTAATAATAAGAATGTCGTAATTGTATAAATTGTGGTTATATAAGTATATATGTATGTATGTATCTTAAAGCTTGAGATTACAGAATAAAACATTATTTACCTTAATAAGGTATACCTACAATATTATAGTAAATTTGTGATCAATAAAGACACTAAGAATACAAATTGTACAATATGGCGGATAAAATTTTATCACTACAAAGTCCACCGACTAATGGTTTACACATTAATTTGTAAAATATCTCCAATAAAAATAATAATATATTAAAATAATTTTAATAAATGACATATATGATATTGGCGTTTAGCTCATAAATTTAGCTATCAAAACCAAAATACTTATAGGATATGTAAATGTGACCACAGTTAGAGTTTCGTAGGTGTAACTTTGAAATTCATAAGTGTTACATTGTGACCTAATTGAATAAACTGACTTTTGATTGATTGATAACGCATTGTCTATGTAGCGACGGATATAAACATTTAGTCCCAGTATCAATAGGAGCTTAAACCATGAAGACAGTTTCAATAGGCGTACTGCTGTTTTTTACAGATAGACATTTATGAAATACTGTTTAAACTGCCTGAATATCAAGATTTTGTTTTTACTCTACGTAGCTCATAAGTGCAATGGTCTGTACTGACATAGACAAAGTGTTAGCCAGAAAAATAAGAAAGAAAATGCTTTAGTTCGAAGTTCAGGTATGAAGTATCTGTGTTTGTTAAATAAATTTACAAATAGGTATACATATATGACTTCTCAGTAAAAACATGTAGCCAGCTTATAGCCAAATTAAAAAAAAGACTATAGATAGTATAATTTATATTATATTGTAAATGTTGCTTATAAAAATAAAAAATAAATCAGGAAAGGTCTGTTCTTTGTCCTAAAATGAACAAATTTTACTATTGGCAATGGGCTAAAGTTAATGTTTAAAATTATTAATATCGAACATATATGTTTTCTTTATGATTTACCATACCTTATATTATATTTTGATTATATTGATAATATACCTACAAGACATTTAAATTATTTTTCTTTGAATAATAATATCCAATTAAACAGATAGCGGCTTAAGTGGCTATCAACCAAAGCACCGGACACGTAACCCAGAAAAATATGTGACCCACAAATAATAATAGTTCCGAATGTGAACATATTTAAGTCTTAGAATACCAGACATAATCAAAAATCGATTGTGTCTGGCCACCGGTGTACCGCTGCATTGCAGCAGTGCATTTTACTATTTTTATTTTTTATTTTAGAGCTTAAACAATATCCTTAGACATTTATCTTTAAAACGAAAGAACTGGTGAGACTGAAATCACTTTCCATTTCATATTCTACCGTACTAACGTACAAATATATGAATGCCACCGGTTAGTCCCTGGATATAGAGTGACGAATTATGTACGTCAGCAAACAAAAAAACTCCCATAAAGGTATGTAGAATAATTACCCTATCAGATTTATAACAAGGAAGTGCAATAAAACAGATTTTCAACGTTCTGCAGACCAATTCATGTCTCTACCTTTATGATACAGTGTCAAATAAATATTGTACGATGTTAATATGACTTGTTATTATTTATGTTGTGATTGGTAGCCATTATTAATTATAATACCTTTGTTGGTGTCTTTACGATATTATAATGTATTGCTATATATGTAAAGTTCAAATTTGAATGGTAGAGTTATCTGTTTTGTGTTTGTTGGGTTGTGAAAAAGCGTTGGCTAAAAAAGTCAGACTATTATGTCGATGTTTGAAATGTTGAGCTATAAAGAAATAAAGTTGTATGCGTTCTTTCTTAAGAGCGAGACTGTCATAGTTTCATTTTAATATTAATTAATATTACACTAATATAGATTTTTATGAATCTGTTCTAAATGATTCAATTAGTGACCAAAATCTTGTGACATACATTCGTTTATGGTTTTTAATTAAAGTATCTCTAGAACCATACTGTGCTAAAATTAAGCCATTAGGTCGATTGTCATATAACATATTGTTTTCTTTTCATTATAATATTAGCTTACTAATTTTCTTATAAAAAAATATTTTTTTTATAGAAGCCGCATGTAGGATTATTTTGAATTTAGTCTGCATGGTTGATGTATTGAGATAGCAATAACGAGTGTATTATAGTACATTCAACTCATAAGGAACTGAAAATTAGGATTTTAAAGAAAGTCTTCTACCGAATGCGGTATTAAGCCTTGTCACGAATGAATTTACAAACATATGTACAATTAAAGCACCCAGACTCATTATTATTTCTGGATTACACAAATTATTGTCCCGTATGAGGTTTGAACCTACAGCGCAACGGCGCGCGGCGGCGGCAAGGCGACCGCTTGCGCGCTACGCCATCCGTTAAGTAAATATAATAAGTTTTCTTTGTTATAACAATTACTGTAAAATTATCAATATAAGCAGCTCTTATAAGAGCTTAAAAACATCCGTCGGGCTTATTCAGGCAGTTTGTTTGAGAAAGATTATAAATAATAATTGTAACAATTATAAATAATTGTACAATTTTAAATAAGTACATTATAAATAATTGTAACAATGTTAAAGCCGCTATTCAACTTATTATATTATACTCATACTCATCACGTCACCAAGTAGCCCTATCCCGTACTTCACCAGGTTTCTTATAGAGGCGTCTCGTCAATAGTGAATTAATCAATTTAGTGGATTTGCCCCATGTGCTAGATTGATAGAGATTTTGGAACCCACAACCCTCGGCGCGGTGGCATCGGCGACTATATGCTTGCTTCACTAGCTGTACTGTTATTTATTATCAGTAGGAGATAGTTGCAACCTAGTAATGGCGCAAGTTTTACTTTTGCCCAGATAGGCTTCTTTAGGTTTCAGCAAGACTTCCATTCAGTCCTAGCCTTCTTTCCTTACGTTTCTAACCATAATCATATCTAAAATTTAATTATTTATTAGTCTACTTATATAATTGTCGTTGCAGTATCAATTTGGTCTTAAATTTCTTTATCCCAAATAAATATCTTACATACTATAAAGATATCTCCCGCACTAGAAATAAATCCCTGTGTCGCGACACTTTCAAAGATATAATAAACTGAGATAAAGTATAGCTAAGATTAGAGCAATCGTTTATGGATCACACATATAAGCGGATTTGAACCCACAACTCTGTGAAGCGAACAGTGAAGCGGTTTTCGACGAAATATAATAGTTTCATAAGTAATTAGTAAATTTATCGCCAATAACAAACCTAAAAACGTAAGCATCCATTCAAGCAATAAAATTAAAGCTACAAACACCGTACCTGTTACTGCCTTGTCTATGATTAAATTAACAAACAGCGTCAAACAATACGACAGGCGATAAATTATATGACAGTGAAGCTTATAAAACGTCCAACATCCGCCGCCATGACAGCTCTCCCAATAAGCTACACCAGCTGTTTCCCTTTCACAATCATCGCGTGGAAATAAACAACAAAACAATGATATTAAATAAAAAGCTTCATCGTTCCAAACCATAATAATAATTTATATATTGGCAACATTAATCAACTCCGTGAAATTCAATAAAGTCATATCGGACAGGTACCACCGCAATGGGGACTTTAATTTGCAATTAATCAAGCCGAGAGTTAAATTAGGAGTTCCGAACAAAAATTGATGCGCTTGAGCGTACGGTGCGTTCATAATGCCGTTTCTGATGATATTATTATGAGCCTGGATTTAAAATATCTTTTGTTGTTCTATGTTTATTAACATTATACAACGATTAATATTTTCATTATAATATGATATTCTTTTTTAAAACAACGCTCACTTATGTGTCAAGAAGTGATCTATGTAAAACGGAGCGTGATTCTTAGCGACAGAGAAAACTGGATTATGTTGTAATATTTAAGAGACCGATCAACAAATATGTTGCGCGATGTTGAGGAAACATAAAATATATTTTATGCCATATTTGATACAATTTTACATTAAATATACGGATTTTATCGCGATTTATTTGAAAACATTATTATTTTATCAACCTAATTTTAATACAATTTCTGACGGACAAAGCTAATGTCCCGATATATATTACATAAATTAAAAAGCAGTTAATTGAGTATGCATTTTTTGTTATTACTATATAATATTCCTTAGTAAAACGATGTAAAACACAACACAATTAACGGAGAAAACATACTGGAAACTTCTTGAAAACCAGGACGCTACCGTTTTTATATTCATAGTTAGAGAAAGACGGCACTTGTACTGTGACGTAACACATTAGTAACGCTTTAACAGTAGACAATAATTCTTAAAACACCTGAAGATACCCTCAAATATCGAGAATGCTTTAAAAATATTTAGTAAGTAATCAATACTATTAATTCATAAACTGGATCGTTGTTTATTGGTAAATCTTGAATTTATTTTCAAAAATACATTTGAGAACTTTATTTTGATGTCAATCTGATGGCCAACACATAGACTGAACTACTGATTGAACTGTGAGTTCCAAGGGTCAAATTAGTACTATATAGAGATAGATAGACTTCGTAATAGCATTGAAATATGTTGGTCCTTATCAGAGGTAGGCAGACTGAAAGCCGCTAATACACACATAGAAATATGTATGTGGGAACATATTTCTGTGTGAAACTCTCTAGTAGCACCGGTATCCTTGTTAAATAGGGGGTTGCCTCAAACTTGAGCCCAATGGATTAGGGAAGCTCCTTCACTCTACAGCTGAAGAGCGTAGCCAATAATCCTTGTGCCATTTTCTAGTGGCGAGTAGGGCTCATAAGCACCTCAAGAAGGCGCTATTCTGGCAGCAGAGAACTTTGTGGAACGCTCGCAGCAAGGCAAGTTGAAGTAACGCCCCTGGTCTTGCGGCCATAGTCTACTTTCTGTAACAGTTTATCACCAGGTGGCCAGTTTTCTTATTAGCCATGTTGGTTATTTAAAAAAGTTGATCAGCATGTGGTTGCGCAACAAAAATGTTTAATATTATGATAAAGCTTAGCTCTTGTAATAATGTATTTATTAGCGGTAATAACATGTTAGGAATATATTGCCTTGGGGCATTAATAAATCTAGATTTATGATTCCTTTTGGTTGTCTAATAAGTTTTTTGTTTAAATTTTATTATTATAATAACCGTCACTTGTTCCTTGATGAAGATGTTTCAATGTCACAGTCTATGGCCATTTAAAATGCACGATTACAGCTTCTAGTGTCCATCTATAATTTAATTAAGAGAGAGAATTCGATGCGCGCGCCGTACCACTTGTAATGATCAAATTTATAATCTCTCGGGTAGGTAAGAGTACTTTAGTAATATATAGACATTACGTCATTTTATGATCATAGAACATGTATATTGATCCGTTATTCCGAGACTTTTTGCTCATATTTACCAAACTTGACTTATTGTTATTTGGCTAAACTTTAGAGTTTTGGTGTATATTATGTATTTTAACAATAATTATTGCTAAATGTTATGCTATTGTGTAACATTTAGCAATAATTATATTTAAATATTTATTTTAGATATTATTATATCTAATTACAGTTAATATAAAAAAATGTGGTAGAGATACCATTGGCCGCAAATTAGCCTAAGCCTGTATATTGGACACTTTATACAGATGTGTACATACTTATACAATCGCTATTAGATACAATTTCGGAGATATAATTACGAAAAGGCAATAAGAAATGCATATTACATTCCTCTACGGTTTGCGTCTTTTAGGCATTGTACAGAATTTTCAAGCTTTGATCTAATTTGTCTTTGCATATTGTTTGTCATAGATGTTCTTATCAGACGGTGCGCGCCGTGATTATTTCGTACGACTTTACATAGAAGACACGTACAGGTATTACTTTTTGGAAGGTCATCTATACGGCGATTGACCTCATCTTAGATACTGAACCCATTCACTGTTGCCTGACAACTATTCTCCAGTAAACGAATTCTACCAAAAAAGTTCCATTAATGATTTTCGAAAGTAAAATCTGATCTAATTTTGACATAGTATACATGCAACCTTATCCAATTTTATGGTGTGCAGCAAGTCAATGGGGTCTGATGGGGCGTCCAAAGCCTGATGGTCACTGAACGCGGTAATTGTGAAGAATGACTCAATTTTAGCAATTTTAATCCCCCGTGGCAGATTGATGGATTGATGCTAATGTCGTGGAGAAAATATTGACTCCATAAATGATTTTTTGCTGCTACGAACATCGATTATTTTCAAATAAATTGGTAGGTAGCGTTAATTCAAGTTTTGATGTTATAAATGGATTCTGCATGGGGCTAAGTTAATTTTCGCAATGGAGCGCGGTCGAGACGTTTTGTAGCGCTAAACCAATTGGACTTGACTAATTTTCCTTTACAGTGTTTTACGCTTTGAGTATTTTCAGTTGTAGATAAAATCTTATTTGTTAAGACTTAGTTTAATGTGTTTTACTTACAAATATGAAATACTGTTACATTGGCATCACGTTCTTAGATTCTTTCTTTATAAAATAGAGTTCAATTTCGCGAAGTTTTATCATGGGAACATTGGAATTGTGTCCAATGTTTCCATGGATACACAATATTTTCTACAGTGCAAAGTTCGAATCTACAACATTTGTCGCAATAATAGTGAGAGGTGACCACATAAATCACAGCGTCATCCGTGCAGTCATTAGCCAGTTTTCTTAAGGAATGTTTTGAGAACTAAAGTGATATGACAGCTTAGTACCAAATGGAAATCCATAGTCCCGGTCCGGTCCACCTTGGCAAACAGGAGTATGTTTTAAGAAATCTTAAAATCAATATAAATTTGACTGCCTCGTTGATTTAGTAGCTTAAGTTAACACAGATGCAACCGATTGTCAGGTAGCGACGGGCGAATGGTATGGAAAATCGGATAATTCAAAACTGTACCATTTTGTTTACGAATGGTCATCTTTTCGTTGGTTTTCGAATCATAATCAAATATTGCGATTTAATTATACATTCACTGAGCTTTATACTAGTTTTTTCTAATTGTATATCAGTTTACGTGCGCATAATGGGTCAACGTATGCATGCATCAATATTTTGCATACTTTACATCACTTAAACAAAATGTTTGCCGTGATCGCGTATCGTGAGTTTCGATTTCTTAATCAGGAACATTATGATATGGTTGATTGACTTTAATTGATTTCGAAATAAGTAAGTATATTAACAAAATTATTTAAACTATTAAACAATGACATAATTAACATAATATATACACAAATTATTTACAAGAAAAATATAAACTAAAGAATCAGAATCACTAAGAAATCAAAAAGCGTCATAATATTCCTCCGCATCGTCGTCAATTGGCAACGTGCCCAGAAGACTGGCAGCATTGCCACGTTGAATGGCAATACTTATTCTTTGTGCAAAGAAAATACCAGCCCTCTGGTCATGCGAAGCGTCGATGAGCAGCTTAGCTAGGTCTCTATAAACAGACTATTGGACCCCATGGCCCCAGCGTTTCGACACCAAACGGTTCAAATATGTACTCACCAATAAGGTTTTGATATTTACGCCGTTTGAGCATCTCCGCTGATGCAGCAGCAGCACCAGCGCAACCCGCTGTGCTAGAAAGATGTGATGGCGCAAGGGTGTCGACACAAGTTGTGTCCCACACCAAAGGCCTACCCATTTTCCATGGCAGTAATGACATACCATCTGGTCTCTTGCCATCGTCGCGTACCAAGCCGTGAGGTTCAAGCTGAGCCGGGACGCCAGCGGTGACAAGAGCTCGACGGAGTATGTTATTCAGGTTGGCGTGTCGTGATATACGACCAGCACTCCTGCTGCATGATAGGCCATGGTGACCAAGACTGTCGACGGCTTCTCCACAAAGACACCGATGCGGAGAAACACAAGGAGAACCTAAGCGCAAACAAGAAGCAATGCGGAAGGTCGTATCGTCTATCATAGTACCTATGTTGGACGACGGGAGCGCCTGAAGCCAAAGGCCTGACTCCCACTCTCCCACAGCCAGCAAGCGAGCACGTTCAGCAGCACAGGACGATGTATTTATGAGATTTTCTCGAACTATGCTGCATAACGGCCCATCCCACTGTCTCTGAGAGAGGCGGTTTTCGGGTAAATCAGTGCTTGGGCAAGCAAGTCTCCAAGCGTTCACGGCGTCGGTCATGCACAGCACTTCAGAATTAACCAGTGTAGGTGCCAAAATTTTCCTGGTCAATTCCTCCGTGCTATGGACCGAAGATAGGAACGCTGGTAAACTTACATCAGTAATTTTTCGAATGCCGAGGCCGCCCGGTCGTTAAAGGCCACATTTAAAAGTTTAATAAGAGTGTTTTGTATAATTTTATCAATTTTTGCTGAAAGTGTCAAATGTTTCCAAAAGTGTGAAGACCGAAGAGCATGCGTAAATTTAGGGACGAAAAGACAGTACCGAATAATTGTAAAAGCCGAATGTATATTAATTTTGAATAACCTATCTGACATATATCTATTTCGAAATAGATTTTACTAAGAAAATTTAATTAGATTTTCCGAATACGTGATCTTTAGTAAACTCATCAATAAATTTTATAGTTCATAATTATTAGCCTATGATATTAATGAATATATGACTTTGACTTTAACGTTAACTATAACTATTGGCATTAAGAAATACATTGCATATCTTTATAAAAAGAATCACATTATCTTTGAAATCTGCCATCATTTTTGTTTCTGGAACAACTTTAGGAGGAAAATATCTTCTTCTTCCTAGCCTTTATTATTCCCAAGTCACTTGGGGTCGGCTTTTCTGGTCTAATCGGATTTGACTGGATATCAGTTTTTACACGGAGCGGCTGCCACCTGACTTCCGCAACCCGAAGGCTAACGATACCGTAAGGCTAGACCAGCTTCAGGATATTATAGGGCACTGACTTCCCAATATCGACTGCCATAGATGTTCATGCCAGCCGGGACCGACGGCTTAACGTGCTCTCCGAGACACGGAGCAGGCGATAATTGTCAATCAATACGCACATAATTTCGAAAAGTCATATAACTTCCGAAAGTCAGAGGTGCACGACGTGAGTTCGAACCCTCTGCATTGCAGTCTGTTGGTCTCCCCACTGAGCTATCGCTGCTAGGAGGAGCTTTAGGAGGAAAATGTACTTAATGGAATGTCCTGGTTAGACCCTTTTTTAGTGATCGTTAGCGTATCGAAACTGTGAGTAATGTATGTTATACCAATAAGTTATCCGTAGCACTATGCCAAAATAATAATAGATCCATTTTGTCGTAGACCTATGCCGGCTTTCTAGAAGGCTTTATACCAAGTGAAGTGACGTGATTCTCCTGTCATACTTTGTTGTATAATATAACATCAACTCTGTATGCAAACTGGTCCACTGCTGGACATGATCCTCTTCTCAGTGTGAGAAGGGTTTTCCTATAGTTCACAACGAAGGCGCAGCGCGGGTTAACAGACTTTGCATATTTTTGTAAACTTTATAGAGAACTACCGTCATGCACCTTCCGTCAAAATATATTCCTCACACACCCTCAAAAAGTCAGTGGTATAGACATTGGAAATGAATCTGAGACCTCTTCGTGACTGCCCAATAGTCTCCAACTACGTTATCGCTTACCATTACTTTTGTAACTTCAACATTATTCATGAAACAAGTCTGCTTAAACTAACCTGGCCTTTTCGCCAACCCGTCTTTTATTTACTCAGAGAACGTTCACCAAGGTTGTTGTGTTTGCTTTAATAGACTCTGCCTAACCTTTAAATACGATATAAGCGTGATGTTATTCACGGTGATTGCTTACTTGTTTGCAGGATTTGTTGGCAATTCTATTACAGATAGTGAAAGTGTGGTACTGGCGCTCATAAACTATGTTGATTTCTATCATTAATATGTTTAATTATTGTTTACATTGTTACATAATATAAAAGTGTGTAACAAAAATATGTGGTGATGTTTAAGGGTATTTACATGTACACTGCATAGTCACGTATGTTTAAAGCAAGCTCAAAGATTAAATATTGTTAAGAATGAATGATGCGCTTAAAGATTTTACATTTGTGTTACCACAAGAAGGCAAGCTAATTGTAATTTAGTAATTTCAAAGAGCCAATTCTCGTATTAACACTAAACGTCAAACTAAAAGTGAACTGATTTGCAATTTATGTTCACACTAGATTTTACCGGCGGCTTTGCTCGCGTAAATGTAGGTAAGTTTAGTTACAATACTTTTTCCTGGATGAAAAGTACGCTACGTCCATTTCTGTTCCCCTGACAACGCGTATGCGAATTTCATGATGACTGGTCGAAAAGTTAAGGCGTGACAGCGTAACAAACAAACACACATCCGCATTTAAAATATTACTTAGGATTTGTCGCTTATTTTAATTTTGAAGAATATATCGGGTATATTTTCCTAATTTTAAATTAAATAATATGTATATTGTGTTGTGGTGTTGTGTGTACTAAAACATTGAGACTCGTTTTTTTCTAAGATGTACCATAATTATGTAATCGAAATATCTAGCCTCATTATCTATACATTGCTGCCATCTAAACGGAAGTTCATTTATGTCTTTATGATAGAATTCCGAGGATCTAGATTCGACAAACTGTGTGAAAGCATTTTGTACTGCCTCCTGGAAATAATTTTTTTTTCACGTAGAAAATTGTCCAAATCGCGAAAAAAATGGCGTCCGTTGGAGCAAGAGCGAGTACGGAGGATGACGTATAGTTGTACGTACGTTGATACGTACAGGTCCTGTAGAGTTAGAACGGTTGCTCGTGCAGTGTGAGGTCTTGCGTTATAATGGAGCAATAATGGTAAAGATCGATTCACGAGTCGGAGCTGTTTTACTGCCAGTTTCGCCATCATTGTTCGAAGTTCGGCACAGTAAACATGTGCTGTTATTGCTTGACCAGACCTGAGAAAGCTATAGTGAATAATACCATGAAGAGACCACCAAACAGTTACCATTACCTTTTTATTGGTAAGCTTTACTTTAGACCACTTTTGCGGCGTTTGACCTGGGGTCAGTCATTGTATTTTTCGCTTACGGTTATCGTAAAGAATCCACTTTTCGTCACATGTCACAATTCAATCCAATATTTCTTCATTTATGTAACGATTCAACAAGGCAACACAAGTTTTAACACGCATATCTTTCTGCAGATCAGTCAAATCATGAGCACCCATTTTTCAATTTTTTTATCTTATTGATTTGATGCAAATGACCCAATATTGTAGGTAAGGTAACGTTAAACCATGCCGCTAATTCCTGGTTAGTTTGACTCGAATCAGCTTCCACCATCTCCATCCATTCAGCGTTATTCACCTATGAGGGCGGTCTACCACGTGGTTTATTCTTCAAGTCGAAGTTTCCATTACGAAAGCTTTTAAACCAAAAACGTACGGTGCGTTCATTAGCAGTCTTCTTTCCAAACGCAGCGTTGATATTGCGAGCCGTTTCTGCCGCGTTATTTCCGCGTCGGAACTCGTATTCAAAAATGACTCGGCTTTTCGAAGTATCCATCTTTCCCGTCTAAGCTGAATAAAAAACAATTAAAAGACGAAATTCGAATATTGTAAATTTTTAAAAGAAGAATCATATAGGTATCATGAGAAAAAGTTTCATTCGAAAATCTCACACCATGAAGGTTTTATGTCAATTCAAAGTATCTCTTACTATACAACGGCAATTTCATACTTTAACCCCTATTATGTAATTTGCCCACGATATCGTTAAGGAACGTGGGTCGCACTGAATCTATACTATATCGCCGGTTCTACGGTACGAAATCGGATAAAGCCTGGCTTACATTTTCTTCTAAATTCAACATAAAAGCATACCCTTATACTTTAAAAAGGGCAATTGATTCATAAACCCACATTCAGTACCTATTCTAAAACTTCAAGATATTAGTATTATAAGTAGAAAGGTCTGTTACAGACGGACAAAAATTCTAAAAGATTGACTCGTGTAGAATTTTTGTCTGTCTGTCTGCCTACTTGCACCCAATACAATATATAGTTAGTGTCATCTTAAACCATGGATGGAACCATGGATTTATGTCATTATATGTGGATACATGGATTTTTGCCCCAGTTCCAAACCTAACACACCCACAGCACAAAACAGTGTCAATCATCCTGCCAACCGTGCAGTCTTTTAATGATTACAAATTACAAGTCATTTGAAGCGTCTTCATTTTCCGACACCCATTAACCATCACCATTTTAGGACCACATTAATAACTTACGTGATGTATTAACAGCTGTTGTGACAGATCTGACAATAATTATTCACAAATCAGAATCATTGAAGGCCAATAAGCTCATTTGGTTCAATATAACGTTGGCTTATTCGCCTAATCGACATTTTTGCTTAGCCATGTTCCATAAGTGGTTAGCTAAAGTGAATTTCATAACAACCTGTTACATTTTACCTAATCGTCCGTTAAATTAGATACACTACTTAACTATAAATGTCGATATCTATTAGTTAGTATGTAGGTGGAATCTGTTCGCCCACGATATACAAAATGGGTATCAATCGTTAATTACATTTTTGTTTCGTTCTTTTTATAAGTGAGCTGTGATGTAACTGTTGTTCTTGAGGAATTGGGTTCTGTTCTTATGGAAAAGTTTTACTAACATATTTCTTTTATAATATGTACATTTAGGTTAAGGTATTTATTTATGGGCCGGGCAGCCTGAAAATAAATCATTATTATTATTATTAATTTGTAATGACTATCTCGAACGTTATCTGGCATATAGCAATTAGCTTCCCTTGTTTTTCTTGAGAGTAAAATTTAGGCGACAATAGCCCAGCAGGATAACGTATTGGATTTGTAATAAAGATGCCATAAGTTCGACTTCCTCCCATTAGACTACTAACGTGAACCTACTAGTTTAGATTTTCGACTAGTACCTACAGGTTAACAAGAATACTAGTCATTTATCCCCTAAATTGTATATCATAGTAATTACTACTATTAAAATGAAAAAAAGACATCGATTACGAAATAGGTCCGATGACAGTTTATTGTCAATGAATATTCAGTAGCAACAAGAAGACCGGAATTCTATCATAAAACCGGTGAAATTTAAATATGATACACTTCCGTCAAAGCCTTTTATACTATATTCGATATTTTGTTACCAAAAGCAACATTCAAGAATGATGTTATAGCATTGTATATTTCTAGATAAGACTAAGCGAGAAAAATGCAGGTGTTAGTAGTGTTTCGGTACCTATATACATCTAGTTTGCGCTGGTAGTTACGCCTACGTAAATCCCACAGGTATGTAATTTGGGCTTAGAAGTATCATACGTATTAATCCCAAACATAGTTTATCTATGTCCCAAGTTTTATCTCAATTTATTTAACGAGTAATAAACTAAACCATCAGACATCTTCAGAAATTACACATTTATAATTTGAATAGAAGAATTGAATTTATGTTGTCATTTAAACCATTTTAATTTTAATTATTGAAACAATAATTTACATAATATCGTCTCCCCGTGCAGATGGCTACTGAAAAGCAACCGAAAAGAATAGACACCTGCGTTTTCAGACGGGAACGATTCGCACGAAAATATATTTAAATTATTTTATTTTCAATTACAAGTAAACTAAAATGTAATTCTTACATTTAGCACCTTCAACTAACTTACCTTTTATAAAGCTGTAAGCATTTTTCTTTCTTATGTATGTAATATTTTTTGTTTATAATTAGACAACTCCCTAGAAGTAAATTCTGTGTCGCAGGATACTTTACAAACATTTAAGCGCTAGATACAAAAACATCCAGACTCGGCAGCGCATCAGAATGTTTGTCCTGTGCGGGATTCAAACCCACGGCGCATATTACTTGTCCCACATTTAGGCACAGACCAAGGCGGACTTCGTATAAACATTAGAAGTTACTCTAAAACCGGATCTCGGCACAGTTCGGGTACAACTTTAACATTACCTAGAGAATATTGTAGAACTCATAGACATGCAGGTTTCTTCACTATAGTTCTTCAACGGTAACGCAAAGATTAGAACTATTTTATACGCACTTTACTTTGTAAAGCCGTGGAGGTAATGTAGTATCAAACCCTATGGGGTTTCCTCTCTGTAGCAGTCCGGCGTTCTGGCTATAGCTTCCCTATGTAAATTGTTATAATATATATATTATCTCTCTTCTATATTTCCAAAAGGGTAAGTGTATTACGTACACATTTCACCAGCTGTAGTTTTAGGCATGACGTAATAAAGAGCGAGCCTATTAACGACTATCGGACACAGTTCCAGACACACTCACTCCAGTTGGTGAGCAACACTGGAGTAAGTGTGTCAATTGTCTACAGGAAAACGCAAAAACACTATACCCGCCCAGGAATCGGAGTCTATACCTCCTGCTTAGCAATCGATTTGTATAACAGATTTTCCCATTGCCTACTTCGCATTGAAGTACTTAACCATGCTAATTGCTAACTAACTTATTGACAGCAACTAGCTAGAGTCGCTTCAAAACATAAACCTAAAGTACATAAATCAGCAATTAAAATACTAGAGTTCTGTTATGACGGCGGTGCAACAGCGACTGTTAACTGACAGGTGGTTTTATCAGCTCTATGCTACATCTCGATTAGATTTACGATGTAATTAATTTATTTACTTCACATTAAACTCGCTACTATCAACTCTGTTAAGGTACAGAATATTGGTTAATGTGCTAATACTTTATTTATTTAGATCTTTTTAAGAGGAACAATTCTGTCATACATGATTGTTGCGTAACTTTAACCGTTTACGCAGCGCACGTAGCAAAAGCTCTCAAAAAGAATAAATTTTCCCCGCATTTAAAATATTATTCATTGATGCTCCGTTCCTATATAGGTCATAGCGTGATTTTATATGGCTAAATGGGCTATCTAAGATTAAAAGTTTATTTTATTTTGAGCAGTTAGTTCCTGATATCTATTAGCGCGTTTAACCAACAAAACAAACAAACTCTTCAGCTTTATTAGTGTAGACTATTTCGGTATCTTGTATAAACTTGAAAAGTCATATATAAATTTTTTATACACAATATTATATAGACCCACACCTCTATGTATATCTATAAAGGTAAGTTTTAAAGTCTCATTTAATAGAAGTCGAGTCTATTACCATACCCCACATGTCTGGACTCCGTGTTGCTACTAAGAATTTTCCTAATAGAAAATCTTATCATATTTTGCCCGACACGGATATCAAGCTAGGGGTGAAATCAGCTGTAATCGTAACGAGGCAATACAGAGAGAGTACTAAAATATTAATTTTAGGGATTAAATATAATAACCATCAAAAATACTAATTGCACAGAAATATATGCTTACTAAAATATATCATAACAAGCACCTATACGCCTTAAATCACTGCATTCCATCTCGGAAGGGTTAGGTTATGTTAGGTTCCTTCTTAAGCCCACCCAAAAATAGGAGCCCCGCGAAGCGGGGCTCCGTCGACTCAGTTTGATCTCTTTAAAATATTTTAGTGAGCTTATTTTGCTGTGCAATTAGTATTTTTGGTGGAACAAAGGCAAAAAATTGAGGAACAATTAAATATTACCCTTAATTTTATAAGTATTGATAATCTAATAAAGCACTCATACTTTAATTTGGTAAATTAGTCGGATCGTTATTTTTCGCGCACGCAAACTGATTGTTCTCAATAATTTTATATAGTGTATCTTAATTGGTTAGCGATTGTATGTGTAATATTTAAAGTTACAAGATTGCATGCAGCATTGACTGAATCCATCTCTCTTATTCTTCAAAAGTTTCGTTACTAATGTGTATGTGCCAAATGAGTTAACCAATAGCAGAACAAATATTGGCTGCGCAATGGAGGACGATCTAAAATACTTCTATGACACAGGTAAAATCGTAAGCCAGGCAGCTAGGTAACTTACTAAAACATCTATACATATATACAAATAAATAAAATTAAAGTGTCTCTTTGTCATGTCAAAATAACAGCTTTTTACTAGATGCATATGAAAGTATATACGGTATTAAAATAAAAAATCAATTTCTAAAATTTTTGATTCTCCGTTTGTTCCAGCTAATATTCGAAACGGCTGAACCGATTTTGACGGGACTTTCACTGGCAGATAGCTATTATTATAAGGAGTAACTAAACTACTTTTATTTTTATTTCTTCTTGTTAAATTCCATGCGAACGAGGTCGTGGTTAAAATCTAGCCTATACTACTATTAAAGAAAAGATAAACGGTTTGTATTTTTGTTTGTAATGAATAAACTCCAAAACTATTGAACTGATTTAAAAATCATTTTATCATTAGAAAGCTACTTTATCCAAAAGAAACAGACTATACATACATTACGTTACAAGCCACGAGTGCAGAGCTGTAATCATAAACGTGGATGAAACCGCGAGAAACAGCTAGTATCTAGGTATATAAAATCACAAAATCAACCCCAATGCAACAGCTATTCTATAAAAGTTTTAATTTCGAACTTAAATCAAATTTTTATATTAATATCATTTAACATATTTTTGAATGACTGAAAATCTGCAAGTAAATCTACTTAAATTTACAGAATTAGGTTAAATTTCTGGTTGCGCTGTTTTAGGTTGTCCTAAATTTACCAAATACCAAATAGTTATCACTCCATTCATCCAGCAGTGAATTTGATGACTGAATCTCACAGAATAGGATTTCTAGCAACTTATCTAGCTCTCATTATTTATTACCTCATTCAGAAGACTTATCCATTTATATCTTCTATGGCTTCTTGCAACTTGGATCTAATATTTATTTTACTGAATAATCTCTAGTATCTAGTCAATTTATCCTCTTAGCCATTAAGCATGCAAGCTGCATGCTATATATATATTTATATATCAAACGAACTGGATGTAGAAATATATAAACAAACCGGCCATAAATTTTCACTTTATATAGTTTGATTTTAGTATCAAACTATATCTTGATTATTTACTTCTGGTTAAATGTTACCTTCGCCTTGGTTTACTTAAGGTTTTAGATAGAGATTTATTACCTTGTAGTTTCGTTTATATACTCGGTTTAATAGTCACAGGCGCAGTCCACGTGCTATGTTTAAAAGTTTAATAGAATAATCCGATAATACTTTACCTATAATTATAGATTACAGACAAATAACCAAAACCTAGTATTTCAGCGATGAGTTGGGTTTCCAGAGGGATTTACAGGGACAGATCAGGGACAGATCCTTGGTTTTTCTGATGTGAGCACCGCTGCTAACATAAGAAGGACCAATGATCTGTATACATTGTGTTATTAACCAGTTACTCTAGTGACACTATTTTCCATAAACTAGGGTAATTATTATATACTTCTTCAATTAATATTTTATTTCATATGCTATGTTACTTTTATCTCTTAACTTAAATATAATTGCAAGCTGAATTCACCTTTAATTAGTTACACAATTAGTTAGACTAAAAATGTGCAAAAACTGTTAGTGAATCTATCTAACTTAATTCGTTCTAGATATTAACAATATATTTACATTATTAATTTTAAAACTTATTTATCAAATAAATAAATCTTATTAAATAAATAAACTACCCACTACGCGGGCTGTGTGATTTTTGACCTTAAACCTATTAGCAAAGTTGAATTTTAATACAGGGTTATTATAATAATAAATTGGCCTTATACTGACCCTTAACAGGCACAATAAACCCGGTAATATCAGCTTTAGTAACGTAGCCGTCACAACACCAGACCGGTTACATACGACAATAAACTTGATAGATAACCCACTGTTTAGATATCTACGTTCTATGCGGGTTTAATTACTATTTGGAAATATACTTTTGAAACAATGTATCAAAGAGGAAAATTTCGTACAATCGGATTATCCTTATGCGAAAAATACATACATATGCCATGTCTATATTGTGTTTCTCTGTACCCAGCAGAAGTATACTATGTACTTCAGCTACATTTGCTACATTTTGGTCCCACGTAATAGTACACGAAGTCTATAGCCATCTACCGGGCACAATCCCAGTCTCCGTGCTACCACTGAGAATTTGTTGACATAAAACTCAATAACACTTTGCTCGACCCAGGCATTGAACTCGAGACACAGGAGCTACATACGGTACCGCTTTATCACTGCCTATGCGGAAAATATTGATTTTTAAAAGTCTTGTAATGTCTAAATTCATCTATGTGTTCATAATGCCACAACTATAGCTTAATTTCGTTCATTTCCAGATGTACTTAATCCAAATATATCCAGTACCATCGCCACTCAGGATCAGAATTATAAATATCATCCGATTCCTTATAGCTAGGCTTCTATCGTCATCCAGATTTAATCTGCTGATGAATGAATATATAATATGTATATATATAGCCTATCTTTACTGATATTACGTTTGTTGGTGAATTTGAAACATAAACATTTCCTTAAATAAATTTCTGGCTACATTTAAGTCTGGTTTCCACTACACATACTGTGACATGTGTTCTACGCTTGGCGTCACTTAACCTCGAGTATTATGCTTAAGATCACTATGGTAAGCGGTTACTTGACTTTGGATCCTTGCACCAACAGTATTATCTTTCATATAACTGGAAATTGGTATTAACACAATCGTGCTCGGCATTTATAAAGGTTTTTGAAAGACTTGACGTTTCAGCCAGATTGCAACAGCCATGGTCACAAACCAAGCGCAACCTGGTCAAAACATAAAATCTCTCTTTCATTGTGTTAATACCGGTTTTCTGTTACATAAGTCGTGTAACACTAAAACATCAGAGTGATAATCAGACTTATTGTTAATATGGTCTTATTTCGGCTATTTATCGATTAAATTCTATGAATTACTCTTGGTGCTGAATAATCCAGATTCAAACTATTATTAACAGGCGATTGAACTTTAACCAAAATACTTTTAATCAATTTCTTTGGAAGTCCAATTTCATGAGAATCATCTGACGTAATCGCTTCACTAGTCTTCACTTCTTCAGTATATGATATAAAACAGATTTATTTATCATAGTACAGGTTAGCTTTAATTGGCGCAATGTTTATTATTTAGCTTTCAATCAATATTAGACCTAGACTGACGGTATGATGCCGCATATTTTTCGAACAGAGTATTCTCGATTTGTTACAAGCTTATGATTGATATGCTTTGCATAGTTTGAAAAACGAAAACTTTGGCGTTTGTTTTTTATCGAGAAAATAAAGTAATAATTGAGTTCCTTTAGTTAATGATGCGAATCAATGATATTATGCACTAGATATGTCACTTCCATAGTAATGGACGTTGAAAATCTGATGCATACAATTTTGTTATTAGTAACTGTACTTGTGTAAAAGATTGATAATATAATATGTAAGTTGCGCACTAGATAACATAAAAGTAAACGTGAAAGAAATAGGTATCGTTTAAATAATTGTGCTTGGACTATTATAGTCAAACGATAAGCTATTTCTTTGCAAAATTGCAAAGGATTTTGAACTGATTTTGCTTTGAGAACAATATTTTCGACCGATTTGAGTCGTTTCTTCACTTTTCGCGCTAATAACATATCTACTTCATTTTTGTATATATTTTAATATCATCGATTCGAATTGAATTTAAAAAAAGAAAAACAAATGTATTCGATATTTTTACAAACAATATCTACCGACTTAAATGACGATAATATAATAATATATTCTACCACATACACACAACACAATCTAGCCCAAACTAAGAAGAGCTTGTACTATGGGTACTAGACAATGGATATACATATATATATACTTTTTTTTTTGTATATACATACATATTATACATAGAAACACCCAGACCAAGACAAACATCCATGTTCATGCACACAAATGTTTGACTTGTGTGGGAATCGAACCCGCGACCTCAGGCGTGGCAGTCGGTTACACTGACCACTACGCCATCGAGGCCGACAATGTACGAACGAACGAATGAATGTACGATGTAATTGTTGTCGTTGAACTAACAAATGAAGGAACGTTTTTTAGGCATTCGAAATGATTTTCACTTTATATACATACTTTCGAATAACTGAAATTTTGAATAATCGAATGTGATTAGCAATAAATAACCTATTGAGTGGCAACGGCCCACCGGCGGCCAAACACAATAGGTTTTCAATTATGTCTCGCATTCCAACAAATGGACAGGTTAAAAATAGCATTTAGGTTATGGTAGTGTACTTTAATTTTCTGATCTTTATTATTTATTCTTCTAATAACTGTTTGCCTGAAAACATTATATTTTATCTTAGTAGTAATGTACCTTACTTTTCTGTGTAGTCAAGATTTCACTATATACATGGTCGTAATTGAGGTTCTAAGTTTCCTCTTTTGTCCACCTTGCAATATATAAGTAGTTATGTTAGCCCTACAGTACAAACTATCCTATAGGTAGGAGTAGATGACGTCACTGAATGCTTCTCCGGGTCGGGCTAAAGGTAAGTGCAATGAAAACTGCATTGCTGGGATACATTGTGATGTCTTGTGATTTCTGATTTATAAGTGATGGAGAGAGACTGCACAACAGGCACAGATAGGAAAACAAATATCCCTTCTTTGGATAGTCGCATGGTAAGGGAATTTCATTACCCAGAATATATTTTGTTAATTACACGTATTTTAATACTATTCTTCTGGTAGAAATCAGTATCTGGTTATCTTTAGTGTACTGTATGCGAAATTTTTATTTAATAAACATATTTGTCATCTACGTTTTATTTGTTATTTGAACCTAAATTGTACGAATTATTTCATACGAAATATGATTTACGTATCGAAATTATTTATTATTTAAATAATTTAATACCAAACACTAAAAGCACCAAAAAACAGACCCGTCAATTTAAGACAATCACCACCCAATTTTACCTACACGATAAAAAAGCAAGCGCATACCGGTGCGTATGGAACTAGTTCATTTAGCACTCGGTGCGATGCCCTGTCGCACTGCCACCCGCACATGTTTGCGGTGCGCTTAGCATGTGGCCGCTAACTATCTCGCATTCGTGTACTGCAGTTTGTGAAGATGGGTGTTTAGGTAGAAAAGTAACTTTAGGACGACTTCGTTAAAGTGGACAAAGTTTCTTAAAATAAAGTTTAAGGAAAAAGTTACTTTAAATGCTAGTATAATGTAACATTAGGTCAGTGTATCTTCGTGCCAAATGCAAATGATGGGAGGTTTGTTGTAATAAAATACGAATAGTTATGATTACAAAAATCTTCTGTTAGAAATTGTAATGTATCGTATACAAATGGGCAAAAGCTTTTTAAAAAGATCTTATAGAGCTATTTTTGTAAGATTTATATCACGCTTAGATCATTCATATAAACCTTAACTTACCTACAACTGACCTCATAAGTATCTTCTAAAATATTGCCACACTATTTTGTAATTTGGAGTTTTCTGCCTACTTGGTAACATCCCATCTGTCTATATTATTTACTCTATGCACCTGTAACATTCAAAGGATGGCATGCGTCATTGTGCGTAGTATTTCACCAATTATCGCGTGCAACCCATTATGGATTGACACAAACTACTGCCGCGCTAAAAACCACACGGATGACGAATTACGGTACAAAAGGTAAAACTTCACAAAAGTATTTATTGAAAATTAACTTTTGCCCGCAGCTTCGCTCGCTTAAAAGTAGTTAAGGTTACGTTTGTAACGGTACTTCCATTTTTAAATAAAATATAGCCTATGTTACTCGGTGATAATATAGCTTTCCAACGGTGAAAGATTTTTTAATATCGGTTGAGTAGTTTTTGAGTTAAATCCTTACAAACTAAAAAACAAAAAGCAAAACTTTCCTCTTTATAATATTGGTACAGATAACTGCCATTTACATACAAAGCTCAAAACTGCTCAGAAGCAATTTTTTATTGCTTTATCCAACACGATTTACCAAGAAAGCTATGAGGAGTTTATAGGCTACTTTTTATTGCTCTAACCAAGCGTAGCTTTAGTATTGCTTCCTAATGCACCAGCTAATGCCCTTGCATAGGCTGGTATAGACTACAGTTGTGGGACTTGTTCAAACTCATTCAATAAATAAAACGACTTGTCAGAGTCGCTCGCTAGGTCGCTTTCGAGTATCAGATTTTCACCAGTTATTTTGTATTACGCATTTAACAGTACACGATTATTTGCCGCCCTTGTTAATTCTGTTAATAAGTTTAGACATTTTGCAATATATTAGATTAATGCTAATAGTATAAATGTGAAAGTAGCAGTGAAATAGACAGTTTATAAAATTGCTTTATCTAAACGGCTCAATAAAATTAGATGCAATTTGGTTGGTTTGACTTAGCTTTGATACTGGGATGGCCATGCCACAATTTTTTTTTATCGTTTATAAAATATAATTAATAAAACTAGCTATAAAAATAACATTTGATTCGATACGTTTCTCAAGAAATTATATTTGCATTATAATATTTTTTTGAAAATATATATACTTATATATAAATTTGTACCAATACAACTGAATAAAGCAGCTCAAATCATAACATATCGACGGCGCATATACGTCCACACTTTCGAAAGTGTAAAACGGGCTAACAGACACGGTCTCAGACCCAATTTTAACGACTTAACAAACAGTTTTACATGCCATACCCGCCATGAGAGTCTATGATGCGACCGCTAAAATGTTGCGACAACATTGCTCATAGCCACATAAACTTTTAAAAGTGTTTGCTCACATACATTGTGACAGAGCGATCTAGTATGACGATTGCGTGTTGACAGATGCCTCTCTTACTCAATTTTTCATCCCTTACCTATCTTAACCTGTTTAAAATAAGGTTCAAATTTGATGTTTACAGTTTTTTACATATTTGTGTATAGTAATGGTAATAATGTTTACAGTTAAGTCGTCGTGTAGCCGCTAATCGCGCCGATGTCGCGCGTTAGCGCCTCGCCCGGTGTCCGCAAACACTGTCATTCATTGTCACCCTAGTTGAATAGACAGCCCTTCCTGATTTTAAAAGGTTTTCAACGCTGCCAATTAATGTACTATGTATGGAGGATGTTGAGGCAAAAAGAAGGGAAACATAAAAGGACAAAGAGGAAAGACTGATTCGTTTTTCTAATTGCAAACGGCAACGAATCAACTGATCCAATTGGTCTATAGTTCAGTACCTATTGGCTGTACCTATAAGTATAGATATGGTTTTTATCAAGCTTGATATGAGCAAGCTTTGATAGGTTGTAGTAAAGTAGTTTAAGGACAAATAGTACCGTACATAATTAGAAGCAGATGAGACGTATATGTTTCGGAAAGAGTAATTATATTTATAACCATATATGAATAATTAGCAAACTTAGTTGCAAGCAGGTAAAAAGAAGTTTAATTTATAAAAATCATATTAGCAGAGACGTAATTAAATACCTGCGTAATTAATTACCTTATAAAATTTGTATCCTTTTTAAAAGTAGACTGCACTCTAGGCTGTTATATTCGAGGGTAAGGCAGCCTTAGATATAACAATATTACACCAGATCAGATACAGTTAGAAGCTATTGCTGCAGAATTTCATACATGCTTGAAATACATACGTCTTATGCCTAAATTTCTGAGGGGATAGGCACAGGTGTATTACATTCACATTACGTTAACTATAGATAATTTTAGTTGTCACGAGAGGAAGCGAGCCTTTTGTCTACTGGGTATTATTCTAGGCCTAGTAACGTCATTAAGAATTTATAGACAGAAAATCCCACTTAGCCCGATCCGGGACCTGAATCTAAGATAATATGCTGATCCGCAAGCAAATGCGTATCAACTCTCGTTTTCACTACTGAACTAAAGAGTTAGTAGTGTGTACTGTGTATCGTTTACCTATACTTTAATAGATTATTTACGAATGACAAGTATTGACAGCCCGAGTGGCTTTAATTGCTCCCGATGCATAATTTATGATGGTCTTCAAAGTGACGATAGTCCAATGGTTAAGAGCACCAGAGTTGTGATCGAGAGGTTGTGGATTCAATCCTTATGTAAGCGCAGTTGCCCATAGAATACAATACTTTGAAATGGCGGTAACCCATAGGTTAAAACACCAAACTTGCGATCGAAAAGTTGTGGATTTGATCCTCACGCCAGCAATATTCCACGCAAAACACGAGTGTTTAACTTACTAGATTGAGTTACCAAGAGTTCTAGTCACATGAAACCAGATTGTCAGTAAAGTATTAAAGAAAAATTCACTTTCTACTGAGCTAGATAGTAGTTAGTTATTCGTCTAACAATTACATATAAATCGTCGGGCAGTTAGCTACAAATATCTTGAACACCAGCGGGCGTGCCAACTTCATTGTTGACATAGGTCAGTGTCAACTGATGACATTTCATCACGTCATCACTAACTACTCTCTGTGACAACTGACGGATGACGCATATACGCTTGCGAGATATATTGTTCAATAGATTTATTTACAACGGTAATTGGACAACTTCGTAGTGAAGAACAACGCAGCCATAACAAGCGTGAGCCATAATGAGCGCGTCTTTGAGTTTATCTACAGGGTATTCCAAGGAATATGTACCGAAACTCACATGCATACTATACTTTTATTTAAAGTCTGCTCGTACGTGACTTTACGAATAATGCCTGTATCGAAGAGAACTTTATAAACAGTCAATCATCGGACTTAAAGAATACCTACACTCGGCACAACCATTCCTGAAACACAAACTGTCCTTTATGGGATTTGAAACCATAGTGCTCAGCGCAGTGGCAGTTTAACTGTAGCTTACTTTTAAACACCGTTCAAAATATACTCATCACACATTCTAGCATGCATCCATATGCATCCATATGCATTCTTTTGAAAATTTGAGCAATAAATAATAACTATTTATTAGTATATAGTACTTTTCAAAATATGTAGGAGTCTACTAAACGTTGATTTTAGCAGAAAATTTGATTTATAGATATGCTGATAGTAGTTTGATGGCCCTCCGTTAAATATCACACTTCAATCAGAACCAGCTGCTTAGTTCAGTCTACCGACTAGCTTCTTTAACGGACTATCTTCAAACACACGCAACCTTACCACTCATTGGTGTATACAAAACCGAGTACAATCAATGATGTAGATTTTGATATACTTATTAGTGCTGTATAATATACATATATATACACCAATAGAATACCAGCAGTCAAACGTATACTTGTTTGACACTTTGATAGTATTATTTTCTTTATGGCTGTTGCAAGCGAGCTAGCAGCCGACCTGGTGTTAATCTATATATAATAATAAACCTCAGCTGCTGGATATGGCCGTTTTGCTTAGTATTTGATCTTCTAGATAGGGCTTGACATTGTCACAAATTTCGTAGTAAATTACGTGCAGCAAACAGTAGGATTTGTAAAAATGGGAAGGATTTCAACGTACAAAGCACTGCTAATTACGAAAATAGTGATGTGAAAGATAATTACGATACTAACTACATATAAGACTTATTAAATTATTAATAATTCATTTATTAGTAGGAGTTGGGGACAGTTGGGATAGTCATTGAATTATGTGCCACATTTTCTTGCAGCTGATCATTTAGAAAAGAGATAAAGATTTTTTTAACATATACAGCTGATTATATGGTTTTAAGCAATCTTACATATCATCACAATATTTTCGTTTTTAAGCTCAGTTTGATTTTTGCTATTTCATTATCTACACAAGCAACAGTCTTATTTAGATTAAAAAAAAGACGTTGAATGCCTTGCTGCTAAAGCGACTAAAATGTTATCCCTTTAATTTATCATTTGTAATTTAACCATGCTGAAATTTATCTTCATTAACGATTCTAGACCAGTTTATTGTTTAATTTCAGCGTCCAAATCTAGGCGACACACAAACTTCTCATCCGTAACCACTTCCTCGCCTCTGGACCAGATGTGCTTTGAAGAATTATTAATTGACATACAACTTATCACAGCTAATTTATTCGTCTGAATATATAGAGGAGTGTCGCCACTTTGGCAAATATCCATCAAGCCAGACTGCATTGAAAAAGCAACCTTGAAAGAATTGAGATAAAGATGAATTTGTAAGTGCTGCGAAATATCCAAGACTAAATTTTAATAATAATAATAATAATAATAATAATAATAATAACTTTATTAGCATCTCAAATTACATGTTACAAAAATAACGGTGAAACCACACTAGGCAGAGCCTGTATCGTGGCTATCAAACAAAAACGATTGCTCTAATAAAAGTAAAATAAAATAAATCTGCATTTATCATTCCCATGAGGTTGAAATACGAGTGTATTGTATGTATGTGTATGAGTGTGAAGTGTATGAGTAAGTGTTTGAGAGAGTGTTTTGTGTGATGTGAGTTATGTGTGTCGTGTATAGCGTTTGATGAGAGTGTTAAGCGTAATCCCTACACAACTGAGCGTAGCAATTGTTCCATCTGATGATAGTTAGTTAGATAGTTATAGTAGATTTTAGAAACAGAAACACCTAAATTTTAGCCAAAATTAATTCAAAACCGTTCAGTGACGTATTTTGTACGTACGTATTTTGTGTTTAGTTGTTTAACAAATAAATTATACGACAAATATTGAAGTGTCTAAATTTGGACACGGTATAAACGACGTGCTAAAATGTATTAAATAAGTTTTAATTTGATGTTATACTGCGCCGCTGGTCACGCCCACGATATTTTATAACATGTGATATATCATGAATTAGTAATTCATAATTTATCACATAATAAAAGTAGTTTGTGTTTTAGCATATAGCGATCACTTCAATATGCATTCCGATTAAAAATATAATGTTAAATATTCTAAAACATCAAATAGTCAATAAATAATAATTATTAAGCTTTATGTATAGCGAGCTATGTTTATGAAAATTACGTGAATAAGGACAATATTACAAGCATTTTCTGCAGTGATTTTTATAGAAAGAGGTAAACCAACATTTGGCTCTTTATTTCGATCGACCTGGATCTTAGGGAAAACGAATTAAATGCAATATTAAACAAAAGGATATAAGAGGTAGTACCTACTAATGTAAGCATCCAGAACTCTCTCTCACCGTTTTAGGGAGAGAGTGGTACTTTTCCGGGTACCGGCTCATTAATACCGTCACTCTGTCCGCCGACACAAAAAATTTATATATTTGTTAATGTTACTGCTATGTCGTTTGCAACTGTTCCTTTAGCTATACTCTACATTACTATTTAATTTCCTACCGAAAGCACGTCGCATGAAATAAAGTATGTTTTGAAACAAAAGAGTGCATGCTCTCTAACTCACTTAGCCGATTATTGCGACAACATGTTTGAGTGCAACTGTTTAATATTTAAAAATCATGTGCATTATTGCCTAGATCACATTGAGAGAGCTAGAGAGCGTGCACTCTGACTCACGTTACAATTTAGTTGAGATGTCTCCTCTAATCCGTAGTACGGAATAACTCAATGACCAAAACAAGTTAAATATTGACATGTCGAAACCTATTTTGTATCTAACTAAGTTACTACATCTTTAACATTATTATATTTCTATATTAACAAGCATATAATATCAATTAGACAGCAATAAAATTGCACTTTACGAGTTCGCAAAGACTCGCTAATTTTATATTGATAATAAATCAATTTAACATTTTATTGGCGACTTATTTGTCATGACAATAAGGCCTTATTGAACTTTAAAATAGGCAAAGGTGTTTGAATGTCATCCTATATAATTATTATATTGAAATCAACATCTTATATATTATAGAACCATGTCATAAATTAGTCAGAGAGACAATAATTCGACAGATGTTGTCATTTATTAGCGGCAAAAGGTCGTGAGTTCAAATCTATTGAGCTGTCGCAAGTAATTTAGTTTTAATACTGTGTGCTGCTTATTTAATATAATACGTGTTGACATGAGAAATATGGTCATAATTATCTATAGTTTGTCTTACGTTTACGGGAATGTGCACATTGAGATTAAACTAACTAGGTATTATACGACTTTTGTAGCAGTTGATTTTTATTACAAATATTTATTTAGTAGTATTGATGAATAAATAAGACGTTCTATTTTCACCAATATTACGGCTAGTTTTGAACAGCTATGCTTAGTTGTGGCAGGATTATATCTTGACCTCTTTATTGATATGATAGATACAGTTTTTTTTTTAATTAGCTTCTCCATAGCTTGTTGGACCAAATTTTGTCTTAAATATCTTACAATACGTGTGGCAGTCTGCGCAGTTATACGTCAACGTAGTAGAGAGCTTACATTGCTCTTCGCTAATTTGGCATTTCACGTCAAGCATTTCAAAGCAATTTTTCTCAAACGTCTTAATCTTGATAAAATTTGACAAGTTGACCGTTTTGCCACAAGTTTTTAATATTAACTAGTAATATATCGGCAGAAAAATCATTTATTTACATTTCTCAACGTTAAAAGTTAGATGAATTACAAGTGGCGGGAGCAATTTAGTTAAGATGTAGATAAGTATTGGCAAGCGGTATTTTCATAACTAGATTTTCTTACTATGTTCAAAACCTCAAGTGTAACAATTGCAAACTAACTAAGTATGGAACTAAATTACGCACGTTTCCTACCGAGCTTATTTTGGTGCCAGCTCGAAGTTCATAGTTGAGGCGAGTTGAAACTTATGCATTGTTTTTAAAACCCACACAGAATCAAAAGTCCTGTGAGATGCAGCTGCTTGTATTCAGACTGTTTCTTCTGTTTTATTATTTCTAAATAGTTTCCGTGATGCAGGCATACACCCTTTTTTTTTTTTTTTTTTTTTTTTTTTACGTGGGGGAATGCTATGACGCATATCCCTCCGCGGGGGCGGGCGGAGGGATTATGTCGGACTCGCCGGGGTAAAAGAAAGATGTTAAAAGACAATGTACCTCCCGGAATACCGACTAAACCTACCACGGTGTTCCTCGACAAAACCACTTTCGACGGGGCCGCGCGAATCGCTTTCGCATGCGGTCGCGACCCCGCCGAGGTTACGGCCCGCCGTATGAAACAGCAGGCCACTACACGAAAGACCTACCCAAAATAGGCACTACGTCAGATAAAACCCTACTGTCTCCCCTAGAGGGGAGACGGACTCGACACAGAGGCGCGCGTGGGAACACGCACGCCGCCTCTCGGACCTGGTGCTGAACGGATGGCGGGCAGGCCCACAAAGCCCGCCACCCCCAGGTCAAACCTCAGGGTGGCTGGAGGTCATCGCGCGCCCTCCGGCGCCCGGCTCTGCGGTTGGGGAGAGGGTTCAAACGCTCCCTCTCCCGCTCCGCCGCCTCCTTGGTGGAGATTACTTCCTCGCAGAAGGAGGCGACGGCGTTCCACGACCTCTCACTCCGGACCATAGACTGAACTACGGCCGGGAGCGAGAGGGCAACCGATCCGACTGCCGCGATCAAATCACGGCGCTGCGATGCCCAGGCGGGGCAAACCGCCAAAGTGTGCAGCGCCGTGTCCTCAACAACGTCGCGGCAGTCGCCGCAGTGGTGACAACCGGGCGTCTCTTGCCGGCGTATACGACACAGGAACTGGCCAAAACAACCGTGGCCAGTTAGAACCTGTGTCAGCCGGAAGGTGAGAGCGCCATGCCGCCTCTCCAGCCACTCCTCAAAAACGGGACTTACCGCCACGATCGTGGCGTGCCCGGCACTGGGGTGCACAAGTCGTTCCTTCCAATTGGCCACTAGGACCTGGCGGAGCTCGGACCTCGCCGCCTTGATTGCGGCAAGACCCGGTCCTTCGCCTCGAGCTAGCGCCTCCTGGCGCCAACGATAGAGCGACGCCAGGAGCGCCGCTTCCAGGTCCCATGGCAAGGCATACACCCTAACAAAATTAGTGTCCATTATTAAATAAACAAAAAATATTATATACTTTCATCCTCAGTGTCACTCTACTTAAAGCAAGCGTATATACAAACGCCATACATCGCCAAGTGTCAACGCATGCGCATTCAGCCGCCACTCTCGCGCACCAATTGATTCAGCTAATATAAGCACTCGTAATGATGATTTGTGCTTTAAGTAGTTTCATAATCATAAACAGCCAGTCACAACTCAATGGATGTGGCCTCTGTTTCGAGTGAGTATGTTGTAAGCTTTGCAGTTGAAATCTGTCGACGCTGTTTACTGAAGTATGTTAATGGATAGTGATTACTGTTGATCGGATATTAATGAAGTTAATCAGAACTGTGTTTAGACAGTTTATCTTGAATTAAGAAGAGATTTAGTTATGCGTAACACCGTCATTGCTATGTACTAGTTTAATTACCTACATATACATGGCGGCTTTTTCAGATTCTGTCTTATAAGGGGTGAGTCAATTATTAACTTAATTTTCTACTGTAAGCAGCTTGTTATCTTGCCTAATCGATCCGTAGCCGTTACATTCGATATCTATATATCGAATGTAACGGCTAAGGCTCAGGTTCAGGATCACGTAGGTATATGTTAGATTTCTTCTAATTTTTCTATGAGACAGCAGAATAGCTATTTCAATAAACTCTCTTTGAGAACATTGCATTAAAATTGTTTATAAAATGAGGAAGCAATTAACATTTTTTTTAGGTATGAGAAAATTGGTGGTTTAAGAGGATATCACTATTTCAATCACACACGCGTATGTGGTGGTGATGTCATAATTCATGTCATCCATCTTTTTTGCCGTTTGACAGTTACCTACCCCATTTTTTTTTTTTTTGCTACCCATGAAAAAATGCTTGATGCACTACCCGCCGGCTAGGGGACGGCACCGGCGGGGCGTGTGGGACTCACCAGCCGAGTGCTGGTATACCCACTAAAAAAACCTGGGGTGTTCCCTCTCTCACCCAATGGGGGGGCCAGTTGGGAGTCTAAAAAGATTCATCCATAGCAGGCCCCCCCCGTGTGGGACCCGACCTCCTCTCGTCCCCGGGGGAACAGTTACCTACCCCTACTATAACATCTGAAAATCTTAATATGTAAGATCTTTATCTTTGGGCTTTAAAAAAAGAATACAATGTTACTTTTTGGAAATAACGTAATTTTTTATCAAAATATAATAAGTATTAATAAGAATACCTGGCATAGCCTACCTTATTTGACAAAGCACATAACTAAATATTTTGGTGTTTAAAATATACAACAATGTTGAAATATAAGATTTAATTCCGGTATTATGAATATCCATTCCTTCGTTCTTAGCGTGCGAAGTTTACGGGAAATTCGGTTTACGTAAACTTCATTAGCGATTGTGAAACATATGACGTAATAGGTATGCTCCTGATTTATTTTTATACAAGTTACTTATAGTTGTTTTGTCGAAAGCAAGCTGACAAGTAATGATAATAAATAACAAATAAGAATAAATTAAAATTAAAAAGAGTAGCTGCTGGATATTGATCTGTTATGGCAGTATTATTGTAATCTTACTAAACGACAAAACTATATAGACAAAATACAGAAATATATAGTGTATAGCAGTCTCACAACGATACGCTTGATATGATTACAATGAGATAGGATGCTCTAGTATAAATTAATTTTTAATTTACTAGGTAATAATGCTTTTGAACATTAAAGTTTTATAGGTGAGTCAATTTACTGAATATGTCTTAAATGACAGCCTTCATCGACAAAAACCAGTCACTTATACTCTAATCCTATTGATTTTAAATGTAGCTTTGAACCATAAATTACGTAAATAATGACTGCATATGACGCAAGAAATAGACGTGCACTGCGAGAAGGTGCGTGAGTTACATGCGCTAGCTACTCGCGTAGACCTCATGCGCAAGCGCATCGTAGTGTGTAAATTATAACAGAGGAAATTGAAAATTTAGGAAGCAGAAATTGAACCTGCATCCTCTACAAACCGTGTCACCGCCTTGCCATCTTAGCTATTTATGGTTTAGCGATTCATGGTCCTACATCAAGGACGGAAATTTGCCTCAAGTATTGCATCTAAGACGATGATATGCATCATCTTCTGTATAGCTGCATAACTATGTGATGAGCAAGTACATATATCAAATGTTACAATAGCTGTTAAAGATGTACGCGGTCTTTTAAGTTATATTTATATAAGCAAAATTTTTGTAAATTATAAGGGAGGAAGAAGGCTCGCGCATGATTTATGCTTTTTACACAAGAACCATTAGAATACAGATCATAGTAAATTTTATCGATAATCGTATTCCAATTCATGGTCACACGACAATGTATGTAGAAAGTATCGACATTATGACTATTCCTAATCGTATTAAATTTGGAACGAGAATCGTCTCCAACTTTAATACGATTAGGAATAGTTCAAGCAACCCTGTAGACTAAGCGAATAATATTCTTATAGACGAAATATTAAAATCGCAAAGTATTTTGCATATTGAATAATAACAAATGAATGCCTAAAAGGTTAGATGGTGAATATGTCTACTATATTATCCCTAACCATAAACTTATCATAGGATAATTGCACAGAATTTGTAGCTACTAACAATGCCAACCACATTGAACTACATCAAGACAAAATATATGCTATATAGACTATGTGTGTATGCACATTTACATACACACACAGTCTCATGCGTGTTTTCCCGTAGAAGTAGGGAGAGACATATCATAGCCACATTTCACCAGCTAATATCGTCGGTCAAGAACATGGTCTACCAGTATTGACAAAAGTTTCTGTAAGATCTGATTATCGCTAAGGTTGACTTTTCTAACGGAGTGTGTTTTCTAAATAAAGCTTAGAGAACCTCCTTCTCTATGATTTATTTAGAAAATACACTGAGTTATTGTTAGCTGTGATAATTCAAACTTGACAGATGGCATGACGTAAATATTATAATACATGATAAAGAGAGCAATGGTCACTGTCATAATATTATTGCAAGAGGAAATCGAACATGTTTTATCCATCTAAGCTGGCAAACAAGCATACGGCCAACCTGATGGTAAGTGGTCACCATAGCCTATGGACGCCTGCAACACCAGAGGCATCACTTGCGCGTTGCTGATCCATTAGGAAAGAAAGTGGGAAGAAAAAGTAGCGGGAAGGGAGAAAGAGAATGATTTGGTACTCTCACTTACCGGACGAAACACAACAGCATGAATGCTGCTATTTCACGTCGATATTCTGTGAGAGGTTAGTCCTTCCCCGTTCGAGCCGGCCCATTCATACTGAAATCAGTGAGGCTCTACTACTCATAGAATGTTGTTTCATGACGTTCAAATGAACCTGAACCGTAGGTGGTAGAACACATTTTTGGCCGATTGTACTAGCTAGTTTTAAGGCCCACTTAATAGAGGCGAGCCTATACCCGGCCATTAAACTCGGCGCCAGATGCCGAGATGCTACTAAAAATTCGAGACAATAATACCTAAATGACTTTGCCTGACTCGGGTCTTAAATCCGTGACCTGAAGCAGATCATTCACATTCACTATCGTTGCATCACCAAACCAATTTGAAACAAATAGAAATTTAGGTATTTGTATAATTTAACATTTCATGTTTGATGAAATCATTTGATTCAAATAGATTTCATTCATTTAGAAAAGCTTTCTGTTAAAGCACCATTGAATTTGGTTGTAAAGTAAGAAGCTAATGTATATTTTGAATTCGGGTATGAGACAAGTAAGATATTACTAGCGATATCTCGCTCGTAGACCTGTATTTAAATAGCGGTCATAATAATCCTAAGTAATATTATACTCGTAAATGCGAATGTGAGTTTTTTTGTTTGTTAAGCTTCCACGCCTTAACTACTCGACCGATTATCATAAAATTTCGCATACACGTGGTCAGGGGTACAAAAAAGGACATAGGGTACCTCTCATCCAGAAAAAAGTACTATTACTAACATAACGTAACCTACATTTACGCGAGTGAAACCGCGGGAAATATCTAGTATAGAATAAATCAATAGCATACATTATAATGTATAGAATGCATCATGTGTCATTTAACATTTCTCCTACTACTAGATTTGAGCTATTTGTAAATTATTTATTATTGCGTGAAATAAAAATTAATCATCATATTTTCGAGCTATGTGACCTATTGATTCAGATAAATGTTATTTGTTGGTTGTAAGCATTATTTTATTGCAATATGTATACATTATTTAATTCCTGCTGTTACTATACTTGATCTCTTTAAGTAGATTCTTATCCATTATTCAAGCCATCTCCAAAATAAATGTCAACTAAACTTGCTTCAGCGGTTTATCTTGAGAATTTTAAGAACTAGACCTGCCTTTGCCTTAATTTTAAGTCTATTATGACATTTTCACGATAGTTTTTTCTATGATAGGCACAAGTTTGTTTTCTAGTGAGGTAGGCAGAGACTATTGTGTGTCTATTGCGAGTTTGTTTTACATTAACCCGATTGACACGTTTATGACGTTCGGCTCTCCGATTGGCCCGCTCCAAGCTCTTAACCAATCAAAGAGCAAAACGCGGAAAACGTTTCGATTGCTTTAACGTAAAAACAACTCACGCTATGCACTCTGATTTCCACTTGCTACGATCCTGGCGAATCTTTGTAATATACGCACGTTAGCTTAGGTTATTCTTAACCAAGCCTATCTCCAGCATGTTATAATTGTTAAGATTTAGTATGAATGAACATTAGTTGCTTTAAAGCGGGATACAATTAACAATTCTATATATTTTATGTACAAGTTCAATGTAAAAAATATATAGCTTTATATAAGATAATGGCTTTTACCTACGGCTTTACTTGTGTTAATGTAGATTTTGTCAATTACTTTGTATTCCTCGAGAACAGTTGTTTTTTGTGAATAAAAGGTACCTTAACTCCTTTTCTGTAACCCTGACAAAGTGTATGCAGAATTTTATGATGATCGATGAACAAACAAACAAATTCACATTCGCATTTATAATTTTAGTAAGGATGTACATCCAAATGTTCTTTTTTACTAACGTAAAACTACGTGTAGGCACGCGTAAGTTTAATAGAAAATAATAAGGTACATTCACTCGCTACTTGAAGATACTTCAATGAAAACACGGACAAAGCGTGCATAAGATATTTTACAATTCGCTTTTCAAACTTATCAAAGCTCAGTACATCGAATATTCCAGATTTACAGAAATATCTTGTATTTAAGTAATTTACGTGAACTACTAGACGGCCTTGTTACTACAACAGTAAAAAAGGCGAGTACAACAGTAAAAGTCAAGAGGCAGGTAAATTACGACCACAACATGCCGAAATACAGGTTTACAGTTTACAGAATGATTTTATTAACCCCCCACTGGATTAGATGTTTACATTACGTAGAATTCTGGCGTTTCATAATACTTCATACACCGATGATAGCACAAGTATTTGTAATCGTTCTAGTATTCCAAATATGTTGTGTGTTTTCGAACGATTTTTGCGCAGGAGTTTCAATGTAAGCACACGTCTATCATTATTGCATAGTGTTGCCGGTCGGGCTAAAGACAACACCCGTGTTATGCTCCTATTGTCGTGAGGATTTCGGGTTGTCCGGTTGTTCTTACTGTAGTGTGGCATCGGAGTCGTTCTGACAACTTCAATATCCCAATACTGTGAAGACTGATGACAACAACGCTGGGGCTGTAATGTTGCTTTTTTTGTCGCGATGAATTTTAGAAACACGAATGCGTTACAAATGTTAGAAAATTTCGTCTCGACTTAAGGGCATTGAAATAATACTGAAGTTACATTAGTAAAATCAAATCCGTTCACATTACGGCATAGTAATCAATGTCGATGCTACGTGACCACTTAAACTCACTGCGGTTCTCAGAGTCGTTATCCAGTCAGATCTTTGTAGTCGACTACACCTAACACAACTTACAACACAAAAACCTTCTGAAACTTCAGCAAATAAATCAGTATGCTACGTAAAAAGACTATTACCAAATATTTATAGGCAGACAATCATTCTTATTTAATGGTAAACATGAACAAAATACGATAATAGTTATATTGATTACTTTAATATAAAGTTAATAGTCGATAACATTATTAAGTATATAAATAGTATTATTACTTTTACAAAAATATCATTTTTATTTAATTAATTTTATTTAATATGGAACTATCCATAAGAACTAGAAAATTAATTTGATAGATAAATATCAAATCTTTCGTTTTGCATCGAAAAGTATTGAACTAAACCGTTTGAATGAACAATTTGAAAAATGTTCTACATAAACAAAGCCGGGTTGAAATAATGAAGAGCGATTGCTATCAAAAACCGTTCTAGTCTATCAAACAGGCCCAGTTAGATAGACGAATGATATTCGCGCAACTAACTGTTATCGATAAGTTTCGTTCCACCGTCTCGCTTCCCGGAACATCCACAGACATGTCTAAATTTATTCGAAGTAGAGCTTCGCACTCGATACTCGAGTGTATCGATACTGACAATGAACCTGGACCGAGTAAACAATCTTTCATCACGACCTGGCGCTCGCCTGTCGACGCTCACCGTGGCGTATCGTAAATCGATACTTACTTTAGTACAACACTAGTCGTATCGAGTGAGTCGGATTTTATGACTATTTCTGTGATTATGAAACTTTGGTATCTGTTGATTGGAATGTGTAAGCGATGGGAAGTTTTCATCTGGCATATCAACTAAACAAAATATTTGAGACGTTCAGTGTGTTTTATGGTAAATAGTTTTATTGTAACTAAATTAAGAATGTTGCTATAAGTAATCTATTGCTGGTAGTCGCATATATTATCGAGTTTAGGTGGTCTTCGATGCTACTGTGCATTCATAGTGGTGGGAACTTTCTATAGTTAGCATTATATTCTTGTTTGGATTAAATTTGTTTGGTAAAATAATTATAACTAATAGGCGCATGTAGAATATAAATGAGTTAAATCTATGCTGAAATGCATTTACTGTACCGTTGTATCAGTTGTTATACAGCGTAGGGTTGCCACAGCAAAATAAACGACATTAATAGGATTTGTAATTACAAGTCAAGCGATAGTAAAACGAGATCAATAGAATACTATCGACGATTTGATGTGTAAGCACTATAGATCGACATCGCTTAGTTCCTTTTTATAATCCACCGTCGGCAAACCGGTGATTATGATAACACCTATATAGACAGCTAAAAATTTACTTATAAATCAAGGTCACAACGTCATAGATTAGACGAATAAAGAATGCCGGCTAAATACAATCATATGACTTTACAAATAAACAATTAATGGGCAAAATGTAAAATCAGAATCAGATCAAATATCATAAATAACTGTTCTATGTGAGATTCGAACCAATAACACTAAATGCAGCGGCAGCGGCGATGCGACTCGCTTGCCCTAGTCAGAGAGCATCACTTATAAAGTTATGCTCTCTGACTGTTTTCGCCCATTATATAGCTGATCATCTATCTACAAACTAATTTGTGTCAAAGTTGTACAAAACAGAACCGAAATAATACTCAGCTAGTCAGATTAATATTTGCTCTAAGTGACAAACTGACTCATTGTGCAATGACGCATTAGTAATGATAGAAATCACAAAATGCAGGCTTTTTGCCAATAAAAACTTGTTCTTAATAATCACATTTTGTCGCAGGGCATCCGGGAGCGCAGTAATCTTGGATCCTCGTATGATCTGCAAGAAGAATCGTCGGACGCGCGGTCGACTGGCCCAAATCTGTAGGAACGAGACTGGGCTCCTGAAAGAGATCACCAGAGGAGTGACACTTGGAGCCACGGAGTGCGCACACCAGTTCAGGAACAGACGGTGGAACTGCACCACCCAGAGAAGGAGTATGAGGAAGATACTTATGAGAGGTGGGTTAAGACAAATCTATTTCTACAATTTTTAAAGTTATTAGTCTCTAGTTGTTTTACCCGCTTTGCTCCTAAGCTCCTGCTTTGCTTGCTTACTACTGCTGATGCCAGTCACAACCTTCCTTTAAATAGGCTGCTCAAAGCAGAAATGTTTTTAAATCGTATTGATAGTGCCAGAGATTATTATATTAAATTATATTAGTATAGATTTTAATTATATGTAACATATAAAAATTATACAAAAACATTAAGTGATGACAAGTAATGTTCCTAAAACAGAAATATCTATAATTTGGGCAAATAACGTTTACCCCTTTCAACTGTCTTATACAGGTTTTCCCTATTTTCGTGGTTCAATCAATTTGCCAGAACTCTATATCAATCCTTCTCACTTTTCAATTCGTTTCTTTTCAAATTATCTTAAATGTATCCGTAAATTATCTATACTCACTACTCCTTATTCTGTCCTTTAAAACTCACCACATATGTATATTTTTAATGTTCTCATTTATATGTGTATTACACACGAAAATTAAAGCATAAAAAAATTATTGTAAATACTAAACATGTTAGGAAAATCCGAAAATATTCCAGTTAAAAACTTTGGACCTCATTTAATAATACAAAGCCATCAACAAAAGCTATTTAATTAAATAACGTCGGAAGACTTGCAATATTTGATTAAATGATTCTTGCATATTCATTAAAGAGATGTGCAACTTGCATACTAACTATATATACTTTTTGCCACTTAAGTCGAAACGTTCTCCAAGCAATTTCCACAGATTTGCAATCCTTTAACAAATAGATAGTTTTCAAATAGTCATGTCGTAGTTGACGCTAGAGAATCATATGCATCATAAATTTCTAAGAAACAATAGCCAGTAATATAGGCAGTAAAATTACAGTTTCTTGTCAAAGATGTTAGTAAATGTAAACAAATCTCCGTTTCCCTATGTTTTGATATTTCTCAGAATGACCTTAATGAGGAATCGTGAATGTTAAAGTTGTTGAATATTATATTGTTACGAAAGGTTCGCTTTCATGTCGTAGAAAGGTTAAGGGTTAAAGATACTTACTTATAAAATGTCAATTTATTGTTTGACTTGTTTAGTAGTTTGTTACGAGCGCTGATACTTAATTAGACTTATTGTTCTTAATTTATGTATCTTCGACGTTATTGGTCTGAGTATAGGTGGGTATACCTATACATATGCTACAATGAGCTTAAGTATGGCCATAAGTACTTGTGAAAACGAGCTTTCGATTGCTTAGATGTGTTTTCAAAAAGGTACTATTTTTTTATTCGATTAGCACATTATCGAATTCTGGATGTAGATGTGGATGGACTGGTCTTATCTGATTATTGTAATATCAATCCTTTTGTGTATATCACTATGCGCCATTATGTGAATGTGTGACCATAAGTATGACTGCTTATTAGTATAACTTGGGAGCCCTGGCATAAGTTATGTTTGTTACCTGGATAAGACAATGTGTTATTAGGATTCTAAGTTAGTTAATTTGTAGTATGTAATCTGAAAATAAGTCCGTAAGACGACGCTAGGCTTCTGCTATTACGCTCTAAAATGACGTTAGTGAATTTGGATGTGATTACACTTCTACCGGCATACAGGCGTCTAGTATATATAATAAATACACTATTAATAGATCTTAAATACAAACAGTATTTATACGACCCAGTTTGTAGCTAAAATAATATATGTTTGTAATAAAGGGCGTATGTTACTGGCATTTGAGATAGCCAACATCACTCGGAAAACTATCTTCGAATTAGAACTCTTGATATTCAAGCTTAAAAAAACAAAACAATACAACCAAACGAATATAAAAAGCTCTCAAAGATTTAATATTCAAGAAATACAATTCTGATTTCATCAAATCATAATCCATTATCGACCCAAATTACATAAACGACGAATAAAATGTCGATCGGAGCCTTCATCGATAGATATATTATCGACAAAACGGCGATGAGTTCATCTACATTTAAGATATTGCTGCAGGACGACTACCTGCTACCTTTATAGTCTTTGTACAAAAGAATGCAAAACGTGTTAAATCGTACAGATGGATATCAGGCCCTAATTCGATTAGGCCAAAAGAGTTGATTTTTATGCGACCGCTCATTTATCTAAATGCGTCCGTTTAGTGATGCGCTTTTTGTTATCGATAACTTTATTTTTAGTTTAGTTTTTCTGACATTAGATGTTTTAAATTTTTTATGTAGGTGACTGCTTGGATGGCGCCTTGGTTTTAATGTAAGATGTATTTTTAATTACTAATATAAGAGTTTAGTGTTATGTATCCGGTCTTAGCGGATTGGGTGAGATATAGATTATAATTATTTTCTGGATGTTTCTTACGTTTTAAAGGTCTGACGAGATAGGAGCTGAGCTTTACAGGCATTTATAGCTTCTAAACATAGATTAGATTATCTACTAAGAGCATTGTATGTATCTGAAATACGGCACTTTTAATAGAAAGATCATTTCAATGACCCTTATTTTTAAGTAGAAGTGTCGATTTTAATACAATTTTATGACAATTTTAACATACATTCTATAGCTTATTTATGTATATTCTATAGGTAATGAAAATTTTATTTCACTTTATAAAATTCATGAATGTTATAAAATCGAATCGAGTTTTCCTAATTTGTTTTAAAGTTTAATCATAATTTAGTAATGAATTCTAGTTAGAGGGCAATTATGTAAAAACGACAACTTGAAAGGTTATCGGGAACATTAATTCCACACCTACACAGTATCGATATAGTAACAACACTACGGTGCCGCCATTCGTCGTCAACATGCATTCATTTGGGATTCATTAGCGTAAATTAAGTGGTATTTGTCAAAATTTTGGGCGCACACAAAATATTTATAAAATATACTACCCCAAGGCTTTTATAACATTCTTCAATAACTTATCCGCGATTGTGCCCACACCTTTTTAGGGCAGATTAACCAAAAAATATATACACCTAAATTGTTTATTGCATATAGGTGCCTATAAAATATAAAATACGCATGAGTATAAAGACTCAACGCTTGTTTTTACGATGCTGTTGGGTATCGACAACCATTTTGCTAATGTAAAATACATTAATTAGATACTTTATTGTTGGGCATGATAGCTTAATTTGGTGCTTTGTGTTTATCATAAAAGTGAACGTTTTTTAGCAAAACCAGATCATCGTTATCTTATTTAATGAATTCTCGAGCTTCTAAATCCAGGATTAAATCCATTTTGGAGATAAGGGGGAGACGTCCTCAATACTAAATTAATTATTAAAAAAGTAAAACAAGGTGGCTGTCGCGTGGGCGGTGGGTCTCAATGTGGGGTGTGTGGTGCGGCGGGAGGGGCGAATGGGTGTACGGTCAACAAATTAGGTTAAAAGCCTATAAATTGATGCGAACAGCGATGGGTGGCGCAGACGCACGGCCTACAGATCTGAATTAGTCCCGGATTTTTTATCACTGGGTGACAAGAAAAAATAACTTGTACAGGTTGATCTGTTGCTTTATTTCTATGTGTGTTTAAAGCTTCTTTAATGAAGCATTATAAATTTAAATAAAAAAGAATAATAGTAGAGTTCAGGCTTTATGGACCGTCAGCAAACATTTATTTCGTAGTACCTAGTTGTTAGAACATTGGTTACGTGACTCAGGGTTCCAAGCATTAATTTATGTATTAATATATTATCTATTAATTCATTTATGATTAAAAATAAACTTCACTTTAAATTGTCTGGTTTGCACTCGTCTGGATGCTTAGTGGTAATAGACGTACATATTTCATAATGATAAGGAAGAAAGAAACATAAACAAACAATAAAATGTAACTCAAAATAAATTCAAACCTATCCTTCACATGCCTTCGCCAAAGCAGGGTTCAGTCAAACAATACTAAACAGTTGTGAGACTTTCAGCTAAAAGTGATAGTTTGATAATTGATAGATATATAGGTATTATACTGAAACAATATTTTTTTGTATGTAGCTTAAGACAAAGGTCAAAGTCGACTCCATGGTGCTATTAACTTCTTGGAGAAAACCGCATAAAACATTAGCACATATATGTGAGTACTTTATTAAATTTTGAATTTTAGGTTAATTGAATATTGACTTTTTGACGTTCATAAGTGTTACCTTGTGACCTACATTAATGAATGATTCTTGATTTTGTCTTTCATTTTGAATCATGTATAAATAGCTGCATTAACAGTATTTCTTACTTGTGACCTTTCGTTTAAGTGCAGTTTATGTTATATACTTTTAGGATATATTCTATTATCCATATTTATACCTTACGGGGCAACTTTGGATACTAAAGAGTATCTTAACAAAAACTGCTATAAAATCTGTAAAATTTACCCTCATCTTTATATATATAAATCATCTCTGCGTGTGTTTGTAATTCAATTCCTCGTAAACAGCTGGACCGATATTGATGAAATTTTTTGGGTGTGGTCAAGTGGATTTGATAATGGTTTAAATTTGTTCTTTTATTTATTTTTTCATGTGTACAGGACAACGTCTATCGGGACAGCTAGTCCTAGTGTATTTTTCGACTGTTTATCGAATAACCTGAAATTTTTCGATATAATTAATGCCACTTATTTTCCATTACTTACTACACAAGTACCTATCTACATTTTACTTTTTACATGCTCTGGATACTTACGAATATGCTATTTACCATTTTCCAATAACTCAAACCCGTTTAAGCATTATAGTCATGGCAACCCCATAGTTGTCATTCTATAATGTTACAACGGGTTTAAGGGCTTTTGTAGTCTACGCTAAAACCTTAAAAACAGATCCTTTTGACTACAGCAACCAGCATTAGGTGTACGCATAGCATTTATTTTGGCAATATACATCAAACAGTTTTTCATTGACCTGTGTCCAGGAGTGGACAATGAAAAACTGATTGATGTACGCTGAATATAGATTCAGCAGTAGACTACGAAAAGCAAATTCATTCAAAGGCTGATTCACCAGGGGTAGTGATGCAAATTGGGTCTATCCCTGGTCTTCTACCTACCGCATTTAATCTATCCCAGCCACTTCTTTCACATCCTCAGATTATCTAGAGGTATCCCATGCCACGTTTACCTAGTCAGTCTTGACACTAGAATTGGTTTACTCGGTCAGTCATCAACGCTATGGTATATTTGGCCAAGCACACACTTTAAATAATGTCAAACATAAAATTAATAGGATCCAGGTATTTATCGACCCTATCCAGTAGATGAAGCATTTTAAATCTAAGAAGCCAAAATTAACAAAGATGTAATTCGTATATCCAGCTATTAATTTAATTACAATTTAAATGACCGACGCGTTTAAAACTCCCTGTATACGGTTCGAGTACTTATGAGAAAAAAATAATCATCGTTAATTGGTCCCTTTCATTAGTAAGCCAATGGTCGGTGCATTCCTACAGTTTTTTTTCCGTGTCAAATCTTTATCAATGGAAAAAGGATTTCATTCTTATTTAAATTTCTTTATCAGCGGTCCGATGAACGAAGAACGCTTATATAACATTTCACTTACGCACTTCATATTGGTCCCGTTAATATGTTATGTTTAATTTGAGTAGATGTTACCTGGAATTACACTCGCTTTTAAAGTCAATTATTTTTCGTCAATTCTTCTCTAGTGCTTAAACTAACACAAACTATTGCATAGGTGCCAGATTTCATCTATTTCAGACGTTAAAATATTATACACAGATACATCCTGTTACTTTCAGTTTTATCATAATTATTAGAATTAATTTTAGACAATTTTAAATGTTTTGTTAAAAAAAAATGTCAGGATTTCTAGCAAAATATTCTAGTAACCACATTGACGCTCGGTTTTTAAAAGATTAATTAATCAACGATGTGTCAAAATCACGGTCACGACATGTGTTTTTATTGGCTGTTGCTAATGCAATCAGCCAATTGCAGTTGACATTTGACCGCTATAATTCGTTTTTATGGTGCCATTAAAAATCTGGATCTGAAATCAGAATGTAAGGTTATCTCCCTATAACATGACTAGATATAGCCACTGAAATATAAGTACATATATCTCTGCCGTAGCCTTCTAAAATATATAGGATAAGCTGCTTGTCTTCCTTTCTCCGCGTTAACCGTAGAGATGATCGCTGCTTAGCAACCCTGTGTAGTTAACTGGGATTCCCCGTGTATCGGTAATCACCCTATAAAATACTTAGCAATAGGAAATGTTTAGACTCACAATTACATTGAATTATTCTCTAAAATGGAGCTCGATGTGTATAAATAAATCTACTATATAAATCTGTTACACTTTGTATAAAGATAATAAAGAATTATATTATATATGTTAGTGGCTTCTATCTAAGGCTTGGAATTTTTTATGATGTATGTGTTTGTCAAATTGCACCCAAATCCATTGAACTATTTACGCGCAATTAAGTAACTAACAATCAAATATCTTTACAAACCTTTAACTATTAGTTCCTAATCAAAGCCTTTTTATTTATTTGTGAAACTACATTCTTACATTAAGAGTCATACATTAAAACAACATTAAAATGTATATAGAACCCAAACAGTTATCTGTGGATTACTTAAATGTTTGTTTGTGTAAAGTCCGCCATTACACATCTTAAGTAATTATGGATTAAATAATACTATGATAAAAAACTGGAAACGCAAGAATCTCACAATTGTGTTTATAATTACATCAACACATTTCCCAAACTGTCAAGCGAGACATTCAAATAGTTTCCATCATAAAACCACATATACAACCGACCTACACATCTATAGATTACACGAAACTCAATCAAAACATAGTCAATAAAACGGCAGCGCGATACAGAATCGTAAATACCGCGACACTTTATCTCGCTAGAGCGACGCCACGGATCCCACTCAAACAAAATAGCCTAATTAAGCTATAAACAAACCCACAAACACGGACACCGAAGCTCCCAAAATATCGAAGTTCGAGAAACCGTACGTACTAATCTCGTCGGGCCATTAAGTGTCGACAGGTCTCAGCAAGCAGTCCCCGAAGGCTCGTAAAGATTACCTCACGATAACCTGACTACTGAACCCTTAAGACCTCACACATGCCCGCAACCCGACATAAATACTCAAGAATGACTTCATATCGACAAAAAAACGCAGCGATAAATTTGGCGCCCCTAACACGTAAATGTTCTTAATTATAGTGTAATATCCGGGCGCATTTCGTATCTAATCTGTACTCTAATGCGCATACGCGGGGTGTCATTAGGTTTATCGATATCGATTATTGGATTAAGCTTAGCTCTTATGATCATAATTTGTGTAGGATTTTACCTCTCATTAAAGTGATAGAACAATTTTTGGTGACAATTTTATTCTGCTCGATTTATTTCCGTAAAAACCTTGTCAAACAAACCTTTGCATACAAAGAGAAGGATTTTTGTTAAATTTTCGTATATTTTTTAATAGTTATTTATATAAGTGAGAACTTGTATTTGGCTCTTAGTTTACTATGCTGCCGTAATATTTAATGTGTTATAGCTGTAAGTTTCCATGTTCAAATAAATAAATATTGAAAACATATTATACGAATAATTTGATGTTTATCAGAAGATAGCTTAGTAACATAGATTTGTTTTTATTATGCGCAAATATTGGAAATAAAAATATAATTACTAGGCACTCCTCCCACTGGCAGCGAGGAGCAAGTAAAACTAGAAACTAGTAACTTGGCCAGCAAGCAAGAACGTTGTTTACATACTTTAGAGGCTAAGCTATGAGTGAGTGTGCACGTGCCTTAAACGATCGCACATTGTTTTGTACCAAACAAGTGTCTCTCAGCGGGAGTTCTGGCGAGCGAGTATCGCTGAGTGAGTAGTAGTATGAGCGATAAAGTAGTGAACAGAGTGCCTGCTGGATATGGAATATGAGTCTACCCTCATCTATTAATATATAATGTACATATATTAGCGATTGGGTTTGCGGCTTAGTATATCTACGACTGTTTTACATTCGAATGCTACGCAAGTCGCGCGTTCCATTTTCGGCTCGCGTAAAGTATTATTCTGTTTCTTTGTATAGAAATTTTTAGTAACAGCACGGAGCTGAACCTGTACCCGGTAAACAGCAATAGACGTCGAGTCTATTAGACCTAAATCTATAACTGGCGATATGTGGGAGTAGTACAACTCTGGATATTCCTTTGGGGATATAGGCGTAAGAGTCGCCGATATTTATACTATATTTTATGTTCTTAAGCGAGAAAATAGTTTATCGCTAGTCGCTTACTCGGCGGCGGTGGGACAAATGCCCTAATAATGTTTGCTTTTAAAACATATATTTTTCGATATGCCACGGATGCAAGCAGATAGTAATTAATAAGTACTACCTACCCAAGGGCATACTACATACCAAATATATAAGTACCCGACAGACGTTGTTCTACCCAAACATTAGCGCAGCGCCACCTATCGGGACCAATTGTGAATCTAAACCAACTAGAGATCCATTTAAACACAGACAATTTCATCAATATTTGTAGGTACAGATTTTTAGGAAAATTTCAGTGACATACACGCTTATATAAACATAAAGATATTCTTTTAACGTAAAGGATTGGATGATTTAACCTTAATTTTACTTTCACAGGCCCTTAAACTAAAATTTACTCTCAATTTTATTAGAGTATGCGATGTGTCTGACAAACGATCGCGCATTTCCAAATAAAGCTCGACTACATATTTATAAGTGTTCGATACACCGGACAACTTGTTGCTTATCCTGGATAAACAATAGTTATTTGAAAGTCAAACATCGTCTCGCGACCAGTAATCGACGTCTCAAGCACAAAATGGTCGGAAGAATCAACCCCATCACTAGCTACCAAGGAACTCACAGACACCAAACCTTTTGACATTCGGAAACCTCGTTCATATGCGTACAGGAAGAGATGTATCTGTCTCTTTCATAACTTAATGCTGAGCTACGTATTTTTTCTTTTGCGACGACAAGCTGTCCGTCAGTGTGACAGGCCGCACTTGTCACCAGCGCCCCTTGCCAAATTAAACGAAATACCCAACTCCTACATACATAGGCGCTGGGAACTGTACGAGAACTTACTTTTTTCAAAACGTTGCTTTTAAGGAATTATAATACCGTTTCCAAGATAAACTTTGTGGTAATGTGTGCTTTCGGATGAATTTAATGAGGGGAAAATGAGGGAAGTCGATTATTGCGGAGGTATTCAGGACCGTCGATGTCCCCGTCAACGTGAGAAATGCGTTTACGGCGCGCTATGACGGCCACTCCGCTGAGTGATTGCGAAGTGTCGCCTGCGCTTATTACACGATACAGATCACGGTGCGTGCGTCCGCATATAACGTACAATAGTAATGCCTCTCCGAATATGACGCAACGCCAGCTAGACCATAAATGCGTTAATTAAGCGTTAACTGGTAGAACAAAAGTTAACAGCACGGAGTACACACACGATCTAACAAAGATATTCCTCCGGGCTGGACCGACCGGCGCGCGCATTAACAGAGCTAATTATTCCCATTAAACGGGCACAATCCATTCAAATTAGCCATCGGACGTCGTTGAATAAAGTATTCGCGTTTTGTGCGCGGCTGAATGACGCTCGGCCCCTTCCGGTGGGTGGTTGCTGTCACAACACGCAATGCGCGTCGCGGACGCACCGCACCGCATAATGAGACGCTTACTCGCATTAGCTAAAGAAATTGACAAGTGAACAATAGCGGGCCGAGGGAAAAAACGACCGCGAAAACTGCAGAAAGAGCCGGACAGTGTCGTATCGTATTACCCGACGTAAAATATCTGGAGGAAAGGAATGAGAAACGATCGTTCCATTTAAATACGGGGTACGAGACGGGTGAGTTCGCGTGCGTTCAGTAGCGTGAGAATGCGCTTTATTCGGCGGCGACAGCGCGTCCCGCGTCGAGCGGCGGGTCGGCCGGCGCGGGACGTCGATAAATCAGGTGCGCGGCCGCAGCGGGCGCGCCACGCTCGTATATCGGCCACAGGGCCCACAATGGCCCGCCGGTGACAAGCTGACACTGACGCAATTGCTCGCATGCGCCGTCCACCGTCACGCCGACAGCCGCGCACGTCACCCCGTCCCAACCCTCCGCACCCCCGCCAACCCGTATTTATTGCGCTAAATATTTGAATTAATCAGATGAGATAAAATGGTCGCGTTCGTTTAAACATTCCGATGCGGTCGCGGTGACAACTCGATGTATTGTCTTCGCATTAAGCTGATCCGCGCTCAAACAAGCTCTCGGAGCCTTTTTATCCGGACGATTTACTTTGTCTGCTCACATGAGCAAAAGTACTAGTGAATTTATAGAAAGTGAGATCGCTGAGTATCTGGAGTCTAATCAATTTGCAGCGTTAATCTTGGTTTTCCATCTTTGTAAGGTACTAAATGGTAATAAAGGTTGTTATGATCGTTTTACGAGCGGTCGGCGGTTGGCACACGTAGGTAGTGGATATAACATACATGTTTACGACGCCAGAGTTCGCCCGACACACGATACTTGACGTCTTGCTAAGGAAACATCGCACCGCGCGACGCATGTTTCACTCGAGCCCGTAAGGAATGAGGGTGAAGATATTACGTGTAGGAATTCAGCAATGAACCATCATAAGTCATAGTAAGTTATTAAACAGATGTAGCGAAGCAATTACATTTATAGAGTCGGATAAGATTGCTGAATATGCATTAAAATGAATGAACATTAGCCCGATGACCCAAATCTTACGATACAAACAGAAAGAAAGAAATACAGAATAAACACAGCCGTACAGACACTTACATACTAAATTAATCATGAATGATCTTACCCCAGGTTTCTAAATTAAGAATTTCGAGATGAGAACGACTTATACTATGCTTAATTTTCTTTCGTTTACATATTAACTTAAATAAGTTAATATGGACACAAAAGAAAGTTAAGCTAAATTTAAAAAAATTGTGATCGCCGGTAACTAACTGTGATCACTAATTTTATTTGTTTTTAAGGAATTAAAATTCCAAGGATTTATAAAAGATGTCACAAATGTGTCAGTCACAATCATACAATAGTGTCCACTTCTTATCTTTATTCCATTAGCACCTTGAATCGCCATATGTTTATTTATCAGTAAACGACATGATGGATTTTCGTCATAAAAGTCTATCACAAACGACATGTCAAAGAGAAGAATGAATTAGCCAATATTTATATGTTAGTAGTAACTTATATTGATATTTTAAATACTCCGAAAGCAAATAATAAATTCATCTAGACAAAGACTTGTTGAAGAAATAAAGAAACTTAACTAACTAATCAATACAACATTGACATTCAAAGACAAAGTAAGCAAAACAATACCATCAGCCTTTTCCAAGTTAAAATTTTTCCATTCGGTTAACGTATTACTAGATACTTTTTAATTGGTAAGTCTTACAGGTGAACAAAAGGGCATTACAACAACCTAAGATATTGTAGTCGCAAAAGCGATCAATAAAAATAACACAAATAAATGATTCACATAACGTCTCACGCGTAATATAATCAGCTGTTTATTAACCCTTTGCGAGCAACAAGTGTCTCGATCTCGGCTGCATCCATCTCAAATCTAAAATTCCTGAACGGGAGTGCGTGAACGGTTAATTTAAAGTGGACTGAGCGAATGCGACTGCGATCTGTATCGGGGAGCGAGTTTCAGTTTATCAGTTTCTAGCGGGAACGTCCTGCCGATTTCTGCGATGGTCTGAGTAGGAAGCTATAGCGGCTGAGCAGCTGAAAAGCCATGTAAAATGCAATCTCTATAAGTGTTCATACTTTGCGCTCTAAAAAGACTTCCGAGTTATATCCTCGCGTATTGCTGCTGGTCTCGGTCATCATCACTTGATTGAATTGAGTTACGAAACCAATCATGTCTAACTAAAAATCAAATATTAACAAACCCTGCCAAATATCATCAATGCAGGCATTAATTCCTGTTACAATATCGAATATTGCTTGTTTCTTCAGAAAAATTAAAAGTCTAAACGATAAGTTCTCGATCGAAATATTCATAAAGGATTACCTAATGAAATTTAAACATGATAAACCACTGTAATTATTTTAAATTAGAGATGCATAAATGTGACAACACGATATACGTACCCATATTGTATTTAAAACATCTGCTTGTAGACCAAAAAGATAAACTATATCAGGTTTTTATCTAAATTTTGGTATTGGAGACGTTATTTCCTTTAGAGAATATTTGGAGTTTTAAATATTTTTGCCGAAAATAATTGTACAGTATTCCTTTATGACGCTGCAAGTTCATGTCTTACAAAGGCTCGTTATAAATAAAATTAAAATTGCAAAATTCTCAGCAATTTCACATATGGGCTGCGTCTGAGATCATCTCGCGACGTCTCTCCACGCGTTATCTCCTCAATTTGACGTTACCCCGAGGCATTCAATGTTCTATATCAACATAATTTATGTTCTTATTACCAGTGATTAATGTTGTAATTTGCGATTTATTATATACAACCCATTTATGTGTTAGCGTGGTAATTATTACTAAATAAAACCTTACTCATCATCTGCGTCAAATGTCAAAGTTCGGTTTCTAAATTGGTGCATCGTGATTATCGATTATGGGTATCTTTAACAAAAATAATATATGCTTAGTTGTTAATAGCTTTATTGGACTGTAAGTCAAAAATAAGTATTAGCTTTTTTACCGTTTTACATACCCTAATTAACGAACTACAGGTGTAATTGATAGTTTTCTTTACTTTTCCATGTGATTATTGTTTAAACCATCATTACTTTATATCGGTAAGTAAGGCACCTGTAATCTCTAAAGCATTTTAATTTTCTATTTAATCTATTACTTACATAACTCATTATCATTTCGCTAAACTATTATTTCAGAATTAATTTCATCTTTCTTTTCGTTTATGACTTCGGGAGTTATTTCATTTTCAGTCAAATAGTCATCAATTCCTCTTTTATTTCTGTGACTATTTTATCCTTGGTTTCATTCATAACATCCTTATTCTTTTCATCATCTTTACTTATAGTTTCTGATATATCGTGAATATTTTCCACACATTCGTCTTTTATTTCCGTGACTATATCCGTGACTATTTCATCCTTGGTTTCATTCATAACATCCTTATCTTTTTCATCATTTTCACTTATAATTTCTGATGTATCGTGGATGTTCGCGATCGAGTAAGCATTGTGAACTTCATACAAAATCACCCCGCATGTAATACAATGCAATGCAACCACTGCGTCCATTATCCATTATTTACGCCACTGTAATTAATAGTTCATGGCATGAGATTGTATTAATTTTATTCATAATATAATTTTATTTCTGAAGATATCAAATGTCAAATCTTGGTGACAGCTCGACAACTAATAGTGATCTATGGCCACTAACTAGCAAAAAGGTCCTATGTTATGACTAAAACAAGTTTCAACTCATATTAATTAAGTACACATTTCCTATAAGAACTGGTTTTGTAGTTGTATCTATCCTTAGCCTGCGTTCATACAAAGGCCGCAATTATTCAGTACCAGAAAACTCATTGCAGCATTATCATGAGTGGTCCGCACGTGCGACTGATTGACTCGATGTGAATGGCGGAACGACTTCCAAGTATTTTGAAGTTGCAAAAACACTCACGTTATTGAAGCCATACACCCTTCAAGTGTGAATCAATTTGATTCCATCGGTTTTATTGATTGATCGACAATTTCACTGAATTATTCAGTGGACACAAATACCGACATTCCGCGAGCGCTCGTGGCAGTGCACGCAAAAACCAAGTTGCAAGGCACCCGAATATAATCGGCAGCGGACGTCGTGGGAGTGGTTCGGCGCTGGACATATTTCGAAGCCGGAGACGCTTGAAAAAAGGCAGCATTTGGTGATGAGAATGTCATGTCCCCCGTTCCCAACGACATATTTGCGAGTCGGGTCGCGGTTTGTGATAATTACAGCGCATAACGCGAGCGGTGCGCGTGGAATGCGCGGCTCTGAGCTCACCGCCACGGATTTATAATGACGAGCGAGTGTCGCGACCGCGCTGTCCTATCGACAGCGCAGCGTGCGCTGTAGAAAAACCGAGGCGTCCACGGCATCTGCGCGGGGCGGACCAGTTCCCATGCAGCGGCCGCTCCGGCCCCCTCGCGTCCCCGCATTGCCGCGACGCCACTTTTTTACCACGCTGCTAAACGACTAGTGAAATATTTCGAAATTGACATTCCTCTCATAATTCCAGAGGACGCATCCTTGGCGCGGTCCAGCGAAATTTTAATCGAAAATGCCTATGAAAATCGAGCGTCGACAGGGAGTGACGGGGCGTAATTACGGTTTGAATTCTGCATCGGATGGGTGTGCACTCTCGCTTTTTTGTCGCACGTCAATTATATAAATTGTTGGTGCAATAAATTTCGCTGTATCTCTGGGGACGGGTGGCGGGGCGGCGGGAACGCGGCGACGATACGGCTCGTCCCGCGCCGAGCCCAATTAGCATGGGATCGATAGGCGCGGCCGATGCCGATCTGCTGTCAACTGCACTGCATTGCGCAAGCACCGCAGTTATCTAATCTGAACTTAATGAATGCTACACTACTATCGCCGAACTAAAACCTAGCGGTGAAATCAGGTGGATGTAGATTTTCTTATTCGATTAGGTATTGTCAGATATGATTATAAAATCCGAGAAATAGGTTTATTCGTAGGGCTACTTTGCTAAGGACCTTAGTGACAACGAGCAACCCTCAAACATGTTTCATACTATATTTATAGAACGGATATAAGTTTAAAATCTTACATAAAGTACCAAAAATTAAATTTAATACGTGTCGATACTAATAAAATTGATAACCATATACTAAACCCTCGTGGTAAGCAGAAACGTCAATTTGACGTCTTGCAGAAGCAATGTATTGACAGTGAGGGAGATTGAACACTGAAATATAAGAGCAGGTAAATGTAGTAGGCAGTTGGCATATATCACCGAGATTTTTACAATCACTCAATTAATCAATGAAATACTACTTTCTGTGGTCCTTAAAGAAAGAATGGCTACTATGCTCTACAGTCCTGTAAATAGTCTATAAAAGTAAATCGAATATACATCTTCAACAATAAATCTTCAATGTGCTATCATAATTAAACATTCACAACATTCTAAAACATCTAATCAAATTGCAAAATGACAATGCTATGTAACATAATAGACTATAGAAACTGCCACAGTTGTTCGCTAATGGCTAAATGCAGTCTATAGCCGGTGCAGAAGGTAATTATCATGAGCGCTTTACCATGAAGAGAAGCAACAATTGCAGCTGGATGATTGACTTGTATCACTTGAATGACAGCAACGGATGGCAATTATGATTTAAATGGATTTTGAATAAGGTAGTTGTAAATTGTGCTTGGAATGATGTAATTTAGATTTGGTATCTGATAATAGTGTACAACCTAGCTAGCATCGTAAATATTTAAAGTTGTTATTCCGCCGCGATGCAGGCATTACCTCTAGTACGGTAGTACAACATAAACTTATGCATATATCACCGATGAAGTACCTAGGCAGAAGTGTATAACTACCACTTCAAACACCAAGGAGGCAAGCCTACAGTCGTCTCCTGGGCACAAGTCCAATAGCCGTACTGCTACTGAGAATGTTTTAAACTTAATTACAGTTCTTCTAACCCGGGACTTCATGCACAGCAGTCGCATTCAGGAACGCTGCGCCGGCTGATGTCTTAATAACCCTAAAATACGTATAATATAATTTTGCCCAGCCTTAAAAACTGAAGGGAAACACCGAGACGAATTTACTTACTTACTTATACTATGCTTTAGGCGAAAATCTTACTCTTTTGTAGAACATCCACATCAGTGCTGACTCAGCCTTCTTCTAAAATTATAAGGAACTACCTCCTATCTCTCTATCTTCTATCTATATCTGTATTACACGTTATTCTATCGTCCATATTATGCTTTAGATACTCGTGTTTATATTTATTTATTTATTGAATGACCATTAAATTCTATGACAACTTACCGAGATTATATTGACTCAATCGCATCTACTATGTTTATCACAAACACATCAACTAACTTCCAATAACATTTTACTATTACGTATGAATTGTATTCGGTACAATATTGCATTACAAAGTCAATTCAATCCCAATAATCAAGCAAGCCTATTGTGAGTGCACATCTAAACAAAAACTTGGTACACTGCGTTGATGTACTAGGAATATTCAATGGGTGTCTGCCGCAGCGATTTCCACATTATTCATGCCAACTGAATATTCATCCAACATAGGTTGACCTGCCATTAATTGTTATAGCCAGGTGCCTGTTAGCGTGTGACATACAGTCAACGAAATAGACAAGCGTACAGCAAACGAAGATGCATCAAAACATTGAGAATTTTATTAGCAACTACGCTTTCAACGATTGCAACTGCATAATATCATTATATGATTGAGTAACTTGTTCATGATAATGTATACTGTTGCAGAGTATGGATTTATTGCTTTCATAACATATTCATTATAACCTATTAAAGTCATGAACATTTTAAAGTTATAAATTTAATTCTTCACACATTTATTTTAGGCTTGTATTACTTTTTATATCGTAAGCTTCAATTTAAAGTTCACGTGTGTGAGAGAATTTTCACACTTGTCTACACTATGTAGAACCTTACAAAATCTTCTTGAAATCTTCAGTGAGGATTATCAAAAAGTTCTTTAAATATTCTGCTCTGTATCACCTCCAAATGTTTTATGAATCAGACCTTCGATTTGTGAAGCTCATCGGTTTTTATTACAAGACCGCGTGAATATTGATTTTTGGGTCAACAACTTCACTTTGTATCATTTGTGTGGCTTTATGTTTCTCTTTATTTCTATGCCTTACGATGACCGCGACTAATAGTACAGAGATAAAATGGTCGTCGTATGCGAAAATGACCAGCATTGTTTTGCAAAACGTGTGTCATATTAAATATGCATTGTTTATGTTGATAAAGTCAGCGACTACAAAGCGTCTGTTTGTTTTCATTATTGACTGGAAAATAACGTGTTTTGTTTTGAGTTTTGCACGTATTCATGTTTGTGGCAATTGCGTGCTTTGAGTTAGTTTCATTTATGAATACTAATGTAGTGCTGAAATACTTTGATTGAAATCTATTCGAGAGTATTTAAACTTTGTAACTTGAATTCTAAATGCGATCTTTAAAGATAAACAAATATCTTTAATCGAATCGGCATAATAATGGTTTTACCTATAGTAAATTATAGAAATAAATAATTTTATGTCGCATTACCTCGTAGGTCCTCTGCCATATGTTTGTAAGGCTAACAGCAGATGGAGTCCAGTTTGATTTCTGTGTAGTACAGAAAATTATTTGGTATATCTGATAAGAAATTTTGCAGTTGCAGCATAGAGATAGAAACTAGAAAGGCCTGTAACTCTCACCCTTGCTTAGCTATAGTAAGGGCACCTAAAATACAGATGAAGAATTTTGGATACAACTTTCTTCAGCCTCGTATATATAGGTATAATATGACTTTAAATAAAATTATAGTTACGAAATTGACAATTTGGCACGGTTGATATTTTTGTTTATTTATAAGCAAACCGACTAATTTGTTAAAGCAATTTGATGACATAAAGCAGGAAAGTCCTTCTGAAAAAAAAAATGGTTTGATTTGTTTCCCTTCGCTTTCTTTTTTATTTTCTTTTAATACCTTATTTAAGCGGTTTACTTGTCAACAGATACTAGAGAAACGGGGTTCGTGAATGCGATCACGGCGGCTGGGGTCACTTATTCTATCACCAGGGCGTGTACGGCAGGATCTCTACTTGAATGCTCCTGCGAAAAGGTACTGTACAACAAATCACACGACGTAAGTATACAAAGAAATGTATGGTCTGAAATATTGTATTGAAATGGGAAGCAGGGTATGTAGAACCCTCTGCACTTTACAGAAGATTGGTGCTAAATAACCTTGTATTATTAACCTCTGAGTCTTCTTCGAAGAGGTTAATGAAAACACTATGTGGGTCTGTGTGTATGTCTGTTAGTGACAGGCATAGCTCCAGAACCACTGGACCGATTGACTTGTAACTTGGTGTGCAGATACCTTGAGGTCATCACTCGGCCGAGTTTGAATATGGGCCCTATGGGTCAAAAGACCCCCGAGATATAGGGGTCACAAGGTCATAAGGTCAGGGGATATCCACCAACAGAGTGATTTAGAAGTCCAAGGGAGAGGCTTTTGCTCAGCAGTGGGACAGTTATTTTTGTTTATAACTTTTTTATTTTCCGTTTTACGATAAAGGTAATACAAATAAAGTTGTAGACAACTTAATTTGCTACAATTAATATTTTACAAATATTTCTGTAGAGTTACTAGTTTACGAGATACAGCGCGAAAACCCTTTGCACTCCTTTTTCTAAGATGGCGGCCAGGGGACAAGGGTGGCGACACCACAAACTTGAACTTAAGCTTATACTAAACCCCAACAAATCAAAAAAATAAAATAGCATCCTCTGAAAAACGCAACCCTAAATGTAACTTTTCAATGGACTATATTAGCTTCACTAAGAACAGAAAGGCAATGGATTACAGATATAAGCTCAATAAAACTAAACTTGCAGCTGTGAATTCACTGCGTGATCTCGGGGTTCAATTAGATTCCAAGTTACATCTGGACAGTCACGTGGACACAATAACAAATAAAGCTTTCAGCATGTATGGGTTCTTTATGAGGGCGAGTCGGGATTTTAGGAAAGAGGCCACGTATTTAATGTTATTTAAGACTTGACGCTTGCTGTGTTTGGAATCCTCTATATAACAAATATGTGGACAAAATAGAAAAGGTTCAGCGTAAATTTCTGCGCTCCATACATTATCGATGTCACCGCAGTCGTCATAAGTATCCCCAGTTGCTTAGTAGATACAAATTGCTTTCATTAAAATCCAGACGTCAATTAGAAGCCACAATGTTTTATGGAATATGTCATGGTAAAGTCGATTGCACTGAAAATGTTAACAAACTGTGTTACGTAGTTCCTAGAACAGTATATCGTCGTGAGGTGAGGGCAAGGACATTATTTGCAGTTGAAACTTGCAGAACTAATGCTGGTATACGCGCACCACTGCGTCAGCTAGTTGTTAATTATAATACCCACTTCACAGACCTAGATATATTTGCACATACAGCTGGTCGGTTTAAAAAAGGAGTCGTAGAAATGCTTGAGCATGAAGATGCTGATCCAGCACAAAAGTCTTCTTAACAACACCTTTTTTTTTTTTTTTTTTTTTTTACGTGGGGGAATGCAATGACGCATATCCCTCCGCGGGGGCGGGCGGAGGGATTATGTCGGGCTCGCCGGGGTAAAATAAAGATGTTAAAAAAAGATAATGTACCTCCCGGAATACCGACTAAACCTACCACGGTGTTCCTCGACACAACCACTACCGACGGGGCCGCGCGAATCGCTTTCGCATGCGGTCGCGACCCCGCCGAGGTTACGGCCCGCCGTATGAAATGGCAGGCCACTACACGAAAGACCTACCCAAAATAGGCACTACTTCAAATAAAACCCTGCTGTCTCCCTCCTAGAGGGAAGACGGACTCGACACAGAGGCGCGCGTGGGAACACGCACGCCGCCTCTCGGACCTGGTGCTGAATGGATGGCGGGCAGGCCCACAAAGCCCGCCAGCCCCAAGTCAAACCTCAGGGTGGCTGGAGGTCATCTCGCGCCCTCCGGCGCCCGGTTCTGCGGTTGGGGAGAGGGTTTAAACGCTCCCTCTCCCGCTCCGCCACCTCCTTGATGGAAATGACTTCCTCACAAAAGGAGGCGACGGCGTTCCACGACCTCTCACTCCGGACCATAGACTCAACTACGGCCGGGAGCGAGAGGTTAACCGATCCGACTGCCGCGATCAATTCACGGCGCTGCGATGCCCAGGCGGGGCAAATCGCCAAAGTGTGCAGCGCCGTGTCCTCAACAACGTCGCGGCAGTCGCCGCAGTGATGACAACCGGGCGTCTCTTGCCGGCGTATACGACACAGGAACCGGCCAAAACAACCGTGGCCAGTCAGAACCTGTGTCAGCCGGAAGGTGAGGGCGCCATGCCGCCTCTCCAGCCACTCCTCAAACACGGGACTTACCGCCACGATCGTGGCGTGCCCGATTCTTAACAACACCTCACCTAGCGACAATAACTGTCTGTTTTTTTTTACATAAATAAGCAACTTTTCTTTGTGTGTCATACTTGTTTTTTAATTGTTGTTTATTTATTTATAGTTTTATATTTGTGCCTTATAGTTTTATTTTTAAATTCTGTTGTAATAATTTTAGTTAAATCTATCTTTCTATCTATCTATCTAAGTATTGTTGTGAATCTCGTCCTCCTTTAAAATAACACTGTTGCAATACTTTTATTTATGCCACTAGTTTCTAATGAATAATATCTTTTATTTTTTTGTAATTTGTGGCAAATGTAGTTGATTGTACTTTTTATAAATGTTTTAAAAGTACCAATTTTCTTATATTTTGTAATGCACAATTGTTTATTTTCCCAATATCAAAAAAAAAAAAAATGTTTGTTCCGAGCTTGGATGTTCTCTGTGTCCATTGTTTGGATGTTGGCAAAGTCCCCCGCGATACAGAATTTATTCCTAGTGCGGTTAGTCTAGTTGTTTTTAGGTCTAGTTCACTTTCATAAAAAAAATATAAGTCTTTTTCATCACAGCTGTGCTATATGCCACTAATAATTTCTGATGTTGTAATGACCTATAGACTACGGTAATTGTCTAACAATACTTACGTAATATACTTGATAGTCAACTTAGTTCCAAATAGTCAATTGCGATTGCACCTATGATTGTTTTAAAACAATGAGAATGCGTTTAGCAATACCATCTCTTACATCAATTTTCAGTATTTCATATGTAAATATATCAAAATTAAAAAGAATTTATATTCTTCATTCTAGATATAGTTAAGTAGTTAGTTTATTTTGAACTTTGACCTTAGTTGATATAAATATCAGATAATGGAACAACAAACAAACAAATTATATGTGATTAAATCGTTTTTTATTCCTAGGGAGCACCGAAACCACGTCGCGGACGTGAATCAGTTTCACTTCCTCCCTCCCAAGTGCCTACTGAGCGGTGGCAGTGGGGTGGATGCAGCGACAACGTTCGCTTCGGTTTGAAGAAGTCCAGGGAGTTCATGGACAGTCGATACAGGAAACGGAGCGACATTAAAACTTTAATCAAACTCCATAACCATAATGCTGGGAGGTTGGTTAGTAAGATTTTCTTTTGGATGTCAAAGTCTACTTTTAATATTAAAGAATATTGCAAAGGATAACACAGCCTTATTTTTACCGATTCTATGGTTTATTCTGTTTGGGTGGCACCTATTATCATGGACATTGAAAAACAGTTATAAAACGTCCAATAAATAGATATAAATATTTAAAAAATTTAAATGTTAGAGAGTTTAATAACATTTTCAGCAACTTTTTATAAATATGTTTTATTAATGTATGGTTAAAAACCGCTCGATTACGTACTCGTGTTAAATTAAAATATTCAAAATGTTTACCCAACTTTCATTTCCAGGCAATCAAGAATAATATGAAGATAGAATGTAAGTGCCATGGACTATCAGGTTCTTGTACCTTAAGAACTTGTTGGTGGAGGATGCCCACCTTTAGGGAAGTCGGAAACAAACTACGGGACAGATTTGAAGGTGCCGCAAAGGTGAGTTTATATTTCTATAAAATAAACACTTTAATAATTATCATGTTTAATGTCAATAAGCGGTTATCCTTTTCTATTTTTTTATTTTTTTGTTCATAATACGGTTAAGTTTTTATCTTGTAAAAAGTTGGACTACATTAAAATTATTTTATTGAAACTGAGATTAATGGATCATGTGAACGTTTGACATTTCAGAACCAGGTAGCATTGACCTTGACCACAACTCGTGACCTTAGTATGAAATTTTATAACAATCTTGATTGCTTAGAATATAAGCGCATCCATGTATACATTTGGTAATCATTAGTTCAAGTTTTTACTAAAGGGTCCGTCAGAAGGTCATTGCAAACTAACTGAGAAACATGTATTAAAGACATTAGTTTAATTTCCAATTTATTTTTTGTCCAATAGCGTGCAAGCGTAGAGCATAATAATTAAGCCGTTTAAAATACCACTTTCAATCTTATCGTTGCCTGATTATGCTAGAAAAATAATAAATAACTTTTAAATAACTATTTCTGCTAGGTGATAGCCAGCAACGACGGTGACAGCTTCATGCCAGAAAGCCCTAGTATCAAGAAACCTGGTAAGAAGGACATCATCTATTCCGAAGAATCACCGGACTTTTGCTCGCCTAACATGAAGACTGGTTCTTTGGGAACACTAGGACGCCAGTGTAATATCAGCTCAGCTGGAACCGACAGCTGTGATCAACTTTGCTGCAGAAGGGGCTTCAAGGAAACCTCTGTAAGAGACACTGAGAATTGTAATTGCCAATTCAAGTGGTGTTGCGAAGTAATATGTGAAACATGCTACGTGAAACGAAACATACAAACATGCCTATAATGTGATAGACGATATAATAAATGTTTAATATTAAAATAAATACGTGTACATTTATTTACTCTTCTTCCAAAACTCCGCCAGCTTTATAAAGTTACTGTAAGCATTTGCTTTATTCGCAACACTTCTTTGGTAGTTGTCGTCTCCTGTTTCGTAATCAGATAAATATGTTAAGGGGTCTTTATAATAATGTCTTGGTAAATTAGTTTCATTTGGAAGTATTTCAAGTTTTTGATTGCGGCCAAAATTTTGTCTCTCCTTTATTTCAGCAACAGAAAAATCTGTCTCTGTATTTTCTTCTCTATCAAGACTATTTTCAATATTGGCATTGTCAGTAGACCATGTATCATCAATTCCAATACTACCACTACTCTCAGAGCTATCTTCTTCATTAGTCTCACTAATGTCAAATTCTTTCTTATAGTCCAGAAATGTAATTGTATTCAAACGGAATTTTTTATTCTTATGTTTTGATTTATTTTTATTGATTGTTTTAACTGATTTAAAAAGTTTACTGCATTGTGCTGCTTTATTTTTATTATTTTTCTTCTTTATCAAGTTGTAAAGCTTATTTATTTTACGAAGATCATCGTAACTAAATCCACCAGATTTATCTATTTCTACGCCTTCAGCGGGTTTCTGCAAAATAGACAAACATTATACCACACCTATACATCCTAACAAATAAGAAGTGGTCTATTACACTGATTATGCATCAGCTAGAGCCTATACTTTTGTAGGAACTAACCAAGTAATTGGAGGTCAACCCTACGGCCGCACTTATCAACTCCCAACTGCTCATGAAATTTCTTTACAGTAAAACCTATTATCATTTTGCCCGAAGTTTGAATCTCGAGTTTCGTCGTATTTACTGGCGCTGCGCCAACGTAATAGAAAAATAGAAATAAGTATTGAACGTTTATGGTAACAAACAGAAACAATTTTAAATAGTTGAGTAATCTACAATATAATTAACTAAAGTTCCAATACATCTTTAGAAAAGTTCACTTATAGTAAAAATACGATATCGATAACTAAATAGATAAAATTACCGTGCTAGACGTATACCGCCGACGAGATCTATTCTAAGTAGTGTCCGACCGAAACTAGATTTTACGGCCGAAACCGAAACCGAATTTCAGCTTTGGTCTAAGTTTCGGTCGTAACCGAAACCGAAACCGAAACTTCCATGTTTTCGTGGGAAAACAAATAGTCAGTTATAATCAGTTTTATTTTTAAATTACATAAAAATTATTCAGTTTCTGATATCTAAACTGATCTAATGTTTGATGACATAACTTATTATCACTCCTTATTTCAACTTAATTATTGGTGCTTTATAAAATAAGGAGCTTTGTCAAATAAATATACATACATACTACGGCTTTTTATAATTATTTACGAATAACATAAAATAAAAGGTACAAATCTACAAAAAGAAAATATACTTTCTAGACATATAAATGTTTAGATGCAATAAACAAACAATACTCTCTCATCTTAAGAATTAAACAATATCTTCTAAGCTTTGGTCATTTTGTATATGAACTAACTCTTGCTCAGGAACTACAATCAAATTAAAATTAAAACGTACAACCACTAAACATGTTTACCAATTTTAATGGCTTGATAATTATTGGTATTCATAGTTAAGCAAAGTAATATTATAAGTAGGAAACAATAATTTATCAACATTTTCGACTCGCAAATTGCATCTTCCATCTTAATAAATTTGACCAGCAGCACTAAATAATTGTTCACTGGAAACACTCGTCGGTGGGGCCGGCAAGAAATTCAGCGCAACCTTTCTCAAAAACAGAAATGGACTTGAATCCCAGTAAGAATAAATATCTACGATTATTTGTTACTTTGGCTTTGATAAGTAATAGGTATAGTATATATATAGGTATCAGTAAGCATAAACAATAAAGTTATACTGACCGAAAACATTTAAATAGATGCCTAACCTTTATTGTTAGTCCGTAACGTATGAAAACTTTAGCTTTCAAGAAACCCAATTTTGTTAATTAACTATCATGAACTAATCACATCAATAGCGAACTAATACTTCCCAGTTTCGAAATAATCGTATAATCGTAATTTCACGAAAACAAAACAAACTACCGCAAAGTTCGCGGCGCAAACACAAACAAGTTATGACACGACTATGACGCGGCAAAATGACACTTCGTCGCTCGCAGCTCGGTGCGCCGAACATTTCCAATCACAGTGCGAAATCTTCCAAATTCAGTTTAGATTTCGGCCATAGTTTCAGCTGGATAACAGCCGAAACCGAAATTAAGCTGAAACTCGTTTTTTTGCCAAAACTAGGCCGAAACCGAAACCGAAAGTTCGGTCGGACACTAATTCTAAGTTATAAAATTAACATGTTAGATTTACCTTAGCAATTATTGTAGCACGTCCATTAAAAGAATACTTGTGTGGGTGAAAGTGGCCGGCACTTGCGAAGTCATAGCTGATGTCGCCGTAAAGCCAATCATCATCGTTCAGTTTCTTAAATAAATATCTTTTATCTGAAAATATTTTTGTGAGTACGGTGAAACAAATAAAATAATAACAATACATCCTTTGCGGAGGGCAAAGGATGTATTTTTATTATTTTATTTGTTTTTTTTTTTATTACTATTCAAAAGCATTTAGAATTAGTAGATTACCAATATTCAATACAAATATTCTCAGTGAGCGTAGCGAAACTATTCTAAGTCTATGATTCTCAGGAGATATGTCAGTATCTGTCATAGACTTAGGAAGGGTGGACATGTGTCAAAAACTAACTGTCTGAAGGTAAAATATTTCGTTTCTGAATTTGCCTTAGAATTGGTATCTTTGCTACCTAAGTGTGTGGCATCAGGACAGTTTAGTATATTACTGCTGTATAACAAAAAACACACACACACATGTAAATGCAGTAATTGTACTTACATTTATTATACTCGTTGAAAATAAACACATTAAAAATAATATTTCATATCCGCACGTAAACAGGGTGTCCGGTAATTGATGGATAACCTGGAAATGTCTTATAGTGGTACTGATGACAGTTCAGAAAAAAATATGAAAAAAAATCTATCCAGTACTACCTGAGATATGTTTTTTTTTTAATTACCATGTATAACTTTCTTGTATACTACGACCAAAATCCATCGGTTTTTATTTGTTTTATTATTAAACACTAATTATGTTAATAGATAGACAGTCAAAAGTATGCTATGCTATAATAGCTTGCATATTTTAAAAAAATCATTTTTTATTTTTTATTATTTTTTTTCATTTTTTCTGAACGGCTTTCAGGTCTACTATAAGACATTTCAAGGTTATCCATTAATTACCGCACACCCTGTATAAATAATTAAACGATTTTCAGATTAGTTTAAATACCTATCGTGTTGTTTAAAAAAAAGATTGTATTGTTTGTATTTATAGGATAAATGAAATATTTATGATATGATTTATGAAGTGATTCTGCGATATAATTAGGCTTATGAAAAGTAATAATAGAATTCAATTCTCAACATAAAAGTATGTACATATAATTTTAATCGTATTGTGTGAGCCTAGGAATGTCCCCTTTTTTTTTAAACTAGACTACTTTCTAATATAATAATAGATAAAGTGTAGATACTGCGTATTCCACGTAAACCTAGTACTTATATTTGCATATTCTGAACTAAATTTACCTTAACTGCCAACGTTGTTGTTATGTATAAATAGTAATAAATGGCCACTTATAAGTAACAAACTTCGAGGTTCTTGGCACATCCAAATATGTCCCCAGAAAACAGTATGTAATGAAAACTATGATAAAAATGCAAAAACTTTTGAATTTATGTATCGCCGCAACATTTACTTTATGATTTCTTCATAAATATTGATTACCTTGATTATCTACCTAAGCTTGCATTTGTATGTGTTTTCTTATTGAGACATCTGCGACATAATTATTGTTACTACTATGAAATTAATATGTACATAAGTACATGGTAATGCCATGCTTGAAACATATCATTTCCATGCTCGATAGAAGCGGCGTATCTTTAAGCGTTACTTTTATCGAGCGTGATCTATGCATGGTAGTGCCATAATTATGCATTTCGAAATTAATATGAGCGTAAGTACATATTAATTCCATGCACAATACACTGTGCGTTTAATACAATATATAAAATGCACTACGACATGGAATAGATTATTATGATATAATTAAAGGAGACTGACCATTTATATATGAAAGCTGGTCCAAGTGCTGTCCAACACTGACACATACTGTATAATATGCCTTAGACTAATACTAGTCTGTAACCCAAAGCACTGCAAAATCTATCCGAGTAGTATCTAGAAAAAAATACTAATGTACGGATTTTAACTGAGCTATAATCATAATTAACTGCTTATGTGACGGCAAACCGACACGTACGGGGAGAGATCAGGCGCAGGACCCACTGCTTAACGTACCTTCACAACCACGGGGCTGAAACACCGCCAACTTACTGACTTTGGGCTGTTATTGGAAATTAGAAAAACACCAATAACTCTTTTTGACACGATCCGGAATTGGAACCTGATACCTCATGCATGGCAGTCGCACTTACTACTGCTACGCCACTGAAACCTGCACTAGCTATTTATCAATCGTCATCATCGTCGTTGAGAATAATTCTGTCGAGAAATAAGACGGGGCGCCTAACAACGTCTAGCTCACACTAAATACCAAACTACGCACATAACGTGGGCACAGCTGCCAGTTGTTCTTCGTCCAGTAAAACAAGAGCAGCACTAGTGTTTGATACAATCTACTTCATGATTATCTTCGCTATAGCTATGGTAGATTTTAGGGAACGTGTGTCTACTCTTAATGTGCTCGTACTCGTTGGATGAAAAATCTGAGATGTCATTAAGCTGGCCGTTATATATATGTTTGTATAATAAATGACCCAGTGATGCGTACATATTCGCTGTAAAAGCTTGGCGCCAGTTTGATTTGGTAGGTTTCTACAGCGAATAGAGTCACTCCTCCTGTGTGAGCAAAGGAAATTAAGTAACATTATCATCTACAACTGTAATATTTTCGAAGCTGGCTCTGCTTCTGTTTAGCCTTCTTTGATATACATAATCTGCCAAGTGATTGGCAATATTCAGCCGCTCCATGGCTGTATTAATGAATTCGAGCGCATGAGGGCTATCTATAATAGCAACGTGGAAGACATTTGCCAGAGCTGCAGCGATACTGAGGTCTGTAAAAAAGATTTATTTCACGAGCGATGTAAGACTGCGCGAAATGCGATGCAAAACAGCGGTGCGTACGAAACGTAGGTAAATACGAGCAACACGTGCGCGAGAGAGACAGACATATACCACATCTGGATGCAGACAACTGTTTTTGTACGTAAATGTTAAAAAAATCTGAAAACAATGTAATAAAAACTTAAAAATAATACTTGTGACTTCTCGGTAACCCCGTAATTTTTATAGTATCTATTACTCTAAGGGATAAAATGAAAGTATACCCATTTCTGGGCAACACTTGGACCAGATTCGGTCAGTCTCCTACAATTTGAAATTTGGGGTGATATATTTGTGAAATATGTGTGCTACATAAGCAAGGAGGCGCGTAGGTATGTCTTTAAAGCATACGTATGGCCTTCCATTATATCTTTTGGAGAAGAAGGTTATTTGACGAGTATCTTTGATTTCTAGATAAGACATGAGGTAAAAACATGCAATATGGCTAATCGTTAGTGTTTAATATTAAACGGAAAATGTATATAATACGGTAAGTTCTTGGTAGGTTTAGCTTTTTTAATTTTCTGTAGCTAAATGTCATAAACATAATTCTAATAGGTATTCTACACAACGGATAACTTGCGCAACATGCGGTGTAAATTATCGTCATGACAAGCAATCCGTATAATTAATTCCATATAATTAATATAATAATAAAATGAATGAAAGAAACAACACCTTTGTTATTCATGATATCATTGATAAATAGGTACTATGAAATACACATTTACTTTGCTGTCAATAAAACAATACTAATTATTATTGAATATAACATCAAATTAAAATTTTAATGGTGAACGTTAATGTCTAGGAATTACTGTAAGTGGTGAGATAAGAACTTGGGTGCTCTAATATTCTACTAAATTAAATTCGTCATTAGATTCCTTTTCTTCATCAGGTTCCTTTTCTTCATCAGGTTCCTTTTCTTCATCAGGTTCCTTTTCTTCATCAGGTTCCTTTTCTTCATCAGGTTCCTTTTCTTCATCAGGTTCCTTTTCTTCATTAGGTTCCTTTTCTTCATCAGATTCCTTGTTATTATCAGATTCCTTTTGTTCATCAACTATATTTTCTTTATCTGATTCCTTTTTTTCTTCTTTGTCAAAGTTTATATCTACACCAATTTCTACACTGATATCTACCTTACTTTTATTTGATGGTTCTGTAGTATGTTGAGTTGTAGGTTTTGTGGTATGTTTAGTTGTAGGTTTTGTAGTATGTTTAGTTGTAGGTTTTGTAGTATGTTTAGTTGTAGGTTTTGTAGTATGTTTAGTTGTAGGTTTTGTAGTATGTTTAGTTGTAGGTTGTTTATTGCCTTTTCCTTTATTACCATATTTATTTTTCTTACCACGAAGGACAAAAAGATTTCTACATTGTAATTCTGTTTTCTTTTTCTCTTTTGTTTTTATTATAAAGTTATATAACATTTTTATTTTCCAAATATCTTTATTACTAAGGCCAGCAGGTTTTCCCGTGGGAATGCCTTCAGATTGACCCTGCAAATAATTAATAACTTTCATCATCTCAGCCGAAAGATGTCCACTGCTGGACATAGGCCTCTAGCTTAACTATATATTTAGCTTTACTTGATATTAAATCTTTATGGACATGGTTTTATGACACATCTAAAATGTCATATTAGTCATTAAAATTACAAAGGAACTTTACTTATACGTTTAGGGTAGGAAAACATAGGGTAGTTTCATATGTTAGATTTTATAAATATCATTCAAAAATTAAAGCAATTGTTATTTTAAATTTGGGTTTCGCTACTATTAATATTGTGGAACTTAAGACATAAAATTATACAAAGTTTGCTATTGTTTGGATACAATAGATCGTTGTATTCTAGAGTGAAGATAACGTGAAAATTGGATAAAATAAAATAGAGTCGACTACCCCATTTAACATGACGAACTACGTATAGATTGATGATTTAAGCTTGAATGAAATTTACCTTAGTTTTAATAGTGGCTTGTCCGTTAGCTGAATATTTGTGATTATGAAAATGGCCAGCACTCGCAAAGTCATAACTAACATCACGGAATAGCCACTCATCATCGTCCAATTTTTCAAATAAATATAATTTATCTGAAAATATAGTAGAATAAAATAAAATACAATTTTATAGTCCTAATGTTTTAAGTACCTATTGATGAATAAAAAAAATCAGGAAAGTATATCAATATATTGTAGAGCAGTATTGTTCGAGATTTTTGCACTACTCTATAATATTATACATAATATACGGCATAATAATTCTTAATACGAGCATAAATGCAAATTTTTTACACTTAAAAATAGTCAAAAATATCATTTCCTTAAATTTCACCAAAATTTTTCAGTATAAGAAAATAATCAAAATTGGGCACGTATATATATAATTTAATGATGTTTAAATTTATATAAATAAACTGAAATAAACCATATGTAAATATTCATATAATAAATTAAAAGTGAACATACATACAGATAAATTAGCAATAATAATAATAATAATATCTGAAGATTCATTATGATCTTTGATCTATTGGAGCACATGGTATGCAATTAGAAGGATACTTTCCAAACGATATGATTATTAAAACTTTTGAAAGTACTCATTCGCAACACTTTTCTTTGCCTTTCAACAGTAAATAGTAGACAAAAGTATCGTCTTAATGACTTAGAGTGTAAAGTTACATGTTTGATTGGAACATTACAATAATAATAATAATGGATGACAATGGATAAACATACATATATACTATTTTTTTGTAAATACATACATATTATACATAGAAACACCCAGACCAAGACAAACATCCACGTTCATGCACACAAATATTTGTCTTGTGCGGGAATCGAACCCGCGACCTCAGGCGTGGCAGTCGGTTACACTAACCACTACGCCATCGAGCGATTTGTATGTAATGTTTCATACTACCTAATTCGAACTATACAAGAAATGCGCCACCGGTACCACACCGCTTCCGCTGTCTGTGTGTGTTTTTGAGAGATTTGAGAAAACCTTTGGATTATTGTTACTAAATTTCGTGTTAACCTTTGGACAGATTTAGCTAAAACTTATGAGATTCGCATGAGAGAGGCTCCTGATAAAAGCTAGAAATAAAATAAAATTCTAAAATATCTACAGTAACGTTATTTACATTTAACATATCGATAAAGATGGAAAAATTTAAAATACAAGTTAATAAATAATTTAACAAAATGGTTTGGTGGAGTTAATTTTATTTATATTAATTTATAGATCAACATCGCTTTTAATGAAAATTAAAGTAAATAGATAATATTATGTATCAGTTGAGTGTACTTACCTTACTACCCCTACCACTGACGCACCATTTAGCCAACAATATCGTAGTAATAACGAAATTACATCGTTTAATTAAGTAAGCAAAACAATATTTTAGGTTATACTAAGCCGAAAATCATCAAATTATTTATATACGTGCCAAATGTGATAATTTTATAAACACTATTACCACAGTGATTGACTCCAATGCATACATTCTTCTCCAATAACTGTTTTGTATCTTCTTCTCCCTAGCGTTTATTCCCAAGTCACTTGGGGTCGGCTTTCTAGTCTAACCGGATTTGACTGGATATCAGTTTTTACACGGATCGACTGCCATCTGACCTCCGCAACCCGAAGGCTAACGATACCCTAAGGCTAGACCAGTGTCAGGATATTAGAGGGCACTGACTTCCCAATAACGACTACCATAGATATTCATGGCAGCCGGGACCGACGGCTTAACGTGCTCTCCGAGGCATGGAGCAGGCGATAATTGTCAATCAATACGCACATAATTTCGAAAAGTCATGTAACTTCCGAAAGTCAGAGGTGCGCGACTTGGGTGCGAACCCGAGACCCTCTGCATTGCAGTCTGTTGGTCTCCCCACTGAACTATTGCTATATATAATATACCAATAACTTTTATGTATAAATGTACTAAAATAATTAGTTTTATTACTAAGGCTGGTCTCGTTCTCGTTTTCTTAAGTACTCGAGTCGCTCACTGGTCACTGCGAACTGTAGACGCATGCAATGCCTATGCGATTTTCACGACTATACAGGACTCGTCGGCGGCGCGTGTGTTCAACATGCAAGAAAAATGTTGCTGGCTGTGTAGGCGCGGTGGCAACGAGTGCTCAACGAGGCTAATGATCAGGATAAGAAGAGAACCAGCCTAAAATATAAAACCGAATTCTTTGGCCAAGCGCACCTGGCATTATATTGTCTTCGAGAATTTCTATGTAATCGTCTCGATCTGGTGAGTTGTGTTGCGATGGTACTCCGGCAATAGCAAGCACTGCTTCTGCTAGCTCTCCACCCGTGTTCATACAGTCATATCCTAAGGCTACTGGCTGGTGAGTTCAAGAAAAGTATATTTATAAAATTCACATTTTATCTCAAAAAGGTTGAAAGCATGCATATGGCCTGATAAATGGTAAACTATTATCGTATTTAGAGTTTGATTTCCAATATTAATACCATTATTTGCGCATTGGCAACTCCATAAAAAGGAGTGTATTCGATGCAAATGCCTCTAATAGTGGTCTCTCTACTGAGAACAAAGTCTTATTTTAAGGAAATCTGGATTGCAGTTACTAACTCTAGTCATACCACAATAAAACATACAAGGTAGAGTATTTTTCAATTAGCTATTTCAATTCAAAAAATTCCAATTTTTATCGATTAATACCCGGCAACGACCCAGCTAGAAGCAAGTTACTCCGTTCAGTTACAATTACTTAAAGTACTTGAGAATTTTCAGGTTGTAAAACGTTTTGAAGGTTTTTGTGAAGAAATTTTCTATAGCACATTTACCTCAGCATTTTGAAGGTCAAATTGCAAATCAGCACAAAAATTAATCATTAAAGCACATAACAATATTTTCTTTTCCGATAAGAGAGAAGAGAGATCAGTTTTGTAATATTAGTCAAAAAATGGATCCGATCCTGGCTAGGTATAAGTGACATTATATAAACTAAAGCAAGAAAAATAAGAGTATTACCTGAACTCCTTTGTTAGTAAAATTCATAGTAGAATGATCAGCGCAATTGAGACGTCCTCTGCGGTTGACAAAAAATACCCATCGTATCTGATCGTCTTTCGGTGGACGTGGCAGTTCAACGAAGTTGAGACTGGTTAACGAGTTCACCAGATTGAGAAACCAGCGGATTCTGTCACGGAGAACCTTGTCTAAACAAAATAGAAGAAATAATAAATGCCGAAGATTAAGTTAAGTAATATGAGTATTTTCTTTACTATACAGTAAGGGTCGGTAGTAAATGTGATCCATTTACCGGTTACTCTTAGCCTATTTGTTATAGTGATTTCTTCAGTAAGGTAAGGTTATAGTCATAGATTAGGTTATATTTCTGTGGTTATAATGCATGCGGTCTTTCTACCACTGCCATTTGTGAACGCGTATTCAACATATTAACCGCGCGCCGTGCCGGTCATAAATGACCACGAACAATACATTTTCTTTTTTGTTTGCTATATGGCGTTCAATGTGTTACGTATTAACGGTTACATTATCAGCACAGCACAACTTACTGATCTAGTCTAAACAAGATTTGTATACGATATTTTGAATAAGTCATTTCACATCCAGGTTAAACAGATTTTCACTCTTTCTGTGTTTATCTTTTTGCCCAGGCAACTAATACACTTATACATGTACTTAAGGTTTTGTTGACACCATTTTTAGCTAGTCTGATTTAAGTTTCTTTCTATATTTTGTTACACCTGGCGATAGGCAAACTCGATCCTACTGATGGCAGGAGGTAACCGGCACTCATTAGCAATGCCAAGAGATTTGTCACCAAGATTTATAAAATTATCTCTATAAACAAAACGTGACACTAAATATACCTACTTACCAGCAAAAGAAAGAACGTCAATGTAATAAGGCACCATCCCTTTGTCCCAGAGTTTGAACTTGCGGATTTGTTCATCAGTTAAATGAAGGCCAGATTCTGCTTCTTCAAAATTGTCTTTATCAGCGATCTTTTCGACATTATAGCGCAATGCTGGTAGTATATTTTCCGAAAACTTCATGTTTGAAGATCTTCTGACGGCATGATAGTATTCTTGTTGGTTGCCTATAGGAACGCTTAGGTGGGCTCCTAAGAGATTGAAAATTCAAAGGCTACAGACCTCTTTTAAGTCAACAAGAAACGGTATTATAGGTAAGGATTTCTGTTTGTTTAATATAATCTTACAGGTGTATTTAGAGTGTAGCGTAAACGTTGGGTTATTACTTTTAGCTGTTATGGATTAATACTTGGCCAAAGACAAGATTACGGCAACATGTCAACGCAAAATTTTAGTTTTTGCAAGGAAATACCAAATACTTGTGTCTTACCAACGCAACACTGGATGTATTTAATGTCCGTAAATATTGATAGGTCAGAATAATTTCAATTAATAATAATTGGTGTTGGTATCGACTATTGAAGATATGCACCTAAAACAATTATTTAATAATTTTGGTCTGTCGTGTTTATGGTGGCATTCCCCATAATCTACTGAACGGATTTTATGTGGTTTTATGGTTAGTTAAATGGAGTTAGAGATTAAAGTTCAATTAATACCTAAGCCATTTAATCTCACTCCGTTCGCTAGAATCTGATATATAGTGAACAGTGTGATTTATGTAAATTGCACTTAGTTAAACATATACTTACGATTGGGACACATCAAAAATAAAATAACCAAAACATTTAAACATTTTGTTAGCGCTCGTGCCTGCATATTTATTTAAACATATAAATAAAGCACTTCACATAATCAATGTTACTGCCAATAACTTAGCGAATCCAATAATGTAAAATTTGATAAGCAATATTATTACTCCACTCGATACGTTTTTTTTATTGTTTCTGTTTATTATATATGTTTTATTGTGTTCAGAAATCAGTCACAAAAATTGACATTTATTATTATAACAATTGTTGATTACCTCGTGTAAACATATATAAGTGTAACCAAGATACAATACATAAATAGTAAAGTTCCAAAAGCAATGAGTTTTGTCACGGTTCCGGCGCTGCGTGTCTTCGGCGGTCTCACGCGTGTTAATCGTCGCAGACGGCTTTCATTCACCACCCTAGCTTCGGCTTGCTGGCCAGCTTGGCCGGCCAGCCTCAGATGCGGTGGCTCGCTTGCAGCCTCCTGCTCCTCAGCCCGCAGGCCGCCTCGCCCCTACGCGCCTACGCGATTCTAAATTGCACTCTAGGAGTAGGGCTAGGCTAGGCTGTCACTAAAGCTTAATTTTCAGCAAATGTTTTAAGACTAACAATTTTATTATAAATGATCATTCGGAATACTACACATTATATAATACAATACTTATGACATATGACTTAATTTCATGTGAAATTAGAAGATTCAATTATTATAGTAGGTACTCGATATTATAACAGAATAGTCAAAGTCAAAAATCATTTATTCATTTAGGTCACAAAGTAACACTTATGAACGTCAAAATATATGGGTTAGTGAGTTTACTAAGTTACTGAAGCTACATTTAGTCTAATAGTTTTTAGAAGTAAAGATAATTATGTAAAACAAAATTTCGAATTTTTCAACGTTATGGTTACTGAAGTATAGCAGACGTGTTATGGATAATGATTTTCGGACAAACAATTTTGGAAGAAGAAAGGGAGTCGCTCGCCATCTTTTACGTGGTATATGAAAAACTCTAATAAATATTGAAAAAAACGGTAAACTTTTCGGTGGAAAACCAGCCGTGAATCTATTTCCATGACATTATTTGTAATGAATTTACCAAAGGTAGTACTAATAAAGAAGGGTTTACAACTTGCATCGCGCCCCAGAAATCTTGTAAATACTTAACACTTTTGACTGCACGCATTGTGTAGTCCTTTAAGTAGTCGACTTCCACTGCGCCGAGTGTTGTGTGGTTTGGCACAAAATTGCTGATCCAATATTCTTTGTGTTCGTTGTTTGTAAAGTTCCCCGCGATACAGGATTCTTAGATTCTATTCTTAGTGCGAGTGTTTGCGTGTGTGTTGTATGTTGTGCTCATTATAAAATGAAACCAAAATCTTTGGCTATCACGAATACATATAGCGTAGGTTAAAAGGATTATGTTATACTGATGACAAGTTCATAGTGGCCGAGTTTTTTAACATTTATAGTAGATGCCACGTTTCCGCCGATATTACGAGGGAATTAAATGCAAAGCTGGAAGCGTTCAAATCTAAGACGGTACGCTTTCAGCGATCATTTCTCCTACGTACGAGCAAGCTCTGGAATGAACTGCCTGCTTCGGTGTTTCCCGAGCGCTATCAATATCTGTACAAGTCTTCATAGTCAGAAGCTCTGAAAGTCTACTTACTACAAAACTGAAGCTTAGTCTTTGAGATACACCTGTTTGGTATTTCAAGGCTCTGCGGCTCTCAATTCATATTTTATACCTATAGTGCTTATTTTATAGTACTACGTACTAGTACACAGGAAGAATCGACGCACAACTAGAATCTTTTTGCATGAAAATTATTCACGGCATTTCAGGTTCTGGCACGCCGTACGTATCTCTTATGACAGATTTCTCAGTTCATAAACATAAATTTTCCAGTGGGCTCGATACTCGTGGGAATACACCTCAGGGCGCGCCCGACCACCAACACTCAACGACTTTTCACTTTCGTGTGTCGAAAACAAACAAATATACACCGTAATACCTCAGCCTAAGACTCATTTTCTATCTGTCTGTAAAGACTGCTAGAAAATAAAGCTGTTTCAGAAAATTGCACGCTATCAAAACTACAACGGTTGCGTTCGTAATAAAACAAAATGGCGTACAGAACAGGGTTGGCATTTCTTTTAATTTTTTATAAAGTAATATAAGAAATCTGCACCTGCCACATAAAATATTTTATTCGTATTGATAAATTTACTGTATATTAGCTTCTATATGTTAAACACTCGCGTTTTAAACCAATAAAACACAGCCATAGGTACGTACTTAAGAATAGTGCAGTTATCTATTAGTGGAAGTATTTTGAAAATCGTTTAAGTAGTTGCAGAGGTTATCCATTATACAAAAACAAACAATTTTATTTCCTAATATACGATACTTTTCATTGTTATTTAGCAAAGCAGTTATTTATAACACTGCCGAACCTTTCCTTTAATCCAGCCTATAGATTAATAGCATAATTTCCAGCCAATCTCAAAGGAATTACAAGTACAATACCCTATCTATTAGAAGCCAAGGAATGAGGAACGTAGACAACCCTAACTGACAGTTGCATAAATAAATGCGCGTGCATAAATTTCAAAATAAGACATCGTTTATCCAGAAGACATCTTTGGGGATATACTATGCAGTATATCGATATTAATGTATTTTACATCGGCCTTCTTTGTTGTAGGAGGGAAGGAGATAGAAGATAAATTGGAGAACAGTAAATGTTCATAATAAAGGTATTAGACCTTTACTGCCTGAGATGATATTGTATTGTAAATTTTGGAATCATTTTATATATTATGTTACTTTGTACTGGGCTCGTGGAGAACAATATATTATGTACCGAAATATACATTCTTGTACATAGCATAGGGTAGGAAATAGGATAGTTCTTAAGGTTTCGTATATTTTGTGTCATTTGTGTTATTGATTGAGTATGCTGTCTCTGTTTTAAGGGACAGGCAGCGAAGTATGACATCGCTTATAAACATAACCTGACAAGCATTTAATGGATGTAGTTCCAGGTTACAGGTAATCAAAGTAACTTTACAGAAGGCCAACAATTTTCTCTCACTTAGAATTGTATACAGAATCTCAATATAACTTTGGGAACTCAGTTGCATTATTGCAAAGAGCTCATTCAGCTTCATTTATACCTCTGGAAAATTGCCTTCTTTTTGCAAAATAGTAAATAAAATGAGCTAATTTGTTATTTTCTTTCACTTTTACAAAAGTAATGTAAATTTTATGGGTGGTGTAAATAATTTAAGGAATAAAAGAATGTGGTTCATGTTTTTTGATCAATTTAATATTTTTAGTAACAACTAATCAATATTTAATTATAAATAGATACTGCTAATGTACAACCAATATTATAATAAATTGTGTCAACCACCAATACGTGGTTACTGGACGAAATATATTTCAAAAAGGTACATTTATCATACAAATAATAAGATTTGAGATTCAGATAAGTTCAGCTGATTTCAATTGTATTTTACCTAATATTAACAATTTAAAATGCTAATTCACATAAATAACTTAAAATAATGCATAAGGACAATATTTACATGCGTAAAAAATAAATTTTACAATGACAATTTGATTAGGCAGAATAATAATTTTGATAAAAACCGGCACTTGTTGTCAGGTGTAAAAGTATTTAAATAAAAATGGCACCAATTCGATTTTTGAAATTCATAACACTGGTTTGTGGTTTTAAATTACGTTAAAATACTTTTTTATCACATTAGCTATCATGCTAAAAATTCAAAACAATGGCTTTATAGATCCAGTCATGGATATTACAACTACAAAAATAAAAAAAACTTCAGTCTTTTAAATCCGACGCGGTATAAGTTCCTCAGACTCTGTAATTGAATTTCGAAAATTTTTAAAGTACGTCTATGTACAGAGATCCGATTCTTTAAGCGTTTTTTTTTTTAAACCGTACCATGATACGTACTCGAATACCTGTTTTAAATAATACCGATTGTTTTAACATCGGATTTTTTATTAAAACTAACACGTTATTTTACTTTAAAAATTCTTCTTTTCTTTTTTAAAGTAAAATAAAATAAATTAAAACAAGTTTTAATAAATATTTTATATAAAAACATACTTGACGAGTTAGTATGTTCAGTGCACTATTATACACAATCAAGCACAGTAGGATTTGACTATCTATATATACTTACTGGCTATACTATGTTTATATCACATATGAAATATCATTCAAGTTGATATAAGTACTTGTATGATCAATAAAGCTTCCACATTTACTGGCAAACTGTCAAATTTGGAATGTCAAATACTTTTGTACCAAATGGTTACCAAATCAAAAAATATTAAGTCAAAAGAGCGTCAATGTTAATTTGAAAATGTTCCAAAGTTAGTTATTCAGTCCGAAGTTGTGAGTAATGTTTTGAATGTAAACTCGCCAAGTGAATGGTTGCGATGCAATCTGTCTTGTTACAATAACATAAGTATAAAAGCATTGAAATATTACGTTACTATTGTAGTAACACATGCATTTAACTACACTAAGGAGAGTTAAAATGGACGAGCTCAGTTATGTGATGTGTGAGGAGTGTCAAGCGAGATCGCGTGCAACACTATCGCGGTGTATCGGACGCAACACGCATACAATATTATACGTATAATACTGATTATTTAATTCGTTTAATATTTAATTAAAATTCTCCAGAGCGTTTATCTCGTAATGTGGGACACTTTTACGATGGCGCTACTTATTCACTGATAAGGGCCCAACGCTACCTCCGCACGTGAACACCCAAGAAGACACTTTATGCAAATGCTATTAAGCCACAAATTCCATTAGCCGATTTAATTATAATATGAAATTATAATTACAAGATAATTTCGCTGTTGAATCTCAAAACAGTTATGCGAGCATGCACCCAACGCGGACGTCCATAAAATAGAAAGTATTTATAAAACTCAAATGATTATTGCCGCTGTTATAATAATTGCAAATAACTTCTTTGAAAACCCTGAGTATTAACTTTGGAATGATATTAAGAAATATCATTTAAAGTGTCGTACGTTTTATTTGGCTTAGGTACGTGTCTCCTCGGGACGTCCACTCGAGTATATACGATACCTACGAATAAATAAATTACACAGCTGACCGCGTATGGAAACCAATAAGTCCAATTTAGAATAAATACAAAATGACCCGATGATAGAAATAAATCGTCTGTAAACTGGTCTCATTAATTTCCGAACGACAGTGTCCAAAAAAAATAAAGTTACTAGATCACATGTTCGCACTTAATAGTCAAATAAATTAACCGAACGAGTAGCTTACTTTAATTTTACGCCGGATCAATTATCATGTATAAAAGAAGAAATAAACAGTGATAGAGAAACTATTTACATAAGTCAACATGATATACGATTTCGACGACTTCGATAGATGAAAAAGTGAAGTGATTATATACAAGGTCCGTTATCTGCCTCCGAATTAAAAAACAGGTCCGCTCGTGAGTCTGAGTCACAATCACATCTGTCCCACACTAAAGTTTCTCTCATTGATCACAACGTCATTGGCGTCCGCTCGTCTATAAACACGTGTGCACCACTTTTTCCGTGCGACATAGTTTGCACTTGACTTCGCAGCACCAGTGGAAGGTGCAGTTGCACCGTTCCACCACGAACATCGTCTCTGTCCGGTAACCTCGGCCGCAGCACATAAGGTCGCAGCCGTCGACACCGATGCTCGTGTCATTGCAGGCGCGCCCGTGTGTGCCAGGGATGCCCAACCTCGGGTTCTTCTCGCAGAAACCCGGTGATGATTCTAAGTAAACGAGGTCTTTGTTCCCCGGCGATTTATGGTCCGGATTGTGAGGCCGCAGCTGGAATCTGTATCTATCTCTTCGTGGCACCCTGTGTGGCGCTGCGTCGTTCCGTTGCGCGGGTGCTTCTAGTTCAGTATTCGGCATCATGACCCGAGATGCGCCATCAAAGCGGTCCTTCAACGAGTCGCCCACAGAGCGAAAACTGGGCAGCCTCATCCAGCAAGTCTTGACTGTGCACGAGCCCGACATACCGTGACACTTGCACTCCTGCCGCATCTCTGTTTGCACATGCTGTGAACAAAACAACTTGATCAGTAACCTGTAGTCTAATTTATTCTATTGTAGGGAGGTCTATAATGATGTCCAAGTATCTTTAAATTCCACGATAAGCGTCGATATAATGTGATCGATGATCTTTTAAGCGCACTTCATCGATCGCATCTCACGATCGAGCAAATTGTTACAAATCGTGAAGAGGTGGGCCGGTCGTCACCGCGCGTGGACCGATCATAAATCATACTCTAGGGACATTCATCATTCTTAGAAGGTAGATAAATGACGTGAGGATCGGAGACAGTAAATATTTTCCTATCTCAGAGCGCAGGCGCTTCGTAGAACGTCGACGACGGTATTTATTCATTGACATGTAGATGGCCGGGTATGTTATACAGTCTAGTGTTCAAATATGTGTTAAACAATCGATGGAATGCTGTGAATATTCATCAGGTGGACACCCAGTGCGTCTGTCGTGACAGGAATTAAGCGCTTTGGTTAATGACGCGTCTGGGTGGCTCGGGGCGCCCGACGTCCCTTTTTGATGAATTTTGGGAAGGAGCGGACAGTGGGTATGCAAATGTGGGTGTGCGGTGGGAGGGAGATGTGCGAGCGCAACGAATGAGTGCCTGTTGCACAGTCGTCGCGCGATGGGCCGAGCCGCGAGACGTATAATTAATATTACACAAGCGACATGTCAAGTGGCGGACGATCGATCGTCACCCGTAATGGTAATGTAAACACGCGCGATGACAATGGCCGTCATTGGCCCGATAACTGATTGTTTTATGAACGCTTATAGGTGCTGCCGTCGAGTGGCGATTGGATAAGCGGAAATGTATATCAAGTGGCTTGTCGATACTTACCGCTCTACCAGCTTCGTTGTTGTGTAGGTTCATTTTTTCTCTAAGGGTTTTGCCTCTTTCTCCGGTGTCGACGAATTCTCTGCTGAAGCGGAAGCCAAATCCGATGTTGTCGCTGCAACCGCCCCACTTCCAAACGCGAACGTTGGCGGCGGCAGCGGCGCGAGTCCGATGCGGCACGCGGTCGATGTGCGAATAGTCGCACGTGCATGATTCTATGGCACCTTCTGCGCACGCGCGCGCCACCGCGTGCGTTACTCCTGCGCTGGTAATGGCGTAGATGAATGCTGTTTCACGACAACCTATATGACAATAGAAAAGAAGGAATTAGTACATGCATAAGATAGAAAAAACAATAAAAGAGTTTAGTACACATAAACCATTTCATGCACTAGAATAAAATCATTGTAAGCCACGTTATTGAGTTTAGCAGGTACACATATTTCACTTTGGCATGTTTGGTATTTGTATAATTAATTCATCCCAACAACAGAGGGGTCCATATTTTAATCAAATTTTATTATTGCCCGGGGTATGGGGATAAAAAATCTCGACGTTTAAAAATATTTTAGGTATTATAATTTAAACACGCAAAACATTTGGGCTCATCAAACAACTGCAATCCGAGGTATTGAATTGGCTTTGCTCCTTTTTTAATCGTATTATTTTATTGACATTTTTAATTTGTTGACAGTATTAACATTCTTCTCGAGTGCAATGGGCACATTAGTTTTTTAATTTCCTTCGAAAATCCTATCTCAAGTTGGGACCTGTCCGATTGCTTTTATTCTTAATAATATATATGAGTCTATACGTTCTTTTTTAATTCAAAAATATGCATTTTGGAATGGGGCTGGAGAAGTAATCAAAGCTTAGTGACTCCGGACGATCAATGTGTTTGGAACATCGAGAAAGGTAATAATCGTTTAAAAGCAACAAGATCATTAAGTCTATATTCACACAATGAGACTTGAGCAATGATTGCATCGCGTTCATTCATCTCGTACGGACGAATACATAAATCGATGCTCGCATCCCGTATCGAATACTATAAATAATTAATGGCCCGGCATTAGAATCAAATACTCATAAAATACAATTAAAAGAGAGAGAGGGTATATCTCCGAGATTGAAAATAAAAGAAGTGCCTCTTACCTACCCGAGAGATTATAAATTTGATCATTACAAGTGGTACGGCGCGCGCATCGAATTCTCTCTCTTAATATCGATTTAATAGCCCGTGTACTTTTAACGATTAATACCATAGCAAGGCTTTGTCTACGCGATCGATGCTTCACAACGAGACGGACATTCTGGCCCTTATGAAGGTTCTTTACATGAGATTACTACATCTTAAACATTTTAAAAATATTCATAAGCCTGTCGTGTTCTGCCATTATCTCGCTTTTAAATTTTAATTCACGTAGACATTGTAATTTTACGGCATAATATGCTTAATAACTCCGCTATTGTTGCAAGCATCTCATTAGCTCTGAACCCATCCGAGGTTATGATGGAATTCCTCAAAAGCTATTAAGCTCCGATCTCGATCGCTAAATACCGAATGAAAATAAAACTGACAATTAACGCTTCTAACACAAGTGTAATCGCGTGTCACATCCCCGGCTAATACCATTCATTTAGTAATATAGTGCGGGTCGCGCACGCCTTTGGTGGGCTTCCGGCCACCGTCGCTCCATCGTATAAACTCCTTGGAAAAAACGAGCACCCCGTATGGATGTAAAAATAATAAGGAACGCGTATTTGTTGTTATTTATAATAATAATATGTGGAACAGGCCCGGAGGAGCCCGCGCCAGCTTTATTAAGGACTCAATAAGCAAATGAAATCATTTTTTTATTGAGTTGTCATCGTGCACCGATATAAATTACGGCGCGCGCACACTGCCGCGGACCGCTCTCGGATTCGCTTTTTGTGCTTCCCTTTGGGATGTTATACAAAAGTATTTTATTCAGCAATTACTTGAGACGTTCGACCGGGAATTTTAATGTCAATTTCGCCATCATTCAATGCTCGGTCGAAATTAATTCAAGGTAGGGATATGTATAGGTATGAGTCGCGGATCGTGCATTTATCTTCTGTAATGACTTGGAAACGTTCGCCCGCATTAACTATAACGTATAGGTTGGAGCCAATTAAATATGGCACACGTAAATAACGCTCATAAAAAAACATCTTTCAGCTAATCCAAGCGAGTCGTGTTGAGATTACGCCTGTAGCGTTGACGACATCTAGTGCAGATATTCGAGCCGTTACTACAAGACAATGTTTGTATTTTATTGCGGGGTTATAAATCGGCGGAGGCTTCACGGATATCTGTTTTAGTGCGTTACGAGTGAGCGAAGTCGGAGGTCGTGCGGCGGGGTGCCGAGCGCCTCGACCAGGTGGCTCGTCGCTCGCACCACGTGCTGCGCGCTCCACGGCTTTATCTCGTAGATAAATGTCGCCACATCTGCCCACAAACATGTGAATGAGTGCCCGCTGTGATTTTTACATCGCTACTTTTACTTTATCTGAACAAGATCTAACGGTACGCAGCAACCCGACCAATTAGATACATAAACGACAACTGGAAATAATTTTTAATTGGTCTGTGAGAATTTTAAGGCTCGTCTATCGATGATTCACGGCCGTGCCTTGTCGAGCTCGACCCGTTTGACATCGTCCGGTAGTGACTCTTTGTTCTGCATTAAACATAAGTATCCATATTTATAACTATAAATAAATTGTACCAATATTTCATCGTGGTAGATGCGACGAGCAACAAAGCCGATTGTCGCGTTTTGCGAATAAATCGCGACGTAGAAAAATTATGACAGATGTAAAGAGCCTCCGTCCGTGTGAGCGCATTAGTCATGGCATTAAATAAAATGTAAATTCCCGACACGAGCCTAATTAAACGGCCAAACAACACTAATCTGACACCGGCAGTGTATAACTTCTAATACAAATAGCCACCAGTTCCCACTACACGGCCGTACTCAATAAAATATTCATAATTAAGGTGCGCTATTATTTTATTGAGGCAATTTTGCCCCATCAAATAGCAGTCAAATAAGAACAAACTTGAGTAATGTGGATCTATAAAAGTAAATTATTATTATAACTGATAATAAAGTGCTGTCCGTGGATTATCTGTGCAGATAATAAATGGTCCCGTGGTGGGTTTACAGCGAGAGTACCGAGCGATAATTCCGTCTCGACGGATTGGCAGTTAAGGCGAGGCGTTGAGAATTTATAAAAGTCAAAAACTCGTAAATCCGAGCGCGCGTCGGCGCATCGCACTGTTAAAATAAAACTTAATCACTGTTGACATTTGACGAACACCTGGCCCCGCGGCCACTACCCATTAAATAATTCAAAATTAATGTACTAATTAAATATGTTCCTGTCCGCATTGAGTCATCACGCCAGGGTGTTTCCATAAGATTAATTTGAAAGATTGACTTATGGAGGTTTCGCGCGTCGCGCCTCTCGTGCTTTATTTATGACGACTTGCATTATTCAAATTTGATGAGACGTAATTACTCAAAACAACCATAAATCACTCGTTTTATAATACGATGTTTGGCCGGTTTAGAAATCGTTCCGGCTCGCACAGCTCTCCGGCTTTATCGGACTGCGATGAAGTCATTGACGTCGTGTTATTTGTATCTAAACACGTCTTTTACGAGTATATAATGACATTTTATCTACTGAAAGACGGATCGTCTAGATTATAAAACATGGGATTCTTTCGTTAATGAAATAAGAATAGTGGTGGTGCATATAAGCACAGAAATAGATGAAGAAAGGAGGCAATTTCGCCGTAAAGGCACTTGGAAGACGAGCAATAAAAAGCAATAATTCATTTTCGTTATGCCATGTATGGGTGATAATTTCACATTGAGTCCGCGTCCCGAGTCTCCGGTGCGACAATTCAAAATTACGTCGGTCGTATATCACTCATTGTGAGTGGCACAAAGCACTGCCAGCTACCACTAGCTACCAGCCAGCACCGAGACACCCATACACACAATGGACAAAGTCATTTGTTTTCAAACTCGAGAAAAAAACACCTAAAATAATTTCGTTTTAAGTGAGCTGTCCATAAACAATAAAAGGGCGATCGAGAAGTTGGAAACTGGGAATCTGTCGATAAATAACATCGACTGGTGACCGAACCGGCCATAATCGCCTCATTTCAGTTTCACAAAACGCGCGTTATCTCGAAAACAATTCAAACGCCACAAAACTTAAAACGCTTATCTAATTGAGCATTAAATATTTCGTCGAGGGCATTTTATATCGGCTTTATTTTCGGTGTCGATCGTTTTATACGTTTTATCCACCCACGACGTCGGCATCTCGGGTGCGCGTACGATACTCACCAAAACAGGAAATATTTGAAAAAAGGTCGGGTTTTATTGGCCAAGTTACCTGCCATTAGGAGCTACGTTAGGTGTAAACCTGGCTTCCGTGGAGCTTGTACGAGAGCAGCGGAATCGCTAAACTACACCGCAGGGGGCTCTCTGCGGGACTTCGAACCATATATTTTTCTATTCTCGGCTCGACAATGACACGTCGAATAAAGACCGGACTATTGTGCCGTTGTCATCATTTGTGTTAATACGATCCTTGAGGTTTACACCACAAAGAGATGAAGTTGTCGCGTCCGAGTGTCAATGGTGTGACAACGTGTAAATTAGTAATTATTGGTGTCGCGTCTGGGGGGCCTTTGTGCGTCTCATTCGTAATTATGCTGTGAGAGAACTATCCGTCAGACTCTGATGAGTTTCGGGTATCACATTTGCGAGCTTTTAAATACGTGTTTTTCGATTATTGAGTAGCGTTGTGACGGACTCCCGCAGGGTTCCGTTCGATTTTATGGCTTTCTCAAATGAACGTAATTGCAATGTATTAAATATTTTTATCGTGTGTGCTGCGGCGGTCTGTAATATGCACGCGGCGAGATTCGCCCGCCCTGCCTGCCCTTAATAAAGTAATATGCTCTAAATGCACACGCATATAACATAAATTTTGTATCCCCTTGCTCTTTTTATCATGGGAAATTATTACGACGGTGGTCCAGGCCTCGTGCTATATTTGACTTTTAATTTAGAAAAATGGAACTTTGCTTTTATAGTTTGTTGCTTGAATAATATTAATGTTTATTTTTTACTCTAGGCATTTCGTTTTATGACTGTCGATGGTTTAATATTTACTGTAAGGATTATAAATCATTCTGTATGCGAGTAATGCGTAGAATTAAAGTATAAAACCTTGTTGAGTATCTTATCCTTGTATCTTTGCGAGATAAGCAGAGTTAAAAGTAATAGTTTAGTATTTATTTTAAAATACACTGTTAGCCAACTTCTGGTTTTCATAGCTGGAACTAATAACATGTTTATTTTTCTTTATTTATCTCAATACGTTGAATATCTTAACTGCTTCTAGAACATAAATAGTCTAATATATGTTGGTATAAATCAATTTGTCCCGCGTTTGGTGATCGCCTGGGGCAACCGTCGACCCGATCTCACTTTTTACTTTACGACTTAAATCAGTGTTGTGTAAACATATACCTAATTGCGATTTGTTACCAATTCTGTTTTCATGAATATTTTATAAGCATAATGGTTTATGACATGACGTTTTATAATTAGAAAATGCCATTTGGATTGACAAAATGACTATTTGATTCTTATTGTACAATAATTATTATTTATTATGCTTATGGCATTAGGTATGTACCTATCATTGATATAGTTATTCCAAGGCTTAGTAAGTATGTACATCAGTTCTACACCGGTAATATTATAACTTCTATACGTGAGTACACATTAGCAACGTGACGCAGCCTACCAACAATATGCAATACAATATTACACGTGACATATGTCCTATCAAAACTAAGACGCAAACGTCATCCATCAGATTTCATCCATATTAACCATTGTCAATTTAAGAGAGGAATAAGTACTTACGCGTCTCAAACAGATTTACGCGACAATATAGATATTCACGCAACATGTCGCAATGTTGCGTTTGTCGCTTTAGGTAAAAACAATACATAGATTATTTATGTGACTAATATGACTATGAAAAAATATTGTCATCTCTAAAGGTTTAAACTTCTAATTTAAGTAAGCAATTGTTAATAACACGCTTTTTATAGCACGACGAAATCACACAAAAGAATCGGAAAACAATTAATATAATTTATGCATATTACGAGTTTGACCTTTGGCAAATATTTGCCTAGTTCCGTTCGCCACAACAAGTTCCATCAATTAAAACAGGGCCTATTGACTTAATTGTGTTTATTATTCTACGCTCTATAACCATTGACTACTTTTTAATAGGCGAAAACAGTCATTTTAAATGGGAACTCTAAAGAACTGCTAAATAATTTTAGACAAATTATGTGAAACATATTTTATTATTATATAGGTATAAGCTAAGTTGCTATGAATGTTGTTTGGTGGTATTAACCTCTTTGAAAGTTATTTACGTATTTGGAATTGATTTTTAGAATAGGTATTATATATGGAATAGACTTTGACAGTTCATATACATATAAGTAGGTATATATATATATAATAGTTGCAATATAAAAGAATTTGTATAAATACCTAAGTATATGATGGCGCATCAAAAGTATTTCTCTTTTATTAAATAATATAGATGGCTACAGATAATCCCGGTGTTGCGAAGGACTTTACTAAAAGACAAATAGAAGAATCAGATGCGTAATAAGTAATAACTGTTTGTGTTGGAGATCAAATCCAGTATACCTACCTATTTATAGCTTCTGGCAGTATTACCAATACAAATGTAACATTCCTTTAAACAGTTTTGCTTTTTATCCATACTACTTTTCTAACTGGTATCTTTTTAAAAAACTAACGTAAAGTTCGACCAACATATAATTACTTTGTAAACACAGAAAGGATCTTAATTTGAAAACCACATTGACCACAAGTCAAGCGAAGCGTGTAATAGAGCCATTTACCGAAACAGCTTGTACTATTCATTAACGTATTGAGATACGGGTCAATAACCGGAGCAGGCAGACACACGAAATATATACTGAATCCACAATGAGATCGAATTAGCTCAGATACGGCAGCCAAAGCTCTTAATTTTGTAGATAACCTCCCTAATGCGCGTCTCGAACTTCGATCCCACCAAAAGCTTTTTTAAATAACTCATTTTTATTGACAGAATTAATTTAAATCGCTTCGCCTTTTATTTATTTCAATTTTCAAGCTATATTTACAATGTTTTGTTGCAAAAACATATTAACAAACGCATAAAAATAATGCAAACGACAGAATTGAATCACAAAACTGCCTTTTTTTGCTATTATAGCGAATAATTCTTGTTGTGCCGAACAGATGTTCGCAGGCTCATAATAAGGCGTATCGCGTACAAAGCATCGAAATCGGACACCGGAGATAGGGCAGCCCCGATCTCACGACAAAATAACTTTTTACTTTTTAAAAACTTGCTTGCCAACGGAATTTAAACCTTATACGTTAATACTTAAAGTGTCTTAAGTTTTTAATTAACGATAAAACTAAATAAAGCAATGCGTTTTAAAACATTTTAATTTCGAAGTGTACCTTTATAAATGTAGGTTATTATTTTAAATTGAAAACTAAGTCTTTATACTGTTAAATAAAATGTTTAATGCCATGTTTAAGGCAAGTAAAAGCGTATAATAGGGATTATTGCCAGCGTAATATCCCGAACCTATAGAATTCAGTTGTGTTGCCAGTATTGTTAGGCTAATGGGTATCTATTTGCTGATTTATATCTATTGATAATAATCTACATCCATTCAAATCAACTAAATGGATTCGACGCTCGCGCAATTATAGACCGGTGTTTATGGTGTATAGAAAACACGTTTTTTATTTCATTCTCTATTGAAGTATCAGTACAGAATCGAAATCGGATTATGATATCATTGATAAAAAAGAAAATTATGTTTGAAAATATCATAAAATATTAAAAACACGTCCACAAAACGGAATTGAAAAACGTAAAAAGAGTTATCGACGAACGGGAACTCAAACGTCACTCGGCCTCATGTAATTGATCCAGGATGTTTTATCTTGATGAGTCCTTTATATGTGCCCCCGACGCGCTACCCTCCCGTTGAATACAGATAAAATCTTTTAAAAGGGTTGCCAACTGAAGATATCACTTAATTTGTAGCCTCTCTTTGTAACTGGAATTGGGGATTTATACAAAACATCTTTTTGTACGTCGTTGCTTTTTGAAGGGTTAAATGTAAAATTGTATACCAGTCGAGATTTTCGATTGAGTTTTTTAAAGATTAGCCTCTTAAACGTCTCAATGGTCTGTAATCTGTTTCCTTAGTATTTTAGAAGGATATTTAGGGCTTATCTTCTTAAGGTCTTTTTTAATGTATTTTTTCGTTTTGTTTTGCGATATCAAAATTGAGACAAATGAATGACGCGTGTACCCAAAAACGTTCTTGCGTTTATTGTTCAGTTTTTGTTTGAGATGTGGACAATAAAATCGTGATGCGAGTATTAACTCGTCAACCTTTGTCACTTGGATTTAATTAAACTAATAACAGCTTACCTCTGTCGACGATTTTGCCAAACAAGTTCTTCCCTCTTAGGAAGTTTCTCGTGGAGCAGTTCCATCTTCTGTACTTGAACTGGTGCTGGCACTCCGCCACAGCCATGCTGGCGCCCTTGGCAACAGCTGACAATACACCAGGGTTCTCTCTAGCAAGCCTTCTTTGCTTCCGCCTGAGCGTTGCGTGAACTGCTGGGTCCATATACAAAACCCCAGGTGATATCGGTGACAGATTATTTGGCTCTCCCGCTTTGGCTATACCCCTGCAACAATATAGGATTTGTTACAAAGACAACTTAAAGAATTGCTAATCAATCGACAACAAAAACTAAATCTCATTGTCCAAAAGCGATAAGATTGACTTTTGTCACTGTAGAAGACAATGCATGGCGTTCGAAAAAGTTGATGAAGAAAAAACTAAAATAAACACAACCCGAACGCCACTTAAGGCAATGGGTGCAACTCGAAATGAAATGCTCATTTGAAAAGGTAAAGACAACAAACAATTGACGACCGAACTGTCAATCCGCAGACGTTTAGATAAATATTTGCGTCGCGCATTAATCCTTGAGGGCCGAGCGGGTAAACACTGGCTGAGAGCGATCGAGATCACGGCCTGTTGACTTGGCCCGCTTGACGAGCATATTCGGCCTACAGTAAAAAAAGGCTTCGGTGCACTCTCGCGCGCGGTGCCTCGCGTTTGGACCGCTGGAAATCGTATTACTTTTCTATTTGCTTTTCTTTGTAGTCGAGTGTTACGTAAATATGAACGTGTTCGTCGGAAATTCTCATTTCCTTCGAGAATTCATGGAGACTCTGTGATGGCTTTAAAAGTTTTGTTCTACTTTTAAATATAATAGACAAACTTAAAGATGAGACGGGTCTGTTACGATAGGGAATTGATGGCCTATGATGACGTCATTAAACATGCGTGGGAGAATATTTGGTAATAGATTTCGTGACTAAATAATACTTATTATAAAACTAATAGTAGGTATAGTAGTAAGCCGGCACGTCACGTTATGACACTCGTTGTTGGTGAGCTCATTTAATTTGATTACCTATATGAAATCTCAGACGGTTTTTTACTGCCGCTAATCCAGTTTTATTGAAATAAATGGATATTGGTGTAACTATCAACAGCCAATAAGGCATAAGATATAAACTACTTCATTTACACATTTGTCAAAGCAACACTTAATATTTTATAATAGTATAAACGAAGTAATTTAATCCGGTTTATCGTCGAAAAAACTTAATGGACTTTGACACTGTTTTTGTACCAAACTTTTATTATACGCAATAAGTCTTAAATAGCAGCAGACAAATGGTTTTAATTTAGATTATTTAGGACAATAAATCAATCAATTTAAACAGTGCAATGGAAACATCCGCTTAATAAGAATGTAGGTGCAATAAATTGGAGCGCAGTTATGTTGACACTCACAAGCACTTTAAAACAAAAACGAGGGATATCCATATTTGCCTGTCCATAATATAAGGTCCTTTGCACTTGTCACGTTGGTAGAAAATCAAATAGTGGTTGAACACAAAGTCCTCGTGGAAAAAATTCTGAATGGCTTTCACGAACAAACGTAATGTTTGCACAGCGATAAAGCCTGTGTGAATGTGTCAAAATATTGTCTTTTGGAGGCTTGTGTCTCCTTGTTTGGGTAATTAAGCGTCGTTGCGTTGGCGTTTTGTACCACACTTGAAACAGAAACGTTTTAATTTTTATTCTGCTTCTTCAATCTATAAACTTTGCCTTTAAAGATAATCTTTTGTTCAATCTTACTTCTCAAGACCATCTACTCTACAAATATGGTGCAAACAAAGGCATTATATGAAATAAAAAAATAATATAAATGCCGAAGGTCTTCCTTAATACAATTGCCTTGCAATTTGAATTTAGCAACACATGTCCATAAAGTGGAAGACTTCATTCACCACACGCGGCCTGCATACGAATCAGCCCTTTATTATTTAATTTGTTGGCGTCTCGCGAGGCGTCAAAATATCAAAGTTTATAAACCATTTTCGGTAGATCTCTCTGGTATACTAAACTGTTAAATTAATAGCGTACATGAGGTGTTTTATTAAAGTGGTTGGAGTTATCTCAGTATCGTGACGCCCGCACGCGATTTCAAGCGTAATGTAATATGGACTACGGGTGATGAATACGAATGAAGTGAGGTGTGGCGATTTCTTTTTTGCTCGAGGCAATGTACGAAGATTTTATGTGCCCCAGTTGGATATTAGCCCCCGAGGGCTTGGACGTTTGGATCACTAGATATGTTTTAAATGGTCTAGTAATTAAAAGTAAGCGAGGGAATCAATAATGTCCATTATTCTTATTTACCGTTGCATCTTTGGTGGCTTTTATATCATAAATATTGAATATTAAATCTTATGAAGATTTAGATGGTGTGTTCATATCAATATAAAAGAAATTCTAGCATATTCTTCGGCAAACAGAGCGAGAAAAAGGAAGCAATATTTTATATGAATGTAAATGTTGTTTTTATTTCATTACGATCACACACACATGCACAAATCTTCATATGTACTCGGACTTACTCCTACATAAGACATTGTCCTTATAATAGTCATCAAGAATATAAACATTAAGGTGTCTCCATATATGATTACTCTGATTGTCTGCTTAACATCAAACGTGTATAAATTTCTAAATAATGAGTATAATAAAATATGTTTTATTTGTACACAGCTGACAAGAATTATGAAATCAACCATACGTATGTAGAGCATCGATTAGTGTACCTTGTCATCTGTTAATAGATTGTAGTGAGTTTGATACCCGAACGGCACAAACTAATTTGTAATCCATAGATAAGTTATGGCTTTATATACTCCAGCTTTATAATCGTAGTCGCACCCGTAGGGGTAGCTTACCACAGATTTCTGGCTTTATGGGATCATTATCAAATAGTGTAGTATGTATGTAGTAACTAATACTTTAAACAATATAAAAATGATTTTAAAAACAAAGTAACATTACTTTGTTTTTAAAATCATTTTTATATCTCAGTAATTTTTGCATGTCTCAAGTAGGCAGCAAGTTTATTTTTAAATCTGTCCACATTAATAGTGTGGGCTTTAGATTCAAGAGGAATGGGACCGATATACCATCTTCCGGCAGCTGCTTTAAGAACTAAGTGGTCGGGTTTATATTTCATATTACCTCGATAAGATTTATAGTTGAACTTGTACATTTAATTCTTTAAATAAAAAAAGATGTTGTATGTTAATTGTGGAGCCTATTAATGTCACGAATGTCATTACGATATCTGTTTTCGATGATAAATGTTCAAAACACCAGAATTACAGCCCGTTGCGTGTTTCTCTGGCGTTCGGTTACCGAACTTATAATAAGAATTATTAGTTTATATTAATCTTTATAAAGTTATTATGTTTGACATTACGTTGATACGAGTAATAAATCTGATGAATGACAGTGAGCGAGTCAAGTTCGATGCTGACATTTCGTCGAGTCTGATATGAAATTTTATACCGAGAATAAAATGTGTGTAATAAATCTTTGTGATGGATTAAAAAGTGCGTTTTTTTATTAAAGTACCACTATTAACACAGTTCACGTAACATTTACGAGTGTTTCTGTAGAAAGTGGGTAAAAATTCCGTTCAAAGAATTCACGCCTCCGACGGGCCGCGCAGCGAGACCGATTGTATCGCGCGGTTTTGATAGCTCTTATACGTGTTTATGTTAAAATTGAAAGCCTTTTTTTAAGGACTATAATATTTTTACCTAATTAAAGTTTTATTAATAAATAAAATGTAATTGTTAAATAATTAGTAAGTACTGTTTTAAGTTCACGCAAAACTTATTTATGGAAATTAATTTTTCAGCGGAATTCGGTACAAGTGGCAGCTTTTAAAACGATATTTAGGCCATTATCATTCTTGAGCTTAAAGTTCTTTTTTAAACTATGACATATTAAGTTTTAATACGTGTCTTTGGACAAGCTTGCTTATTTTCTTTAAGTGTCTTTTAAGGTATAAAATTAAGATAAGCTGGTATAAGACTAACCTATACTAACATGCGTGTATTAATAATATTATGAGATAGCAGTAGCGATATTATGTCACGATCTTAGCAAGTGGAACTCCATAATGTCTTTATACCTCACCAGGTATCAAAAAAATATATTAGTTATTGAATATTGATTCAATATCTTTGAACCACTGTATTATAATATTTTAATAGGTAGCCTTAAACATTATTTAATTAAATAATGATAAAGTAATATGACATAATTTTCTTTCAGTTAATCGGTCTATTAAATCGAAGTTAAACGCTCTCACGTACCGCCGCCACCGCGCCGTCGGCTACTACAGATAATATCGATTGTAGTCTTTTAGAAATACAGACTATATTAACATTCATAATATCATAATTAATAATGTAATTACTTAATCATCTATGTAATTATTTAATATATTAAGTAAATAATACTTATTGTGCATATACCTAATAAAAAAGTCTTTTCTTTTTAAGATATCATAGCTAATTTACGCTGTTTTTTTTATCTACAATTAATAAATTATTCAAACATAGTGTATTTGTACAATGCAATAGCACGAGCCACCGTATGTTGACTCTGTTAATATCGAGATAAAGAGCGAAACGCATTTAAAAGGTATAGAGGCGGCTGGCTAAATATTTCAATTTGCAAATTTAAATCGTATTTATAGGTGGACTATTAGATAATTAATTAAATACCGATAGGCAATCACATCTAATATGTGTATATCTCGAGATCGCATGTGCCACGTCTAAAACTCATATAAGTTATGATTTATGTTACCGCACCATCAAATCATTTATAATATTTAAACTGCATTTTAATAAATACTTATTATAATTTATAATTTTATCATTATTATTGATGCTATCTCAATTTTAAATTATTAAGAATTTTAATATCAATTAAGCATACAAAAGCGTTTTCATATGGCAGGTACTATAAGCTATTGGTGGGCAGATTTTATTGTCTAATATTATTATTGTGCAATTTAATTATTATCGTAAATAAATAACGACCAATAATTATTTATTAGATACTAGAAGTATAAAAAAAAACACACTCAGTGAAAATGTTAACCGATCTTATGGAAACAACTATGTCCGACGGCAAATCAACTTCAAATGAATATGTCAATTTTATTATCAACAAATAGTAGCTAATATCTTGACAGCTGCCTACTTCATTTAATTTAAATTGTAAATGTAAAAGCTATTTCTGACCTCATGTAGCTATTCAGCTATTTGGCTAAATATAAGTAGCTACCTATTCAGTTTCAATAAGTTCTTTTAGTGACTAGGATAGACTAAACAAGGACATCGCGTATGTGTTATTAAAATAAACAGCCTGGATTTTGCCTAGTTGTATACGATGTGGGGAAACCCTGTGCGAATTGCGATTGTGATTCATAAAATAGTACGCTTATTGATCGCAGGGACTAGGCAGAAGTCACCCATATATTATTTTTATTAGTTATGCTCAAGGTTTCCGTCGCAATTGACGTTTACGGGTTTACTCTAAACATATTTTGTTTAACCCTAGAATAATAATGTGATTGGCAGTAATACATGCTTACTCCATTGAACCAACCATATACCTATTAATATAATTTTAGTTATAATTATAATGACATACCTACCTAGGTACCTACTACATTTACCTATTATTAAAAATATAAAAGAATATCTGTTTGTACTTTATATAATAAAATTGAGGCTTATATGATGGCCTATATATGTATGTTAAATATATATATACTTCTATAAGTACTATAATCTTTTCTAATATAATATAGTAGTGGTATAAAAATAAACATGACATTGTTTCATATAATTTATATTTATAAAACATTTCCGCTAGTAAAATCACGTACGACAGTTTATTAATTTTATAGATAGAAGATAGTTATAATTATTTAAAACAGTATTTCGATAGTGCAGTAATGTAACATAAATAACATAATGTTGTTCCGTCTTATATCAATTCCATTCCTGGGTCAAGCAGTAGACAGGCCTGCTTTAATTTTTTTTAACACGGAACGAAATCTGGAATTGCCTAATAGATGTCACTAGGCTCGCTCTTCAATCAAGAAGAACTAAATGTCGGAGGTGAAATATAGATATCATATAAGTATCATTGCCTAGGCGTAATAATATATAATTGTTATTTATCCACATTACAACCAATAAAACATTTTCAGTAAATAAAAAACAACAGTTAAAAAAACATGAAGCATACAAAATGGCTGAACACCAAACAAGTTTATTAATATCGTAAATAAACGTTCACGTTCCGGTGTGCGCGTACGCATTTTCAATATCAACATAATTAATGCTGCGCTTGATACATTGCTAATTAGTGCACTATTTATGTGATCTCCACTTATAATGTGTATAATGTTTACACTAAATTAGTTGGCATGCCACTTTAGTATCATTTAGGGAAAATTATTGCTATATATTTTAATGTTTGTTAATTTTATGTGACTTTTATTTATAGGGAACTACTAATATAACATCAACCTCGATAATTTGGTAAATCAATCTAATATATATTTACAAACGTATTAAAAAAGATAACATAATTAGGTACAAAAACACAAATAATTATAATACTAAATATTTACAAAAATGGTTTAGGCATCGTGGAACTACTTAGTTCATGTGTGTGTACTGCTCATGAAATGTAACGAAATTTGAAGTGTTGATTGCCTTTCTTAACAAGTTGTGCCGATAGATAATAAAATTTACCTAAAGACATGCAACGCCATCTAGTGTAACATAGTTGTTAATTTTACCGAAGTTCCAGAATATTTTTTAATGTTTCTATTTTAAAATATAATATTGATCCTCCGTTAAGAAACATACAGACACTTTGTGGAATTTTATATTATTTAAGATGTCCTTTGCCTGTATAGTTTAGCGTTTATTATATTTTATAGTTTTAATGGATAAATTATGAGTATTTTAAAACTGTTTTAAATTGCTTTAAGTTTTAAACTTTAAATTATTAAGTCGATGTGAAATTAATGACACCTTGAAGCCTCAAAGATTGTTAGTTTGATAAATTAAATGAAGACAAATATGAAGGAAAATAATGTCATCGCCATTTAAAACATAATTTATTACAAGCTTGACTAATATAAATTAATATATTCATTTTTATTCAGTTTTTAACGCGATTTTATATTTCAATCATCATTATCATAATTTTATCACATATTTTGCGATTACGTCAGCACAATATATTATTATTGTAAATGTTTGGATATATTCGCAAATGATCGCGACAATACTTCAATAATTTATGCAAATTAGGCAATGCTTTCATAAATTAATTATCAAATTCATATTTGTCAATTGATATAATCGTAATGTTAATTAAATTAATAAATTATATTGATACATTTTTAATTAATGTTGGTTGTAATAGATGTTGAAGTCTACTGTGGGGATTAGGTAGGTCGCATACCAGGAGCAGAGTGATAGTGTATGCAAATAAGTCTTGATGCCCCTGTCAGTCACCGAGAACGCAACGGGAGGTGACAGGAGACACACTTTGTATTATCATGATAAAAAAGTAGCCGTGTTTGAAGAAAATTTATTCGCAGTCTTTTTATGCTACGCTTCTTATTATGAAAACATTTTAGTTGTATAATTTAGGCACATAATCACTGAACGAAAATGTTATTAACTGAACTAAAACAGCCATTAGTTTTAGTCATGACTTAAATTACAAGTCAGTAGGTCACTCTTACCTAAATTTTAACATTTATAACAGAAACCCATCTAGTTCACACAATTTTTCACGTCAAATAAAAGTTTATTTTCTTTTTGTTACAATATCAATTAAAACGAATTCAATTACACACGCAACCCGTTACATATAACAAGCAACTCACGGAACGTACTACAGGATTAAATTTTACTACGCTATTATCGATTTCACACTACTATGCAAGTTTTATGCCTTGTTTAATAGTCTGCTAATTATTCCGAGCCCAATTATTCGAGCATCTGTTAACAGTACACACAATGTAAAACATCTCACACGTCTTGTTATGCGGAAGAATACGACAGCGATGCAAATAGTTGCCCGTACTGTAGTATACTTTACGACAACACGACTAAAATTACCCGAGGCTTTTACACGTTTATGACAGTGTTATTAAAGTTCTTGTGCATGTTTATTTAATTTTTATTGATAGCAATTGACGTAGCGATTGAATGTGTGTACTTTTAACAAACTACGATTGACGGAGATACGTTTTTGACGTGACATATAAGAACTGTCACATGTGACGAACGATTTTCGTCACGATAACAAACGTCAACAAAGCAAATACCTACATATGACAAAGATTAAGTTTGTTGAAAGAGGAGGCTTACCACCACATGCTACCGCGTCCTCTCCGAGGCTTGTTTGCGGCTTCGCACGTAAAACACAGAAAGATCACAAATAACCACAAGCACTTCATTGCGATGGGCGGACCCGCGGTCACATGAGCGCGGCGCGTCGATGCACGTTTACGTCTGGCGGCCACTACTCCGGCATCGCCACGGACATCGAGGCGGGGTCGCCACGAAATTGGTGGGAGGCATCTACCTGTCACACCCGCCCGATTGGTCTCGCACTTCTGTGTTTTTTTTTTAAGTGCTACACGTAATCTTTGTTAGGTCATTAGGTTATTTGGTAGTTTGTGTAATTGGATTACGATGGGGTTAAGTATTTAGTGGGTGAGGAATTCATCAACGCCGGTTACTTGAAATGGGATATGCAATTTAAGTTTTTGTTGCAAAGTTATGATCTCATTTTATTTTATAAAGACATGATAACAAAGTAATTACGAAGCACGAATTATCAATTGACAAAATATAGGAGCTAACCTATACATATATAGGTATGTGTAGGTTATATATCTATAATATACCTAAAGCTACACAAGTATGACAATGATAATGTTCAAATAGGTAATGTCTTATATCTGGGGTCACACGCAATAGATAAGCGTAACGATAACACTTCTTTATCGGTAAACTATAAATGTTTATACATAACTTATATACAAAACATTAAGGTAGTTAAAGACTAAATAAATAGCTAGAAACAGTATTGTATCATACATAGATAAGATTCTTCTAAGAAACGATCGCAACTTTGTCCTTCGTGTATGCAGACGGTAATTCCTGTTATACTTCTGCGAACTTACTGTACTATAAATACTGCGTTTAAGTAAATATTTATATACGTAGACGTACCTTAAAAATATCTACTATATGCCTCTTAAGTATATAAATAACTTGAGTCATCTTTTTGTAATATCGACATTTTCAATGTTAGACTTGTTGTAGACAAAAGTTTATAGTGAGTGAAATTTTCTTCAGAATACTTTAAATTGTACAGTGATAATAACGTCCATTATACCTATGTTGTAATTTTAATTTCGGAAATATAGTTTTATATATATAACCTTTACATTCATAAGTGTATCTTTGTAACATAAATGAATATAAAAGAATTGAAATCACAAAATGATGCAATAAAAGTTAATAAATTGTAGGAACTTGGTCACACGATGCGTGAGTCAGCAGTTCGCGGTCGGCGGTGGGAGGGGCGGCGGCGACCAATCAGCGCATGGCCGGTCTGCGCGCGCGCATTGAGACCGCGACCACGTGCTGTTGAAGCCGTGCGCCCACGCTGCGCCCTACTACACAACTACTAAAACCTTTTCAAAGACGATATACATTAATAAATTATATTTATTCAAAATATATACATTAAGTGCAAGCATAAGCATTTCTATTTGACGCATATACCTAACATACTGATTCTAATAAATTTATCATATATAACATCCATACAGCTTATCTTTAATATTTCATATTTAAATCGTTTGTGTTTTCCAGCAATATTTAAATTTAAATAAAATCCAATATAAATTTTCATCATATTATTATGGTTATCACAATGTACTTTAAATAACATATTATATAGTCTTATTTAACAAGTATGATACGATTAATCATAAAGTGGTGTCCGTTGCTACGCAATCTACGTGACCGCGCGAGCCCTTATAAAGACATCAACGCGGGCGGTCTGCGGTATGTAAACAATTTGCAGCCGCATTTATAGTCCAGTATCAAATTATTTAAGCTCCATTATATCAGACATTTTATGAACGTTTAAACGAAATTAACATCACGTATTTTTACTTAAACTCGTAATTTGTGAAATAAAATACAGGACTTATAGGTAGGTACTTTAAAATAAACTGTTAATTTCCTAATCAGGTTTGTAAGGATAATTCCTGTGACTTAATGGTACCTTTGTCACAAAGATACACTTTATGGAATTTAATTAATTAAAAATACCTAGGTATGGAACAATATCCAGAATTAAAAAATCTTAAGTAGTTCTATACGATACAACACAATATAATAACTTACCCATTGTAATATCATTAGTCTATATATGTATAACTATATGAAAATGATGAAAATACTTGTTTGTTATCGTAGCTAAGCTGAGGAATCGAAATTGATATATTTGTTACAGAGATAGCAGAAAACCTTAATAATGACCTACATAGGTCACGTTTAGCGAACTTGCACGAAAGAGGGCTATAGGAATAGAATTACGAAATAAATACAAAACTGCCACTAGGCATAGGGATATTACACACACCTGATTTTAACATCTGTACTAAAAGGCTTCATGTTATAGGGGGCGAGCTTATTGTCGTCTGCTGGACAGTTTCAAACTCCGTGCTAATGAAAATGTCTTAACAAATACCCATTATTTTACATACGAGATTTATCAATCTATCAATTATGATTACAAATAAAAGTATACTTATTGAATTCTCTAACTTAGCGTATAAATAGCACACTGTAAGTTATTAAAGGAAATTGGAACGTGTTACAGCTTACAGCAAAAAAAACACTTCAAATGAAACTGAAACATGGAGGTCACGAAACAAAAATAAACCAATTTAAAAGTCATAAAATGTGACAAGGCAACTCAAGTGCTTCTGAAACGACAAAAAACGGCACGTGTCGATTGCACATGTTGACATATGATGGGGTTTGTTGCATATGTTGACAGTAAGATGGCCCTAATTGGATATCGGTGTATAAAGTTCAACTAAGGGTTGAAATGAGGCCAGATGTGTAAACATCTGGGCTTGTTTCAACCCTTAGATTCAATAAAGAATGGCCTTGGAATATCTGATTCGTATCTGCTACTTTTTTGTTTTGTAGTGATAAGAATGAAGCATTTAGCAAGATTGAATAGTTTATACAAGCGACAAACTTCATAGCTATTCTCGAAATTTGAATATATTTATTATAATATGTGAAGATCAAACCGTATGTTATGAGAATAATAGGTAAATATTATATTTTATACGGCGCCGTGTACACGGATTAGATTGTATTTTAGGTTAGTGATGCGCATAATTGTATTCGAATATAGCTGTTCACATCAATAATTCTGGTATTTTTAGCTAAGAACCTATATGTACTTACTAAATTAAGGTTTTAGGAGACAACAGTGGTGCCAATTCTGTTGTCACAAAATTCTCTTATCTTAGCTAAAAATCTCTAAAATTTAGATTAGTCCTGTCTAACGACATTTTGTATTCTGAAATCGCAAGAAGTGACAGGACTAAAATAAATTTTATAGATTTTTAGCTAAGATAAGAGAATTTTGTGACAACAGAATTGGCACCATTATCTCTCGATTTATATGCTGATGTATTAACCACGCGCCAATCACCACTGAAAATGCAATACAATCAAAAGTATATGGACTCGGTAGGTAGTGTGCATCTAATAATACTAAGCTGTGTTGCATCTGACACCTTCACAAATAAAGAGCTACTAAAATAATCAACAAAGCAATTGTTTTCCAAATGTGCATAAAAACTCACTTCTGTATTTAAATCCAACAATACTATCCAATAAATAAGGCGGGTATCCTAATTTTAACGGTACCTCACCTCTAATAATTAAAACATACAAAATTTAAGTGTACATTGTCACAAGTCAATGGCATTCCTTCACGCTGGCAAAATCATGCCATAATTTCTGGTAGTCACGTTAAATTCACTTAATTTGCCAATTGAAAATTACGTACATCTTATTGCAAGGGGATAGAGTTGAAAATTGCTCGTGTTTTTATGCAAACCGTAAAGAAACTTCATTCAGTGAAACAGAAGTGTGTTGGACAATGGTCACCGTGAAATTAAGACTAGTGGAAATGAATAAAGACTCATTACGAGCAGTTCACCATTGTTGTATAATTTCGTACAAGGATTATCCAAACCCAAAACTGCACTTAAAGCTGCCCAAAATAGAGTTGATTTTCCTCTGATATAATTTTTTGGTGGAACTTCACGGGCGACCGAATCTCGTAAATAATTAACAATAGGGGTGAACATAAATTTGGTGTATTTTTTTCTAGATGGCGTTGTTCGTCGGTTTTATGGCGCACATTGTGATAAGTGAGTTGAATTGATTAGTATTGTTCAAATGTTGAATGAATTTGGTAGGCACGTGTGTGGATGTTCCTAATCAATGAGTCATAGGACATACCCAATGAAGAATGGAACACATAACCACTGATTGACACTTGCCATTGTTGCCTTCAGTTGTAAAAAGTGTGTATTGAAATGGATGTCATGGTGGTGATAGCTTTTAGAAAACTCGAAACCATAGTTTTAGATGGTGATATTCTGACAATCGGCATATGTTTAATGCTACTTTTACTGAAAATTCTCTGTATCTTGGGCAACTTAACAAATAAAACACATCGGACATAAAAAAACACTGAGACTCAAATCAATTATTTAGTTCGTGTAGGCATCAGATTATATAATATGTGAAATATTATAATCTACTTTTATGAGTAATATGTTCTCATAAAATATATTTTGACTTTCTGGACTAACTTATCATCACTGTCATCTCAGCCGAAAGATGACCACTGCTGGAGATAGGCCTCTTAGCGTGTCCACCTAGACCGATCTTGACTAATTCATATTAGTAACAAAATATATAATAACAGATTTGGAATAATATATTATATACTATGCTTCAGTATTTTCCGCTTACAGTTGTAGCAGATTCCGGGTTCTATTTAGTGACATTTACATTTATCCCGGTTCGGCCGAAATTTAACTGAGGTTTCAGTCACAAAATTCTAAGTAGCAGGGTGGCGTCTAGCAATTTGTCCACTAAATGGCAATAGTAGCTAATCCCCCGTCACATGGGACCTAATCCATTGCTTACGGACTATCTTCTCAGTCGTCACCATGAATATACTTAGAATAGATCAGGGATTCGAGTCCCATACATTGCATTGCCAACATGAACCCACAACTAACACAAACGTATTGCTTTGCTGAAAGGGTTAAGCCAATCTAATGGAAAAATTTAGTGGTGTACTTGATACACATATTATGATATTAATATGTACTAGGCCGTCTAGTGGTCGAAATTCGACCATAATTGATTTAAATTGTTAGTTTGATAGTTATTAAGGTTTTATTATCTAGAACTATACCCTTATAATCACATTTCATTTAGATTTCAATATATAGAGGTTAATTTACCTATCTTTTTTAAACAAAATATTATTTACTTAACTATACTCTTTAATTGACGATATTCCTAAACTTGCTACTTTGTTTTCTTTTTTCATATAAATACGTAAATATATTATAATATAAATAGTTTATATTATTCCAATCCGCCCAAAGGTTGCCTGTAAGATATTGCTGATATATGTTATTATATATTGATATAGGTATGTAACCATAGTTACGAAGAATAGTACTACATCCGAACAATGCCGAAATAATATGGACGCGATTCGACTGCGTGTGTCAAATGCATGGTTGTGTGCGTGTAGTGCTTTTCATTAATTTAATGTATTTCTTATACATATTTTATATAAATATTAGGATTCGCCCCTCCTTCTCCATATAAATTTTAACTGTGTCAAATTTCATACTCCTCCGGCTGCGCAATTTTCGTAAAAAGGGATACAAAGTTTTTGCTTCACTTATTAATATACCTATAGATTATTATGTAATTCTATTATGTAAGAATTTTACACGTTGATGAGAAAAACAAACAACTGAATGACAAGACCGATTGTTTTACCATGTCGATGTGTTTACCTAAGAAATCATTTTGACATATCTATAAAAGCTGTTAATAGATATAATTTATAACTTTTTAGAATCTGCATGATGTTAAAATCTACTCTATTTGCTCGTAATACCTGAAACTTGAATATCAACATCAATATTTTAATTACATACTTCATAAATATATTTATACAATATAGATTCAAATAAACCACAAAAACATAACCAAATACGAAAAACACAATGTCTATTTGTGTACCTATTTTTTCTCAGACTTCTTGAGAAATTATTCGTTTATACAATCACCTAGCAAACTTTGTTTATTCCAAACAACATCGAACAACCGACAGCTTACTGCCAAAAATAAACAAGAAACAAAAAACCTTGTCTACTCTATGATTCACAACCTTTCCCATCCCTCGCTTATCTCTTACGAAACACAAATATAACCTCTAAGACAATGCGCAACTTTACAAATAAGTTCTATAAACGGACAATGAGCATCAACCTCAGATAACTCAACAGTATAGCGGAAAACAGTCCTTATTTATGTTCTTGTTAAGGGTGGATTTGCTGTGTCAATGTCTGGAAAAGCGACCGCGGTTACATTTTACTGGGTACTCGCTTATTGTATCTTTATTGCTCGGAGTGAACGTAAATATTAAGTTTTATTGTATTTACGGATAGACGCGGCCGGTCCATTGAAACGAGTCAGTGTGGTCGCCTCCCAAAGCGTGATAGAGAGAAAAAAATCCATCCGCCCCTTACAATAGTTTTATGGCGATGACAACTGTATTAAGCAACCGCCCATTTTCATCCGAGAATTGTTAAGGTACCGACGAATTCTACACTTGGTGTAAAGTAGCTGATGGTTGATCTATGACTGGCGTATTCTTTATGTTCCCTTAATAGTTCTGGTGGTTGTTATGAAAAATATACAGTGTCATCGTTTTAATCCGTCAGTTATTTCATGCTTCAAATGCGGTCTGAGTTTAATTTCGACTACTCTATTTGGATACATTTTAAATTATGAGAATGTTTTCTAGAGGCCACCCAATCGCTTGCTTTACTCATTAATCTAAGTCCGCAATCGAATTAAGTCATAAAAACCAAGCAGACAACACTGATTGATAAAAACAAAAACAAAATAGACACAGGTCCTAACCACGGAGGTCTAATTCAACCAAGAAGCTCATGAACAATCATAAAGAAGGATCGAATTCATTCGCATTAACACAAGGCTACGACTTGCTAATGGCACTCGGAACAATGTTTTCGAGATCGCAAAAACTTTAGAAAAAAATTAAGACATCGAAAATTCTTGGGCGCATTTAGTCGGCGATAAAACCACCGCCCCCGAATGATATATCGACCGGTCATATAGACTAATAGCATTTTAATATCTCACCTCAGTCATTGAGAATACGGCACACAAAAAAAGGTGTGAGTGATCCTCTATAAAAACATACCGGAATGATATTTCAATGAAATACCGTGGCTGTATAAAAAGCTAAGTTTTTGTGTGAAATAATTTAATTAGAAGATTTTAATTTTAATTGATGTATGTTTCTGAAGAGAAAGTGTATTCGTAGGTATGTTAGCAATTTCATCATAAACATTAATTCTGGCTTCTTTGTCGAACTCTGAATCAATCTCGATTTGAGTTCGAATCGTTCATGGCGTGCTTAAGACTGCGCCGAGTGATTTGTGCCAAAACAGGCGGTCACAGTTAAGTTGATAAAATCAACACTTTTTGTTTAATACAAATATAAAATATAAATTTACTATAACAATGAATGTGTTTACAATAACTAGGTGTAAAAAAGCTTAAAGTAATTAATATTTTTGCTTACAAAATTACGTAAATTTGCACGAAAAATGCAAAAACGTAAGCTCGTGTTCTGTGATTTTTAGATTATAACAGTAGAAATCTATCCTTTTTTACAGTTTAAACGAAACATAAATAGTTATATTACAATTTGTCCGTCCCAAATATTTAAGTTATTGGTTGACAATAAAAATACATATCTATCAAAAAACACTTCAAATCCTCCATACAATTTTATTATGGCTGCCGCGCGCCGATTCGAATATCGAGCTCTGTCATTCAGTCCAACCGCGTCTTACGCTCGGCGCAGTCTTAATGAAGACAAGTTTTCTATCTTTAAAACGAACTGGCTGAGTTTTTGACTTAATATCCCAATATTCTAATTTTAAATTAGTGTATCTCCAGACAATATATTGACTATTAAATATTACTTACAAGTTGTTCAAGCATTTACTGCCAGCAAATATGCTTTAATTTCACGAATGGTTGTGAAATTAAAGAATATTTGCTGACAGGTTTCCAAAAAATATTTAACCAGAAAACGTACACTTACTGAACAAAGAAATAAATCTACTAATAACTTTGAATTACTCAAATATTAGTATAGAACAGAATAAAAGATTTCAATTCTATTAACTCAAGCATTACCTTAACTCACAATTATTGACAAAAATAAAATCAACAATATTAAAGCTGCTTGTACCACATCCACCCGTTTTAGAAGTGACACATTCACCAAAGTATCCTAAACTCGTCAAAGAGAACACCTGGCATGATATTCGATACAATCTAATTAAAAAAATAATCTACATTGTAACGTAATCTAAGCACCCGAAACTAAATATCACAACACGACATTATAATATTTACATACTAGACTATGAATATTAAAGGCTTATGAATCAGAGCTCTTGGCAACAGATGCAAATTAATGTAACAAAAAGAAAAGGGTAAAATGAAGGTGTCAGTAATTTAGTTGGCAGTAAGTCGAGGTCTTTATTTTGTGTCTGTGGGTGCTTGTCCCACTATGAGCGACATAGCGGGCAGCGAATAATACATTTAATATTTTAAAAAACACGTGATTGTGTTAATAATTTACGCATGGATAGACTATAATTTTACCGAATTAGAATGAAGCCTGTATGCCATCGTGGAAAGACGTTTACTTTATCAGTGAGCGGAATAGAACCACGGGAGTAACCAGCGGTGATGAAGCGTCATCAGAGTGCACTCGCGTAATGATTTTATAAAATCATGATTGGTAACTCGTAAAGCCTAGTAGACTACGTCCAATAATACGAACAAATAATATGTTACCGTAACCAACAACTTGTGTGTACAGCTTTACGTGCACTTGCTCTTTTTACAGAGGTGTTAGTTAATATGTATAGTGTTAACTAATATCTCAGTGCGATATTACAAAAAGAGAATGCAAATTGAGGCATTTTATGTATCTCACCATTTGATAGAAACAGCGACCACACAGTCGCTGGATAGAAATTTTTGTTATCTTATTTGTTAGACATAGGCTTATATATCATATACAACTCGGGCGAGATGGGACTAGGCTCTAGTAGTATGAAAACGCTTTTTGTGCTCGTGTGTATACTAGAAAATATATACTTACTATAACAGCAATAAGCGATTTTAGAGAGCAACCAATTGGTTGCTTGTTAATCATGTAAAATACAATTGATTGCTTGCTAATCGCTTATCGCTACCACTGAGACCGAAGCATGCAACTGTCTAAATTATGACGTATGTATTCATGCGTGTAGCGGCTCCTTTGCTGATGCTTCCTGTTGCCACACACAGGGTTTAAAGAATTTCTTGCCAAATTAAGACTTTTAACTCGTTGTTGTGCTGGAAAAATCGGGTTTCCTAAGACAGACCGATTTTTGTAAGTGTTTAACAAATGTGTAAGTATACATGCAAACCTATTTTGCCTTTAGCTAATTGAAGTGCTCATATTATATTGTGTGCGCTAAAATAATGGTGTCGATTAATGGTTAATGAAGCCTAGAATCTGTCGATTTCTAAAGTGCCGAACATAATAATGCCAATATAATTGTAATACTAACAATAGTGTAAGTTTCTACTGTATGTATTTGTAAATAACTTCCATTTACATTACCATTGCTAAGAAAAATATCAAACATTAGAATCTTGACGAACCCGCATCTGAAAGTTGATAAATTTGTTGTCACTGATTATTATTCAAATCATAATTTATTTATTTAATTGTAAGTTAAACGCCAAGATATCAAACTGTGAAAAGCATATCAATATCCAGTCCGTAGTTTTCACTTATGCCTTAAATAAACAGACAGAAAAACACAAATTTTAAACAATATTAGAATTCAGTTTAGTTTCCAAAAATATATCCTAACTAATATTATAAATGCGAATGTGAGTTTATTTGTTTAGCTCTCACGCCTAAACTACTCGACCGATCATCATAAAATTTCGCATACACGTTGTCAGGAGAACAGAAAAGGACATAAGGTAACTTATATCCAGAAAAAATACTGTTATTAATTTAACCTATGTAAATTTATGTGAGCAAAGCTGTCTGCATCTAGTCTAATATACAAATGCCTCGTAGTGTTGCATATATAATTTAGCTCCATACATACTATACATATTAAGTAGATACAAACAAAAGCTAATAAAATAAATTTGAACTCAGAACTGGACTATCATTACATAACGCCCACTAGAACCTCATTTGACATTAAAAGTGTTATTACACACGCCTGAAGGCATCGAATACGTTTCCCTTTCGTTGATCATCACGCGATGCAAAAACTCAAAGAACTAGTTCTCGTATAATTGCTTTGGCATCATCTAGCAATTGTCAAGGTCATGACCTTGGACAAGTTCGGACGCGTGGGGAGCGTTAAAATGGAGCTTGTTGATGCTCGAAATTGTATTGATAATTTAATGAAAATTTTGCTTTTTATTTTGTATGTAAGTATACATATATGTTTATTGTTGTTGTTAATTGTAATTGAATAGAAATTCATTAATTTATTAGTATGTCCATATCATTGCACCGCTAGCTGGCAAGAGATTTACTTGAGAACCTTAGGATGTAACTGGTCGTAAAATGTTGGTAAATGGTTCTAGATGTATTTTCACCAAAAATGTCGTCAGTGGTCAATGGTCAGGGCGTAGGCTTACTTAATCATTTTAGTAAACCCTAAAAAAATTAAAAGCATGTGACAAGACTCGTAACTCCTTCTATTGTATAAAACTTTAATTTCGCTTAAACTGGTTCGCTAGCGCCTTAATGGTGGCCTTAACGCCATGATAAGTGACTTTATAATTTTTGTTATAGTTTACTTCACAAATTTAGGGACATATTGGCATTGTCAAAACCCCGTAGTTCTTCTAGATTCTTGAATTTAAGCCAAAATTAATTAAATTTGTATAATTGCTAAGTAAGCTTTTTAAGCGCTGCATTCGGTGTAGATCTTTAGTATTAAAACGCAGCATTTTAGCTGCATAAGTGTGTCCGTATAAGATTTTGTAACCCCGAGGCAAAATCAGGACGGGGGCTATTAAATACATTTTTTAAATTTTTCAACAGGTAGGTGTATGAAATAAAAATTAGGTTTGTTTAATGATCCCCTAACGTATAATTTATCATATTCTCTCATAATATTTAAATTTATTTTCAACCTTTTATTTGATTCAGAATGCTATAAAACTGTTTTATAGATGTGGTTTTGTAATATAACAGCAACAATGATTTATGTAAAGCCTCATTTGGCCTACCTCTGGGCATGAGCCACTATCCACTAATAGTGTTGTCAGATCAACTAAACTTGATCGTTGTCAACACGTAGTATGTTGAAACTGTGAGGAACTGCATGAAAAATGTTTATTTAACCACATATTAAAAATAAAATAATAATATCAACCCTGTATTAAACTGTTCCACTGCTGGGCACGGGCTTCTTCTCAGTGTGAGAAGGTTTAAGCCATAGTCCACCACGCTAGCCTAGTGCGAGCTAGCAGACTTCTCATATCTTTGAAAACATTATGGAGAACTCTCAGATATGCAGGTTTCCTCACAATGTTTTCCTTCGCCGTTAAAGCGAGCGACAATTTACTATTTAATACGCAGTCAGAGATGCGCCTTTTGGGATCAAACTTAAGACCTCTGCGTGGCAGTCCAACGATAAAGCAATAGGCGGTCGCGGCCTTTTTAAAATAATATGTGGTTAAATAAATATTTACACAATTTTTAATTTTTTTTTTTTGTTTATTTGGACAACCAATAGTTGTTACAGTAGTGCTTATACATTAAAAATTTACACAGTAATAAGAATAAATGCACAACATTTTAAGGTGTCACACCATGCACCATATTATAGCGTTAATAAGATAATTATTGATATACCAAAAAAAAAAAATATAAAATACCAAACAATATACCAAACATTAAAACATCAATTCAAAACAAAAGAAGGCCACAATATGAATACAAGACTTATATAAATAACATACTATATTCACATACTGGATGGCCAAATAGAGGTATAGAAAATAATTGGCACTTATAATTTTGCCTGTATATAGGTATAGCAAATTGATATATAATGGTTTTAGATCCTATGCAATAGGGCGGACCTTTTCCCGTCAACCACGAAGGCTTCATGCTGTTACTAAGGATTTGTTAACAAACAAGCCTAATAACACACTTCCTGACTCAACAATCAAACCAGAAATCTTATCTACAACAATCGCAACTGCTATATGTGCATAATACAAGTATTTTATCAATCCGTGAAGACCAGCACATCCAAGCAGCACTTACAATCTCCTATTTGTTATTTTTGCAGTAATATCTCGATTAGTCCCGCAGCATTTTTCAGAAAGTTCCACATCGTGCAAGACTTTCACAACACAAAGTTTCTAAACAAATCTTACGATTGAACAATAAGTCATAACCCCTCGTGGTGCCTATTTCGCTGACACGGAATGTAAAAATATCCGCGCGTCGCCACCGGAGGCGGTGTGCTGAATCTCTGAGCGTTACGGGAGGGCACGTTGACGTGAGACTATCCACGCCATAGTGATGACCAGTAAACCTCGGGACTCTATCCCGGGCATTCTCGGGTCACCAGTGAACCGTGATTTTGTTTGAAGAAGGCTATTGCCGCACTTACTTTTTAAAGTTATTAAGGTAAAGGAAAACATTGTTAGGAAATCTGCATTTATGAGAGCTCTTTATGATATTCTTTATTAGTAAAGTCCGCCAACTCGCATTTGGCCAGTGAGGCGGTATATGGCCTAAAGTTTCTTGCACTGAGGATAGGCTTGTGCCCAGCAGTGGGATAGTTTGTATACAGAGCTGATTTTTTTATTATATTACTGATTGACTACAGCCTCACAATGCTGAGGGTCTCACAAATATTAAAACAATCGACGCAATTAGTACCTAGACTGAATACAAACAACTATATATGGTTTATATTACATATGTAAGCAATAAAGTGACTTCTTAAAGCACTTAACCACCCGTGCAGACAGTTGGCCGTAATTATTTATTCAATATCGAAAGCCGTGACCTCGTGTTTACTAAATATAGTATAAACATAATGTTAGGATACACAAATCTTTAAATCATTGTTCTTAATTATTATAATTAAATCTATTTCAATTTTTTACCAACTCGACTTGGCATTTAATAAAATTATCTCTTTTTTATATTTAGATCTTTCGAGGTTCGATAATTAGAGGGCAAAGATCAATATTTGCTGTGTATTATACACAATAATAAATCTAATGGATGATCATTGAGATTTTGTACTCTGCCATGGTTTCAAAATACATATGTTACATTTAATATTTGTATAAATTATTAAATTACTATATATACCTCAGTTAGCGTTTAATATGCAGTTTTAACTTATTCATTGTAACATTTCTTGTCTTAACTGATGTCTACGAATGCAAGAATGAAACAAATAATTTGAATCTCAAATAAAACCGTTTTTATATTTTATTTGCCATTAATATATTATATTTGCGGCTCTTGTTTATCCAAGTACCAGCCACCGTTACTAACAATCACAATTTGACTGAAAGCCCAATAACATATTATATCAATAAACAGCGGAGCGGTAAAGTGCATAATCGTTGAAAGTATACAATAAACAAAATTTCCGTTATATTGTGAAAATCCCGGGGTAAATTACTACACTGGTTCATCACTAGAGGGTACGAAGCCACGGGGTGGCAACAATAAAGCAATTGATCCGTCAAGCCTTGCGCCCGCGGCGGACCACACAACACACTCACTTAAACACGCTGTTTTGCGGCCACAACAATGTAGCTACACAAATAAATAGATAGAGCTAGGTATAGTATTTATAGACTACGTTAATGCATATTCGATATCTTCTCTATTTGTTTTCTTGTTGATTTTATAACGATAAAAAAGCCGATGTATTCTATTCAACCGGTATCAGGAAAATCCATGTTTTATAATTGGAATCAAATTGGGGATTTTCATTGTGGGAATTTCTATAATAGAACGGTGTCATATACCTAGGTAAATAGACTGAAGTCGGATCATTTATTGTACATTTTTTGTTGCGGGCCAGAGTGTAGCATTGCGTTATCTTGTTTTCATGTACGCGATAATGATGTATAAGAGATGGTCATATTGTCTCTGTCCCGTTATATCAAGAAGTAGATCTCAAGTCACACTGTCAAGCAATCACAACTAGCGAATTTGCTATTCAATGGTATCGCGATATTTAATTGACGTAAAGACACGCACACATGAAGCGATGATACGACCACCATCTATGTTTCCCAGTGACCATGACTACTGAAAAGCAACCAAAACGTCGGGGAAAGGGTACCTAAATATAAAAAGTTTAAAATGCTTATTGTAGTGTTAATCAAAAAACAGAATCGTTTAATTTCAATGTAACACATTTGCGTATATTAAGACAATATTATGATTAAAAGAGACTATATTTATTTTAACAAAACAGAACCTTAAGACGATGAATATTCTAATAGATTCATATATCTATCAAGTGGTCAGTCGGCCAGGTTACAACAGAACTTTACATAATTAAGATGCGTCAGAGTTCGCGCCGCCTGCGCCCGCGCATTAAATTATATCCCACACTTTTAGGCTTGGATTATTTATGCTACATCGTGCTGGGATCAAGCCGAGGCCGAAGACGAGGCCGAGATATAGACATTAGAAACTTGGTTGAATAGATGTTTTTGTGACATACAAGTTAGTATCTTTAAAATCATGAGTATTGACAGAATCATCAAATTTAGGAGACGTTCTCTTATTGTAAAGTAATTGTCACTGTCTATATGCTAACAACAGATGACACGTGACTCCAACTTTCTTCTTCTCTTACCTCGTGTTTAGTTCCGACTCTTTAATATCTTTCTTTATGAACAAGGGACACATATAACAAACATAAGTATTGTTTGGGCCGTTCTTATAATGTTTTCAAGGCCCATAGCAATACGTGAATTTCATTAATCGGGTAACAATATTTAAGTGAATAATTTGTCAAATCCCAGGTCTTTTAATAGAACATGCTGACCTCCCATTAGTAGCCACTTCTATAATACTAATAGGTCTATTTAGCTCAGTAACTCACAAATAAAATCGCTAAAAAAAGACTTTAATAATATTTTACCCGTTGACGGGTTTATAATATTGCTTCATTAATTTTATACCAATAGAATAAGAAATACGACATTTTTTGTGAAAATAGGCAATAAAATGGACGATTAGCATTTGACAATGTCGTTCGTGGTTTTAGCGCCGTTTGGGGTTAAAAGGTTAAATTAGATATGATCCTCATGCCACCATAGTTGAATCATCGAAATATTTTCTACAGTTGTCGGCCTTTAAAATTTACTAACTGGGGCAGTAAAAGAATTATCATTATTATTTTCAGTTTAATTACAGGACTCGACCTGAATATCATTAAGTCATGGCCAGCAAAATAGGTTAATAGAGAAACTGATGTAGAAATAGGCAAACTGCGAGTTGGGTAATGTCAGCAATGGTATCTGGTTCAAAACGCAGATAGTCCAATCTACGAGAAATGAAGAGGGTTTATCCGAATTGCCAAAGATAGACAGCTAAATCCGACGGTATGGTTGGCTTTCATTGAACAGATGTAGATCGTAGAAACCGCAGCCAACTCAACCATGTAACCAAAAGAGGGCCACAGGACGGAACAGGGATATGCTCAGGTTTAAACTAACTTTTCAATATGTTTCACTTAGTTTGTAGTACTGTAAATTCTTTGTACATAAAACTTACTTAACAAAAAATTGAGTATTTTTGTATTTCATAACACCTTAATATTTAAGTCAGTTGGCCTGACATAAGAAAAAGTAAACAGCCACTATGAGTAGAAATTTTAAGAAGGTATGAAAAGTCAAGGCCCCTTAATGATACTTATAAACTATATCATTATAAGCTCAAGTACGCAATCAATGCCTACATTGTATTTTAATAATAGTCTGACTTACGTAAGGCATAGTGTTCGCAACCTATTTAGTGTCAACTGTGTGGTCCACAGACTACGTAAACGGTAAACATTTCGCATACATAAATATTAAAACGAACATAAACAAACTAAATGAGCTGTGGAACTAACAAATAACACACTATTAGATACATTTTAGCTTTACCACCCAGCAGAAACCGCCATTTGCGGTATTTCCGATTACCTAATTCATTTACTACGCAACCCGTAAAGTTCAATACAGATATTAGCATAAATTACGATTTTATCGGCAAACGAAACCGAAATTAGGTAGACATTAATTGTGCGTGTGGTCACTGCTCAAGATCGGTAAAAAAAGAAAATATTTGATCAAGAACTCCGATTTTTGAATATTTGTATTTAGAAAACAGCCAGATTCATTCCGAAACGAATTCGAAAATAATTAAGAAAATAATTTTTAAAGGTCGATGTCAATGAAGAGGTTTTTAAAATTTTGAAGTATTGGATTCCTTGCCGCGGATTCCGACTGATCGAAATTACAGTTCAGTAGTTTAGTCGTGCAAACGTTACAAAAAGACTGAGCAACTTCCATATTTATTATATCGGTATATATTAAGAATATTAAAAGTAATGTTGAGCTAAGTGTTATCGGGTTTCTCTATGAGCAAAATCAGAACATGAAGTCGGAAGCGTGCCTGGCTCACCCTTAACGTAACAGGTTACGAGAGCTAAGGCCTAGTTGACTAAATGAGTTGTCATATATCTTTGTCTATCCCTTCCAAATTATAAAGACGTGAATGAATATATATTCTAAGCTATTAATACCATATTCAGAAAGAAAGTTAGTCTGAGAAATCTGCTCGTCAACGGAGTATAAAATCTTCCACTATAATAAGCTCTCTAGATGAACATTATCTGTTATGTTGACAATTTATGACATTATTTCAGAACGAACAAAGAGTAAACATCAAGACGACCTTTCTACATCCCTAAGAACACTCACAAAAGAATATGAAATATTAATTTCACACTCCGAGAGCACCTTTTCTTCGGACAATTTGGCGCCACAAAAAAAGGACGTATAATATAGCGATCGAAACCATCAATCGGGCCGCCAATATAGTCTAATAGCCGACCGATTACATATTTAACTAATATTACGACGACAACGTCTCACTTCACCGTGTGAATCTTAGCCCGGGAGTCAAAAAAAGAGAAAAAAGGACCAGAATGCCATTGAGTCGATGTATCCAAAAATATGAACGTGTGGGAGCGGGCGCCTCTTTCGTATAATGAGACGGTATTTCATGTAATGGTGTACAATCGGAGAGTGAAGTTTTGGAAGCAAATCACGGGTAGATTGTTTGGTATTAATTCGTCCATTGGCATACGAATGCTGGTATCCAGAAAATTGTGTGTGTGCTTATATTACTATGTCTAGATATGGAAGCTTCAGCTGAGCATATTTCTCTTACCACGCACGATTCTAAAATTCAAGTTTCTACGGAGACTTACCTAACAAAAATCTCAATATGAGTTTATCCTACCCGACCAACGATATCGAGCCTGAGATATCGAGTTATTTTTAGAAGTGTAACGGTTCTTGATCTAGTTTTCATATGTCAAGCCTAAATTAACAATAGATCTGAACCAACAGTTGGTGATTAAAATTATACTTTTCACTAAAATTGGCTCGCGATTACGTTTACGTGAAAGGCAGCTGGCAGACGATTTATTTGTGTACACTATGTAGTATAATTAATTCCGGATGCACTAAACAAAATAAGATGAAACATACCTTAGAATAAGTTTAAAGTGACAAAGAAGCCAAAGGGTCTGTAACGCGCAAGTGATCATGCAATCGTGCTTATAATGCAGCCGCTTACTATCAGACGAGCGGTATGCCACCTTAGTTAAATATAAATAATCTCATACATATAGGTAATATAGTTTGTTCATAACTGTACCTTTAAAATTGACACTTCGAGTTGCGTTGAGTAGTTATTTTTCATTATGAGATCTTGTCCAAACAATTCCATCATACAATCGCGAACAAACTGCCTTAAATAAAATGAATTTATAAATGTCTTTAAAAGTTAGATCCATTGCAAGAGACGGATATGATGACTACTATCTTCTAATATGTATATGTACGGTATCAGACTTATATTTTACCAATTGTTATAAATCTTTGTTACTTATAGAAGCCTAAGAACTTCATAGATGCCTTAATACTTGTCTTATCTATAATGTATAATTCATAGCATTACATAGTTTATTATATTCAATCTAGCGCTATTCAGCTCACTAAAGGAATTTTAATGGCCTTTTCCCTTCAGTGTACTTTGGAGCAAAATTAATTTCATATTATCTACCTACTGTTTAAAACGCTTGCTTTACGCGAACACATTCTTTTATTTATAAAATGTTAGGCAAAGGTACATTACACCAACATTTCGATAGCTTTATTTTAGGTCAAAAATGTAAGGATCTAAAAATCCCCCTGCCATGTAAAGGACACATTTCAAAACTTGGAGCAGCTATTGAGAATTTATTCGCAAAATATCTCAATAACACTTTACTTAGCTCAGACATCAAACCCAAGTCCGCAAAGATAAACACAAACTTATGCTATCCAACGATGAAGTCTAAAAGCGAGTATCGAACTATCTTTGTCTTAATTGGTATAAAAAGCAGGCATGCTATGACACATCTTTCAAGAAACTTGTCCCGTGTAAATGGGTCTTTAGACTGCATCGTAAGACCCGTGGATTTTACACTTACACTACCACAGACAAAATAGATATTGAAGGAAACAAGCAATAAAAGATCCGACAAAGCTATCGTGAGGCCAGAAGTGTCTCAGGTTTCAATTTAATTTTATTACACAACTACCTACCAGGGGCGCTTGCCTATCTCATCGTAAATGTTACGAGCCAAAATATTTTGTAGATATTCGTCAAATCGTAAACTAGTCCACTGTTTTTATTGATGTTCAACTTATTTGTAAATGTTTCCATCCAATAAATATACTTAGAATACAACACTTTTACGATCCTTTAAGATATATAGAATACGTTTTTAATGGAACCAAATGACATTTTAATCTTTTATTAAGAACCCGTTAGTCGTATTAAATTATAGTTTTATAGAATACAGCGTTGAAACGACTCTATCAACTGTTTTGGATGTTTTTATTGGTCCTTAAATGTGCTTAAATATTATAATTTTTCTTTAAGATGCTGCAATGGATACAGCAGACTTGAAAAAAGTAATATATAAACTTGGTTATATTGTCTAATATATGTATTCTATACACTATTATAAAATTGTTATATAAGAATATTTTACGGAATATAACAGATCAACTAGGTCAGAGATTTTGAATAAGAAAGTACTAGTTACAAATATTCAAACAACTACAAAAGCCAAATTTTGCGAGAACTTCACATTATATTCTACAATGTAAATACAATTCCTAAAGCTTTAAGAAGCCGCATCCTATACAAATATGCTTCTAGAAATCGGTGCCTATCTATTTTCCAATACAGCCATTACAATTTGGAAAACAACCACACCACGTACAATTCACACAGTACTTTAAGTAACGAGTACCCAAGCATCTAACATTACAAAGCCTCGGCAAACCTTCAAGGAATCTTATCACTTATCAGATAAGACTAAATTGTTGACGATATCGGCACGTTTGTTCTGCAATGAAGACAATGAGACATTAAGGTAATCCCTTTAAATAGACGCCGCGTTCTAACACTTTTATTTTTAAGAATAATACGTGTCGGGAACTTTGGTTTGGACAATGTGATTGCAGACATGTAGACACTATGGTACCTATCCTGTTAGTTATGGGAAATGTAGTTGTGTGGGAATCCTCTGCTGATACCTAGTTTTGGGAAGATTTTTAAGATACCTGCCGTGGCTTTCTCAATTTAAATAGATACATCAGTAACCATTGTTGTCGTTGTATATGAAGGCATGTGGTTTTTGTGGTACCTAAACATTTTTATTAGCAGCAATAGCCTAGTGGAAGATCGTTGGACTGTTACGCAAAGATCTCAAGTTTAATCCCAGGGTATGCTGCTCTGACTTTTCGAAGTTATGTGCGAATTAAAAAGTTAATCAATTATCGCTCGATTTAACGGTGAAGGAAATCATCGTGAGGAAACCGACTTGTCTGTGAGTTCTTTATAAAGTTCTCAAAGAGAAGTGGAGTATGCCAATCCGCACCCTGGTGCGGATTGATATCTTTTTAGTTCTGACTAAAAAGATAAGTGGAGTCTTCCACCACGCGGTAGATTATAACCTAAGCATTCTCACACTAAGAAGAGATTCTTGAATAGAGAGCTGATATTATGATAACACAAACATTTTTTAAAAGCGGTTCTTTTACACAGATGAAACGAAGGAGCAGTGTTACTACTCTTCAGTTGGTTTCCTGTAAGAAGTTGTTACTTTATGTGTGAAACAGCTTATGTATCTTTGCCATATAATTGATAATATGCAAAATTTCATGATGATTGGTCGAGTAGTTAAGGCGTGAAAATTTATGTTGCAGGTCTGCACTTGTATGTTTGTTACAAACAAACATATTAACTCACTACGTGGCGTGGCTACGCGGGAGTATTAGTTTGTAGAGAATTTGATTCGTGGTATATCAGGCAGTATTTATTGTCCTACGGAACGTGAATAAGATAGTCGTGTGAGTGAATGAAATTTCTGCCTACCCCGTTTAACAGGCGTATTGTTTTCTAAATACCACGGTTAGTGAAAGTAAAAACTCCAACAATTCACCCCAGTTTAACTCGAAACTTCTTGAACAAAATAATAAATAATTATTACTTAAAAAGAAGTTGTTCAAAAATCCTTTCCCAAATTAACCCAACTCGTCAATTTGTTTAAACTGAAGGTGCGAATTGTTATCTACAGTTACATTTTACAACACCAACTTACTGTCCAACGTAGCTATAAAACTTTATACCTCTTCCAGGCTCTTGTATTATTTCAATGTTGCAGGTCCGCACTTGTTCACGTAAAACAAAGAGCCCCTAATCCATGTTTTGCCCCAACATATGGTTAGTTCTAAGAAGGATTATCTATTATTAATTAGAACAAATATTGCCAATATTATGTGAAAACAAAGGATTATACCCTTTTTGTTAGTAACCGACTCCTGCGCAGGTTTCGCTTTTCATTACGCGCTTTGTTTTATGCGAATTCTTTTGTTTAAATGTGTTTAGTGTAATGCGTCGTGTTCATAGAAATCTGTAGGACTGTTGGTCATATTTTTTAAGAACAATGTTTGGTTTATGCTTTTGGGTCATATTTTAGGTTTTTAATATCTTTTGGTCTGAGCAATAGATACATTGTTAATATAGAGAAAAGAATATATATTATAATCCGTTTCCTGGAATTGAGTACCATCTAGGAATATGCACTATTTACCTACCCGTTTAAAAATTGGGCGAACGTCAGCTGAAGTAGATATTATATATGAAGTAAATAATTATATAAACGAATGTTTTTATTTTGCCTAAATAATGTAAATTGCACTATATATTGAACATTCTGTTTATTATATTGTTTTGTATATAACATAATATTTGATTGCATGTATTTTTTTATAGGTTGAATCAACCCTTTGCCTGAATTTATCAACTAATTTGAATATAGCTTTAGTAATTTAGGTTTACTTACCAGCCAAGACGTTTATGAATGTCACTCTGTGGCCTAAACGAACATAAAATTCTTGACTTTTATATTAAAGTGATATTAGGATTTTTTGACAGGCAATTCTTGTGAAGAGCACGGGGTCAGTATTTACAAGCTGGTTGACAGAAACGAATTAAAAACATAGCTCTGTTAAAATATGTGAAAAAATGAAAATCTTTTATTTTGTAACAGAAAAAAAGTTATAAAAGTGCTTAACAAAATATAAAGTTAGTGTAGCAGATCTTATCAGGTAAATATTTAACGCGGTCCCCACACTAGGCACGCCTGTATCGTGGGGTTCCAGCCAAACGTAGTTACAATAGAGATTTAGAGCTCCTGCACTTCACAATTGTAATTACATAATTATAATAGAAACAAGTAAAGACAACAAGACAAAATAAAAATATTAAAATATGTGTTTAATACAATCCTTTCGGTAAAATAGACTTACTTATATACTCTAAGTGAACTATAAATAACCCAAATAGTGTAAAACATACTCTGCGACGCGTAATAGAAGCTTCATTCAGTGTGACCTGAATATATTATTAAAACTTGGGTGTGATTATCCTCAAACAACCTACCATAGATATTGAAACCTCGATGTCATCTAACTCATTACATTATGAACTCTTAAATTTTTATTCCAATTTTGAATTCCACGTCACAAATTTAAAAGCAATTAATTCCACTATACGTCATCATATCCTAGCCAACACTAAGAAAAATATGTTACCAACACATAAAAATCATTATGCCCCCCACGTATAAGTGGGTAAAGGAATACCAATATTAATAGAGACGTCCCGTCGACAGAAAAAAATGCCTTTATAATAACCATTTGAACAATTAATCTTGGAACACACACAAAGAAGTATAACCGCTTACTCATTTTAGCAATAGGAGAGTAGAGAAAAATGCGTCTGCGGAACAATTTTAACAAATTAGGCGACAAACTCGTCACTTTTTGAGCGTAAATTATTGTATTTTAGATTGTTTTGTGGGCCGAGATTATTGATGCTTCGGGGGCGTGGCCCAGGGATGGGACTCGACGGACTAAACAGTCGGTATCTTATTTTTCTTTTTTGAAACAATCTTACCTGCCTAAATATGTGAAATTTAAAATTTATTTTTGTCTTTTCTCAAGTATATTTGATTTACACTTACAACAACAATAACAATCTAAAATCTGTATATAAATAGGCAAGGTAAAACAGTTCAATTATTTTTCTCCTCTGTTTGCCAAACGATTTTCTTTATTTTTATTTATTTTCATTTTATTTATTTAATATTGATGAGCTTTATAGATACGAATTTAAAAAAATGGATTCGTTTAGTTTTGATGTAATTCATAATATACATTTTATTATGTCTTCCTCTTAAATTAAATTATTGTCAATAACCGTTATAGTCGAATTGCGACCACGGGTCAAACAATGGTATCTGTTAATAAGTAAATACGTTTTAAAGTATCACATCGTTCTAGCACAGCGGGTTATGCTGGTACTGCTACTGCATCAACGGAGACGCTCAAACGACGCAAATATCAAACCTTATTGGTACATATTTAAACCGTTTGGTGTCGAAACGCTGGGGCCATGGGGTCCAAGTGCTAGATCTGTTTATAGAGACCTAAGCGGCTGATCGCCGTTTCGCGTGACCAGAGGGCTGATATTTTGTTTGCGCATAAAATGAGTATTGCCTGCCATTCAACGTGGCAATGCTGCCAGTCTTCTGGGCACGTTGCCAATTGACAACGACGCGGAGGAATATTATGACGCTTTTTAATTTTGATATTTAATTTTCTCTTTAATTCATATTTCTTTTAAATAATTTGTGTATATATTGTAAATTATTTAAGTTTCATAACTTATATATATTCATCTTTAATATTAAATAGAGGAACATTAATAGTTTTACAAACGTAAAACTTCTTGGTATGATATAAATTTAGAGGATGGCACTTGCATTTTCTGCCTACTGTACATTAGTCTATATTCGACTTTTGCCTGTATGATGATTGTAACTAGAAATTCAATAAAGTGTAAGCTTTTTATCTACAATTCTACAATTGCTATCTTCTGCAAAGTATGTATATCAGAAAAACTCAAAAGCACTTTACTCGACTAGGAAATCGATCCCGAAACCTAATATTTGCATTTTCTGAGCAGGCGCATAGCGCACCAATATTGTTCCTAGTCAGTATGTTTGTAATAATTTAGCAGCTCTTAAACTTATATGATTTTCAATAATATAGGTAACTGTCCAAAAATAGGCCAAATTTTATCGACACAATGTTATGTGTCCCAGCCTTACCCTTCAACAATTTCTAAGATGAAATTCAAACGGGCGTCACGAATGCGCTTGGTGTGAGAGAGAACCGGGAAACTATTCTCAAGGAATCTATCTATCTCTCTATCATAACAACCGGGTTTAACAGAGAGGAAAGATGTGAAATAAATTTATTAAAACATCACCGTTCCGAGTGGAGTGTTCATTATCAACGTGTGGGTCCGAGGCTGTATTCACGCCGAGAATGAATGGACAATTAAACTGAATTATACTATATAAACATGGTTTTATTGTTTGAAAGCTGCGTTGATTCTAAATTACGTTTGTTTGTATGTATGACTGCGGTTTATGTTCACTTGAAACATTGTTAGATTGGGAACAACCTGTGAGAATCTTTAACTATTGGGTGCGAAAAGGGTAGTGACGTGCATACTTGCAATCGATTGATATTCAAGTATAGCTGTAATATACGCAATACCTTATATTCACATAGTATGTAGATTTATGTTTTAAGCATTTATTACATTATTTCCTGCAAAGGAAGAATTTACTACTATTTTACATGGTCAAAGATGCGGTCCAAGCATATAGATAACATTCATTCGAATATTATTCAAATCCATTGTAAACATCGTTACAACCACTGTATATCACATGTAAAATGCAGTTGGTCATATCTTGGAAACAAAGAAAAATATATGTGATAACATAATCATCTTATAATGACTCTAATAGTGCTTGTACACGATTTAAGTAGTTACATGCGCAAGATCCCTACATGCAAGAACTAATCATACATGCACGGGTGGCTCGCGTCAGAAATTTACACGATGCTTACAAACCGCGCATGGACGTTACAAGTTACAACTTGCGTGCATTATACGCTTAGTGTACAAGAGCTATAAATAATAGTAACTATGAAGAACTAATCTCTCTTGCGGTTTTACTATAGTGTTATTATCTATTTTGTACTAACAACAAATAATCTACTCGATACAGCGCGTCAATGATTTGAGATTATGAATATACATACTTAGCAGAAGCAGCGATGCCTTGTGGGAGATCGTTGGACTGCCACGCAGAGGGCTTGAGTTTGATCCTAAGGCACACACTGATTTTTCGAAGTTATGAGCGTTTTAAATAGTTAATTATCGTTAGATTTAACGGAGAAGGAAAACATCGTGGAGAAAACATATGTAAGGTCCGCCAGCCCGTATTAGGCTAGCGTGGTGGACTATGCCCTAACCCTTCTCGCACTGAAAAGAAGCCCGAGCCCAGAAGTGTGACAGTTTAATACAGGGTAAACACTATTATAATAGTTTTTTTTTGCTCGTCCAAATGACCACCACACTTCGACTGATGGTAAGCAGTCGTGTGGTCTAAAAGCAGTGGCCTCCACACCGTGCTTATAGCAGCCGAGGCGATGTTGAGGTATCTACTTTGACGGCCTGAGAAGGTGCTTTTTTACGCTCCGCTTAAATGCCCCAGGATTGAAGGAAGAAGGAAACACGTGCCTTGGCAGAGGATTCCATGCCTTGATCGTTCGGCAGAGGTATGAAGACCCAAACTTGTTGGTACGCACTCTAGTCGACTCCACCGTGTAAGGATGGCATCTGAGCCCAGCACGCGTTGTTCTGGATAGGAAAGGGGAGGGCGGGATAAGGTGAAATAGCTCTGCAGAGCATTTCCCGTGGTATATTCTGTAATATAATGCATTTCTTCATTTATTTACAAACTTTAAACAAGAAGAAAAATTTTGAATCTGTCTTCACGCCTAACTCATAACAGTGATAACCACTTAATGGTACCGAATCTGTTTCTAATCTGATAAAAAGACACGCGGCATATACGAATTGTACAATTCGTATAGTACATTATGTGGGTAACATACGCATGTTAGGCTGCTTGCCCTAGTTGCATGTATCGTATGAAGCTTGCGCATGTAGCACATGCCAGCTACATGCGTCATGAAGAAACAAGATTATTTAAGGTTAAATTTGGAACGATTATCCGAGCTACTCACAATTTATTGTACTGACAAAATTGGTAATATTGTTATATATTATCGCCTTCAAAGTATAGGTTTTAGATTGAAATTAAACATTTTATACGGATTTCTTCGCGTTGTTTATTTTACTTTAAACACTGTTAAAATTATGTAATAACAGTGTTTAAAGTAAAATAAACATTTCAATGTATAACATTCATGTAAGCATAAGACAATATTATATAGGTTTTAGATTTAAAATGCTTCTAGCCTTCTAATTTTTAAGTTTATATATTTTAATGCCTGGATTAGCAAACTCGTCTGTACTCATGCAATCAAAGCTTCTTGTTTACTTTTGTTCGTCGAATGTTGCTAGTATGCAACCATTGCTAATTTTAGTTCATATTATGTGATAAAGATCTCATTTGAACAATCGTGCAGGGCGCTGCAGACAGGTAACGCAAATATAATATAATTTGCACAGAACGATGTGTGATTCTACGGATTAACTTCCACAAGCTACCTACTCGTAGCACTGCCGCACTATAATATATTAATATAAGTATTCAGGTCTGGTCTTATTAAGCTGCATAATTAATAGTGCAGATAGGTTTTTTGATTCGTATTTAATTTCTCCTGTCGTAATATTCAATATACTTATCTATATGTGATTATTACACATATCTGTAACACATTCTGTACTTGATGTACTCAATATTACTTCTTCTACACGTATACTACACAGCTCCGAAGACCAGCTCTACTGCCACACGTGTAGTACGGACGTTTAACACCAAGTTCGGTCTAGCAAGCCATAGTAAGGGTCATAAAAGAAAATTTCTGTATTTATAAGTCCACTGTCATCGAAATCCAAGAATAGGTAACATCTATTTTTTTGCCGTTTAACATTTATCAGCGGTGTTACTAACACAGTCTGATGAAGTTTCAACAGTATGCGTCAGAGACATCGCTGTTTCCAATGGAACATCTGTAGATGAGGCCTCCGATTTGATGCTCAGACTGGGCAAACCGTTATTAATGTTTACTGGAGTCTAGAACGGTGCACAATGGTATTAATTAAGCACGCGTCATATGATTTTAGGCTTCTAAATATTTATTCAGTAGGTTTATTTTGTTCATTGTTTTAAGTGCCAGTTGCAAATACGAAGTACTTGTCGAAGTGTTCAAAATGGTATACTGCAAGTTAAAGTACGGCCAGGTAACAAATGTTGTAGTCTATCTTTAGAGGAGTTCGGTGTCAACCTCTTTCAATTGCAATAGTTCACGCGAGGGTGGGTGATACAGTTCTCTTTTTGTAATTATCATATATTCAGCTAATGAACATACATACAACACAATAAACATGTTATATACAATATACAAAATCTTTAAACGTAATAACTGAAGCTGAAACAGTTTTTGTCATGATTTAGTTATTGTAACATTAAAATTTAAAGATTAAATCTCATACAACGATGACACACAAATTTTGTTGTGAGCATCGATATCTTGACAGATAATGTTAAGGAATCAACTTAAATGGGATAATCACCCCATATTGTTGAAGTTATATTTCCTTCATCGATAGAAAATAACTTTACAGAATGTTTCGTTTCTCTCATGATTGGTCTCACATAATTTCAGCAATAAAATAGTCGTAAAGAATACTCGAAGAATATTATCTGTGGAGGGCCCGTAATCAAATCAAGAACATGGACATTATCCCGAAACATATTTCATAAAACATCACTAAAAGCAAGATGGCCGCCATTTCGGTACATCATAATAGCAATATCCTGTCCATTGATTGTCAAAAATTAGGAATTTCGGCAATTACGTCTCACCTCCCACGTGAATTTAAAAAAACATCGCACCCGGCGCATCCAAATTTTCATAAAAGATCCGACATCTTTTTGTACAGGGTTCATGTCATAAGCAGAGCTATAGGCGTTTATAGAATTATTTAAAGGGAAACAAATTTCATTAAATTGACCGAGTACATAATTTAAAAACGTTTGGTCGAACAGGTTAGTTAGTTGTTGTATGAAAATTGATTGAAAATCTGTAATTTATTTCTTTACAATCTTAAGTAAATCTTATGATAATAAGATTTAATTATAGAGAATTTAGTTTATATTCTTATGGAAATGCCTATATAACACCTATGTTATAATTTTTAAGATAAATAAAGGGATAAAATATAGCGTTTAAAAGCAAAATGGCACGAGATTTTTATTGTGTATATGTTGTATTTTTACTTTCATCTTACAAATTAGTACCTACCTACCTGTAAATACAAAAATTACATTCTAAATAATAAGTGTAAAATTTATACGTGAATATTACATTATTCTTAACAACTGACTAAGAACCGATTTATCAATCATCAGACAAAAGATTTCCATCAAATAAATTATAACGTGACTGAATACAATAGTGATATGATTTGTATTCAGTTATCACGTGAATAACTATTATCTGGCTATTGAAAATGTTGTCCTAAATAAACTGAAAATAGTCACCCCGTACTGGCTACCGCTTCTAACGTGCACCACACATTTTTTTTCTTATTTTTCCCTTTTGTTACCTTTGTGCGGACTAGCGCCGGTACGAAAGGATCCTATAAAGTGTTCTAAGGCGTATCCATGAAGGCCATTACATATTTATTTTTGTGTTGTGCATTCTTGTCTTGACATGTAAATAAATGAATTGAATGTGCAATTTCGAAAAGGGAACATCTCTTATACATTTTGTAGAGGAGATATGTCGTTTTGAAAATTGTATATTCGTTTACTTTTTCAAAAATAGTTGTTCAGCGATTTCGCGCCTTCATGGTGGCTCTTGGTGGTCTAGTATGCACCGTGAATAATATGATATTGCAGATTTGCGTTCAACTTTTTTAGACAACGTTCTGTAGGAGTTTGTAAATGGAATGTCTGTTGTGTGGTCATCTATAGCTGTTGATAATTTATGTGTTTTTCTATTTTTATTTCTTGTTTGATTTATCTGTGTGAGTACTGTAAGTGTTGAAGACGGTTCGGACTACGTTGAGTTTTACATTATGTTGTTTATGTTTATATAAAAACAGATAGATATTTCTTTATATTAGATCAGACAAATAAAATTGTTTTGCGTGATTACCCGTTTTATAGCATTATGGTTAGATACCACTCACAAAAGCTTATATAATAATACAGATAAACAAAGATACAATATATATTTATTTTTAGTACAAGTAAGCAGGTTATCACAATTTTCGATTTACTTCAAGAAAACAGCAATTATAAGCTTAATAAACTTGCCTTTTTGAAAAATATACATATATCTCGATATAAAAACGTCATCCAATTATTTGCCCAAAGGTCGATAGTAACACAAATTTCCAAGATACAAATTTTAGAACAACTAAATATATGTATTTCATTACATTATCTTTACTAGACTAGACTAACTAATAAAATACATAAAGCAACGATTTTTAAATTTTAAATTTCGTGTCCATGCTTTTCATCTTTGGTTCTGTTTATAATCTATGTCACTGTTGAGGCCGTTATCTACTAGTGCTGTTTGTCAAACTCTTCAGATCTTCAAGCACATATTAGAGAACTCTTAGACAGCTGCTTTCAATTTTCCTCGCGACGTTGCCTATCACAATTTAAGCGAACTACAATAAATACGCACATAACTTCGAAAAGTCAGAGTGCAAACCGTGGAACTGTCTCGAGATCTCTGCATGAACGCCAATGGTCTTTCCACTTTACTTTTTCTTAACGTAAACTTAATATTACGAAAAAACTATAAATCTATTATTAGATCAATATAATATATAGTTTCTTACTAAACGTAAAACCCACATTTCAAGGTCTTTAAGAATGAATTTTTTATTTATAGCTCCTGAACTCGTAATTGACGCAACGGGTAAATAGTACAACCAATTGAATGAAAATAACTAGAACAATAGTGGGGCATTGTTCTAGATAGTTCCATTCAATTGTATTGTTAAAGTCGGATAGTACCGCAAAGTGTGGCGCCGATGAATTGCGTACTTCTAGAATAATAAAACTTTAATAGTTTTACTATTGAGGTTTAGTTCTTATCGATAGTGTAATATAGTCGGCTTTCTGAACAGTGACTAACAAGAAACGACAATGAAGACTCCTTTATTTAGCTTCAAAAATTATTTTTATGCTCATTATTCATTTATATATTCATAATTAAAAGAAATACTTTTCGGGTTCGAATCCACGTCGCGCACCTCTGACTTTCGGAAGTTATATGACTTTTCGAAATTATGTGCGTATTGACAATACACACACACACACACACACACTTACACACACACGCACGCACCTGCACACACACACAAACACACAAACATAATAAATTACAAACACTCACACACCTCTTATTTGGCATTTTTTTTAATGTTTTCTTTTTTTATTATTTTTTTTAATCTGGTCCCCATAGAAATAGGCACGCCTGGTTTGGGGACTCAGTAAATTCAAAATCCACTATAATATAGCACTGGTATATTTTATTGCCCGCTGTAAATTCTGCTGTTTGGGATTATCCTTAACATTCCTGTAACACAGTTTACAACTAGCACGGGAGTGGAAGGGGTTAGCCTTGATGATTGTTGCAGTCAGGCCTAGACTACTACCTACTTAGTGTTGATATAAGTGGATTTCTGTATTGCTTGATTGATTTTAGTCAATAAAGATATCATTATTATTATTAAACAAAAAAAACAAAAAAAATATCGCCTTCTCCATGCCTCGGAGAGCACGTTAAGCCGTCGGTCCCGGCTGCCATGAACATCTATGGCAGTCGTAATTGGGAAGTCAGTGCCCTATAATATCCTGACACTGGTCTAGCCTTAGGATATCGTTAGCCTTCGGGTTGCGGAGGTCAGGTGGCAGCCGCTCCGTGTAAAAACTGATATCCAGTCAAATCCGGCTAGACCAGAAAAGCCGACCACAAGTGACTTGGGAATAATTTTTTTTAAGCATACTTTTATCGTTTTTAAGCATACTGCGAGCATGAAAGAGTGTGTGATTTGGTATAGCATAAGTTCATTTATTGGAAGAGAACAAAGATATTAAGCTTTTGAGTCGCAGCAGCACACCGGTGGCCAGGCACAATAGATTTTTAATGAAGTCTGGTATGCCAATACTTGACAGATTAATTAAAAGGCAATTACTAATACTGGCAAACTACTAGTAACTATAATTTTCGTTGCCAACGTAAGACGCATCTACTTATCCTATGAACGCTTGAAGAGGTTGAAGACCTGAAGGTCATATGCACGTTACCAACTCCTACAATAAAGAGCTAGCAATTGCTTTCACCGCCTTTTCCAAGGGCAAACATTACTGATCCTCTAATGACAGGGTCTTCACACAGCTTATTCTCTCAGGAATCTATCTGTGACATACATGACTACGCTATGCAAATCATGAGTAGTGATGGTACCCAATAAGGCGCGGATTTGCGATCAAGAGATCGTCGGTGAACCCCATCCATTGTAAAATCTACATGAACTCCTATTAAAAATAATACTGGTAGTTTGTAACCTAAATTACTAGTGAACTTCAGAAAACAAAACTTATTTTTGGACGGTACCAATGCGAATGATACTCACATTGTTGTTTACGACTATAGGTCAAGATACTCGTCAGACGGGTCTAATGTTTCCTTTATTACTTACCAGTACACTATATAATATTATATCCAGTTTTCAAGATGCTGAAATTTGTAAATATTTTTCCGTGCCTTCATGTATTCAACTAACCTTTAAAATATTTCATTACAAACGAATCGAAGAAATCAGGGTGAGTTTAACATCTCGAAATGTTTATCATTATAATCGGTGTGTCAAATATAAGGTTGCCGTCCAAATGAACGACGTGTACCGTGAGAGCGATGAAATATTCAATACATTCACAGATCGAATGATAACTAGTGATTGAGAAGTGAAATTACGTGCAATTCCGGATAAATATTTGTTTCGAAAATTGATGTTGAGTAAGGAGTGGGTATAGTGTTCAGATGGGATTGGTAAATTGGTGTTAATGTTATCCAATATATATTGACTTGTTTTAGTTATGAAAGAACTAAAAGCATCGTCATATTACATCCTCGTTACAGTGAAGTTCATTGTGTTCATTGTGTGTCAGTTGTTTAGAAAACATATTAGTGATTTTTGAGGATAAAAGTATATAAAAATATTCATTATGATCTTATTTACAAATTTTTTGAAAATAATATATATTATATTGCTTTCGCCCATTCAATTTAAGCTGATGCTTGTTTATTAATATTTTGTTAAACAAATTATTTTCTTTTTATCCTTCATTTACTTTGTATCTTACTCGAGTATGTTAGGTTATTTCATTTGATTATAAGTACATTATATCTAATTAAAAATTATGTTTAATATAAAAAGTATAAAGTGATTGATTAGTCTGTGTACAGTACAATACTAAGAATATCGACATATTAAGGTAAAACCGTACAAAGTAAACAATATCTTTACACCTTAACAGTTTGCCTAGATAATCTACAGATTATCTGAATAATCAGCTCTTTAAATTATTACAGTTGAACAATAGCCTGTTAGAACAAGTGATAATAATGTGCAATAATCACCGCGTCTTGTATACAGAGATGTCTACCAATTATTATGCTTCTCGACGCAAGTCAACAATACCTCAGCTATCTTAAAAGTTCCGTAAGATTTCGCCAGAGGCGCTTTTGGAGAATGTACTAAAACGTGATGATTAATATAATATATCAAATATAAGTATTCTAATAATACGTAGAACCTCGGAATGATATAAAATGCAAATAAAACTTAATATATTATACTACTTTTATATATTTTCATTTAATAACCTTTTTCAGTTGTGCCATTATACAACCCAAAAACGAACTTAAACTTGTTACTTATTATATATTTATTTGCATGCAAGTAAACAATTGATACATTGCGATCGCTAGTCAAAATGTTTATCTTCTCTCTAGCCTTTATTATTCCCAAGTCATTTGGGGTCGGCTTTTCTGGTCTAACCGAATTTGACTGGATATCAGTTTTTACACGGAGCGGCTGCCACCTGACCTCCGAAACCCGAAGGCTAACGATAACCTAAGGCTAGACTAGTGTCAGGATATTATAGCACACTGACTTCCCAATAACGACTGCCATAGATGTTCATGGCAGCCGGGACCGACAGCTTAACGTGCTCTCCGAGGCACGGAGCAGGCGATAATTGTCAATCAATACGCACATAATTTCGAAAATTCGTATAACTTCCGAAAGTCAGAGGTGCGCGACGTGGGTTCGAACCCGAGACCCTCTGCATTGCAGTCTTTTGGTCTCCCCACTGAGCTATCGCCGCTCCCGCTAGTCAAAATGTTTATCGATATATAAATAATATTCTTTAATTAAAGCCCGAACTTTTTGTTGCAATATTATCTTATGAAGCCATATCCCATAACATTATCCAACATCAACGTGCAGATATATGTAATTGCCACAAGTTACTGTCATCGAAGCAAGTTGTACGCTGCGCTATATTTTAATATATTTAACTCGGCGAGTGGCAAAACAAACACTGCCACCGTAACCAACGACATGGATTAATGATATAATTTTAATTGACTTTCGTAAGAGCTCCGTACTTAATGGACTTTTTAATAAAAGGTCAAATTAATATATTTTAAGATATATTGCTGTTTTAGTTTCGGTTATTTTTATATTTTGGGTGCTTAGGTCATACACAAGTCATAGAGTCACTCCTGCATATCTTGAAAAGTGACAGAAATAGGTAGCTACGTTGTCAAAGTAGGCATAGATGTATTATACACGCACAATGCCTTAAGTTCCATGTTATTCTTGAAGTCTCTAAACAAATCATGCTAGACTGGTTGTGATTGCTCTGCACAGCAGGCTAAAATTGGATCTGAGTCAAATAAAGATATAGCCCCACCATAATCTTACTATTATAATACTAATAATTTAATATTTTAGAAAAATTACTACTATATTTCCTCTACAATAATCTGTTATTGTAAAGAAAATTATTCTATTATCATCAATCGTTACGTAGAAAATTTATATTCACCCCAATCCATATTACAATTCATAATTTAAAAAACAATGTATTCAATAAAATAAATTTCGTACAATGTAAGCATTCGAGTTTAGAAACAATATATCCACTGTTGACTTCACAGGTCCACTTGGTGTATTTAATATGTAATCAATTAATATCGTATATTATATATAATATAATAATCGAATTCTATGGTTGCTATAGCTATAATAAGGGCGAAAAATTATTAACAAAAATAAAAAAATATACTAGTATCATTTGGATAATTCAAAAGTAAAGAACAAATTAGACTACACCGCTCTCCATATGTATATTCTTGACATTAAAGGCTAATGAAAATGTTTGAAGGTCAAAAATGGCCGAAATTCATTTTCATTTTTTACATATTTTTTGCTTTTTGCTCTCCTCTACAAAAACTTTAACTGTGCCAAATCTCACACTCCTCCGTGCGCACAATATGCCTAAAATGTACAAGGTTTTTCTTCACGTACTTATGTATATATAAATCAACCTACTACTCAGGGAGTATCACGACCGCCGGCGTTATCTTTTAAGAAGTATAAATATAAAATAATGAATGTGCATACAAATATAATTAAAATAAAAACTACAAGAGATTAATGCACGGAAAGTGAGCGTTCGATATTTTATAAATGACACTGTTTAATACTGTTAATTGAAAAGATGTATCATGGTATGGGAGAGAACTTAATTAAGGGTAAAATAGACGGCAGGAATTATAATTAATGGACCCAACAGTCGATACAGTGCGAAATGTCTCATTACTAAAAGGATGCAGTTCTGCGTTTTAATAACTTCTAGAAATTACTGATAAGACATTCTGATTAAAACTAAATGGTGCTTTTAAGTCGATTATATTGAAATAGACGGTTTATTTGCATAACTTCACGGCTGATCTTTAACGGAATATGAAGGTGTAATTTGTTCCGAGCCGAGACACTTCTTGCAGCGAACGCGAGATAATTGTCGTGGGTAAAATGTTTATAGATAAGGTGTTGAAGATATCAAAACTTTTTGTTAGTTATTAGTATAGAGATTTGTATATATGTAGATGATTAAATTATATATATTGAGTAAGACTATGATTGACAAATACCTACTATTCCTGATCTAAATGTTCCTGACTATCATAAGACTTACAGAACAGAAAAATTAGAGAAATTCTTTATTGTATATTCTGTGATAATGATAAGACTGTTGTCCTAAATATATTACACAATTTTTTTTATTGAAAATAACTTACGTTTTACAGATTTAATCGCAATTTTATATATTTTTAAAATATAAGTCGTTTAAAATAATATTAAAATTTATTAATTCAAGTAATACGCTATGTAATTTTTAGACAGTAGTTCAATTAAAATGTCTAAAATTCGTGAAAACGTAATATTATATAAAAAAATATAGGTATCGTACGCAGAAGTAAATATTTAGAGTTGTACCTTTAATTTTCTCGAAAGTACGTAAGATCATAATTTCTGCTTTATTTGCATCAATGAAGTTAAGAAGACTACTTACTCCATGCCGCACTCGTTAATGCGCACATATTAAGGACCTAAATCCTGTTTAAAACACAATCAGTTTATATCATACGTCTTAAAATCAAAATTAAACAAGGTGAACATATTTACAGGTTCATTGAAATTACACTACTATATACGGATTTTATCGCGTTGTTTATTTACCACTTTATTACATAATTTAGAAACTGTTACACTACTATACTACTATTAAACTTTACTAATTTTAAGCTAATTAAATTATTAAAATTATTTATATTTAAGTTTACAATTTCCCCGACGTTTCGGTTGCTTTTCAGCAGCCATGGTAACAGGGAGACTAAGATGGTAGTTGTCTCAATGTTCCAGTGTAGTTATTTCAAAGTACCGGAACATAATTTAATCATTGGTGTTTCTATTTACGCAGAATGAGCTCAAAGTATCATGAAGTCTCTGGTTTGCTTCTTCTTGGGTTTGACTATTTAAATTACTGTATCCCAAGCTGGTGGTACATTCCAACCATCTTCTCTATTGAAATTGTGATGTTTTTTTTATTTCAATAGCCTCGCGAAGCACCCTTCGTAGGAATCGGTGTTCTTTAGCGAGAATCCGTGGTTTGTCAAATCTCAGGTAGTGGTTGGTCCATCATCATCCTCCTGCCCTCATCCCAAACTATTTGGGGTCGGCGCAACATGTCTCTCTCTTCCATAAATCTCTATCGCTCGTCATCTCAGTACTCACACCCTTCCTGGCCATATCATCTTTTATGCAGTCCATCCATCTTTTCTTGGGTCTTCAACTGGAACTTCAACGAGCGTTGGTGTTTTACATCAGCTATGTGTTCTTTTATGCGGGTGCCTATGTTTCTCTTGGTTTGACATTCTGCGCAAACACCAATGATTAAGTTATGTTCGGGTACTTTGAAATAACTACACTGGAACATTGAGACAACTACCATCTTAGTCTCCCCGTGACCATGGCTGCTGAAAAGCAACCGAAACGTCGGGGAAAGTGTAAACTTAAATATAAATAGTTTTAATAGTTCTAATAATTTAATTAGCTTAAAATTAGTAAAGTTTAATAGTAGTATAGTAGTGCAACAGTTTCTAAATTATGTAATAAAGTGTTAAATAAACAACGCGATAAAATCCGTATACAGGTTGTCCGGTAATTAATGGCAAACCTGGCAATGTCTTATAGTGGAACTGATGGCAGTTCAGAAAAAAATGAAAAATCTATCTTAACTACTACCTGAGATATGTGTTTTTTTTTTAATTACCATGTATAACTTTCTTGTATACTACGACCATAAATGAATGAAATCCATCGGCTTTTTGTTGTTTTATTTTTAAACACTAATTATGCTAATAGATAGACAGTCAAAAGTATGCTATGCTAATATAGCTTGCACTTTTTAATATATATATATTTTTTTCTCTTTTTTTCTGAACGGCCTTCAGTTCTTCTATAAGACATTTTAAGGTTATCAATTAATTACCGGACACCCTGTATAGTAGTTTAATTTCAATGAATAACATTCGCGGAAACAGAAGACAATATTATATTTACAGGTTACAATATAAGACTCATGTACGACAAAACTAAACATACCTTTTTATGCACAACGCGGGGAACATACGAAAGCTGAGACACTTACGCGGGTTGTATGCATCATTTAAACAACTGACGCGAGCCAACCGCGCATTTAATTGCGTAAAGCATGAAGTCCACCATGGTGCCATTGGGCCACCAGATTAGCAAACTTTACATATCTTTGAGAACATTATAGTGAAATCTTATCATGCAGGTTTTCTTACGATGTTTTTTTCACTGTTTAACCTAACGATAATTAACGTATCCGCGCTAGCTGCTGGCGCCATCAACAAAACCCATTTCAATTCTATATGGATTTACCAGCCAAGCATTGACTACACTAGCACTTTTACAAGTCGAATATATCAATAGACATTTTTAAAAGTCCGGTTTATCATAACACGTCCAACGCATTATGTTCATGTATAAGTTATGACTTGATATTTCTATAATCTCAAACAGAACGGCATTACTGTGACTAAATAGGTATTGACGCCCAAAGCGGGTAGTGCCGTAATTTCTTAACTTAGCAACACAAAAAGCGGCATGTTAACGCTCTAGTTGATTGACAAACACTGTTGCTGTATCAGTGTTCTGAACCCGTCTGCTGTCAATCCGATCTTGTTGTCACCGTGAAAAAATATCCATCGCCACAGGGCCTGTGGTCCGTGGTGAAAGACCACAGCGGAAAATTAAATTACATTCTACGGCTATGGTAGAGGCTCCACCGACAAGAGCTAGGCTCTTAAATTGATTGATCAACTACGGCTATATCCACGAAGATATAGATTGCCTATTAATGTCTGCCGGGTACATTACTAGACTTAGTATCGCTACTGAAAATCTTTTGACAGAAAATCTGAAGCTGTGGAATCAAGCCGAGACTTCATGCACAGCAATCGCATCCATTATCAATTTGACCGGTGAAAAACGTTCATGATTACATTTTGAGGTTGAAGACATTTAGATTTTAACATATATTTCAAAACATTATGAGGTAATATATAGCATACATGCATGTCTTTTAAAAAGCAATGATTATAGAAGATCGAATCTCTTCGAATCAGCATCATAATAACGGGACGCAAAATAATCACGTCTTGTAACTTATACCGCAACCCAAAATGTAGTCACTCTACGGGGAGCCAACAAGAAATGTGTCGAAACCCGGCTAAGTGTTAAATAATACATTAACGTGGCAATACATAATTGAAGAGATGCCACCATAACGCGAAAACGACGAATTTAACCAACAGCTTCTCAAATGGTACGCGTTTTTACTATCTAAGGACTGTTCTTATTTGTAACTGCGGGTATGATTTGCATTTGCAAAATCGATTACTGTCTCGAATGTTAGTAAAATAATGTCGTTGGCAAAGTGTTGACAATTTACTTTCGTAAGGCAGTTAGGGTAGTCCTTATTAGTACGTGTTTAAATACATCTTGATTTACATATTTGCTATCGTATTTTGCATCAATTCAATGAGATGCACAATATACGAACGAATCAAACATTATTTGTAGAACACATACATATTATGTATTTGTTTCGTGCGGCCATCAAACAGAATATTTCTTCTGAAAATATTCGTGTGAATCTACCCGGTACATTATAAAAAAGGTATCGAATAGATTCACGGGATTTTGCCATGGAGGTCGATTTCTATGTTGATGTATGGACGCCAGCGTACAAACATAATTTTATCCATTGTGTCTAAATATAGTTCTTTTGATTAAATACGAGTAAAACGTATGATATGTGTTTAATGATTCATTTTTTAAGTCTTCTCCGTCGTCTCTCATGGGAAAGTAATCCTGGTCTACATTTTACTTTTATCTCCATATTTATTCTGGTCTGTGTTAATCTGTCAGTAGTTGAAATGCCAGACATAGTAAAAATCAACTATTGTACCTATGCGGCCGCCAGTGGCCCGCTGCCGCTCAAAATGTTTTCCAACCTTAAGTCCTTTTAGTCGCATTACCAGACCAGCTCGCAAAGAATTTTGCATGGATCTAGATAATTAGAATACATCCTTGCTTATATGTGAGATTTTTCTAAAACTGGAGAGAATGTGTGAAGGCACTTTTAGCCGTCAAAAGATCGCAGCCAAACAACTATGTATGGTGTTCCAGCAATGTGTAAGTTGCCAGGCTTCTCAAAGAGGCACTGTATGCTGATGTGTGCTGTGAGCAGTGACCGGGAAATTTATCTCCGATGCAACTAACAATAATAGCGATCTCTTTTTTAAGAATCGGCGTCACGCGGGTTGTTGCCCACTCTGGTAGTAAGCCTACGGTCACCACATGCAGGTATGATTGCCTGCCGTTTTAGTTGTATCAAAAACGACTTCTATTCGATCACTTGTATCTTAAACCAGAAAGTTAACCTAATTAATAAGTAGATTTTAGATAGTTAACAGATTTAAGGCCGGCCATTTTAAACCCAAATATCCAGCTTAAATCTTCAACGCGAATTCCACATTTATAAAAATCTTTAATTTCTTTTACCTTTAAATTTTTAATACAGTGAGGAATGTTATAATTACGGATGGAGATCATCTTAGGCTTGGCTTGTTAAGATTTTACTTGATCAATATCATTTTAATCATTCAAACTGGTATATTGAAATTTATTGCCAGAGGGAAATTAATTTTTGTATAAAATGCACACTCTAGGTATAATATTTTATGGGCTTTTGATTATTTATTTATTGAAGTTTTGTGAAATAAAATTATCTTCATTAATACACAGAAAGATCGAGTAGTTTTGTTCACATCCGGCAACAACTTATTCAGCATTATTTTTAGAATATGATCGTGGCTAGTTACGTTATTTAGTATATCGATATTAGTGGTACTGTCAGTTTTTTTTGTGTTCCCATCGCACGTTAGTTTAATAAATTTCGTTTAATTGTAACTATACCGATGTTATTGGAGTAGGTATTAATTGAATTTAGCTGAGCATTCAATTCTTTTAATGGTTGACTATTTGTGAACAATATGACAAACTTAGAAAACTGTTTCATCGCGGTCGCTCACTTGTCATACACTTGCAATTCCGCTTGGGATAAGCGAGAAGTCCAGGATTTGCTTCCCAGGTTGAACAAATGGTGATTTCTCTTAGAAAATTTTAAGCAATAGGCCGGATTTAGGAATATTGAAATAAGCCTATTTCAATATTCCTAAATCCATCCCTACCTTTTACGTCAAATTTAATACATGGCTAGAGCAATGTCGGTGTTATAAATCTCTCTGCCTTTCTATGTGAATATTTACAGGCAAGTGTATGTTTGCTAACATAATTAATAATAACACAATATCTCCTACATACTTACCCTTCCATCAGAGTTTCTTGCCACAGCTGACTAACGCGCTCGTCTCTAAAGCTGCATCTTAATCATAATTTTAGCCTGTTTCAAAAAGCAGATTTTATTTGTAACTCAGTCACACTTCAACATTCACCCATGATTTAAAGTCTAGCCTGGACATAAATTACACACAATTACATCTCAAACTAGCCTTTGAAATGAAGAGATTAAATATTATTAAAAAAACGGGCCGGGACCAGTCCAACACCATTCCTGATTATCAACGCCTATCAACCGTGGTACGTCTTAATTAAATAATCAAAAATATGTGGCCTGCCCTTAATACTCGTAGCGTATGAAATGCTAATGAGTTCCAATTTATGTTGTGGCTGGATATTTATTTAGATATGTTTGTGACTGCCTCGATGGCACAGAAGATGTGGTGGTGATGTGGTTTCGGGTTTGACACGCGAGTCGGGCAAAATGTTATTGGGATTTGGTTGACTGTAGTTGATTTGGGAGTAGCATTGAGTCTGGAAATGTGTCCGGTACACGAGAATAGGCTAGTTCTCTATTACAAAGGACCTAAAACCACCACCCTTCGGGGATTTATTAAGTATTTTATCATGCATAACAGATTTTTCATGTATTCTAAAAATGCATTTTCGTTTGATACAACAAATTCGGAAATATTGTTTTGAAGTTATAGTATATATTAAATATTACATTATACACATATTGCGTACATAGCGAGAAAACTGACACAAATCCTGGTTAAGTAACAATCTATCCGTTCAAAAATATATTAGGACGCAATTCCTATTGTCCGAGGGTATAGCACGCGCCACTGCCCATGAATAACTGCGTAACTGTAAATTTTGTCACAAACAAAATGCTTGTACATTTATTGATCCTAATACCATTGTGATGGGATTTATTTCTGTCCATTCAGAACGCAGGTAAACGATACTTGAGGTATGTAAGTAAGGATTTTATAGTTAAGCCCTTATACGTATAATTGGTAGCATTCGTCTTGGTGAAGGATGATACTAATCTTTTGTGATTTTTAAACACGGTCAAGAGATTCTTGACTGTTTGTTGGTGTTATTCAAAAGCATACGACGCGCGACGACGGTTAGACGGGCAGATTTACTTCGGGTAATGCTTAAGAAACTGATGTATGAAGCAGATAATGCAGCGATAGCTCGATGGGGAGACCAACAGACTGCAATGCAGAAGGTCTCGGGTTCGAACACAAGTCGCGAATATCTGACTTGCGGCAGTTATATGACTTCGAAATTATGTGCATATTGATTGACAATTATCCCCTGATCCGTGCCTCGGAGCCATTAAGCCGTCGGTCCCGGCAGCCATGAGCATCTATGGCAGTCGTTATTGGGAAATCAGTGCCCTGTAATATCCTGACACTGGTCTAACCTCAGGGTATCGTTAACATTCGGGTTGCGGAGGTCAGGTGGCAGCCGCTCCGTGTAAAAACTAATATCCAGTCAAATCCGATTAGACCAGAAAAGCTGACCCCAAGTGACTTGGGACTAGTAAAGGCTAGGGAGAAGTATGAAGCAGATAATAATAGTTGTTTAATAGTTTTTAGGTTGTTATGAATAATTTTAGTTTGTTAAATAAAACTAATTATAGAGCTACAGCAGCGATAGCCTAATGAGAGACCGTTGAAATTATGTGCGTATTAAATAGTTTATTATCACTCGCTTTAATAGAGAAGGAAAACATCGTGATGAAACTTGCATGTCTGAGATTTCTCCATAATGTTCTCTAAGATATGTGAAATCTGCCAACCCGCACTGGGCTACCCTGGTAGACTATGACCTAACCCTTCTCACTGAGAAGAGGCCCGTGCCCAGCAGTGGGACAGTTTGATACATGTCTGATATTATTTATAGAGCTACTATATGATTATTCAGAATAAGAGCTTACCAGTTATACAGGATTTATACCAGACGTTAATATTAAAATATAATGTGATTTGAAAATTGAACCAATATATTATCTACACTTTATTGTCAACAGCCAGGGTTTAAAAAGACCCTTAGATTCTAAAACTAAAACGAAAGTATATACGAAGGATCTTTTTCAAAAAAGGAAAACAAAGTGAAAGCACCTCTTTTCGCAGCCACCCTTCTACTTAAAATCTTGACCATTTTACGATCGACTGCTCCCCAAAGCAAACTGTACTACCGAAAATCTATGTGTGAGGCAATAGCAATAATAACGTTTAGTTGCGCTGTTATTGTCAATTTTCTCCTAAACATCGGGTACATAATAGTTCGAGCTACTAATTCTTGCAAAGGAGTATTTAAGCAGCTTGTCGCTTTGAAGGCCCTCTGCCAATAAATGGGCTCAATTATGCGTGTATTATTTGTAATCATTAAGCCTTTCAAAATGACACTATTATGGTTTGGACTTGGGTGGTTAAGTAGCCGCGGGGTGCGGTAGGAATTCTGCATGATAATTTTAAAATAATTTTTCCATCACACAACAATTAGGTTTAAATATTTGTTTGGCAGCAACTTGGACAGATAGTTTAAAATTATATATCTTTTGTATCATTTAGCCTTTTTGTGGAATGAGCATAGAGCAAGGAACATGCTAAGTAAAACTGCGACACGTATATTATACTGTGTCAAAAATGTGTAAATGACACAATTGGTCTTGCTTATAAACTGTTTCACTGTCGGAATATCTTCTTAGTGTAAAATAGGATAGTCTTAATCCATCACGCTGGCCTAGTGCGAGTTGGCAGACTTCACATATCTTCGAGAACATTATGAAGAACTCTCAGACATGCAGGTTTCCTCACGATGTTTTCCTTCACCGTTAAAGCAAGCGATAATTAACTGTTTAATACGCATATAACTTCGAAAAGTCAGAGATGCGCGCCTTAGGTTCGAACTCGAGACCTTTGCGTGGCAGTCCAACGGTTTTCCACTAGGCTATACCTTTAGACTATGTTTAAAAAATCTTATACCCACTTGAATGCAAATTTTCTCCAAAATCTTCAGCACGTGCACTTCCTTATTAATAACATATTTCAAATTATTTTTTTACTTTATCTAGAAATTGCATCAAATTTTACTATTATTCCACTATTCAAAATAGTAAATTTAATTGATATGCAAATCATTTCTAAAGGAAAGAAATGCGGTACCAGGTTTGTATCCTAGGCAGCTAGGTCTGGCCAGCCAAAAAGTTATTGCGTTTAGCTGACAAGCTATTCTCAATAACAGTCCGGGGTTAGAAATTTGGTGTTGCTGGGAGGACCAACGTTCAAGGAATTATTCTTGAGCGTTGGTCCTCTGCGTGATCACTCTTCTGTCGTATTGTTTGTCGCCATATCGGACTATGGTAGTGAGAGAATAGAGATTAAACTGGTTGCACACACAGCTGTGCTATAATATCTCTTGCGCAGACGACTAGTCACTGTCGTACTATATTATTTATTTCAATTAAAACACTCGCACTGTCAATAACTCATATGTTTATTTATAAGCATTAATGATGATTCTGATCTAGATAAACAACATCCCTACTTTGTATAAGGCTGTTATTTATAGTTCAAGTCTGCTTTACCGTGTAGTGATGGATGACCTCACATTACATTGTAATAGCACTTTCAATGATGGCCAGACGATATATGACAGTATAATGAAAGATATATCATTAAATATCTGCATAAATATCTAAAAGAGTTTATTGATCAAACGCTTCTAGACGATTTTATGCTAAAATGCGTATTACATAAACATTAACGCATACTTTTCATAGCTCTGTCTCCTTCGGGTGCATACAATCAATGCTATAAGACATAGTGTTTAGGGCCTACTTAACACCATGTCTTAAAGCATTGTAATTGCATGCGCCAGAATAAAACAAAACTATAAACTCTGTAAAGCGTTGTCTTATTCGCGCGCAATGACAATGGTTTAAAAGATGGCCTCTGAATAGAAACGTACCATACACCAAAATCTTAGATTTAATATTAACTTAGAGGTAAAAAATCTATGCTAAAAACCCCATACAGAAATCGCTAGTACTAGAGACAAATCTTCTATAGCGGAAATGCTTGAAAACAAATAATGCATAATCAAAGTCAAAAATCGTTTATTAATTTAAGTCACAAAGTAACAGTCATGAGCATCAAAATATATAGATTAGTGAGTTTATTAAGGAACTGAATAGACTCGGGCAAAATATTTGTGAATCACACAAATGATTGTCCGTTCTTCTGTCAAACGTGCAACAATTGTCGCTGGTAACAAGTAACATTAACGACTACACCTTCACTGCAACAGTCAATAAGCTCGAATATTTTAAAAAAAGCCCGTTAATAATTATTACTTGGTAAGTAGTTCTATATAGTATGATTAATCCGGCTCAGCCAGGTAAGTTGTTACAATCTCATACAGAAAACCGGCACAAGAGAGGTAACACTTTTATAACATTTCGCTAATTCATGATAGCTACGAAGATACAGATACCTGGCTCTCCCATTTCTATATTTCCCATCTTTAATTCCTTTTTCCATAGGTCGGATACATGCAATTGATACCTCTGGTATTGCTTTCGTAGACTATCGGCACCGCTTACCATCACATAAACATATGAATGATAACCATCTAAAAAAATCTACTCCAAACAAAATAGTTCATACATCGAATCCCTAGGATTCCTAACCACACACCACGATTCCCTGTTGTCTCTTTCGCATCGTGGGGTCTAGTCTATTACCTTGGTGGAACAAAAATAGTACAACATAACATTTATTCGGTTCCCGGTTCACACAGTGCAGCGCTTATAAACAAAAAGTCGTCAATCTGTTTCCACCGATGCGATAAACGCGATATGCATAATATCGTATTATTTAACATAATTAATTAACCAAACCCACGGAAGAGACAGATTGACAAAACAAAAAGCGAAGTATTTTACGTCTTCATAAGATATCGACAGCCACATCTGTTTAAGCAAACATTAATAATTTAACTTGACATTTGATTTCCCTTCAGAACTTAGATACAGGCTGTTGAAATACCGGACAGCATGTTAGATAAACATAATTAAATATTGTCTTACTTTAACTCAAATATTGCTTTTATCTCAGTTTATTTTAACACTTCTTTTTAACTATTCAATCTATTTGAATTTAACTTTCCCGGGACTTTCGAGTGCCTTTTAGCAGCCTTGGTCCCGTACCATAGTATTATTGCTTACAATATAATTAAAAAAAATGATTTTACTATACTAACAAGTGAAGGTTAACTTATTTTGAACAGCTGATGATAGAAGTGTATAGGTTTGGTTAATTAGTACGTTGAAAGTGTCTTTGAAACTTAAAGTCCAAATGACATGGAATCTTAGTTCTTTAAGTCGATGTATACTTACATATTACCAAAGGCTAAGAAGGTAGGTCTATAACACTTACATTTTACTAGTTATATTTTAGATACATGTAAAGCGAGCGAGCCTATTAGTCTACTGAGCAAAGTAAATTATTGTGCCATTGGCAGACAGCTTGATAAGAATATGACAACCTGGGCAGTGATCAAGAATTCTTAATTTTCTTGTTCCTAATAGTTACTTCCATTACCTCTAAATTAAGCTGGCCAAATTAGCGTGTATCCAAATTATTAACTGCTATTTATTATGAACATTTATAACCCTTTAAGTATGTAATCAAACAAGGTGTATCCACTTTTACTATAGCCTAGCTAGATCTAATCCATAAAGACTTTTAATGACTATCGAATAAGTTGACAACTTTGATTTCATTAAGCGCAAGATTGTTTTATTGCGATCATTAGCAGACAGTGTAAATCAGCTATATTTAGCTCTGGCTAGGCATTGGGTATACTATTACCTGTTCTACAACAGTGTATAAAATATATTCAACTATTTAAATCCACTACAGGTGCATGTTCTTTAGCTTCGAGCGTACAACGTAGGCAATCCGAATTTACGTTTAAAGCTCAAAAGTCATAATGCGTCAGTACATAAAAGCCCATTATTAATAATTCATAAAATACGTTCTCGTATTCAATAAACTTTTAATAGTAACAATAATACTTCCTCAAGTTCATAAATAAAAACATGGTTCGTATTAAATTTATCGTCGGCTGGGGATTACATTAAGCTATAAAGAGTTTTGTTTAATGGTCGGTAATTGGTCGGATAACATAATTTTTATTGGCATTGTCTCGGCTAGGTAACGATCACCACTACTTTTAAAACTCTCTACTATTTTTTTATTCGTCTTATTTAAATATTATAAATTTATGTGAAAATTTATAAAGATGTTAGGATGTCTGTTATCAATCACTCGTTAACAGATTTGCATGAAACTTGGCAAACAGGTAGACGATGTCTATTATTTCACATATAAGATTATAATTATTTTTTTTTCGTCCTAGTAGAGCGTATTAATGGGATAACAGTTCAAAAATGTAATTATATTTTAACAAAACTTTAGTTCTGAACTTATTAATAGATGGCGCTATGCTAGAAGATAACTACTCTTTCACGTGGGAAAATCCTTGGGCAATCACTAATTTATGATACTAGATATGATGGTGCAAACAATTCAACTGTAGAAAAGTTTAAAATACGCTAACACATAATGATGTGCGAGGTCTTTGCCCTGCAGTAGACCTACCAGAGAAAGAAAATGTCATAGTACCTACAATTTCATGTTTAAATTAATATAAAATTAATAGATTCAAATTACTTTTTTTAGTCTTACCATATTTAACCGAAAATTATCTGGAGACGAATTTTTAGGCTAAATCTGTATATTTGTCAACATAGTGAAATGCGATAATATGCATAAAAACTACTACTAATACTTTATTGCTATATTATTAATATGACATTAAATAAAAGTATAAATATCTCCTAATATTTGGGAACGAAAATCTTGCACGCAATTAGGTTTACCTCTGACGTATGTTTCTGATGAGTCCCAGCTGCAAACCCCCGAGGCGATAATTGTGACGCATACTATCATCATTATTGGAACCTAGTCATTCATTACATTTTTGTGAAGATTACTAGAATTGTATACAACACATCATTAACTTACAGGTATTCCTGTTCATGATTAATTTTGTATTTTTCCAAATAGGTTTCAGCTAAATATTATAATGGGTGGAATTTGAACTGACATCCTGACCACAAGTCTGATGCCTCAGCTGTCAATGTCTTCAAAGAATTGATCAAAGTTCAAAACCGATATTTAGTTTTATTAGTTATTAACTAAGAATTTAGAAAATTGATTAAAGAAGTTATCTCAACGTATTTCTTATAATATGTATAAAAATAGATACCAACTATAATATTTCTTAAAGTGGAGCACTGATGTCAATGACTTAACATTATTCTGAAGTCAATTTACCAATTAAAATTCATAGAACATTTTAAATAAGCCGGTGCTTAATTCAGCAGTAATTTGGTATACAATTGACAGGCGCCTATAGTGTACTCGTGTTTGTCCCTACTAATATTATACTTGTGAAAGGTTTTGAAGATGTTTGAATATTTATTCAATCACGGAAAGACTGTTGAACAGATTTGACTAAATCCTGGTCATGTGCTGAAAATAATTTATATTATAATATCCCGGTATGCATTCCCGTAGTATACATGCAGGCAAAAACACGGGCTAAAGTTAGTTTAGTTCCTAATATTCTACTATTTAATTAGAGTTGAGTTAATAACGAGAAGATACTAGCATGAAAGTTATAGCTATTCCTTTAAGTTCGCCATTAAAGTACGGTTGTAAAATTACAATAGAAACCTACATTCTCTCTAGGACCAAAAATAATATAATGGAATGCTTCATAACTTAAACTAGATCGGAAAAGATATCCCATACAAAATCATCCCAAATATTCCTTTCATCGGTATCTCAAAGTTCCCACACACGAATTCATCGAGACTTAGATGAGTCACAATCGAGTTGCCATCAGTAGGGGTCACATCTCGCTGCGGGTCAATAAATAAATAAATCTCCAAGCTGCCGTTTTTTAGCTTATTTTTCATTAATATCGTAATTATGTGAGTTGGCATCGAAAACAAACCGCAATTTTGTGGCCAGCCTTAATGGTTTAGGGGTCAATTATAGGCGTCATAATAATAACGCCGGACGATCTTTAGACTTAATACTTACCGGTGTTAGTCATTTGTTGATTGTACATTATTTTATTTAAACGTTCATTCAGTTTTGCTGCTTTTTACATTCTATGGGATTTTCTGCATTTCAATGAACGCTGACGTCATAAAGTTCTTCTGAAATGTTTCGTTTTTATGCCTTTTATTTTCGTATTAACGTAATTGCTGTGGTTAGTGATGAAAATGAAATGTTTTACAGAAATATTAAGACCGCAATGTGTTCAGATTTTCCATGAGCTGATTAGAGCTATGACGTGACAGTGATCATTCCTATCTGAACAATCATAAGCTTACCATACCTCACGTCAGGAGCACCAATGTGACAGTAATCTGAAGTGTTGTTATCGAATGGCCAAATGAAACACCTTGAAGATAAAATGTAAATATATATTCTCTGGTACCAGTTATATAATTACATATTATATAATATGTTAGGTCGTCTATATGTACGACCTAACAAAGTGGTTGCGAAGAGATGCTAATTCGACGCTATCCATAAATGCGACTGAGTCACAAACCGATTGTGAAAGCAGTGTCCGTACACTACTACATTAAGTTAAATAAAGACGATTGTCGTAATATTTGGTTTCTTGTAACTCTGTTTTAACGTTAAATAGAAGTATCTACACAAACAACTAGATTTCGATGAATGGGTCGATCAAAAATGAAAACTACTTACGAGAATTTAGGTATTACATTTTCTTAGTAAATTCTGCTACAATCAAATAGTGCTAAAATAGTCCTGGATAAATAGTATTAGTTCATCCCTTGATATGCTTAGGTTTTAAGTCCAGAAAGCTTACCGAGTGAAATCTACCTGGAATTTAAGTAGTCGGATGGCAAAGTACGTCGGCCATACCGTAAGATGAAAAGACGTAGTCAAAATAATGAATTAATTTAGGTCAAAAACTAACAATTATGAACGTCAAATTCTATTGGTAATCATTTTATTAAGTTACTAAAGCTACATTTAGGTTAGTTGCTAGTTTCGGACGGGGTCACAATTCGCTTATGAGACTTAATGAATTATTTAACTAACGTTACCTATGTCATAGGTAATGTCTGGAATACGTTTCTTTTTATTTTGGCGGAATGCACTAGCACATTTCCCTCTGCGAGGGCGGGCGGAGGGGTATGTCGGACTCACCCGGGAAAAGAAGGAGATATCTCGGTAATACCGACTAAACCTACCACGGTGTTCCTTCTCACAATCTATGGCTGGGGCGCAGGGATCATTCGCACATTCATCCTGCAGCCCCGGCAGTATGTCTGGAATACCTACCATGGTCAGTTTAATCGGTATGGCCCGGAGATTTTTGACCCAGGTGAGCCTAACATAACTTTTTAACATGAAATTTCGCATACACTTTGTCATTAGTACAATTAAGGACATAGGGCCCCATTCATCCAAAAATAAGTAGTGTTACCGATGTATAGCTAGTAATATTATAAAAAGAACAACCTGTATATATAAAGACGTGACATTTCAAATATTGTGTTCCCCAGTATAAAGGTGAAATTTATTTTGTTCGCGCTCCCGCGGTTGCGAGCCGTACGTGTCGTGTAAACTTACTCACGACTCGGCGAACTGATAGTGACCAACTATCGATATTACGATATTCAAGAGTATGCTTGTATTGTCTCTGTGTGTTGGCTGTGTGCGTGTGTGTGTGATCTTTGAAGTGTTGACGCTAAGTCAAGGTGCTACTCAAAGTAAGTAGTATGCATAACATAGATATACCTGTCTATCTGAAGAGGTAGGCAAAGAAGGTAAGTTTTAAGGTCCAAGTTAATAGAGGGCAAGCGGGAATACTCAGTGCTGCTGATGATGTTTTTTCTTTTAATTATCCACTAGGAATAAATTCGATATTACAGAAAATTTTATAAATATTCAAAAAACAGATGCAAGCAATACCCAGCCTCGGAACTATAATTTGTGGATCACTCGAAGTTGTTGATCCCGTGTGGAGATGAAATTCATAACACTCACCGCATTGGCAATGGCGGGCTATCATATTGAGCCACTAAGCCAACTGTGCGATCCAATTTTCATGACAGAAAAATTCTCATCACTTGCCCGTCTCGGGTGTTGAATCCGAGACGTCATTCATAATCGTTTACATTTACTACTACGAATCAGAAACTACTCAAATATATAATACTTATTAATCTCTGTTTATAAACATTTTTCTCTGAAAGGAATGGGCCTCTTCTTAGTATGAGAATAGTTAAGCTATCGTGCTTCAGTACACTAGACCGAAATGACAAACGTATTAAAAAAAATGTTTGCTTAAATATCATGCAGTAAGTATAGGATTAAATAGCCAAATAATGACTTACGTGAGTACATAATATTCTCGTCTGTTTAATACTCTTGTGGGGGTTGCTATTATTATACCCACATGTCAGGTTTGTTAGATCATACGACGAGACTACCTAGACCTACCATATATTTTAAACTGCCACTGTGAATTTCCTATTAGAAAACCGCAATATTACTTGACCCGCCGGGCCACCCCAGGAATCTAAATCTGGACCGCATGATCGCACGTAAACTTATACACATAACATGGGACGCAACCTCTAACAAGGCACATGCCGGATTCCCGGATTCCATTCTACTACTGAAAGTTTCCTAACCCAAAAATACGACCTACCTAACCAATTCAGCAATCGAATCCAGAACCACTTTAGTGACCAGTCTTATAGTAATACTTATTTTCTTTAATTCTAGTTCTATAAACTCCTGGCAATAGAAATCACAACTTGCTAGGATTCATAATTACTCTTCCAGCTAAGCTAAAATGTAAGTGCAACCCGCAAACTCTCGATCGTAAGTCCAATACCTTATCATTATTAGTTAATTATTTTCATAAGTGACGTTATCTTATAATAAATATCTTAATACCTCCTCAACCTTTGTTCTCAGGCCTGCTTACCTACTGTTAATTTTTGATTTATTGTGATAACCATAAGCTTCTCGCATATAAAATTTCGCGATCGACACAAATTAAGTTGATGTTATCGACTGTGCATCTTAATTCCGATGCAGCGGAATTATGATTATCACATTAGACACGTGTGAATCTCAGGAATTTCATAATAAAAAATATAAATAAGTTATTGTTGCCAACCGATATAGGCGAGAATTTCTTGTTAATGTTCGTGTTAAAATTTTATCAGCGTTTTAAGTAAAATTATGTAAAGTCAATTAAATACAAGTATTTACATTACTATGAATGTGTCTGTTTGCACTAATATTATTGACTTTCATTGAAGTATAATAATTAGTTAACAAATAATTTTCGAAGTCAAAAGTTTACAGTGGTGTAGTATTTATATTGCATTGCCATCTCGCGGCAACTTGTTGAACTAGCTTCAAAGCCATTTTAAAGATAGCGTTGTGATTTGGGCCATGGAAGAGGCCTTTGATTGTGATTGCACTAACGTGGCACAGATGGCAGTACTTAATTGTTTCCCAAATAGATGGTAGATGGCGCTTTTACTTTAACCACAAGATGAAAATTATTATTACCTATAAAGGTTTCTTTGAAATCGTTTTGAATCCATACTGGGCCAACGTGGAAATTAATAATTTAATTAAGTTCGTAAATCTATATTTGTAATAGGTATTTGTGTGTATCTGTTTTTCTTACGGGACCGTATTGAATATGGTCCGCTATTCGTTGAATTATGAAGGGATAGCAAATACTGATTGCAGTAAATTAACATTTTTGAAATTGTTGCCTCTGAAGCCGCTTTATTTCTTAAAGTAGTATAGTATACGTACACAATTTGAAAAATGACCATCACTAATTTTAATGACAGGTTGGATCAGAATGCACAGTTATACTGCACAATGTCTTCTATAAGGTCAGAGAATTTGAGTATCTATGAATATAATTTTGTTGGACCAGATGACAAGACATTTTTAGTAACAAAACCGTGCATGCCATTTCTAGCTTTTCACACACAGCTGCGAAAAAAGAATACAAATTTAGTATTAACAGTCATTTAATATTTTCCTTTAAAACGTGTGCCTTCATTATCTAAGTTAAAGCCTCAGCTTATATCACAGTTTGTCGGCACCAGTCGACACTCCCATATTCCATATCACATACGATCTTATCTTAAAACAAATACATGAGTCTTTAAATATTACCTAATTAGGATTAGTAATACTGCATAGTCTAACACTTCATAAAGTTAAAAAGTAAAATAATCTATTTCATTTTGGAAAAGGAATAAATAAAGTATATTGCAGTTAGTATCTATACATAACACCTCGTAGAAATGACAGTCCATAGCGTGAAAACTGGCTCACTACCATAAAGACGTATATGTTTCTATTAATTAATAGTCAACTCTCTAGAACGCCAAAATTAATAAGCCGTCTTTCAATTGTTTGACGCACTAGAGATTGGATTGGCAGGACAATAACAGTTAGAGATAGATTTTATTAATATAACATTTGAATGCACAGAGCAAGTAATATTATAATTATAATATATACAGAGAGATAACTTTTTGGTTCTGCCGTACTCTGTGGTTATACGTCTAAGAACACGAGCTAAAGTAATCCGTTTAAATACATTTAGCTGAATTTATTCTTAAGCTGACTTTTTGTATCAGCGAGTTTAGTAGTGCGGATGAATCATTATTTACGTGGTGTTTCGCATCTTTATATAAATACTACTTAACAAAAAAAATATGTTATAGGTTATTGGATCCATTGCTACCTATAATATTTACATTCATTTTATTTTATTGAGAAATAAATTATTAGCAATAAATTACAGTACATGTTGCACTGCCATTGCATCTAGGCTGCCAGTCCTTACAGATATATTATATAGTAAGAATACACCCGCTCTATTTATAATTTCTTTACCGTACCGACAAGGAAGGACTGCCTAAATTTTAAAACAACTGCCATAAAGAACACCCAAAGCCAAACTATCTTGTGGATCACAGAAATTATGGCACCATATGGGGATCGAGCATACAATACACATACATTTGGATATTCGTGCAGTCAATTGATACAGCCTTATGAATCTACATTAGATATATAGTATGAGTTTAATTAATATAACATTTACTAATCAATATTGAGATATAACATCTTACTTACAAGTATAATAATCAACCTCTTCAACACACGTGTCGCACTGCACGAAACAGCAATTTACCATTTTACACCTGCACCTAGAACTCACTTCCTTTTTACTAGTAATATAACCTCGACCACAGCACAGCGTAGCACAATTATGTCTATCTTTACAACTCCTGCCTTTAGTACTAACACACAAATTCGGAGTTCGCTGCAAATATACCAGATTCTTTCGGTCCATATGCAATTTATTCCGAATTTTTGGAGCGATCGCTCGCTTCGTCGTGTAGTTCAAAATTTTCTTCTTTACTGCATGGTGATAATGCTTCTTTAAAAGCCCCATGGCTGAATTGAACGGTCCTATTCGTTTCCAACAAGTTTTGGTAGTGCATGATCCGGAAAATCCATGGCATTTGCAAACTTCTTTCAACTGTTCTCCGATAGAGTCCACTCCAACAATGACGTCCTGCTTGAATATTTCGGCAATTTGGTCATTGCCAGCATGTTTAAAGTCCAAGAAATTCTTCGTGACTCTTTTTCCATGTTTAAAGTCGTCGCCACAACCAGCTACTTTCCAGGAAGAATTTCTGCCAAAGTTTCCAACACAGGAGCAAGATGATAGGTCTCCGGAGGCGCAGGCTTTGGCAACTGAATGCGTTATTGATGCAGCTATTAACGCATGCACGAAGGCAGTTTCTCTGTATAGTTTGTTGAATATACTTCTTTTAGCTTTTTTATTGAAGACGAGGGAGCAATTCCATCTATCGTATTGGAATGTTTCTTCACAAGCGGCTATTGCTTGCTCTTTCGCGATGCTAAGCACGTTAGATAACCCGGTATCCCTTTCGCACATTTTTGTTTGGCGTTTTGAAGAACGTAGTACTTTACAGGCGCCAGGGTGCACAATTGAGGCTCGCTCACTGAATAAAGCCTTGATTGTTTTCTGTAAGATTGGCTGAGATCTGTAAAAAGTTTCATAGATTAGATTAGAACTTAAAATGAACTCTATAATGTAATAAATTACACATTTTGTCATGTGGAGTATATAGAAAACTTCGAAAAGGTTCAACTAGCCCTGGGTAAATTATTATATTCCTACCTATATAACGAGACGGTATGGGTATTTTAAGACATACATATGTAACTATAATCAATATTTAATTATACAAAGTGTATTTTTAATTATTACTTTAAAATAGATTGTTATCATTACGTATGCAAGTCGGCGATTACAATTACCGAAGCATGTCGGCTATTAATAGTTATCTTTTGAAACGAGCTAATTTTTAAATAGCCTTAATGAGATCTGTCGGTGCTTTTAATTGTCAAGTTTAGAGTAAGTAACTCATTAAAGAATTAACATCAAAGCGAGCGTAATCCCTTCTACTAACAACGCAATCAATCTAATAGGTTCTTTAGAAACTGACGCAAGTTTTTGTGTTTGATCAACTCGATTGACGAACATTAACATGATGGAATGGTAATGAGTGTAGTTAAATACTTATTATATGTAGAATTATGACAAAATATAAATTTTAATCTAATTGTTGTTCTAAAGTAATTAATATTATGTTATACTTTATTTCCAGTGTTATGGCAGTTAATGCTGTATTTCAAAACTACACTTTATTTTAATCATAATAGATATACTTTTTGTCAGTGATACTTTATTTAAATTTACGATATTGGTGCAATTTGACTGCATATGTCGTCTCGGCCAACTGCCCATATTTATGACAAGCATGGCAACTATATGTCGCCTCCTTCGTCTTTATGGTACCATGTATGCAGCAAGTATACTTATAGTATTACAACAGGTAAAATAGTGCAAAGCCTACAGACCCATCGCTTACTTAATACCTTACCCGCGTCTTATAGCCCTCTTGGGAACGTAGGGAAAATGTCTAAGTAAAGGGTAAATGGGTAAATGTCTCTTTGCTGAGAATGATACTAATTTATCGAAGTTATATTATATACCTATATTGATGATACTTATGTATACAGATATGATACTTATGTATAAACCAAGTGACTGGTTTTTAACAGAAATGTTTAACTTATTTCTAATAATATGTAGGAAAGCTTTTGGGTGTTTTTGGCATGATTAAATTACTGTCAATCTTCTTTCAAACTATTATGGTTCTTAAATATATTTTTAATAGGTTTACATTAGTACTTCCACCTTAAAATTTCCTTATTTTTTTAATTATAAAATAAATTTCTAAAGAAATTAACAGTACATACTGTGCCTCGGCATTAATAGATCGAATGCTATTTTCTTTACCTGACGCTTCACTGCAAATTCGAGTCTACATATGTTGCATCAACAATAATTCGCAATAAAGCGTGTGATAGATAACAAATTCGATGTGATGTTTTATCCAATTTCTAGACTAAATACAAGACAGAATTAAATTTATTCCACTCAATTATATTACATACAAAAATAAATAGATATTATGATCCTAGCGCATGAAAAATATAGCCTCAAATTGTACCAATTGGGATGTTTTTATTGTTCTTAATACAAAATCCCTTGCAAAATGTAAAAGTGAATTATGAACACAAGTTAAATTATTAATAACAAAATAGTTTAAATCAGACATATATAGTCCATAATATTATTGCTCTAACACACACACGTTGCGGTCACACAAATTTTTACACTATATCACCATAAATGTTCAGTATAAAAGCCCAAATAAAAATCAATATAAGTACAACGTTTTAATAAATATACGTTATACCCTAAGGTGGTGGTTTTCATAAATTTGTTGAATATTGTAACAAATAATTTAAGGAAGGCCATAATCTATTGACTTGCAATGGCACACCTGCAGCCGCAATAGGTTTTAATTAAGTCTGGTTTTCTAAAACTTGACAAATTAAAATGACAAAAAATAACCAAAAATTACTCACCCTTCAACAATTTTCGAAGCAAATATAGAGACAGCACATAACAACAAGACATTGAACAAGCAATAACTAAACATGTTTAAGATCTAAGTATCACATGGTCACTGTTTCAAAGGCGATTAACAAAATGAAGTTGGAAATGACGAGGCGAGGTGACGGTGTCGCGATAGTTTATCGGGAAAGGGTGGGTCGTCCGAAAATGGTAATGACAAACTAAGAAATCGGACTGTTTGTCCATTGTACAAATATTGGAGCGAGTCATACGTCGCGCGGTGAGCTATAGGTAACATAATTTTTGCGGCTGCATTAAAAATATACACAAGTATTGCAAGAGTTGGCGATCTGATTTTTATAGATACTTACGTAAATATATAATCATAGGTCTAGCACGTACAAATGTACACTTTTCTTTTAAATTTAATAAATTTATAGCACACAAAAGTAATATACATGACACAAAGAGAGTTTCTGATACATTTACCAATGATAGGCTAACCAGTGCTTTCTTACTATATTATATATGACATGATACTGCTTAATTATTAATATTTAATAGGAATTAATAAAAATAGATATAAAACATAACTAAACGAAATATAAAATTAATTATATTTTCACTAATACTAACATTTATTTATGTATAGGATCACTATTGGTGACGCCAGAGGATTTAATGATTCAATTTTACAATTTGTTTTTTTAATCATAATATATGTATATCAATGTCGGATATGGCTTTAGTTACTCTATTGAATACTCTACAGGTTCGATATAAGGGTAAATTTAGGCCGATATTAGTTCTACAGGTTGGTGTAAAATAGCTGTTGGTGGTGGGATATTTAAGTGTTGTTCGAGACACTCAAAGATACGGGATGCCGGTTTCTCGCAGTTCATCTTGCCGTGTACCAGAGCGTGTAATAAATAGAGGTCTTTTACGAATCGCTATTCACGAAAAGAGTACATTTTAAAATGTTGTAAACATTGCACGTAGGGTCATCTGTGGAATACATCGCTAGAGAAATAAGCAAGTTGCTTCATGAACGCACGCTGTATTTTATTTCCAAACAAATTACTAGAAAACAACCGTACCTTTATTTATAATATTTTTATATTATATAATTGTTGTTGAAAGTTATGTAATGATTAATGTGGCAGAGAGTTTGTATTGTATCACAGTTAACTATAAAATAAATATATTAAAACTGTATTAAAAATAACATTCAGTTTTATAATATAATTATCTAAGCCTGTCCAAAATATGTACCACATATATTACAATGTAATTATAATATGCTTATATTAATAGCAATTAATAATAAACTAGCGGCCGCCTAGTGATCAAAATTCGATCATAATTGATTAAAATTTTAACTTTGATCGTTATTAAGGTTTTTTGTCTATAACTTTACCCTTATAATCACATTTTCCATTTAGATTTCGCCAAGGCTAAAATTTACCTATCTTTTTCAAACAAATTATTATTTACTTGACTATACTCTTTCATAGACGATATTCCTAAACTTGCTACTTTGTTTTCTTTTTCGCGCGATTCGACTGCGTGTGTCAAATGCATGGTTGTGTGCGTGTAGTGTTTTTTAATTAATTTAATGTATTTCTTATGCATATTTTATAAAAATATTAGGATTCACCACTCCTTCTCCATGTACACTTTACCTGTGCCAAATTTCATACTCCTCCGTTCGCACAATTTTCAAAAAAGCTTTTGCTTTACGTTTTAACATATAGATATGAGTGTTAAAATTCTTATTTGTATCATACACAACTTCCGTGAAGCTCAGTAAAAATCCATACACCGACGCCACACGGACCATGAGAAAATGAAATATGTTTGTGGCAACACAGCTGTCGCGTCTGCATCGCTGCATCGATGTAGAGTCAGCAGCATAAGCAGCTAAACATTTAACAAATTTGTAAAAGTATTTTACGTTTTGATAATCCTAATTATTATTCTGGAAACTAAGTACCCTAAAAGCAACTATGCAGCTATGGAAAGATAAAAGCAATCGAAATCTCGAAATTGGTATTAACTTATGTTGCTGACTATACATTACGATTAACAGCTTGTATGGTTAAAACCCGCACATGGTGGTCTGCAATTATCCAGAATAAAGCCATCATCATAATCTACATCGTAGTTATTTATTCTTCTACCTTTTGAATTAGTATTTATATTTACATATATTCATCCTGGCTTGATTAGACACACCCAAGTGTATTGCAGGCGGCTTCTTACTCTAACCAATTCGGCTAAATGTGTATATTGGTTATCTATTCCTTTAACTTTTTAACAGACTTTTGAGTACTTATATCTAAATTGATACCTATAAACAGTGCATTATAAATAGTAATGTTGCGGGTCGTTCACTGATTTTTTGTAACCAGCCGCGTCTATTAAATTATGAGTGAGAGAAGGTTGGCTAAACTCGTGGCTCGATCGTACTGCAACGTCATCGCTACTTTATAGGACCTTAATGATTTTTATTATTATTTTTTAAGGCTACTTTAGGGGTTCTTCACAAACATTTAAACATCGGACACAAAGAACACCCAGACTCGGAATAATTACCTATGAAACACATAATTTTTCTCGTCATCGAACTCACAACACTCGGTTCAGTTGCAAAGGCAAGGCGATCATTTGAACCACTACGCCATCCACGTAGTCGATTGTGCTTTGCAAATCTAAAATGAAACTACCTAATCTTTTATACTGTCTTATTTAAATGCTTCTACATAATGTTAGTCGATAGAAACAAACAGTACACTACAAAAAATAGATATAGTCGCTCGTTTCTCGTTAATGGCCAGAGAGAAACAGCGTTCCTTTTTAACACGCTTTTATTAGCTTGGTATGTTTGTATCTATGTGTCTATATAGCAAAGTCTTATTCGAAGCAGCAGCCTCTGTATCAATGAGCAGTGTCCACGATAAGCCCCGATCGTTTTTATTCCTTCCACAAAATCACGTACTGTAGGAAGGCATGCTTAGGTTTCTTTTAATATTGAGCTCGGTACAGTCCTCAAGTGCCAAGTATTGGACAATAAGTTTCAGTCTAGATACGTGTGCTGGCAATTCTGTTACTACGTGGTACCTCTGAATATTGCATATTAGTTAATGTGCATTGTGGCGAATGCGACACGGAGAGCCATGCATCAGTTTTTATAAAACGTGTACGTGTGATTTTGCGTATATTTCTTGCCTTAAAGATTCAAATTACCGTCAATTATCCCTCCTAAATATTTTTGTCTGTAATCTATATATTAATACGTGAAGCAAAAACTTTGTACCCCTTTGTAACTTTTACGAAAATTGTGCGGTCGGAGGAGTATGAAATTTGGCACAGTTACAGTTAATATGGAGAAGGAGTGGCGAATCCTAATATATTTATAAAATATGCATTAGAAATACATTAAATTAATGAAAAAACTCTACACTCACAACACTGCATTTGACGTTCGTCTGACGTCGTACAATTCTTCGTAACTATGGTTACCTTATTTATATGTAATAACGAAAAAAAGGAATCAAAGTAGCAAGCTTAAAAATATCGTTAATGAAAGAGTATATATAGTTAAGTAAATAATAATTATAATTTGTTTGAAAAAGATAGGTAAATTAACCTGTATAGCCTTGGCGAATTCTAAATGAAATGTGATTATAACGGTAAAGTTATAAACAATAAAACTTTAATAACGATCAAACTTAAATTTTTATCAATTATGGTCGAATTTTGACCACTAGATGACCACATACTTATTAAATATATATGTATGTACTCAATGCAAGCAAAGTGCTCTTGAATATGGCAGGCAAACAGCGCATTTGTAAAATGAAGGGTACAATTTAAAAATCCTACACTTTAGAATATATTAAGCCATTAGTCGTGGGTACCCGACCAGAAATTTAAAGTTGCCTAGTAAGTCGCCTTTCCTGGGAACAAAAACTCACTAAGCGAGCTCTCCCTTGATTTACCTTCTCACCACAACCGGTGCAGGTATTTGGTACTCGGCCATTGTCTCCAAGCACTCGGCTAGCACAACCCTGCGGCTGAACAACGCATTCGCTTCATACATCGTCCATAAATTTTATTCCACGCCACTGTTTGAAAGTTGAACTGTATCTGCGAAATGTGCTGTAAATTTCAAGTAAAGTTGTACAGTAAACTTTTTACTGCCGATGTCTAGACCAAACAGATTTATTGCAAATAACTGTAGCAAGACAGCTACTTTATGTATTGACGACGGCTTGCACGTTTGCGTCCAAATGTTCATGATTAGGGTGGTATATAAGTCATAAATCTGTATATATAAAACTCTTCCGTTACTGAGTGACTGACAGACACGCACAGCCAAAACTACTGAACGCAAGAAGCTGAAATTTGGCATGTATGTTCCTTGGAGAGTGTAGGGGAGCACTAAGAGAGGATTTTTGGAAATTCCACACCGAAGGGGGTGAAAGCGGTGAAAAGGCGCGATATAACCAAATTCCACGCGGGCAAAGCGTCGGGCGGAAAGCTAGTTGTAAATAAAAAAGTGATGCATCGTAAATAATATTTAGTACAGTTTAAAAAGCTGTTTGTCCAAGTTTTTAAAACTTTAATCAGTTCGATACTTTATGAGAAATAGAGTGTTATATCTTGCATAATGGTACAGCATTAAAAGGTTCTATGTTCTTAAATCTCTCTTAACTCTATCAAGGCGGTGTTTGGATTTACTTACCACTCAATTTTGCAGGTGTGACGCTAGTGAAAACTTTCGTGTTCCAAGCATATGGAACCTTTATGTTCAGCTGTTACTATAACCGATCGAGTCTACTGTATCTCCTTATCAACAGGCAAGTCGTATCTGTATTAGCGTTTTTACAATATAATAATAATATCAACCCTGTATTAAACTGTCCCACTGCTGGGCACGGGTCTCTTCTCAGTGTGAGAAGGGTTAGGCACTAGTCCACCACGCTGGCCCAGTGCGGATTGGCAGACTTCACAAATCTTCGAGAACATTGTGGAGAACTCTCAGACATGCAGATTTCCTCACGATGTTTTTCCTTCACCGTTAAAGTGAGCGATAATTAAGTATTTAATACGCACATAACTTCGAAAAGTCAGAGATGCGCGCCTTGGGATCGAATTCGACACCTCTACGTGGCAGTTCAACGGTTTCCCACTAGGCTATCGCTGCCAGAGAGCGTTATTGTTTTGTGTTTTAAAAATAAAATACCTATCAATATTAAGCTTTAACGTTATTGTTTCGTTTCACATTTTACCATATTTTTAGGAAGCCGGGTTCTTTTGTTTTATCAAAATAATATGAATACTCTTGAGAATGTCTGATACTTGAGAACTCTATCTTATGTTTAGTTACTATATGGATTTATTAGTTCTGTCCAGACATATTAGAACGTTTCATCAGGCTCGAGGTTGTTCGTCTATGTCGAATAAGTTTATAACTATCGTTTTTCTTGTGATTTATTTCTAGTACATACCTGTATAGTACATATATATGTAATTTAAAAAATGATTTGGCAAGTAATTATTATTTATTTAATTCATATGTTTTTAAAAGCGTTCACGTCTTGTGGCTTGTTTCGAGTGACAACGTTGCACATGACTGTAATATAAATACGTTAATTTATTTGGCCTTTATTATAAAAATGTTTTTATACATTCTATTTCTATTAAAAGTGTATCACAGATGGGATATATTAATATTTGACGGCCTTATACTATCCACACTACGCACCTAAAATGGATTCATCGTTATTCGATATTTGAATTCGATCCATCATTAACATATATACCATGATAAGCTTTAACCGGCTCTGATGAACATGGCTGTCATTTAAGGCATTACCGAAGAGATTTCAATAAACAATACCCAGCTTCTGCCCAATGTATACTACTAATATGTCAAACATACTTATGGTACTGTTGCCTGATAGCAGTTACCCATGTGAAAGGGTAAAAGGGAAGCGGAGCAGAAAAATGAAGGGATAAAAGGGGTGATTGTTCCCATGGCGCTTTTACTCACTACTTTACGTCGATATTCTGTGAGAAGGTAGGTCTCCGGTCGAATCTACTATCAAAGTCAAATCTTCTGCATGGCTGCCAACAAACTTCCCACAAAACTAACGCTGCTTTCAATCGAACTGTCCAAATCGAAAATGCAACACAGTGAAAATATAATTTACGATTAAAAATTTAACAATGAAAATTAAAATTTCGAATCGCAACTTTTACACAATGAATATTAAATTTTGAGTCGATAATTTACCATAAAGAAAAATATAATTTAGTGTTGAAAATTTAACACTAAATAAGAACATAAAAGCGCAAATTATGAAATAAAATAAAGCTACATGCACAATGCACATATTACCACCTACGCTATATATGAACAAACGGTGCACTATTCTGTCTGGTTTGAATCTGGCGTCGCACTGTGGGCTGAAAATCGACCTCCATAGACATAGAAATGAAAGTTGCTAGATGTTCGTTTTGTTGACGGATATGGCTTCTATTAGCTATTATACACATAACAATGTCATCTGAGCTAACTCCGCACAAAAATGAATTTATTATAAGGTTTTTTCGAATAAAATGTATGGAGCTAGCATGAAAAATCTGAATATCTCTGAACTTGCAAGGAAAACCGTAATATCCTCAGAGATGGTTATAGGACTAATTATTTGTGATTTTTTGACATACTTCATATAACGGTACCTGCTGCAGAATTTTTTTTAAAAATCATCTTATTTTTAATTAATTTTTTTTAACATTAAACGATTTGTTTTGGTGTATAAGTAAACAAACAACACGTTATATGCATATAATACTAAATCTTCGCCAGTTATTTGTTAAAATATCAAGAAAATTATTTTTGCCTAACATAGTATATATGTTTTAAAACAGTTAATTGGATACCATTACTGAACTTTACATACAGGTAAACTACTGAATAATAAATTAGCCTTCTAATGAGTTCTCAATAAGAGATTAAGTGATTTGCAATGTCGCACAATGGTAACTACGGATTACACTAATTAAAATCTTACAGGTTACAACTTAAATAGTTAATTAGATATGTTACGAGTTCTAAGAAATATTTTCGACAACTGTCTAATGAGGTCGTTAACTAATGTTGGACTGAAATATAAAATGGTTAACATTTTGCATCATAATTTAGTTTATTCTAAGCTTTGTTACCCCTAACATATCACTGTGAAATTTTATAATGGAAAGTTTAAATACCAATTTAGACCTATTCGTTCTTCTAAAATGTAAGAGTACTTCATTTGATCATGAGGTATTGTTTAGTGAAATTATATCCCGCCTAGACGTTTGTCTTTCCGTTGAAGATCAAGTGACTCTAAAAGAATTTTGTCGGAGATTTGTACGAGCTGCATCACAAAGGTGGCAAAAATCTCACCGAATTCTTGATACTTTTAGAAAACAATACGAAATTTGGCTGCAAGCAACTATCGATTGGCCAAGTTGTATAAATTTAGTCGCTCAAGAACCAACTGTTGCTAAGGGATCAAGATCAATCTCTCCAGAACCCTCAACATCATACTCTGTTGGTACAATGACAAAGAGGTCACGAAAACCATTCGAAGATCTGGAAAGCAAACAGAAGAAGAGAAGATCTGATGAGCATAAAACTGACAATCCCAGTGAATTGGCATATACAGCAGCAGCGCGTTTTAAGGAAGAAGGTTGTGAGGATATCGCATCTGTAATCGAATATATGCTGAAACATCCTGAAGCAGCCTCTAAAATTAAGGAAACGCTTAAGCAACCGGTGAAAACTATCTTATTTACACCAGAAAAAGCACTTGGATTACTCCTTTCATTAAAATTATCAAAGTGGCAATACATCACGAGAGTCAGCTATTCGGGAAAGTAGAAAGGATATTTATCCGTCCTACTATAAAGTGCAACAAACCAAGCTGGCATGCTATCCTCCGAAGCAATCAGTGTTAGTGACCGATTCATCGGCAAGAATAACCCTTCAAGCTTTACTCGACATTACGGTCAAAAGAATCCTCCAAAGTTTTCCTAACGATGATGTGCAAAATAAGGATTTAAAATTGATATCTAAATGGGGTTTCGATGGTGCGTCAAACCAAAGCCGATACAAGCAGAAAATGGATAGCGATCAAGACGATTCAAGTATTTTCATGACTTCCTTGGTGCCACTAAAACTGACTGATGGAGACAATACTTTGTGGATGAACCCAAAACCATGCTCAGCAATGTATTGTCGTCCAGTTCAATTTACTTTTGTGAAGGAAAGCGAAGCAGTAGTCATCGAACACAAACGACGAATGGATGAAGAAATTAAGGCTCTCATTCCTACAGAGTGCAATAATAGAAACAGGGTGAATCATCACCTAATGATGACAATGATCGATGGTAAAGTCTGCACGTATTTGTCTCAAGCCAGATCAAGTTCATCATGCTATTTGTGTCTGGCAAAACCGACAGAAATGAACCGTTTGAGTGTAGTAACAGCAAAGACCGTATCTTCTGATATATACGAGTTTGGATTGTCATCTCTACACGCCCGTATAAATTGTATGGAATGTTTACTACATATTTCGTATAGACTAGATTTTAAAGAGTGGGCTGCGAGAGGTAACGAGCACAAAGAAATGCTAAGTAAGAGAAAAAAGATTATTCAAGACAAATTTAAAGACGAATTAAATCTATTGATTGACATTGTTAAACAAGATTCCGGAACTACTAATGACGGCAACACTGCAAGAAAGTTTTTCAAATTTCCCCATAAAACTGCAGCCATTACTGGGTTGGACGAAGAACTAATAAGAAGATTTGCTGTGATTTTACAGGCAATAACTTCCGGGGAAAAAGTAGATATAATTAAATTTAAAGATTATGCCTTCAAAACAGCAGAGAGGTACGTGGAATTATATGACTGGTACTATATGTCATCAACCGTCCACAAATTACTTATACACGGGGCAGACATAATCGAGAAGAATGATGTTGTACCCATAGGAAGTCTCTCGGAAGAAGCATCCGAGTCTCGCAATAAAGATTTTAGGAGGTTCCGGGAACATCATTCGCAGAAAAAGAGCAGGCAAGATTCGAATCATGATATCCTTAATATGTTAGTTGTTTCTTCGGATCCTTTTATAAATGTACAAAGGCCCAAGTCAGATGCCAAGAAAAAGGAGGATTTATTTCCTGAAACCCTCAATTTAATTCAGTTTCAAGAAACTGACTTTGAGTTTCTAGGCAATCTAGATTCTGATTCAGAAATCGACGAGAGTGATAAGGAAAACTAGAAACTTTTTGAGCTTTTATTTATAATTCTATTCAATGTAATTTTTTCATGATCTTTCGTTATTTAGCTTTGGTACGTAAATATGTTTTGCAATTGATTTATTTTTAAATATTTTATATTACTATTCTTGTACCTATTTATATTTTTGCATACTTTTGTACCTATGTTTTGTTTTATATAAATTTTATCAACTATTAAAAAATACCTTTTTAATTTATTTTTCTTTTTATTTAATGCCTATTATTAGCGTTAATAAAATAACTAACTTATCGATTGATCTTTACTTTGACATTAGTAGAATTTAATGATTTAAAAAAATACCTTCATTTAGACATAATAATAAAATAATTAGACAGTTGTCGAAAATGTTTCTTAGAACTCGTAACATGTCTAATTAACTAATTAGTTTACTTATGTACTTACCTGTAAGAATTTAATTAGTGTACTCCGTAGTTACCATTGTGCGATATTGCAAATCACTTAATCTCTTATTCAGAACTCATTAGAAGGCTAATTTAATATTCAGTGGTTTACCTGTATGCAAAGTTTAGTAATGGTATCCAATTACCTGTTTTAAAACATATATACTATCTAAGGCAAAAATAATTTTCTTGATATTTTAACAAATAACTGGCGAAGATTTAGTATTATATGCATATAACGTGTTGTTTCTTTACTTTTACAATAAAACAAATCGTTTAATGTTAAAAAAAATTAATTAAAAATTAGATGATTTTTAAAAAAATTCTGCAGCAGGTACCATTATATGAAGTATGTCAAAAAATCACAAATAATTAGTCCTATAACCATCTCTGAGGATATTACGGTTTTCCTTGCAAGTTCAGAGATATTCAGATTTTTCATGCTAGCTCCATACATTTTTTTCGAAAAAACCTTATAATAAATTCATTTCTGTGCGGAGTTAGCTCAGACGACATTATTATGTGTATAATAGCTAATAGAAGCCATATCTGTCAACAAAACGAACATCTAGCAACTTTCATTTCTATGTCTATGGAGGTCGATTTTCAGCCCACAGTGCGTCGCAACGAGTGCAGACGAGCAATGATCACACAACGAACAACGAAGCGCGAAAAATGAAGGTGGCAGATAGTAAAATGTCAAAAAACGTATTTAAAACCTATAGTTTTGTTTAAAAATAGGGTACCTAATGTACATATGTATGTAATAAAGGATGTATGAAAGAACTTTAACAAATTAATAGAGTCTGACATTGAACATTGTACGGAACGAGACTTCTACCATTACAAATAAACCTATTCACTGAAAAACTGATTGAATTATAGATAAGCCTATCAAAAGTGTGCAGAAGTCCAAATTAATTTGAATTTAGTTACGTGTTAATTAATCTACAACACTAAAATGTAAGTTACAGGTTATATACTCGTGTAATACAAGTGGTAATTTAATATCTGGAATCTACAATAAAAAGCATTGTATCTAGACCTCTGGGTCCGTGTCATTGAATGCAAAAAGCATTGGTGTTGAGCAAAGATATGTGGAAACACAGATATATATTTCTTATCCTGTAAAATCTTATATTCTTATTTAAAAATGCCAGGTTATTTCGTAGCAAGAACCGATCCTAAACAGCATGAAATCCTTCAATAAGAACTACGTAAAGCAAAGTATTGTACTTTATCTCAACATTGCGTATGACATCCGGGAATATCCGTAGCCTGAACAATTTCCATTAGAAAAGCTAGCGTGTAAGTATCTATTTACATCCGTGTGCGGTCGTTGGTCGCGAGTTGATGCGGATCGATAGCGCACGCCACGCCGCGCAGACAGTCGCACCGTGTATACACCGCTTTATAATTGCGATTCCGCTCGTGTATACGCAGATTTAGAATAGTTATCTTTTTTGGAATGTTTTTAATGAGTTTTAGTTGCAATTTAATACGCAAAAGATAGCAGCGAAATTGTCTTGTATTGTGTTCGTTGGTACAAATATTAGAAGTAGCCAGTCTCACCAACGCGCATGGCGCAGAATACAAGCGACACTGGCATGCGTTATCCTATTCTTTGTGATAATACAGGGATTTAAAAAAAAATACAAGGTTTTTGTGCCATATTATGCGAGTCTTAATATACTTACAATTCGCAGCTATATCTTAGACAGCTTAATTGTTCGGTGTATACAGGGGATTATTTCATACTTGCAGAGTTTGATATATAATAGTATGAGAGACATGGATTTAAAATATTATACTTTGCTTAACCAAGGCATCGAATCCGGTATCTCAATCTGTCACCGCTATATTCTGTAAATATAAACGCAACTAACACTTGTCCAATGAGATAAAATAAATTGATCTAAAAAGTGAAATATGATCTCTGATGTTGTTAGTAGTATAATAAGAAAGGCATAAGTGAATAAAAATAATATTCTTTAAGTTGTTGAATAAAATGTCTCTTCATTCATAAGGGTGTTTAACTGCCTAAGGGTTTTATGTGTATCTATACTAACTAGCGGTCGCCTAGTGGTCAAAATTTGACCAAAACTCCTAAGCATGCTACTTTGTTTTCTGTTTTTCTTTATTACATATAAATAAGGTATAGGTAACCATAGTTACAAAGAATTGTACGACGAACAATGTCGTAATACTACGAACGCGATTCGACGGCGTGTGTCAAATTCATGGTTGTGTGCGTGTAGTGTTTTCCCATTAATTTAATGTACTTTTAAAAATTATTTTATAAAAAAATTAATATACGGCCCTCCTTCTGCATATAAACTTTAACTGTGCCAAATTTCATATTCCTTCGTCCGCGCAATTTTCGTAAAAAGGGGTACAAAGTTTTTGCTTCATGTATTAATATATAGATATTATAAAGCTGAAAAGTTTGTTTGTTTTTTGTTTGGTTGGACGCGCTAATCTCAGGAACTACTGATCCGAATTGAAAAATTATTTTAGTGTTGGATAGCTCATTTATCGAGAAAGGCTAGGCTATATATTATCACGCTAAGACCCATGGGGGCGTCGCAGTAATCATAAACGCGGGTGAAACCGCGGGCACATCTAGTCAACTTATAACTTAAAGTAGGTATAACAAACTAGATTTTGACCACAGCTTCGCTCACGTTAGTGTAGATTTTGTTAATAAATTTCTATCCATGGGGAACAGTATTTTTCTAGATAAAGGTACCCTATGTCTTATTAACGTGTATGCAAAATGTCATGATGATCGGTCGAGTAGTTTAGGCATGAAGGCGTAACATACTAACAAAGTCACAATCGCATTCTTAGATAATAATAATAATATTAATTAGGAAATATTAACCAGAACTACAAATAATACTGTAACATTACAAATACTGTTGTAATTTGCTACCATTATTTATATCTATTTTACGTCGATATCTTTGGCAGGCTAACTTAATATGCCTAGTAGTAATTACACAGTGACCCACTGACCTATGCGTAATTTGTAGACATTGGACGCGGGATGAGGCGTAAACCAAACGTAACCAACATTTAGTTTTCGTACAATATTCAGGTATATTTACTATATAGTTTTCATTTGATACATAGAATGCCATAGCTATGTTCATTCATTGGCCTTTTACGTCTGTTTCAGACGATTTAGTCACTGTCCCGTGGACATGCACATAGTTTCGTGGCTATGTAAGCCAATTCTAGAGCGGCAGATTCTACCACATTCTCTGCAAGAGAAACTGGCAGCTAGTGGGTTGTTATCAGCTTGGTGACGTTTCCCATTTTTTTTCTCATAGCTATGTAAAACTATATTATCTATACTAATATTATAAAGCGGAAAAGTTTGTCTGTTTGGTTGAACGCGCTAATCTCAGGAACTACTAATTCGAATTGAAAACTTATTTTAGTGTTGGATAGCCCATTTATCAAAGAAGGCTATAGGCTATATAACATCACGCTACGACCAATACGAGCGGCGCAGCAATAAAAATGTTGCAGAAACGGTGAAAATTCTTTTATGTGAAGCAGACGACATTGCGCGGGTGAGCTAGTGTTTTAATATAAATAACAAAATCATATATTCATGCATACTATCGTCCTATGAATTCGAAATGGCCCTTTTACATTTGTAAATCATTTTAAATTTAACAAACTAAAGCTTAAGGTCGCCTTAATATATCACAGAAAATCGGTTCAGCTGTTGTAGAGAATAAATAGCATGCATGAATTCACAGACCCTCAGACAAGGTAGGTAATGTCTAGACTAGATGTTAATTTATGTACGTTATTTTCTGAACCTGTCGTTTAATAAAACCAAGATAGAAAAATTTAATTTTAACATACATCGGATGCCAATAGCATCTTAATCTAAGCTCAGACACAATGCTTTTAGTAGCTTGCGAATGTAGAACTTGACAGCAACATCTATCGCGTATAAGCACCACGAGAAACGTTTTAATTGCTCTCAGCGAACGATCGATCAATAGAACTCACCATATCAAAATCACAAGTATGTCGCTTGCATCTCTATTCGGTGGCTGTCTTTGATTCATTTTCAATAAGACTATTATGGCCTCGAGAATTCAAAAAAAGTACATTCGCGAATACCGTTCCTATAGGTCCGACAAAAAACCGCAAACCTACTAAACCATCAACCTGTTAAACTATAAAAGTTATATGTAACTCTCAATTACTGCGTTAAGTGCTACTTCGTCGGCTTGAGAGAGCATGTGATATCACATCCCTCTATATCTCAGGAAGCGCGTAAAGCAATCAGATAAGGCAACGTAATCATGAGATATTGGACCAGTTTGTAATAAACATCAATGACAATCCATATAGTAGATATTCATGAGATAGAACGAAGTTACTTTGATAACTTCGGATATTAAATGGCTTAGTAAGAAACTTTATAGTCGCTTTAATATGTGTGTGGAATTGTGGAAGTACAGTCAGCGACATAAGTAGCTAAACATTGATTCAATTTCTAACCTTACTTTATGAATTTAAACTCTAATTTATTTTACCGTACTTATTCACTATAATTAAATTGACTATCCTTTATCTATTACTGTTGTAAAAATATGATAACGATTTACATTAAACGGTAAAAGCATTCAAAATCTAACAAATGTTCAGCGATTTATATAGTTGACTGTACATTTATGTATTAGGGGTTAAAGTATAAAATTGCCGATTTGTACTGAAAAATTGAAACTCGTTTTTTTCTAAGATGTACCATATTTATTTAATCGAAATATTTACTCTTGTCATCTATACATTGCTCCCATCTAAACGGAAGTTCATTTATGCCTTTACGATAGAACTCCGGGGATCTACATTCGACAAACTGTGTTTGAACTTATTCGAAGTTCAACACAAACATCTGCTGTTATTGCTTGGCCAGACCTGAGAAAGCTATAGTGAATAACACCATGAAGAGACCACCAAACAGTTACCATTACCTTTTTATTGGTAAGCTTTGCTTAAGGGCACTATTGCGGCCTTTGACCTGGGGTCAGCCGTAGCATTTTTCGCTTACGTTTATCGTAAAGAATCCACTTTTCGTCACATGTCACAATTCAATCCAATATTCCTTCATTTCTTTGATACAAATGAGCCAATATTGTAGATAGTGTAACGTTAAATCATGCCGCTAATTTCTGGGTAGTTTGACTCGGATCGGCTGCCACCATTTCCTTCAATTCAGCGTTATTCACCTGTGTGCGCGGTCTTCCACGTGGTTCGTTCTTGAAACCGAAGTTTCGATTACGAAAGCGTTTAAACCAAAAACACATGGTGCGTTCACTAGCAGTCTCTTCTCCAAACGCAGCGTTGATATTGCGAGCCATTTCTGCCGCGTTAGTTCTGCGTCGGAACTCGTACTCAAAAATGACTCGGATTTTCGAAGTATCCATCTTTCCCATCTAAGCTGAATAAAAAAACAATTGAAAGTCGAATGTTGCACTTTTTTTAAAAGAAGAATCTTATAGGTATCATGGGAAAAAAGTTTCACTCGGAAATCTCAAATCATAAAAGTTTTATATCAATTCAAAGTATTTATTACTATACAACGGCAACTTCATAGTTTAACCCCTATTATTATATACATATCTATAATATGTTTATAAAAGAGTAATATTCTGTCAAGTAATGTAATTCTAAGCAACTGTGTGTGTTTACTATTGTTAACTTTAAGCAGCAGGGAGCAGTCAACCCGTGACCACGATGGATGCAAGTCGGTCGAAACGTTAGACAATTAATAGGTATTTATAAACTTTTAAATACGTAAGCGCGAGTAAGACCCGTTATATCTATACTAATATTATAAAGCTAAAGGTTTGTTTGTTTGGATGAACGCGCTAATCTCAGGAACTAGTCGGTCGAATTGAAAAATTAATTAAATGTTTGATAGTCCATTCCTCGAGAAGCTATATAACATCACGCTACGACCAATAGGAGCGGAGTATCAATAAAAATTGTTGCAACAACGGGGAAAATTCTCTTATGTGACGCAGACAAAGATGCGCGGGTCAGCTAGTAGATATACCTATTAAGTAAATGTACGAAACGCGAAAGTCAAAAAACGTTTATTACGCAACTGAATAGAGCATTTGTGTGTTTACTGCCCGTTTGTGGTCTTGCTCTCATTAAATTAATTAAATTTCTATTATATTTCCTAAAATAAATTAAATTAATTTTCCTTCTGCTGCCTCTTAAATTCATAATGTCATTTAAATTGGAAATAAATAGAAAAGAGAGGATTGAAATGAAACAACTTTATACGGATTTTATCGTGTTTGATTTAATTTCAATGTATAACATTCGCGTAAACGTTAGAAAATGTTAAAAAAGAGGGAACTTAATCATGGTTATGAAAATAACATATTTGACATTCATACTAACGTACACGCATTCTTTAGACTGCCTTCCACACCAATAGGACATGAGTGCCAAGATGACAGCAAAAGTTCACATTCACCCTCAAAAACCAACGGTGAAAAAGTACAAATGTAGATCTGCGAGCGACCATCGCGCGTCGCCCGCAATCGATACCAAGCCGCGTCGCCGCGCGGTTGAGTCCCAGCGCATGTACCCAACACTTTACTGCCAAGCTCTTGTTAAGTTTAAGTGTCGTAAAGTTACCGCACGTGTATCTCAGGACAGCTATTGTTGTCCCACGTTTCTTATCTGAAGATTTTCATCAGCTAGTTAGATTACATTGTGTTTTGTTCAGATTTGCTGTTGCTTCTTTTGTTATTTGGTATATTTTGTTATGATAACATGTCTTCTATGTTAGTGTCAGTTAAATTAATAAATGCCATGTCCAATTAAGTATATACCTACATTATAATTTTTTATTGTGACTAACACTTGCATTAACTAGCAGAGAAACTACATAATTTGATTCCTCCTTCCCCATTCTACCATCGGACGATCAGACAATCAGACCAGCGGTACATGGTACATGGCGAATATACATCATTTCCTCAGGAAGCGCTTTCTTCCACTTTTATAATGCGTCCCACAAAGGAATGGAACTCGCTACCTAAGTCTGTTTTTCTCGATGAGTACAATCTGGGTGTTTTCAAGTAGCGAGCGAATAGGTACCTTCTAGGCAAGTGTGCTCCAAACCGTATCAGCAAGCTCCTACAACATTACTTAACCACTAAAACGAACCTAAGACCTCTGGATTGCGGCTGCAAAAGTGGTAATTCTTATGCTACTGATCCATCGAAACAGAATTATACCACGGCAGTAAAAGTACTCACAACACCGGATCATAGAGAGAGAATATTAGTGATACACACGAGTACTTAAATATTCAAGTATTAAAATTAAATTCTAACTTAATTCCCTGAAGTTTTACAAATTCGAAGTTATGGTTCAATTTGCTTACGCACCATTTTCGTATTATATAAACTAAGTTACAGTCGTACGGTTATGTAAGTACATAGCAACTATGTCACCTCAATATTTTATATGTACTTACGACCTCAATAGTGTAACTCAATTGTACTGAATATTATTGAATACTTTTACTTAATCATATATTTCTGTTTACATGTGTGAATATATGTATGCTCACACATACTTAAATATCAAATAAATAAGCATTCTGATCACGCAATCGTAGTTTTCACTACAGTTATTTTAATTATTATTATTATAAAAGTTCGTATGATAAATATTTAAAATAAACGTAGTAGGAGCTATTTAATATTCTATGCTTGAATATAAGGTTATGTTTTGCTAACATTTTCTTTTGAAATTTGTGAATTGTTATTCTTGATTTGAACACATAATATCCCAATGTTATTCTTTTATTCTATGAACAACTCCCACGCATAAAAATATTTCTGGGTCGTGAGAAACCAAACAAGAGTTTTAAACTGACACAAATATCCAGACTCACAGATGATATACCAATATATTCGTAGCTATATAGATTATAACAATATCAATTCGTAGCAATATAAATTCGTAGCTATATAGATTCGTAGCAAAATAGATTCGTATCAATATATAGTATATATATAATATAATATATAGAAATGGTTGCAGCACCTTACAGTTATGATTTGTAAAGGAAATATTATAGTAAACTTGGCGATTAAAAAGAGTGGCCATGAGTTTCTTGCCCGTTCTTCTCATGAGCCCTACACCTTGCTTTGCTGAACGTAGCAGTAAATGTAAATTCACAGAAAAATTTAGTGTAACTTTGACATAAACTAAAATAAATTTATTCAGGTTAAGTTACACGGTAACATACCGTGTAACTTAACCTAAATAAATTTATTTTTGATTTTGATGTTATAGAATCGTAACAATATAGATTCGTAGCAACATAGATTCGTAGCAATATAGATTCCCATCCCGCGTGAGGATGGAATCCACAAACTCATTGACAGTGGTGGGGCAACTATGCCCCAACCTCCATTGCTACATCATTTTTGATCGAAAAGTAATGGAACAGGTAAATATGTACGCGTCCGCTGTATTTAACTATGATTACCTTAAAATATCCGTAAAAGAAAATATAATTACGGTTAAAGACATTTATTTTCTCAAAAGATTACGATAATCACTTACAGAGAAAAATATAATAGTAAACAAAAATATGATAACCAATTAGTGTAGTTAGTATGGTAGTTGTAATTAAAGTTTAAAATGTATCAGGTAGTAATGTTGTAACTTAAAAAGTGCTCGAACAGAAAACAATGCTTGTTTATTAAGGCATATGACTTCGTGATATGTATCAGTTAAAATTTAATGTGATGTGTGCTAATAAAAAGGACAGTGTTTTGTTTTAATTTTTGGGATTGTATGTTATTTTGTGTATAAATATAATATGAATTTAAATCGGACAGATACTTTGGCAGATATTCCTTTCTTTAGCTATAGCATAACTAAGAGATATTTTGGAATAAAATAAGACTTCACTTAGAGAGCCTTGTAGTTTTATTACAGTTGAATCAATCGAAGCGCTTAAAGAAATAGAAATGAAAGCTTTTTCCATAAAATGTGTCGGAGGCGGCAGCTAGTTTTTTCCTTCTATTGTTGTCTAAGATAGAATACGAGCCAGTGGTCCGTCTGTTGGTAAATGTTCGTTGTTTGTGGACATTGTTATCTTACCTTAGTACTGAAGAAGCAGTACCCAGGAAATAGTCAAGCTTATTTATGCTGCAAAGAACGTTGTTACAGTACGATGCGAGACTTTGTCTCGTTCTCGTAAATGCAATAACGATGCTTTTTCTTATCGCTGGTGTATAGGTAGTGAGCACCACTGCTGTGGATGACGTCTTCGGTTCAATTTTTGGTTCCATCAAACTGGTATTGGCTTATCTTGAAAAAGAAAACTTAGTTGCAGCACGGAATCTTGTACTGTGACGGGTAAACATCAATAAACTCGCCAAAAATAATCAGACCTATTCTCATAGCTAGTAAAGTTAATATGCAAAATATAGATATATGTATATATGCAAGAAACTTTTTTTTTATACAACTAAGGTGGCAAACAAGCTTACGGCCTACCTGATGGTAAGTGGTCACCGTAGCCTATGGACGCCTGCAATAGCAGAGGCATTACTTGCACGTTGCCGACCCTTTAGGAAAGGAAGTGGGAAGGAAAAAAGGAAAAGGAGCGTGTAGGGGAAAAGAGGGTGATTGGGCCTCCGACACTCTCACTCAGAGAACGAAACACAACAGTAGGAATACTATTTCACATCAATATTCTGTGAGAGGGAAGCCCTTCCCCGGTCAAGCCGGGCCATTCATGCTGAAATCAGTGAGGCACTACTACTCAAAAATATATGTATAAGTGTATGAGACAGTGATTAAGCCCCATGAAAGACTTACTCAGCCTTTAGTTAAAACACGAACTAACGGTCTAGTAAACAACAATAGTCAAATTTCAATGAACAGCTAACACCTTTCATTAAATATATGAATAAACAGAACAGTCCAGGACTGATTTATTTGGACACAATGTTGCACAGTACATTTGATTTGCATAATTAGAAATGCAGTACACTATATAGCAAAATGAAAGAAGCCACAGAATATACACCAGTGAACATATTTACGCAGTACGCAGCAAGGTTAAAAGATAGAAGACTAACATTAATAATAAATGAAATTGATTTTCCAAGAACAATTACAAAGTAGAAAAACAAAGACAAAAAAATAAAAGTTGTACAAACAATTACCAAAAACAAATTGGACAAATGGATGGACGGATGTAAAAATACTCAGGTGCCATATTCTTCCTAATAAGTGGTCAAGACAACTGCGAATACAAGATAAATAACCCACATGTATATATATACACACACACATCCTCTGGGTCTACGTCGCGTAAATTTATATTTACGTTTGCAGCCGATAAAGAAGACCCGAATGTGATTACTGGGTAGAGCATAGTGTAATCAGGTTGTTCTGTTAAGAAATTCGTGGTTAGTACAGATACTGGTAATAAACCTAGTAAATGACTATAGATTCGTTCTACATCTTGCGAATTCCTTAGACTTGTATTACCAGAGGTACTGATCACCGAAATGTTCCGTAACCCGTTCAAAACACGAGTAACTGTGCTGTTGGTACACGTGACACTTATTACCAGTATTATTGAGCCTGAAACACCCTGCACGCAGTAGAAAGATGGCACAGGGTTAGTTGAAGGCGATCAGCAGCTTCAGCAAGATCGATTTTGCCCCAATTAGCCTTTTTCAGGCTGAGCAACAACCTAGGCATAACTGAACTAGATTGACCTATTCAACATATTTTCATTTTACCGTCTACCCTCATAGATGTCATGGAAAAAGCAAGAAAGTTAAATAAGCGTTTATTATAGATCCGCGTTTTATATGAGGGGTTCAATGATATGACAAAATGATTTATAAATTCTATTTAGGGTACCTCTAAAATATAAACAGAAGGGACAGAAAGAGAGAGATATGACACGACTTCTGGATTGCAAGTTGCGTAAACCATTGATCTACCACTGCTTTTAATTTTTTGCTTTATAAAATTCCAACATTTCTCGCAAACACTTGAACTACTGCATACAAATTGTAACAGCAAATGTACGTTATTCTCATATTATGTTAGTTCAGATTGCACGACTGTTTCAGTATCCAGTGCAGTAACGAGTAATTTAATGACGAACACGTGTGTATAGTAGGTATAATGGAAACACTATTTTATTTTATTTATTTTATTCGGACAACCAACAAGGTATACACTGCAAGATGTTCTTATGGCTAGTACTTATAGCTAGTGTTTAGTGCCACCTTACTTAAGGATGCCACGGCATGTATATTATACAGTTAGAAACAGATTAGAACCTACTATACTTAAATATAGCAAAACAATAATACTATACTATATAATATTCTACCACATACACACAACACCATCTAGCCCAAACTAAGCAGAGCTTGTACTATGGGTACTAGACAATGGATAAACATACATATATACTTTTTTTTTGTAAATACATACATATTATACATAGAAACACCCAGACCAAGACAAACATCTATGTTTATACACACAAATGTTTGACTTGTGCGGAAATCGAACCCGCGGCCTTAGGCGTGGCAGTCGGTTACACTAACCACTACGCCACCGAGCCTTTCGTTTACGCGAATGTTATTCATTGAAATTAAACTACTATATACGGATAAAATCCGTATATAGTAGTTTAATTTCAACTATACTATATTATAAGTTAAACAGAAAGAAATTATGCAGGTATTTAAATAATTACTTTAGAGAATACAATTTATTATTTTTTAACATTGCTGTAAGCTGTATTTAGAATTGTGGCTTTAAATTTTTTTATGTTTTGTCCAGAAATATCAATACAATTATTAGATTTAGTAAAAGTATTATATTGAGACTGAAACCTATTCATTGGTAAATAGTCACCCAGATTGCTTCTAGCTTTTTTAGGTACAAAGACGGAATACCTAGATCCCCGGGGAAATTTCAGCGGACAAATTACACGTATATTATTTCAACTTATGCGCGTCCTAGCTTTGCCCCGCGGGTACATACGCGTTGTACGACGTTTATGTTTACTGGTCTAGGTATAGGATCGCAGCATGATTTTATGTACCCATCATCTGCGTATCCTCTAAATGTACTAAACTAATGAAACTTTTGTGGACTAGGAAAAGGTAATAATTTCTTAATGATCAGACTCACAATACTTTTACCATCTTGTTCTACAAATAAACCAAATGTCACACTAAATAGACGTCAAACTGTATCTTTTAATCTGCTCAATCGATTGTGATAAAATGTACCTGTACGGTCTCACTACCATACATTGCTGCCTACACCACGAGTTGCAATCTTTAGCATTTGCCGTGTGCTACTTACTATAAATTAGCGATACAACAAAATACATGAACTTAGTTGAACTTTAACAAAACATATTTAATAAGCCAACTTTACGAGTGCATTGAGAGAAAGAATTAGTCTTATTTTACTGTAACTTATCTACTTATACTTTAAATAAATTATTTTCTCTACTACTTCAAAATCTTATTATAGTGTGCGGAGTTACTAACTAATCAACCCGTAGAGTACCCGAGATATTCTGCTGAAAAATAGGCTATTAGAAAACCAAGTTAATAAAGATAAAACCTGTATTTTAACCCTATTACAATTTTAAATATATGTATTGATGATATAAGACTAGTTTCTGTTGATCGCATAAATCACATGTGCAGGCATAATACGACAAAAGATTATTTTTTTAAATTCTTGACATGGCCGAACTATACGAAATCCCAAACTAAATAATAACTTGCTACGCTGCATCGCGCTTTGTTAAAACAGGTATTATTTTGTACTGCGCGCGACGTCGCAATTCTTTTTTATATTCCTCTGATGTTTCATTCTATTCGCGTAAAAGTTCAAAAGCGAGGGTTCGACAAAAGTGCATTAGCTAGTGCCTGTGTTCTGTAGATAGTTATGTATGCGTTATTGCTATTAACTGAATCCACATTTCAGGTAAAAGCCACGTTCAAATGCAGCGAAGAGATAGATATTTTTGCATTTTACGTTGAAGTATCTGTTTGATGGATAACTTTAGAGTAGTTTTGAAACGTGTTTGGCTGTTAAATGCAGATACGTATTTAATTTAGTACCTTTCTTTTCTTGATAAAGTTCAGTAAGATAACAATTTTGGTTGAAAGTTGTCCGACAGCCATATAACTTTTCGGGCTCGTAAAATAAAAATATTATTCTTACCGTAATAAACTGTATCTTTGTTTTCGTGGTATTAGTTTCCGCTTATGTTTGCATGTAAACATGATGGTCATGGATGCATTTCCCGGATCAACAGGCAAAAGGCAACATATTATTAAGATTTCTGATATGAAATTCTTAATACCCCACTACTAATTCAGAAATTTTGACTGGTAGTAGTGTCACGATAAAAAATTCATCAAAATATAGCCTGCCTGTAATATCTGTCTCTTAGAATTTCGAAAAAGTTTTTAGAATGTCATGCATTTATGTATATCATGAGTTTCCAAGAAGTGTTTATCTTAATTCAAATAACTAAACAGTTAATGATTTACCTACGATAAACATCTAATCTGAAGTATCCCTAAGTGTGCCTACGGTTCCAACGCTTAATGGACCGAAATATTATCGCCCGGTCAGAGCCACCTTGTCCTGTTTAAAATTCCTCCCAACGATTTTCTGCCCTCTCGAACAGGATCGAGTACTGGAGCTCTTTGCTGTTAAAACATTTTAACGCACTAAGCGCTTTAGAGATTGTAACTTTGTTAGCACGAAATTTTGTTTTGGTTATGTGGCAAAAGGTATCTAAAATAGACACTAAAATATCTAACCTTTTTGAGGTTATTTGATTAAATTTCAACTACTACAAAGGTAAAAGTTCGTTTCATTTTTACAATGGCATTTTATTACAGAGGGCGCTGAAGTCAACCACTCATTAATTTAAATATTAAAAAATTGCGACTCAATAGATTAATACTTATCTTTGTATAAATATCATCTTATTAATTATTTTCCAAGTAATATTATGAACATTTACATATTTTTAGATGTAAATACCTTTTTTCGTCTGGAAGTGAAATTTGGGGCCTTAATATACATATTTACAGATGTAGACAACCGAAACAGTTAATTATAAAAGTAATTAAACCTATAAATAATACTCAGCATTTTTCAAACAATAAGTAAATAAGGACACAGTAAACTAAAAACTACACTACACACATTAAAAATCATCATCAAAATAGCTCAACATTTTGTATCGAAACGTCATAAATACAAGTCCCCAACATTTCAACTCTAAGAAGCATTTGAAAACTTCCAAAAGTCCATTAAAACGTGGACAATTTTAGAATACAACTATTTTAATAATAATTCTAATTATAATCTTTTGCCTTTAACAATTCGGCAAATAAACAACATTGTCTAGTTAAGCCTCTTTATACTTGTTTACCGTTTCAAATGTAGCCGTAGTTTAATACTGATGACATTGTTCTCTGGCACTCAATATCAAAATTATAAATAGCTATTGTTGTTCGTGCCGCCATTGTAATTGCACAATGTGAAAATGAGTTGACGGGCGTGGTAGCGTTCTGTTATTTCAGTAATTACACGGGCTTAATAGAAGCGTAGGACAATTGTCGATAAAAAAATCGAATGAGTATTGTGTTTCGAATATTCGATTATGATTCGAATTATAGTTAGTGATAACGAATTAATCTACATTTGGAGCATGATTGCACAAGTGACATAGTGGTAAGCGGTGGTCTCGCCACTGCCATTGAGTTGTGGGTTCGATTCTTACACGGAACAAAAGTGCGGAATCCACAAATAGTTGTCCCTAGTCTGGGCGTTCTTTGTGTTTGTTGTTTTAATGTTTACTAGCGGTCGCCAAGTGGTCAAAATACGACCAAAATCGTTTGAAATTTTAAGTTGATCTTTATTAAGTTTTTATTGCCTATACCCTTATAATCACATTTCATTAAGATTTCACCAAAGCTATACATGTTGATTTACCTATCTTTTTCAAACAAATTATTGTTTACTTCTATATCTTTCGTTGACGATATTCCTAAGCTTTTAACTGTTTTCCATTTTTCATTATTACATATAAATAAGATATGTAACCATGGCTACGAAGAATTATACGACATTAGCCGAACAATGCCGAAATACTACGAACGCGATTCGACTGCGTGTGACAAGTGCATGGTTGTGTGCGTGTAGTGTTTTTTCATTAATTTAATGTATTTTGATGCATATTTTATAAAAATAGAAGGATTCGCCATTCCTTCTCCATATAAACTTTAACTGTGCCAAATTCCATCTACTGTCCGCGCAATTTTCCTAAAAATCGGTACAACATTTTTGCTTTGCGTATTAATATATAGGGAAAGTCCGCGGCGACATAAGAATTAGTGCCTATTGCGGGTAAAACTTTTTAAAATAGAGATCAGTGATAATGATATAATGAATCATAAAAATTTTAATGATCGAATTTATTTTGTCGTTGCAATTACACATCGCGAGTTGATTGTGATCACGAAGATGTTAGATATCTACTCTTTTGTGGCTAGAGCCAACATCATCAGTATTATGTGTAGTCACGAATTCAGTCTAGTTATCATTACATTATTTATATGTCGCATTTGATCATTAGTATGAACAAGAAACAATTCGCAGGTGCAGCATACACATTTTTACACGAGCATTCGACGTGCTTCTACAAAGTCGTGAAGTTAACGCTCGACTGATCACGGACATTCAGAGCCGAATCGATTTAATGTTAGGACGTCGTGGAATAACAATCGATTCTTAATTAGGTGTATGGTAAAGGCAATAATTCTTAGAATTACAAATTCCTTTGCCTCCTTGCTTATAAGTTCAGTCTTACGAACCAAGTGTGCTTTTCATGGTTCAATACTGAGCGACTCTATCATTATGTCTAAAGCTAAGTGATTTAATCCTGACAATTCCTACATATACTTAGCCCGTTAAACGAAAAATCTATAACCAATAAGAGTAGTAACAGATGGGTGTTCCGCCAACACTCAAAGCCCGAGTTTTATAGACACCACTGTGTCTGCTCGACAGTCAAGAGCTTTTCTACAAGGAGCAAGCACTGAATAAAGCATAATCTATTTTTCTGTAGAGTGTATACATAACTCGAGAAACACTTAAATATTCTTGGAGGACAGGCAGCAGTATAATCCATGAACAACATGTGTTTTATTAACTACTAGATTATGGTAAGGTAAGGATAGATATGTAACAGTCTTTTTTTCTAAATGAAAGATTTTCTATGTTCTTTTCTGTTCCCCTGTTTCTGTTCCCCTGAGGAGTTAAAGTGTAATCACACAAACTCACATTCGCATTTATAATATTAGTTAGGATGTTTTAGGTCACAAATAATTGAAACAACTCTATTGCCAGCTACCCTATTTATTATCACTAATAACTTCCTAGCTGAAAAACCCAATAACACAGGCAGACACAGTTATCAAAGCCGTGACGTGACGCAAACACAAAAAGTCGTACCAAAGAGTCAGTTACGACATGTTCTATAGGAAAATATTGAAAGGAAGTAAACTCACATAAGCAAAAGTAACTACATAATTAGAAATAATAAAATAAGATGCTGGCATGCGTAACTTATTGATTGCCATAAGTTTTCTAATATCTTATCGGCTCGTATTTCGTTGATAGCTTCATAAAACTTGTGACGAAACTTCAATGTTGTGACAGCACTTTACATGACATCGACTTTTATAAGTTTTTGTTAACGCTACGGACGTTCTGGCGTAGAGCCACTACGTGTATCTACGCCGTAGAGAGCGTAGCGCTACGGTTTATATTTAGAATACTCGTATACATCATTTCATCATTACATCATCATTCTCATTCAGGTCACGTGTAGACTTGTTATTTATAGAATATGTATATTTATTTAAATGGTATTATAATTTTGTAAAAAGTTTAGAAGTTTGCCTAAATAAAAAAGTCTGATCATATATCATTAAAAACAAATTAGTACGTACTCTCACATTCTGAGAGGAGTGAGTGACATGAAAATGTTGTTTATCATGCTGTGATTGTTTATTATACAGTATAGAATTGATCTAATGTGATGTACATTCTACGAGAGAATGTTAACGTCAAAATCACAAACACACAATAATATTTAAGTTATAAAATTAATTTTATCTATTTCAAAATCTAAGTTAAGTCAAAGTTTCAGCTGCAAAGAATAGTTAGAAAATCATATTTTGTAATAACCGATAAATTTCCGAAATAAAATGACTAATATAATTTAAATAATTATGAACAACTATTTAATATCCCATACACGTCCGAAACACAAAAATATACCTGAATATACCTGTATATCGTTATAACTTCATTACCGGAGGGTGACCTGCTACGGTGATGCTACGAAGTGTCGATGACCCGGGCGTAGCGCCAAGAGGTATACTCGATTCTACGCAATGCTACGCTTTATAACCCTATGGATGCTGCTTTTTAAAATGTAAATATATTACGAGAAATGCTTCTGACATTATACTAAAATAAAGTTTGTAATCATAACTAGTAATATTATAATTGCGGATGTGAGTTTGTTTGTTTATTATGCTTTCAAGCCTTAATTAATAGACAGATCATCATAAAATTTGTATACAAGTTATCAAGACTACATAAAACGACATACAGTACATTTCATCCACCAAAAAGGACTATTCTCTTAGAATAGATAATTTACGTAAACTTCATTTACGCGAGCATAAGACGTCAAGAGACAATAGACATGATAATCTCAGGTATCGCTTCATATTAGAGCGTCGTGTTATAGTGAGAGTTTAAAATTCTGTCGTTTAGATCGGCAATATCAATGCGTTGAATATTGATGATGCAAGCCGCACTCAAAACTTAAATTTGTGTAAACCAGATACATATATAGGTAGTTGCTTCGAGTCTATATATTCTCTCATTTAATTTCTTATCTAAACTTTATAAAAGTATGTATATACAACATTGATAGTACTCTTAGTGCGAGAGATGCCTTTTTGAGAAAGGAAAAGATAATTGTGACAGATAATGAAGATAAGAAGTCACCATCCATTATTTTATTGAAGATTTTGTTTCGACTTTTATTTTACTAACAACTAATTCAATTAAAACGTTTACGAAACGACAAAATACGTAAAGACATGTTTATATCTACCTATTTTTTGTTTTAAGTTTTTTTACTTACAAGAGTTCTCCAAATACTTGAAATTCTAAGTAAGATAAACGACTGTATACGTGAAACAGTCGTCAAGATATTTGGTTAAATAATCACTTAAGAGGTGGTCTGCAGTCATCATATCGCTTTAACATAAACTATAACTGAATTATAGATTTTTATTCAATGCGGTATCTTATATTATCTTGTGTGACACATGACACTTCGTCCCAGTGGGATCTTTTGTGTTGACTTCCCCAATACAGACTGCCATAAATGTTCATGGCAGCCGGGACCAACGGCTTAACGTGCTCTCCGAGGCAAGGAGCAGGCGATAATTGTCAATCAATACGCACATAATTTCGAAAGTCATATAACTTCCGAAAGTCAGAGGTGCGTGACGTGGGTTGGAACCCGAGACCCTCTGCATTGCAGTCTGTTGGTCTCCCCACTGAGCTATCGCTTCTCAAACTCTAAGCACTCGGTGCAGTATCGAAGCCATTTAAACCAGTATGCTACGCTTGCAGTTAACCAGAAAAGTTTGCACAGACTGCAGTTTCAAATTACAAACGGTATGGCGGCTTTTATATATTTTTATGTGCAATTTTAATGACTAAAGTTAAGCCATAAAGAGAAGTGCCTATAAACCATGCAATCGTTAATGGTTATATGTTTCAGTCACGTAATCTTTCTACTACTTATGGATATTGTGAGATTTTATTTTTATAACATAATTAGCTATATTCTCACCCTCCTCACACTGAGAAGAGGCCAGTGCCCAGCAGTGGGACATGTAAATACAGGGCAGATAGTATTATATATCCTCACCAAATTTTGGCAAGATATAGTAACTATTGTTATGTAACTGATCTAAATTTATTTACCTATCAACCTGCACTATGCCGCATGGTGGACTATGGTATAACCCTTCACATAATGAGAAAAGGCACTTGTCCAGCAATGGGCAAGTTTAAATTCAAGGCTGGTTTTATCATTATTACATTTATTAAACTCATATTCTTTGTTACTAATTTTAGATATATGAGAAACCCTGCGTTTACTCGGTGCGGTGTACATCTTGCTATTGTAACTGGCGAACATCAAAGAATCGTTGCATACAAATAGATTTTGTGTAACATTGAAATAAAGGAGTTACACATGCTACAAATTAATTACAACAAACGAACAACCTTCGAATAAATTCGAATGCAATAGGGTGGACGACTCACAATATTTCTAGAATTTTTGAAAAGTATTTAAATATAAATAAGATGCAAGCGTTTCAAATGATAATGATGATGATTAGATAATTACTTCTGTTAGCAGTAACAGGAGTCATTATCAAATTACAGAAAATAGATGCTCTCTACAAACAATGACGTAACCACTATTACTGCATATGTGCCAAACAGATGGCGACTCCACTACGACCTCACTTTTTTCTTACATCCAAATTTGATAATGTTTTACAAAATCAAAAATATATTTTGATTGGTACTTGGTCATGTGTGTAAAATAATGTACAAACATAGTCCCTACTGTCAACATCGTCACAGACAAGACGGCTGGTTCTTATTATATTGTTACCAAATAATTGGTAACAGTGGCTTCCAAAATAAGTGTAAGATCTGCCTACCCATACAGGCATATACGGCTATGATTATAAGTAAGTAAAGACGCTAAAATATTCTTAAATAAAAGTTAACCTTTTGGTAAGGGAAATAACTCATAATATATTGCGGACATCTCGGAAACGAACCGAAACTAAGAACCGCTAGATCAAAGTAAATAATTTTCCGATATTTACTACTATGAAGGCTGTGAAATTAAATTTACTAAGTAAACGTTTATTACTAATGACTGCGAGCAACTTATTTATACCAAGTATCGGTTACAAATAAACATACATATGTGTATATGTCTATGTCTACTTACTCCCTCTGGGACGCAAATGTTTGAGTATTTATGTCATGAAGGGGTAATAAAACCACATTTAAGCTATGCTATTGTAAGCCCTATGAAATAGGTACAGATCTGTCACCCAAACCAAACCAGATATAATAACCAGAAATTGATTTCAAGACCTTATAAGCGATCGAAAATAATATGGCTCGTAGATAAATAAAACAAAAGGCTGTGTACTATTAAGAAATTCTTTATTGTAGCATACACCCATGTGCCCAATAGACTGCAATAAACTAACCCTCTATTACACTTATAATAATATCAGCAGTACATTAAATGTCCCACTGCTCTTTTCTTAGTAAGACGGGTTGGCAGAACTTTACGGAGAACTCTCAGACATTGAGGTGTTCTCACGATGAAGGAAATCATCGTGAGGATACCTCAATGTCTGAGAGAGAAACGTAAAATGAAAAAAGCGAGCATTAATTAACTATTTAATACGCACATAACTTCGGAAAGTCTAAGATGCGCGCCTTCGGATCAAAGTCGAGATCTCTGCTTGACAGTCCAACGATCTTCCTCTAGACTATCGCTGCCTTTATACATGTTACACTTAATAGAACTTAAATAATATCTATATGTAGATATAAATCGTCTCTGCTTAGTCCTTTAGAAAAATACAAACGACAGTCAAAAGTAAACCAAAAAGGAACACAACTAACTTGCTACCACCTTTTAAAACATTCACCAAACATACAACTCTCGTATATATTCCAAATGAATAGCACCGCCTAGCCACAAGGCAGACTTGTACAATGGTTAGGAAAACTTTTAAGGTAACAAACTACCTCAGGAACTCCCACAGATCATGAACCGCAATGTGGTGGCAAGCGAGACAATATTTTAAAGAAAAATTCTAAGAGACATGAAGTTACAAGACTTATTCATGTAAAATACAACACATTTTTATTCAGAATATATAAAGGGGAAAGGCTGTTTAGAATTATCGCGAAATAGACGAGCGTTCATGAAAGACGTAATGAGAGATATGCCGGCATCGTAGTAAGCGGCCATTCGTAATTTCTGCCTATACATTCCTCCGAAAAAAGCCAGTAGTTTTGAGTACTAGCATTTCGTTCAGGAAATATACTTTTTTCTGGATGAAAAGTAAGTGTGCAATGTGTCGGTTATTTAAAATGCTGCTGGTGAAATAGGGATTTGTTTTGTGCAGATACATATATATTCGAAGGGGTAGATAGAAGTATATATATATTACCTCTGCCTCCCTCTTCAGGGATTGCTAGGCATACAAACATTCAAACAATGGTCACAAAGTACACGCAGACTCGAAACAACTATTTGTGAATCACACAAACGGTTGAGACGGCCACTTAAACCGCTACGTCATCCGTGCGAAGTCGATTTATCTAACCATATCTCAATTGTAAGCAACATTGCATTTCTTTCTTAGTCTGGTTACATAGTACCTATATTGGTTAAAAAAATCACCAGTAAATGTATTGAAATATTCTGACCACGAACATTGAATATTTACAGAGGAATATCACCTCAACCTCAAAAGACTACAAGCTGAATACATAATAAACCAAGGCTGTAATACTTACCTTCGAATATACTTTACAACTTAATAAACTACTCGCAGTGATAGTCTAGTTGGTAAACCGCTAAACTGCCACGCAGAAGTCGCGAATTTGATCCCAAGGCATCTCTGACTTTTGCATTATGCATATTAAATAGTTAATTATCGCTCGTTTTATAAATAAAAATAAAATTGTTTATTGGACTCGAGAGTTACATGCATTGGTCTTAAAGGTAAGTAACAAATCGTTTACAAGTTTTTTAGGTTAGGTACTGAAACTGAAAACCCAAACTAGGCAGAATGTCTGTATCTTGGGCAACAGTATTCAGACGTGCAAGAGATGACGGTACTATTTGTACATAGTGTCGCTGTTTTTCGTGTCAATCATTTGTTTTGTTTGTTGGTACTCTAGAGCGTCTGTGTGTGTGTGTGTGTGTGCGTGTGTGTGTGTGCACCTGAAAGCATGTGTGTGAGTAGGTTGAGTAATCGTCATAAAAACAAAGCAGTGTTAGTTTTAACGGTAATGGAAAAGTAATCGTAATCCCTGTATGTCTGCGAGTTCTATATAATGTTCTCGAAGATGTGTGATGCCTGCCATCCCGCGACGAGCCAGTGTGGTGGACTATGGCCTAACCTCAACTCTGGCTTGCCTTGGTCGGCCGGTCAGAGGGAGGCCGCTAGAGCTATATGCTTGGGGATGGAATTGTCATTTTCAAGGGCATAACTACGGGGAAACCCGCTCCGGGTCTCCGTTGTCACGAGACCCGTGATGGTGAAACCGGCGCCGCACTGCTCGACACCCCTAGCCACTCGCACCGGTGTTGCCCTCTGCTGCTGGCTAGTATGCCTATAGTGGCTTATCAGGGGGCCCATCTAGTGAGTTGGCGAGTCACCGTCTGCCCATTGCATTGATGCTATTAGAGTATTCAGGGCAGACGCCGTTTTTCATTCATAGTTAGCAATATACCGGTCCACCAAACACCCATACCTATAGCTCATATATTAGAATCCATACGTAGCAATAGTCCTACGCCTGCTGCGGCTAGTGCCGCTGCCGGTGTTCCATCCAACGTTTGATTAAAACTCTCGAAGGGCCTCTTCACGTTGGACCCATGTCTCCGTGTAAGCCTCCCAAAGGGCCAGGTATTTTCTAATATTAAATATGTTAGAAAGTACCTGTGATAAGAGAAACATAATAATAATGTCCTCCAGACCGAATTTCGGCCACGGCGGCCAGTCTTAACGGAGACTGGCCATCTGCGCAGGAGATATTATAGTCCACATGTATGTGCGCAAACACAAGTGCACGCTCTGTTCTCTAACTCTCATGACCTGATGGAACGGTAATTCGACACGACCGGAGAGAGATCAGGCGCAGGACCAACGGCTTTACATGCTTTCCGAGGCATGGGGGTGTCTAACACCACCAACCTAACTCCGGGCTGCTAATGAGATTTCTTAACTGAAAAACCCAATAACTTTTTGTTGGCCCGACCCGGGATTCGAACCCGAGACCTAAGCCACAGCTGTTGCATTTACTATTATTACTACTACTATTATTATACTGAACACCTTAAGTTTTTAGTTTCAAAGTCTGGCCTTTTAATTACCATAGACAGGTAATTGATTAATCAATTTACCAATATCTTCGAGAAACTAAGAGCCTTAAGGTGAGAGTTATAAATTGTTTACAGTTAGCCTTAGTTTAAAGTAACATTAAAAAGTTTAACGGCGTTTAAATAAAGCTCACCTGTAAATTTTGGAAAATAAATGTGTCTAGACGCGATAAAGATTAGATCTGAATTAAGTAAAAAGGTAAAATAGCATTTATTTTTTACCGAAATCTAATTATAGAATAGAAGTAGAGTAGATTAAATTTAAAGTCGTATATATACTTCCTAACTACTTTTAATCGTAGATATGTAGTTTAGACTGTAAACATTTATGTTAATAATGAGCTAGTGTCATAAAATTTAATATGTAATGATTGCCACCGAAACGCTAAGAAGAACAATAAAATTTATCAAGTGATGTCCTGAAACACTGGTTTATTATAGCAGGCAGGCTTTTTGAACTTGATTTATTCTGTACTTTCACGCTTGGTGTCTACATTAATAAAAAGTAGCCTATGTCTTTTCCCAGGTTTTAAAGTATCTTTGTAGGTACTAATTTCATCCATATCGGTTGAGTGGTTTAGCCGTGACAGACAGAGAGACATAGTTACTTTCGAATTTATAATATTGTTACAGCCAGTGCCATCTCTCGGCACAGGGGCGAAACGCCCGGCCTTCCTGACAATTTATTACAGCCATCTATTGACGTCTTACAGAACTACGTACCTTGTCAGTACGCGAAGAGTAGCGAGAGCGCTAGGACTTTCTCGTACTATTTTTAAAGGGGCGAAACATCCGGTATTCCAAATATCCGAAATATCCGGCGCTTCTAGAAAATTCCAGAAACGCTTGAATCACGTATGTAAGACGGAGCACGCGCACTGCCAAGTCAGTTTACAATCGTAAGCGGTCAAGTATACATCGGAGCGAACGAAAGTGATAATACCACAGAGTTTGAAGCAATTAGAGTGGAAAAGTGTAGGATGGTGTGTGTCGTGTTTTAAATTAAGCTAGAATAAAACGTGTTTTAGTCGGTAATATTGTTTAAATTTTTATCCCTCGAACGCAGCACGTAACAATTTTAATAAGGATACACTATAAATGAACATAGTTTTTAGAATTAATTTTAAACACCATTGATGTATGATGTAGTGTAAGAATGTAGCATTTTTTCTGTCAATAAATAAACATTATTATTAAAAATAAATAAAACGAGAATATACAAACATAGTATCATGCCTATATTATATCCGATATGGTAAGCAGAGGTATATATATTATATCCACATTTACTAGCTATGGTTTTAGGTATCACGTAATAGGGTAATTTGAACAGTTCTAGACTGCGTGCCACTATTGAGAATTTCAGTACAGAAAATGCAAAAATACGACTCGATCTCAATTTGCACATCAGTCGCAGTATTACCGTTTATCGTTCACAGTTCCAGGCGCCGTACTGCTACTGAAAATCTCTGAACAAAACAAAACAAATAATATCTGGCTCGACTCGGATGATGCTGTTGAACGGCCTCCGTGGTGCAGCCGTGGAAAACCCCATTCCACCACGGAGGCAGCTGTAATATTTTTTTTTTTCGACATGCATTATATTTTCTGGTACATCGTCATTTATAAACATCAAATAATAATATTTTGCAAATGTATATACACATCAACCTAGACCATACATAGATAAGACACTATATACTGAGAATAGATACGCCACTCTCGAATCAGTTTTGAAAATTATGTACTGTTTACTTTAGATGGCATTATATTTGTTTAGTAATTAGTATAGCCAAAATACTACAAAATTATGCTTATTTACTTTGAATTTCTTGGAAATAGCGTAAGAAATTTATGAAGAAGTCAATTTACACAAAAAGAAAACATTATTCACCAAGAAACTAAAATACTTAAGCGTAATTTAATTGAACACTGTAAAGTTTGTAGCATCCCCGTGTGAGTAGCCTGCGCATGTTGCCCGTACAAGTAGCCCGTACAAGAAGCCTGCACATGTAGCCCGCTGGAGTAGCCCGCGCATGTAGCCCACGGAAGTAGCCTGCGCATGTTGCCCATACGACTAGCCTGTGCATGTTTCTCGTACAGGTAGCCTGCGCATGTTGCCCGTACACATAGCCCGTGTGAGTAGCCTGTGCATGTTGCCCGTAGGAGTAGCTGTGCATGTAACCCATTCCAGGAGCCTGCACATGAAGCCCGCGGGAGCAGTTTGCGCATCCCCGTGTGAGTCGCCTGCGCATGTTGCCCGTACGAGTAGCCCGTGCGAATAGCCTGCGTATGTAGCTCGCGAAAGTAGCTCGTGTGAGTAGCCCATACAAGTAGCCTGCGCATGTAGCCCGTACAAGTAGCCCATGTGTGTAGCCTGCGCATGTAGCCCGTGTAAGTAGCCTGCACATATTGCCTGTACGAGTAGCTCGTGCGAGTAGCCTGCGCATGTAGCCCGTAGGAGTAGCTGTGCATGTAACCCGTTCCAGGAGCCTGCACATGAAGCCCGCGGGAGCAGTTTGCGCATCCCCGTGTGAGTCGCCTGCGCATGATGCCCGTACGAGTAGCCCGTGCGAATAGCCTGCGCATGTAGCTCGCGAAAGTAGCTCGTGTGAGTAGCCCATACGAGTAGCCTGCGCATGTAGCTCGTACAAGTAGCTCATGTGAGTAGCCTGCGCATGTAGCCCGTGTAAGTAGCCTGCACATATTGCCTGTACGAGTAGCCCGTGCGAGTAGCCTGCGCATGTAGCCCGTGTGAGTAGCCTGTACGAGTAGCCTGCGAATGTTGCCCGTACGACTAGCCCGTGTGAGTAGCCTGCACGTGTAGCTAGCGGAAGTAGCCTCTGAATGCTGCCCGTACAGGTAGCCTGCGCATGTAGCCCGTACGAGTTGCCCGTACGGGTAGCGTGCGCATGTAGCCCGTGCGAATAGCCTGCGCATGTAGCTCGCGAAAGTAGCTCGTGTGAGTAGCCCATACGAGTAGCCTGCGCATGTAGCCCGTAAGAGTAGCCTGCGCATGTAGCCCGTGTAAGTAGCCTGCACATATTGCCTGTACGAGTAGCCCGTGCGAGTAGCCTGCGCATGTAGCCCGTGTGAGTAGCCTGTACGAGTAGCCTCCGAATGTTGCCCGTACGACTAGCCCGTGTGAGTAGCCTGCACGTGTAGCTAGCGGAAGTAGCCTCTGAATGTTGCCCATACAGGTAGCCTGCGCATGTAGCCCGTACGAGTTGCCCGTACGGGTAGCGTGCGCATGTAGCCCGTGCGAATAGCCTGCGCATGTAGCTCGTGAAAGTAGCTCGTGTGAGTAGCCCATACGAGTAGCCTGCGCATGTAGCCCGCTGGAGTAGCCTGCGCATGCAGCCCGTGGAAGTAGCCTGCACATGTAGCCCGTGCGAGTAGCCTGCGCATGTTGCCTGTACAAGTAGCTTGCGAATGTTGCCCGTACGACTAGCCCGTGTGAGTAGCCTGCACATGTAGCCCGTGGGAGTAGCCTGCGCATGTTGCCCGTAAGATAGGCCCATGTAAGTAGCCCGTACGAGTAGCCTGCGCGTGTTGCCCGTAAGAGTAGCCTGCACATGTTGCCCATACGAGTAGCCCGCGGAAGTAGCCTGTGCATGTTGCCCGTAAGATTGGCAAGTGCGAGTAGCCCGTACGAGTAGCTTGCGCATGTAGCCCGCTGGAGTAGCCTGCGCATGCAGCCCGTGGAAGTAGCCTGCACATGTAGCCCGTGAGAGTAGCCTGCGCATAGTGCCCGCACGAGTAGCTCGTGCGAGTAGCTGCGCATGTAGCCCGTGTGAGTAGACTGCGCATGTAGCCCCTGGAAGCAGTCTGCGCATGTAACCCGTTCGAGGAGCCTGCACATGAAAACCGCGGGAGCAGTTTGCGCATCCCCGTGTGAGTAGCCTGCGCATGTTGCCCATACGAGTAGCCCGCGGAAGTAGCCTGTGCATGTTGCGCGTAAGATTGGCAAGTGCGAGTAGCCCGTACGAGTAGCCTGCGCATGTAGCCCGCTGGAGTAGCCTGCGCATGCAGCCCGTGGAAGTAGCCTGCACATGTAGCCCGTGAGAGTAGCCTGCGCATAGTGCCCGCACGAGTAGCTCGTGCGAGTAGCTGCGCATGTAGCCCGTGTGAGTAGACAGCGCATGTAGCCCGTGGAAGCAGTCTGCGCATGTAACCCGTTCGAGGAGCCTGCACATGAAGACCGCGGGAGCAGTTTGCGCATCCCCGTGTGAGTAGCCTGCGCATGTTGCCCGTACGAGTAGCCCGTGCGAATAACCTGCGCATGTAGCTCGCGAAAGTAGCTCGTGTGAGTAGCCCATACGAGTAGCCTGCGCTTGTAGCCCGTACAAGTAGCCCATGTGAGTAGCCTGCGCATGTAGCCCGTGTAAGTAGCCTGCACATATTGCCTGTACGAGTAGCCCGTGCGAGTGGCCTGCGCATGTAGCCCGTGCGAGTAGCCTGCGCATGTAGCCCGTGTGAGTAGCCTGCACATATTGCGCGTACGAGTAGCCCGTGCAAGAAGCCTGCACGTGTAGCTAGCGGAAGTAGCCTGTGCATGTTGCCCGTACAGGTAGCCTGAGCAAGTTGCCCGTACGCATAGCCCGTGTGAGTAGCCTGCGCATGTTGCCTGTACGAGTAGCCTGCGAATGTAGCCCGTACAAGTAGCCCATGTGTGTAGCCTGCGCATGTAGCCCGTGTAAGTAGCCTGCACATATTGCCTGTACGAGTAGCCCGTGCGAGTAGCCTGCGCATGTAGCCCGTAGGAGTAGCTGTGCATGTAACCCGTTCCAGGAGCCTGCACATGAAGCCTGCGGGAGCAGTTTGCGCATCCCCGTGTGAGTCGCCTGCGCATGTTGCCCGTACGAGTAGCCCGTGCGAATAGCCTGCGCATGTAGCTCGCGAAAGTAGCTCGTGTGAGTAGCCCATACGAGTAGCCTGCGCATGTAGCCCGTACAAGTAACTCATGTGAGTAGCCTGCGCATGTAGCCCGTGTGAGTAGCCTGTACGAGTAGCCTGCGAATGTTGCCCGTACGACTAGCCCGTGTGAGTAGCCTGCACGTGTAGCTAGCGGAAGTAGCCTCTGAATGCTGCCCGTACAGGTAGCCTGCGCATGTAGCCCGTACGAGTTGCCCGTACGGGTAGCGTGCGCATGTAGCCCGTGCGAATAGCCTGCGCATGTAGCTCGCGAAAGTAGCTCGTGTGAGTAGCCCATACGAGTAGCCTGCGCATGTAGCCCGTACAAGTAGCCCATGTGAGTAGCCTGCGCATGTAGCCCGTATAAGTAGCCTGCACATATTGCCTGTACGAGTAGCCCGTGCGAGTAGCCTGCGCATGTAGCCCGTGTGAGTAGCCTGTACGAGTAGCCTCCGAATGTTGCCCGTACGACTAGCCCGTGTGAGTAGCCTGCACGTGTAGCTAGCGGAAGTAGCCTCTGAATGTTGCCCGTACAGGTAGCCTGCGCATGTAGCCCGTACGAGTTGCCCGTACGGGTAGCGTGCGCATGTAGCCCGTGCAAATAGCCTGCGCATGTAGCTCGTGAAAGTAGCTCGTGTGAGTAGCCCATACGAGTAGCCTGCGCATGTAGCCCGTACAAGTAGCCCGTGTAAGTAGCCTGCACATATTGCCTGTACGAGTAGCCCGTGTGAGTAGCCTGCGCATGTAGCCCGTGCGAGTAGCCTGCGCATGTAGCCCGTGTGAGTAGCCTGCACATATTGCGCGTACGAGTAGCCCGTGCAAGTAGCCTGCACGTGTAGCTAGCGGAAGTAGCCTCTGAATGTTGCCCGTACAGGTAGCCTGCGCATGTAGCCCGTACGAGTTGCCCGTACGGGTAGCGTGCGCATGTAGCCCGCGGAAGTAGCCTGCGAATGTTGCCCGTACGAGTAGCCCGTGCAAGTAGCCTGCACGTGTAGCTAGCGGAAGTAGCCTCTGAATGTTGCCCGTACAGGTAGCCTGCGCATGTAGCCCGTACGAGTTGCCCGTACGGGTAGCGTGCGCATGTAGCCCGCGGAAGTAGCCTGCGAATGTTGCCCGTACGACTAGCCCGTGTGAGTAGCCTGCACGTGTAGCTAGCGGAAGTAGCCTCTGAATGCTGCCCGTACAGGTAGCCTGCGCATGTAGCCCGTACGAGTTGCCTGCGCATGTAGCCCGCTGGAGTAGCCTGCGCATGCAGCCCGTGGAAGTAGCCTGCACATGTAGCCCGTGAGAGTAGCCTGCGCATAGTGCCCGCACGAGTAGCTCGTGCGAGTAGCTGTGCATGTAGCCCGTGTGATTAGACTGCGCATGTAGCCCGTGGAAGCAGTCTGCGCATGTAACCCGTGTGAGTAACTCGTGCATGTAGCCTACATCCTAACCACATTCACACTAGCCACATTCAATCCTAACAAAATTATATATCAGAATACCAAACTGTATATTTATAATGATCTTAATTTCTCAACAAATCTAAAATTAATTTTTCGAATAAAGTAGTCCATGCATGTAGTAGTCTATGTAAATCATTTTCCGATTTTATTAAATGTAAAACATTTTAAATATTTAGACCTGTAGAGCAAAGATCCTATAACCACGACACAATGTACTAAAGCAATACGAGTATATACTTATACTTAAAATTGCTACGCTAACTAATTTGTACGGGAAGTAAATTTACATACTTAATTACAATATCAGTAGCAATCTGTAGCTGACATAATATACTTATTAAAGTAGCATCAATAACTAAACCAGAGTATTTTGCCTTGCTAAACGAAGTTATTATAGCTGGTGTCAGTGCCGAAAATACTGAATTGCAAACAATTAAAAATTAATTATAACTTGCATTATATATAACTATTATTAAAATTCAAGATTTTCATGAACTGACTGACTGCATTTTTGCAGTCACTAAAGCGCCAAAAATAGCTCAGATCGTCTCTATACCCAGACCAATCGGCGCACCACAATTTTAGCCAATATGGCGCTTTAGTAGCAAACCTTCGGCATCATTTGTTCGAACCGAACTTGGCCTCTTTTTTAATGATTATATTTTTAATAGTATATTATTACATTAAGTCATTTTTAACAAGATACTTTAAATTAAAACAAAATCAACGTTCATCTCGTAAATAGAAAAGGTGCAGTACTTAGATATGTACACACGTCTAAGGAGAGTTTATTAGATTTATACACCGTTCATAAAATGATTTCGACATCGAACTACTCAAGCAATCTTGCACTTTATTAGGTCTATGACCGATCTTGACTAGACGGGCAACGCCCTGATGCAAATTTAGCGTGTAAACTAGAATTTATTTAAGAACTACCTTTTCCCCGCGACTTCATATGCGTGGAATTGAGAAGTAGGTACCTATCTACTTTTTTCTTTCTTAATACTCGGCGGTACTTTCGAGGCAGCATTTTAAAATAAAACATGCACCAGATTTTAAATTCGACTTCCAACTATATGACTGTGAAAACCGTATTCAATTCCGTGCTGTAGTTTTTACGTGATGCGCGTACAAATATATAGACAGACTGAAATCCAAAAAATATATTATCGATTCTGCAGCTCTTATAAAGACCCCTCACATATTATTTTCTCTTAATTATCTACTATGTACATTGACAAATTAAAATTGTGTGATATGTATAGTGAATTATAAATAGAAATAGTTTTCTTTGAATGCCTCTCGGTCTGACGCCTTTATTAGAATAATATTTGCCTTTAAATGAAGTTATTTTCTCTTCTTAATAAAAATAATTTAGGATCATTGAACGAAGGTACATAAAAACCTTTTAGCTATTTGATCACACGGCCTTTCAGATTTTAAAGTGCAGTCTATGACTTATTTTATCTAATTTGTAAGTATTTAAAAGCATTTCGACGTATTTAAATTTTGTTATTTAATAAAAAATATAAGTATGATACTGATCCTATTACAATATTATAAATGTGAAAACTGTGACGATGTCTGGATGTTTGTTACTTAATCACACGTAAATTGCTAAACAAATTTGGAAGAATCTTTGCAAACAGATAGATCATAGCCTGGATTAACACAAGAGTTACTTTATATCTGAGTAATACATACCTTTAAGATTCATGTGGATGAAGTTGTTGCCTGAAATAATAGAGTTAATATAAAAAATACATCAATATAACTAAAATACTGTTTTTTTTTTGTTGAGTATTGAGTAATTGAGTAATATGTATACAGTGTGCTGTAGTATTTGATTGAAATGAGATAAAAATATTTCTAGCAATGTCGGTTTTAAAAGATTTATAATCGATGTTGCTCATCCATAATCTGTATTCTTATCTGTACAATACTTTTATAGAACTGAAATAAAGCGGTGTCTGTACTTTGGCATAATATTGATATTCTTGAAAATTAATCGGTATCTACTTTTAGTGGGGTCTGAACCCCAAACTGTTGTATATTTGTATCTTGGTTAACTGTTTGTTGTGCTTACGCTTACAGTCCCGTGGTCGCAGGTTCGATTCCCAGGCTCAGCATTTACTTATTCCATTATTATAAATCCGAATTTGAGTTTGTTTCTTTCTCTCAACCGATCATCATTAAATTTGGCATACGTTGTCAGGGCTACAGAAAAGGACTTAGGCTACCGTTCATCCAGACAAAAAGTACTGGTCTCAAGGGATAGAAAATAGTCGACTTTTCTGTTAAAAATTATCAGTTGAAATACAGAGTCAGAAATAGTGGCCAAGGCATTCTTAGCGTATAGGTATACAATGTGTATATAAAAAAAAATAAGATCTGGCCTTATTTTCTTCATATTTACACATACCGCGATTCAATATAACGATTTGTGGGTAACAATACAGGCTGCGAGCAATATTGTGAAGCTTGTGACCACTTAAATGGCGGCTCTACTTAAACTCACACAAAAGCGTTCAGGGAACAAAAACTCGCGTGAAAACGCTCAAGATATGGCAAGCCAGAAAACTTTGGCCTTTGCTAATATTGCGAATTATATCCTGAAGTCATAAAGTTCAATTTTAGGATCTTAAAGTAATAAGCTAATCTATTATATAGGCAAATATAAACATTTCAGTACCTTTTTCTCCTGTGTTTTATCAAAGAATTTTAGTGTTATCAATAAAAAGATTTTCAAATTATAATAGTACTAAGCATTTTTGTATTGTAAATAGAAGTATGACAATGTATACTTTTAGATATACAATGAACAAATGTAAAAAAAAGGATGTAAAAGAGTAGAGAAAATTATTAATATACTTTTTTTATATTATCTGTTTAAATTTCAAAATTGTCCGACGTTTCGATTAACTGCCAAGTTACCGTAAGATATTATTTGAATCATATTTTAATTAGAAATAACTCTGTGTCGCGAGGGATTTTATAAGCATACAAATACCGGCTATAGGACATTCTGATTCATATTTTTGGATCGTAGATGTTTTTTCCCTTTACAAGGTTACAGTCAACACTTAACTCGACTTCGGCGAAGTATTCGCCAAAATTACTTGAATATCTGTACTGTCCAAGCCAGTATAGATTTATAAAATATACAAACCAAGCACCTGCGGTACCAGGAATTTTATCCATGAAGTAAATAATAGAGAATTTAATATATATGAAAAATCTTGTTTATCTTATAAAGAACTTTTTAGTTTTAAAAGTCATCCTAGTTTTTATGCCGAGCTACAACAAGTGTATATCGTCTAAGGGTTCAGGCCGATACACTAACATTATGTTCAACTCAAGTTCGATTTAATGACTTTACAGTCACAAATGCATTATACGTATTCACTGTTTTTAACCACTCGCTAACAAGGCAATATTTTATAACTATAAAGACATAACCACAACCTTCCTTTACTTTTACAATTCCATTTAAGTGTGAAAGGTGGTCCTTAGCATTTTGTTTCACACCACAAAAGAAACATTAGTTCTAAACTTACACTTCAGACCAAAATTAACTTTACATATTCATATATAAAGTTCATTTTGATTTGCATAGATGGATACAAAGCTCGTATTTCATCTAGCGCCACCGTGTCCTATGTGTCCATTTATAATGTCCAAATCGGAATGTATGTAGACACGGTAGGTTCTGTGCATGAGGTTAGTTATACGGTGAGGGTGGCCACGCATGCGCAGAAACTCCCGCAAACAAGCGGCTATCCAGACGAGCGTCGGTACCATACGCGGCGGTCGCACTTCGCGAATATAAACTTGTGTCTTTATTCAAACAAATATTTGTGTGTAAAAGAATTTGTGGTTTTATGAGAACTACGTGTTTTGTCATTTATTTGTGTGTGACTTGTTAAGTACGCGTGCACTGAATAGTTGGTTTAACAGTTTTGTGTTATAACTATAAAGTTTTGGTATCCGGGGTGTGTAACGTGATGTTCTACTGAACAGGTAAATTTAGTACTTATTTGTTTACTTTATTATACTAATTCTGATATTATTACTAGGATATGTATAGACTTATTATTTATAGATATCTGACTTAATAATTAAAGTGTATTTTATATAAAATATGTTTAATCTTAGAAGAAGTTTTTAACTACGTAAAACGCAGCTATTCACCGGCAGTTTTTTAATTTTTCGAGTAAAAAACGAGTACAAGATATTTTCCTTGTCTCTCCATATTTTCTGACGAAGGGAATACAATAATCAGGTCACGTTGTGAGTGTTAGTTTCCCTCTCCCTTTGCCTTTAGGTTACTTATATCCGAACACGTTTAGAAAGATGAATGATAGAAGAAAGGTTACACGTTCGTCTGTTTCTATAATTGGAAAACTTTATATTGATAACTGAAGATGGATTGACAATGGCGATATGTGTATTGATTATTTACAAAATTGGATTTAAAATTTCCAGTCACAGTTTTTTTATTCTAGATATGAATAAAAAGTTAATTAATGAATAATATTGCCGCTTTTAAAATAGGAAGTCGCTTTAATTTTAATGCAGCGTACGATATATATTTGTCCACTACTAACAGCAACGCGCTATGAAAAAGCCTGGGCACTCTAATCGCTCATCATAGAGACAACGCAAGATTATTTGGCAGCGGTCTTTTGTGGAGGTGCGTAATCAGCCGGTATGCTCTAATTTGAACAATATGCCATATTGAAGCTAGAAAACCTCTCAAATGCTGTTGACGGAGCATCGACATAGTGCTAACCACCCCGCCTACGTTTAAAAGTTTTCTGTAACTATCTGGTCCTTATAGACCATCACCCCAAAAACTGGAACACAAGAAACTCTGCTATTACGTTTATGAACGTCTAAAAGAAGCGCTGTATTGCAGGGATACTCGTCGACTCTGTCCTTTGTATTAGCATCGCAGATCATTTTGCCGCAGAGAAGGCAACTTGTAAGTGCAACTGATGTTACATACGGACATAGGTTATGATTACCGCTTACCATAAGTCAAGCCATATGTTTGTTTAACACGTTTTACCTTTTTACATAGAAGAAATTTATCTTACACTCAACTACTACTTTATTAAAAACATCTATTTCTCATATATTAACTGATGACAGGAATAAGCTGGCTCGCCTGGACTTTGCCATCTTACGGGAATTTATCATAACAGTAGTAACACTTACTGCATTACGTCTATTAATTACTTATTAGTGCAGTAATGCTTGAAAGTGACTTTTGGTGGCTAACATGCCTCTAATTTCTTACCTCTCATTCCCTCTTTAATACCTATACCTATTTTAGGACATATTCGACAACGCGTGAGTAAGGTATTTCAAACCATCATAGGCAATGGTAACCAGTTACCACAAGTCGAGCCGTATGCTAGTACTTTCCTTGTATAAAAAGAAAAATAATTAATAAGAAGAAACGTTAATTTTACTAAGCCAGTGTCTTTATATAATGCCGTTAAAGTCATCGGCTATAACAGCTTGCAGACAATTGGCGCTGTTTCTCACCCGACGCATCAAGAAAACAGTAGGCCTACCATGAAACGAAAATGAATTTTCATGTTTCATGTCAAGATTCAAGAAAGAAAGAAAGAAAGAAAGAAATCCTTAGAAACTTATATATAGATATTTCATTCGACTCGAAGTTGGGATAGACATTTTCATGATATATCTAAAGTTTTCTTACGCATGATAACATAGGATCCCCAGTCCAGGCAGCCCTAGTAATCCTCTTAAGCCTTTGTTATATTGAACCAGTAGACCAATATAAGTCTTCTGCGTATACTTGACCCACAGGCTGCTCGAAAAAAGGTCTGCCAATATCGTAGTAAGTGGATATCCGTAATCTGTCTCTAAACCCGTCCGTTAAAAAAGAGACACACACACACGAGATAAGGCTGTTTTGTAGGTCCTGTGGAATAAAATAGTACATACGCTTGTAGTCGATCGTGAGATCCAAACAACAGATTAATCTGCCAAGTCTTAGAACGCCAGACATAATTTAAAAACCTTCTGGCCACCCGTGTGCTGCTGCGACTCAATACGTTAAGTTTCAGTGTCAATCTTTAGCGCCTGGTTTCTTTATATAAACCAGGTGTTGAAAATTGACTCGATTTTTATGTTAATCTTCTTTTATGGGAAGATTTACATATAAACCGGTAACCAGTTTGTCAAACGCATGTCAATTGCTGGTATTGACGAAAACCAATCCAATCACTTAACATTACTTTGATTTTGATATTCCGTTAAACATTTTTCAGAACCGGGCGTTAGACATAAGTCTGCTGGTATAATATTCTGCTAACATAATACTATATGATTTAGTGTTCATTACTGGTATATATGTATACTTGCAGACGTAATAACAATAACACTTCAAAGTAATGATCCCAAAATAGAATCTAAGTACCAATAGCGGTGCCTTCATATAAACCCAAAACCCCGGATTGTCTTACAAAGGGCCTCTTCACACTAGCGGTTGTCCCTAGGGGCCCTAAGATTACTTATATTCAAACAAATACTATCGTGCTTTTAGTGTGATTTAATGTGTTCATGACGATGTAAGTGAAAACGAAGTATACAGATGGAACAAGATTTTTCGCTTCATCTACACTAATATGATAAAGAGAAAAATGTTATATTTTTGATTTTAATAAATTATCACAAAAAACAAATGAACCTATTGAAAAAATAATGCGGGGCAGTCTCTGGGGACTGTCGATAGAAGAGAAAACTAAGTAACTAGCGTGCAGTGACGATGACGCAAGATTCACGCTTTTTGTACACCCAAAAAATACACATATAGCTCAGGGAAAGCGTTCGGAGACGATGACGCGAGTTCCATGATTTTTTTCCACCCAAAAAGTGCTCAACGCGCCTATAGAAGTTTTCACTTCATACATTTCTCCCATCAGTTGAATGCCATACTATATCTAAGTAACATAGGGTGCATATATCACGCTGTGAGCAACGAGAGCGGAGCAGTATTAAATAACGTAGGTGAAATCGCAGCAAACAGCTAGCTTACTGTCTAGCCTTATTCTGAAATCTACATCTGCGCTGCTAAGTACAGTCAGTAAACTAACAAAATTATTATATACTAAGGTCCCAGAGCCGCTATACTATGTCACAGATTTTTACAGCAAATGTGCGGTAGCTATACACGTTACACATTTACTGCAAAAAAGTCAACTGTGCGAAAATGACGTGGGTCTTGTAATATAATTTCTATGTAAAGTAACAACTAAAAATGTAATCAAAATACAAAGCACAAAAAGCACTTAAATAGATTTGCTGATTCTATAAATAACTCTTTATTAAAAAAAAGTAACATAAATGGTAAGAAAAACGCTGTAAGGAGATGGATAGGTAACGGCTAAATATTCTAGAGCTTATAATTTATTTTAGATAGTCCCCTGGAATGTTCCAATGATAGTCAAGACCCGGGTTAATAAGCAAATGATTCACATCTACAGACAATCTGAAGCCTCACAATTATATCTTTGAGGGGCCTCCTTCGTGTGTGCAATGCAAAAGTGCATTGCATCCACTTTTCGCCAAACATGTTGTCCTACATAATAAGGGTTGCATATTGCCATTTATATTTCTGACTGATAAATCAATCCGATCATACTTTGTCGGAACCTAGGAACGAATCCGGAACGTCACGTTTGTCGGCAAACATACATACATATATACAAACATATACTACTAGACCAAAGTAGTAGAAATCAAAATACAATACAGAGAAAGCAATAACTGATTGGATAACTTTGTTCATATAAGGAATAACTTTATACAAAGACCGACTATAACGAAGTAATATGAAAGCAGCTTTTAGAAGATTGATGGTTAAGGTATCACAAATTTAATCCGGTAATGATCATCTCATTTACTTTATAAGTCTATTGCAATATCTTAACGACAAAGTACAGAGTAATTATTTCGCAAATTATTAAAATTGACAAATATAATCTTATATATTACAGAAGCATTTTAAATACACCATGTTTGTGTGTTCGCAAAGACATCTTTGTGTTTTAATATACACTGACCTCCACATTAGTTGAACCGAGTTGAAAGAGGTTTTAAGCGGTATGTTATCATAAACTTGGGCTAACATTATCTTTTTCTCATTTATCATAAAAGTTGTATCTTGTCTATAAAGATACAGCCTAATAAGTACAATATTTGAATGTCTGAGCTTTTAATTTGAATCCCACACTACAGATCTTTGGCATCTTTAAGCTATATGTGCATTAAATTATTAATTATAGCTCATTTTAACAGTACAGGAAATCACGGAGAATGCTGCATTACATATTTTCATCACAAATATGTGTGAAGTCAGCTAGCGTGATGACTAATGGCTTAATTCTTTTCATACTGAATAAAGTCCGTGCCAAGCATTTGACCAGTATATAATCAGAGCTGATTTTATTATAGTATAAAGCTACTATAATAATAATATCAGCTCTGATTCTAGCTATTTCTGATAATCCAGCCTATCCTTTGCATATTATCTCAATGATTTACAAAGGGCTTGTAGTAAAAGTACTATGAGCTCTTTGAGATAATCGTACATGCCTACACTAATGAATAAATAACAGCGCCGCGGGACGATTAGACGAGAATATAATTATGTGTTGTAGTATATACATGTATAATACAAATTTGCCGGTTATCCTGTATAAGTGGTGTGCCCGCACACACATACACACTCACACACACACGCGCACACATACACACAACTACACTTATTCAATATAGTGTAATAATTTGAGATCGAGCACTTTTTCTAAAAGTATAAATACTTCTATAGTTACCGCTTCTATCGCCTGATCATTCACGGAACAGTTACCGTAGCCTAGATGATCGTTTTTAGTATCAGGCTTATTACCTACTTGCGTATATATAAAGGAAATGAAAGGGCGAGACAAGTATGTTTGCCGCCTGAACATTTACTTGACAGGCAAAATGCAGTAATTATGTTGCTATATTTAAACCAGTGATCTGTAAAGGAGCTATGGTATTACCTCTGCTGGCAAATTTAAGAATTACTAAATAATTGGTAACTACGGGCTCTATCATCCAAATATTTTGTAGTATAGTCAGCTAGATATTGACAAATATGATTATTTTACAAAAATTTATAACGAATACGTTGTGCCCCTCGAATATAACTATAACTACTACAGATTACACAAATTCATTGAAATTAAACTACTATAAACGGATTTTATCGCGTTGTTTATTTAACACTTTATTACATAACTTAGAAACTGTTACACTACTATACTTCTATTAAATTTTACTAATTTTAGGCTAATTAAATTATTAAAACTATTAAAACAAGTTTTATTTAAGAGACCACCACGTGACTATGGCTGCTGAAAAGCAACCGAAACGTCGAAGAAAGTGTAAACTTCAATATAAATAGTTTTAATGATTTAATTAGCTTAAAATTAGTAAAGTTTAATAGTAGTATAGTAGTGTAACAGTTTTTAAGTTATGTAATAAAGTGGTTAATAAACAACGCGTAATAACATTCGCGTAAACAGAAGACAATATTACACAAATTATTAAAAAGATATAAAAATACCAGCTGCAAAAGCCTTTAACGGAATGGCTGCGGTTGGTAAAATATCGCTGTCGGCGCGGCAGCCATATTTGTTTTTGATATATAATAAAATCTATGAATTAAAGGGATGCGGTTATTTGGCCTTAATAAAAGTATTAAGACCATAATTATGACCGCATTCCTTCAATTAAAATTTATCAAGATGGCTTTTAAGCCTTACAAAAAATAGACATACATGAAGACATTACTTTAAAATAATGTTTAACATGCAAATTTTCAACAACAAACATTTTATAAAGATTTAATTTGATATATACATCCATATACACCTTCTCGAGGAAGATATTAAACATTTTTCCGTAGATATCAATAACGCATAGCTTCAATGAAAAATACCAGCGTTACGCTCACGTGTATCTCGATTAAATATTTACGAGGCCATAAAAATGCGTATGATAGTCGTGCAAAAATATACATACTTAACTATAACATATTGTATTGGCTTTCCTCGACAGCGAAGCCGAAGAAATTCAAAGAGAAGCCGTTTATATAATATTCTCACCTCTGAATAAGGCTCGGTGTTGACGATAGTTGGTGAAACGAGATGGTGGAAAACGAATATAGATGTAAATACAAAGTATAAATCAGTTTTCTAGATATTTTTTTTAATATACTAGAATATTCTTCGTCGAATATTCGCGAACATTTCTAAAATATTTTCAATTTAGGGTATATTTACGAAATTTATCTTTATATAATTTGTTGCCTAGTTGGTGTTATGACGTAATTTCGTAATTTTGAGCTTATATTTATGACCAACCGTAAGGTCCCATTCTATTATATTCTACAAGTATCTAGGCATTGAGCATTTTTGTGTATATATTTTCAGTAGTATTCGGGAAGATTCAATAAGCTCGCATGGAATCTAAAAAAATAGATCGCGAATTGTGGGTCTAATGCCACAAAAGACACGTACTACATATAAAAGGACGAACCTATCGCCGTCTACCGAGCATATTTGCAAATTCTATGTTGCTAGTACGAAATCCCAATCAGAAAAACCCAATAACATTATATTCGATCTGGGAATTCAATCCTCAATCAATTGAAAATATAAACCCAAACTTATAGCACATTTAATTCAACAAATCGTTGCCTTTAATATATCTTAGAACAAATATTTCTCAGCACTTGATACTAAGCGAACTACTTTCAAGTTCTGCAGTTATTTCTTTACTCATTCGAAAAAGGAATTGAAAGCAGTGGCACAATTTAATTAACTACTAGAATGATTGTAGCTAACCGTTCAATACTTTCTAGATGAATGAGCCGTCTTTCAAACACCGGAGCCTTTGAAGTAGTTACCTGTCAAGAAAATATTGTATCTCGTGTTTATAACTAGCTCGCTATAGTAAAATGTGCGACGAAAGATATAGGTTAAGCATTGACTTGTCATTTTCTAAGGGGTAGTGTGCGACTGGCATAAGTGCACAGAAAGCGTACTACGTAAATATCTATCCAAAACATGGGACGGAATATTAAGAAAATACCTACCATGAAGTAAGGTAGATTTTTTTAAAGTGACTTCATTCTATTTTCGTCCTGTTCACGGTAGGATTAAGGATGATCAAAACCATTTTTTTCATGACACAAATAGCTCTGTCAATCGGTCCGAAACCCTGTTTAATAGTGGGCCTACAGTTTCGATGTTCAATCAGAATTAAGTGCTAAGCTGTAGGAATATAATATATCAATGGTACTAATGGCTTTTGTTGTCAGACATTAATGTGCTACCTGCTTGTGGTACAGGAGTACGGGAGTAAGGGAATAAGGGTAGTAAGGGTATGACGACTTTTCCAGAAGCCTAGACAAGTTAGTAATTTTCTAGGTTTCTAGAATAGTCGTCGTGTCCTATTCTCTACTGGGACTATCCCAAAAGTATATTCAGCTGCGATACTCTTTACATTAGGGACCTTTCGTCAGTCTAGATATTTTGCTGTGTCATAAATTGTTTATAAGCAATGAATGCTTTTCCAAAAGCGACAACAATATGAATCGATAAAAATATATGATATTTAAATAGACAGTTTCATCATTCAATATTTTTACAAGACTCGTTACTAATGGATATTATTATTGACTATTCATAAATGCGTGAAAACTGGGTGAATTGTTAATAGTAAAATTGTGTTACAAATTTACTTAATAGGTACTAAGTTACTTAAGTATGTCGATTATATACCTACAAAAAGCCCAGTATAATCTCTCAAAACGTATAAAACGATTATTATTGTAAGCCGCTCAATGAAAATATTCCGCGTTTGAAGACAACTTGGCCAAAAATAAATAGTTGGGCCCGACCGCCCGAATAACATAACATTGAAGTAAGGGCGGGCGACTTGTCACAACAGACTCTTGTGGTGAATGAAATGAACACGAGATCATGAATAAGTCCATTTATTTATAACATAGCGGAGAAAATATTTGTGTATCAGTAAAGTGTTCAGTCGAGTGTAAAATATTTGGCACTGCATGATTTATTGAGGAAGGTTTGGTGCATAATATTAATATATAAATTTTTGCTTTTGTTTACTGAAATATGTATTTTTATAGAAAAAAAAGTATGAATGCAATAATTATTTAAATAACGTAGAATATTTAGTTACGTATATTTTGTGGCCGCCTTTTAAACACCATAAAAATAAAATCTATCATGCACTGACACTGACTTTTACTTTGCTTGTAAGCATAGACGCTGCATTTTACCGGAGCGAGAGATATGACTTATAGAAAATCTATTTGTGGTCGTAAAATATAAGTTGCGTAACGAAATATATAAAAAATCTGAAATAACACAATACGTCAATATATAGATATCTTTCGTTTACAATTATATTACTTTTTAAATTCGCTGGTTTTTAATTACTCGCTTTGCTACATAAGCAACAGTCCGATAGTGTGGCTCTGCCTTTTGTGTTTATAAAAGCTAGATCAGTAACAATTCGTGTTTGTTTTGATTCATCCACCCTTATACATAGTGGGTGAATAAAAAGGGACTGTCTAAACACACTCAAACTCGCAACATGTAGTGATCGGCAAGGATATCACGTACAATACAGCGGCAGCCAGACATCAAATTTAAACAATGGATTAATTACTTCTCATCAAGCAGTCCGAAATTGCTCGTCATTTTAAATAATCAAGCAATGCCACTTTGTCAAAGGAAAATATACACCAGAGACCAAAAATTATAAAGTACCAGTGCAGTTTTCAACCAATTCCCAGTGAAAACTTCAGTTACCAGGCTAACTATAAAAAAGTTCCAACTACCTAACTGAGAACAGAGTTACATGAATGCAAAGGAAAGTTAGTCGGGCGCAGCTAACAGTTATAATTAGAACATCATATTTAATATTAATATTCTACGGTTGCAGTAATATTAATATTGGGTTTAATGGCCTCAACTATAATAACAAGCAACACGGCGTAGCAGTATTGAATGCAACTGAAAGCAGTTGCATTAATTATCGTTTTCTGGGTATCGAGGAAGAAATTTAGACCTCACACAAAGGTGTGAGGTGTAAATTTCTTCCTCGATAATAATTGGCTTGTCTTCTTTTAAACTCACAGGTAGCAAAACGTGGCTGCTTAATGTATTTCAAACCCACATTTCGCCAGCTAAGGTCACACCATAACTTGAGAACGACTTTACCGATTTCATAAATTTTGAAGATTTCGTAAATGGTTCTTACGAGAAGAAGTTAAGGAAATTGCGCAGAAAATTGGATAATTTCAGAAAACTTAACGACTATTTTAACCGCGCGTGTTTGACAGCGTCTTAGACTCGATAACGTCTGTCGGGTCAGCTAGTGTGTGTATATGTATATACATAATATGTATCCTGCTGTTATGTACCAGCAGGTTAAATATGTATAATGAGCAGTGTATTCAAGCTGCTGAACTTTTTTCTACTTTTATCATAGTAGGAATATATAATTTAAACAACAGACACAAAGAATACCCTATAGACGGTACAATTACATATTTGTGGATTACGCTTTTTTTCCGTGGGGATCGAACCCAACACTCAGCGCGAGGCAACCACGTAAACCACTATGCTATATAGTAGTAATTAGTAACAAGCTTCAATGTTAAATTTACTTACGTTACGAAATAATAACTCAACGCCTATACAAAATAATGATTTCAATTTTGCTATTTTATAACATAGTTTTGCAATTGATGTTTAATGTCATTTCTATCTATCGAATAGAAGCCTCTATACGCAGAACCACCCACAATAAACTTTTTACATGAAATATTGAAAAATAGTTTTAGAGCACGGAGCATAATACACCCGATCACAGCCGCAGGTCAGTTTAACAACAAGGCATGCCAGATTAAAGCAGTATAAAATATTTGAAATAATAGTGATATATTTCTGCAGCACTTTTTCCAATAAAGTATTTTCGTTTTTGTGAGTGTGTAGAAGATAAAATATTAAACGTTACGCTGAAAATAAAATGAGTGTGGAAGTGTGAATTTTTATTCAGTTTTTATTATTCAATGCTCGGTCCGTTAAATTTAAATGGCTTAGTTATTCTTGACTGCTATGTGTGGGTCCTGAATTTAATCGTCTTTCAGTGTAATTTATCTGTCTCCTCTTTTTATCTTTGCTGTCATATCGGCGAGATTTTGTTCATTGGAAAGATAATGCCTTAATATAATATTGTAGAAAAAGCAGATTAATGAAGATACGCAGTGGTCTCGGTTTTGATCTCACGGCACGCAACTCTAACTTTCAAAGTTATATGAACAATAAGTATTTTTTATTAAGGTTGAGTTCGCGAAGTCGAACTGTTTTTGTATTTTCCTGGTAAGGCAATTCTCAGTTATATAAGGGTAACTTGTAGTATCAGCGCGCTGAACAATATTTTTATTTATACTGACAAGCTGTTTCCGTCGCTTACATATCGAACTTGGTGCAGTATTAAAAATAATATGTCGGACTCTGATACTTTGCGGTTGTGTGGTGTGAAGAGTGCACCCTAGTACCGTACCGTGCGTTGGTTCGGCCGCACCATGTTCGATCATTTATTTGTACTTTATTTGCTGTAATATGGTATTCAGTATTATTTATTTTTACTGTATTCATATACACCAGAAATACCTGAAGTGAGTGGTGTTGTGTGGCTTGAAATCTAGTGATTCCGTAGAAAAGTCACCAGGGTACCGCGAAATTTAAGTATAATATTATTATTTTTTTCTTATGCAAATTACAGTATATTTGATTTATAATCATTTCATATGGGGTTCCAAAAATAAAAGGTATTTGGTAAGTGTTCCGTTATCTTAAAAGTTTAGGACTCTGTTCTACACAAAAGAAATTGTATGCAAATAGTAATCGATAAAGAAAATTTGGAGAATAAATGACTCCTTGAGTCATTTGTTCAGAGAGATATCGCACCGGATAACTGATGAACGTCCCAAAATGTCCTTTTTACGTAGCTCGCCTAATTACCCATTACATTTGATGACGGTACTAATGACCTCGCTAAGTCTTTTCCTGTAACAGTATACTCGTGGAAACGTAACACTGTTACTGTGTTACGGCCGGAGTTCTAAAGGCTCTCTCATTCTTTTTAACCTACCTTGAATTCCTCTTAATTAGGGTCGGCATATTTTATTCAAATAACAGTTAAGAAGACGTTAACGTCAACATAGTAGCTATATTGGACGATGAAAGCGCCTGAAGCCAAATACCAGATTCCCATTCACCCACAGACAGCAATCGAGCAGGCTCAGCGTCATTGGAAGATGTAGAAAAAAGCTTTTCTCTTACAGAGTTGCTAAGTGGCTCCTCCCACTGTCTTTAAAATAATAGGTTGGTTGACAAAACACAATTCGGACAAACCATTTTCCAGGCTGTTACAGCGTCAGTTTTACTCAGCACTTCTGAATTAGCTAGTGTAGGTGCTAAAATTTTTCTGGTTAATTCTTCCATGCTGTGAACCGAAGACAGGAATGCCGGCAAACTAACATCGGAAACTTTGCGAACGCCGAGTCCACCAAGACAAACAGTACTTAAAATATTATAATTAAATAATTGCTTTCAAATTTTTGCGTTGCATTATGTCCGGGCACGGTTCTGGTTAATCAGCCATAACATCGCCGAACCAGTCAGGTTATGCCACGGGTAGTGCAATAATACGAATAATCACTATAATTCCTATTATTAATTATACCTATTTAGCGGAATCGAAAACATCATGATTCATAATGGGATTTAAGGAACCGTTAACATTGCCACGTACCGGGCTCAATTGTGAATCTAAACCATCCAGGAAGGCACTCAAACATACACAAAAATGTATCATCAAAATCAGTCCAGCCGTTTAAAAGGAGTTTAGTGACTTTAGAATTAAAAATTATATATTTGCAAACTAATTAAAACATTATGTCTTAAAATAACGTTAAGAAGAAATATAATATATAAGAAATAATGGATTTGTTTTATATATTGCATATTGATTAGAAATGCACTACAGAATAATTAATATTAGGTCATTATCTAAAACAGATTATTGTGCAAAACAGCCAGAGAATTGCTTCGTCAAGTGCTCAATTATACAAGTCGATAGAAATTCGAACGCTGCGCTGATGCTTTTCACGTCAGTCCTTAACACGGTTACGTCAATCAAACGTCAGTGAAACATAGATTGATTGGATCAATAAATGTTCTGATGTCTGCTCGATTGTATCAAATTCAAAATGTTTCCGTACTTATATGAAACAATTATAAAATTGCTAAGAATGAGTCTGATTATGAAGCCGATTGTCGTATTAAAAATCTGTTCAAAATAGAATTCCGATCTAGTCTTAAAAACGACAAATGTGAACGAAATGCTTTTAATATTCACGTTTGAATATTTATTTCTTATTTTATAATACGATATATGTACTGATATTTAAGACACTGAGACTAAATCTGAATACTATTTTGAACATTTTATGTTACGATATAATATATATATATCTGAACTAATATTATAATGAGAAAACATTTGTACTTTGGTAGTTTTGTTGGTAATGAATAAACTAAAAAATATCAGATTACATTATAAAATGCCTTTTACTGAGTTATCTACGCTACGTTTTTCAGAAGTAATATAAGCAATATCACGCCACGAGCCCCGGTGCAGAACAGCAATCATAAATATAAATAAAATCGTGAAGGCAACTAGTTCTATTTATTTGCACCAATCCCGATTGTGTAATTCAAATATGGTGAGCCCACCGTTGCCAATAATTTGATAAGGAACGAGTCGACTAACTCAAGGAACTGACACTCTCTTACAGAAAAAAGAGTATCCTGTAACTGCGTTAAGACCAGTAATAGATTCTAAAGCTTATATACTGTGATTGTCATTAATATCTTTCCATCCCATCTTGAATTCTTTATTCTCAGGGTCGGCAAAGTGCGAGCGATACTGTTATTTCAAGCGATCATTGGCTTATATAAATGCGAATGTAAGTGTGTGTGTTTGTTACGTTTTCCCGCCTTAACTACTAGACCTATCATCACGAAATTTCGCACACCCTTTGTCAGGGGAACAGAAAAAGTCATAGGATATCTTTTATCCAGAAAAAAGGTCTGTTCCCGAGCGAGCGGAGGCAAAGCTAGTTATTGTAATATATTTATTTTAACACTGAACATAGTCGGGGTAGAAAATAAATGCATTACAAACACGTTATTAACTTACTGCAAACCATAATTGTATTTTACGAGTGCGTGTTAATTCGGTTTGCGATATTCTGAAGTCTAAACTTGAAACTATTTTCACTCATTTTGTGGGAGCTCACACCACACACAATATAAATAACACTGATGTAATTAAAATAACACCTCTACGTAATTAATAAAGTGAATCTATTATAGACAGATAATATAAACAATATTACTTTTCAAGAATTACATTATTCGACTTCTTTCGGATTTTAAGTATCTTATGTTCTTTTACAGGATCAAAGCTATCAGCATCGCAATTTTCGATTTTTAATCGCAAGTGATGATTTTATTGCACATTTTGCTCATCAGTCAAGCTTACGCTTCGATGCTGCTATTGCGCTGAGTGCTGTGGGTTCAAATCCCCGACAGACAAAAAATTATGTGACCCACAAATAATAATTGTTCTAAGTCTTTGTGTCCGTCAATTGTATGACTCTAAAGTCCATAAATACAAGGACATATTCGAGCTCTAGTATGAGGCATTATTGGTAAAAAAAACGTTACTTTGATTTTATAATATTAGAATAATAATAATAATATACTCCTCTGGGACAGTCGTTATCTCATCGTGAGACTAACGCGATATCGGAGGGCACAGTACACTAGCTTCGCCTTGTGATATAAACAAAAAATGTAAAGCGCACAAACCGCAGGGCAGCGGCAGCATTATGGCGAGCTGAATGTGGGTGGTGACACTGCGGTCCTGAATGCCTCAGAGAGTCGATTAGGGTCTCGTCCCCGGCTTCTGTTACTGGTTGGCTTGGGTGGAACTTCAAGAGCGCCCGTAAGACTCTCAACTCTGGCTTGTCTTGGTCGGCTGGTCAGAAGGGGACCGCTAGAGCTATATGCTTGGTGGTGGAAACGTCATTTTCAAGCGCATTACTACGGGGAAACCCGCTCCAGGTCTCCGTTGTCACGAGACCCGTGATGGTGAAACCGGCGCCGCACCGCTCGACATTCCCAGCCACTCGCATCGGTGTTACCCTCTGCTGCTGGCTTGTATGCCTATGGTGGCTATTCAGGGGGCCCATCTAGTGAGTTGGCGAGTCACCGTTTGCCCTTTGCATTGATGCTATTCGAGTATTAAGGATAGACGCCGTTTTTCATCCATACCTTGGTAAGGCATGGATCCATGTATGGTATGGTCCACCAAACACACATACCCATAACCCATATATTGGAATCCATACGTAGCAATAGTCCCACGCCTGCTGCGGCTAGTGCCGCTGTAGGTGTTCCATTCCACCTTTAATTAAAACTCTTGAAGGGCCACTTCACGTTGGACCCATGTCTCCGTGTAAGCCCGAAGGGCCAGGTATTTTTCTGAGATAATATGTTAGAAAATACCTGTGATAAGAGAAATGTTTGAGTTGTGCAGGAATCGAACCCGCGACCTTAAGCGTGGCAGTCGGTTACACTAACCACTACGTCATCGAGACCGCCTAGAATGCTTGTAGAAAACCTAAATAATCTTGTAACCTATTACTCATTTCGTTTCTAACACGCTCTCCAGAGCATTACGGCAATATGAAACGTAAATGAAGCCGTTCCCACATTGCTTGTTTTATAATTACACGAGTTTTAATCCTGAATCGCTGCTAGTACATTTAATGCAGGTATTATGCGAGAGTTGGCGTTTGTGAGATAAATTGCAATTTTGTGATGATGTAGATAATATTTCAGTGTTACATTATTATCGCCAAGCTCAAAAATATAAACACTAACAGACTATTGCTGTTACATCCACGAAAGGATCAGGTAGAAGTGTATAATACGATACATTATCTCAGCTAAGTTTTTTTTTTATGGTATTGTGGTGGCAAACGACCAGACGGATCGCCTGATGGTAAGCTATTACCGGCGCCCATGGACACCCGCAACACCAGAGGAGTTACAAATGCGTTGCCCGTCTTTTAAAAAGGAGTACGCTCTTTTTTTGAAGGTTTGTAGGTCGTATTGGTCCGGAAATACCGCAGGCGACAGTTCATTCCACAGTTTAGTTGTGCGAGGTAGAACATTTCTAGAAAAGCGCACAGTTGTGGACTGCCAACCATCTAAATGATGGGAATGGAAATCCTGTCGCGTAGGACGATGGCGGAAAGAGGCGGCAGGGATCAGTCCGAACAATTCCTCGGAGTGTTTTTAAGGATTACGTTTTAAAAAATGAAGCTTTTGCTATCATGACAGCATGAATGGTGTAATGGTTGAAGTGGTTGCCTTACCGCTGCCAGTGGGTCAAGCGTCGAGCTCGATCCCCACAGAGGACAAAAATGTATGTGATACAACAATAGTTGTTCTGAGTCTGGGTGATATTTGTATGTATATTTGAATGTTTGTAAGGCACTTTGACCACGTGACATGATTATATATAGAGCAAGAGATCACATAAAAAACAATACAGAAAATTTGCTGAATACACTAGATTCCCTATCACTACAGTATATGTTCTAATAGAAAAACCTTATGACAGTCGTAAAAAATGCACTATCATTCTTAAACGCCAAGAAACTGTAGACACTGATAATTTTCATTATAAATCATTAAATGTTTTAAATAGGAACAAAGCTAGGGAGCTTTGTTCCTATTTAATTCAATCAGTTTAGTGCTTTTCAAATACGAAGTCCCATTTGACAGATGATTGTTAAACAGCGATAGTGAAGAGACCGTTTCAACCGACACATTACGAAATTGATTACCGATTATCTATTTACATAAACTGTAATCGTGGGTTTAGAATCGAAACAAAAATGATAGAAACAAAGAAACAAAAAAGGAGTCCATCTAAGTTTGACATATCGAAAGAATAAAAGAAAAGAAAGAAAAGAAAGTTATACATACATATATAACGTGTTTAATTGTAAAAAGACTCTGGACTTATCCTTGATTAATGCCCAGTATCACATACTTACTCCATATTTAGTATAAGGGTGAAATAAAAGTGGTATAACATATTTTGATTTTCAAGACAACTACTCTGTAAAAGTTATGGGGTATTATTAATGTATTAATGTATTTATTTTGCTTCAAATGTGGTACACAAAGATGTTACAGAATATAAATTAGAACAATACACATTTCACCCGTAATACAGGTATGCAAAATTATATGTCAATTAAGCTACTTAATTACATTTTTATTAAATAAATTAGGTACATGATAATATTGAATTTGAGATTAATTATTATTGTAAGTAAATTCATTAAATCCAGTTCATTTCAATAAAAATATTATAATATTTTAATCAAATTATATGTAAAATTAAGGATTTTTCTTTTTCGTTTACATGTCAAAATTAATTGAATTAAGTGAGTAGAAATAATTAATAAAACAAAACATGCATAACATTAAATTAGGAATTTTAAAACACCGAGTTTTTACCGTAATACAATTTCTCTTAAGAAGTGCAGTAACGACAAGAACTATTACTTAAAAAGTCTTTGATGGAATAAAAGTTTTCCTGGATAAGCCATTCCCGCAAAGCACAACAAAAGTTCTTATTTGGTAAATTCACTATCCTCTTGGGCAAGGAATTGAAAATGAGTGGTGCCATATAGACACAACTTTTCCTAAATAATTCCAACTTGGGCACAGGCATTCTTATGGATAAGTGGGTGACATGTCGCTTATTCGTATTGTCGATTTTTTCAAAAAGGTAACTGTGAGATTTGACAAATTTAGCCACTTCATAAATATAGATGCTAGGAACAGTTAATAGCTTATTCGATTTGAAAATAGGTTTACAGGACTCCGACCATTTCATACCTAACAATGCGCGAATGCATTTTTTTTGCGCTATAAAACCTCTTAAAATTTCGCTCGAGTTGCCCCATACAACTATGCCATAACGTATTATAGAGCAAATGTATGAGTGGTAAATCATTATGGCAGTTTGCCTGGATGTTGTTTCTATAACTTTCCGTATGGCAAAAACGAACTTATTTATTTTTGTGCATATCTTGTCAATATGTTCCTTCCATGTAAAATGAGCGTCTAAAGTTATTCCTAAGAATGTTGTACTTTGTATTTGCTGGACTTCTGTATTTTTATAAGTGATATTTAATTGAATAGGTTTACTTTTGTAGGTTTTAAATTGTAAGAGTTTAGTTTTTTCAATGTTAATTTTTAATTTATTTACATCAAGCCATTTTATGACTTCTTTTAATGTTCTATTAATATCAGATTCATAGGAATTTTATTTTTACAATTCATGATGATTGATGTGTCATCAGCAAACAAGACACATTCGTGAGAAAGTGTGCGTGGTAAATCGTTGACATAAATCAGGAATAACCCCCAAAATGCTGCCCTGGGGCACACCAGAATAATTAGTTTTAAGCTCAGAATCATGATGTTCTAAGCTGTTAGTAATATTGTTAAATTTAGTTACTCTTGTGAACTGTCTTCTGTTCTCCAGGTATGATTGAAACCATAGTAAAGCTGGGCCTTTTATTCCAGATTTGTCTAATTTTTTAATAAGTATCGAATGCTGAACAAAATCAAATGCTTTACTAAGGTCCAATAATAGAGCAGATGTAGGGATTTTAGCGTTTATATTATTAACTATAGATTTTACGAACTTGAACGTGGCCAGTTGAGTCGATTTGCCCTTCCTAAATCCGTATTGTTCTTGTGCTAAGAAGTCATATTTATCTATAAATTTTAGTAACCTAGAATACATAGCTCTTTCAAAGATTTTTGAGAGCACTGGAGTCAGAGCAATGGATCTGTAATTATTCATGTCAGATCTAGATCCTTTTTTGTGCAAAGGTTTAATCACGGATAGCTTGAGTTTATCAGGAAAACAACCTTCTTCTAGAGATAAGTTAATTATATGTGATAATGGATTTGATATATACTTTGCAATACTTTTAATAATGTCTATATTGATGTTGTATATATAGTATTTTTAAAGACTTGATTATGTTAAAGACTTCGATAGAATTAGTGGGACCTAAAAAAATGCTTGATGTATTACTTCTAAGGCCGTAGTCGGCTTGAAAAGTTTCATTGGTAGAATTGCAAATTAAATCATTTTGTGTTATGTCAATAAAGAAATTATTAAATAAATTGGCTATGTCAGTGTTACCATTGTCAGTTATATTATCGATATGCATATGAGCTTTAGCATCCCCCACACAGCGCTTAACAACATCCCATGTAGCCTTGCCTTTGTTTTTGGATGTTGATATGTGCCTTGAGTTACACAAGGACTGCATATTATTAACACATTTTTTAAATAATTTCGAGTATGTTAACATTTTTTCTTTACTGTCATTATTCTTATTTAAATAATATTTATATCTTAGTTCCCGTTTAATTTTAGAACTAACTTTAAGGCCCTTTGTCACCCATGATAATTTACCAGCACCACAGCGATTCTTTATTCGTATAAGAGAGAAACAAAGTTTAAAAAACAATGTTAATTCGTTGTGAAACATATTAAAGGCATCATTTGTGTTTGAGATATTATAAATTTCAGAAAAAGAAAGTCTACTAATACACTCAATAAACTTGAGTAAATTATTTTTGCTAAGATCATAAATCGTTGAAAAGTAATACCTTGCTAAAGCATCTTTTTGGTAGTTTTTAAATTCGATAGATTGCGCTGTGTTATGATCTGATAAAAAGAAATTGTGAGTCTTTCCTTTTGCCGTTGGGATGTTACTTATAATGTTATCAATGCATTTATTTAATCTTGTTGGTTCCTGAATACGACACTTCAAACCGTAGTTTGATAAAAGTTCCAAAAATTGGATACTTATTTTATCTTTAATAAGTATATTAATATTGTAGTCACCGCCAATTATTATCTTACGTCTTTTATAACGAAGCTTATTTAGTGTTTCATAAAGTTTGTCAAAGAAGAGATTGATATTGGATTTCGGAGTTCTGTAAAGACACAAGATAACGAGCTTTAATTGAGCAATTTCGACCCCACAGATTTCAAAATGCTTTTCAATGCTCATTTTATTTATTTCATTCAATACAATACAATATTATTTAAACCATACGTCCAATATCGCATCTTCAAATCCATTTTTTGATAAAGAAAATATATTAAGGGTTTGCAGAATGGGATTTAAGGTACGTTGCAATGTAATAATAATTAATACCAAATACAAATTTACAAAAGTATTTCTCGGACAATTGTTTTAACCTCCAATTACTTCGATTTTATCCGATACATATTGTCGCGTCACTATGACTGAAAATAAAAAAATTACCTTAATGCGTAACCATAGTATTGCAGTAAAATGGTATTTTATTTTGATGTTTCAATTAATAATAATAATAATAATAATATTTATTAATTCAAACATTAGTACAATACATATACACATATTACATCAGTACACTTGGACACTAAAAAAAGAAAAGCAATATATCTCTGGCCCCCACACTAGGATTCCCTGTGTCGTGGGGTCCAGTCCCTTCCGTTAATTAAAAATAAATAAAAGAGAATGCATGTCTTGTGTATATTATTTTCTTGGTGGCAAAAATTTAAAGAAAAATATAATGAAAAAAATAAAAATTAAAAAACCAAATATAGAAGCTAGTGCATGTACGTGTGTGTGTGTATGTGTGTGTGTGTGTGTGTGTGTGTGTGTGTGTGAGTGTGTGTGTGTGTGTGTGTGTGTGAGTGTGTGTGTATTAGTCAGTGAGTTTGTACGTGTTTGTTCGTATGCATGTGATATTAAAAACCAATGTTTAAAAGGTTCTCGGTATGGGCATAGTCTTTGAGAATTAGCCATTTCTGGATGGTGGTTTTAAGACGGAATGATGTTAGGTTTATTATTGTATTATTATTTTTGTAGAATTTTTTATATAGATAGGGTCCCATAAAAGTGTAGGATTGACTAGCAAAAACAGAACGAACTCTCGGTATATCCCACTTAAGGGTTCTGTAAGAGGTTCGCGCTATGGTTTTCGCAATTTTATGAAAGCGGAGAAGTACCGAGTTAATATAAAGCTGTCTCATGCGAAGAAGGTTACATTCTGTGTACAGTGTATTAGTAGAATAACGCCATGGTTTTTGAAACGCTATTTTTAAAATAGCTCGCTGAGCTCGTTCTAGCTTGAGAAGGTATGTTTTTTTCCCCGCACCCCAAGCAATGATACAATAACCCAAGACAGATTGACAGAGACAGAAATATACGGTTCGAATAAGTTGCGGTTCTGCTACAGACCTAATTTTTTTAAATATGTGAGCTAACTTCCTTACACGTTTCGTAACTGCATCGATGTGTGGTTTCCACGATTATTTAAGACTAATATCAATAGAAATTATTAGTTAATTATATTTGTGAAACAATTACATCATGTTTTGTATAGATTCAAATTATTTTTAAATAATCTTTAGTTACTTATGGTAAGTAATCATTGTTTATTTCAGAAATGTATATGATATGTGCAGATATACGTGCTATGAAGTGTCAAAAGGGACTTCGTATTTGAAACAGACTATAGCCTATGTCACTTTTCGGCTCATAAACTAATAATAATGTCCTCCAAACCAAATTTCGGCCACGGCAGCCAGTCTTAACGGATACTGGCCATCTGCGCAGGAAACATTATAGTGCACAAGTGTGTGCGCAAACACAAGTGCACTCTCTGTTCCCTAACTCTCATGACCCGATGGGACAGTAATCCGACACGACCAGAGAGAGAACAGGCGCAGGACCAACGGCTTTACGTGTTTTCCGAAGCACGAGGTTATCTAACACCGCCAACTTTCTAACTCCGGGTTGCTATTGAGATTTCTAAACTGGAAAACCCTATAAGTTTTTGCTAGTCCGTCCTGGGATTCGAACCCGACACTTCATGCTCAGCAGTCGCATTCACTACCGCTGCGCCACGGAGGCATAAACTATGCCTATTCTAATAAGTTCATATGTACAAGAGAATATAACTCAGCCAGATTGTTTGTAACATGCGTTAGAGTGCATGCTCACAAACGCTCTTAGTCTGAGCCAGGTGCTTAATGCAACGAGACGTTTGAATGTTTAATATCCAGAATATGTATTCCAGTGTTTTACAATGCAGTTTGGTTAATTTTGCACTCAAAGGTGTTATTTATGTAAGCGCATAGTTCAGACTACGTAAAGTAGAGGGTATGAATTCAAACGCGTGTTATACGTAGGCGAAGCCGCAAGCAAAAACTATTTGGATTAAATTAATGTGCTTTATATTGCTTTTCAGCCACAATATCTGTTTCGAAAATGTAATTACACGAGCCAAATTAATGAGATTTTCAGGCGAATAAATAAATACATCGCTTTAATTCATTCGACACTTTGACACAAATGATTTATTACTTCATACGCTACAGAATTTACGCTCGTTGCTTCGTAAACTATTCTGCAATCTGTTTGACATCTTTCACCCGCTCATGTGTATAATGTAATTCATCTATCTTTTCTACTATCTTTTTGTAAAATTTACCAACATTTATATTATTCATCCAAGTTGTAAGCAGACGTTAATTACCTACATTTTTAAATGCAAATAATATTGTACACTGCGCGTCTACCAACTATAATCAACTGCCTGATATTTCTCTTGCTACTTCTTACAATAATATCATATTCCAAATACACAATATAACCTAAAACTCTGCAGGCCAGCACTACTGACATACGTGTAGTAGGACATTTAAGACCAAGTTCGGTCTAGCTAGCTATATAGTTAGGTAGACCAAACTTGGTCTTAAATGCTCATAAAAGTGTTGTGCTCATAAAAGAAAAGTCATCGAAATCAATGCAGAGGATTTTATACATAAGTATATAAGATCCTCGACAGTGTCAATCAGATGTGTTTCACCTGTTGTGGATCCTGGTAATAGTTGGCGCGGTATTGAATACGACTGTTGAGCATGAGGTCTCGGCCTCGATTCCCGGCAAAGTTTTATTGAGTTAATCTATCAAGAAATTCACAGCACCAACACGCATTCTGGGACTGAACAGCCCGGTAGAAGGCAATAAGCTCTCCGCCGCAGGTCCTGGAATTATTACTGGCAAAATTTTAATGTAGATCAAGACCACCTCTACCTACCCATTCGGGGTTATAGTTGCCTCACCAATGGGAATCTCGAAAGATTTTCTGCAGACCCCCATTGAGCGATCATCAACGTTGCGATGGAAACTTATAGACATAATTTTCAGATTAATATTTTTGTATGTTTAATATTTCTGTATGTTCTACATAATATTCTATTCATACATATTAAAATCATGCAGATTCAGATTTAGATACGGTCATAAATAGATATTGTGTGGAGTCGAAAATGTCGAACATGGCTTATGCATTAGAGGCTCAGTGACGTCATGATGTGATGTACTGAATTAGCTAAAGGCTAAAATAGTAAACAGCACATATCTCTTAGGGTCTGATAATTTGACCTTATCCTTATTCGATATCGAGGTAATTGAGTACTTCTAAATGTTTTGTATCTCACTATAACCTTTTTGATGTCTTCGCTTATGTTTTCGTGTGGTCGTGAGGGTTCGATTTGCTGGACAAGTAAAATGTTATTGGGTTTTCCTGTTAAGTAAGTTCCCAATACCACGACGGCCGACTCTAGCAATGTTTCGGTAAACGGCAGTAGACTCGATCCCTGTTACGTAGGGCTTAGTATTATTATAACTAGGGCAATATGGGTGTAATACATTGCTGCCAACACTTTCGATGCAATACTAGATTAAAGGGCCCCACTTTTAAATTAATATGCAAATAATAAACTGTCATTTCTGTGCGTGTGAGAGAGAGAGATATATGTCTCTGTATACTGCTGTACCATTCGCTAAAGCTTTATGTATCTATATATATGTAGAAGAGTGTTGCTAACTTAATTTTTACTTGTGAAAGCTCATCATGTTTTCATAAGAAGCCTAACAAATTCAGCATAGTCAAAGTTCATAAACTAGTTTTGTTAAATTACCTAATACGTGCCCGAAAGAACAAACTCGAAGTTACGTAAAGGTATCTCCCAAGTTAAGCCTAAGCAAAATATTTTCCGACGCAAAAGGATTTCATCAAGAGCCTTCTATATACTACGTTTAATTAAATTTGCCTTTTACTTACAACGACACTTTTCCAAACCCTTTTCTCGTTTCTATTTTATTAAGAAGAAAGTTGGCTAGAGCTTTCTGTTAGATAGAATTGAGTATAGTATATAAAAGTATTTTGTATCTAAATAAACTTTTTATGATACACTGGCATTAGAGTACGCAGAAAATTAATAGTGGTTTTGAGGACTCTATTCTTGGACCAAATAAAATATTTGCTGTAGTCTGATAGTCCTAAAATTTCAATGCGTCACAAGATCCAAAAAATAATTTTTACCATTTAAAACCTTACAGGCAATTAGTAATATAGGCTTAGGAGTATACTTATAACATAAAAAATTGTTTAAAAATAAATAACTCTAATTTACATATCTGATGATATGTGAATGTCAAAGCCATCTATCTAACCTTTTAGAAAAATTTTACCTTCGAGTTTTTGTACACATAGACTACTAATGCATAGTTTATATTTTTTATTTTGTTTACATATTTTGTACCGAGCCATATAAGAATTCAATAACAATGTCTTGCATTTATGTACGCGTACAAGTTACTTTGTAAACCTTTCAAACTTTTCATTTACAATTCCTGTCTGATCTTTAACCTTAACCTTTGATTGCACCATCGCTATCTAAAGAGCTATAATTTGATTACAATTTATTTGATTCGTCGCTCTCTAAGGTTCTACTCGATACTATTTAAACTGCAAGTTAATCTTTACCGAGCTCGTGCAAAGAGAAATTGGATATCGGGAAATAGAACTATATTAAATCTTCAGTGATATCGAGATAATGGAAAATATTGCTCTTAAAGTTATTGGTTGAATACATACATACCTATTATGACTGGTATTTTGTAAAATGAGATCAGCGATTTTATAATAAAACTGATGATGATCTTCTTTCAAACATATCCGGCTACAGCAATACCCTGTCAATATTCGGCAAAATGTTTTCGCAGATTTGCCCAGGTGTGACTGGCGAATCCGAATATGATTTTAAAAATGCGGTCAATGCAGTAAAACTCTCTTTGCACGTTGTAAGTAGGTATATCTGTTCGAAAGCTTGGGGCGAGTCCTCTGTAACTGTCGCTTAGTCGTAACTTTGTTGAAATAACAAAATTAGTTAGATTGTAAACTGACGCCTTATTATGAATTTGATCGACAACAATTCACAATATAACGCATTCATTTTAGTAAGATTGTTATCTTATGGCGTCTAGTCGTAAAATTATGAACTAACATGCACTTTATAGATAGGTTCTTACAATATTTCAGAGACACAAATATACCTATACATAATCTCACGCCTTTCAAATACAAAAAGAGTAACACCATAGACTTCGCATATTTTGTGCTAGGTATGAGAAACCGTCAAACAATCAACAGAGTTATTCTTTATCGTTGCATACGAATCAAAACAAAAAAAATGTATTCACAAATAATGTAATCCTAATAATATGTATTCTTTCAAGAAAATATTTATTTTTTAGAACGTCAGAGCTATTTTTATATTTGACTGTCATTAATATCGACAAAAATTTTATAAAAAATAAAATTTTATAATTTTGAATACATCGAGTCCACGGATCGAGTCCTTTCTTATTTCTTTTTGTGTAATGAATGTACGTATATGTATTCCTCCTCTTTGGGGATTCAGGCAAGGTTCCTGTTTGCCTCCTTTTATCTATTTACGGAGGTCCGAGTTCGGGTGCTCATTCTACATTATTCAATCGCCCGGTCGACGTGCCGACCAACAGATTTACATTTAAATATTTTAGCGCTTCGGGATTTTATTTTAGAATGTGTGGTTTCAAGGCTAGGCTGCTGAGTTTTATGTTCCCTGAATTATGTGATCATGATTATGAAACGTAATACATTTTGGTGCCTACACGTTTCCTTCACAGCTATATAATAATACCTACTTTTATTAAAGATTTTTTCTGCTTGCAAATTATCTTTATATACGGTAGAGTATGACATATGAATAGGATGGACGAAAGAGAGAGTATATAAGGTAAATAAAAAACAGTCGGAAGGGTAAGGCCTTACTGAAAGTTCTCTGCTAAGATCGGCAGCAATGTTAAGAAAGGCTAATAGTAAAGAGTACTCTAATCGACGATTTAGAATAAAGAACGTTACGAAAGCGAACGAAGTAAGAGAGATATACAAATTTGATTGTAGCCAAAATTGTAGCCGCATCCATCGCTCACACCGATAAATAGCCGTGGTTCCACCATTCACTATAGCAAATGTAAAATTGTTTAGTTCATCACAACAACAATAATAATCAGTAAACATTTACACTATTTGTTATTGAGGGAAATGAGCCACCTTCTGCCCGAGGGTCTCTCAGAGCACACCTACCAAACGAGAGCTCGAGAAGATGAAGCACTCTAAACTATAATAATATAAATGCAATGAAAACAAACAGTAATACTGGCTGATTGTTATATTTTCACGACAAACTGTGAAACTATTATGTTTGTTTGCGATTTAATCTTTAGATTAGCCTTTTGTTGAACGTATCACTTTCAATAACACTTTACTTACAATATAGTTGAGCTTGCCCGCTATAAGCATCGCACAGGGAACAACCAAACTCAGACCAACTAAGTATGGATCAACCAAATAACATTAGCGGTGTAGAAATTGTTGTGTGTTCTGGTAAGTATTCTACTCCCATTCAATCACAGCGGTACAGCGGTAGCACGACACAATAGCCTACAAAATGTTATCTGGCTACACGCACGGTGTAATGGTTTAAGTAGTCGCCTCGTCACTGCCACTATGCCGAGTGTTGTAGGTTCGAAACCCACACGAGACAAAAAAATTGTGTGATTCACAAATGGTTGTTCCGAGTCTGGGTGTTTTTGTGTCTGTTGTTTGAATGCCTGTAAAGTCCCCCACGACACAGGATTTATTCCAAGTGCGGGAACTGCCTTCTTAAAAATAAAAACAAATAAAATATTTTGCTTTCCCACTAGCTATTCAGAAAAACAAGTAGGTACATAATTTTTACGTACAACATTCGCAACAGCAATAAACATTTCAAGAACACGAACACAAGTGGGCGTCTGTCAGTTTCCTGTCATATACACATCCCGATGAATAACTCTTATATTAATTTCAGTGGCGAAAAATGTTTTGCAAACGGATATACATAGAGCGACAATTTAATATAGTAACATGTATGTTTCTGGTAGAAACTAGAATATAGCTTTTACACAGTGTATATATAGTATGATTATGTAGTTTTTAAACATCTTGTTTGGTAAGACATACGGCTGACTTAATAATAAGAGGTTACTCTAGCCTATGACCGCTCGTTTATTGGTATTACCAATCGTGCATTGTTGAACCGTATGAAAAGGTAAAATGGGATGAAAGAAAAGCAATCTGAGGCTAGTTCGTGAGACGGGGTATGGGTAGAACGTAAAGGCTGCATCTTCTTCCGCGCAAAAAACAAGTGATATGCGGGAAAAGTAAAATCATGAAAATTAATGGCAGATGTAGGAGTTTTCTTATATAAAAGACTTTTAGTAAAAGGCTTAACGCATTAACGATATTGAAAGGATATTTTACAGATATTGTCAACATAATATTTCAGAACGAACAACTGACATAAATGATCGTTAATAACTATAATTGAGCATATTACTGATACCTCGAAAAATTTAATTTCGTGCGAAATTTTCTCGGGATACAATACTTTCATTACTTTATAAAAATTGTTAAGGCAATTTTAATTCTGGAATAACTGTGTTTATTATTTTAGATTTATTATGTTTATTTATAAATAATCGTATTATGTAGCCTAGAAATAACTTCCCAATATCTCATCGTACAAAACTTTTCCCAAAACTTTCAGCGTGGTATGTAATCTATTAAATATATGAAAAGAAAATATCAAGTAATGTAATTAATTTCTAGTTTAGACTATAAATAAACTCAAAACAAAATATTAGTAGAAATTAAAGTTTAAACACACTTCGCAATTAAACGCTTGCGAGGTCAAGACTTTCTCGTCCCGTCACACCTTTCAAGAGAAAATGAGGTTTCTTTTTTATTCTTATATATATTTTTCATTATACCGCTATGCACCTACACTCTACAGTCCCATTTTTAATATATCCCCTGAAACGCCAATGACTCCTACGGTGGAGTCATGGACGTTGAGTTCGTTGCGCGTCCGTGACCGTTACGGGGGAGTCAAGATTTTTTTTTTGTGTGATTCCATTCCAAAGGATATTCTAGTACATCGCGGCTCATAAAACGTATTACCTGCACGTTTGGCGTAGTAATTTAGGTCGCTTTACTACTCTCAGAGCCCTAAATATTGTGGGTTCGAACGCCACGTGACTCGGAATAAAAATTGTGTAATCTCCATATTGTTGTTCTTAGTATGGTTGTTTTTTATTTGAGTCCGTTATTTCAACGTTTGTAAAGTCCCACATAGGTATTATACCTAGAAACAGACAACCAAGTAGAGTTCTATTCCTAAGAAAAGAAATATATTAACATCGTTTGCTTATCTCCGAAGGATAAAGGGAAGTAGGAAATAGTACACACATATTTTGTCAGCTATATTTGGCCCACGTAAAAAAGTAATAAAATAAAATATTTACTTCCAGTGAGTAAAAACATGTGATAGTTACTTTTCTTCTGTAACGTATAAAACTCATATAATTTTGGATGAGGGAGGGGTCACCAAGATTATTACTATGGTATAACTTCTAGGAGGAAATATAAACACGTGTTTTATTCACGCCTCTTATACATAAGATATTCTACTATTAAGTCGCTTAAATAGGAAAAACGACAGTCTATGGTATTAAGATAGCAATGCTTATTGATAAAATATGCCATCCGTACCTCGACATATATAAAATAAAAGATTTGGACAAACATTGCAGTGTCAAATAACGTTATCTAGGAAACTGAGCAGTCTTGTCTAGACACCATTTCAGTGCCGTCATTCAATGTTATGTTATAGCCGCTATATTACGACAACGCTATCCGAGGAAACCTCAACTTTACGATAACTCAAAAACGCCGCGAATCCAACTTATAAGTGGATGGTTATATTATTTGTTATTCTACTTTAGATTTTACGCTATCACAACTCCAAGTAAAAAGCTTGTACTCGTAATATGTACATTTTACACTATTCTTTTTACATTAGAACTTCAACTTAAAACATCGGCTATTTTTATAGGTCCTTCTAAAATAACTTTTATTAGTTTTTAATAGGATATTCGCAGTAATAAAATGGTTGTTCCGATTCTGGATGTTCTTTGTGTCCATTGTTTGAATATATGTGAAGTTCTCCGTAATACTCCTGTATAACTAATACTATTCCTAGTTCGGGAGTTGTCAATAAAAAGAAAATAACTTAATATTATATATGCGAATATGAATTTGTTTCGTATGCTTTCACGCCGTAGCTACACATTTTTCTAAATTTCGCATACGCTTTGTCAGGGATACAAACAAGGATATAGGATACCTTTCGTCCAAAAACAAGTGTTGTCGAGCAAGCACAGCCGCGGCAAAAGCCAGTAACATACATTCTGATGTAAATTTAAGCCAACTAGCAGACAGGTAAATGGCATCGATTTACTAATAGCGTACAATTTAGTTATTTTTAGTACATTTGTGTCCTTCGTTCTGGCCCAGCCACAATCGCTTTGAAAAGAACAATAAAAGTATAAGTATTTAATTGATATTGCGTTTGATTTTAACCATCCTATCTCTGAAAATCGTTGTGGCCGGGCAGCAGCGTACACGTCGCAGCCCGGCCACTTTGAAGTACATATATTACGAGTTATGCTTTGAGGTACACAAAAAATCTCTTCTAAGTACATTAAGAATACCTGAAGAACATGACTTTTACATCACTCGCTGTAACAAAAGCGATTGTGGCCGGGCCAGAACGGAGGACACAAATATACTACAAATAAAGACCATACGTCGTTAGATGTTAGGTGCTCTATATCCTATACCGTAATGAACCGAGTTGCAAGCAAAACCTGGTTGATAGATATGTTTGAAATCTTTCACTGTTACACCTACGAATCGGCATTGAGCATGTCCATACATTTTACTGTTTGCCTTCGAGAATAAAGAGGAGCTAATCTGACAGATCCCTAACCGTAAGACAATAAATTTTACGTGACACATTTACCCCCAATTTCTGTTCTCATTATTTATGGACTTGATACGTGAGATAATTATCTTTTATTAATTATGTTTTGTATGATAATTATTATAATATAATATGTAACGAAGAGAGCTTATCAAATATTTGAAAAGATTGTTCAGTTCATCGATCGTAAGACTGCCACGCAGAGGTCTTGAGTTGATCACAATGCTCGGACCTCTGACTTTTCGAAGTTACATATATGCGTATTTAATACTTAATTATAGCTCGCTTTAACGGTGAATGAAAACATCGTGAGAAAGCCTGCATATCCGAGGATCTACATAATGTCCTTAAACATTGAAGAAGCCCATGCCCAGCATTGGGATAGTTTATATACAGGACTGATATTGTATATAACTAAAGCGGCTGTAGCTCAATAATAAGGCATGACACTTGCGATCAAGAGGACGTGGATTCAATATTAACACATTGCACTGCCGCCGTAAACCCAGTCAAAGAACAAGTTTTTAAGTTTGACGTCAACATTTTACAAAAATACTTGTGGCTGCTAGTAGGTAGTTTTATGTACCTATTTACGGTTTCTCTCCATGATTTTATTCGTGTGTCCGGCCATCTAAGTTCCATGAAAATTTGCGCCACAAATTCAGTAAATACAGACAGATTGGCGTATTGACTTATAAACGGGTGCATAGGTACAGTGATTTTGGATCACGATGACCGAGTTTCAACTACATTACCCTGATTTAATATAAAATTACTATACATGTTTTAGTGTACGTGCGTCTGTTTTGTTCCTCGTATTAAGTTGTATATCTGTACACCTACCATGAAAAGTAATTATCCAAGTTACGGGTCAACTGTTCGACTGTGAAACACATTTATGCCGAAAGTAGACCAAAATTTCAGTACTTTGATTACGTAATTGTCCTATACCATTTCATGAAGCAGTCCGCACAACGGAGTAATGTCATTTTGAAAGAAAGAAATCTGACGAAGATATTTTCATGGTAGACCTACTATATCTATATAATTCTGCTATGTTGTGCTATTATAGGTTCGGTTGCCAGCTTGCTAGCAAGCGGCGGTCGGACACACAATGGTGATGCCGGCGCATACATGACGTCCGTCGACCGCCCGAGTATATTGCGCCAGTGTGAAAAGCCTTGAATTGACTGCATGGTTAACGCAGTGACAAGCAGTCAGGGCTTGTGGGTTCGAATCTTACACAAAATAATAACTAATTCAATCTTTAAATTATCGCTTTGAGTCTGAATGTACTTAATGTTCTTTATTTGTATGTTTGTCAAGTTTCCCAAGACTCAGAACTTAATTCCTAGTACAAGATCTTTCAAGATCTTTCTTTTACAAGATCAAGAGACTGTCTTTTTAATACAAAAGAAGAACCTTTATTACTAACAATTAGGGCTACAAATTACTAGTATTCTTACTAACCCATCCAGCTAAAGAATACTTGTATTAGGAGTGGATTCACGTCGATAGAGCAATGGGTGGGAATCAAACCCGCGACCGCTCGATCGCAAGTCGCCTTATCAACTGGGCTACCGCCACACTCATTCTGTGTATTACCAAATACATTGTAAGTAAATAAGCTTCAACGTACAATGTATATTGTTTTAACTTAAAACATAAACTAGCGCAACATCGTAAACGCGAACAGCCTCGTAAATTAACTACGACCTTTTTTCATTTACGGTTGGTTAAAAAAGTTAATAATGTGATGAAATAATCTTAGTGGAGGTCTTTATTAGATGTAATTAAAAGTTAAGGAAAGTATTACTAAGAACGTAAACTGACGCGTCGCGTTGTTTACGGCTACGAGTAGGCACGTTCTGTTATAATTCTAATGCCTCATTTTTCTAAAAGGGATAGATAGAGATTTTGCCACTTTTCACCAGCTAGCTTTTATGTTCAACATAATAGGGGGCAAGCGTATTGATTGATGATATTGGGAATCACGCTGCCACTGACAATTATTTAACGATAAATCCCAATAACGTTTTGTTCGACCTGAAAATTCAACTTAATATCTGTTGATGATTATAATTATAAGTATATAAACTAATTACAAGAAGAACAAGAAAATATTTTACGAAGGATACAAAACTTAGTCGCAGACATTTGGGTCTAATTCAACCTTGCTTATAAGGATGTATAGGCGTAAATATATGTCTATATATAGTATTAGTTAAATAAGCGGAGCTTCCTAACTACATATATACAGTTTGTTTGTTACGCTTACACGCCTTAATTACTCGACCGAATATCATGAAATTTCGCATACACGTAATCAGTGGAACAGAAAAGGCAAAGGGTTCCTGTCATCCAGAATAAAGTATTGTTTCTAATCTAACCTAACGTACATCGCAAACAAAGCCGCGGCCAAAATCTAATCAATAATAATTTTATTGTGTAAAGGTCGATTCACACAAGGTAAATCTATTAAAGCAAGTTTTTTGTCTAACTTGTGAAAAATGTACGAATAGCATATTTTAAATATTTGTAACTAACAATATATGGATGAATGGAATCTGAAATAAATTTTTATTAATATTACACTTTCTTCAAAAAATCTAACCTCGTGTAAATAGTATTTAATATTGTTACTTTCCACAATGAAGCACAATAACCGCGTTAAGCTTCGGTTCAGTTAATTAAATCAACTAGGCGTAACTAGACGAGAGTTACGTGGCAATCCTTTATGAAGTTATGGTTTCAAAGGGAACCTACCACAGCCCGTCGGCTTGATACCCCGATAATGTCAATCACAATACACATAAGTACAGCTATATACATATGACTATAAAGCTATATATGTTTATATATGTAGATACAATAGGTCGCTGTAAGACGTTGTCATATTTTGAGGTTACATAATGGACCCAGTGACTCCCAAAATTTTATGAAAATCTTAGCTTTTGACACGAAGGTATAATTATTTTTTAAATAATTAACATAATATAGACACAAATTATTTACAACAAATATAAACTAAAGAGAAAAATAAAACAACAAAGTTAAAAAGCATCATAATATTCCTCCGCATCGTCGTCATTTGGCAACGTGCCCAGAAGACTGGCAACATTGCCACGTTGAATGACAATACTCTTTATTACTTACTATACATATTCTTTGTGCAAAGAAAATACCAGCCCTCCGTTCACGATAAGCGTCGACATGCCGCTTAGCTAGGTCTCTATAAACAGATCTAGACGGCGTCTCCACAAACACATCTATGCGGAGAAACACAAGGAGGACCTAAACGCAAACAGGTAGAAATGCGGAAGGTTGTATCGTCCTACATGGTACCTATGTTGGACTACGGGAGTGCCTGAAGCCAAAGGCCCGACGCCCACTCCCCGACAGCCAGCAAGCGGACACCTTCAGTAGCACAGGACAATGTATTTAAGAGATTTTCTCGAACTATGCTGCACAACGGCCCATCCCACTGTCTCTGAGAGAGTCGGTTTACGGGTAAATCAGTGCTTGGGCAAGCAACTCTCCAAACGTTCACGGCGTCGATCATGCATAGCACTTTAGAATTGACCAATGTAGGTGCCAAGATACGCCTGGTTTTCTAAATTCAGAAGATAAGAAAGTAGCATAAAGTACTGAGTTCAAACCCACGAGGATTAAGTCTCCACCAATTAAAAAATCGACGTGAACCCGCTTCTTACACTAGCATTAAGCTTAGCTGGAGAAGTTAACAGAAAAATTAGTTAATTGTAGATGTTTAAGTTAAGAGAAAAGACACATTACTGTCTATAAATGTACTGTGTCCATACGCTAGGAAAACTTCGGAGTACTAACTACGATAAAAAAAAAATATACATGCATTTTTAAGTGATAGAACATACATAAAATTGTTATAATTTGTACATAGCCAGGTGAGACGTTAAACTATAGAACTAGACAAGAAGCTTTTATAATATATATATTTTTCAAACATCAAATATATTTTAAATAACTATAATCCTATTGTAACTATACAGGTTGTGACAGAAAGGTGTAGTCATATTTAAGGGTCACATAATATAGCCTATGTACAATGGAAAACCGCGAGAATTAAATTTGTATACATTATTTTCACGAAGATATTGAATTTTCTTTTTTATCGACTTATAAATATCAGCATATTCTAATCGATACGTAAACAACACTACCAGCCATGCACGTGTATTTGTTTCTAAGAATTACAAAAGACCCTAAATTCGACACCCTTTTGTTTACTTTTGCGATCTTAATAGCCATTGACCATTATAACTGTGCCCAAGATGTGGATACTGTTACCTATTCAAAATGTTTATAATACAGCTGGTCGTTCTAACATAGATCGGTGAGCCCACAGATGTTGCGAAATCTTAATGGGAAATCAAATCACCAGACCCTCTTCTATACTTGTTTTGAAAAACATTACTTTGCTTTAGGCTAAATTCTAAACCGCGAGAACGTTACAAGCATTGAAAAAAAAGCGACAAACCATACGGTATTTTTTGTATCGCGCCAGCCATGTTTTGTAACTAAGAATCAATGACCTTTAGTTGACGGGATAAAAATGACGATTGATGATCAACCCCCGACGCAAAAACGACGGGGTGTTATAAGTTTGACGTGTCTGTGTGTGTGTGTGTGTGTGTGTGTCTGTCTGTGGCGTCGTAGCTCCCGAACGGATGAACCGATTTTAATTTTGTTTTTTTTGTTTGAAAGGTGAATTAGTCGGGTATGTTCTTAGTTACGTTTGATAAAAATCGGTCCAAGATGGCCGCCACCACAAAATGGCGGGTTACATATTTTTTCACAACTCTATCAATATGGGTATCGAATGAAAGGGCTTGACGAGTAGAATACTATACATTATGATACATTTCAAATCCAAAATGGCCGCCACCAGAAAATTACATATTTCCACAAATTAAAATTGTTCAATATGGGTATCAAATGAATATTGTGTCGGGGGTTTTTAAATTTTAAATTTAGTTATATATCGATATTTAAATAGAAAATAAATAAAATGATTGAAATTGTCATAAAATTTAAAATTTGATATTTTGATATGGGGTTAGTGCACATAGGTTATTTATTACATATACATAGCGACCCGAAAATATGACCACACCATTCTGTTACATTCTGTATAAAATATTCGTGACCACGACTGACACTAACTGCCATTTTAGGCACAAGTAGAGCAAAACATTAACTATTTATTTTTCTGTGAGATGGTTTCGAAAAACGAAAATGTCTGTAAGAAAGCTTGATATTTTCAGAAGAAAACATCTGTGACAGAAACATACGTAATTTACCTAAGGAGGATTCGGTTACCCTAGAATTCTAAAAACGTAAAGCCAGACTATTCCATCGAAGAGATAAATAGCGGCGGTCTCGGTCTCCACGGCTTCAGCTTCCAATATAAATGAAATGAAAAGGTATTCAATGAATATCCTCAGCCATACCAAGAATTCTTATATTTTCAAAGATTATTTTTTAATAAAGCGGTTTGAAATCAATGCTACGTGATCTACCGAAAATAAAATATTTAGATTTAATTGGGAAATACCAAATATTATGTTAACCAAAATATTTACTACAAACTTATGCTCACGGAATCGCCTGCCTAAAATTATGCCTATAGCTAAGTTCAGAAGTCATATTACTATAATAACATTAAGATATACAACTATTATTTTCACGGAAATGTATTAACGAGATAAAACGTATCCTTTGTGTTATCCTAGGGTATAGTCTACCTGTATATCACATTACATTGAAATCCATAGATACAATTAAATTTGCGCGTCATTAAGTAATAAACATCGAAACATATTCATAAACGTTTACTTTTATAATATCAATAGAAAATAAGGTAAAATTGGTCTTCTGGTATATGTCGTTGGTCAAAAATTCTGAAGATAGTTTGCCACTTAAGCCTAATACGTTCATACAAAACAGATAACAGACAAGTCGTCTGAATTCGACGCCTAAATGCGAATCCGTTCTCCCATCACACTTCACTGCACCGCATCGGACAGTATCGACCACGTCCGTACTCTGCCGAAGCCATTCGCCCTTCGCCGATTCTACCGTATGCTTCAGTTCGCGAGTCACCTTCTGTTCACTAGTTTGTTCCGCAGCCATTAGTTAGGCTTAAGGCTGGGGGGATATGTACGAATTGTGGCGGAGCATAACATGAAGCAAATATTTTTGCATGTACCACTAACGAACATCGAATTCGAATTCGTCGAAAATGTTCGTTCAATTTGTACGTTCTTTATCGAGGTGGTCAGAGAATTTTAATAAACAGTCTACAATGGTCACTTGTGTGACCATAGGCAACTCTTTAGTGATCAAATAATCACCTAGGTATTCATAGGTGACACCATAGAAATTTTACGATACAAAAGATTTTTTTTATTCATTTACCCAAATATCGATCTTCCGACGGCTGAGCAATAGCTACTGAGACTAAGGATCACTGAGAGACAAGTCCAGGAATAAACACGACCGCAATTAAAAAAGACCTGCTAGCTATGCCACTCGAAGCGCTCGTAAGAGTCAAAGCGAGATAGTGTATTACCAGATAGCCTACTACTGACTTTTGTCAATAAATATACATACATAAAAAGTAGGCATAAATATAAAAACGTATTTTCAAATTTGACTGGTAGTTTCAAAGAAATGCGCTTTCAAACATATAAGCAATCACTACAACTTTATGACATTAGTATAAGTAAAAATATACTGCCCTGGACCATAAAACCTACTGGTCTTTTACTCAATACGTGCATAGTATCTACGTAAACTCGACCGATTCTAGAATCAATGTCTCTAAAACGCATCACTAAAATTAACTTGTATTTATAATTACTTTTATTTTAATTTAAGTGGTTTAGCTACATCAAATGCCGTTAATTTATTGCTTCTACGTTTCAATCAGATCCACAAATCCGGAATCACCAGCTTAAACTTCACTATTTGCGAATACACATTCTATGGATAAAAAAATAGAGTCCAAAATACTGAAACTGTTTGCACAATCAATATGGAATGATCGTGGATAGTCCGAACTTTGTTTAAACAGCTAAATCCTGATAATCGGTACGTTTGGGAGAATGACGTGTCAAGCTGTGAAATGATGGATATTAGTCAACACATCGTGGAAACTGTGATTTGCTATAATAGTGATTTGGTGCAGATTCTGTTTATTGCATATTACTCGAAACGCTCAGTTACGAGTTTTGGTTTCCTTTATCTTTCAAAATTATTTTACACATTTTACATAATATTGTCTTCTGTTTACGCGAATGTTATTCATTGAAATTAAACTACTATATACGGATTTTATAGCGTTGTTTATTTATCACTGTATTACAAAATTTTGAAAATATTACTCTACTACTACTATTGATTTTATTTGACTAATTTATAAGCTAATAAAATTATTTAAACTATTAAATCTATTTATTTTTGGTTTACACTTTCCCCGACGTTTCGGGTGCTTTTCAGCAGCCATGGTCACGGGGAGACCCCCCGTGACCATTTAATTACACATTTTAGTTTTTATAGATGCAATAATTAAATACAGAACAATTACTAGAATTTTAATTCATAAAATACATTTTGCATATTTGTGTTCAGCTACTTATGTCGTTGACAACAAATATGTTCTACAATAAAGTGTAGAATCGAAGGCATAATTTAGCTTTGTCAACTATTATTTGGAAGTCCAACGGCTAAACATTAGGCATTTGATTAACGATCCATAGATCGTGTGCGTAGTTCCCGGCACTACTAATACTCAAACCATGAAAGTTGACTACAATATAACCTAATTAAAAGAAAATTAAATCGTTAAACAATTCACAGGTAATCTATAGTTGATATGACATTATCTCTAGTCATAAAACCGCGCGAGTCAGGTGTATAAATATTTCAACTCCTATATTTCTGATGACATGATTGAAACGCTATCTTTTCCCAGGTAATGTCAAGTAATTTGAAACGATTTGTGACTTCATGTCAACTGTTCGTTGGACTTGTGAGTAAAGTGGAAACTGACGAGGGTTGTGTCAACCTGTAGATACAAGGCAAATATATCTTGAACATGTAAGTGTCTTCGCAATCCTTTAGGTATTGAAGGTGTGTCGATACGGAATAGTGACACTTGATAGAAGTGGAGACGAATTGTACGTAATGTGTATGGCAATAAACGTCGCGATAAATACGAAATAGATTTCGACGATAAATTGACTTCAAAATAAAACTAAACTTAATAAACATTCAGTGCAATTTGTTTATTTAGCGTTTTAAACACAAATTGTATTTAAAGATAACACTAGTCATAGATATGTGCATAAATATACATATGAAACCTAATTAACGTAAATAGCATAACAATTTATAAATATTAACATAAGTACACATAAAGATAAGTAGATACATTATATTTTATATACTTAAATAAAATTATTTTAATTGCTATGTAGCCCTCTTCCTCTCTCATAATTTGCTGTGCCCGACAGGGTCCATAATAACCTAATTTGTTTTATAAGTCCATCTTTATATAACATTGTGGCATCCAATAAAATACTTATTGAGCTTTCCTTAATGCCTGTGGCACAGGTTTACCCTAGTACAGGCACCCTTTATATATTACCTTTACAATTTACCCTAAGCCTTGTATCCATTTTTACCAATTTAAGTTGCATAAATGATTATTATTATTATTTGTGTTTCAATTTTTTTCTTAGCTCCTGTCTGGTTTTAACTACATTTACGGGCCGAAACAAACTAAATGTAATGTGTGCTTAAATATTATAGTATATATGTTGTCTGTTTTATATCGTTTTCGTCCAGTGGCATGAATTTCCTAACAATTCAACAAGTATTCAATATGGCTGTTTTCTGGAGAATTATGTAAATGAATTCTTTTAGATCTATTAGTTTCAAGCTATGGTGTAGATGCTTGGGTATGATTCCGGTAGTAGAAAGAACAACAGGTACTATATATACTTTATCTTGCCTCCATATTCTTAATATTACCTTTTTTAATTCTACATATTTGCTTATTTTCTCTCTACTGGTTTTTTGTATATTATGTGTATTAGACTGCAATATCTATAAGACATGTGGTTTTATTAATTTTATCCTGTAAAGTTATGTCTGGTCTATTGTAGTGAATGGTCTTGTTAGTGAGAATAGCGCGGTCGTAATACAGCTTATGTGTGGTGTTTTCTAGTACAGTTTGAGGCGTGTATTTGTAGTTGGAAGTGTTTATGTCTTGTATGAGACTATGTTTGTGTGCTAGTTTTTGGTAAATAATATTAGTTATTTGATTGTGCCTGTGTGTAATCTGTCTGTGTAAGAGTTGTGCATGCTCCAGTTATATGTTGAATGTGTTCAGGTTGATTGTGACACTTACGGCATTTGTCATTTGGCAGGGTCTCTAATTATATATTTCCTATAACTTTTGGTGTTTATTATTTGATCTTGGATAGCTATCATAAATCCTTTTGTTTCTAGAAATAAATTACCTATTTTCAACCATTTGTTTGAAGCTATCGTGTCTACGTCAGTCTGCTCTTAGTCATGAGGATGTCTTTCATAGAGTGTTTTCTTTTTCCATTCTTCAATTTTATGTATCTGCGGGTCACTATTGTTAGGGTTCTGTAGATTTGGTGGATCGTGTAGGTTAAGTGGGGTGTAGTTGTAATCATTTTCAACTATGACTTATTATTATATTTTTATTATTATTGAGCTAGAAATGTGAATATGAATTAAACGTATTGATCTAAACAATCCTTATATAAATAAGTAACAAAAAAAGCATGCGACTTTAATGTTGAAGTAAAACATTGTGAGAAAATCTGCATGTCTTTGAAACCTCCATAACGTTCTTAAAGATTTGAATGACTGCGGACCCGCACTTGGGCTGCAAAAAGGCCCAATGCCAAGACCTTGGTTAGTTTATTAACAAGGCTGAAATTTATTAATTCTATAACCTAACATTATCGTAATCAGTAAGGCGTGTGAGAATATTCTAAAATTTCTATCAGTTACTTACTTGATTTAAAGAGTAATTTATTCATGATTAGCTAAGGTGATGAAGTTCCACTTGTGTCAGATAACACAATCCTCAGTTCAATCAATTCCCAGATCAGGCACAGTATTATTGTGTTCTCTGCTATAAAATTTACAGGAGCAGCACGGAATCCAGCAATATGTCAAAAAACGGCACTAATGATACTCATTTTTACATAGAACTTAAAAATATACTGAAATGTGATTAGGATAGCTCCTAGAGAGGATGGCATAAGGATATTTTCAAAAATTTATGTATGCATGTGAATAATTATGCTTTATTATATTTGATTTTATAGTAATTCGCTTTATAGTAGAGTAGACGTAGGTACTGTATTTGTCAGGGAACTCCTATTGATCCTAGACGGTATATGGAAGAGCAGAATGGAAATACGTGCCCAACATTGGAACTGGAAGGCTACAGATGAAGAAAATTAGTGCTGAGCGATTTGAAGCAAGCTTCCGCGAGCATAATGATGTACATGACATATTATCAAGCTCGTTGAAACTAGCTTCTAATCGGCTTACTAATCATCTTGAAGACGAGCCAAAGACCTTTTGGTAAGTGCACAAGTGCATGCGAAATCATTTATAATTTTTTTAATGATAAACTTATTATTTAAACTTATCTGTATGTTCTACTTATTGTCAAAGATGTTTTTGTAGAATTGGTAGTTATTATTAGCTCTATTTACATAAATAAATTTATAATAGTAACCTGTATTATGTTCAAAACAGAATATTTATAAAATATATGTATATATGGTATAGCGAAATTTATCTAATTACAAGTTAAATATGTGAAAATAAATTGAAAAAGTAAATATTTTCAGGCATAAATATTGTAAAGGGGATCCGGATTCCGGATATTTTATGATTTTTTTGTTTACTGTCTACTGCTCTATAACATCTCCTCACCCCGATCCACGGCCATCAAGCTGCCTCTATCTTCAAAACATTTACTCGTTAACATCACATATTCAAACTTATACATGCCTACGTAGGACACAAAACGCGTAACCGAAATCAATATTTTTTGCCCAAATAAGTATGTCTAAAAATTAACAAAAAGTTTTGTATCTCGCAATTCTTCAAGGTTTGTTACGAATGAATTCATGAATTAAAATCTCGTCATTATTCTTTATGTCGACATTATGTAAATGAATTTCTCATTAGGTGGCTGCCTATTACATCCAAGGACACCATTAGACTGTATCTTTTTAACAAAACTGTCTCATTATTTTGTTTCCTAATGCTGTTTTTGTTTACATTTGTTGAGGCCACACATTATATAGTAATACACAGTGCCTAAGATTTAGGTATACGGTTAGACAATTCCTAAAGTAATTTAAGATAAATAACACAAATAATAGCATTTACAGATTGCTTAGCTTACTTTTAGCGCCGTCACCAAGTTAACTTATTTATTTTTATAACAAGTACCAATTTGTGTTTATTGTTTTTTTTTTACGCATATTTGAATGGCTTCTATAGGATATATCTCCAGAGACAAGAGAAAGAAACTGCAGAAAAAATAAACAGTATATCGATACAGGTATAAGTATTATTTCTATTTTTAAAAACAATGCATAGATTGCAAATTAATAAAAACCAAACAGTTTAATTATACATGTTTGGCGTTTGCGACGTTTTCATATACGGTGCTATAAATAATAATATCATACTACTAATACCAAAATTATTAAATCCTAATGTCTACTGTCTGGACGAAATTTATCCCAAGAATAAATGTGAAGGGCATCTGAAATAACTAAAAATCACCAAATTTCCTTCGAAACCAAATCATTTCATTTCCAAATTCATTTGCTCTATCGGTTCGTTGGGTATCCGAGAACTCGGATAACTGGTATAACTCGGATATCTTGGACATTGGATAGAATCGTATTTCTACTGAATGTACAAACGATTTCACGGTCTGGCTAATCAGTAAAAGGGCGATGGATATTGCGTTCTCGGCGCTAAAAATATTATACCTTAAGACCTGACTGTGAGTTGATCTGTATTTATTAACTTCGCCTTCGCATAATAATGTGTAGTTTATTCTAATTATAAAACAGTAATCTAAGAATAAATAAATACATTCTAATCAAAGGGTGTGGAAAACGCAACCTGCCCACAATAGACGCTCAGATTGATTGCTTGGTTTGTAGATAATTTTGTATTTTATACGAACCAAGCGTATCAGTGACAACTATACAGGCGAAGCAAGTAAGACAAGACACTTTTAGCACATTAGACTACTATAATCAAACTAAATCTTTTTATAAATATTGCACGCCCGACAAAATCTGAGGTTCAGCAAAGGTAAAGTTTATAAGGAGAAAAGAGCAGGCTTTTCAAATTTATAAAAATGAAATGCAATTTAATTAATTAAGCCGGAGTTCAATTACTGTGCGACCACTAGTATATTGTGCTAGTAATGTTGATCTACTGTTTCTATTATTCGATAACTTTACGGAAAGTCCAGGGCCGCTTAGTTTTGGATACAGGCTACCAGTTGCAGTAACTTATGTACTTGGCCAAGTCATATTATAGAAGCATTGATCTGCTTTGCTTATTAATAAAAATCTATGATACAAGGATGAAAATGGTACTTAATACACTGGTCGATAAATAATTATGTACATCAAGTAGTACTATGTATTTTCTTTACTTTTATGCTATTTTATGCATTAGGTACCCTATTACTGTCTACCTGATACATTTTGAGACTCCGCTCTGCTACTCATAATTCATATTTCCCAGCAATAAATGCAATGAACGCCTTGCTCAATAGACAACGACTTGCTTAGGGTCTTTGTCTTTGCGAATTTTATAACACTGACAATAAAACACGGCATCTCAAATATATAGCTGCATCGTACTTCAAGAGCTCATATCTGCTCAATTACAGATGTCGTAAGACTGAGAATTTTATTTAATATCATCTGCAAATGAGAAATTCTTGTTTAAAGGCAGTATATTAAGGACTGTCGTGTTGTAAAAATCAAACACGATTTGGTTCCGTGCACCGTAGTATAATGTACATATGTGTCGCCTTGACAGGTTAAGCAAATATATTTATGCAAGCAAACAGTGTGAAGGTAATTGATGTGATTCTATTCTATCAAACATTGACCTAATTTCGTGCTGCTTCTTAGAATAAAACAATAGTCTGAAAACACTTATTAAACATTTTGTGTTCGAAGACGAACTCCGTAAGTACGAGTTTGTCCTGGTCCCACGACGCAACTGTCATGAGCATTATGAAAGGAGTCGGTATTGTCAACTTCTTTCTGGTGTCATAGTTAGGGTAGGCAATCTTATGGTGCGTAGTAACCTACCACACAGCCCCGACTTACTCTTTTTGAAATTATTTTCTTAACAACGCATTTCCGCCAAATAACGCTTGTTTATATTCTATATCTTAGCTGAACTTTATGCAACTGGCCTTTTATATTAATATAAATTTATATATTTATACTTAAATTAAATAAATTTTAAATTTGTATAATAACGTCAAGCAAAAGAATAATGCAATACTATGTTTAACACTTTTCTATGTTTTTTAGTACTAGGGAGTACTTATACTACCGCGTCAATGCTTTAAAGTCAGAATCTCATCCGTAAGCGTGGAGTCAATTTGAAAGGATAAACATATGTGGAGCGAATAACAAAAACAACCGCTAGCTTGCGCAAAAAAGTAATTATCTAACTCTCACCCAACAACTGGTATATTTGATTACAATACGGTTCACACTCCCTTTATTCCCTTGAATAACTTACTACGTCGTTCATGAACAAATGGAGTAAACAATAGGTTTGTGACGGAAGAAGTAAATTTAATGGCTATTACTGAGTCATATTTACGAAAACAACACAAGAAGCCTTTTAGGCAAGTAATGAACAATACATGATCGCTGTATTTTACTTGATTTACTTCTGGATAATAAGTAAATCGTATTTATAAAAGAAACCTAGTATTGCGTCTGCCTTGTAGTCAAGTCAAGTATCGTAATTGCGAACATAAAGTTTATAGTATATTGTTAAAACCTAAAAGAGATCTTGTCGTTGTTTATCTTATATATAGTGAACCATGAATAAGATAAAACCGAAAATAATTATAAATAATAATAATATAATATTCTATCACATACACACAACACCATCTAGCCCAAACTAAGCAGAGCTTGTACTATGGGTACTAGATAATGGATAAACATACTTAAATACTTTTTTTTGTAAATACATACATATTATACATAGCAACACCCAGACCAAGACAAACATCCATGTTCATGCACACAAATGTTTGACTTGTGCGGTAATCGAACCTGCGATCTCAGGCGTGGCAGTCGGTTGCACTAACCACTACGCTATCGAGGCTGACAATAAATAAATATATAGGTTTTTTATAATAATAATTCGAATATGGAGCAATGTAGTTTTGATATACACACAACTATTATAGCCAACTTATGTATTGGCATGACCTGGTACCGTAATTCAATGTATATATAGATGTTACGACCCTTATATATGGGCACACCTTTCTGCTTCACGTTGTATAAATAGGTGAGTCTACCTTTTCGTTACGATCAAGACCGTCTTTGTAACTTTTATTACACAACAACCTGCAAAAATAACTTTCCTCACAAGTAGCCTTCGAAAACCAAAGTTTTCTCGTGGAAGGTAAAAGGTTTCACGCTATAGGGCGGGGAAAAGAAAACTCGTTGATTGCTACTAATTGGTGCTCGATTCTGTTCGTGAAACTCGATTGTTCTAGTTAGAATAGTCGATAAATGGACATTTCCGTGCAATATTCATGTTGGATGAGTGAAAGGTTATTTTCAGAAACTGAATGAAAATTTTCGTTCGGTTTGTGTCAATTACGATATTGCATTTTTAAATATTTAGAGTAGCGTATAAATGTATTCTATAGCTTAAAGGTTAAGACATTAAATCGATTTGAAAATTCTATATACATATATCCAATATCTGACGGTAAGGCATGATCTCTTCAGAAAATAATTGACAACAACATGGATAAAGTCATGTGCGAAGGCTAGTAAAGATAAAAGTGTTACTCATAAATCACATATTACAGAACAAAGCCCGCTATCTGTCAGTTTGCGATAAACTCAAAAACCACTCAACTGATTTTCATACAATTTTCACCAATAGACAGAATTAATAATGAGGATGGTTTAAGTAAATATTTTTTAAGGTTTCTACTACCCGTGCGAAGCCAGGTAGGTTAGTTAATCATATAATCAATCAACCTATGAACACAGTTTTTCAAAATGTTTTCGATAACAGGCTGGAAATAAAATCATCCTTAGCGATTACAGATACCTTTTACAAGATGAAAGCAATGGAAGCCATTTAATAAAAGTTTACTTTTTAAGTCTCAAAGGCTTGTACTTGACAGTGGGAAATTGCGACGCCTCGAGATCACTCCACCTGTACTTGTCGTATAAAACTCGGACCTGTATTTTTAAAGAACCCTTTTTTTAATTGAACTCTTGATTAGAAGCGGGCATGAGAAAATATACTTGTACGAATTAGGTACGAGGTGTGTTACTCTAATTTTATGTAGTTCTATTTTAGGATGGTAGTGACCTTTGTTATAAATAACCACCAGTTAGGTAGTATGTGAATTTAAGCGGACGAGAATGTAATTTTACTTCTGTTTTGAACTTATAACTCTACATACATATACAGTCTCTTGCCTATCTACTCAAAGGTGTAGGCAGCAGTTTATTACAAACACGTATCGTGGACTATGACTTTAGTAAACACTTTAGTTTATTATCATATTGCCGTTCACCGGCTGCAGATTCAGACATCCTTCTGCTACAGAGACGTTCACATTAAAAACCCAGTAGCTTTCTACTTGACCCGGGAATCGAACTCGAAATCTCTTACACAGCAATCGCATACAATACCACTGCGACTCCAACGCAGACAGTTTTAAGGTGTTGACCGAATTCGATAAATTGTATAATATCATCTTTGTCAAGACCAGTATCTATATACAACAAGTGGCTTTGAACATAATCAAATTAATAAGGATAAAACGACCATTTATTGGCAGAAATATTTCTTTCATGAAAGATTCGAGAGCATATGTTGCTTGGGTAGGGACTAATAAGATTAATCTTAAATAATAATAATATTCTACCACATACACACAACACCATCTAGCCCAAACTAAGCAGAGCTTGTACTATGGGTACTAGACAATGGATAAACATACATAATATATACTTTTTTTTTTGTAAATACATACATATTATACATAGAAACACCCAGACCAAGGCAAACATCCAACACATCCTTCAATCGCTTTCTCATTGATGTGTCTTTCCGACTCACAGTTACATTTTCTTCCCACTTTTATATATAAATAATAATAACAGCTCTATATATAAACTGTCTCACTGCCTTTCTCAGCGTGAGAAGGTCAGGCCATACTTCACTACGCTGGCCCATTGCGTGTCAGCTCTCAGACATGCAAGTTTCCTCACGAATGCTTCCTTTACCGGCCAAGCGATAATTATTGACTATTTAATAATACATTTATTTGTTCTCAAAATTTACAGCTGGCTCTTAATCTAGCACTTAAAGCAATTTGCGATCAAACAAACGACAACCAAACGTACCTTAATACGCGCATAACTTCGAAAGGCGTCAGAGAGGCACGCCTTGAGATCGAATCGAGAGCTCTGCGTAGCAGCCCAACGGTCTCACAATACTATATATACTATATATATATATATATATACAATACAACAGGCTGCCGCTGCTTGTATCCCACTTGTTGATATACATATTATATATTTACATAACTATGAACATGAAGTGCCAACTGCACACGGTGACAGTGTCAAAGCAAATTTGAATGAAGGTTTCGCGGCGTATTTACACGCGGTACATTTCAAGTGACGACTCGCTTTTACTAAGTCTTGGTTTAGTCTATCTATACTACCTACTATTAGTTAAAGTCAAAGACAAAGATCTTTATTTACCTAAAAATGTGTAAACAATTCTTGAACACGTTAATAAAAAAAAAAAATAGAGGGCAATAAAAATTTGGAATTCAAAAATGCCTGTTCGAGGAGTAGAACTTTCATGACTAACATCAGACAAGAAACCCATGGTGACTCTTTTCAATCGCCAAATGTTTATTAACAATACATTTCAATTTAATTTTTTCTTGTATGCGTTGCTGTGCCTTATAAATCTGTTATTAATGTTTCATAAGCCGTGTGTGACCTTATTTTTGTTTAAAAATAAAGAATAGAAAGAATGCTTAGTTAACTAGCCCAGAACAAACATACATACAAAGTCACACGCCTATATCTAAAGTCTCTATAAGTGTACAGCAATTGCATATATATAATAAACGATATTTCATAAACTAATTAGTTTAGTTTTTGTATTTAAACTTGGATTTAAGGTATCGACATCAGTCGACCACCAGTCAGACCTTAAACCCAAGTTTAAATTCAAAAATAGAATAGTCAAAGGAACTCTTTCAAATAAACTTATAACCCAAAAAGAAGGCCTGTATCTAAAACGGAGTCTTCTTAAAAATTGTTTTCATATAAAAACAAACAGTCCTCTTATCCTTATATTTTTACCAAATGAAACCATCCAACATTTTATGAGGTCTATCCGAAGTATTAAAAGGGTCACTATTCCATTTGGCCAATGTTTGTGCAGAAAGCTATGAGACGAAATTAAGTTAACTGCCAAGCTGCCATCGAGGTACGTCTTGGAACAAGTTTATGTGGTGTACAAAGCCTTATATTGTTGGGCAAACTTCTTAGGTGCTTTGATCGCTAAGTTAGGGCCTGAAGTGTAAACCGATTTGAGTTTAGTTAATGATAGCTTGTTTGTGTAATATTAGTGTAAGTAGCTGAGGGTAGAGGGCAATCAAGTTACATGTATGTTACACCTAGAGTCTCAAGCCTGTATTCGCGACGGTATAAGTAAAGATGTATACTGTGACTATACTGTAGTGGTATCAGTGGTTGCTTCGTTATTGCCACTGCGCTGTATGATATGGGCTCGTTACTTTCACGGAAAAAAAAATCATGAACCACAAGTACTTGTTTCGAGTCTGTGTGGTCTTCATGCTCGTTGCCTGTAGCTATAGTCACCCGTGACACGGGATTTCTTACTACTAAAAAATAAATAAATAAATATTCTATCACATACACACAACACCATCCAGCCCAAACTAAGCAGAGCTTGTACTATGGGTACTAGACAATGGATAAACATACATATATACTTTATTTTTTGTAAATACGTATATATTATACATAGAAACACCCAGACCAAGACAAACATCCATGTTCATGCACACAAATGTTTGACTTGTGCGGGAATCGAACCCGCGACCTATTGCCGTCTACGAGGAATAGTTCTAGAGTCCGAGCTGCTATGAAGAATTTCGTTCAAGTAAACTCAATTACAGATCACTCAACTTGGAAATTGTAACCGAGACCTCATGGACGCAGTCGCATTCTCTACCGCTGGGCCAGCAAGATATCCTTAATGAAGACTTTATTATTCATCCTAAATATGCCTAGCCCCTATTACACGGTGTTACACCACATTCATTAAGTCCCTAATTTAGGGTAAAATAATTAAAATCTCGCTGGCAACATTAAGGAACAACATTTTGTTGTTTACCCTCATTTAGACGAGGTGTTATATTAAAATGGCTATGTCACTTACTTAGTTAGAGCGCAAAGATATTTACATAAAACTATTTTACTGTTATGTACGTTTAGAAAACGTGATTATGAGTAAATTGCTCTGTTTATTTCCTGAATAGATTCTTTTAGAACTAGACTACTGTAATGAGCATACATAAAAACAAAATGTGCGATTGTAATCTTACGTAATCTTGTAGTCTTTCGACTTATTTAGGATCTAGAAGAAACTCTTATTTAGAGCGATCTGTTATCAATAGAGCTAACATGAAAATGACTACCTAAAACACCGGGGCAAACAAAACAAGCTGATCTACACAGTCATGTAATACTCGACTTCAAGACGACGGATCAAGATGAAACATATACCAGATTTTAAGTTAATCTTAAGCAATACAACCATCGAAACCGCATTTAACATGGTGCATTAGTTTTTTCATAATGCTTGTACAAACAGACAGACAGACAAACATCTAAAATAATTGTTTTAGAATTGTCTTCTGTTTTTCTTGGTGGTTTTCAAATATTTTAGATGGAATTTGGTTTTTTTTTCAAGATTTGATAGTGACAACTCTTCGATCAAGTTGTAAATGATAGACAATAGTATTGCCCTCCGAATAAGACTATTTTTATTCCAGTATGACCTAAATTTTGAGAGATATGATGGTTTTTGTGTCCACGTAGAAAATATTTCAATAAAAAAAACAAAATGGCTGCCACATAGCTGATAAGTAGTTTGGACTTGATTTTGTAGTTTATTTGTGTATTAAAATAGTTGTTTTATCGGTACTTACAATATCGCTAGTTCATGACGGGACACACTGTATAGTATGTTGCTCTAATATTTCTAAAGTTCACTACGAAACAAAGATTATACCTTACTTTTTTATCTTTCTATTTGAAAATTGTACTTTTGATTATGCCTAAGAATTTCTGTAACACCTTTGGAAAAATCCTTTTCCACTTTGGATACAAGGAGCGGACATTTCTCACCCATTCCAAAGTTTTCAAAGCTAAACGCACATTAATCTATCCTTTCCGTAAGCAGACATTTAGATTACGCCAACGTAAATTAAATTTCTAGGCAGCTTTGCGCAAGAGTATTCAACTTTTTAGAAAGTACAGTTGGAACTTGATTAAATGAATTGTGCTTCTGCGGAGCGAAATTTAAACTGTCTACGTTTTTGATGAATGTTCGTAGAATGAAGCAAAGAGAATGGACAATTGCATTATCTTGCGATCGCTAATGGCTTTTCTGCACGAAGAATTGATTACTACGTCTATATCTATCTTTTGAAGAGTTCTGTATAAAACCCTTTTTTAGTTTGAGTGTCTGGTTAAATGGGTCCTCTTAAGGGTAATGAGGTCTCAAGATGCTGTAAGACTCATACTCAAGCTATTTGTGTAATCCACAGATAGTTGTTATCATCCACAAATAAGTCTGGGTATGCTTTGTGTCTGTTGTTTGTATATTTGTAAAGTCCTACGCGAATCAGAAATTATATCTAGTGTCTTTTAAAAATACATAATATGTATTTGTATGTATTAATAATTCATTTAGCTGCCGCGTTGGCGTGATGGTTAGTGTAACCGACTGCCACGCCTGAGGTCGCGAGTTCGATTCCCGCATAAGTCAAAAATTTGTGTGTATGGACATGGATGTTAGTCTCGGTGTGGGTGTTTCTATGTATAGTATGCATGTATTCACAAAAAAAAGTATATAATATGTATGTTTATCCATTGTCTAGTACCTATAGTACGAGTTTGCTTAGTTTGGGCTAGAAGGTGTTGTGTGTATGTGATAGAATATTATTATACCGCCTTTTGGTATTTTAAAATACCAAGAGATCTCCAAAAACAAGACTCTCTTAGGAAGAACCTCAAGACCGGCAGACAGCTTTCTATTATAAAAGACAGGAAAACTTTCGCGTTGACTTTCACGTCACTCAAATATTCCAGCATTCAATTTAAACATTAATTCAGTGCAATACAAACACCGCCTACTGCGAACTTTGATCTAGAATTTAATTAATTATTTTCACTTTTATTGGGTACCTTTGTTTTAGTCGCACCCTCGTATTTGAGTGTTTCGGCGCTGGATTCCCTTTGATTATTAGATCGGAAATGTCGACTTGACCTAATAAACTTGGTCAACATACTATGTTAATGAGACATCGTTTTTATGTGCAAGTAAGTGTATGAACGTGTCTACGTCATGGTTAATTCCTTAGGGAGTTTATTATATTTGGTGTTATAGCAAGACATCTTAGATAACGATGATGATGTATTTCGTTATAGTTATAATAAGTATATGACGTCATGTTAGTTATGACCTTTCATTCAGAAAATAGTATTGTTCCCTAGGGATGGAAATGCATTGTCATAACCAACATCAACTTGAGCGAGCTGGCGGACAATATCTATTGTTATAAATTAATTAATCCCTCTAACATTTTATCTGTTATAATTTATAATTATTTATTTTGTAGTTTATGTTTATACATTTAAGCTTGGATATGCAAACGGGTGAGTTGAAGTATATAACCATAATCATCGGCTATATTACTAGGTATATTACTAGACTCCTTGCCCATCGGTGACCATATTTCATCATATGGCTATACCTAAACCTACTGCCGGGCATATTACTTGACTCTATGCTCTTACTGAGAATTTCCCAAAGAGACCTGAAAATCAGTTTACTCGATCTGAGATCGTTGAGACAGTCAACGTCATCGTTTGCAACGTCAAGATAAAAACAAAACAATGACAGTAATACTCGGCTTATCTCTTCGCGGAAGTCGTAATCGTTTACAGGCGAAAACGGCAGTTACAGCGCTTTTAGGCAACGAGTTTTAGCAGAACTGTTATGAGCGTTTTTCATTGGGGAGTTGATACCCTTTTTATAGATATTGAATTATTATTTTGCATTGTCAACGAGTACTTTTTTTAAATTTAATTTTGTTTTCCAATCTTAAGTGACTAGTCTTTCACACATAGTGCTTACTAGCCTAATTACTTAGCCTAGTATTTTAGAATAATCTAATATACTGTTACATGGCTGTAAGAAAACATAGAAGGTATTTTTGAAAAGTTAATATAGACTATAGAAGGTCTGATGTCTAAATATTTTAGACTTTTGTTAGTTTGTTTGTTCGTTAACAAAGAAGCTAGATTTTAATGCGATCCTAGCAGGTTGTAAGCTGGGGATTCAACTTGAAATCTAAGCTACATTTTAACTGTAAATGATGAATAATAAATGACGTCACGGGTAAACTGTATTTCACGCGGACAAAGAAGTGGGCTACCTACTCAATATGTGGCAATTAATTACTCTAGTTTTTAGCCCCTTAACACGTTTTATAAATTGCCCTTTGTAAAATTCGTTTTTAAGTTAAAGAATAAAAATATTGTTAAAGCATATGTGGTATTGACTTACATAAATACCAACTGATACCGTTATCCACGATTTCCCGTGAAATTCGTATTTTTGTTATGATGAAAACTTTAAGGAAGCACCCTTATTTCTTCTCCAGGATTTTGGTATATATAATTTGAGCGAATCGCATCAGTTTTAGCTTTAGCAAAAAATAATTTAGCTTTGCGATCGTAACATACACAATTTTGTTTTTATTGCTGTAATAATTTAACTATTACATAAATATAAAACGGGTGATTATAATAATATTTATCGGCGGTATTATGTTTTCCCATATTAATATTCAATGAAACTTGATTATCGTCATTAGTTATTACTGTAAAAATATAGTTATATTGTGGAAGATAAGGTAAAACAGAATAAAAGCAATTGGTAGTGGCGCTGTAGTCAATTTAACTAACCGAAATATACTTGCTAGCCAATAACATTGAAAGCGAAATCTTAGAATGGCGTGTTAAGCGTATTTTTATATTTATGTCGTCTTAATTGAAGAATTACAATCGCGTTTATACTACTGGGTGACCACTAATTGTAATTATAATTGCTGAAATAATATTGTGCTTGCCAAAACAACGGTAAGATAAAATGGGCAATTGTGCACGCTTTGTCTAATTGCTCTGTCAAATTAATTTATCCAGATGCCTCCGTAAATTACTGACAGCCGGGAAAGAAAATATACCTAATTCTTCAATATTTACAACTCCACGCTGACACACCTTTATATTACCTTATAAATTTAATATCCTACCATAGAAAAGTTAAAACAATCAGTAAACGCCGACCTTTGATAGAAAAGCACCAAGTGTACCTGCATAAAATAAATTTAGAAACTCAATTCCCTCAGTGCTATTGAATCAGTCCAAGCTAGCCGTACTGAAACGGTCCACAAATGGAAACTAACAAGCGGCCTGCAAACAAATCGCTGTACATAATAGTTAGTTCTACTTCCAACAAAATTGTTTTGTTTGCTAGAAGCTTCCACGTGGAAGGCTTTAGTTTCGAAGTGCAACATAAAGAAAAGATGTTTTCATAAGAGCGAGCGAGTCAAGTGCGCTTTTGTCTTAAAGTGAAGTTTATGTTTCGTAACTCTGTTTTCGTGTCAGACAATTATGTTGTTTTATTTTGGAACAATCATGTTGTTGAAATTAGGCTGCTAAATTCTGATTTTACTGCACCCAGCCGGGCAAATTACATCGGAGACGGGAAAATTGCATAGAAGATGGCAATATGCCTGCTATTTTTTAGCCAACTGCGTCAGTAGGAGGATAATGTTTTTCGAGCGCATGTATGTATGTGTATATGTATGTCCATTTCTTTAGCAAGCCCTACAGCCCAAACGGCTGGACGGTTTGTGACATATGAGGTGTCGTTGAATTCATCAGAATTGTGGTTATGACATAAGCTATATAAATTTACGAACTGCCTCCGTGGCGCAGCGGTAGTGAATGTGACTGCTGTGCATGAGGTCTCAGGTTCAAATCCCGGGTCGGGCCAACAAAAAGTTATTGGGTTTTTCTGTTAAGAAATCTCAATACGAGCCCGGAGTTAGGGAGTTGGCGGTGTTAGACAATTCCATGGCTCGGAAAGCACGTAAAGCTGTTGGTCCTGCACCTGATCTCTCTCCGGTCGTGTCGGATTATTCGTTCCATCGGATCATGAGAGTTAGGGAATAGAGAGTGCACTTGTATTTGCGCACATACTTGTGCACTATAATATCTCCTGCGCTGATAGCCAGTCTCCATTAAGATTGGCCGCCGTGACCGAAACTCGGTCAGGTGGACATTATTAATATTATTAAATTTTCAAAATGGCGCCCGCAAATTAAAAAAAAAGGTAAGATGTTGTTTTAATTTTTCTTACCTTAGTAATACCTTCTCTTTATGGCTTAACTTCAATCATTAAAATTGCACATAAAAATATATAAAAGCCGCCATACCGTTTGTAATTTGAAACTGCAGTCTGTGCAAACTTTCCTGGTTAACTGCAAGCATAGCATACTGGTTTAAATGGCTTCGATACTGCACCGAGTGCTTAGAGTTTGAGCAGCAATAGCTCAGTGGGGAGACCAACAGACTGCAATGCAGAGGGTCTCGGGTTCGAACCCACGTCGCGCACCTCTGACTTTCGGAAGTTATATGACTTTTCGAAATTATGTGCGTATTGATTGACAATTATCGCCTGCTCCGTGCCTCGGAGAGCACGTTAAGCCGTCGGTCCCGGCTGCCATGAACGTCTATGGCAGTCGTTATTAGGGAAGTCGACACAAAAGATCCCACTGGGTCGAAGTGTCGTCGCTCTGTACTGACTGGCCCCTACACAAGATAAGATAAGATACCTTAGTAATATGGGTATCAAATGAAAGATCGTGAAAAGACCATTTCGAAAAATATATGTATAATATCACGTTTATCTTATTGTTTTATCACAAATTGTCAAAAAGCGTAGGTACCAATTATATATCGGGACACCCAAGTATCATTTTCTAGCAAGAATGTATTCAAGTCAGGAATGACATTGCCTGCACTTAGTTATATATTAAAATCAAACTATGTATATATTATGTTATATTATAATATTACATAAGTAACAACAGAAATAACTTGTCGGTAAATAAAACTAAAAATTCTGAAATAAACTTATTATTATAAAAACTAAAAATCCGACTGCATAAAAGAAGTGAACTCAAAAGAGAAAAACAAGTATTACGAGTACAATCTATCTATATAAAATTCGACTGACTATTGCATTGTTTTGTAAGGTTACTTTATCAAATAATTAAATAACTACTTGTGTATATTCAAATTAGTTAAACTAAACACTTTACACTATATACTTTATACTAAATACTTTTTTGTTTTTATAATAATAATTTTATTACGTCGTATCTAAAAACATGGGTTAGGGCAGTGGTCAGCAACCCGCGGCTCGCGAGCCGCATGCGGCTCTTTGACTCCTCGGCTGCGGCTCTTTCACGAAATGTTTAGTGCAGGCATGAAATATTACTTATTATTATTATCTTGCCTTACAAGTTATTTATTACTGTTACTTAAATTAAGAATTGACTAAGTCAAGCTCGAGGGTGTACTGTTAATCCTAATCATTTCCGTATTAATGTCTCCTGCTAAAGTAAAGCTTAGGTTAAAAAATGGCTCTTTGAATAGATTTCAATTATGTTGTCTATATTTGTCAACTTTTTAAAACGCGCATGAGTAGATTCGCTTAGACGAGTTTAGTTGAACGGGCCAAATATCTCCTATTAAAAAAAGTAAGGGGATATTTCGGCAAGGTCGTATATTTTTAAATCAATAACATAGCTGATGAAATATAGGGGATAGACTTTGCTTACATCTTCGGCGATAAACAGGCGTGAGGATACCTTCGGAAAGCAAGCATATTATCTATGTATGCATGTAATTTATCGTACACAAAATATTGCCCGGCTTCGCTCGCGTTTTTGTAAATTTTGTCTATAAACTTCTATACCAGGGATCTATTTTTTCCTGGATGAAAGTTATACTATGTCTTTTCTGTATTCTTGACAAAGTGTATGCATTTCATGATGATCGGTCTAGTAGTTAAGGCGTAAAAGCGTAACAAACAATTGAAATTAAATTTATATATACGGATTTTATTGTGTTGTTTATTTAACACTGTATTACATAATTTAGAAACTGTTACACTACTACTATTGAACTTTACTAATTTGCAAGCTAATAAAATTATTAAAACTATTTATAATTAAGTTTACACTTTCCGCGATGTTTCGGTTGGTTTTCAGCAGCCATGGTCACGGGGAGACTAAGATGGTAGGTAGTTGTCTCAATGTTCCATTGTAGTTATTTCAAAGTACCCGAACATAATTTAATCATTGGTGTTTCTATTTAGGCAGAATGAGCTCAAAATATCAAAGTCAAAGTCAAAGTCAAAAATAATTTATTCACTTAGGTCACAAAGTAACACTTATGAACGTCAAATGGGTTAGTGAGTTTATTATATTTACTGAATTTACATTTATGTTAGTTGCAAGGTTCAGGCAAAAGGTTGAGCCTATGAGAAGATACCTGCAAGAAACTCAAGGCCACTCTTTTAAATCGCCATCAACTTATAATTTCAGTATTTTACAACTCATTTATGTACCAGGTGTTGCAGTCATTATGCCATATGTCACTGTCCATATAAAACTAAATTCTAAAATAAAGAAAAGTTGGTAATATTATGTAAAAAGCATTTGAGATTTGAAATCATATTTATCAGTACGTAGCCATTTGTAATAGACAATAGAATGGCATGAGGACGCATACACTTACACTTTGTGACATGAAAAGGTAGTTCGTGACTAAATGTAGTTAAAACAAAATTTACGTTATTACTTATAAAGTTTGTTTAAAAGAAAAGAAAGATACTTTAACACCACCAAATAAACACGAAGTACCTTCACATAACTAAATTGACTTATATAATACATACATTGTTTGAATCCTGTATGAAACAAGCAACTAGTTCCATGAGTTTTTATCATTTAAGTAATCATTGATTGAATAATAGCCCTTCCGGATAAGCTGACTTTTAACAGCACTTTTAAATTTTAGTAAAGGTAAATTTATAATATCAATCGGTAGTTTATTAAAAAAGCGTATACTGAGTCCCGCAAATGAATTGTGAACTTTCTGTAAACGATGATACGGACCTACCAACTTATGCTTATTTCTAGTGTTTAAGTTGTGAATATCACTATTCTTATTATATAAGTGAATATTATGTTTTATAAACATAATATTCGTAAATATATATTGCGACGCAACAGTAAGTATACCAATTTCTTTAAAACGCTCTTTCAGGGAAACTCGTGGGCCTAAATTATAAATGCTACGTACTGCACGCTTTTGAAGAATGAAAATTGTTTCAATATCAGCTGCCTTACCCCACAATAGTATGCCATAGGACATAACGCTGTGAAAATAACTAAAATATACTAGTCTCGCAGTATCTATATCAGTAAGCTGTCTTACTTTCCTAACCGCGAATGCTGCTGAACTAAGTCTCCCTGCAAGACACGATATTTGAGCGCCCCACTGAACTTTATCATCTAAAGTAATGCCTAAGAAAACTGTGGATTGTACAAATGTTACTGTTTCATTATTTAAATTAACGTTTATGCTAGGACTCTTTATATTAGGCAATGTAAACTTAATACATTTTGTTTTTTTTGAATTGAGTAGTAAATTATTCGCCGTGAACCAGTCCAGGACTTGCGCGAGTGAAGAATTAACACCCTGTAAATTTGGTGTCTTACGGTCTACTTTAAAAATAAGTGATGTGTCATCAGCAAATAATACAATGTCGCACAAATTCTGTACGAAGAACGGCAAATCATTCACGTACGCTAGAAACAGAAAGGGTCCTAAAATTGAGCCCTGTGGCACGCCCATTGCGACTGGTAATCCAGAAGATCTACTTCCGTTGATTTCAACGTGTTGTAATCTATCGCTTAGGTAAGAACTAACGAGGTTGAGTGCAGCATTTCGAATTCCATAATGCCTGAGCTTTCGCAATAACGTTTGATGTTCAACGCAGTCAAAGGCTTTTGAGAGATCACAGAATACGCCAATGGCATCTTGCGAATTTTCCCAAGCAGCAAAAATATGTTTTAAAAGTGTAACACCCGCATCTATTGTAGATCGACCCTTTCTAAAACCATATTGTTGAGTATGAAATAAGTTGTTTACGTTAAAGTGGCTCTCTAATTGCTGTAATATAATTTTCTCAAATATTTTACTTATAGCAGGTAATATAGAAATCGGTCTGAAATTACATGGATCACTTTTACATCCATTTTTAAATAATGGTATTATTTTGCTACATTTCATTAAATTTGGAAAATTGCCCACATCAATGCATCCGTTGAATATTGCAGCTAGGTGTGGCGCTACGTTATCAATAATACTTGTAATTAATTTCATAGAAATACCCCACAAGTCAGCTGACTTTTTTGAATTAAGTGACTTAAATACTTTTATTATGTCATGCGGATGTACATATTTAAAACTAAACAGGACTTTACACTCCACCACGCTATCCCTAACCAAGGATTCTGCTTTTACTGGGCAAGACCTTAAGGAACTAGTTGTATTAACAGGTATCTTTGCAAAGTAGTTATTAAATGTTTCAGCTACTTGCAAGTTATTTGAAATTATCTTATTATTTACATTAAGTTTAATAGTATTATCACGCTGCTTGGTGCGTCCAGTTTCATTATTAATAATATTCCAAGTAGCTTTAATTTTATCGTCGGCATTTCGAATTTTGTTTTTTAAATAAAGGGACTTGGCTGTAGCACAAGCCTTTTTAAATAATTTTGAATAATTTCTAACATATTTAATAAAATTTGGATCAAAATTATATTTTTTTATTCCATATAATTCATATAACTTAGCTCTACTTGTATATATCCCAGGTGTTGCCCAATCACAAAACTTAACTTTTAATTTTTTGTAAAATGTCTTCATTTTAAAAATTTTGTTATATTCCAGTGTAATGACGTTAAGCAAAGACTCGTATAGTTCGTCTGGACTATTGCAATCTAGGTCCATATTGACAACCTTGGCATTAATGTTATTCTTAAATTCCTTTATGCGATTAGATGTCATTGGTCTACATGTGATGATAGTTTCTTTTTTAATTGTATTTATAGGAAATACAACCTTTTGCCCACAGTGGTCGGATGTCAAATCACTCAATATGGCCCTATTTAGAAATTGGCATTCGCAAAATATATTGTCTAAGCACGTAGCAGAGTGTGATGTAATTCTGGTTGGTTCGAAAAATAAATTATTTAAATTAAATGATCTAAATAAACTAATAAGTCTTACAGAAAGAACTGATCGCTGAAGTAAATCAATATTAAAATCACCACATACTACTATATGCCTATTACCATAACTTAAGCGTTTTAAAATATCCTCCATTACTGTTTCGAATACACTAAAGTCACTCTGCGGTGGTCGGTACACGCAAAGTATGACATGTTGCTCCAGCTCCACACAAGATAATTCAACAGTGCGCTCGATAGAAAGATTTACTATATCATTTCATTCCTTAAATTTAAGATTATTACATACATATATTAGAGAGCCACCATGTATAGAATTCCTTCTTACAAACGCACTTACAACGGTATAATGTTCATTATTAAATATTAGTTGACTACTTCTTAACCAATGTTCTGTTAAGCAACATATTTGGATGTCATGTTCTTTAAAAAATAAATCTAATTCTAACTCCTTGCCGGATAGACCCTGAATATTCTGGTGAATAAGTCTAATACTATGTGACGGCCTATCCTTTGTCTCATCTAATAGTTTAAACTAATAGAAGTATCAATATAGGAATTAGTAGTAATATTACTACTATGATCTAAAATCTTCACTACCGTACTGGTACCTGTGTCTCTAAATAATAATATATTAAATGCTAATAACTTAGCAAGTTGTTTTTTATAAAAATATGAAAGATACATTGTATCTTTAGTCAATAAAAATCTACTAATAAACTTATTAGTGTCAAAGAATTTTGTATAATTTGTATAACATGTACTGTTATAAAATAATAAATTCAGATTTTGAATATATCTATTCTGTTCCTGTGTTAATGAATAGGAATAAGGTAAAGCGCAAAGAATAAATTTACACCCTACTTTACTATGTAATGATTCAATTACCTCAGTTAAATGTAAAGCCTCATTTTTTGTGACAGATAAGCTGTCACCATATAGAATTACTATGGTCGATTCAGAATTCAAAGTTGTCATTTTTAACTTATCAGTTAAAGTACTTAACCTAGCCCCAGGAGAACAAATATTTACACAGGGAGACTCTGTATAAGAATTTATGAGTCTACTAAAACCTACACCGATTTGGTCAGAAAACATGATTAAATTTTTATTATTGTTATTCTTAACCAAATAAGACACAGACATATCTTCATGATAGGAAGAGGAGGTGGGACAACTGTTAACTGACTTCAAATCACAAACAGCTGACAGGTTGTTATTAGGTTCAGCCTGTAAGCACTTACCGCATATAGTATCATTAGTTAGCGAGAGAACACGTTCCATGTTCTCCCTACCAACTCTGGCAATTTCATCATATTTCTGAATGTATTCAGAAGTTTCTTTTTGATGTTCCAGGCTGATCCTGGTTAAACGATTTTCCAAACTAATTATTTGATTATTTAATTCAGCTGTATGTGCTTCATACTGTAACCTACTGGCAACTATTTGATCATTACTTCTCTTTAAATCAAATAAAAATACCTCATGCTCCTTCACCAATTCACTATTGTTCTGTGTAACTTTTTTAAACTGGATTGACTTTTTAAGATTAAAATCTAACTTTTTAATTAACTTATTTAACTTCAAGTATTGCCTTAATTTCCTACTACTTTTAATAAAAACATGACTTTTGAGCTTACTTTTATAACTATGAAGTGTACTTATTTTTTCCCCCATGAGTTCTGAGTAGAGGTTCTGAGTCGCAGCACCATTTAGCACCTGAATGGTTTGTTCTAAGGAAATAATTTTAGTATGGGCTTCATTCAGGCTTGCTTCAAGCTCAGTGCTGCGGCTCAATGACCTAGAAAAGACATCATTACAATTACTGAAGGATCTAACTTCATCTTCTAGTCGGTCCCGTTGGTCCAAGACATCCATATATTCTATATGGAGCTCCGTCAGTTGCCTTTTAAGCTCCAATACTTTGTTGTTAACTGCTTCAATTTCGCCTGCGCAATCACTGCGTTCCTTTAATAACATATTGTTGTCTGCCTTAAATTTCTTCAATTCCATCAGCGCTGCCTTTAACTTGTTTTCTGTGTCCTTGGCTGTTGCCTTACGGGTCATCATTTGAGTATTCATTGTTGGTTGAGGGATGTAACAATCACCAAACACCTAGAATATATAAAAAAGAAACAACCTAAGTAATAGAAAAGAAAAGTGGGATGGGACAGATGGGTACCTATATATGTATAAATGGTTGAAATATTTGCTATAAACTTACAGAAAGGCAAAAGAGAGAAGATTTTTTGAGTATTAGTTTTAAAATTTATAAGAAATGATACTATAATGTATTGGATAAGATAATTTAGATAAGTAAAACTTTATTTATTAAGATGGAGGGTAAAATAAAATAATCTAATTGGAAAAGATAAAAATATACATAGATTTATCGGAAAATACAAATAAAATCACTACAGTAATACTATTAGTTAATGTGTAGTATAAACATGTGTGTATGCATGCCTGGGGCGAATGTTTAGTCGTCAATTTTGCTTCCACCTATTGTCAAGCAAAAGGAGACAAAATCTGTGCCGGTGTGTGGTGGACGAAGCTCACAGTATAGTGAGCAGAGTAAACAAATGTTGTGGAGTGTCTGTTAAAAGTTAGTAAAGTAGAATACTCCCCGGGTTTACACGATGATTGTTCAAATTTTGTCCGTTGTCACACTGTTGACTCCAACGACCAGTCTAATATATGTAGATTTATATGATACGACTTGAAACACAACATATATCACTTCTTTGAACACAGATATACTATTTTATTATACTAAACGTGTTTAATAATTGATAAAACAAATTTTAAATTAATTTAAGTTCCTAAGGCACTATTTTGCCGTCTGACGTATTGCTAGACTTCATGATACTTTGAGCTCATTCTGCGTAAATAGAAACACCAATAATTAAATTATGTTCGGGTACTGTGAATTAACTACACTGGAACATTGAGACAACTACCATCTTAGTCTCCCCGTGACCATGGCTGCTGAAAAGCAACCGAAACGTCGGGGAAAGTGTAAACCAAAAGTAAATAGATTTAATAGTTTAAGTAATTTTATTAGCTTATAAATTAGTAAAATAAAATCAATAGTAGTAGTAGTGTAATATTTTTAAAATTTTGTAATACAGTGATAAATAAACAACGCGATAAAATCTGTATATAGTAGTTTAATTTCAATGAATAACATTCGCGTAAACAGAAGACAATATAGTGTAATATTTTCAAAATTTTGTAGTACTGTGATAAATAAACAACGCGATAAAATCCGTATATAGTAGTTTAATTTCAATGAATAACATTCGCGTAAACAGAAGACAATATTACGTAACAAAGAAACTCACATTCGCATTTATGATAATAATTAGGATACCCACATATACGGTAATCAAGCATTAACTCTAGTTTAAATATGAATTTACACGCGATTATTCAATGTAAAGAATAAAGTTTCCCAAGGATCCCTAGCCTTGTTTATGGATGGTTCTGTTGTCGTATGTCCTACCGTGATGGATTGGCTGTCGCCTTAGCGCGCCAGTAAACAATTTTCTCCCGCACATGACTTGACGAATAGATGTAGGATAAAATATAAGTTACAACGAAGCCTTTAAAGTGTGTTCAGAATAATATATTGATGTTTATTAATGTTATGAAGAGAAAAGACCGGTTTTGTTTATAGAGCTTCTCTAGAACTTCATCGATTCTAAGATTCAGAAATTAATTTATGCTTCGCTATTCATAATACAGACGCGAGCAGCCACACAAGCCGTCAATAAAATACCAGTTAATTAATTCTTTGAAAGAAGATAACAGAAAGAGAAAATATAAGTCAAGTAAAAAAATTACGACTACGATAGTGTCCATTTAGAAACGAATTTAATTTAAGAAAGATTGACCGCAATTGACCTTTGTTTTAATATGGGGTTTCGCTTGAAATGGAACTGGCTAGAAAAGAAGGTTCTTCTCCTATATGTATTATATGGTAATCGCAGCCAGATAACCTTGTGTTATGTAATGAGTTAATATAATAAACTTCTGAAGAAGGCGCTGTGCTGTCAACCAACAACCAGATTTATTTGTCTCTCTTGACCAGCAACACTTTTTTTAACACTTGGCAACGCGCGATTTGTATTCTTGGTAAAGCAAGCGCCTATAGGCTATAGTTAATGCTTATCCTAAGACCAGATTCTTAAATGATTCATTACATTGGTTGTGCAAAATGTATCTTCCTAAGCAGCACTGTAGATATAATCTAGAGCTTGTCTCGTAAGCATATTAAAACTGTGAATTGTGTGAAGTTTTTGGCATAAACATAAAAAAAATTTCTTCTTCAATCTCTTCTTCTTCTTTTAAACTTCTTGATCCCGACATAAGCTTACAAATTTTTGCTAACTCGGACTCGAATACTGGTCGAGCACTATATTATTGGGGCGATTTTCATTAGCAAATTCGCAATAGCGGAGCGGACTTTGGGACAGCTTCATAGAAGTTTTAGACCCGGCGTATAGGTACTCATGAGGCAGCATGGCGTGGGGTAAACAAATGAAAAGTCACTTAATAGTTAAGACATTACAGTCGAAATTTCAAGTTTTTATAAGGTTGGCAATAACCAGTATCATTGAATTTTAATAATTCTAACTTAATATTATAAATGTGAATGTGAACTTGTTTGTTTCGCTTCCACGCCTAAAGTACTCGACCGATCATCTTGAAATTCTGCATACACGTTGTCAAGGGTACAAAAATAGAGAACAAGCCTTCAATCCAGAAAAAATACTGGTCCCAATATGGTAGTTATGAAGTAGAATTAGAAATCCTTTACACAAATTCGTTTCCCAGAATCCATTGCCGTACCACTCCGTCAGTGGGCGTCGGATTCATAACCTCGTTACGAGGAATCCATAGCTAACAAAATGTGGGTGTAATGTTCATCTGCCTCTAATTAAATTATTATCTTTATTGAAATATAAAGTATTATTACATTTGTCTATGTTATTACGGTTTGTATTTCAGTAAATATAATTCTCTCCTACATAACATCACATTAGAAACTGTATTCATATACATATCTACAGGTAAGATCAAAAAGGATTTCACATTACATATTTTAATGTCTAGTTAGTTTAAACTAAATTATATATCATATGAGTATATACAGCGTTGCCTTTTGATATCAAACTTTAAAAACATTCAAATAATGGACAAAGAACACCCAGACAGGCAAAACTATTTAATTGATCACTCAAGGTTTTGTCCCGTTTGGAAATCAAACTCCCAACAATCGGCGCAGTAGCAGTAACGACGCTACGACTAAAACCAATATGTCATCCATACGTCAGAAAATTAAATAAAGAGGAATCAAACAGATTATATGGATAAAGATTCCAGAATTTCCTTACGAATTAAGCCTGCCAAAGCACAAGTTTAAGTAAATATCAGTATTTTCCTCTTACAATATGGAATATTAAAATCCTTTTGGGGCAACGTTACGTAGGTATGTTTAATATCCGTTCCATTTTAGAAACATCAGATAAGTTTGACATGTTTACGGCATAGCTTTTATAAAATAATGTTTTTACTTATGTAAAGGCGGATCCAATACAATTACTATTGCGTTCAAATTATGAGTTTTCGTTTCGTGTGGCTTGTAAATGAGTATATTTTTAGCATGTGCATGTTAAAGGGGTGGGAAAAAAAACAACTGCCACTAGATACTTACAGACAATGTTCTGAAGTGTAGCTAGTTATTTCAAAGTACCCGAACATAATTTAATCTTTGGTGTTTCTATTCACGCAGAATGAGCTCAAAGTATCATGAAGTCTAGCTGTGTTTTGCTTCTTCTTGGGTTTGAATATTTCAATTACTGGATCCCAAGCTGGTGGTACATTTCAACCATCTTCTCTATTGAAATTAGGATGTTTTTTAATTTCAATAGCCTCGCGAAGCATCCTTGGTAGGAATCAGTATTCTTTTGCGAGTATCTGTGGTTTGTCAAATCCTAGGTAGTGGTTGGTCCCCTGTTGCACATGTTCACACACAGCAGACTTCAACGGGCGTCGGTGTTTAACATCAGCTATATGTTCTTTTATGCTGTTTCTCTTGGTTTGACCAATGTATGAGAGTCCACAGTCACAATCTATTTTATAGACCCCTGCATCTTGTAAAGGTAATTGGCACTTGACGGATGGTAAAAATTGACTTATCTTCGTTGGCGGCTTGAAGTATGTGTTGATTGAAGCTCGCTTCAAGATGTAGCCAATCTTGTCAGTGATGCCCCTTACATATGGTAGTATGGCAGGCTGGCGCTCGACTGTGGCTGGCTTTTCTCGGGATCTGTGACGGCGGCGCAGCTGTTGGAGCTTCTTGTCCTGCAGTACTTGCTTGACATGTTGAAGCTCGGCATCCAGGTGTTTCTTGTCACAGATCCCGTGAGCTCTCTGAAACAAAGACATTCCCACGGTAGCTAACTATTTAGGATGGTGGTGAGATTCACCGTTTAAGTACCTATTTGTATGGATCTTTTTCCTATACACAGTGTGGCTCAAAGTATGATCAGGATTCCTGATGACAAGAACATCTAAGAAAGCTAATCAATTATTTGTCTCTAATTTCATAGTGAATTGTTCGTTGTTATTAATGGTTGTTTTAGGAATGCATTTACACTATCTGTTGGTAATATTGTGAAAGTATCGTCTACATACCTCTTATAAATCCTGGGTGTGATGGTGGTAGTCTGCAAAGCTCGAGCCTCGAAGTCCTCCATATACATGTCGGCAACAACAGGCGAAACGGGCGATACTGGGGAGCCCATTGCCGCACCATCCACTTGTATGTAGAATTTATTGTCCCACAACAGGTAGCCAGTTGTTAAGCAATGGTTTAGTATTTCTGCATATTCCTCAGGCTGCCTCCGTGGCGTAGCGGTAGTGAATGCGACTGCTGTGCATGAGGTCTCGGGTTTGAATCCCGGGTCGGGCCAACAAAAAGTTATTGGGTTTTCCTGTTAAGAAATCTCAATACGAGCCCGGAGTTAGGAAGTTGGCGGTGTTAGACACCTCCGTGCCTCAGAAAGCACGTAAAGCCGTTGGTCCTGCGCCTGATCTCTCTCCGGTCATGTCGGATTATTCGACCCATCGGATCGTGAGAGTTAGGGATCAGAGAGTGCACTTGTGTTTGCGCATACACTTGTGCACTATAATATCTCCTGCGCCGATGGCCATTCTCCGTTAAGATTGGCCGCCGTGACCGAAATTCGGTCAGGAGGACATTATTATATTCCTCAGGCATATTGTTCGCTATTAGCTTTCTTTTAGTTATATCAATACAGTCATGAACAGGTATGCATGTAAACAATAACTGCACATCAAAACTAACCATTGTTTCTTTGTCAGTGAGACGTAGGTGTTTAATCTCACTCACAAATTGGAATCCTTCACATGTGCTCTCGAGTTGCCTCTGAGTGGTGAGAGTATCTTCGCTACGTGCTGAGCTAGTCTGTAAGTTGGTGTGTCGATCTGACTCACAATAGGACGTAGGGGAGCGTTTTCCTTGTGTATTTTTGGTAACCCATATAGCTTTGTAGGTTTTATGCAGGCTGGTATTAATTGTTTAGCGTCTAGATTTAAATTCTCGGAGTATTTATTGATAATATCTTTGGTTTGCTGTACTATCTTGGTTGTAGGGTCTGTTTTAACATATTTATATGTAGTTTCATCCGAAAGTAAATTTTCAATTTTATGTTTGTAATCTGACGTATCCATTACAACCGTAGCGTAGCGTTTCCTTTATCTGCACGGAGTACTGTAATTTCTAGCCTAGCTCGCAAGTTCTTCAGTGCGACGAATTCATCTTTGGGAAGGTTCAGTTTGGGCACTTTACTTCAACGCAAGACCGATGAAATGTCCTGACGTATAACCTCCAAATATTTCTTTTTCACGTTATTCTTGACTAGGCAGTCCTCAAAGTTGCAAATAATGGTCTCATACGGTATCCTATATTATTAACTATTAATTTTATTTTATATCGGTTGTTAAGTATTTAGTACAATCTCTATATGAAGGCACACCGATGCACTGACTGTTGAAAAAAAACTCGCTAAAAACAGAAAACACAAACGATCGAAGAAAACAGAAATAACCAGAAGAATGCCTAGACATTATTCGGATTATTTCTGTTTTCTTCGACGTTTCGATCATATATTTACGACATACGTAAGTGTGAAGTAATAGGTTTCATACGTTGTCATAAGTCTTACAACTGGCTCAATGCTATGCTTTGTTTATTTAGTACCGATTTTGACACGGATTTACTATGTAACCATAAATTAAAGAGCTACTGCGCAGTCCCTGAGCGACTGTTGCGCAAATTACTTTCACTGTCAAGAGGGGGATGAAATACATGGGAAGCTGGATAGCATCGCATCGATACTCGGCGATCGTGTGTAGAATATGTAGCTACGTAAACAACGCGTGGCTTTCACGTAGTTAGGTGAGCGTCAGAATTTGGAGTTCCTTTTCGTAGTAACGAACCTAGTCTCTTGTCTATATATACCCGACTTTTATATAGTAGGTACGAGTCCATTCCCTACCTACTGCTCAGAATTTTATTCGCAAATCTCTTTGTCCGTCCCTCTTTTCAAATTGAAGAACAGAAGCAAAGAAACCCTAAGATCTAAGATTGACCGCAAACTTATGCTACTAAATCAAACACGCAGTAAATTCTGAAAAAGGAACTAAAGGCGTTTCTTTGACTTAACCCATAAAAATTACGTCAGTTACTTTTTTCTTTTCAATGTTAAGCTAAAACTTGTTATCACTCTTTCACATTGATATATTAATTGCCCGCGGCGTTGCTCGCGTAAATGTAGGTCAGGTTAGGTTAGTAACAGGGTTTTTTTCTGTATGAAAGATTCCCTATGTCGTATTCTGTTCCCCTGACAACTTGTATGCGGTTGCTGGATGAAAGTTAGCCTATGTCGTTTTCTGTTTCCCTGGCAAAGTGTAGGTATGTGCATAATGATCGGTCGAGTAGTTTAGGCGTAACAAAGAAATTAACAAACAAACTTACATTCGCATTTATAATATTATTTGCTTTATCATAATACGGCAAAGTTGGAAAGTTATAATACACTGAAAACGGCTTACATAGTTATAGTCGTAAAACCTATCACTAAGATATTCAAACAGCTAAAACATTTTAAAGAACATTTCATTTGTAAATTGGAAATCCACAAACCACTTCATTATAATATTTTGAACTAATCCAAGCTTCGGCACTTAAAGGTAAGATCTAAATCCGGGTAACAGCAATTTAATTAAAAACCCCAACTTTGGTTTACTTCAAATTTAGGGGTTATCTCACCTTCAAACAATTTAATTTGATTAAGGTATATCAACTAAGTCTTACTGATTGTATTAATCTAATCAAATAATAATAATTTCTATACCGGCTACTCAGGGCGACCATTTTGTAAACTTGTGGATTACCTACTTCTAAGTTAACACCTTGTAAATTTTCTGGCAGATCCTGTATTTCCTCCATCATTTCACTGTACCTGTCGTTCCCATAGTTCACAACTACCGCAGCTCGTATCTTGGTCAGAAACTCATAAATACAATTTAAATTTACAGAACCTTAAAACGTTTATCTGTATTTTCACTCCTCAAAATGCCAGGTATTTTTTTGATGTTAAATGTTAATTAATATCTGTACATGACAAAACAATTAATAGTAATCTGAAGAAAATAATATGTATGCTTATCCTTTAATGTCATTTTTGATGGTAAAGCGTATTATAAGTCTTTAAGGGAAAAATTACCTATCAATCAGAAATGTTAGTAAGCCATAAAGCTATGGTATTCTCAAGACAGTTTGGCAACAAATAAAATATTTTTGTGGGTTCTAATCGCACACGGAACAAATTTTTGTGGTCTAATAATTGTAATACCGAGTCTAGGTGTTTGTAAAGTCGACCGCGATATAGAAATTCATAACGTGGGAGTTGACGCTTGAGAGAAAAATAAATTTTTGTGTGATGGTATGTAGTAACTGCTGTTCATGGACTTTGTAAGGAGTATACGCAGCTAAGCTTTGTAGCTGCTCCAACATAATAATGTTACCTGTATTTATTTGCATGCCTTGAGGTGAAACACAATTACGACGTTCATTACTACGTAAAATGGAATAATAAACAACTGTTTCTTTATTTGCAATAAGGGCGCAACGACACACAAATGGCTTTACCTACTTATCTACTTATTTTTATACTGCTTTAGGCGCAATTTTGGATCATCAGGTAACTTAGGAGTTAATTTGACAGAGCTCTTATAGTAAATAATAATACCTTGTATTAAACTATCCCACTGCTGGGCACGGGCCTCTTCACAGTGTGATAAGGATTAAGCCATAATACACCATGCTGCCTCAGTGTGGGTTGACAGACTTCATATATATTCGAGAACATTATGGAAAACTTTCAGACCTGCAATTTTCGTCACGATGATTTCTTTACCGTTAAAGCAAGCTATAATTTAAACCATTTCATAAGCACATAACTTCGTAAAGTCAGATATGCGCGCCTTGTGATCGAACTCGAGACATCTGCGTAGCAGTTCAAAGGTCTTCCACTAGGCTATCGCTGCTTATTATGAAATAAACCTATTAAATAATAACCTGTCAAAATGTAATCTAAGATTTATCCAGTAGTCGTTTTTCTATAAACAAGCTGTCAAAATGCTAAACCTATTTCTTAGTTGGGGCTTACCTTCTGATTGAAAATTGATCCTTAGGGTCGATTTGGTTAACCATCTTTAGAAAATGTAACAATATATAGGCCAAATGCGTGTCTAATAGTATTTACTTAGAAGCCTCGAAGGAAAAGTGACATGAATACGACTTACCTATAGTAGATTCGCAAATAGAATTTAAATGTGTAAACCATATAAATAAAATACACAAGAAGATGCTATATATACTATGAGATTGTCGCAGTTTTTAGATTGGGGCCGATAAAATCGAGAGAGAAAACCCTTTTTCACCTGTGAGTCTTTAGTTCTAAATATATCAAACTCACTATTTCTTTTAAAGATGTCATTGACAGATCTACTCGCACGAGTAATGGCATTTTGTCGGTAATTAGTATAGGCTCGAGGTAATGCTAATGGTTGATTGTGCCAAACAGGTAGTTTACGTGGTACCCAAATATTAGCTTTAGTAAGTGAAGCAGAGCCATCGACATCTCCGCCTACTATTTTCAGAAGTGTCACAACGTCGGATACAGTACGTCTATCTTTCAATGGCAGAAATTGGTATCTTCTACATCTAGTATCACATCTATGATCAATACACTTAGGTACTCTTATACTGCAACCACCTTAAAACTTTTTCTGGTTAGATTCAATACGGTCGACGTATGTGTTGTAATGCGGGTTCCAAACTACTGATGCATACTCACTTCAAAATGCTTAAATTTTGAGGTTAATATAATAATAAAACCCAGTTTTATATACTTTTTTTACGATAGAGTTAATATGCTTATCAAATACCAATTTTGAGTACTGAATTAATCAAAGGTACTTTATGGTAGTTACATTTGCAAGTGGTTTGTTATTAACAGTATACAGACATTGACCCAGTTTAATTTTTTGAGTAAAGTTTATAGCAAACCACATGGAGGTATTCAAATCTAATATATTATCAGTACAATATTCTTCAAATTTGTTCAAATCGCTTTGTAATAGTGCACAGTTGGATGGGCTATTGACGACCATCAGCATAGGATAGAAAGTTGGCATGTTTAAAACATGAGGCTATGTCATTGATAAAGATCCCAAAAAGCAATGGACCTAACTAAGAACCTTACAGTACATCAGAAGGAATCGGCATCCATCCGCAGATGTAAAGCCATTAATTGCAACTGCCTGGGATCTTGTTTGTAATATATGAAGAAAACCACCTGAACAAGTTACCGTGTATACCAGTTTTATTTAGCTTCTCCAGTAGTAACAAATGATCAATACGATCAAATGCTTTACTGAAGTCAGTAAAAATGGCGTGCACTTATGCTCCGCACTCCATATACGATGCTATGAAATCATTAAAAACCAATAAGTGAGTTACAGTAGATAATCGGCGTAAAAATCCGTGCTTTTCAGGAATAAAATAGGATTGTAACTCCGCATAGATCTGATTGTAAACAATTATCTTAAAGCTTGTAGGCAAAATGCAAAGTTTGGATGCAATTTTTAATATTAGATTTGCCTGTTATTTTTAATATTAGACCGATCCCCGCTCTTATGTACAGGTGTCACAAAGGCAGATTTCCAGGCAGTCGGTACCGTACCTACTTTTATGGACCGCGAAAAAAATTATGTATAAAGGTAAAACTAGGTTGTCAGTGCATTGTCTAACTAATGACGGAGGTATATTATCGGACCCAGCGCCTTTATTAAGGTCGATAGCTTTTAATAGTATTTTAATCACGTTTGGGTAAATATTAATATTACCAATACAAAGATTATTAGGACCCTGAGTATAATCCGGGTGCGGCGTTTGGGGAAAGCCAATCACATCTGATATAAGAAAAAGGATTGGAAGTATTCAGCAAACAAATTAGAAATTGATTCCCCTGTGTCTGCAGAGGTATTTTTCAGATTCATTACAAATGGAAGCGCATGTGAGGCTTTGTGAGGTTTAGTCACTTATATATGCCCCAAAACATACGAGGGTTATCCACCACAGAGTCTTCAACTTTTTTATGTTTTGAATATGATCACACCTTTCTATTATACAATTTATCTTATACTAGCGGACACGACAGACGTCGCCCTGTATAAAAAAAAAATCGAAACTATCCTCGAATCCACTTGAACACACACAAAAAAATGTACTTATTTAAATCGGTCCAGCCGTTTAGAAGGAGTTCACTGTCAACACAAGTACAGAAGAATTATATATATAAAGATATTATATATCTTTTTATATACTATTTCAGTATACACATAAAATTCACGGTTGGTCTGTGCATCACTTATATAGACATACGCCAGTACTACTATTGGAGTAGTATTGAATTGTACTACAGTATTCACGGGTATGCCGGTTATTGCACACAGAATTATTTAGACATAGGATATCTTTTATTTCGGTAATGCGTTCAAAGGATCTTCGCAGGTAAAATATCGGTCAGAAAACAGGAAGAAAACAATCGAAAGATAGACTACTAATTCTGGCCATCGATCATATAGATAGCATAGCACACATAAGCAACACCTATAACTCTAGGTACCTATATAACAAATCATAAACTATCGTTAATCATAAGCCACAATATAATCCAAATCAAGCACCATTAACGTCTAGTTATATCTCAATAAAGATTAATGTCATTACGACCTCAAGATCCTAACCTTACAAGTATATGGTCTAGACAGCCAGTCGTAAAACTGAAGTACTTAGGACAGCTTACCAACATACTAAACGTTTATCTGACAGATGTCAAATAAAATCCGACCGAGTTAGGTTTTATTTCTATAGAAGGACAAACGAATTAGGCTAGAGATCATTGTACACGACGCTGGGATTTTTTTCGTTTTTGTCGGGGATTGCACGGGTTGCGTCACTACGCGGGGACCACATAAACCACTGACTCGTTGACTCGTCGTTCGTTGTTTGAATTTTCGTAAAGTTTCTCGCGCGACAAAAATTTACTCCTAGTGCGGTTGTTTTTAAATATGCGCAAGTTAAGATTAGCGCATATTGTTGTTGTATACATCGTGTTAACAGTCGACGATAACCACCCGTGCAAGTTATAACGGATAACTTGTTGTAGGCTTACCTACTTGCACTACTAATATACAACTTTTTAATATTGTAGTTCTAATAATGCGATTATACATTCATTGTATTTGTTCTTTAGTCTCTTTTAATATTAATCAATAAATGAATATCCCACGTGAACAGTAGCTTTTTTCGGAATTAAAGGTGACCTGTAGTAATATTTGTTAGGATAACAAATGTTGATCAACACTCGGATTGGACACCATACAATTTTTAAATATTAGTTTAAAATTTGCAGCTATTGCATTGCAGAAATAAAAAAAGTGACACAAACATACTGGACACTCTTCTGAATAGTCTTCTTTATCAATCTTTCCTTTAAGTTGAAATCACTGGTGATCAAGCTCTTCCATCCATATTCAGAGTAAACTAAATAAAAAAGAAATTCATCTGAATAAGGAGCGCGTGTAATTCGCATCCCGCAGCAAGGTATCTCTGAAATTCCATTAAAAAGACACCATAAAAAAACTAAAACAATAATCACACATACCTAAATGAGTTAGGTCGTCGTAAACAACTTAAACGTTCCGCGATTCTCAACCCAACGCCGACGTATAGAAGGTTCAAGATTAATTGAAGCTAGACCAGACGTATTATGACACTGCACTCACCACAAATACTATTACTATTCGTGCGAAACGGTTTGATACTAGAACTGTCCATACTCCCGCTTTCCATTCGGAGAACTTTTAAGACTTTCGAGCATTCCCGACATAGGCCATTTTTCATCCCAGAAAATTGTGTCAGACGTGCTTTCCTTAATAGAGAAAAGCTACCAAAGCAACTAATATATCTATTACCTAATATATATATAAATAGTATATACATATATATAAATTTATTTCGAATGAATATGAATGTCAATGAATATGATATGTTACACAATTTTTTTCTGTTACATTTACTGCCACGTTCAGCAAAACAAGCGTGTGCTCATGAGAAGAACGGGCAAGAAACTCGTGACCACTTTTTTAATCGCCAAGTTTACAATAATATTTCGTTTACAAATCATAACTGTAAGGTGCTGCAACCATTTCTCCATGTACTACTACATAACATACTCAAGCATTTAATAAAATTTGATGGTAGCCTCTAAAGCAGCAGTATGGTAAATAGGAGCATCCACTTACATGTACATAAATAATCAAAATAAGGCATGATTGTAGTTCGTAGTTTAATCTAACTGTTTAAATAAAAATGTAGTAAGTAAATTAGGTAGTTACCACAAGTAGCACCCGTTCACGAGTACGACGCAAGGGCCAGCCATCGCCAGACTCGTCATATTAAAGGGAAGGGAACGACTCGGTCCATGACGCCACCACAAGCAATGACATTTGAGTGAGCATGACGGTCCTTGGCATTTATTTTATAAGGACAACTCCCGCACTAGGATGAAATCCTGTGTCGTGACACACATACCCCGCGGGGTACTTTACAAATATTCAAACAAGAACACCCAGACTCAGAACAACCATTTGTGCATCACACAAAGTTTTGTCCCATGTGGGATTCGAACCCACTACACTCGGCGTAGTGGGCAGTGGCGAAGCAGCCACTTAAACCACTACGACATCTGTGCAAGCTTTATAATTCATCTTTATAATTGGGGTTGCAAGTTCTCTATTCATACAAAGGTCGATTACGCCAGCATGTATTAAGAGTATAACTTAAACTGGACATAAGTTCGAAGATAAATATTATATGAGGCATGAAATTACGAATAAATTTATATAACATCAAACAAAAAGTTTATAAACAGGTAATATAACATAACGAATAGATACAAGTAGGACCAAAACAAGAAAATTACGATTCTGATGAGAAAACTTGAGGCAGCATATTATTTCGATATCCATTTTAAGACCAACATAACTGCAACTTTGAATATAAATAAATTACGTACACCGTATAAAAGCGCGAAAATAACTTAGGTTCAACTTTAATTTGAATTATTGAGACATTTTTCTTAAGTTAAACTTCGTGACATGTGTTGTTAAAATAGAAAGTTGCTTAAAAATCCTTGAAATACTTTCTCAGTTTTCTTTTCTTGTATTTAAAACAGACAAAAACCGCACTATTAATAAATCCTATACTAAAAGAATAGGGTATATTCTTTTTTGTATAAATATTATAAATTGATTACTAATCGTTTTATAATATTAATATGCAAAAGAAAAATGTGAATTATCTAAACGTATCATAAATATTCTAGAAATGCTTTAACCGTGAAGCACGAAATAAACAAGATATGCCAGGATCGCAGCAAGTAGAAATCCATAGCCACTACATGTATATATATATATATATAGAGAGCATTTGGAATTATTATACCAACCAAGTAGAAATTAAATGGTCAAAGATAAAAATACAAACAATTTTTGTTGACCATTCTCAATGCCTTGCTATGGTCATAATCCGATAATATTAGCATATATGTTGTCAACATTAAAAAAGCTACCATTGTCACAAAAGACCACATACAAATCGATTGTCCGCAGTACGACGACCAATATGCTACAAAACGTTATAACTGCCAACTTCTCGCAATCTCTCTAACTTCGAGCTAAAGCACCAGCGTTCCAATATCCTAGGGATTTGCATTTCACAGTCGATAGTGTCACAACCAGCAATCAACGTTGCAATAGTGCCAATATGTGAAGACCGAACGGCTAGACATTATTGTCGGCCTTTGTCGAGTTTTGTCGGCTTTAGTCGTGGCGCTTCTTTGAAATGTGTGTTAATTAACATGTCTGGTATGAGAGAACACCGCATTCACAAGTACCTATTTATTGGTACTACTATCGCCTAGTGGTTGTAATTCGATTTTGATTTTACTTTTCTACACTCCTGATTTATAAAAAAATTAACTGTGCTAAATCTCAGATCCTCTGTGCACGCAATATGCTTAAGAGGTACACAGTTTTCTCGTCACGTATTAATAATATATCGATTCTTTAGATATGTTCGTCTTTTATAGCAGCATTTTTGTTAACATTTCTGGAAAATATGTATATTCATACACACACACAGACGGTACACCACCAAGGGTAGCCAGAGATAAGATGCCATAATATAATAATATACTTATACACATCAAAAAAGTCCGCGTTCACGCAAAAAAGGTCTTATATTTTTTAATTGCTTAAAATATTTAAAAATTAATTATTACGTTTGTGTTCTTTTTTTAAGCATACATCATTTAAGACTGCACCGAGCGGTTGGACTGAATGACAGAGCTCGATATTCAAATCGGCGCACGGCCGCCATAGTAAAATTGTATGTAGGATTAGAAGTGCTTTTTTGATAAATATGTATCTTTATTGTCAACCAATAACTTAAATATTTAGGATGAACAAATTGTAATACAACTATTTATGTTTCGTTTTAGCTGTAAAATAGGATAGATTTCTACTGTTATAATCTAAAAATCACTTAACACAAGCTTACGTTTTGCATTTTTTGTGCAAATTTACGTAATTTTGTAGGCGAAAACATTAATTATTTTAAGTTTTTACACGGAGTAATTGTAAACATATTAATTTCTAAGGTAAATGTTTATTTTATATTTGTATTAAACAAAAAGTGTTGATTTTATCAACTTAATTGTGACCGCCTGTTTTGGCACATTTCGCTCGGCGCAGTCTTAAACATAAAATCTTCTTTGGTTCTTTTTTATATTATAAAACGAGGTCAATGATAAATGACTCCTCATTCTTGTTACTACCTGAAAGCTGTTTTAATAAATTTCTCTAAAATTGTTTATTTGAAATATGCCAGGTTGACTGTCTGAACACTTGCGAGCAAGAATAGTGTTATTGCGTGAAGAAGGCAAATCGCAGCCAGAGTCTCCGTTTCTCAAACCTGCGTCGTTACTACCCTACAGAGGTACTGGAGCATAGGCAAACTGGCTGATCGACCTCACAATGGCCTGCTGGCTCTCCGGACTGAAGCCCTGAATCGAGCACGCATGGGAAGCTCTCAAGCGAGCTGTTTGGAATCGTCAGCCACCTCCAAGAACTCAGTCAGAGATCAAGGAAGCCGCCATTCAAGAATGGGACAGGTTACCACAAGAACTATTTGACAACTTGATCTACAACATGTCCAAGAGGATTAGCGCATGCGTTCAAGCCAGGGCAGGAGTCATTTTGTATTAAATTTGTAAATAAAAGCATATAAACATGAATAACATTATTTACTTTAATCAAATCATTGCATCTCCGTGGGGGAGCCACGCTTCGGAACGGCTCAACCCGAGTTATACCAAAGCCTCACAGAAAACCAGCGTGAAATAGCTCTTGCGTTGTGTTCCGTCGAGTGAGTGAAGGTACCGGAGAACTCCCCCCCTCCTGTTCCGGTGGGAGGAACAAATTTAAAAGGCCGGCAACGCACTTGTGACTCCTCTGGTGTTACGGTTGTCCATGGGCGGCGGTAATCGCTTACCATCAGGCGATCCGTAAGCTCGTTTGACACCTACAACAAAAAAAAATCATTGAATTACAAATTTCACAGAGATTGAAAAACTATAGTAAAGAAAAACAAAAAGAATATAGAGATTTTTATATTAAAATTGTGTGTTTTTAAATGTTAAAGCAATAAATTATACTTTCATTAATTATATTTTGACACGAGAAATATATCTTAACTTTACCAAGTGAACGCGAACTTTTTTGATGCGTGTATAACTTAACTATGTGTTTTATAATATCACGTTATAGGGATGGAAAGTCATAATATGCTGTCTACTGGACAAGTCACCAGAAGTTACTGTTTTTGAAATACCCTAACAATACTTTGCTCAACCTGACAAAAGAACCTAAATAATTAATGACGGTGAATTTATGATGGTAAAAATATCAAAATAATAAATATTATTGTTACGTGCTAGGTTCGACGGATAAGAATATTAAACAATATTATCGACTAAAACGTTTTATTCTAGCACACAATTAAATTTAAAACACAACAAACACTATACTACACTTTACCACTATAACTGCTTCCAACTCCGTAGTATTTTCGCTTCCGTTCGCTTCGATGAATACTTGACCGCTTACGATTGTAAACTGACTCGGCGAGCGCTGGCTTTCCCCTTTTATACGCGGTTAAAGCGTTTCCGGAATTTTAGAGAATCTTGTGGTAGATCGTTGGGTTACCGCAGCTAACTACGTCTAAGCGTCTTAAGTTCGATCCCAAGGCATGAACTGCACATGCACATTTAGAAGTAATGTGCTACTTAAAAGTTAATTATTGCTCGCTTGAAAAGAGACGTAAAATATCGCGAGGGAACGCACATGTCAGAGAGTTATCATAACATACTCGAAGATATGTGAAGTATGTCAACCCACACTGGGACAACGTGGTGAACTATAGCTTTACACTAAGAAACGACCCATGCCAGCCATCCCAGCAGTGGGACAGTTTAGATACAGGTCTAATATTATATTATTATTGGTTTTTAATATATTTGCCCTCATTTGGAAGTTTCAGGTATATTTGTTTATTATTAATACACAACGCAAGTTTTTTATTTTTATGTTATGACGGTGGCAGACGAGCAGACGGATCACTGTCCCTTCAAGTATTGGTGTGTGGCTTAGGCTACCTGCGCAGGTTAATTATACGGGTATTTATTTATTTATTTATTTATTGGGTCTTCAACAAGAAATACACATAACATTCTTACATACTAAACATAGCTATGGTTTAGGTGTTTCCTCAATTATAGAAGACCACAGCATGCGATATGGTACAGTCAATTAAACTTAATATTTAAAAAACTACAGAGGTATTAGTAAAAATAATCATTCATCAATAATAACATCGTACAAGAATAATTAAACAATACAAATAAAAATAAATGAAAATTATATTATTTTAGGTATTGTCGCTAGTGGCTCGCATCGTATTTTACACAAGCCATACAACCGCGCAAGCCCCCACTTGCATATATTACCCACGTCGTATACATGAATAAGCTATATCATAATAAAAAATACACAAAAATATGTTTTCCTAAATTATCTTATCGCAGCTTAGATTTACTTTTACATAATACGATATTCCAGACTATATCAGAACTCATCCCCAAAGAGTAACAAAGATAACAAGCTCATATTTGTATTAACAATATTTGTCTATCTTTATGAGAACGTCGTATACTTAACAACAGTATTTGTTTGTTTTTTACTAAGTTAGTACTCCGTTCTTGTCTTTCCCTCCAGGCGACCTGACAAAACATAGTCCTCTACCTAAGTAAAAATAAACATTGATATTTTTTGTTATAACTGGTGTCTTATTTACCCAGAACAAAAATATTAAAGGATACTCTAATAATAATTCTGATTTTCCTTTTATAAAACAGAGAAAGTCAATTGGATTCCACGAATCACAATCCTAAATAACATCGCCTAGAACTTTCAAATCAAATAAGAAAGATGGTCACGCGCAAATTAGATTTGTCTTTCGTCGGTTCTACTTTTGTTTTGTTAGTATTTGTAAAGGGCTCGATGGCGTAGTGGTTAGTGTAACCGACTGCGACGCCAGAGGTCGCGGGTTCGATTCCCGCACAAGACAAATATTTGTGTGCATGAACATGGATGTTTGTCTTGGTCTGGGTGTTTCTATGTATAATATGTATGTATTTACAAAAAAAAAAGTATATATGTATGTTTATCCATTGTCTAGTACCCATAGTACAAGCTCTGCTTAGTTTGGGCTAGATAGTGTTGTGTGTATGTGGTAGAATATTATTATTATTATTATTATTATTATTTATTCGTCAAACGATGTAGATGACGTGTGTCGCAAACTCGCGCCTGCTTCGCCCAAGATGACACGCGTGTCAAAAAACCGTTGCAAAACCTAAGCAATGGCAAATTGCTTTATATGAAACTAGCTGTCCCCCGGTTTCGCCCTTGTTTATGATTACTGCTGATCTCCCATGGTGCGTAGCATAATGTTATATAGCCTACATTACTTCTGGATAAAGTAACTTTCTAAATGAGAAAAATTTTAAAATTGGTTCAGTATTTTTAAGGTAACCTATATTCATTCCAAATAAAAATACAAATATTTTCCCTTTAAATATTAGTAGAAATAAAACAGTACACTGGAATCTCATAGTTTTCAATACGCCGTATAATGCATAGATGAACGGAGCGGTTTATATAACGTCACATTCTAGATAATGCCAGTTCACGTAGGTTGTTAATGGCTGTCAATATCGTTAACAGATAAAAGACATTACTGGCTAATCAAGTAATTAGCCGGTCCAGTACATTCCGTCCATTAAGATAGTAACATAAAATGATTATATCTATATATTCACGGTCGGTTAGACAGGAGTGTTACGAAATAATTGGTTTCGACGGGTTTCCACTTCATAAAATTGGCTACTTTATTATTTTATTAGTACAATTTCTTGTGTTTTGATATCGAATAATTTGTATGACTTTATAGTACATTTTTTTAGGTCTTACTCTCGTTCCTTTTATCGTGCATGTTTTGCTTTATGCCTCTGAACCTAAAAGGTGTGTAATGTAGGGCGAGGTTCATATTTCTCCCAAGTACGATTTTAGGCACTACGTAATACAGGAGCGAGCTTATTGCCGTACCGGGCACAGTTTTAGAATTCGAGTGGCTACTAAAAAATCTCGACAGAAAATCCCAACTAAAAACAGTAGGCTGAACCGTAAAATCGAACCCAAGACATGAGGTCTTGGTGCATATCAGGCGCCATTCATTGCACCACCGAGCCAGTCTTTTAATAATTGCACTTTAATATATTTAAAATATTTATTATTTTGTATTACTATTATTACATATAAAATAAAATAATATTATTATAAAAACAAAAAACCCGACTGCTTAAAAGTAATGAACTGAAAAGAGAAAAACAAGTATAACAATATCTATATAAAATTCGACTGACTAATGCATTCTTTTATAAGCTTACTTTATCAAATAATTAAATAACTGCATATGTATATTCAAATTGGTTAAACTAAATACTTTATGGTGCCGCATGCGGTGACAAACGTAGTTTTGGTAGATCTTTCTTTGCCCGTAGGTAACAAAGTATTGTTGACCCCCCCTCCTTTATTCTTCATTTGCGGGTGCCATTTTGAAAATTTATATAGCCTATGATACTACCACAATTCTGATGAATTCATCGATACCTCATATGTCAAAAACCGTTCTGCCGTTTGGGCTGTAGGGCGTGCCAAAGAAATGGACATACATACATGTGTGTATGTATGTCATGACATACATACGCTCGAAAAACATTACCCTCCTTCTGACGCAGTCGGGTAAAAAAAAACTATATTTCTTTTTTCAAGTAGAATTCAAGAAGATAAATTATTTTACAATTTCATCCAGTAGAACATAAAACGCATTCCTCTCGTAATTCTACAGAGAAAACCTCATATTATGCCTTTGTAATTCCACTAGGTAAATTTCGCATCCGCGGTGGGCCTTTCAACTATCAAAACAATAGAACAAGAAACACCCATACTCATAGCATTTCACTTTAGATGATCTAAAGTTTGTTTCCTATGACATCTGAACCTTATACGGCACACCTGCATCACTTGGTGCGGCGTAGAGGCCAGACTAAAACTGGTGGTCACTAAAACCAATACGCCATCGGTGCTGTAAAAATATACTCACATTATCATTTTCCAGTACTAGCAAGGTGGCAAAACCCCACATGGATATAAGCATGCCCGCGTACCCTATGGACATTTATCCATCAACTAATTAGAGCTAAATCTGAGACTGTGATGAATATTCTCTACGTTTTAAATTTCTTTACACCAATAAATATTCATAGCCATAGACCTGCAACTCTTGCAGATCTTTTAATACCTACGGTATTCTAGCTGGAATATCGCCCGGTTTTCCACACAGACTGATCTGGGGATCATCCAACCGCTTCCCACGACATTTACCAGGTTGTACGGTCCACCTTGTGGAGGACCTACACCTGCGAAAATGATATGTGGTGAAGAATGTACATATGAGGCAAAAGATTCCGAGAATTAATATCATAATATATAACAGAGAATTATGACATAGAAGTATATGATCGCTCAGACGTACATATGTATTTAATGTTTGTCGAGAACAAACACTTACATAATATCTATTTACGAGCGAATAACATTGGATGTATCGCTTGTTAGTTATACCTAGGCTTAGCGATCGGTTTCCAATAAAAAAGACTGTTTTTTGTAGACACGAGTCACGGTGGATAGTACATTAAGAATATATTCTAGAGCATTTACTTAAAACAGTTAGCGCTGAAATATGAACTACTGTAATTACTATATACAGCATAAAGCTCTATCACAAAAAATTTCATAAACTTTACGAATTTTTGAGCACAACTTGCTGACGAAATATTTAGGTACTCAGGCCTGCTCCTTGTGTCATATTGTGGCGTGATTCAATTTATGTATGTTACATAAAATAGGAGAACAAAGGATTTATATTTTGAATTTATGGAAGTTTCATGTTGTGTTACATGTTTCCTAATCCAATGTCGTCTCACGGTCCAGACGCAATACTATCAAAATATATACAGCCACTTGACCTTTTATCAATGAGCTATATAAGATAGCAATATCCTTGAGAATAAATATCCTCTTAAACTCTCTTAGAATTCTAAAAAAGACGATTTGCATACTCTGATAGTCGAAACACATAACGATTCAAATATTTTCTCCACAATGCCAGTCTTTGAAACGGTTTTGCATTAAGACTGGGCAGAAGTATTGTGGGCTGCCAAAGCGTGTATGCTTTTGTATTTGAAAGATTGCCTACGAGGAATTTCTAAGGCAATTCTGTGAAATTGGAAGCATATCTATGTTATGTTTTGTAATCTACCTCTGAAAGACCCTCGCGGCTGGATGCACTAACTGGTCGACAATCGGCTTTAATAGTCGGCTGGCTTCAGCTAAGGTTATGTGTATATGTATATACTTGTGTTATAATATAAACTGTTACCTGCGTTCAGATTTATCACTTATGGACACAATTCATGTCAGTAGTTATGCCAACTAATATTATAAATGCGAATGCGAGTTTGTTTGTTTTTTACGCTTTCATGCCTGAATTACGCAACCGATCATCATGAAATTTCGCATACCCGTTGTTAGATATACAGAAAAGGACAAAAGATTATTTGAAATTAACCTACTATATACGGGTTTTATAGCGTTGTTTATTTGACACTTTATTACATAATTTAGAAACTGTTACACTACTACTATTAAACTTTACTAATTTTTAAGCTTATTCAATTATTAAAACTATGCTACTATTAAATTATTAACCATGGTCACGGGGTCTCCCCATATATATTATATATAATATTAGGACAAAAGATACCTTTCATCCAGACAAAAGTACTGTTTCCAAGTGATAGAACATGGAATAACCTACATTTAACCGACCGTAGCCGCGGACAAAATCTAGTATGAAATAACCAAACGCATGTGAATTTTAAAATACATAAATATTAAATTCTGTAGCAACATACATTTAAGCTAGTCTAGAATAGTGTCTAGCAGATGAAGCAGTAAATTTAAAATTTCTGATCCTAATCTGAACAGAACCTAACGAACAGAATACAGAGAAGTAATATTACCACAAATTATTTCAAAATCTTCCACATACATACAAAATTAAATTCCTTTACACTTTAGGCATATGTGAAACGTGATTTAGTTGAAAGTCACTTTGGATTTTAATTTAAAAGTCTAACAACATTTTCAAACTCAAACAACAAATAATTAAAAAACTAGTAATTCTAATAATATCGTTTATAAAAATTATTTCAAAAGTAATTGCTTTTGTGTTGGATTAAAAACAAAAGTAATAAACATAAGTTTTAATTACATTTGTGTACCACACAATTACGAATGGACGGTGAAGATAACAATGTTGAAGTTTTATATTTGTGCAAGAGTTAGCACCTAAAACGAGAAAATAAGAGCTAACAAGCTTTTTAATGTTGATGTTCTAAAAATATTTTAAAGCTGGCCATTTAGTAATCTGTTTTATGGCCCGTATTACCTACTTACCTTTACGAAGACGTCTTTAAAGATCTTCTATACAGTTTGCTAAAGATCGCACGAAAGCAATAGTATGGAAGTTTGCAGGGCAAAATGGATGACGTAAGTAACGTTGACTGCTTAATTAGCCAATAGATATCCGACAACTGTATATCTATCTAGATAGATAGCTAGGTAAGAAACTACGGCTAGACTAGAGTCGCGTTCTTCGTTTCGTAGCCCAGATTAAGCTGTGTTGCATACCTGTAATTCGAAATTGAAATTAAACTACTATATACGGATTTTATCGCGTTGTTTATTTTACACTGTATTACATAATTGTGGAACTATTACACTACTACGACATTAATAAGATTATAGTTAACATCGAGGCAATAGATAATTTACTTGTGTTTGCGGCCACGTATTTGCACTATATTATATTCTACACAAACGGCCCCGTAACATTGGCTGTCATCACCAAAATTACTGAATTTATGTGACGGCGGCTAATATTAACGGAACCGTTATTGACAAGCATATTATAACAATGTCCTATATACCGATAGAGGACATTATTATAACGCGCTTGTCACATCCAGCGACGATTCGATAAACGTATACACACGAACATAAAAAACAGTCACAATACAAATTAAAATTGACATGCCCCAAGCTCGCTCCGGATTTCAATTTATTCATGTACCATAGATGACACGTACATGTACCCAGGCAAATACCAGAGCAAGCCTACCCTTTTTACATTTTTAAACGCCACGCGTTATAAATTTAAAGCTACGCTTGTACATACCGCCACTTTCTTTGAGCGTGTGTGATTTTTATAAAAGGCCACTTTGAGCATACGTTTTTCTGCTGCTAATTAAAGCTGAAATACTCTAGCGTTAGATATATAATAAAATTTTCAAAGGCTCTCCAAAACGTAGGTAAGTTTTTTATAAAAGTAGTTTATTCAAGGTTAAATTACGTTTAATATTAAATTACGGGATTTTCCAACTAGAATGTTCTACGTACCTACTGTACGTGTGACCGGCAACCAACGATAAGCTCGTGATCTACACATTTGACCTAAACAGAAGTGATGATATCAAAGTGTTTAACATGTTGCCTCGCTTATTCTCTGCGCCGAATATGTTGCTGCTTTGATTCTCGATCTAGACAAAAGTTTGTGGCTTCCTCAAATAATTTTTCCGAGTGTGGGTAATTTTATCTGTCGTTTCGATATTTGTAAAATTCTCAACGACCTAGGATGTGGGTGTATATTTTTAAATGAAACGTATATTTTTATCTATTACGTCGATCCATCCGATCTATTACGTCGGATGTGAAATAAAAACGGAAATTATGTTCATATTTGACATTTATTTTTAATACCGTTTGTGATATTTATTTATTTACACTGAGATTAGATTGGAACTCTCATTTTCACAATTTTATTAGAAATTTGAAATGTAATAAAGTATTTAATAACACCAAATCTCAACATCTATAAACACAAATATATACTAATATTATAAAGAGATTTGATTTTTTGTTTGTTTGTTCGTTTGTAAGGATTTAAATTAAAAACTTATCAACCGTTATTAAAATTATTTTACTATTATAAAGTTATATTATCACCGAGTAAAATAGGCATTTTTTAAATTATTGTTTCTAACATTACCTTACCTAACCTTATTTTACGCGAGTGAGGCCGCGGGCAAAAGCTAGTCTAGAATAAGTTTATAATCACTTATATACATACGCGTTGCATGATTTACATCAGGAAAAACGGGTATTAACACGATCATGCTCGGCATACACATAACTTTTTGAAAGGCTTTTTGTCTCTGTGACCACAGCCAGTGCAAACTGGCCGAAACGTCAAGCATTTTAAAAAGGTATATAAATACTGAGCATGGTCAGACAGTATAATATTGTCTTACGTTGTCGCGAATGTTATACTTTGGAATTAAATAACTTTATACGGCTTTTGTCACGTTGTTTAAAACACTTTAATTTCATAATTTTACTACAATTTAAGCTTTTTAAATTAATTAAAACTATTCACATTTCTCCGACGTTTCGGTAGCTTTACAGCAAAGTTCACGGGAGTAGTAGTAAAGTTCAGTAATAGCAGTGTTATAACGCGACAAAATGCGTATAAATAAGTTTAATTTCAACATAGTATACGTTTGCTTACAATAGAACTTGAGGTTAGAAAATAAGGCATTCTCGCTCTAGCTTGTCTGATCTAAAACTAGCAGCTGTTAAACAAAGTTGGTGTAACTGATTTATAGTGTAACTTCGCAGGAACAATGGCAATCGGTACAACTTTACCAATATTACTGACAGTGTCGTCTACTGCATTTAACAATATGACGGTAGTTTCTATTCGTAATGTTAGAACACGCTACTTGCTAGCTTATAACATAAGATAGCGTTCATGTTTTCAGGAGTTCTAGTACATCGGTAGAGTGTATGCATACTACTACATCGGCAGTAAAACATGGGTCGTTACCAAAAAAAAAGAAGTCCATATCATTCAAGTGGCCGGAACTAAGATTCTGAGTTGGATGTGACGCACTACCTTGATAAAATGCATATAGGTACAATAACATCGCCAGAATGATCCAAGAGAGTAGGCTGAGATGGAATAGTAACATGACAAGAAAGCCGGCAGACTACGTAGAAAATTTATAGGGCGAAGTGAAGAGCTTAAATCAAGAAGACTGACCCCACCACCGTGTGGGATATTTAGCTAGAAAGAGACAGAGAGTACATCGCTCGTACTAATTCCGAGATCACTCTAAATTAAATTACATCAAAATTGTAGTACTTTAGTCGTAAAATGTATCATAAAATATATATTCGTCAGCAAAAATCTTCGTAGGTTGATTTTTACGGAGATTGAAATGGTAAAACTTTAAATAAATAACTTTTTACTTTCGCTGACTCATGTCTCTTGTCCTCAAAACTATTATCAACACGATGTATATTAATACATATTTCGGTACTGCCATAAGTATTGAATAAAAGATGAATTTATAAAAAATATTTTAGACTTTTCATCTGACGTCAGCGACAGCACAGAGGGAGAACGTTGGACTGCCACACAGAGATCTTGATTTTAAACCCAAGGGACGTACCTCTGACGTTTCGAAGTTATGCGCGTTTTTAATACTTAAGTATCGCGATCTTTAGTGGTAAAAAAATCATGTTTTTTATCAGTGTGACTACTCCCACACCGGTAATAAATCCTGTATCTTTACAAACATTTAAACAACGAATACAAAGAACATGCAGACTCCGAGCAACCGTTTATGGATCACACAAAGTTTTGTCTCGTGTGGGAATCGAACCCACAACACTCGGCGTAGTAGCAGTGGCAAGGCGACCACTTTAACCTACATGTCCGAGAGTTCCCCATAATCGGTTATAAAATCTCTCGAATATATGTGAAGACTGCCTACCCGCACAGCGCCGCCGTAATGAATACTCACTAATATTATAAATGTGAAAGGATGTATGGATGTATAATAATATAATATAATATAATATAATATTCTACCACATACACACAACACTATCTAGCCCAAACTAAGCAGAGCTTGTACTATGGTTACTAGACAATGGATAAACATACATATATAATTCTTTATTTTTTGTAACTACATACATAGAAACACCCAAACCAAGACAAACATCCATGTTCATGCACACAAATATTTGTCTTGTGCGGGAATCGAACCATATGGATGTCTGTTACTCTTTCACGCAAAAACTACTGGACCGGTTGATGATCGATGAAACTTGATATGTAGATAGCTGTAGACCTGGATTCACACATAGGCTACTTTTTATCTCGATATTGGTGAAACCGCGGGGAAAACTAGTATGGTATGTACCTGCCCAGTCAGGCCGATCGCAGGTAAGGCAAGGGTTTACCTGCCTTATCTTCGTACTATGTAATGTTTAAATCTACATATTAAATTTAAAAGTACTTTAAAAATACGAATACATACTACGGTGGTACATTATTCAAATGCAATTTTACGTTTGCGCGTCGAATCGTGCTTCTACATAACTTGATATTGGTGGCCAGAGACCCTTTCATTTGGAATTTGCAATAAATGGAATTTCTATTTCAAAAGCGTGAGTTTTAAAGAAAAAAGATCAGCTGAATCTAGTTATGAATTGAATGTGTTGGCAAGTGTCGTCTGCTATCTGGATTTTAGATCTGTGAACGGTGTATTGAAATCTGTGAACTGTGTATTGTGTTTCTTTTGAATAAATTGTCAGTGAAAACAAATCGAATACTATAATAATAATAATAATATAATAATAATATTCTACCACATACACACAACACTATCTAGCCCAAACTAAGCAGAGCTTGTACTATGGGTACTAGACAATGGATAAACACACATATATACTTTTTTTTTGTAAATACATACATATTATACATAGAAACACCCAGACCAAGACAAACATCCATGTTGATGCACACAAATATTTGTCTTGTGCGGGAATCGAACCCGCGACCTCAGGCATGGCAGTCGGTTACACTAACCACTACGCCATCGAGGCCGACTACTACTAGCTTGGTGTTATGCATAAGTGTGCGCATATATTAATGTTAGATTATGAGTTTGTACCGTGTGACGCGTCTTTCCTACTAAGTAGATATATATTAATTATCATCATTATATTAGAGGCATTATAGCTCTGACTTTACACGAAGTAACATCTTTTATTTTGTCACCCAACGCCCAACATTGCAAGGTCTCAAGTTCGATGTTCGGAACGGGTTGAATATCATCAGGTTTTTCTATTAAGTTTAAGTTTTAATGCTTGTTTTATGCTACGTTAGCGTAAGTAAATGCATGAGGTCTGAGACTTGACTCCCGGGTCGTATAAAGATTGTTTATTCAAAAATTGATTAATAACTGTGCATTCAGAATCTTTGGCCGGTAGACTGACAATAGGTGTTTGTCCCTATTATGTAGGACCTATAACAATAGTTGGCAATATAAAACTCCACTGTTTACCTCTTCGACGCTACCTTTGCGCGGACGGAGGAGTATGAAATTTGGCACAGTTAAAGTTTATATGTAGAAGGAGGGGCGAATATTAATAATATTTTATATAAAATATGCATTAGAAATACATTAAATTAATGAAAAGACACTACACGCACACAACCATGCATTTGACTCACGCAGTCGTCCTATTCTTCGTAACTATGGTTACATATATTATCATTATAATTGTTGTCGAATTTCGACCACTATGCGACCGCTAGTTAAATTAAACACATCACTGAAATAACAAAGTTCGTAGATAAAGTATAGGTAAGAATCTAGGTTATTACCTATCTAATTCATTATTAAAAACATAGATAGGTACGTACATATTGTTGTTATTTAAATAATAATAGGAATGTCTCAGAAAACTATGAAAGCGTCTTCAATGCATAATAGATAAGGATTTACAAAACGATTTAAAAAACGCATACATGTTGAATGGTTAGACTGTCTGTATTCTGTGGTCGAAGCTCTTTCATAACTACCTAACTACCCATTTTGAAACCGTTACGAGCGGTGGCTCTGATAAGTAGTTTCACGAAACAATCGCTACAGCTTTTACTAATAGCTCGAGCTGCGTTTAAAACTTTGTTTGAATAGTTGGCCATTTAATGTCATATTTAAGAAGCTTCTAAACAGATATTTTTAGTGTGATGCTACTATATAGAGGCCAGCAACTAGTGTTGAGTAGGACTTACATGAGGCATGACGTTTGTGCAAGACGTTTATTTTTGATGTACAAATTCGTCAAATTTTATTTCGCGGTCGACGCGTATGACCTGAGCGTAGACTGTGAGAGAGAGAATTCTTAGTTGCTTTACACAAATTTGTAATATTCGAGTTGTTATTAATATAACGAAAATATTATTATATGTCCTATGTCAATTGCTTCTTATTTTTTGTGGTTAGTATTACGTCAATCAAACTTTGCAAGTTACATATAAACACAATAATTATTCGTAACTTTAAATCTACAGAGGTGCTTCAAGACGCCTTGCCTCATTTGAAGTGGGATATTGTACTGGCTCAATACAACAAAGAAACTCTTACAAACTCATTTTAAATTCATGTCCTACTCAACACTACCAGCTCCTTTGCCAAAAAGAACACCCATACCTATTGCTAAGACTGTTGTGTTTAAACACTTACTGGGTGGATTATCCCTCTTTTATCTTACAGGAAAATTACCTAAAAGCAAAAAGAATATATAATTAGTATCCATAGTACAATCATATCTAGAACACTGACTGACCCGGGAATTAAACCTGAATCTTCATACACAGCAGTCGCATTCACTACCGCTGCGCCACCAAGGCAGATGATTTCAATAATAAATAGTTGCAATATCCCTAAGTAATTAACCGGCTATATAAGCAAACAATTAGGTATGGCATTATCGACACATTAAAATGGTGATGAGATATGCAGACTATAGTTAAAATACTGAAGATACATATTGCACTAACAGTATTGTTATTCTATTGTCTAGAAGCTCATAAACCTCAAAATAAAATAAGGATTTTAAAAAAGAAGATATGGACTTACAGACGAAAACATAGCTGTATACATTTAAATGTATTATCAACTAAACTAGATGTAACCGATAAGATGCTCATTAAATCTGCAATGATAACTACGTTTGTATTTTCCGAAAGGTAGACATATTTCATCTCAATTTCGCGTTAAACTGATATATAACTAAGAATTTTCTGAACGCAATCTCACATGACTGCACAGAATGCGTATCGGTTTAAGGTGTCGCTTCACTTGGCACGCGCCGAGTTTAGCGCCGTCCCATACGGTACCAAAATTATCCTCATATAGTCATCCCGAATCAGGGTGCTCTATCATCATTGTTTGTATGATTGTAAAGTCCTAAGCGAAACATGCCTTAATTCGAATGTTAGAAAAGTAACTAACTTTAGTCTAATTCTGCTATCGCACCAAGAAACTAATTTTATTGTGAGCACAACCTGATGCCACGGGGCCAATGAGGCAATTCACCTAAAATTCTACATGCAAGAATATTTCCTTTAATTTACTTTCCTGGTTGGATCATAACTTGTACATCAGTAATCTCAAGTAGGCAAACTTATTTGCTCTTCCTCTTTTTCTTCCTAGCCTTTATTATCCCGTGGTCACTTGGGGTCAGTTTTTACACGCAGCGGCTGCCACCTGACCTCCGCAACCCGAAGGCTAACGATACCCTAAAGCTAGATCAGTGTTAGGATATTATAGGGCACTGACTTCCGAATAACGACTGCCATAGATGTTCATGGCAGCCGGGACCGATGGCTTAACGTGCTCTCCGAGGCACGGAGCAGGCGATAATTATCAATCAATACGCACATAACTTCGAAAAGTCATATATCTGCCGAAAGTCAGATGTGCGCGACGTGGGATCGAACCCGAGACCCTCCGCATTGCAGTCTGTTGGTCTCCCTACTGAGCTATGGCTGCTTAAACTTATTTGCTTTTCCATTAACTAATAATTAATTATTGTTCCCGATGCGCCTCCACGTTCTACCGTAATAGCCAATTATTTCCTAATATACCGTGTACCGGCGCAACTTTTCAGCATGAAGTTTTAATACTATATATGACTTAAGGAGAGATATGGTACCAAAGGCTTTACAGCAAAATATATTTATTTATATCTTTGATGCATAGGTAAATATTACTACACTAATAATTATAAGGTTAGATATAGAAAAATAACCAAATAATGTATGTATATGGGCAAAAGCAAAACAGTTCAGTGACATTTTGTCCTCTGTTTCTATCACTCTGATTTTAAAGGTAACCTTTAGTGTTATCGATAAAATAATAGATGAACAATACAGATTGTGGTAGTATTTCGACCACTGGACGAAGATATATTTATTTACATTGTTAGAATAAAATGGATATTTAATTTTATTATATACCCGCTGTTGACTATGCAACCATAGGCACCATAATTTTGGGAACAATCATCCTATCTGTGTAAGTTAACAGTAATATCTAAAACAGGTTCTTATTTAGCTGTTGTTTAATAACTTAGAACTTACAGTTACTTAAAGGTTACTTAGAACTTGCGCGACTACAGTCTAGCGCGGGTCACGATACTAGCGAGGTTCGTACCAACTTACTGCTTAATTAATCGGTACTTCCTGTTATATGCTGTTAAGACTGCGCCGAGCGTAAGACGCGTTTGTTGACAGATATTCAAATCGGCGGCGGCGCGCGGCCGCCATAGTAAAGTGTTTTTTTGATAAATATGTAAGTATCTTTATTGTCAACCAATACTTAAATATTTGGGACGGACAAATTGTAATATAACTATTTATGTTTCGTTTAAACTGTAAAATAGGATAGATTTCTACTGTTATAATTTAAAAATCACTTAACACTAGCTTACGTTTTTGCATTTTTCGTGCTTATTTACATAATTTTGTAGACGAAAATATTAATTATTTTAAGTTTTTTATACAGAGTAATTGTAAACACATTCATTGTTATGGTAAATGTATATTTTATATTTATATTAAACAAAAAGTGTTGATTAAATTAACTTAACTTAACTGTTTTGGCACAATTCGCTCGGCGCAGTCTTAACCGTTAACAAACTACAAGATTATTATTAGCTAAACTGCTAAAACTATGAATCAGATCATAAAAAATCTAGTATGAGCCGAGTCACAGCACCGACCAAATCAGAAAAATATATTTTCTCTATTATACTTTAAACGAAAATACTACTGTTTCAAAGCATTTTAATGTTTTATAAGCATCCTTTGTTAAGTTGCTCATGGTTTATTAATAGCCGTGAACAATGAAAACAGCTTTATGAAATTTTTCTGAAAGAATGCGCGCTATTACTGAATATACTAATAGGGATAAAGTTTGAAATTGCTCTTTCAAATGGTTAAGGTTACATGTATATTAGAATCCATACGTAGCAATAGTCCTACGCCTGCTGCGGCTAGTGCCGCAGTAAGTGTTCCATCTCATCTTTGATTAAAACTCTCGATGGGCCTCTTCACGTTGGACCTACGTCTCTGTGTAAGCCTCCGAAAGGGCCAGGTATTTTCATAAATTGTTTATTATGTTTAACTTCTCACAAATATAATAATAACATTAGGTCTTAAAATACTTAAAATAAGATACATTACTTTGGACGCCTGTACTACGAGTTGGTTATACCAGTATCATAAAATATTTTTCTTTAATATAAATTTATGGATATTTATCAAAAGACGGACTTTCATACGGCTTATTGTATTCATTAACTACTTTTCAAAGAGAGTATGAATATTCTAAATGATTTTATATTTAATTAGGTATGAAACGATTGTTTATACAAAATATTAATTCTATTAGCACAGAGTATAATAGGAAGCATTCTTACCAATATTTAACAAATATAGATTGTTCTATATTAAATTACTATTACAATGAAAATAATATTACTTATTTATATAATTTTGTATTTAAATATTAGTAGACATATATAATGTTTATGAAATAAACATAGAATATATAATAATGGGAATCTAAGCTAACTAGTGTAAGTGACAAAAATATAAATAAACGGCGATCTAGGCACCCTCATAATCTACAGAGTTTATGTACCTATATTCAGCTTGTTTTCTGGCTGGATAATCAGATACCCTGTCTGGTGGTTACTAGGCTTCTTAAAACAAGAGCATGAAACACATTTAGGGGCATCTTCCTTCTTTGTACATTCGGTCATCGAATGTCCAGCTTCGGCACAATGTCCACATGTAGGAGTAAACTCTCTGCAAGATTTCGCTGCATGACCATACTGATGGCATTTGTAATATCTTGTAACTAGTGTAAAATCTCTCACGGGGCAGGACGTCCAATGTATAAAAAGTCTAGCCTGTGTGACTAAGGCTTTTCTTATGTTAGCCGAAACCTCAATAACGTAGTTGCAGGTTGGAGCATCTTTCTTGCCCGATTTGTGTCTTAATTTCATTGAAGACAAAAATGATTCTAGATTAATCGATGGAAACTTATTGGCTATATTTTGCTCGAAGAAACAGCTGAAAACTTAATTTTCGGACAGAAAAGCGGATACACCAACTAACACAACCGTGGTTACGCTTGGCGGGTTCGTCAATTGTAAGGCCGGACAAAGAGAGTTGGACTGCCTGCTTCACTTTTTCTGCGTCTTGTTTAGTTTCTGTGCAGATAGTACCTCCTCCATTTCTAGTTGTGCGAACCCCACGTACTTGCAGCTTCATTTCCTCCGGACGAATAATTTTTCTGTACAAGAGTTTTTGTTTCATCACTAGTCATTAATACGTCATGGTGATATATTGCCACACAGCTGAGATTATTTAGAACGAAACTATTAGATCCCTTCTTAATCATGTCTGCATAAGGAACTTTTCCAGTAGTGCAGGTCATCCTATCACTTCACATATAACAGTTCATTGTTATCGAATATATACACCAAGTAGGTAACAAAAATGCATCACTCAGCAATGTAACAACTAAAGGAGGTCACAATTATTTATAAATCGTAATTATTAAATATTGTTTAAGAGCACGTCTATCTTTGTCAGCGCTTAGACACCGCTTAGACTACCTTCTGTAGAATTTCCCAGGATGAAATCACTCATGGCCTTAATAAACATCAATTGCTAATTATAATATGAAGTATGTAAAACATTGATTAGCATTATTAGTTATAATTAATTTTATAGAAAAAGAAATAATTATATTTAATCAATTGAATCGAGAGTACCTGATATTCATAAGTTTATCTGCTTTATTTTAATTTTTTTTATACGACGACGTTGGCAAGTAGTAGTTCAGCCTGCCTAATTACAAAAAGTTACAGAAATCTATCTATCATGGCGGCTATTTAAAATATTACTAAAAATGGAATGTAGGAAATGGAACAGACTGACGTATTAAGCCAGCCATTCTTGTCCACATACATATATAACGTAATTTGAGCTAGTATGATAAATGTATAGAATACAACAACCATACAAACGCACGTTCTGTGCGTTTGTATGGTTTCCCCTAAATACCCTGAGTCGTATCAATGAAGGAGTAATAGGAAGCGAATCGTATCTTTAGAAATAATATCAAGTGTCAGACGCACTCGTCCTATTTACGATAACGTTGCGATGTATCAGCGAGATAAGTGAAAGAGAAATTTAAAGGATAGAAGTATGGATAAGGCATCTGGCTGATATCATATTTAAGATGATTTAAAATGTTCTAAAACTTAAAGTTTAATATGCCAAGCACAGTCACAATATATATCTAAACTTTACTTGCACTTTATAAAACGTTTGCAGAGCATATAAGACTTTAAAAATCCTTCGCATTTCGAATTAAAACTCGGAGAATAAAGATTATATATCTTGTCAACTATATAAGCAAAAAGTTTAAAGTGCATTTGTCGGCAGATGTCGTTGCTAAAGTTTGTCTAAAAGAAAATAAAACGTATTGCCTTTGAGAGCGATGGAAGACGTCAGCTGTGCTTTTTAAGCGTCTCTAAGCTAATTCTTTTTTTAATTGTGCAGCTGTACCGTATTTTGGTGAGCTTAGAGAATAAAATAAAAAGGCGTTTCTGCTGATGTTGTAGTCTTTGCTTTTTTTATAGTTATTACTTTCGTTCCAGGACAAATATATTATTTGAAAAATATCGATATCATTCCATATTAAAACATTGCCATTGACAATTTTAAAGCACTTGCAGATTTATTTACTTCTATAAAATATATATTAACAAGCCATTATAATAAACTAACAATAAAATTTTAAAACCGCGTCCATATTGTATTCACGAACGGCCGTTTAAACCAAGGGCGACATTTAATGTTTTAATAAAAATAGTTTTACAGCCTTAAGCTGTCAACTCACTAATGTTGTGCATATTCTACATATTTTAATTTTTTTGTATACTTTGTATGTGTGTTTTGTATTGTATACTTAGAGTAACATATAACAGCTATACCTTTAAAGCACTCGTATGTTTGCTAAGTAAATATCACAGTTACAATAAGAGATATATGTATATATATATATATATATTGAAAAATAAAAAAATAAAATAATATGATAAAATAATATTTTATTATTATGGAAGGATTCGCTTTGTTACTTCTGAGCTAATTGCTAGTACAAGTTACGAGTAATTAAGAAGATACTAACTCCATTGTGAAATCGAATTACACAAAACTCTCTATTAAATAGTACTCCACTGCATACAATGCACGGATGGCCTTGTGGTTTAAGGCCCAGTTCCTATATCAAGATACGAGTCGTTTTACATACGGACAGTAAATTTTTGACACATGTTCTATGAAAAATATGTCAAACTATCCGTAACTAAAACGACTCGTTTCTTGATATAGGAACTGGGCCTAAGTGGACTCCTCGCCGCTGCCACTAAGTGTTGTGGATTGGAATCCCACACGGGACAAAAAATGTTATGATCCACAAATGGTTGTTCCGAGCCTGGGTGTTCTTTGTGCCTATGTTTGTAAAGATCCCCCGCGACATGAGTTGCCTTTTTTTAAAGAGAAAATGAAAGAATGGGAACTAATTACATACGATGTGCTGCCGCACTATTCTGTTAAAAGAATCATCTTGAACTTGATTATCGCCTCGCCAGTAACTACAATAACCATTTGTTATTGCTATGTGACGTTAGAAAAGCTCTTTCCGTGACCATCGTTAATCAACGGGAAAAGTTTAAATCTAAATAGTTTAAGTAAGCAGTAGGTTTAATAATTTCAAAATTATTTAAAGTAATGCTTTCAAAGAAATCGCGATGAAATCCGTATTAAGTAGTTTAATTTCAATGTATAATATTCATAAGACAATGTTATGTCAAATTATAACACCCGATTAAAATGTGTGTATTGTAGTTAAATTTACCAGAATTGACAGCTGCGTGCTGTCAATTCAATGGCAGTCAACGAACGCCGAACGTACGTTGCGCGCCTCAATGGGTTACCGGCTTTATTCCCTCTGAAAACGGCCGCAAATGAGGTTCATGAAACCTTTTGTGAATGGGGTAATCAAATTAATTATGCTTATTGAATAAAGAGGAAATTTTGTATTGCGGGCTTCGCTTAAATCGTTAGTGATGCCACGAAGGTTTTATAGCACTACAGATATTTTCTTTTTGTCGTTATTAAGCGATCGTTAACGATGCCATTATTTCGTTTTTAATGATGGGAAATTAAAACGTTTTGATTGATTTCAAAGACATTATATTTCTACAATATCTTTGGTAGATTCCTATACACTAGTCCAAAGGATATCTTATTATTATATAATGTTCTCTTACATATATTTGAATAAAATGCCTGGTGACTAAACACTACTGTTATCTAGCTAGCATTTGGAGTATGCATGTTACTAAAACGTTAATAGGAGTTTTATTAGTTTCCTGTCCATTTCTTCCTCGGATGCGCTGCCACTTTTCAGTAACAACACGTAGTGTAGAACTGTGCCCGGGAAACGGCAATAGGTTTGTACCCTTTACCACAATAAACGAGGGTGTATAGGCGGTATAGATGTATCATAATCACATTTCGCCTGCTTTGTTTTTAGTTTTTCGCCACTTAATAGCCTACTGCCATTTTTCTTTATACGAGAATGAGTCACATTCACTAATAACATCCCAACTAATATTATAAATGCGAAAGTGAGATTGTTCATTTGTTACGCTTTCACGCCTTAACTACTCGACTGATCATCATGAAATTTTGCACATACGTTGTCAGGGGAACGGAATAGGACATAGGGTACCTTTCACTCAGAAAAATAATACTGATACTAACATAATCTAATCTGACCTAATAATGAAAAGAATGTAATATATAACAAACTTGTGTATAAGTATACCTATTATGAATTAAAATCATAGTCATAACTGTGTATTTTTAAACTATAATTAAACTACTATATGGTAACTACTGCAACACCTATTACTAGGTGTAGTACTAGGTGTTATAGGGCACGGTGAGCGATAATAGTCGATACACACATAAGGGACGAATGTCTCTATTTAAAGAATTAATAAAGTTCTTAAAGTCTGCATTAGTTAAAATATAGTAGTTTAATTATAGTACAAAAATACAATGTTTCAACAATCATAATCCTATTACTAATAACAGTAATAACACAATTCTGAAACCCAACAATACGCCACAGAATATTACAATCAACAAAATTGAACTAAAATTAAATCCATCAGTCGGCATTTTGAGGCTTTCGCTGTTTAGTTACGAGTATATGAAGCTATTGATATTAAATCAATCTTATTTAGTGGTTATATTAATAGCTATATGTAGCATATAAACGTATAGATTATTTATTAATTAGCGTCGTTATGATGTTATTATTGGCAGTTAAATACGGTTTTAATAATCTATAGAGTACGACTCTAATAGATGGTTTGGAAACAAAAAGCGTGTAATTTTCGTAGCTTGAACGCTTCAAAGCTGAATTCTGAATAAAATGAAATTATTAAACAAAAATTATTGTTAACTTGAACCTAAACTCGACTGATCGAATATCAAATATAAGTATGTACTTGTTATGTTATAACTGTTAAAATTTTCTAATATTATAAATGAACTATGTAACGTTCTTTTTTTAAAAATAAACTATTTAAACCGAAAGACCTTAACCGCACGGCGTAGTAGTTTAAGTTTCGTTTAAGTGGCCCTCTCCCAGTGCACCGAATGTAGCGTCTCTACACTGCCAGTGCACTGAGTGTTGTGAGTTCGATTGCCGCATCGAACCAAAATATGTTGTATCTGGATGTTCTTTCTGTCCGCTGTTTCAATGTTTGTTAAGTCGCGTCTGTCTGTCTGTTCGCGATAAACTCAAAAACTACTGAACGGATTTTCATGCTGTTTTGACCGATAGACAGAGCGATGGGGAAAGTTTAGTTATATAATTTGTTTGGTCGCTAGTAATGAAATAAGAATACAATCATGAACATTTGACCATTTATTAATTTTTAACATCTCACGTAATACTGGACGAGCCTATTGCAGTCTACCAAGCACACTTCAAGACCCCGTACTACAATTGAGGGTTTCTTAAAAGAGGAGCTCAATAATTATTTGCCCGAAGTGGGAATCCAATCGTCATTATATATAGAAGCTACTACCGAGGCAGGGTCGTCATTCTTTTAATATGTATTTATTTGAAATTGATACCACATTTAATTTGTTTCTATCGCTCATAAATTTTCCCTTTAAGTAACTAATGCCAGCCACGTGTTTAAAGTAGCTTAAGGCTTTTATAAGGTTTCAAGTAATCTCCAATTTCATCAAAATCGCTGATTCAATTGCGATTCACACGTGACGATATAACAAACAGAGTAACTTTCGTATTTATAATATAGTAGTATAATATACTACTGCTCTACAAACTACAATGTTATATGTAATTTTTTTTTAACTATACTTAACCATACCTTAAATGGCAGCATTGCCATTCGACGTGGCTATGCTGCCAGTCTTTTGGGCACATTTCCAGTCAATAGCGATGCTGAGAAATTTTACGAGCGACATAAACCAGCCATTTTATTCATTTACTATAATATATTTCGTGCTATACCTCACGTAAATTAAAAACCAGCATGATGTCTACATGTTTCTAGCGACATAAAGATCTGGATGTCAAATAAACTTATGATAGCCTTAAGACCCTTTTAACTCGGCATTGTTGCTATTCTAAGCTGTCGTCTTTTACCTGTTCAGCTTTATAGATTAAGTAGTTTTGGAGATTTCGTGTTTAGTTAGTGAGTGAATAGTGATATTTCCACTTTTCGCGTACGCTCAGGTACTTTATTTCTGGATGGTTGGTACCCTACATCCTTGTTTGTACCCCTGACAGCGACATTTCATGATGATTGGTTGAGTAGCACGCCTTCACTACTCGATAGACCCTCATGAAATTTATATAGGTATAGCGTAATAGCACACTCACATTTGCACTTCAAACTCACATTTAAATATATTAGTTAGGATAAGTATGAAGTAAAGATTATATTCCTTCAACTAGATTTTATATTTTATGTGCCGTTTTAATATTAGCTTTTTATTTCAATATTATGATTAATTTTATCGACAGCAGAGCCTGCAATTCTGAACTCAAGCGTCCAAAAGTTTGTAGTCGACTCGGCGTTTTACCTAATAACCAATAACTTCAAGAGATATAGAACTAAGGTAGCTGAAACTGTGGTCGAATTACAATTCAAAATTCTTACGTTCATGACGTTATTAGTTATGCGCTATAATTAATGGAAAATCTTAGTGTCATAATTATAAGTTTTGATATAATTTAGTATATCGCTTAAATAGGTCAGCTTTAAAACCCTTTAGATAGCTTAATGTGTTAAAGTAATTTGATAGGAGCTTTTAAGTTTATTTATTTAGGGTATCAGTCACAGTCGTCAACTTCTTTACTGTGGTTTTAGATTCTTGACACATGACTTAATTAATACTTAATACCTTCACTGGCTTAGCGACCCAAAGTGGCTCTTGGCCTTCGACATTAAAATGCGCCATTCCTTTCTAGTTTATGCCAAGTCAGACCAATCGAGCACATGCATCTCTTTCAGGTCTTTAGCTATTTCATATTTCCAGCAGTACCTTAAGCTACCCACCGAACGACGCTCGTTGACACATGACTTAAGTTTAGTAATTAATTATTTGATACTTTTACATATTACTATGGTTTAACACGTTAAATTCCGTTTCATAAGGCCATTTGAGCCGTTTAAAAACGATAAAATATTCAACGTCCTGTCTGTACGAATCCCTTTGCGCTATTTAGTTTGTAAAAACCTTTTAAAAAGTTCTTTTTCATTTCGTTAGACAATAAAATTATACAGCCACACATTAAAAGTTACGTGCATTTTTAATATTTGGCCAAACGCTGAGAAAAATTGTACTTATAAGCCTGGCTTGTCTTACTAAAGTGCCCTAGGCACCTAATAGCTTATTATAACAGCAGCTATAAACGAATAAAATCTTAACTGCCACGCAAAGGTCTTGAGTTCAAACCGAAGGCAAGCAAATCATCAGATTTTTTGAAGATATGAGCATATTAAATAGTTAATTATCGTTAGCTTTAACGGTGAAGGCAAACATCGTGAGGAAACATACATGTCAACCGAGAGTTCTCCATAGTGTTCTCGAAGATGTGTGAAATATACCAACCCAAGCTGGACTAGCTTGGTAGTCGATGACCAATTAGAGCTTAGACCATAGCTTACCAAGCTGGCCCAGTCTGAGTTGGCAGAACCTTCTCGAAAACTAAGACGAAGCCTGTGTCTAGCAGCAGGACAATGTATATACGGGGCTGACGTTATATACCTCTCAATAGTTTCTACTATAACTTATGTCAGACTTGCCTTCTTCTGATGCCTTAGACACACTATTGCTAGCTAACTATATTAAAACGGAAAAGTTTATTGTAATTAATATGGGCATTATTTCGTAATTAGCCCTAAAGCCACTCTAATTGGCCATTAAAGTAATTGGCCCCTAAAACTGAATAGTTATAACTACTCATTCAGGTCGCCATTTTTGTATAAATCTTTAACCTTAATACGACATTCAAATAAAATACGTCGATGAAAATAATTGTGTTCAAAGGTTTATAAATTACCAATGAAAGAGATTAGAGATATCTCTTATTAAATAAAATGTATTATCTAAATTTAAGATTAAGTAGTTCTTTATTTTAAGAATATTTAATTTATATTAATCAAAGATACATTATCTGTCTAAAAAAGAATGTTTTGTTACCAATTAGATTTAGAATAATTTATTCTTTCATAAAGTTTCATAAAGATACCTTTATTTAAATTCAAACAAGAGGTATTTGTACTACTACCTAAACTCTTAGGAATATTTATATCTAGAATATTGTAGATCTCTGTAAACACTCAAAATTTTAGCTGGTCGCTGGGAATGTGAATTTTTATCATACAAACATAATTATCACAATAGTGCAATACTTCTCTTTGTCAATACAATTATATATATAATTATTATATATATTATATTATATATTATTATATATATATATATACAATTATATACCGATACGAACCATCAACAGTTCCTGTATCGGTGTTTTTGTTCCATGGGGGATGGAACCCGCAACTCTCAACACAATGGCAGTTACAAAATGACTACTTCAACCATTGTGCTATAAGTGTATAGCTTGACTCATATAGTGAGAAATATATGTCTATAGATTTCTAAATGTCTAGTTGGATAGACATTTATAGAGGTCGTAATAAAAAAATCAAAATAAAGGTAATTTGAAACACATAGCGCTATGTCACACCCACTAAAGCATATCTTCCTGTCCTTAATCCCACATCACGGAACAAAGTTATCCCACTATCCTGTTAATTGAACTTTCTTCATGCATAGATAGAACTTACGAACTTTACCCATCGCTTGAACTTTATCCCACGCGTGCACAGATTACTAATAGAACGAGAGAAGTGCACGTTAAATCCGTATAGGCCAACATCATGCCTCTTGGATGTCTGAGAACTCTCCATAACTTTGGAGGACACTGAAGAATGAGAATTCTCAGATGACGTAATATGAGAAGGTAACTATGTTCATATATGACTATAAAACAGGTACCATATCTAATATATGATTGTAAAGTTTTCTCATTATCATTTGCTTCGATATAATATTTGCTGTAGTTAATTTACTGTAGTCAGATCAGACCGCTCGTTATGAAGGTCCTGGCTAATGTTTTTCATAATACTTAATTATTATTGTAAATGCGAAATATGTTTATACTTTCTAATAGTATATATGCAAATGTGAATTTGTTACGCTTTAACGTCGTAACTACTAGACCGATCACTATAGAATTTTGCGTACACGTTGTCAGCAGTACAGAAAAGAACATAGAGGACATTTAATCTAGAAAAAAGTACTATTCTTTTCAGCCGAAGGCAAAACCTAGTACTTTATATGTTTGATTTCACTGCTAAACCATTGCACACATTATAATAGCATTTAGTATGCTGAGAGATTGAAGTTTGGAAAGGATATAGCCTATTTGCCTTTTTTACTTTTTAAATAAGAGTAACTGCTAGTAATTTATGTACGTAGAGATTTATACTCATGTTTCGTTGGCTGCATACTAAAAAAACCGGTCAAGTGCGAGTTGGACTCGCACACAAAGACCTCCATACGGTGGTACAAGTACCTGTTGTTAAACTACTTACATATACTTTTGTAAAAGAAAATGTAAAAATTTAGAACTATAGGTAAAAATTGAAAAGTAAATTTAATTATTTATTATTTGTTGTTATAGCGGCAATAGTAATAATACACACACTGTGCAAATTTCAATTCTCTACGTATTACGGTTTATAAGATAAAACCCGATGGCAGACAGACGGACATCGGAAATAAATAGTAATAGAGAGAGAATCCCTTTGGCATACTTCGGGTACGGAATCCTAAAAACGTAAGAATTATATATATATTTATACGACCTGTCATTATGTCGATTCAGCTGCTATCTGTTTTAGTAATGAATATATGTTTACATGAAACAACATACCATTCATATAATATATTATATAGCAAATATCCTCTCTAGGCGGTATTAATCCCCAGGGTATCTCCTATTTGTTATGTCGGATAATACTCGTAAATATCTGGATCGTAACATATTTTCAGGAGTTAAATCTTATTGTGAATTTGTGGACATTAATATAGGAGAAAATGTTGGTATCAAAAATATAAGTTAAAAGTCATACAAATTGTCTGACTGATTGAATTTTGTTTCTTTCTTCAGATATCTTAGATGATATTTATTACTCAATGTAAATAAATCTTGGTGATGTTGTTGGTTTTCTGCTGTAAAACAAGACCATGGTAGTTTACATGGTCAGACTGGCACCCTAAAGTCTGAATCAAAGTCATTCACACATCAGTCTGCCCAATTGACTTGATGCCATAAGAGTATTTAGGGCAGACGACGTTTTTCATCTATGGTTACCACTATACCGGTACATCAAACACCCATCCCCATAGCCCATATATATTAGAATCCATATATAGCAATAGTTCTACGCCTGCTGCGGCTAGTGCCACTGCAAGTGTTCCATCCCCCCTTAGATTAAAACTCTCGAAGGGCCTCTTCACGGTGGACCTATGTATGTCTCTATGTAAGCCTCCCAAAGGGTTATAGTATAATATCTTCGAAAATACCTGTGATAAGAGAAACAATAACAAAATAAAAATATTATCAGCCTTGTATATAAACTTTCCCAGAGTTAGGAGATTGGCCTCTTCACAGAGTAAAAAGGGTTAGGGTAGTCCACCACTCTCAGCGGAAACGCGACCGCATGTGCAAGTGATTCGCGCGGCTCTGTCGATAGCTGTTTTGTTGAGGAACATCGTGGTAGGTTTAGGCGGTATTCCGGGAGGTCCATTATTATCATCGTTACCATCTTTCTCTTTTACCCTGGTGAATTCGACATAAAATAATAAAATAGGTTAAAATGGTAGGAAAAATGGGTTAGTCCACCACGCAGCCCCAGTGCGGATTGGCAGACTTCACATATCTTCGAGACCACTATGGAGAACTCTCAGTGACGGTGATGGAAACACCGTTACAGCGAGCGATAAATAATCAACTATTTAATATGCACTAACTTCGAAAAGCCAGAATATTTTACTTCTAAAGTGTGAAAACCGGTTCACTTGGTTGTTAGCTATTATCACTTGCAGCGTTAAGGACATCACTTAACGTTAACGACCCTTGAAGAAAGTGTCGGCTTGCTGCCAACGTAATATATAAAATTACACAGGCACTCGGCTAACCGTATAGCGATTCCTGAAGGAAGCTGTAAAACGTAGTTACCGTAGTAACATAACACTAGATTGTATGGCTGCGATCTTTTGAAGGTAGAATTATTTTTATTTATTTATGGACTAGAATTTGCCCGCGGCTTCGCTCGTCGTCCCGTCTGCCACCACTGCGAGTGTGAAGAGGACACGGCGCAGCACACACTCGAGCAATGTCCTGCTTGGGCTGTGCAGCGCCGTGAACTCATTGAGGTTGTGGGAGAAGATCTCTCGCTGCCGGCCGTGATCAAAGACATGGTCGACAGCGAGAGGAAGTGGGCAGCGGTCGCGAGATGACGTCCTCGCAGAAAGAGGCGGCGGAGCGAATACGTGAGGAAAGTATCCTTACGGCGAACCGGGTGGTGCAGGCACGCATTCGCGCGCCTCATATCGCCATAATGAAGGCCACGGGCGGGAGAACAGAGATCTCCCGCCCGCCAACCATTGAGTCGCTGTAGTGCCGGGGCGTCGCCCCGGAGTCGTAGTCTGCTAGGTGGGTCGCTGATGTAGTCTCTTTTCAAGCGGCCCATCCACTACACAAGGCAGCGAGTTAGCACACTGCGGGGTTTTGGTCCGTAGGCCCGAAGTACGGGAGAGTCGGTCATAACCGTCTCGCCTCCCCTTGTGGCGAGGGGATACGAATCAGGCGCGATTCTGAACAAAAAACAGAAGTTTAATTTGGTAACAGTCCTTTTTCTGGATAAAAGGTACCCTTTGTCCTTTTCTTTTCCCCCGAAAACGTGTATGCAACATTTTATGATGATCTGTCGAGTAGTTAAGGCGTAAACGTCTAACAAACATAGTCACATTCGCATTTATAATATTAGTTAGGATAGCGTAGTGGAACGTTGTCGGTTTGGACACGAGACAATTATTTGTGTACAATTAAATGTTTTGAATCTGAGTGTGTTCTTTTCTCGTTAATTATACAATTAAGCTTTGTGTCGTAGGAGATTTACGTACGTTTATAAAGTCTCATACGGCACAAAGCGTAATCAAAATTAAGGGAGATGTAATTAAAAAGATATAAGTTACACATATTTTAATTAATAATATTCACGGTACAAAGATAAAGTTAAAACGAATTTAATATTTACCAAATAGTCAAAACAAACAATTCTCTTCGCTACATTATATTCATGCTGAAATCTGAGTAAAATTTAAACCAAATTATAACAAGGTAATTCAAATAAATGAAAGACTCGCAACTACAGCACAAAATTAAAGTTCTCGCACAGATTCAAAGAAAATTTTACAAAATATTACAACCAAAGCTGTGAGCAGAGCTAAATATTATGTTAGGGATACTGCACAGAATCCTAACTTCCTTACTAATATTATGAACGCGCAAGTTTGTATGGATATATGGATGTTTGTTACTCTATCACATAAAAACTACTGGACCCATTGCGATGAAATTTGGTATTTAGATAGCTGGAGACCTGGATTCACACATAGGCTATCTATAATAAAATACAGATCATAAAATAAAAAAATGCATTTAAATCAAGTGAAAAGAAGTAAAAAAGATACATTTATGAGTAGTAGAGCATAGCTGATTTCAGCATGATTAGGCCGGCTCGACCGGAGAAGGACTACCCTCTCACGGAATATCGACGTCAAATAGCAGTATTCCTACTGTTGTGTTTCGTTTGGTGAGTGAGAATGCTGGAGGCCCAATCACCCTCTTTCGCCCTTCCCGCTCCTGCTCCTTCCCACTTCCTTTCCTAAAGAGTCGGCAACGCGCAAGTGATGCCTCTGGTGTTGCAGGCGTCCATAGCCTACGGTGACCTTACTATCATGTGGGCCGTATGCTTGATTGCCAACATAGTTGTATAAAAAAAAACATTCTTATATGAGTGTGTATGTGTGTATGTATTTGTGTGTGTGTTTATGTGTGTGTGTGTGTGCGTGTGTGTATTTTATAGTTTGGTTTGATTTTAACTACAAATGGAATTAAAGAACAAAAAATGAAATCAAAATCTAGCAACATTATAATAGTTTTATTGTCAGTAGGTTGTACTTTTCTAAGTGTTATCTATGATGCACGAGCTTAAACTAGAAATTGCTCATTCATTATACAAACAAGACTAAATAAAAAGATAAATATTAAATAATAAAATAAAGCTAAATGTTTTGCTTTTAATTTTCAATACCTATTAATAAAATTTACAAAATTTTAAAACTATGTCTATCCATATTTGGTCTTACACCTATATACTTTTGGGAAGAAAACCTAATAGCACTGCCCAACCCGGGAATCCAACTCGAGACCAGCACAGCAGTCGTATTTATTGCTGCTGCGCCAGCGAAGCATTATTATAGCAACGTCTGTGAGTGATTAAGTATGTTAATGTAATCTATAAAACGGTTACATTCATTTGAATGTAATTGTTTTATAATACATTTGTATTATTCGAGTTACCCAACTAGTTTCTAACCTAATAAATATTTAAAATAAAGTGTTATCACTTTTTCTATTTACTAAGTGCAGTTCTTAAATCAGAGGCCTAATCCGTCTTTTGGAGACCTTACATACAAAAAAATATGCCACATTACATTTTTCCCGTGTTGAAAACGAACTCATAACAGTCAACACATTAATGTAACCATTTCTCTATTTATGCATTCGTACTTAACGTATTTATACTTTAATCCTTAGCACAGTCGACACAAACAGCCTTAATTACTAAATGATGAATAATGGAGACATAATTAGAATGCGGAGGACACTGAGTGTCATTGTGTATTAGTAATAATGGGAGGGTGGTCTGCCTGCCCTATGATTAAAGTTGAGCGGTCATCCATTCAGCCATACTCGTACATAATAATTATGTGGCGTTAATGACATTAGTTTACACAAGAGTACTTTCGTTCGTGGACTTTGATATTTGTCTTGTAGGTTATTTAATAGAGCGTGATTGAAAAATTAAGGTTCATAGACGTTACTTGTCAGAAATTCATTCGAACTCAAAATATGTGAATGTTTTGTGCTTGCAGCGAGATATCAAGTTAAAATACGTGCGGCTCCCACGACGCGGCTATCCCTTATCAGAGGAGTTCGGTATTGTCAACCGTTTTCAGTTGCAATAGTTGGAGTGGGTAATCCGCGGATGCGGAGTGAGATCCTCTCACCCCAACAATTTTATTAGTTATTTATTAAAAAAATACTGTCGTTTGATTATTGCAGTGAAAATGAACGCCGAGACTTTATCGTGTCAACGTCATGTGAGGCAAAGTTGTGCTGAGGCATGAAGTTAGGTAAAAGGGTATTATTATTCGAAGCTCGAGATAGTAATCTCGCGCCAATTGCGAAACTGTGGGTTTCCTAGTATAATTTGAATTTCTAACGGTAATTCCAAATATACGCGTTTACTAAAAGTTACGTGTGATTATTTAGGATAGAGACAGGCCAATGTTAGTGACATTCTAACTGCTGGTATATATATTTTGATCATACACCTATAAGATACTTTCCTCGCATCGCGTATGAAACCATTACAAAGTCCTTATACTCAATTCAATCTCGAAAACATGATTCCAAAATTATCATCACAAACAGTTTACTTGACAACTCTCGACAAATACGTCATATAACATTCCGTTGCCTTGTCTCTCTAGAACAGAGCCAATTCGTAACACAATTAATCTGTCTTTATTGACGATGTGTCGCGCACACGTTAAATATTCGCTCACATAAACACGCTCGTATACCTAACGTAAACGTGAACATTAACGTAAAGTCTTTGAGGTTTAAGGTTTAAGTTGCGTGTTCAGAGTTACAACATGGCTTATGCACAAAATGTTACCTTAAATTTACGTATGCATATTATAAGAGATTGTTGAAAAGGCTTTTAGCATTTTAAAAGATAAGTTAATAACTAACCTGTGACTTCGTCTGTGTAAAGTACATTATGCTCGTGACGTAATTTTAGTGGATCACACGATGCGTCATATCTACAGTTCAGTACCTATCTATAACAGAATTAGATAAAACATGGCTTGGTTTTTAAAGTGAACCTCACTAGGTTACGATTTTGATAAGGTTTCACGGTTTAATAGCATTCTATTAAACCGCGAAACCTTATCAAAATCGTTCAATGTTTTTACATGACATCGGTATAAAAAGACAGACAAATATTTTAAAAGAATGACTTTTAAAATATTTGTCTGGCTTATGTCTCTGTTTTGCGTTCATATTCCTAAATAGCTAAAGCCTTTTTTTAAATATTACTAGAAAGCACAGACGTAGCCTCGTTTTAAAATAGTACAGATATTAAAATGACATCAGCGTTTCAGATAGATGATTTTTCTGTTACAAGGAGTCATGCTTGTCTATCCCTAAAGAACATACATATATTTATTGCATTCATATTTTACCAGCTGTGATTGTAGACCCTACATAATAGAATAAGAAATAAGAATAAAACGAAAAGAAAAATAGCAGCAAAGGATGAAGATTATTATCCGCGCTGCGATATTTTAAAGAGTCTTGAATCTCTACTAACTGCAGCAATACAATACAAGATTGTATAGACCATTATTTGCTCTGGGATGGACACAATTCCCCTTCAGTTTATGTAAGTAAGCTTAATTGTAGAATCCTATTGTACTTCTATCTCTTTAAAGCTGTGGCTTACCACTGTCAAGAGTCCTATAGTGAGGCCAACGAAACGAGGGAAATTATGTAAACATACGTCCCTTTATTATCGTACATTTTGATAATGAGCAGCGATAGCCTAGTGGGAGACCGTTGAACTGCAACGCAGAGGTCCTGAATTCGATCCCAAGGCGCGAATCTCTGATATTTCGAAGTTATGTGCGTATTAAATAGTTAATTATCGCTCGCTTTAACGGTGAAGGATAACATAGTGAGGAAACCTACATATCTATGAGCTCTCCATAATATTCTCGAAGATATGTGAAGTCTGCTAACCCGCACTGGGCCAGCGTGGTGGACTATGGCCTAACCCCTTTTACACTGAGAAGGGGCCCGTGCCCAGCAGTGGGACAGTTTAATACAGGGTAATATTATTATATTTGATAGCGAACGATAATTATGTCTATCCATATTTCCCACACTCAAAGACGTGAGTAACGTCCCAAAAAATTACTTTGTCATGTCATTCTAAATAGGTACTAAATAGTAAATTTAAATCTGTAGCTATATCAAATATTAAAAATACTAGTTTTTCCCGCGGCTTCGCTTGTGTTAGTCTAAATTTTATCAATAACTTTCGATCCCTCAGCAACAGTACTTTTTTCTGAATAAAATCGTATGTCGTTTTTTGTACTCCTGACAATGTGTGTGTGCGAAATTTTATGTTGATCGGTTGAGTAGTTAATGCGTGAAAGCGTAACAAACAATCTATAGCATTTATAATATTACTAGTAAGGATAAAGGACTGCCTCCGTGGCGCAGCGGTAGTGAATGCGACTGCTGTGCAAGAAATCTCAGGTTCAAATCCCGGGTCGGGCCAACAAAAAGTTATTGGATTTTCTGTTAAGAAATCTCAATAACAGCCCGAAGTTAGGAAGTTGGTGGTGTTAGACACCCCCGTGCCTCAGAAAGCACGTGAAGCCGTTGGTCCTGCGCCTGATCTCTCTCCGGTCGTGTCGGATTACCGTCGGATCGGATCATGAGAGTTAGGGAACAGAGAGTGCACTTGTGTTTACGCGCACGCTTGTGCACTATAATATCTCCTGCACAGATGGCCCAGTGTCCGTTAAGATTGGCCGCCGTGACTGAAATCAGTCTGGAGGACATTAATAGTAGTCTGTAACACCAAAATATCTTTATAAAGCTATGTAAACGATACACATGCAAACGGTAGTTTGGGCAGCAACTAGTCATTTTGATCCGGATATAATACCCACGATGGTAATATTATAATTCGATGAGCCGTACAATAATTTGGCTAACCCTACCTGACATTACATATTCATTAGGGTGCCGAACTGCCGCGGTTTTACTTCGCTAGTTTGTTGATGGTAATTTGAACCTGACAGCCCTTTAAGGAGCAAAGTTCATGACTTTAAATTTATCAGGTTAAGGTCAATGTTTGTGTAGCCTGTGAAAATTTGCGTGTTTATCTCCGACATTAAAAGTATTTTAAGTTTAATATTATTATACTTAGTAATTTTAGAAATACGAATGAGAGTTATTTTGTGTTACGTTCTAACGACATGATCGATCATTACGAAATTTCGCATACACGTTGTCAGGGGTACCGAAAAAGACATAGGGTATTTTCCGTCTAGAGAAAAGTTCTGTTCTCGAGCGATGCCGCGTTGATATTTGAACTAATAAGTAGATAGATAAGGAAAGAGCTTACGTGAAAGAGATAGTTATCATTCGAACAGTTACGCTTTAAATGATTTTCAATGGACTTTGTTTCAGGGACAAAATTGGGACGATTTTGAGTCTTTACTTTGCGTGTGGTTGTAACATATCTGATTATATCTTTATATATATAAATCTTCTGTGCGTTTGTTTGTAATTAAACTCCTCCTAAACGGCTGAACTGATTTTTTGACGCCTAGGGCGCCTGTGTTATGTTGATACTATATGAACGCCTCAAGCGAATAACATGTTAAAGATGGTAATGACCTAATTGTTATTTACTATCCATCGCACGGAAGAAAATATAGTAAGTAATTCTGTTCTGTGTCAAATATCAGTGCTTATTTAAGCCTTATATCTTGGAAAAACAAAAAGATCAGTCTGGGTATATCCTATTGAAATTAATGTTTAATTTGATTTAATTAAAATACCTACAATATTTTTGGAGATGGAAACAGATTCTATAAGCATTCGTAACTTAGTTCTCTACAGCATTGCTACAAATAAGTTATGAAGAAACTTTATAAAAGAGGGAAAAATACGTATTTTTTAACTTGTCAATTGTTGGAACGCCGAACTTAAATAAACCGTGACCCAGAGTCCAAAATATAATTTACTTTAAAATAAAAACAAATAAATAACCTAAATGTAGCTTTATTCTAAACAATTTTATTTGTACAAACTTCAGGAGCCGTTAAAAAGATAAATGTCTTTCATTTACAGGTTTTCATTGAAATTAAACAACTTAAAGCGGTTTTTAAAGCGCGCGATAAAATTAGTACGTATTGTATAAAATAGTTTAAATTGAATGAGTAACATTCGCATAAACGTAAAACAATACCGTTCATCCTTTCTATATCGTTTAAATAGTCAGTTTAATAATTTAATTAATAGTTATACGGTTGTTCATCAATGATCCCATAATTTAATTAGATAGTTAAATAATTTAACCAATACTTTTTCTTTTCTTTTTCTTTTCGTGTGGTTAGTGGCCAACCTATTGTCAAGAGTTGTTCAAGCCGCCCGTAGGCCTCTGACATGGCTTAACGACTGCTGTCAATTTGGCAACAACCGGGACCGACTTTTTACGTACCCTCCGAAGCACGGAGACGCTCAGATGAAATACCACTAAGCGGTCACCCATCTATAGATTGACCGCACCAAAAATTTCTTAACCTCGCTAATCGTTTACCGATCAGTGAGTGCAACTGGTTATGAGCGCCTACATCATTATATCACTTACTTTCGAGTTGCATAAATTAAATAAGATTTAACACATTTCTGCTTCTTTGTTCACAAACTAAGCTTGATATCATAACTTGCCAGTAGCGATGGGTCGTTGACGGTCTGTTCGTTAACACAAAGTGACCGCTGATTTTCGTTCATCAACTAGTAGATTAACTTGTTGAAATCGTGAACTACATAGTTAACAGGATAACTAATGTCAACTGGCATTAAAAAGCGTTGAACATTTAAGGTTTTTCCTTTAACTTTATGCTATTAAGCGTCAACGAACGTCATACGTAGACGTACTACGTTAAATGTTACCAATATTTGATAAAGTCTGTATACATGTTGGGGATTAAGTAATATCAAATATCTTTAAAGCTTATAATTTGCTACTAGTGAAGTTGCGCTTTTCTTTTAATAGCGAGTATCTTGATAAGTGAAATTTATTAACTAGTTAACAAATTGAATTAGTTGATTTTTAGACGGTCGACGGCCAGCTGTTGAAGAACGATCAACTGTTAATTTAATTAGTTCTTTGATTCCACATCCACTACTTATCGCCAGTCTGCTTATAACCACGGCCAGTGCAACTTGGCCGAAAGGAAAGAATTTCAAAAAAGTATGTAAATACCCAACATACTCGCGTTTTCATTTTAATCAAAACTTGTAACATTATATAGCTTGTAAGATGACGTGTCCTATGATGGAGATCGTAATTGGATAAATAAATAAATCTGGTGTGAACGTACGACTCGTCCTTCGTCGCCGCGTCCATCCAATCAAACTTTGAGATCTTTTGAATGTTATCGTTGTTTACCCGTCACCCTTATCACGTCGCCATGTCTAATGGCTGAATCCGTCAAAATGTAATAAATTTGAAATGAAGGACACCATTTTGTTTTTCTTTGAAATACGTTCTTGGTCTCACCTTTCACAGATTAGGTAGCAATGTATTGCATCTAAGTTTCAAAAGCAATGCTTTCGGTCAAATGTAGGTGGAGTCCCACTCTGATGCCATCAATCGGGCACTGTTTCAGACAAATTGACATGACAAGAAAGTATTGATACTTTGAACCCGCGACCTCACAATAGCTATAAAGACATGTGCAACAAGACTATAGAAGAAAGTCTACAATATGATGAATGAATCTGAAAAGTAAGTCTAAAATAAGTATATGCTTAATGTCGCTCAGTACTAACAAAATGCCCAACTTTCTAATTTAAAAGAAATCTCTAGTGTTTGAAGTAACATATACAGAAAAATAAATTTCGTATTTAGACTACTGCTTTGATTCAACAACATTTATTTCAAATTAATGGAATTGAAATAGAATACTCAGTTTATCTTTGCTTCACGAAGGTCCTAAAGCCTCTTGATCCGCATTTTGTCGATAACATAAAGAATAAATAAATAACTTAAAATGAAATACCTTAAGAACTGTTAGAAATGAAATATATCTCTCCCTCTATATAGAACACTAGCTTTTGCCCGCGGCTTCGCTCACGTAAAAGTACTTTTTTAAATGAAAAAATAGCCTATGTTACTCGGTGATAATATAGATTTTTAATGACAAAAGAATTTTTTAAATCGGTTGACTAGTTTTTGAGTTAAATCGTGACGTACAAACAAAGAAACAAGCAAAATATCGAATCTTTTCAGTTTATAATATTAGTATATTTATCACACCCCTATATCCCCGAAGGGTTGGGCAAATGTGGATTACATCACATTTGGCCAGCTATAGGTCCCACGTAATAGGGATGAACCTATTACTTCCTACAGGGCATATTATTATATCACAGATTCGAGCCAGCTAATAAGGATTTCTTAGGAGTAAATCTCAATCACACTTTGCGTTTTAAACCCGATACAATGCATATGCATGTCATTCGCTTTCACTGAGGATTATCTCGTATTTAACTTGGGACAAATTATTCCAACAGGAAAATGTTTATTTCTGTCCGAATTTGTTAATGCGCAATATGTTAAATGTTATATAATATGCAATATGCGTGTTATAGTTTAATGTCAAACTACAAAACCATTTCAAGTTGGCGCTCACTTTAACAGTGATGAAAAACATCGTGAGGAAACCTGCATGTCTGAGAGTTCAACATAATGTTCTCGAAAATATGTAAAGTCTGCCAACCCGCACTTAGTGGACTATGGCCAAACCCTTTTGAACAGACCCATGCCCAACAGTAAAACAGCCTAACAGAGCCAATATTATCCTAAGTAATATTATAAATGCAAATATGACTGCTTGTTTTTTTCGCTTTTATGCCGTAACTATGCGACTGTTCATAAAGAAATTTTGCATACATGTTGTCAGAGGCACAGAAAAGGACACAGCAACACGAAAGACGCTGCGGGTACAATCTAGTATTATAAAATGACAAACTTAAGATGTTATCGTAGAACTTCCTTGTTATAATAAATTAAAAGTAAACATCGCCCACCAATAAAATACACAGTCAATGATATTTATTCACAATAACATATTTTCATACAACTGATAGCCTCGAATAACACAAATATAATATGTACATAAAGAATATCAATTACACACGAACGTTGTAAGGTTTCATCTAACAAATTGAATTGGGTATCTTGGCCTACGATTACTTACCGTTATTACAACAAATATTGTATAAATTAGCAGCGATAGACTAGTATGAGACCGTTAGATTTTCACGCAGAGATTTCGGGATAGATCCTAATACGCACCTCTGACTTTTTAAAGTTATGTACGTATTAATTAGTTAATATGGGCATAATGCAGAGCCTGTGGTCAACAGGACGAGTCCATATCACACCTACTGTGTGAATGTGTCGCGTTGGCTGGATTGAGGATGGGTCTGATGGGCTTGGCATATCCAAACCCCAAAGACTTCAGGCTTCTCCCTCTGAAGTGTACGCTGCGGCTGATGCAGTACATTCGTAAGGAGATAACTAAAGGATAGATCATGGGCCGACACAAAAGATCCCACTGGGTCGAAGTGTCGCCGGTCTGTATTGACTGACCCCCATAAAAGATAAGATAAGATACTACCTGCTTTAACGGTGAAGGAAAACATCGTGAGAAAACCTGCATGTCCGAGAGTTCTCTATAATGTTCTTGAAGATATGTGAAGCCTGCCTACCAGGACTGGGCCAGCGTTGTGGACTATGGTCTAAACCCTTTCACTCTGAGAAGTGGCTTGTACCCAGAAATGGGGAAGCTTCTATACAGGATATTATTATTATTGATCGAACGATCAAGGCATGGAATTCTGTGCCAAGGCACGTGTTTCCTTCTTCCTTCAATCGTGGGTCCTTTAAGCGGGGCGTGAAAAAGCACCTTCTCAGGCCGTCAAAGTAGAGACCTCAACATCGCCTCGGCTGCTATGAGGCCGATGTGGAGGCCACTGCTCTTAGACCACACGACTGCTTACCATCAGGCGGAGTGTGGTCATTCTGACGAGCAAAATAAAAAGAAAATAAAAATATTGTTTGTAATATTAAAAATATAATATAATATATAAAATTCTTAATTTGTAACTCGGTGTCTGGAAGAAATGGTAATACGCACCCTTTCCAGTACATTCCACTTAAGTACTCCACGCTCGATTACCGTGAACATCAATCACAGTCCATTGATTGAATTTTAGAGTGTTATACCTAAAGTAACATTCATGTAAACGTAAGAAAATGTTATTTTATGTTCATCCATCAATCCCATCATTTACTTTGATCCTAACTAATATTATAAATGTAGGTTTGTTTATTTGTTACGCTTTCTCGCCTTAATTACTCGACCGGTTATTATGGAATTTAGCATAGGTACACGTTGTTAGGGGAACAGAAAAGGACATAGGGTAGCTTTTATACAGAAAAACAACTACTACGTCTACTACACTGTATTAACTGTGTTTAGATTATAAGTACTTAGAACTGTGTACCAATCTTAAATTTTGTTAATTCTCTTGTAAAACCTTCCACGAGACAGGCCTAGCATGGACGGTTTTTTTCTGCTGTATACACACAATTTTTTCTTGGCAATAAATGATTTACTATTATTATATTATTATTATTATTAATATAACCTAAACAAACTTACATTGACGCGAGCGAACCCGCAGACATAATCTAGTTGTTTAATAATTTAATAAATATTTTCTCTAATGTCGTTAAAAGATACGATAATGTCGCCATACTGTAAACGTAAGAAAATGATAAACGGTTGTTCGTCCATGTATCCTATATTTTTTAGATAGTACAATAATTTAACAAGTAAGTTGCAGAAGTGTAAATAAATAAACCAAGAGCCTACAATTCAAATAGCGTAGTCCCTGCTGACCTCTCAGAGAACAAGGCGTGATTCTATGTACGTAACAACAAAAGAGGTAGAGTGGTAGCTCAATGGATAAAACAAGACATGCGATAGCGAGCTTGTAGGTTTGGCTTTCCACCTTTTGGATTACTGACGTAAACCCACTTCTAACACAAGAAGTCTAGCTTAGCTGAAGACAATACTAATATTTTTTAACCAAAATAGCTAGTATTGTTTATAAAATAAAGTACTTAAAATCAGTGAAACCTACAATAACATCAGTTTTGCTGATGGATCCGAAATAAAGAGTATTCAAACCTAGCAGCTCTAACTTTCAATCAATTTCATGCAAACGCTTACGACGTAACTTACTCTGACTGAGCCGGATAGAAAATAATGCTGCAATCAATTTCGACTCTTAAAACTAATCTCTAATGAGAAAACCCTTAGGATGCTTTATTGCACACTGTGTGAATCAATTTTAACTTACTGTATAACTGTTTGGGGTATTGCGCATAAAACACACCTAATAAAGGCAGAACGTTCACAACGAGCCATTCTTAAGGTAGCCTATAAGAAACCATTTCGCTTTCCTACAAATTTATTGTATCAAGAGACATGCACCCTCCGAGTACGGCAGTTATATATTATGTCTGTGGTATTGAAATTCCATAAAAAGGCTGATGCCACAGTGCAATCCAATGCTCAGTCTCGCAGAAAACCAAAATGGCATGAACCCAAATGTAGACTTGAATTTGGTAAAAAATGCTTCAACTACATGGAGCCTTTTCTTTACCGTAAACTCAATAATAAACTTAATATATTGGTAATGACTAGATTGAAATGCAAGTTCTGTATAAAGGGTTATTTTAAAGGTTTGGATTATGATGACACCGAAGGTTTATTGAAAGTTATAAACTAAAGTTCCTAATTATATTAATCTCTGGCAATGACATGCACACCAACACTCACTTGCACACCAACATACAGATACATACACGCACACTAACACACACCTGACACATTATCACACATCAACACACTATCACACTCCCACACACTAACACAAACACACCTACACCCACACCAATCAACTCACACACATACAGTTTTTCGTTTACTTTTATCATAATAATTTTATATTTTGTAAAACTTTGTTTTTTGTTATTTTTTCTGTTCGACGAAAGAGACTGGCCTCCACGACACAGGGAATCCTAGTGTGGAGACCAGAGTAATATGTATGATGTATGTACTTTATAGAACAATATAATTATTATTATTATTATTATTATTATTATTATAAACAATTACAATAGGGTTCATTCAGTTTTTATCGAAGATTAATGTAGGTTCCTAATCAACCTATGTTCCAGCGTAAACGAAGATTAACGATGTGCCTTATTTGTGGTTAATGTCAGTACGCTTTCAACATTAGATAACGCGAGTTATTAATTTTATAGTAAATGGCTTTGTGTATCCGTAGGAAGAAAAATAAAAATAATGAAATCGTTCGGTAGTAGAGCCTCGCTGATTTCAGCATGAATGGGCCGGCTCGACCGGGGAAGGACTACCCTCTCACAGAAAATCGACGAGAAATAGCAGTATTCCTAGACGTCCATGAGCAGCGGTTACCACTTTCCAACAGGTGGGCCACAAGCTCGTCTGCCACCAATAAAAAAAAAATAACTTTTTAAAACCTTTTGCTCGCATCTTGCCAATGTATTTTTAATAAATACAGACCACGGTACCTAATAAAGCTTAGTTGAAGCGGTGCGTTGCACGGCCCAAGTTCTATGACGGTTTAAAAAAAACTGGACTTCTCAATAGTCTTAGCGCTCTCGAAAGATTTTTATTTTCATACCCGAGGCGCAGCGGTAGTGGATGAGGCTACTGCGCATGAGTGCCCAGGTTCGAATCCCAAGTCGAACCAGCAAAAAGTAATTAGGTTTTTCTGCCAAGAAATCTAATACACCCACGTACCTCGAAAAGCACGTAAAGCCGTTAATCTTGCGCCTAATCTCACGGATCATGAGTGTTAGGGAACAGAATGTGCACTTGTCTTTGCGGTTATGCTTGTGCACTATAATATCTCCTGCGCAGATTGGCCATCTCCGTTAAGATTGGCCGCCGTGACCAAAATTCGATCTGGAGGACATTATTATTATATTATAAGGTTGCGCTTATTCTTCCAGACTATTGTGAAGTTATCCGATTCTTAAATCAAGCTAAGTGTAAACCTAAAGTATATTGTCTGCTGTAGCAGCAGCCAGTCTGCAAAGGTGGCCGGTAACAATATCAGGCACCTTATGTTTAAGTGGGCAGAACCTAGATCATAGCTTTGTGAGTGAGTGAGTGTGATGTAACTGTACCTAGCCATTTAAGAAAACTCAGGCGTGAAACTATGTATAAAAATTACAATCCAGAAGATATTTGTAATTTTATATCTTGCCAAACCACATCGCAGCTTCAATTTTGAATATCGCTATATAGTCCAATGTTGACCTTTACTTCGTGACATATGCCTTTGACTATGTAATGTTCAATGTGCTGTGTTGTTACCACAGACTGAGAGAGCTTCTGCAAGGTTAGACTATATTTAGGCTGCTCAGTCGAGCATGAGCATCTATCTCACTGGGCATAACACACAATGCTTCGACTCAGTAATACGAAGCAGATGGTGGAATTGAGACGTGTTTGCATGAAAGCTTTTAGATATTATATCGTACGTAACGCTCTTGAATAGAGGTTGAGGTTAGCCGTTTAGATGCCATTTATATAAAGTTTATTATTCTTGGTCACTGTCGTCAGTGGTCATCCACACCATAAAACGAATAAACTAGCATTGATAGAAAATTTATCGAGCTACTAGCAAATAGATATCGGTTCTAGGACAAAATTTACATAATGCTTAATATCATAATATCAATATCTCACTGGCAGCAGGGCAGCTACACGACGCGCGTGACACCTTATTTGATGAGACAATTTTAAAACGACGATCCGATATCGAGTAATTTATTTGATCAGAGTATTCTTTTTTTATTAATTGACAGTATAACACAATATAACATGTATAGTACCACGCCTAAACATAAGGTAATAATGTATATTAATATACTTCCTGAAGAGGAAAGCAAAGCTATATAAAAGCGTTTTCACGAAGCGAAACAACAAACATTTTGCCAGATAGGGTTTTTTTTATGTTTCGGACACCTTTTCTATAGCCGGTTACTACGGTACTAACGAATTATCTGTAAGTGATCCATAAACTATTATAATTGTATTTCAACTTCTCTCAGTTTTTTCAATATGTAATATCTATAAAGAAAGAATTTCCTCAATGTGATACATCAAACGTGAATAAATTGCTTGTATTAATTCTATACGTGTTTTGACAATGTTACATTTGCGTTGACATGTTTTGAAGTATTTGTGGCATCATTATTTACAGTAGTCTTCTTAAATACGTAACGGAGTAAGCACGGACGTTTTGATTAAGCCAAAAAATTAAAAGGATTTGAAATACCGGCTGCACAAATTAAGGGCTGAAAAGTTCGTCAGCTTGATGAATTACTCACAAGATATGATAATGTTATTATAATTTGTTTCGATTGCCAGCAAAATCAGCCTCTTCCAAAGATAAGTGTCGAAAAGGCATTTTACTTTCGTCAAGCCTAGCTGTATTATGCAATATAAATCTAAAGCTATTCAGCATTATTTGAAAGCCTTAAAATAAGAGTGTTTAAAAAAGAAGAAAAAAGCTTCAGAGTTTCTTTCTATTCCGATTCTTGCAACAGTCAAAACAAAAACTTTATCATGTTAACAATGAAAGCAATTTTTATGGCATCTAGCAAAGTATTCATTAGTATGAGCCAAATTCTCCCCATTCGGGATTAAAGTTTTATGCCGCCTGATCTAGTATTCGATATAGTAGAAAAAGACTATCGTAGGCTTGAAACGATTATGTCACCAAATGAATATTACTCGGTGTTGAAAATACATAGCCAGGGTATCGAATGGAGTAAAGATTATTGAAATTAAGAAGATAGGTGTTAAATCTGTTTTAGGCATTGATTGTGTCCAGTTGCCAAAAACTAATTTGATATCATCAAAAAAGAAAGCAGACGTCGAAAATTTACTTAGATTTTGTGACATTTCTGCCAACCTTGATGCTCAAATGATCTATGAATATGAGCTCGAGGGTTCTGGTCTTGATAATGACAACATTCGATTCAATTACGATTATGAAGAGTCAGTAATTTAATTTTCCTATAATTTATAAAATAAACCATAAGTATAGAGATTTCATAAAGCGAGACATCAACAGTTGATGTATCAAAATTTATAAAACTCGTACTTTTGTTATTTATTTATTTGAAATATTAATGTTTAATTACGCATTGTTGTGCTATACAATTATTTTTGAATAAAATAACTATATAAATAATCGAGTTATCACTAAAATTTCTTACGAATAATCAAATAAAATCGTTTACTGAAAAAACAACTATTTTATTTTTTATCGTTTTGTAAAAACGCTCCTCAATTTGCCTGATGTCGTCTGCGGATTATAACTGCAGAATTGTTCTACTACTAAGCACACCTAATAGAAAATGTAAAACTCTACCCGGTGCATCATGACCTTGTTATTCAAGATTGGAACTAAGTAAACTTAAACGCAATCTTACATCACTGAACTAACAAGAAGAAAGAAAGAACCCTTTTAGATAAAGCAAATCAAGACTTAACTTGATCTATTCGATAGTTTTGATCAAAGAACGCGGAATACCGCATCCTCGTTTGTAGTATAGGTGAAAATAGATAATATTAATATCCGTGTCGTTTGACGAAGGCACACATACCGGGATAAAAATCTATGTGAAATATTAATATGAATCTACATGGAATATGAATCTATGTGAAATATAAATCTAAGTGAAATATGAATCTATGTGAAATATGAATCTATGTGAAATATCAATCTATGGGCAATATGAATCTATGTATCTTATGTGCTTATTCAGTATATGGTCTGTCTATATGCCTAGTTTCAATCAAATTCGTTTACGCCTAATTGAGTAACAAACATCTTCATATACTTTCCCATTTATTATAATAGACTGTAACAAGTAGTGCGTCTCTAAAAGGGACCAATGCCCTATAATTTTATTATTTCTTCAAAATATATGTTTACTAGTCCTAACTTAATAATAGGGGTTAAAGTATGAAGTTGCCGTTGTATAGTAATTATTACTTTGAATTGACATAAAACCTTCATGGCGTGAGATTTTCGAGTGAAACTTTTTCAAATGATACCTATAAGATTCTTCTTTTAAAAAATGTGCAACATTTGATTTTCAACTTTCAATTGTTTTTTTTATTCAGCTTAGACGGTAAAGATGGATAATTCGAAAATCCGAGTCATTTTTGAATACGAGTTCTAAACGGAATGGCGGAACTAACGCAGCAGAAACGGCACGCAATATCAACGCTGCGTTTGGAGAGGAGACTGCTAATGAACGCACCGTGCATTTTTGGTTTAAACGCTTTCGTAATGGAAACTTCGACTTGAAGAACGAACCACGTGGAAGAACACCTACACAGGTGAATAACGCTGAATTGAAGGAGATGATGGAAGCCGATCCGAGTCAAACTACCCAAGAATTAGCGGCATGGTTTAACGTTACTCTACCTACAATATTGGCTCATTTGCATCAAATCAATAAGATAAAAATATATGAAAAATGGGTGCCTCATGATTTAACTAATCTGCAGGAAAAAATGAACCATAATACAGAAATGAAGGAATATTGGATCGCATTTTGACATCTGACAAAAGGTGGATTCTTTACGATAACCGTAAGCAAAAAATTCAATGACCTCAGGTCAAACGCCGCAACAGTGCCCTAAAGGTAGGTAAAGGTAATGGTAACTGTTTGGTGGTCTCTTCATGATGTTATTCACTATAGCTTTCTCAGGCCTGATCAAGCAATAACAACAGATGTTTACTGTGCCGAATTTCGAACAATTATGGCGAAACTGGCAGTGTAACAGCCCCGACTCGTGAATCGATCTTCATCATTATAGCGCCATGATAACGCAAGACCTCACACTGCACGAGAAACCGTTGTAACTCCACAGGAGCTGCAGTTATAAACCATACGTCATACTCCGTACTCGCCAGACCTTGCTCCAACGGACTACCATTTTTCGTGCTTTGGACAATTTTCTACGTGATAAAAAATTTACTTCCCAGGAGGCAGTACAAAATGCTTTCACACAGTTTGTCGAATCTAGATCCCCGGAGTTCTATCGTGAACTTCCGTTTAGATGGCAGCAATATATAGCATAAATATTTCGAATAAATAAATATGGTACATTAGAAAAACGAGTTTCAGTTTTTAGTACAAATCGGCAATTTCATACTTTAACCCCTAATATTATAATATAATTCGAAAGTAAGTCTGTCTCTCGGTCTATCTGTTAGCTCTTCACAGCTAAACCACTCAATGGATTTGGATGAAATTTGGTGCAAAGATAGATACTTTTTATTGATATAGGTACACTCGGGCGGAGCCATGCGCAAAAGCTAGTTTTAGATATAGAAGTAAAATTCATTGTTCCTAGGGATATCAAATTCGAAATAATTGCTACTACCGCTAATGGCTTTCTATATGAGAAGAAATGTTGTATACCTTAAAATCAGGCGAAAACGCATTGTATTACAAAAAATAATATCGCGAGTCTCAAGCACAACTAGTGTGTATATAAAATATAGTGCCTGACACTCAATTTATTCAGTTATACATACAACGCCGAACCTATAGCGCTATAAATATGGAAATTCTATCGATAATTTCAATTTATAATGTACAGACTCACTAAGCAGAGATATTTCGGCAGTATATCCGTAAAGTTGACCTTTAGTTAACAAGCGTGTCTATAGTATTAAGAGACCAGCTTAAACTGGATTAACTTTTTATCTCACTTGATAATCTACGGCAACGACATGTATAAAACATGTCAATTTCTGCTATCTTATCTTATCTTGTGTGGGGGACAGTCAGTACAGACCGGCGACACTTCGACCCAGTGGGATCTTTTATGTCGACTTCCACAATAACGATCCATGATGTTCATGGCAGCCGGGAACGACGGCTTAACGTGCTCTCCGAGGCACGGAGCAAGCGATAATTGTCAATCAATACGCACATAATATCGAAAAGTCATATAACTTCCGAAAGTCAGAGGTGCGCGACGTGGGTTCGAACCCGAGACCCTCTGCAGTGCAGTCTGTTGGTCTCCTCATTAAGCTATCGCTGCTCATTAAATTCTGTTTCAATGTTTGCTAAGTCGTGTCATTCTATTTATAAAGTTAACATCTTTTGGCATTTATCTTGTAATCGAAAAAATGTGTTCCATCTTAACTTGACTCTAAATTAGATACTTACACAGGAGGCGTAGCGATAGCGACTGCTGTGCATCAAGTCTTGGGTACGATTTTCTGATCAGGAACATGAGTGTTACTATGTTTTCCCGTCGAGAGATTCTTTATAGCAGAACGGAATCTTAAACTGTGTCCAATAGACGTCAATAGGTTTGCCATCTATTACTTATATCGTAAAACGCCTATAATTCATTGCTCTGGCCAGACCATATCATGATGTGAGCAGGAAGTATTTGACCATTTCATAAAATACAACCATTTCATGTAATGGTCGGCCACATAATCAAGTTTTTAATTCTTTGATCTGGCCACATCATATGACTGGACTATTTATATTTCTTTACAATGATATAAAAAAACAATTAAACTGGTATTTAAAAAACAGTTCAGTTTCATACATACACATATACAAATATATTGGCTCAGCAAGGTTGGTGTTACGTAAACAAATCGCATGCAAACACACTGGGGATCAACACAAATATTTGTTCCAATGTTTAACCCTTGCGGAACATGTGACCAATTAGCGAAAATACTGAATACAAACGTGCCAACACTTTTACCTTTACCTGTAATAATACTTAGCTTACCAGGTAAGGTTTGTTTATTTGGGACTAACTCTGACACCATAGATGCGATAAAACGGTACTAACTTTTTATTTTAAATACTATCGTTACCTAGGTCAGTGGGGAGACCAACAAACTGCAAAGCAGAGAATCTCGGGTTCGAACCTACGTCGCGCACCTCTGACTTTCGGAAGTTATATGACTTTTCGAAATTATGTGCGTATTGATTGACAATTATCGCCTACTCCATGCCTCGGAGAGCACGTTAAGCCGTCGGTCCTGGCTGTCATGAACATCTATGGTAGTCGTTATTGGGAAGTCAGTGCCCTATAATATCCTGACACTGGTCTAGCCTTAGGGTATCGTTAGCCTTGGGGTTGCGGAGAACAAGCGGCAGCCGCTCCGTGTAAAAACTGATATCCAGTAAAATTCAGTTAGACTAGAAAAAGCTGACCCAAGTGACTTGGGAATAATAAAGGCTACGGAGATGACTATCGTTACCTAGGAAGTGATTTTAATGTAGTTAATACATAAGTGTAGCAATGATTATACTTCTTTATTCAAGCAGTCTTGCGTTTTACTGTATGTACGGCCTCGATGGCGTAGTGGTTAGTGTGACCGACTGCCACGCCTAAGGTCACGGGTTCGATTCCCGCACAAGTCAAACATTTGTGTGCATAAACATGGATGTTTGTCTTGGTCTGGGTGTTTTTATGTATAATATGCATGCATTTACAAAAAAAAAGTATATATGTATGTTTATCCATTGTCTAGTACCCATAGTACAAGCTCTGCTTAGTTTGGGCTAGATGGTGTTGTGTGTATGTGGTTGAATATTATTATTATTATTATTATTATTATATCAAATTTTATCCGAAAGGATAGCAAAGATGTATTACGCCCACAATTCATGAGCTATCTTTTTAGGTCCGACGTTATAGTGGGAGAGCACAGTTCTATACTCCGTGCTGTAACTAAAAAATTCTTAAGTATCTTGTTAAAGTCTTTCTCTTTAACGTGAGACGTAAAAACACATAGTTGGCAAAATGTGGGTATCATATACCGAAAGTATAGGCGCAGGCGTACCCCTTCGGAGACTATGTTTGCATACCCATAGGGGTAGATAAAGGCGTTTGTATGAAGGCCACATTTCGCCAGTTATGTTTTGAGACTGACTTAAAAGAGCCTGCCAATTATCGTCTACTAAATACATTTCTAGACTCCGTGCAACGGCACGGGGTACATGTACATAGATTCACGCCTGTTTCCCAGAAGGATAGGCAGAGACTACGGATTTTCATTTGCTATGATCCTGACACACTTCCCTGGCGTCATATACATTCATCTGGCACAGGGTAAGGTATGGGATAAACTCAAATCTGCCAACCTTTGTAAGGATATGCAAACGTAACATACATATGTACGCAACAAAGCCATTATAAATCTCATTTACAATATTCCAGTGACAGTATTTCCTATAACGTATACAGCTGGTGGCCAGGTAATATGTATGTAAATTAACTTGCAACTCGGCGAACAGGTCAATTATAGCACCGTAAATAGCTACGTGCGGTCAGATCACGTATGTACATCGATGAATGGTATGGTTCATAGGCATAGGGGATTGATCAGTGCAATCTATACTAATATAATAAAGCTGAAGAGTTTGTTTGTTTGTTTGCTTGAGCGCGCTAATCTCAGGAACTACTGATCCGAATTGAAAAATTATTTTAATGTTGGATAGCTCATTTATCGAGGAAGGCTATAGGCTATATAACATCACGCTACGACCAACGGGGGCGGCGCAGTAATCATAAATGCGGGTGAAACCGCGGCCACATCTGGTTGTAATATAATGAGGTTATCATAATTTGGGTTACGTAACGTTCAGTTTGGTGCAATGTCTTAAGCTTGAATTAAGCATATTTTATTGCGAAAGATTGATTTAGGAACTCATTTCTTAGCGAACAGCTCGATCTGGAGAGCCCTATCAGTTCAAGAAAAATCTAAATAGGAAAAATGGCCCCATTATGCATTTGTTGTTTGGACATACGTATATATTTAGTAATATAAACAAGTGGGTAAACAACAAATACATAGTTGTAATATATATGTATATATATCCTGGAAAACTAAATTAAAACACACAATGTGTTTTTATTTTCTTTAATTCCTAATATGTAAAATAGGTTTTTCAGTTTTCTATAAATACGCCACAGTTTACCATTTTACACAAAACTAGCTTTCGCCCGCGCTTCGCTTGGGAACAATACTCTTTTCTGAATTAAAGATATGTTTTACGTCCTTTTCTGTGCCCCTGACAACGTGTATGTGAAATTTCATGATGACCAGTGGAGTAGATAAGGCATAAAAGCGTAACAAATAATTAAACTTACATTGTCGGCCTCGATGGCGTAGTGGTTAGTGTAACCGACTGCCACGCCTGAGGTCGCGGGTTCGATTCCCGCACAAGACAAATATTTGTGTGCATGAACATGGATGTTTGTCTTGGTCTGGGTGTTTCTATGTATAATATGTATGTATTTACAAAAAAAAAAAAAGTATATATGTATGTTTATCCATTGTCTAGTACCCATAGTACAAGCTCTGCTTAGTTTGGGCTAGATGGTGATGTGTGTATGTGGTAGAATATTATATTATTCGCATTTGTAATATTAGTTAATAAATATGTAAATTCTGTTAAATTAAGCCTTATAAGATGTGTTTTCCAATCTTGTTACACAAACATTAAATTGAGCCTCGTTCGAGATGAAACTTTATGCGATCCAATCTGAGCACTAAGTAAGTAATCTATTATTAATCTCTGGGCTTTCTTTATGTCCTTGTCTTTCTTCATTATGTTTATGTTCGTTGTTTCGGTATTTGTTTCTAATCAAGACATTTGAGAAATTACAAAGCATTTATTTGGTCTATAAAGACATTATTGCCACATCAAAAATATACGTAGTAGACTTGAACCCTAAGCTTTTTACATCAAGCATATGGTCTGGTATTTCAATGTCAAAGAACCAAGATATTTTTACAACTGTAATAGAGAAAGTTAAAAACCGCCTCGGCGCTGTGGAGAAAATTTTACTTATTTCGTCAGCGATTAGATAGTCCTGTAATTCATTTTAATTAGCAATCTTGAGAAAAGGATGTCGTAATTTTTTTCTCAAAATTATTTTATACTAGCTGTCCACCGCGGTTTCACCCACCTTTACTGCTTGTAGCTCATAGCGTAATGTTATATAATCTATATTACTTCTGGATAAAATAGCTTTCCATTGTTGAAACCATTTTCTTAAATCAGTCCAGTTCGCATCGCTCGCGTTACTCGCAGCGTGATGTTTTATAATCTATATGACTTCTCGATAAAGAAGCTTTCTATTGAAGAAACGATTTTTAAAATTGGTGCGGTAATTTGTGATTTTATTCATTACAAAAAAAAATACAAATCTTTTCTCTTTGCATTATTCTCTCATCCTTTTTCGAAAAGTAAATACACGGAGAAACGCACTCGTATATGTATGTGTATGTGTTTGTCTCTGTGACTATAAACCAGCATATCCGAGATTCATAAAAATTAAATCCTGTTCAAATTGTACCACAACTCGCTGTTTACTTTTTAATCCGAGCTTACAAAGTAAATCGGTCGCAAGTTAATTCCGTTGTATAATAAAAGTCGCGAACACACACAACAGCCGTTGTATGTGATATTTTTATTAAAATACTTTACTGTGTGGATTCCTACTTCAAAGTAAACTTTATTTAAACTCCTTCAATATTTACTATGAGCTATACACAGGCTCAGCTTAGCTTAAAACTATATTAGCAGCACAGCGCAATTCAAATTATTTCGTTGCAGTAAAATTTTCTGTAAATTTATCAATTAATCATTATTTTTATACTAGCTAAACCCAGCCACATTTTGCTGTAGCTTAGTCCGATATTTAAAATAGCCCGTTGCCATGGAAACTTCGGCAAAAAATTACGTGAAGAGACTCTTACATAGGAATTCAACGTTGTGGTAAAAAATTCAAGCCAATCTATCTAGTACTTTTCGAGTTACGCAAACATATGGTAGCTGAATTTTAAATATATTATATAAAGATACGTTTCTGTGTGTGCGTGTGTATATGTATGTGTATATTTGTGTGTAAGTATGTATGTGTTTGTGTGTGAGTGTGCGTGTTTGTGTATGATGAATACTTCGTTTTCTAACTTTAAGAACTACATCCTACAAATATTATACAAAAGCAAGGCACTTTGTATAGATGTCTAGTGTTCACAGTGGGAGTCGGAACAAAGGGCCCAGCTCTTCGATATATTGAACCGCACAACAATACAAATGGTAGGTACGGACGCCAACTCTGTTGGCACGTCTATTGTCATCACCAGACTCGTTTAATTAAATTATAGTTATGTACCAGATGAGCAAGTGTGAATCGCGATTCAGTAATACCTAGTATATCTCTTATGCCTTTGGGTGATACTAACCCAATATAAGTCAGATTAAAAGTGGATACCAGTGTCGAAGAATACATTGCAAATAGTAAATCATTATATAACTATTTTACCTGATATCATGTTTATATAATTACTATATTCTGTCCAAATCCTATATATATATAAGCCTGATAAAAGTTACTCTATGTCCTTTTCTGTTCCACTGACAAAGTATATGCGAAATTTCATGATAATCGGTCCAGCAGTTTAGGCGTGAAAGCGTTACAAACAAACAAACTCACATTCACATTTATAATATTAGTTAGGATATCGTTGGCTGTTTGAGATCGTGTAACTTTTAAATAACAAATTCACACCATGCCTCGGAGGGAAGCAGTAGTGCATGCGACTGCTGTGCACGAGGTTTGAGTCCTCTTTCCTATATACACAATATATGCAAGTACATATAAAATAGGTAATATATCACTGTCGTCCGTCTTAGAGATATAAGCGTGAAATTATGTGTATGTATATCTTCGAAAAAATATATTGCTCAGATCGAAGTACCTACCAGCACGCACATTTATTTATTTTTTGAAATTACTTCGCTTTATAATTATAATTTAAAACAGTCTGGCAATGTTTCGAAAAAAGATGCCTTTTAGTATATAATAATACTGTACATGGTGTATTGTACTGGTCGGGCGTAATAAGAGGCAAATATGCCGCTATTACTTCACTAGTCTAGCTACTAACATCGAGGCATGTCATGTTGCGAACCGGTTTATTTAATATTTGCGCACCAAGCTGTGGAATACTCTTGGTACGCTTCGAACGAGTGCGCTTGAAACTGGTGCGCAACATGGCATGCCTCCTAACATCGTATTATATTTTAATATCGGTTCATGTTTCACGAAACATATCGTGGCAAAACTTTTTGTTTACAACACCTTTGACGAATATAAAAAATAATGTTCAACGACAACAAAAATACCTCAGTATTTTATTTCAAGCTTCAGAAACTTTCGTGTCTGTTTAAAATGTAAAACAGAACTGTCTGCCAGCTGTCTTTCATAAAAGTTTATTGTGATACTATGGATTTGAACTACACCACGATAAAAGTTTTTTATAAACTTTTTCTGATTAGCTAGACTGAGATAATGGTGTTTTTATATATTCCATCTGCATTAATATTATAAATGCGAAAGTTGGTTTGCTCTTTTTCAGGACGGAAATTCAATAAATCTGTGATTTTTGTAACAAACAGATGGCCAATTTTAAATATTTAAAAAGGCTATCTCGACTGTCAGAGCACACCCATTGACATCCATTAAGGATGGCAATGGGCAGCGAACAGGGTCCGGTAAGGAGACACTAGCAATGATGCTAAACACACACTTTCCAGACTGTAAGATAATAGAAAAAGAGCAGGAGGACCCGATCAGCCTGGTTGAACTAGGCTACCGCACAACCAAAGCAGATTGGGACACTGCTAGGAAGGTGGTGGATGAAGGGAAGGTCGGCTGGGCTCTAAATGGTTTTCAACCATTCAAGTCACCTGGTCCAGACATGGTTTATCCCATCATCCTGCAACAGGGAGCTGCACTCTTGGTTCCGCATTTGTGCAGATTATACAGAGCCTGCATAGCTTTTGGATACATTCCAAAGATATGGAGGCGTGTTAAAGTCATCTACATACCGAAACCGGGCAAAGCGGACAACGAAGAAGCCAAGGCATACAGACCTATCAGTCTTGAGTCGTTCTTCTTGAAAGCCCTGGAGAAGTTAGTAGATAGACATGTCAGGGAGGGAGCATTATGAAAATTCCCCCTCCACAGGCTACAGTGTGCCTACCAGTCGGGCAAATCCACTGAGACGGCACTACATTTTGTGGTAAATAAGGCAGAACATGCATTAGAGAACCGGGAAGTTTGCATTGCTGCATTCCTGGATATTGAGGGAGCTTTCGATCGGACCACCTTTGATGCCATCAGTGTGGCATCGGCAAATCACGGCATAGAGCCAACCATTTGCAAGTGGATCAATTGTATGCTCAGGGGTAGAATCATTAGGTCTGAGTTGTTAGGAGATGAAATGTATGCAACGACAACCAAGAGCTGCCCTCAGGGTGGAGTACTCTCACCACTCTTATGGTGCTTGGTAGTCAATTCACTCCTAGAACAACTCAACAAAGGTCCGTACATAACGGTCGGATATGCGGATGACTTGGTGATACTCGTCAATGGAAAGTTCCCGAGTACGGTATCTAGTCTCATGCAGAAGGCCCTGATTACGGTGGAAAAATGGTGCAGTAGCAATCATTTATCGATCAACCCAGGGAAAACGACTGTCGTGCCGTTTACTAGGATGAGGGATCTGACAGGGTTGGGAACTCTCTCCATGTATGGTACGCAGTTACAATGGTACATGGAGGTGAAGTATCTAGGCATGACCTTAGATAGCAAACTAACGTGGAAACCTCACGTAGACAAAGTCATAGAGAAGGCCCAGCGGGTCTTCGGCATGATTCGTTCTACTTATGGGAAGACCTGGGGGCTAAAGCCCAAGGTCATCAAGTGGCTATACACGATGATGATAAGACCTATACTCACGTATGGAAGCATTGTCTGGTGGCCAAGAACTAAACTAGCTACATGCAGGATCGCGCTGTCAAAGGTGCAGTGATTGGCCTGCATGGCTATAACAGGGGCGTTCCCGACTACGCCAACGGCAGCGTTAGAGGTCCTGCTGGATCTAACGCCGCTACACATTGTTGTGGAGTCAGAGGCGATAAAGGCGCTACACAGATTATCTGTGCATGGGCTGTGGAGCGTCAACATGCCGGTAACACGACACACAAAATTGGAGATTTCAAAGGATCTCAAAATGATTATGAGCATGGGATGCGACAAAATGCAACCATTGCACATATTCAAAAATAATTTTAAAATAAAGGTCCCCACGAGGGACGAATGGAGACAAGGTCTACAATCCCCTGACAAGGGTTGTCTCATCTGGTACACTGATGGTTCCAAAATGGAAACAGGATCGGGCGCTGGTATCTATACCAACGACTGCAAGGTGAGCCAAAGCATGGGCAAATATGCAACGGTCTTTCAAGCGGAAACCTACGCTATAATTGCCTGTGCTCAGGAGAATATCAACAGTAATGTCACTGACAGGACTGTGTATATTCTCAGTGACAGTCAAGCTGCTCTCAAGGCTCTGGACTCGTGTAGGGTAGACTCCAGACTGGTCCTGAACTGTGTTAAGGCCTTAAACAAACTTGGCAGGAAGAACACAGTCAGACTGGTGTGGGTTCCGGGGCATGCAGGGGTGCAGGGCAATGAGGAGGCTGATGAATTAGCCAGAAAGGGCTCGGAGCAACTGTTTGTGGGCCCCGAGCCATTCGTGGGACTCTCTGAGAGCACCGTCAAGGTAGCTTTGAATGCACATGGCAATGACAAACACAGGCTAGAGTGGAAGGCCCTGAGGGGTCTGGAACACTCCAAGAAATTCATTGCAAACAGAGCCACAGGCTTCACCCGGAAGTTCTGCAGGTATAACAAGAGCCAAATACGCCTGCTCACAGGAGCGTTCACTGGCCATTTTGGCACCAACGACTTCCTGTGCAGATTGAGATTGGCTCACAATTCGATTTGCAGAGCCTGTAGTGAACAGGACGAGTCCATATCGCACCTACTATGTGAATGCGACGCGTTGGCTGGATTGAGGATGGGTCTGATGGGATTGGCATATCCAAACCCTGAGGACTTCAGGCTTCTCCCTATGAAGTGTACGCTACGACTGATGCAGTACATTCGTAGGGAGATAGCTAAGGGATAAATCTTGGGGCTGACACAAAAGATCCCAATGAGTTGAAGTGTCGCCGGTCTGTGCTGACTGGCCCCCATACATAAGATAAGATAAGATAAATATTTAAAATATTTTAAAATAGTGTTCCGATCGATTCGACTCCGATACGAACTGAAATGTTATACAGTGTGACTGGTTAAACATTGTTAATACTTAAGGACATGATAATTTATAGTCAAACGTAACGTATAAAAGAATAATAATAATAAAATCTGTGTAACCTGCAAAGAAAATCTTTATGAAAATTTGTATGAAATATCCATAAAATGTGGACACTGCGCGCGTCTCACACAGCTGTCGGAGGCTAATGACCTTTGATAAGAAATGCATGGGTAAGGGTAAATTCGTGAGAGTGCGGGGTGCGGAAGCGGGGGGCGGGAGCGGAGGTTTTGTTTAGCTTTGGTATATGCACATTAAGTTTTTATTGGATAACCAGGTCAAATTTTAAGTACCTATTTTTTTTTTGGTATTCTTGTCCAGAATCGAGTACCGAATACCCTCCTTCAATTTTTACAGACCTTTACCAATCAGCCTGTATATGTTCACATTTTGGGTTTCTTTATGTTAATTTAGGAGAATAGCATGTATGATATTAGCAGCACAATCTCGCTCTGTCTTTTTAAAATAAATTGTTAGGAGAATTGGACTTAAGATATACAGTTATAGAGGAGAAGATATGCTACTCTATGTTACGACTACTTAATTATATAGATTCTATGATAAAGGTAAAGAATAAGTGCCAGAATTACTGCTACTGTTGAGTGAATGGGACTGAATGGGGTGCCAAGAACTTGGTCCAGTTCAACGCCAAGAAGTCCGAGGCATGCGTGTTGTCAACAAAAAAGTCTCCGTTCCTTCCCCTCCCTTCTCTGAAGAACACTCCACTGGTGATACGTGACAGCCTCTCCATCTTAGGTATGGATCTTTGCCGCTCCCTTAATCCCAAAACCTACATCGAGAGCATCATTAAGCAAGCTTCACGAAAACTCGGAGTTCTGAATAGGGTGAGGCGGTTCTTCGCGACTGGGCAGCTGTGTCTATTGTATAAGGCGCAAGTGCGCCCTTGCGTGGAGTACTGTTCTCATCTTTGGGATGGCTCCGCGTAGTACTTGCTAGACGCTCTTGATAGGTTACAGCGGCGAGCTGTCCGTATCATCGGAGATCCAGAGGTCACGAGTTCACTGGAACCTCTGCAACACCGTAGGGATATTGCCTCTTTGGCATGTTTCTACAGAATATACCACGGGGAGTGCTCTGAAGAGTTATTCCACCTTATCTCGCACTTCCCTTTCCTATCCAGAACAACGCGTGCTTGGCTCAGATGCCATCCTTACACGGTGGAGTCGACTAGAGTGCGTACCAACAAGTTTGGGTCCTCATACCTCTGCCGAACGATCAAGGCATGGAATTCTCTGCCAAGGCACGTGTTTCCTTCTTCCTTCAATCCTGGGTCCTTTAAGCGGGGCGTGAAAAAGCACCTTCTCAGGCCGTCAAAGTAGAGACCTCAACATCGCCTCGGCTGCTATGAGGACGATGTGGAGACCACTGCTCTTAGACCACACGACTGCTTACCATCAGGCGGAGTGTGGAAATTTAGACGAGCAAAAAAAAAACTTAAGTCTGGGACAACCCAACAGTTGACGACTGGGAAAAGTATTGCCTTATAAAACGAAGGTAGCAACTATTCATGAAGGCCACATATTATGTCATCGAAGCAGAATTTTCACAATTCTCCATAGCACTTAAAATACAATCGCTTAACGAGGCAGCTGAATAAATCCACGAATAAAAAAACGTTATCATATTTCACAAACGTTTCAACAATAATTCAAGTTAAAAAGAACTATTATTTAAAATGTATCGGAATAAAACTCGTATTTCGTGCTTTTTGGCCGGCTCGTGATATTGCTTGTTAAGCATCGCCGAAGGCAGAATTTTAAATGACAGTAATTGTTGTACTGTTGAGATTTTACGATTGCTTTTATATTGGTTTTGTACCAACCTATAAAATAAGTTTTTTTTTTTGAGAGTATTTTGTCAGATAGTAATCCTTTTTAGGTAAAGCAGTGATAATGTATGCGACTGATTCCCGTGAGGTCACAAGTGCAATCAAAGGGCAAAGTGTTAGTATGAAGTCTTGGATTCGTTTTCCGTTAATTAAATAATAAGCAATAAATTTTTGAAAAGAACACTATTTCTAAGTGACGTGCTTACGGCCAAGTTTCACTCAAACTGGAGCAGTTTTTTATAAAAAGATGTTGTGCTCTTCATAGGATGCCCCAGTGTGATCTTTGCCCTTGTTCAGCCAACACGGAAACTTTTTTCTACTAATACAACTGCCAGACAGCTCTGTGTCCAAACTCCTACGACACAGCCATGGCTAAACATTGAAACAACGGTCACAAAGAAAACTCAGACTTGGCACATCTATTTCTGGATCTTTTAAATCTTTGTCCCGTAAAGAGATCGAACCCACAACACTTGGACCTATATGTAACGGCTAGGTACCCAACTTAACAAGTGCGCCATTTGTGCAAGCTACTAAACCCGAAAGGTGGCAAGGAATAATACCTATATGTGTGGTTTAGCGGACGCCCATGGCTTAGTAGTCGTTTCGCACGAATTTGTTGGCACTTATCGTGCGAATAGACACTTTTTGAAAATAATATTTTTTGTTGTTGTCGTTTCGCACTCTTAAATGACGTTCTCGTACGAAACGACACCTGCGTTTTCAGACGGGATTCGCACGATAATATATTCCATGTGTGCGAAACGACAACAAAAAGAATATTATTTGGAAAAGTGTCTGTCCAAGATTTGTGCCAACAAATTCGTGCGAAACTACTATTAAGACACGCCCATTAGTAATATACCCACATTAACGTCTTATCAAAAAAGAGATCGCATATCTAATTGCCAAATAAGTATTAAAAATGTTATAAAAATATTCCTAGTATAGCTTTAGGCTCTTTTTTACTATATTAGATAGTTTTATAATTTCGACTATTAATACAATTGCGAAATAAGAGCAATCATCCCAGTCCTCTGGAGGCCGGCGGCTACGTTTATTATATTTTTAAATAAGTACAAGCTGAAAGATAAAATCCTTGTCATTTATTACATTACAGCGTATTATAAAGCTTAGAGGTGACAACTTAATTAAATTAACTCTCCCTGGCTTGCCTTTGTGTAAATGTTTCTGATTAACAAAAGATATTGTCGGTAAATAGTAAATACTTTCTGCTGTTTATTTGTTAGTATAAATAACAGGTTTTGAAATTATTATTAAACTTCTATTAAAGGTAATTATCATGAAGGATTCAAGACTTAGGGAACAATCAGACATCAGCGAGCTATAAGCTAGCTCATGAAGAATACAACTGCCATTTGATTCACTTGGTTAGAGCGTAATGCCAATATAATAGCTCAATCGTTTATTGGTTCACATTGGCAGCTATTGAGATTCCAGCTCAGCTTGTAAAACTAGAGTTGAGCGAGAAGATATTCACTCGCAGATTGAAACCTAATGGATAGTGTGGTAGTAAAATTATAGCGAATGGCGACCAAATCAGTGAGCTTTATGTATGAAGATAGTTTGCCAGTAGAGATATAATATAAAATATCTTTTATATTATATCTTTACTAGCATATTATCCGCATATTTAAAGCTTAGCATAGTATCCAATAGTTTATCGCTCGCGATCTGACTGCCCTTCAATAAGCTAAACAATAGATCTCCTATTCAGCTGTGTATCGCTCTAAGATGCTGTAAAACATGTATCACAATTAGCAACTGTTATTTGTGATACACATATTAGTAGTCCTTCGGGAACACGGAAGTGTAATATGAAACATAGCTCAGGTAATAACAGCGTGACATTAAACTTAATATAGGCGATAAACAAGCTTTACGTTAAATGTAGTATAGGGGACAAACAGTCTTGATATAAAACATGGTACAGGGGAAAACGGGCGTGATAGTAAACATATTACATCTGTGTATCGCCGAGAGATTTTACTGACGCTGTGTCACAATTCGAGCCTAACTTTACTTCAGCTGTGTAGGTATTGCTTCGTAGGAGCCGAGCTTAACGCTAAAGACTAAGAGACTAAATTTGGGCGTCTGTTGGCGGTAGATATATCTTTTTTTTTTCCTTTTTTTTAAATCGACATGACTCCTTTTTATCGATACTGGGGATTCATTTAAGACATATCTTAAAAGTTCTTATACAACGTGATTTATTGCTTTAGACACTAATTTCGTAGCCAAGTTTGGCAAATTCTGCCACCCTACAAAAATCCGTCGAAGTCACTATATTTCTGCGGGCAGAAGGGTATTACAGATTAAAGTGATGCTGTGCTGACAACAGTATATTTGATCCTGCGTTAGCAGCATAGTGTCTTCTTTTTAAAGAGTCGATATTGCGCTAATTATTTTTTAGTGTTATACAGAAATATAATCCCAGCCATTCTAAGTAAATTTTTATTGTATTTCATTATAATAAATGCGTAATATAATGCGTTTAAATTAACTACTTGACCAATCATCATTAACTTTCGCATACACGTTGTCAGGAGTACAGAAAAGGACATAGCATCACCCTTTCTCCAGAAAAGTACTTTACCTAGCAACGGAAGCCGCGGGCAAAAACTAGTATGTAATAAAGCCAGCCATATGCTTCGTGACTGTGTGGTTTGTTACAATAATGTAAAAAATCTGACGCTAAAGACTTCACATTTTTGGTCAAAATATTTGGCTGAAATACAATGACACGTAATAAACACAAATTAAGCCAGCATACTTCATAATTTAAACATAAGGTGGTACAGTCAAAGGAGAGTCGTCCACACAATTCCTTCGAGTATTTATATGTACAAAAATTTCTTGTTTATAAAGAACACATACATACGACATGAATATTGTATGACATGCTTGGTATTCAAACGAGAACGTTGAACACAACATTACAAACAACTAGAGAAAGCTCTTACTTTTATACAAAGTATCGGAATGTTATATTGATTAAAAGTAGTAGATATACACTTGATCTCTTAATCGCAAAAGTTTGATAATATTAAAATTACATACATATACACGCCTATATTCCTGAAGGGATATTAAAAGGAGTATTACGCTTATATTTCGCCAACCATGGCTTTTGAGCCCACGTAATAGAGAAGTGAACCTATTGTCGTTTACCAGGAGCCGCTGTAGAATCCGTGCTGCTACTAAAAATTTTCAGACAGCAAATACAACGATATTTTATATGCACACAAACTTTGCCCTGAACTCGAGACTCCATGCAATAGCAGTCGTATACAATACCGCTGCGTTACCGAGGAACTTTGAAATACATATTAAAATAATTCAAATATAATCCTATTTATATTACAAATCTAAAAGTTGGTAAAAATGTTTGTATGTACATACTCAATCACGCATAAACCGTTAAACCGATTTGGATAAAACTCAACATAGGAATAGCCTATGTCCTGAATTAGTATATAGTTTATACCGGTATGCTTTGCAAAGCCTTATGCAAAACCGATAATAACATATAAAATAAATAGTATATTAAAAGGATAAAAGTATTTTCTTCACAAAAAAACATTAATCTTCACAGACAATAAGATGTCAGACAATAAAAGCAGCCTGTAAGTGAACAAATACTTTCTTTCTTGACTCGATCAGACGCTGAATTACAAAATGGCAACTCGGATATAGAAACATTTGAACTTTAAGGCAATTACCGAACTTCATCGAACGAAGTTCCGAAGCAATCAGTCTAAATTTAAACGAAGCTAAACACAAATTAATGGATCAAGAGTTAGGGAAGAAACACATAGCCACTCTTTTCAATCGCTAAATGCTTATAAGATATTTCGTAATAATACATGTATTTATATATTTTCATTATAATGAGCTGCTATTTGTCAGACATACGCAATCTTCGAAAAATGAAATGCAATATTAAGACCGTATGTCAGAATGTTTATAGTTTCCAATTTCAACAACAAGCTAAATTAAAGCGTATACATACACATACTTCACACGTATTCCGTTTCAACACCGACTTAATAACACGCCAAGTAAAAACATATTATGTCTTTTTCTCTGGTATTTGTAAGAAAGGGATGAAGAAACATGTTCACAACATTGTATATCGTTTAAATTTGCTTTCATGCTTTTTAATGTGGTCCGTAACACAAGATGGCGTCTTCAGCCAGCCAGTGACTTATGCTGAAATTATATTAATTACCCACTAGATTTTGACCGCGGCTTCGGTTACGTTAGGTTAGTAACTATATTTTTTTCTGAATGATAGGTACTTTATGTCCTTTTCTGGGTTCCCTGTTTATTCGCATAAAATTATATGTCATAATTTAACATAGCATACTTTTACTTCTCCTAATAATAGTTACGGATAATATTAATTAGGCATAGGTACCTATTTAGGCACAATTTTGAAGCATAATTACTATAAGCATAATAATTGTTATGCATACTATTCTAAAGCATAAATTTGTTTATGCATAATTATATTTAAGCATAATATTTATAGGCATAATAATTATTAATAAAATACTTTTCGTATATAAAATAAACATGTTGGCGGCTTAGGGGTAGCCTAAGGGCCACCCCCGCCACATACTACCCTATTGTTACTCTATGGTACCCAAGTTATATTGGTTAACCTTTTGATCTTTATGCCTAATAACTATTAAACGAATAAACAATATGCCTTATAATTTTATGCCAATCAAAATTAGGGCAAAAAGCATTAGCCTAAATGTTATTTACGCCTACTGAAATAAAATAAATAAAAATAAAATAAAAAAGCCTTTGTTTACTTATTCAGAGAGGTCGCGTTCGTCGATTTTTAAGTTGGTGATGGCCTACTGAAATAGTATGCCAGAAAACAATCATGTCAAAGTATTATTATGACAAAAATATTATGCCTAACTCGTAATGCCAAATTAAATTAGGACAAATTGGCGAAGCAAAGGGATCCCCCTTTTCTATACCCCAGACAACGTGTATGCGAAATTTCATGATGATCGGTCGAGTAGTTAAGGCGTAAAAGCGAAACACACAAACAAAGTAGCATTAGCATTTATAATATTAGTTAGGTTTACAATCTTCTTCATTGTTGTCTTAAAAGTTTGTTGGTCCTATAGCATATGTTTATGTTTGGATCATATGGTGTCGGATACGATGCTCACGTCGGGCAAAGCGTTTGATATGTGCATTTAAAATTTCTCAATAACAGTAAAAATAAAAAGTATAGTAGGCTCGTCCCACTCTAAAATATGAATATAATACGCTTCTTTATACGCCTTCGGGAATACACAGACGACTATGTATGTAATAAAGTTCGTTATTGTAAATTAAATCAAATTTTTGCTGAATATTCGTACAATTGTTACGTTATGATAAACAGAATACAAATTGTACGTGCGTACCCAACCCTCTAACTTGTAACGAGTTTACAAACTCCAATAATACTTTGAAAACACACAGGTTTAAATGAAAAATACTAATAAACATTTGGTAAAATGTTGGTCTCCTTTGACACTACTCCTAATTCTAAGGATGGAATGAGGAGCAAAAAGAGACCTTATGATGTCTTAATGGATTAAAGACATACTAAGAACTTGCTCTCATACAGATATAATCTTATGCATTTATCCTATGAAATAGTATAGGAGTGTGTTACAATACCATTTAGCTAACTATGGTGTTAAATACCACGTAACGGAGGATGTGTGATCGTTCTACGCGACAGCATTTTTAACCCCATCATTTAGATGGCTGGCAGTGCGTTTTTCCAGAAATTTCACACAACAAAACTGTGGAATGAACTGTCGCCTGCGGTATTTCCGGACCAAACCGACCTTCAAACCTTCAAGAAAAGAGCGTACTCGTTTTTAAAGCCCCGTAACGCACTTGTGACTCCTCTCGTGTTGCGGTGTCCATGGGTGGCGGTAATCGCTTACCATCAGGCGATCCGTATGTACGTTTGTCTGCTATACCATAAAAAAAATGTGTATAATACCTATCTCCACTCGCTTGAGCTTATTTCCAGACCCAGTGCTCCTACTGAACATTTCTAAACAAAATTCGCATTCACTTTCGCTGCCACGGCTTACAACTTACTATATAGATTTAGCCCTGTATTAAACTGTCACACTGCTGGGCACGGGCCTCTTCTCAGTGTGAGAAAAGTCCTAGGCCATAATCCCCTACGCTGGCCCAGTGCAGGTTGACAGACCTTTACGAGAACTTTATGGGGAACTCTCAGACATATAGGTTTCCTCACGATAAACTTCTATGATAATATTGTCTTCTGTTTACGCGAATGTTATTCATTGAAATTAAACTACTATATACGGATTTTATCGCGTTGTTTATTTATCACTGTATTACAAAATTTTGAAAATATTACTCTACTACTACTATTGATTTTATTTGACTAATTTATAAGCTAATAAAATTATTTAAACTATTAAATCTATTTATTTTTGGTTTACACTTTCCCCGACGTTTCGGGTGCTTTTCAGCAGCCATCAGTCTCCCCGTGACCATGGCTGCTGAAAAGCACCCGAAACGTCGGGGAAAGTGTAAACCAAAAATAAATAGATTTAATAGTTTAAATAATTTTATTAGCTTATAAATTAGTCAAATAAAATCAATAGTAGTAGTAGAGTAATATTTTCAAAATTTTGTAATACAGTGATAAATAAACAACGCGATAAAATCCGTATATAGTAGTTTAACTTCTGTGATATTAATCAATTTAATTCTTTCCCTTTCATTCCCGCTACTTACAACTAACTACAGTTAAGATTATAATTTATTATGTCTATTTTGTGTCAATCCACAATCGATTCCAAAAGGGCTTATGTCAATCTGTTTACACTGACACTTACACCCGTGACCAAAACTATTCAGTAAACCGTATTTCACGATAAACATCTAATCACATTGATCCTTAGGCATCCAATTTGTATGTAATCATAGTACACGCGAACCGGTCACGCCATGTACTATAGATTTAGGTAAACAAGCTCAAGGCAACATGTAGATGGCTGATCAGACTTAACATAATTTAAATAGAAAACGTTGTTTATAGAATGGTGTTGGAATGGAGTTGTTTATGTAGTCAGTTTTCTTTAAAGGTAAGGAAAGGTGACGTGTAATGTATATTACTAGGGTATTACCCGCGGCTTTGCTCGCGTTTATCTAGATTTCATCAGTAAATTTCAATCTTTTATGAACAGTTTTTGAAGTGAAAACTTCTTTAAGCGCGTTGAGCACTTTTTGGGTGAACAAAAATCGCGTCATCGTCACCGAACGCTTTCCATGAGCTATATGTATACTGTGTATATATGTGTATTTTTAGATGAACAAAAAGCGTGAAACTCTCGTCATCGTCACCGCACGCTAGTTACTTAGTTTTCACTTCTATCGGCAGTCCCCAAAGACAGCCCCGCATGATTTTTATATTTTTTTTTTGTTTGAAAGGTACAGTTTGTTCTCTTCTGTACCCCTGATTATGTGTATGCTAAATTTCATGATGATCGGTCGTGTAGTTATGGCCTGAAGCGTAACAAATAAACAAACTCACTTTCGCACATTATAATATTAGTTAGGATAAAGCGCAGCTAAAAAAGATTGCATCATTTTTTATTCCGAAAGAATTCCTGTGTCAAGAGAAAATTTACAAACACTCAAATAACAGAGCCAAAGAAAACGCAAACTTAGAACAAGTATTTGTGGATCATACAATTGTCTCGTGTGGAGATCGAACATACAAGCTTTGAGCGTAGCAATTGGCGAAGAAACCATTTAAACATCTTCTGGTAATAAAATCTTATGTAAACTAAATGATAAAAATGTCATATCAACAACTTAAAATTATTTCAAGTTTAATTGTTCACTTTTTGCTCAAATCTTTAGTGCATGAGGTCTAAACTGGGCAAAGTATTAAAAGGGTATTGCTTTTTTTAAATCTTCATAGGATCTCGGCGTCTGGAACTGTCCCGATAAAAGACAATAGTCTCGCTCTATATAATAGAGACCTAAACCTAGCGAAATGTGGGTGTTATGATAATAATAATAATTAATACCACATACACACAACACCATCTAGCCCAAACTAAGCAGAGCTTGTACTATGGGTACTAGACAATGGATAAACATACATATATACTTTCTTTTTGTAAATACATACATATACAGAGAAACACCCGGATCAAGACAAAAATCCATGTTCATGCACACAAATGTTTAACTTGTGCGGGAATGGAACCCGCGACCTCAGGCGTGGCAGTCGGTTACACTAACCATTAACCATTAACCATTTTTAATTGAAATTCTTTCAATGTTATATACTGCTTACGCTTTCGAGGATTTGGCGTAAAACTATATTTTTAAGGCTAATTTTCAAATACATAAATTTCTTTACCTTGCTTACTTTCTCTTCAATGTAATGGCTAGTATATAAGTAACTTTACAGAGAAATATATACCCTTATCCACACGTTTATGAATATTAATTAAACCAAGTAATCTTAGTATAACAGGTTCATAGCACTTGATCCGCAGGGTCTACCTCTACCTAAACAAGAGTGAATTAAATTAGTAGTTGCTGAGGAATTTTACGACGCCGCGCCGCCTAAACCAGCTGTGTACTATAATATTTTCTGTACCTTTCCTTTTAATTTTGTTTTAGATATATTGCACGGATGGCGAGTGGTTTAGGTGGCGGCCTCGCCACTACTGTTGCGCCGAGTGCTGTGGGTTCGATTCCCACACGGGACAAAACTTTGTGTGATCCACAAATCGCACCTTTAATAAAACAGCGACTTGTCTTGAAATTTGGAAGTAAGGCAATTTGAACTCTATTTGTGTATGTTAAATTCTTATATTATATTTGTGTTAAATCATTGCAACAGAATTTTAATTTATTTAATTCAATATACTGAGATAAGTCTCTGTTTTATTAAGAGTGCGATTAATGGTTGTTTTGTGTCTGGATGTTCTTTGTGTCCGTTGTTTGAATGTTTGTAAAGTGGGGGACTTTCCGACACAGGAATTATTCCTAGTGCGGGATTGACTGATTTAAAAGGAAAGGATAAAATATGTATACAGCGTGTAACAGAAAGGTGTGGTCATATTATAGGTTCGTAACGTATATCTGATAAATAACCTATGTGCTCGAACCCCAGATAAAAAAAAAACATAATTTAAATTTTATGACAATTTCAAACACTATTTATTTCTTATTAAAACATTTATTTCTTATTACAACAGAAAATTGCGTAATTTTCGGGTTCACGAAAATTACCCCAGTGAACTGTTAGTGTTGTTTGGTTAGTATTGATTAGACTGATGATATAAGTTCATGAAAATAATGTCGACGGATTAATGTGACGCGGTTTTCCATAAGGGCTGTATATATTTATAGCTATTATTTTCTTTAAATATTTAACACTATACATATATTTAGTACGTATTAAATACGACAAGGCTTTTGGGCTTGTATATTACCTACATGCACTATGTAGAATAACGTCAGTCTAGTCAAAGATACTGTTTGACTGCTTCGAAGAGGTCTCAAATTTACATCCATAGTATTTCAACGTTATGTAAACTTATGACTGCCACGTTGGCGCAGCGAATTACCACTTGCACTGCGTCAACGTAGCAGTAAGCATAAGTTACACTAACCGAATACACTAGTATTCGGCTGCGGTACACGAGGTCTCAGATTGCCGAGTCGGGTAAAGTGCTCTTGGCTGTTTCTATCGTGAAATTGTCCGAAGTAACTCGGAGTTCAAAAATGTGCCCGATGGACGCCAATAGATTGGCTCTCTATTACGTGGGTCCCAAAGCATACTTAACCAAATAGCAGTATAAAACACCTTTACGTACCTCTTCGGGAACTTAAGTGTATACTCAAACTCTAAACAACAATTTGTGGATCACACAAATGTTTTCACGGTTGGGTATAGTATATGAACACAAAACGAGGCGTGATACCAATGGCTAAGTGAACAATTAAAAAATCACTAAAATTCGTGCAATCATTATAACTATAGAAGTTAAAAAAAGGCTAGAACTTTAAATTAAATCGTTATAATAAACGCAATGTACTTTATTAACAAAAATAACATGAAAGATAAGATAAAATGTTCATAGGAATGAGTGAGATATCAGGTTGTATACTTGGGTGAATATCATAAATGCGAAGACGCGGTTTATCAAGCCATTTAAGAAGTCGTTCGGCTAAAATTGAATATAAAAACTCTCTCTCAAAATATCCTTTTGTTTATTTTTCAAGGAAAACGACCGGCCTATATTATTCTAGATCTCTTTTGATCCAAATACAAAGTGATTCGAATTCGTTGAAGGGATATAATATCTTGAGAATTTCAATAAAAAGCTTCGCCTTATAGCACCGATAGCCTAGTAAGACGGTGGGACCGCCACGCAGAAGTCTTAAGTCTGATCTCAAGGCACGAACCTCGTGACTTTTTGAAGTTCAATGCGTATTAAATAGTGAAATTATCGTGGTGAAACCTGCATCTTAATCTGTGAATACTACATTATGTTCGCGAAGATACGTGAAGTCTGCCAACCCACACCGGGCCAGCGTGGTAGACTATGGCCTAACCCTTCTCACACTAGAAAAAGGAACGAGCCAAGCAATGCGACAGTTAATAAACGGAGCTAATTTTATATTATAAATAGCTTACAAGCTTCGGACTCGAATTAGAATAAATTGGAATGATCCCGAATTCCTTTTTAATGTACGAAATGATGGAATTTCTGTTATGTTTCGGTCATTTTGTTACTTGTTTATTTGTTACTTATTTGATCAAAGTATTCGCAACAAAAGCGTTCCTTTATGGTATTAAAAGTCTTACTTGAGTTTTCCTTGCTGTGGTTTTCGATAAACTTCTTAGAAATTCATAGGCCTTGTTTTTGTTATTTGTGACGGTCAAAATACGCCTACGGATGGAGTGGTACTTAACTGTTAACATACTACACATAAAAGGTCAATTATTGGCGATATTAATGAGAACATATGCCAGGAGCACCTAGCGTAGGTGCGTCATAATTGAAACTTTGTATTATTGTGTTTGTTGGGTTAAACAAAGATTTATTTTGAATACTTTTAGACTGCGATCTCAGTGGTACAGCGTTAGTGAATGCAACTGCTAGGCATTTGGTTAATCGGAAATATGACCCATATTTCCGTCGTTGAAGAGTCAGTAGCAGTACAGAGTCTTGAATTGTGCTCAGTAGGGGGCAATAGACTATGGGACTTAAAAGCATGGCTAGCAATATTTTGGTGTCCATCCTTACGGGCCGTTTTCGGAGATATAAACGTAAAATTATGTATGTGTATGAGTCGTAAAATTTAATAGCCCATAACGTATAAGTGATCGTGTGCGAGGTTATTTTAATGTTAGCATTATTATGTTCATATAAGTGAACTTTTCACAAGAGTCACATTGCCCCTGGCTTCGAAAAGCACGTATAGACATCAGTCACACAGCTGTCATAAACATCTGTAATCTTCAGTATAGGTAGTAAGTAAATACAACTAGGTGCTATAGTTTATTTACATGCTACAGCTGATACAGTTTTCAGTGTCGATTGAAAATATAAGCGAGTATTCACACGAGTGTCTTGTGAAAACCAGTTGCAGTAGGTTCGCGATATTCTTTTGATATACGGTGAAACCATGCCAATAATCGATAATAGGGTGAAGTTCTGCTTGGTGTGGCAAAACTGACCTTATTTCACCCGAGAATAATGTACGAGATACTGCGTAAAGGTATATGGCCAGACACAATAAATTTCTAATTATGTCTCGTATTCTAGATAACCGGTTCTAATAAAGGTGACAACTTTACCCCTGACTTGTCAACCTCTACGATCACAATGGTACAAAAAGTTTTAACACTTTATATTGATATTCTGAAGTGTCACGTGCCACCGGATCCTGGCCAATTTAAAAAGGGCTGATTTAAAAATATTCGAGACGCAATTGTACGAGGGATCCTTAGACTGGTTTTTGGCAACGACTTATTGTCGAATGATTGTCTATAGTGCTTTTTTGTTCTATGTATATACTTCTATGCTCACGTCTATTTATCACAGATGTATTAATAACTTACACCTACTTTCGCTAGCTATTTTTAAAGATATTCTCATTCAATATCTTTTTACTACTAGCAATTCAGCAATTCGGTTACAAATGACAAGTAATCTAGGCTAACAAGAATAATAATAAAAGAAAAGAAAAGTAATTCTGCAGGAAATTTAAATGCTTGTTAGAAGTGGGTATACGTAGTTAGTGCAAAGGGCTTCGTAAAATTCGGTCAAAGCTTTTTTTAATGGCAAGTTCAATATATTATTATGTTTCTATTTTTAACGACAATTCTTTCCTTTTTATTGTATATTTATTATATTTTATTTATTTATTTTTAAACTTACAACTACCATTACAGGTAACCCCAATTCGATAGTGCGCTACATCTTAATTATATACATGAAAAAATAAACATAAAACTCAACTAAGTAACTAAAAGAAACAAAAATAGAACGAAAATAAAATGTTGTAATATATCCCATCTCTCGAGAGACTTAACTAACATTCAAACAACAGCGGACAATTTAGATAACGGACACAATGAACATCCAGACTCAAGAACAACTATTTGTAAATCACTAAATTTATGTCCCGTGTGGGGATCGAACCTACAACACTCGGCGCGGCGGCAGTGGCTAGATGAACACTTAACCACTGCGTCATATATGCAGTCAATTAATGCCTTAAATATTGAGTTGAACATCAATATTAAGGCTATTCTCCCACTAGCGAAGCGTCCCGCCGCGGTGCGCGGAGCGACAGATCACGCGCGCGGCGACGGAGGCGCAGATCTGCGGTGTAATCTGCTACTCCGCGCGGGGTGGCAGTGTACGACGGCCCCGTGCCAAATAAAGTCAAATGTTCACTTCGCTGTCGAAAACGTCCTATAACACAAAATCTCGCGCGCGATTGCGGAGCCAATGTGTCAAGCCCGCGGCACGCCTCGCGCTCACGCGCAGATTGACAGAATCTGCGCGCGGGATGCGTTCCAGCGCATTGACGCGTCGACACTGTGTTGTCCTAGTCGTGTTTTTTATATAAATTGAGATACTTGCATACAATGTTAAAATCTGCGGCTCCGCGCTAGGCGACGGGGCGCGGTGCAGTGTGATAATCGCCTAAACCAGAGCAACTACAACTAGTTCAAGTGTTCAAAGTGAAGGCACATTATTAAATACAAATATTCACCACAATTCCTTTTACTCGCATATCCAATATAGAACTTGCCTCTATAGAAAGCAAATAAAATAATGGATAAGTATAAAAGTTTGTTTATACAATACTGTATGGAAAAAGAAAATTGGATTCAATCACCTTGTTTGCGTAAATTGAGTTTATTCATTTACCAATTCGTTTCTATTGTTTTTGAAATTACGTTTTTTGTCATGAACCCAACCAGAAGACTTTTTGGCAATATTAATAAGTTTTGTAAATATCGGTGATATGAACCTGAATATAGATAAGATACAATTGGATCTCCACATGGCGCCCAAACTGGGGCAACTGGGACACCCACCTTATTTTTTGATGGAGAACAAATAGTTGGCCATAGTCTAACACCTTTATCCGCAAAGATGTAAGCTGAATTGTATTAAACGCACGCTATGATTTTAAATCATACGTAACAAAACATTTGATAGCCTCAATGGCGCAGCGGTAATATTATGCATGAAGTCCGAGGTTCAATTCCCAGATCGAGCAGAGAGCTATAAAAATTTTCTGTCAAGAAAATTTTAGTAGCAACTTGAACTCGAGCATTGGACCTAAATATATATTAATAGTAAATAATATATAAACGATGGCTGGGATCCAAGCCTACTGTTTACTGGGCAAAACCGGGCTTACATAGTCTGGAACTGATTCCAGACTTTGTAATAATATCCAATAACTATAATCCCCACCCGGGAATCGTAGTCGACACCTGGCAAATGAGGCAACGCAGCGATATTATATACTATCGCTGCGTTACCTGCCCTTCCAATATTTGAACTGGCATAAATATTAACATAGTTGCTCACTCATAACTGTTTAAATTACGTTTTAACGCCATAATGTATTCAGTATTTCAAAAGCAAGCACTCGTTGAACTAGTGTGCGAATTATAAAAGGCGCGGGTGCCGGCCTTAGAGCAAATTCTATTTCCATGGACCTGCGGTGCGTATATCTAGGTTAACATTTTGTAATATCCTTGATAAATAAACATTAAAGACATATTCCGAGATTTGACTGCTCGGATGACGTGGAAGTTTAAGTGGCCGTCTTGCCACTACCGCCGTCCGAGTATTTTAGGTTCGATCCCCACACGGGACAAAAATTTGTTGTACACAGTACTTTTTCTGGAAGAAAGGTACCCCATGTCTTATTCTGTACCCCTGACAACATGTATGTTAAATTTCATAATGATCTGTCGAGTAGTTAACGCGTGAAAGGGTAACAAACAAATACACAAACAAACTCACTTTCGCATTTATAATAATAGGGGTTAAAGTATGAAGTTGCCGTTGTATAGTAATAGATACTTTGAATTGACATAAAACCTTCATAGTGTGAGATTTACGAGTGAAACTTTTTCAAATGATACCTATAAGATTCTTCTTTTAAAAAATGTTCAACATTCGATTTTCGACTTCCAATTGCTTTTTTTATTCAACTTAGACAGGAAAGATGGATACTTCGAAAATCCGAGTCATTTTTGAATACGAGTTCCGACGCGAAACTAACACGGCAGAAACGGCACGTAATATCAACGCTGCGTTTGGAGAGGAGACTGCTAATGAACGCACCGTGCGTTTTTGGTTTAAACGCTTTCGTAATGAAAACTTCGACTTGAAGAACGAACCACATGGAAGACCGCCCACACAGGTGAATAAAGCTGAATTGAAGGACATGGTGGAAGCCGATCCGAGTCAAACTACCCAGGAATTGACGGCATGGTTTAACGTTTTGGATATTTTTTAGGTTCATTTGCATCAAATCAATAAGATAAAACGTATGAAAAATGAGTGCCTTATGATATGACTGATCTGCAAAAAGAAATGGTCGTTGAAACTTGTGTTGCCATGTTGAATCGATACAGAAATGAAGGAATATTGGATTGAATTGTGACATGTGAAGAAAAGTGGATTCTTTACGATAGCCTTAAGCGAAAAATGCAATGGCTGACCCCATGTCAAACGCCGCAACAGTGCCCTAAAGCAAAGCTTACCAATAAAAAGGTAACGGTAACTGTTTAGTGATCTCTTCATGGTATGATTCACTATAGATTTCTCAGGTCTGGTCAAGCAATAACAGCAGATGTTAACAGTGCCGAACTTCGGACAATGATGGCGAAATTGGCAGTAAAACAGCACCGACTCGTGACTCGATCTTCACCATTATCCATGATAACGCAAGACCTCACACTGCACGAGAAACTGTTGTAACTCTACAGGAGCTGCAGTTAAAAACCATACATCATCCTCCGTAGTCGCCAGACCTTACTCCTACGGACTACCATTTTTTTCGTGATGTGGACAATTTTCTACGTGATAAAAAATTTTCTTCCCAGGAGGGAGCACAAAATGTTTTCACACAGTTTGTCGAATCTAGATCCGCGGCGTTCTATCGTAAAGGCATAAATGAACTTCCGTTTAGATGGCAGCAATGTATAGATAATGAGGGTAAATATTTCGATTAAATAAATATGGTGGTACATCTTAGAAAAAAACGTGTCTCAATTTTCAGTACAAATCGGCAATTTCATACTTTAACCGGGCCGGCTAGTAATATTAGGATTACTAGCCGACCCGACAGACGTTGTCTTGTCAAACTCGCGAGGTTAAAATAGTAAATAAGTTTTCTGAAATTAACTGCTCTATTTATTTACTTTAATTTTTGTTTTAACCTTCTACAAAGAATTGCAGGACTTAAAAAAATTAATGAAATCAGTAAAGTTATTCTTAAGTTACAGCGTGAACAAAGTTTATATATATAGATTACAATCCAATTACAAAGAACACGATCTTATATTGGTATATAAGGGGCGTTCTTATGGTTAAAAACGATTTCTTACAGGCAGTCTTAGGGTAGGCTTAAAGATTATGTAGATAAATACATATTGAATTGTATAGGTAGTATTGATATTCATATTAGATCACATAGGAATGAATATCATATTACCTTAGGTATACAGGTTGTCCTAGAATATGTGGATTAAATTGTAACGGGAGATTTCTTAAGTAAGGACCTTTCAAAAAAGCTAAATTAAATAAAATGTTTTTGGTCAAACGTACAAGATTTGTATATTAAATACTATTCTACTAGTAGGTTAGTATTTAATACGATTTATGGTATCCCACTGCTGAGGATAGCAGCGATAGCCTAGTGGGATACCGTTGGACTGCAACGGAGAGTTTGAGAGTTCGATCCCAAGGCGCGCATCTCTGACTTTTTGAAGTAAATATTTAATTATCACTTGCTTAAACGGTGAAGGAAAACATCGTAAGAAAGATATTATGTGCAGTCTGCCAACCCGCACTGGTGGTTAGCGTGGTCGACTATGGCCTAATACTTTTCACATTGAGAAGAGGCCCGTGCCCAGCAATGAGACAGTTTAATACAGGGCTAATATTATTATTATAACCTACTAGACAGCCACAGTGCCGCGACGGTGGTGAATGCGACTTCTGTGCATGAGGTTTCGGATCCGATTCTTGGGAAAAGCAAAGTATTGTTTGGGTACTGTGTCAAGAACTCTCAGTAGCAGCACCGAGTCTGGGATTGTACCTGATAGACGCCAAAAGCCCTAAATACGCCCTATAACCTTCTCCCCAAGTGCAGAACCGGACTCCGGAGGGTGCGAGATGACCTCCAGCCACCCTGAGATATAACCTGAAGGTGGTGGTCTTCGTGAGCCTGCCCGCCACCCGATCAGCACCAGGTCTGAGAGGCGGCGTGCGTGTTGCCATGTGCGCCTCTGCGTCGTGTGTCCGTCCCCTCTCAAGGGAACAATAGGGTTAAAATGTATAAGTGCCTAAAATCTTTTCGTGTAGTAGAAACCTTGGCGAGGTCACGACTGCATGTAAAAGTGATTCGCGCGGCCCCGCCGATTGCAGCTTTGTCGAGGAACACCTTGGTAGGTTTAGTCTGTATTACCGGAATGTCTCTAGTCACCATCTTTCTTTGCCCCGGTGAGTCCGACATCAATGCTCCACCCGCCCCCGCGGAGAGGTATGCCTCAATGCATTCACCCATGTAAAAAAAAAGGTTATGTTAGAAACAGTATTTTTAAAATAAAATCTATATTTTATTTTAAAAATACTGTTTCTAACATAACCTTTTACAACCTTTTTAACATAACCTCGGTGATAATATAGCTTTCTAATGGAGAAAGATTTTTTAATATCGGTTGACTAGTTTTTGATTTCAATCCTTACAAACAAACAAACACAAAATCAAACCTTTCCTCTTTATAATATAATATATAGAAGTATATAGATAAAGACATAAAAACACTGATTCAAGTAGTTTTTACCTTAAGGTAAAAAAAACACGTTGCATTAAAGATATCGAGTCCATATCGGGATGAAATATCTCTGCCAGTTTCTGGCCTATAACCTCCTCCATATGCAAATATACGTAGGTTCGTTGCTTTATTGCTACGTTAAAGAAGGACAAACAAACACACTTTTCAGTGTGAACATAATATTAGTAAAGGTTAAATACTTTGGTATAAACTATATTATGCTATAGCTACAGCGGGCAAGGACCCCTATCGAAGGCTGTGTATATAGGATCAGTCTGAAGGCTTGTGATTCTCTAAGCCTTCTGATCTATTGTTATAACACACTAGCTTTTGCCCGCGGCTTCGCTTGCGTAAAAGTAGGTTATGTAATGTTAGTAACAGTACTTTTTTAAATAAAATATAGCCTGTTACTTGGTGATAATTTAGCTTTTAAAAGTGAAATAATTTTTAAAATTGGTTGGGTCGTTTTTGAGTTAAATCCTTACAAACAAACAAAGAATCAAATCTTTCTTCTTTATAATATTTGAATAGACACATAACGATGTGAAAACGCTATAAATATTTGTATAGATATTGCAGTAATTACCACCATTGGCTTAGGAATTTATGGACACCATCTCATACATAGGTACATACATATGTTCTGGGTATCGTAAATATGTGTAAGTGAATTAAATATTCATTTCGTATTTTTGTGATAAAAAGAATTAGACTCCACAAACTTAATACTTTTAAAGAAAGTCTACTATTTTTATTTTATTGATGCTAAAGTATCGTTATTAAAACTTTGTCGTATCGCGTATAGTTGAGTATTGGGCGATTTGCTGTAGTGTGTATGTACGAGCGGTCCGACAGATATGAAAGGATACATTTTCAACAACACAAGGGTGTATATGAATTTTATTTTGTAAAAGTATCCTTATTACTATTATAAATGCGAATTAAGTTTGTTTGTTTGTGACGCTTTCACGCCTTAACTACTTGACCGATCATCATAAAATTTTGCATCAGGAGTACACAAAAAGACATATCACTCAATAAAGTACTGTTTTCGAGGGATAGAAATTTATTAACAAAGTCACCATTAACGCGAGCGAAAATGAATATATCCTGTGTATATAATCGTAAATAAATAAAGGAAATAGGTCATCCAGTGATGCACTAGCTGCAAGTGATTCATAGCCTGCAGCAGCCGCTAATGACAAGGAATACCAGCTGTACGTTGCAAAATGGATGAGCCGGCGTAATCCGCGCAACAAACAAAAACGTCTGGCCTCTCTACAAACAGATTACAGAGCGAATAGTCGTTTCTGAAATGTTGGAATCTTTGACTGCAGAAACACAACATCAACGTATTCGGCTACAATTCATACCTTAGCAGGCTGGAAGTACTTCTTTAATCAGGCTACCAGACTTTATAGAAATATTAATAAGGCCTCGTTTATCTCTACCGGTATATATAAAAGGACGTATATCCACCAGGTCGTTAAACTAAATCACGCAACTTAGTACCTTAAGACCTAAAAGTAAAGAAGAATATTAAGTAAGACCATGTATCTTGTTCTCAGAGCGTGGACAATGGAGACGAGGGCTGATGACGACGAGGCGCCCACAGACCCGGCGGCGAGGAAGCACACGCACCATGACTACACCGAACAGGACTTTGAAGGTAGGACTTCATATTCTAAGCTGGCTTTTTTTTTTACTGAATGTTCTACGCAGTGCTAAGGAAATGATATGAAATGTTTAGGTATAAGTAGATGTAGTTTTGTCCTCTTTTGTCCGATCGACTCTATATTCCAAAGTGACTTGTTTTCTACGCAAAGCTAAGAAACTGATTTGAAGTTTACTTATAAATTGCTGGTTTAGAAAGTACTGTTTGTTAAGATTGCAGTCAACGAGAGTGAATATTGTCATTCGTTCAAGAGTGGTGCTTTCTAACACTAAAGTATTTGATCAAACTCAGATGAGAGAGAATTTATACGATTGACTTCATAACTAATTTTGTTTTATACCCAAGACTAAGAAACTGATACGAAGTTTACTTATAAATAGCTACTGGTCCGATTGCGGTCATCGCGAATGATTATTGTCATTCGATAAAGAGATGTGATTACCTCTAAAGGATATGTTTGAACGCAGACAATTTTTTGTGGGAGTACAGATACCATAATATCATATTACTCTTTCAATAATAAATAAATAAATTAAATTAAATAAACTCGCATGACTTGTGCCATCTGATATAATTTGAAATATCATAAGCTAAGTATATGCAATTTGTATATTATATAATACACACATTTTGAAACCCCATTGTTACAAAATGTTTATATTGTACAAATGTAAGTGATGGGGTATACTAATTGATAACATTAAAATAGTTAATGATATTTAGTCATTTATATCTTACTGATCAATATGACGGTAATTCGAAATAATTCGAAACTAGAGGTCAATCAAATACAAAGAAAAGAAAGAAATAAATCTACATGATGTTCCTCTTTAACCTGTCAATTATTGAAACGCCAGGTGTAATTACAAATATATTGTGTCTGGTCGGCGGTGGGCTGCTGCGACTCAATAGGTCAACAATACAGGCCCTGAAGCTAGTTCAGTCATTGGTGGATCAAATATTCGACGTTGAGAAGAGAAATATAGGAGCAGATGAGATAAGAGAACGTACTCATGGTTCCGAGGCAGCTATACAGGAATACAAACATGAGCTGAAGCTTGTTCTTGCAGGATCGAGTTCCGAAGAGCTAAGTTTATACTAACATGTTCTGAGTACGGCCAAACTAATATCGATAACAATACTACACTATTTTTACTTTAATTTCGAGATACGGATAGTTATTTTACAGATAAATAAAATACTATAATAATAGTTATGTGCTTATTTGAGTTTGCGGAAAAGAGAAGCGCGTGCGATCACGTTCAAATACGAAAACTGTTTTTTACTCAAGTGTTCCGTTACAAACTTCAAACTTTTGACTTTTAACGCTGCGTTCGGAAACGCGCCTGGAAATGAGCTAGACTAACGTCACGATATTCTGTTGACAACAGACATAAATCTCTCACAATATAACAATAAATATATATGACGACTTGTAATTGGTTCTTAGATAGCTATTCTGTTACATATTACTTAATGTTTTCAGCTGTAAGTCTTCTTTGTTATAAATAAATCATTATACTTACCTGTACCTGTTGCTATAATAATCGTAAGTATTGTGACGAGCCAAAAAAAGATTATTATTATTAAGTTTCTCTTGAGACGGAAATACCCAGAAGTAGCTATATATATATATAATCATAATAATATTCTATCACATACACACAACACCATCTAGCCCGAACTAAGCAGAACTTGTACTATGGGTACTAGACAATGGATAAATATACATATATCCTTTTTTTTTGTAATTACTTACATATTATACATAGAAACACCCAGACCAAGACAAACATCCATGTTCATGCACACAAATGTTTGACTTGTGCGGAAATCGAACCCGCGACCTCAGGCGTGGCAGTCGGTTATACTAACCACTACGCCATAGAGGTACTATGGAGCTACTGGATAAGAGAAAATATAATAAAGATTTTTCATTTTCATTTTCACTGTTAAAATTCGCTCGCCGTTTGTATTGTATATACGTACAAGATATCTTTAAACACGTGTGACCGATATTGGAGGCAGCCATTTTGCCGCGTGCACTCCCATTATTTAAATTGTGTTGGTCAGCCACCTACATATATGCAATACTGTATAGGGATTTAGGTTATTGTATAGGCAAGTCTACAACCAGTAACAATCTTCTTTTGTGTGGTTAGAACTAGTATTTTCTATTTTCAAAAAGACAAATCTCAAAACGTGAATACATTGCAAGTTATATTTTTTTAAAAAGAACGCTTATCACAAAAGAGTTTATTGTTTAACGTTATTTTTTCGAAAAGAAAATTCTTACACAAGAGATCAAGTTCTGTGTCGCATCGTCTGACAAACTTCAAATAAAATGAACAGTCACAAAGTACACTCAAGCTCAGAACAAGACTATGAATCATACAAATAATAGAGAGGCGACCACTTGCCTGCTCAAATCAAAATCAAAAGTGAGCTGTCTTAGTAGCTAATTTAACAGTAGACTGACTTCGAAAATGTTAACATATTTTCCAAGTCAGTCGTTTATTTATAATAATTTTGTGGTTTGTTGTTCGGTGCCTTAACACCACAATGATAGTCGATATCACTAATATCGACTATCATTGCGATGTTAATGACATTCGGGATCTCCAAGTAGGTAAAAAAATGGCCCGTTATAAGCGCCGTACTTGTATTGAAAAATCCTAATAATGCTTTAGTTGCTCTAGAAATCAAACCTGGTTCCTTATTAAAGATGGGTAACTTTATGCATTTGTATTAACAAGCTAACTAAATACAATAGATACATATTATCTAATATTTTATTTTCTTATGCCTAAGCAGTGTTTAACAGAGGTGTGTTGCACCTATAATTCGTTAGAAATACTTTTAGGGCTTTGGTCATAAGGAGAAGCTTATTACCATCTACCATGTTCAGTTACAGAGTCCTGCCTTTACGTAGATATAACATTTTAAAAATTAAACTATTTTTACATATTATTATGAATGCGGTTTTAGTTGTGACGAAAGCTGTTAAAAACATTCTTGGAAAGGGTAAATATAAAATACTAGCGATCCAATAGTACGCGTAGTTCAAAACCTTAACAAATGATACACCTAAACCTCCCTCATAAATCACTCTGTCTATTGGTGAAAACCGCATGTAAATCCGTTTAGTAATTTTTGAGTTTATCGTGAACAGGCAGACAGATGCGGTAGTTGGCTTTGTTTTATAATATCTAGTAATAATAGTAAGTTCAAAATTTGCGAGAAGTTGAAATACGCCGCAATAATATAAATCCATAATAAATTCCTTAGAATTTCTTGACAGAAAATCCAGTTTAAATAAAAATGTATCGCTATTTGCTCCGAAGATGTTTGCTAAAATCATTTGTTTCATATTTCTACCGGTGATACCATATATCGTTCAGAGAACAAGAAATGCAAACAGCTCACTTTATAAGATGTATTTGTGGTTTCAAATAGCGATCCATCGTCTCGTTGAATAAGAAATAGAATTCAATAGATATATAAACTTTGTTCAATTGTAGTATCTTAGTTTCAATAAAGTGTGAATATGTACGCCTTTGATTAATTCAAATCGCAGTTTGCCTTTTTTGAGGTTATTTTTGTTTTGTATGGTATTAAAGTGCTTGGAATCTTTAGTGCATATCAAAGTGTAAACATTGTTTCTTACGAATATATGCTGTTCCAACTTAAAATAGAAAGAAGAAAGAAAGAAATCATGTTTATTTCGTACAGAGCACACACAATTAATTAAAACAAAATAAACAAAAAAAATATTATACATGATAAAAAAATAAACCTCAGCATTAGCTGGGCACCCCAAATTGAGTGCACCAGCGCTGGTTTTCAGTTGGTTAGTCACCCGATACAAGTGATGCACGGACGGAGGCAATGCTTAACATTACAACAAAAATACAATAAATTTGGTTCTGCTACATACATACACAAGGAAAACGTATAGGGCATATTAAATTATGTTTATAAACGTGCCCCCCCGGGGGAGGGGGTATCAATAAAGGATTTCCATGGGTAAAAAAAAAAAAATGTTTATAAACGTGTATTCTTTTAAATTTAAATACTTGGGTATTCTGATATAATAGCAGCATTTTTAAGGACGTGATATGTAAGCATTAAAATATTTAGCTTGCCCTATTAATGCTTTAACCAGCTGCTTCTAATAAAAGTTAGACTTCAACGATTTTGTGAATACTGCTGTGCTATCCGTTCTCAACTTTTGAAATTTACTTCAATTGCGATTTAAAACAGTTGCCGTGGATTTCTTGCAGGCATGTTCTCATAGGCTTATCCTTTTGCCCTAACCTAGCAACTGACATGAATGTAAATTTAGTAAACTCACTTACCCGTTTGATGTGGCCTAAATGAACATAATTATGATTGACCTCTATAAACTCGCTCCTGAGGTTATCACGTAAATGAATCTATCGCGGACTCAAATCGTGAGATGGTTAATCACTTTTTTATTGATGGTTTTTATTGAGACGGTTTTTTGAAGAAATAAGCTTTTCGTTTTGTCACGTTTTATAAATCTATCTTGGCGAGAAAGCCTTTCCATTTAACAATACGCGTCAACGTTGACGAAATATAAATGAAAATACATCCCATGATTTGAATTCTTTCCTTGAAAATTATTATTGTTCCATATTTCGCCTCAGTCAAGAAAATACAAGTTCTATAAAAAATTGTGAGACTATAAACAGCTGACTTGCAGTTTTTATTTTCATCTTTAGTTACGCAAGGTTGAAATTATTTTCTGAAGTCGTTCCAATGTAAATGAGGTGTGTTTTCAAACAATCTGCTAATAGAAAGTTAGTTTTGATTATTACTAACTTTTATACGACTTCGCAAATACTTATATAAATCGTGGAACTTTTATTGATCTTATTGCGTGTAGACATTGTTAGATTTGAACTTGATAACAAAGACTTCTATGCTTAAACTATTGATACGACTTTTTTAAATTACGGATCAACAAGGTATCTTTAGAGTTTAGTAATCTCTAAAATTGCTTTCGATTCCTCAAACATGGCTTAAGGCTGAAGGCAACAGGAACAGTCCTTTTTCTGGGTGAAATGGAATCTGCCAACGTGTATGCGAATTTTCATAATTATTGGTCGAGTAATTAAAGCGTATAAGCGTAGCAAACAAATTAACATTCGTATTTATAAAATTAGTTATAATTTTGCTGTCTGGCACTTGTTGGTTCATTTAAAATTCTGTTCACGAACATTGACCTTAAAATAATGGCGTTAAGCTATAATATCGTTTAATCAAGCTCTACCTTGTCTTTATAAGTCAGTCTCATTGCTTTAAACAGTCTCGCACCTTCATTGTCTATTGTAGGTAATACCAATTTCCATTTAATAGATTGGAAAATTTAATCTCTTTACGTACGTCTACTTATACTAACGAATTAAAACTTGTAACAAGGTTGTATCTGTTGGAGAACGTATTCAAATATTTATTGAAATGGACTGTTTAAAGGAATCTGAACCCAAAACTAGTTTTGCTGACCCTGTCAGCTTGTTTGTTCTAGTATGGAGAAACCATTGATTAATTTTGATAAATCAAATAATGTCCAGGGTTTCGTAACCTACTGGTGACAGCGGGACCCTATTATTTAGCTTACATCTTCGATCTATCTTTCCGACCTTTAAAAACTCTATCTTATGAGCCGTAATAGGAAGTAGACAAAGGATATTTACAAAAAAATTAATTAAATTTTTATACATTATGGCGAACTGCCTAACTAATACAAAAAGTTGACATTTAAGCGAGGAATCTGAACAAACAATTTAAACATATTTTAGCCATAATCTTTGTAACTACCAGTCAGATTAGATAAATCTTTCTATAATTTATAGTCCTTCTTCCTACCCTACTACTAACAGTTCATTTTTCTGGATGAAAGTACCCAATGTGCTTTTCTGTACCCCTGTACCCCGACGACGTGTATCTAAATTTCATGTCAATCGGTTAAGTAGTTATGGCGTTAAAGCATAACAAACTCACATTTGCATTTATTCAGAAAGATTATAGGCTATCTGAAATCACTCACGCTGCGACCTTTAGAAACAGAGCGAATAAAACCACAGGGCACAGCTAGTCTACTAAATAGCATTGAGATATAAGCGTTGTCTTCGTAACTTTCCATAGCTGAAATTAGGTCAGGGGTACGCCTCTCTCCTTAGACGATGGGGTAGCGACCTCCTATGCTTAGATAGGGGAGCCGAATCCCTCGGCACCTATTTATATCTTTACAGGAGTATTCCCCAGTTTGTTTCTTCAGGATAAATAGAAACATCCGGTGTCTTGTCTTTCCGCCAGAATTAATTACCATTGTTTTATTTTACTGCTTTTGTCGTAGCATAAGTGTAATTGGAAGTCCTACGGTCGATATTGATTGATAAATAATACATTTAGAAAGGAACCAAAACAAAATGCGAACTTATTTCTTACGAACGTTATAATAAAGAACAGACAATTGGAATTCAAGAAATGAATTATAGTTTAGCAATTATAATATTTAAAAGATTAATTAACACACTAAATATACCTAGGCAACTCAATACTTATGATATATTCTTTGCTATCATAAGGCAATGATTAAGCAAATGAAATAATGAAACCATTTTACTTTTCGTTAATAGTACTCTCATTTTGCGCTTTCACAATTTAACAGAAGTGAAAAAGCTGATTGATGCACTAAGTCCCGACGTACCAAGTCGATGCAGCCACATACATATACTTATTACTATAGTTACGTGTAAATAAACAGTATAGTTCACTACCTCAGTAGTTAGAGAAATTAAATAATAAATCTCTCCGTATCTTGTCAACATTTATTTATTTATTTATTTATTTATTTATGGACAACCAACAAAGCATACACTAATTTAAACATCGTAATGAAACATAAATGCGGATACATATCATAGTGCTGCCTTACTTACAGGCTGCCACGGCATGCATTAACAAAAAAAAATATGTATATATTTATATAAGCTCGTTTGTGAAATTACAAAGTGAGATTAATTCCATTAAAAAGTCATACAAACGAAATTCATGCATAGTTTGTAATTATAAATTATATTAAAAAAGGAAATTGAAATGATAATTGATAATTATTATAAAATTTAAAATGCTGACACTGTAATTTATATTCACAATGAAAAAATACAATAAATTATAATTATATTAATATATTAAAACTAAATTAAATCAATTAATAAATTACTTCCACATCAACTTGTCGACCAATATTGATTTAAACTTGGGCAAGGAGTAGGATAAATCGATATCCACATCAGGTAGGCGTGACAGGCGACTGTATTGCACTTGCATTCTGTTGATAGAGGAGAAATGCCCTAGATTTGTCTTGGAGGTTTTGGCGTTGAAAGGCTGGTATCTAGACGACCGAGCGAGTTTATATGGCACATTAATATTTATTTGAGAAAGTAAATGAGGGCAGTCAATATGGCTATTATAAATTTTATAAAAGAAGAGATGGTCTAAAATCTGTCGACGACCCTCCAAGGTCATTAATTTAAAATGTTTTAATCGAGTAGCATATGAAGGTAATTCTTTAGCCATGTTGCAATGGTAAGACAGATGCCATAGAAATCTTTTTTGAACAGACTCCAAACGACGTTTATGTATATCGTAATAGGGAGTCCAAACTACACTACAATATTCCAAGCCTGATCTGACCAGAGAGTTAAATATGGATATTTTGCTTGAGGCATGTTTGAATTCCCTACTGTTACGCAACACGAATCCAAGCAGCTTAAAGCCCTTTGAGGCTATGTTATTGACATGAGTGTGAAAACGCAGCCTGTTATCGATATGAATACCGAGATCACGAGTGGCATCCCTTTCCTCGATTTTGCGATTGTTAACTACATAATTTTGAAAATGAGGTCCCTTTTTTCTAGAAAAGTGCATATGGTAACACTTGTCAACGTTAAGTAACATCTTGTTATCGAGACACCATTGGGAAAAACGATCAAGGTCATCTTGCAGACTATGCTTATCACAATCATTCTCAATACGTTTTACAATTTTAAGATCATACTACTACATATTCTCAATACGTTTTACAATTTTAACATCAGGTATAACTCATATTTATACCCTTAATGGTTTTCCAATATATTCCTAATCGGTCCCCATATTCCCGGCCTGTATGCTTCGCAATATAATATCCATGAAATAGGATTTTATAATGGGTAGTACGCCTAGTAGAGACGTTAAGAGGCCGTATGCAACTCTTGCAGACAATTATGGCGCTTGTATATTTTCACTAGCTTTTTTTCACGGCTTCATGTTTAATGAATAGGTACTACTCCTCTCCTGAAGCTTTTAGCGTGATGTTATAAAGCCTATGTTACTCTTGGATAAAATAGCTTTCTAATGGTGAAGGAATAATTAAAATCAATTCAGTAGTTTCTGAGTTAGTCGTTTACAAACAAATATTAGTAAAGCTTGCTGCAGAATTGCAGTGGAGCAAACGGTTTTTTTTGTTATGATGGGTTAGCAAGCATTTACCGTAGCTTACCCGTCAATTAGCGATCTTGTGAACCTTTTTAATAACATGTGTGTCACTTGCTCGCTGCTAAAGAAAAAGGTACGAATGATGTAGTTAAAGGCAAGAAATAGGCAAGGTATACATATAGGCCTCACTCGCACATCGGGCGAAACGTAGTAACTTAGGAGGTGATTTTCTGTGCAAAGTTATTCGCCCGGGCAAATATATAGTACTCAAATAATTGCCAATAGTGAGACTTGCCCTATAATTTCTTCTAACATATGGCAAGTCTGTCAATCCCAATCTACACGCTTAAGTATCTCATTAATTCTCTTATTCTAGTCAACAAGGCATAGCCCGTGTTTAATTTACACTTATAAGCTGAACTTATATTATTATTGGGGTATTATAATATCCAGTAAATATATAAAGTCATTCGCTATTCTTCGGTGATGGATAATTGTCTAGTATCCATAATATTCTGTCCAATAAATCTATTCAACTTGTATCTTTCGGACTGAACCTCTGAGACGATCGTGACGGATACATTTATTACCAGACACCCTAGAGAATTTCGCGAGGCATTTAGCGTAAATTTTCGTCCAAACTATATTAGAACGAGACTGTTTTTCTCAAACTTTTGGTAGCATGAGGACAAAATTTGTCAAAAACAATTATTTTTACTTTTCCAACCAAAGGATGAGTAGAACATTTGATAAGTGTTCAAGAATAAGAAGTCGAAAACTATCTTTGTACGTATTTCTTCGCAAGTCATATGTGCATACATAAATTATCATCATCATAATCAACCCGCCGTAATAAAGTGCTAAAAAAACAAAATCTGTCAAAATGAAAATTAAATAATTTCCGTACCAGCCAGGGCGTTAATCATCATTTTTATCAAACAAGTAGGTATTCCACTGGAGGCTGCACTATTTCAAGTTTCATTCAGCCTTACAAAACTTAAAATATTGTGATTGATAGTTTATACTACCAGAAGATAATTATTAAGTTTAAAATGCACAAGTACCAGCAATTATAATAGATTAAACATTTCATTAGGACATAGATCCAAGTTGAAAAATATATTACTGAAGGGTCAAAGCGTGAAAGTCAATATTCTTTTCGTTATTGCCTGCCTATCACACTCGTATGTCAGAAAAATAAGTAAATCTAAACCGCAAAGAAAGCAACTGACGCAAATCCGTTAGTTTTCAGAGTTGTATACCTACTTCTAACATCCGACCTTTCTGTATACGTGCCATTTTTACAAGCAATTATGCTCTTGTTTGTCTTCGACTATGATTATAGAGATAGCGATCTATATGAGTGGGATCCCTACCCCGTATTGAGAACCAGGCAACAAAGCGATATTGAAACAAAACTATTGTCATTACCCCGGCCTAAGAGTTTATTAATAAGAGCAATATGAAACCACAGTAGATATGATATTAAATTTAGTTATTAATATTGAATTATTGTCATAATTATTCTAGTAGTAACTAGAATAATATATGGCTGCCAGCTATAATTTAACATACAGAAACCTAACACATTCAAGTTTATCAAACAATTTAAATTGAAAGGCGTTGGCTTGCCTAAGACTCGACATTATTGCTTAGAAATGTTATAGATCAATTGTAAGGTCCCTTAGGGACAACTCCTAAGGTTTTGATTACATATATATTTCTTAACATAGATATTTTAACTTCTAGATGATAATAAATTTCAAAAGATAAATAAATACTAATATAGTCGTACAAATAATGTTGGTACAGTCAACAAAAGCAACATAAGTCGCTGGACATTTGTAAGATTTTGAAATTTCTATCATTCAAAGTAAACATCGTACTTATGTTTATAGAGCAGTAATAGTTGAAAGATAAGTAGTTTAATGATATACAGGTAAAAACAACGTATTCAACGTATTCGTTATGGTAGTAGATCCTCGCTGGTTTCAGCATGAATGGGCCGGATCGACCGGGGGAGTACTACTCTCTCACAGAATACCGGCGTGAAGTAACGGTACCCGTACTGTTGCGTTTCGTATCGATGAGTGAGAGAGCCGGAGGCTCAGTTAACCCGATCCTTTTCCTATCCTTTCCTTTGCCTTTCCCACCTTCATTCCTTTTTAAAGGACTGGCAATGCACTTGTAACTCCTTTGGGGTTGCGGGTGTCCATGGGCGGCGGTAATCGCTTACCATCAGGCGATCCGTCTGCTCGTTTGTCAAACCACGCCATAAAAAATTAAAAAAATTGAACGTTTTATTTCATAAATTAATATTACAAATTATTTCAATGTTTAGCTACTGTAACAACTGTATAACTATTATTTTTATTTCACAGAATTCAGCTTATTTCTTTATGTACTCTGTGTTGTATTTCAAGGATTCAAGTTATTATTTATTTATTAATATCACAAAATTAAACGGATATGCGTCAAAATTTATTAGAGTGTTTGGGTTCGCAGATATAATATTCGGTTCTTTAAGAAATTTAAAAGCATGACACACATTGCAAATCCTTGTTCCTGTCAAGACAAAGCTATATGCTCTGTCTCGTTTTCGGATATGCGATAAAAATACTCTAATTAATGGTAGTTCTATGTATTAAAGTATTTTTATTATATACTCCGAAGCAGAATATTATCGATGTACAACTTTTATTATCAACGATTAAAATAAGCCGCTAACTCTGTCTTCTCTTATTTCTTATCAAGAAGATAGGATTGTAATTGAATAATAATTTAAGTTGTTTCCATAATAATAAGCAGACAATAAAACCTTCACATGAAATTACATCACGTATGCATAATCCAATTACGTGTCGGAGCGTTCAAGCAAGGCTTGCTGCTGTTTGTTGTATGATTCCATTTTATTCTGAAGCTCGGCATGTTATCGATTTAAACAGCTTTATATTCCAGCCACGTGTAAGTTTTCCTTCATTACCATTTAGCATTCATTGCTGGGCTGTGAGTTCCTTGTACTTAGATGTTTTGTATCAAATTAATACTTATGAAATTAAGACGCTTGACTCGTTGGCCTGCTTCGATGGTGATGAAAAAGCGTGTTAAGTCTCTAATTATTGTTGAAGCACTTTTAAACACGTTTGCGATTAATAAAAACTAAATTAAGAGGTTGATAGAATAGGAATTGTCAGTGTTAAGAGTTAACTCACATCAGGGCTAAAGCCCACAGAATAAAGGATGATTTCTTGGTTATCGGGTGGGGTAACATGTTAGATTTTTTCTTTTTTTTTAAGCGGGGAAATGTGCAAGTCACATTCTCCATCGCCGGTTTTGGGGCGGGCGATGGGGATATGTCGGGATCCAGCCCCGCAGATGGGTTTGGGCTGAACCGACTAAAACCACCGTGGTGTTCCTCACACCTTTATGGCGAGGCCGCGCGGATCACTCTCGCATTCGAATCGCGACCCCGCCAAAGGCTCAACTCGCCGATGGACGTGGCGGGTCCCACACAACCATCACACATACAGGACAAATTCACAAGAATTCACAAACACATAATATTTACACAAACATAAAAATATCCGACATTGAGAGGCGTGCGCGGTACACGAACGCTGCCTAGTCGGACCTGCGCTGACGGCCCCAATGGGTCCACCGCCCGCAAGCTTCTACTCAACAATAAGTAGTTGCAGTAACTGTTTTCAATGGAAGGAAAGCATTTTTCGCGTCTCTGCCAACCTTAGAATACACACGTATGTATGTTAGTAATAATATTGACAAACAAAGTCTCTGAGTTGCAAAAATCGCATACCATCAGATATTGCTATATCAGAAGAATTACAAAAGCTGATGGCCGTGAATTATAAAAGGCGCCCGTAGTCCGCCTACACTTTGCGGTATGAATACACAAAAAAATATGATTTTGCGCAGATAGTAGTGACTAAAAATGTTACTGCATATATGCGTTGCGGTTTAAGGTATCGACTCATCACTTCCAAGGTAGCGAGTATTATGGGTTCAATACACACACAATAAAAAAACAAGTGCAATGTACAAATACATATTCTGAGTCTAGAAGCTTTTTGTAGCTGTCTAATTTCCCAAAGGAATTTTCCCTAATGCTACAGTTACCCGTTGAAAAAAGGTACTAAAATGTTTTGATCCGAGCAAAGACACCAGACGGTTGAGTTACATCACATTAAAATGTAAAATAGGAACGTAATAAGAACACTGGCACTCTTTTATGAGCCTTTATCGACTTAAGCTCGTGAGTTTTATCTTCTTATTTACATCTTAGCGGTGCTTTGTGGTAAACATTTGCAATTAAAGTTGCAATGAGACTACGAGAATGGTAATGAAATTACAAACCTTCGTTATATGTTTTGGTCTGCCCAATAGCTTAGTCCTAAAGGAATTGCGTTGCCATTTTTGAGAAGATTTTGATTTAATTTATACGTTGTTCAATAATTTTACGATATTTTAGTTTGAATATCTAGGCTGGATACAGCAATAAAATAATCTTACATATTATTTCACAGCACTTTTATGTGATGCAATTTTTGTTGCATAATACTTTTGCACTATTGTCTATATCTGTTTCGCGGGGATCTTCACAAACATTTAAACAACGAGCACAAAAAAATTCGAATTGGAATGACTATTACAATTTTACAATATATTGGCATAATGGATACAAATATTTTAATATTTTAATGAAACTTTGTTCAGGTATGATTGTGAACATATGTCATGTATGTCCTCGTAATTGAACCGAGCAAACGATAAGCACGAAAGCGACGGGTAATATCGTACGTATAAAAAATTTACATATGTCATTGTAAGCCTTTGTTAATCTCAAACGTGTAGGCAATAAACTTCAAGCTCTTTTCACATGTCGTTAAAGATATGAGACGACATTTAATTGAAACGCCTTATAACATCCAAAATGCCTTATATGTATAACTATAATTTCGTGACTATTGTGTGTTATTTTTTTATTTACTATGCCTATTTTATACACAGTAGTATCCTCGGCTCTTCAGTATGAGCAATCCCCAGATATAAGCAAGTATCAGCAAGTATACTCTACCCTAACACTGATTCATTTTAGCCGCGGCACAACTAAATGTTTCCCACACAACTTCAGTCCCTTGGGTGCATACTTTCAGGGTTAACAAATACGTGGTGAACTCCAGTGTCTGTAGACTATAGTCACTGCCATCCATAAAGCAAGCCATATACTTATTTGCTATATTATTGGTATAAAAGAACTGCTGCTGAATCAAGAGTTACAATCGTTTTATTGACCTGTAACTTTCTTTAGTTGCCCGCCAGGGTACCAAGTTATGTCAACAAATAACTTTTATCATCAAGTAATAGCTTAATTCGCGATTTTTAAAAGAATTACTACTAGTAGGAATTCACAGAAGGAACCTCCTAAACTAAAGAATTTCTCTGCTTAAGTCGGCCGGATCGCTCGTACATACACACTTACACTTCTGAAAATCAGCTGACCAGCCATTGCGCGATATGACGGTGTCTTATTAATATCAATTGAGATATGTACAAAAATAAAATATGAGGCATTCTTATGTTGTAATGTTTGTCATTGATTGTTTTTATCACTAAAATACTATATTGTATATTTACTAAAATACTTTATTCACTCACTCATACTTACGCGCCTGCCACGTTTGGACGTCAAAATTTTACTAACAAGATGTTCGCCATGAACTCCTAAGTCTATTGTAGTACAGTCGGCCAAGAAAAGTGGTCTACCAATTTTGACAAAACTTTCTGAGAGATCTAATTATCGCCAAGGTTAAATTTCTGACTTGACACATACCATGACGTAAATATAATACATGATAAAGAGAGCAATTTCCGTTGTCATAATATTATAGCAAGGGGAAATCGACCTTGTTGTTTCATGACGTTCAGATGAACCTCAACCGTAGGGTAGAAGACCAGATTTTTGGCCGACTGGACCTATATACAGTCGGCTAAAAATGTGGTCCTGGGTCCTGATCATGAGTCTATGCTCAGGTTCAGGACCCAGGAATACGAAAAAATAGATTGCTGTACCACATACTTAATTTTTGTAAGACGTAATACAACTATCTCACGTACATACCTACATATATCTCGCTTGCTGGTTTTGCTAGGCCGCAGTTAACCTGGCAATAGGAAATAACCTTATTATGTTGATTATCAATCAGAGCAATATTCTCTCAAGCTGAACGTGAAACTGTATAAGCTCCTCGTATAATGAACAATTAGTAGAGGATATTGGAGTAATTACGACACCTGGCAGCAGTATTCATGGTGGCAAATACACGGTATTCATATATGTAAGTAAGGGTGAATATTGCTAATCATCTTAATTAAATAGTGGTAAATTTCTCGTAGGAGTTCTGAGTGACATGCAAGTGAGTTTTAGTTTTTATAGGCTTTCAAAAATATGTTACTCATCAGGGATGATGATGTAAAACTAAACAGGATATGTTTCCACGCTGCTGAGCTGAAAATGATTACTTGTAATTATACTAATTACTATTATATATCTTAAAATATTTTCATTCGTATAGGAACAAACGCGAATATGTAAGACTAGCTTTTGCCCGCGGATTTTCTCGCGAAAAAATGAGATTGGTTAAGTAACAGCCCTTTATTTAAACAAAGTTTGGCCGATGTTACTCGGTGATAACATAGCTTTCCAATAGTGAAAGATTTCTAAAATCGGGTGAGTAGTTTTGAGTTATATCCTTACTGTTCAATACATATCGAACACATCAGCGTCTTTGCTTAACTAGGTCGTACGCGGCCGCAATAGTGGACCGAGTGACCTACACGAGTCAGTGCATAACCAACCGGCACATTAACCGCACTCATTAAATCATCTTTTATCATTAGCGTAAATTAGCATCACGTGTCGGAAAAAATCTGCTATTATACTGCTCAACTTAATCTTATCAGTGATCACCCGTGAATCCCGTGATCTAGCAGCAATAGTTCGTGCGATACCGTATACTTACAAACAAACAAAAGAAGATCCAATGTTTTCTCTTTATAATATTAGTATACAGGGTGTCCGGTAATTAATGGATAACCTTGAAATGTCTTGTAGTAGAACTGAGAGTTCAGCAAAAATGAAAAATAGGATAATAAATAAATTAAAATATATATATATATTAAAAAGTGCAAGCTATATTAGCATAGCATACTTTTGACTGTCTATCTATTAGCATAATTAGTGTTTAATAATAAAACAACAAAAAACCGATGGATTTCATTCATTTATGGTCGTAGTAAACAAGAACAGTATACATGGTAATTAAAAAAAAACACATATTTCAGGTAGTAGTTAGGATAGATTTTATATATTAATATTTTTTCTGAACGGCCATCAGTTCCACTATAAGACATTTCCAGGTTATCCATTAATTACTGGACACCCTGTATAATACCAGTACGACCTGATTCTACTAGTTTTCTCATTAGAATAAATCATATGTTTTATATCATGTTTTTTTTCTATAGGTATAATTTTATTATTCGATAAACCTTCCAAATGTCAAGCTTTCTAACTATTTTTAAACCAAGACAACAATTCAAACGATTAACTACACTATTGTGACACCCCTACATAGCATAAAGCTATACACGGAAAGGTCAAACATAGTTTCTTTAGTTTTAAACGACCTTTGGGATAGCAAACAACGAGAGAGCGTCGTGAATGGGCCACCTTAATGACGTGCGCTTCAGTAACTAAGAGGTTTACACTGAACCTTTTAATGTATGCTGCAGGGTATTTTTATAAAAAAAATAAACAAGTATAAATAAATGTTTCTGTTATAAAGATACTATCAGATTAATATCTCAGAAAACAGGTATTAATGCATGAAATAGAGATTATGTTATTGTAATCTGCAGTCGGCTAAGTCTGAGAATATGAGCATGGTTTTCGAAATATTGATTGGCAATTATCGTTCCGTGCCTCGGAGAGCACGTTAAGTCGTCGGTCCCGGCTGCCATGAACATCTATGGCAGTCGTTATTAGGAATTCAGTGCCCTATAATATCCTGACACTGGTCTAGTCTTAGGGTATCGTTAGCCTTCGGGTTGCGGAAGTCAGGTGGCAGCCGCTCCGTGTAAAAACTGATATCCAGTCAAATCCGGTTAGACTAGAAAAGCCAACCCCAAGTGACTTGGGAATAATAAAGGCTAGAGAGAAGATTAACAAAGACAAAGTAATTATAAAATACTACTAATTATAATACGAAATATTTACAAAACTTCTTTAGGCGTAGTAGAATTCGTTTGGGATACAAATGTCAACTGGTAACGTGCCCAGAAGGTTGGCTGCATTGCCACGTTGAATGGCAATGCTGCCATATTTGCAGGTGAATTTAAATTCACAAACCTGACATCACCGTGCCGGTCTGCTTGTGACCACAGCCAGTGCAATATGGCCGATACGTTAAACCTTTCAGAAAGGTATGTAAATACTGAGCATGATCGCGTTAACACCCGTTTTCCGGGACGCAACGCGAAACTTTAAAAGTAATACTAGTAGATTATTAGAATATCTTTCGTTCGAACTGGAGTCGCAATTTTCGAAGCTTAAAATATTGTATTATGGACAAGTTGAAAGCTGAATCGAGCAAATCTTTGAGCAGTTTTGTCGTTGACAAAGTTTTAATAATTAGCGATCTGGAAATTCGATGACGAACAACTGATCTCAAAACATCCTGGTAAACAATCAACAGGCCGAGAGTTTACCGTGGCCATGGGTTGAGTTAGATCGTGTTTTCAGGAGGTTTGAAAATATATAGAAGAGTTTTCTAGTTGTGACGTGAAAAGAAGTTGCAATGAAGTCGGACAATTCTAACCAAACATATTGCTTTCGCGATAGAGTTGAAGCTGACGAACCTTTGCAGTATTTTTGCTTGTTCACACTAGTCATTTCGAAATGCAATCATTATCCATCCAGGTCAGCAGTTGAGTGTACTGGCTCTACTTCATACAGTCTGCGAAATAGTATGAATCAATGTGTCCTAGATTCCTGCATATACACTGGCCCTTATATTTTCGGAATATTCGCTCAGGTTTTATAACGGAGTATACAAAAAACTTGTAGTGCAACAGATTTTTCGCTTGTGCTTAAATATGGAGAGGAAACTTGAAACATCTTATGTGCCTCTCCGGCGCTTTTGTTATCAAGCAACTACTCGTAAAGGTGTTTATGACTTGTTCTCTGTCTAGGTGTAAAGGTAAATTTCACAGCCACTTAGCTATAAAATTGAGTGCGCATCTCGCGATATATTTTATATACGGTACGCGTCATCCTGTCGTAAATTTTGTTACATTATTTATAATTTCTAGATCAAAAATTTTATGATTGTTAGACTGAAACATGTTGTTGTAGGTTGAAATATTGTAATCGTGGGCTTATTGGAATTGAAGCGTCATTATTAGCCCAGCAATGTTTAAACCAATAGGTCCCTTACAGTACTTAGCTAAATTGCAAATACATCAAAATTCAAAATAATACTAATGCGCAGTTAATAGAGTAAAACAGATTCTAATAATATTTATTTATTGGATAACAATTTCACGTTTTAGGAGCAGCAAAATTGTTTTTACTTGACTAGCTTTATATGAGTGTAAGATAAGTGGTTTGCTTGTCAACTAATATAAAAATCTACCAGCTTTTCCTTTCTGTTTTCTTATTCTATTTCTGCTCTTAGACCACACGACTGCTTACCATCAGGCGGAGTGTGGTCATTTTGACGACAAATGAAAAAGAAAAATATATGTAATAATTTTGGAGACTTGGAACACCCAAGCATATACGCTTTGTTGACTCACCAAAAACGGAATCAATATACATTGACTTAATAAAAACGACCAATACGGTTGTTCCTCTTGAAACAATACTAGCGCCTCCTCAAAAAAAGCCCAGAAAACACTTCGTACAACGGGAACAAAACACAAGACTATTTGGCTTCTTTGGTAGGAGTTCCTATACAAATAGGTCGAATCCCAATATAAAGTACGACGATTTCGCAATTCTCATAAAACTACAGCACTAGGTTGTTTGGAATATAATTTCATTAAACCTACTGCTATCGAACCTCAGAGTTGGCACCATTGCACAATAAACTATCAAAAAGTGCGGTCAGTTTCATTTTATATTCATGTTCCATTACATCGATGCTTTTGGAACTAACCGACCGTTTACAATTTATACCATCCATATTTAAATTTTGGCAAACAATGCCGCGATGGACAGTACGCGTTTTAGCAAATTTTATACATTTTTGAAATCTGATGGAATAGATATAGATAGATAGTATTAGCATATTTTGTTGATAATATTGGAAACCTAACTAATATTATAAATGCGAATTTGAGTTCGTTTGTTTGTTACGCTTTTACACCTAAACTACTTGACCGATCATCATGAAAGTTTGCAAACACGTTGACAGTAGTACAGAATAGGTGATAAGATACCTTTCATCCAGAAAAAGTACTGTCCCAGGGTGATAGAAAATTATAGACAAAAACTACATTAACGCTAGCAAAGCCGCACGCAAATAGATAGATTTGTTTATTTGCGCAAACATGTGTACACATACAGCAATAATAATGCATGAGGGTTGTTAATTTTTTTTGTTCATACTTGTTTTCCGTACAGTGGCGTGCAAATATAGTTATAGAATTGAATAAAAATAATAACAATAACAAAGATAATAATGAAAAATTATGATACCAATTAATAATTAAAAATAATTGTCATAAATAATTATTAAATAATTGTCATAAATTGTCATAAATAATATATAAACAAAAAATATAAAAGCCAAATTTAAATATATAATCATAATCCATTACAATTAATTCATGCAATCGAATTATAATTTAGTCAGTCAAAAATTCTGAAATATTATAGTACACTTTGTCTTGTAGTAGTGACAACTGTTTTTTAAATGTTACATTACTAGGCACTTTCCACGCTTTTGGTAATTTATTAAAAATGACTGGAGCCATGCAGAAGACGCTCTTGCGCATAAGCGTTGTTCTAGCAGTCTGTAGACGTATGTAGTTTGATATTATCACGTCCATTTCTTTACATCTGCCATACGAGGAAATAAGTCTGGGTTAGATTTTACAAATAGCGCAATTTCTAAGATATAAATACGAGTAGATGGCAACGGGACGATTTTATTTTGGTTAAAATCGGGCTTACAAATATCGGTTGGTTTGAAATTAAACATGGCTCTGAGGCATCTCTTTTGAGCTGTAAATATGGTATCATTTTCAATCGAGTTGCCCCAAAAAATAATACCGTATCTTATTAAAGATTCTACAAGTCCGTAATACGCTATTAACAATGCCTCTTTGGTTTTCGTCCGTGAGAGTATAAATACGCGCTAATACTACACATTTGTGAGCCTTCCAATTTAAGTTTCTGTCAATGATTAATCCTCAAAATTTTGTAGTACTTACTGTGTCAATTTTATTATTATTATAAATTATATTATAATTAAATGTCAGTGGCCGTTGGCTGAAATGTGCAATTACTATTTTACTCAGATTTATTTTAAGATTATTATTTTCCAACCATGATATAGTTTTAAGTAACGTATTATTTATATCGTTTGTAAGAAGTCGTTCAAAATGGATTTATTAAAAATCTTGTGTTAAATAAATCAATTTCGAATGACTACTTACAAATAACGAAAATAAATTAATAGACTGTACAATATCCAAACATCTTTTAAAATAAAGTAGTGTTCGTCAAGTGAACGAAATTTGACCATAATCTAATTTGTCTCTACCGACGAGTATCTATTAATTTTTTTTTGTAACGCTTAGCCTCGGTTATGGCTACAAACAAAATAAAAATAAACAACAATTTTAACAAAAACGAAAACCGACAATATCTTTGGCTTGTGAGTATATATAATAATATAATACAATTCAAAAAATGCACTAAATATTAATAAATAATTGCGTATTCTTGTGTCTACAACTTACAATCAACTTATTTTTTCTACTAAAGTACAATCTATGAACGCTTTTTTAGATCGCTCTTATAGATTGTACTTAACTTACAACGCAAGAAAATAGGTACTTAAACTTCACATCTAACTCAACTCATACTACTAGAACTAACAAACAATTAATAAAATTTATTTAATAAGACAAATAAATTTTATTTAGACTTTACCTAGGCAAAATTTTTTTTATATGTTATATGTATGCTTCTTAAAAGACAATCAATTATTAGGATAATATATATAATGTACAGGTATTGTTATTTTTGGAGTCGTGCTTTCAAATAAAAAAAGATTTATCAAAATAGGTTGACAAAAATTGGTTAATACAAGAAAATCTGTTGACAAACCAAAGCGAAAATGGTTCTGAACTGTTTCATCTTCACCTATTTATATATCGATACTAATAAAAGTAAGATACATCGAAATAAAATTATGTATATATAAAATTTGTCTTAATGGCCTATTGTAAGGCACTGAATATGAGAAATTGTTATTGGATTCTAATGTTGAAAAATTCTTAGTAGCACGAAGTCTGGCAAGCTCGGTAGACGGAAACAGAAAAGTTCTAAGGGTTATATTACAGCTCTAGCAAAATAAGAATGTTTTCAGTACAGATAAAATGGTATTATATTATTTTTTTCAGGTGTCCACCCATTATACCGTATGGCAGTGCTATCGCACTAATCGTTCGTTACTTGAGATAATTTTAACGAGTTTCCCACCACATAAAAATAAGACTTATTCAAAAGTAGTGTAGATACATGAATCACCATCAATCCAACTGAAAACGAATGAAATATGCTTTTTATGTCATCTAGGCACCCTGGTCGAAACGTCAAACATCAAATAGGTAAGGAATATACATTATGATCTTTACGAGAACCCAGTCATGAATTATAGATACATATCATACAACGCGAAATTTAAATTAAACAATTTTATACGGATTTTATCGCGTTGTTTATTTTTTATAAATCTCTTTTATTACATAATTTTGAAACTCAAAATACGCGTTCAATGTACAACATTCGCGTAAACGTAGGACAATATTATACAACGCGAAAGTTTAAAACTTTATAGAAGAATACTAGTTGATTTAATTGGTTTTCCATCAAATCTTAAGAATAACCAAAACTAATTTAAAAGTTTAAGTGATGAAAACCTCGTGTCCAAATAGTTAGAAGCATCCTCCATCAATGTCAAACAAAAGTAAAATAAATATCAAACTTTTTTAGTTTAAGGGTAGTTTTAGATTTTGTTTGAAGATTGGGTTTTCTAAGGCAAGTCTAAGATTTTCCGTACTGTTCGAATTATGTTATCATAAGCTTTTGTGACGTCACAATCTTCTTAAAGATGATGGCAAGACGTATATACCGTCTTGCCATCATCTACTCAAAAGTATAACGTCATATTGTCTATCAAAGTTGTTACGTGAGTTAGAGCTAACAAAACCAATTTCATCAGATCTTTATAAAGCCGCGTATTCTTCGATACACACTGACAATGAGAATAGTTATGTTTATGAGTTTCTGAGCCAGTATCTACAAAGGTTTTAGCGTAATACCTAAAAAGCATCACTTAAGACTTAAGACATATGCTTAAAGAAATATGAGAACAGCCGTAAATCCTATACAACAGGGAATCTAATGATTGTGAACTAAAATTTATGTTGATTATCATAAAAAATGTGAAAGTTTGTGATTAGAATTTTAGTTGTTTCTCACGTATGAAACTTAACACAAAGGTAGCTAATGTTTTGGATGGCACGTAGAAATTTTTTATTTGATTATACGTTACCGTGAATGTGCGCAAACGAAGCGGCCGCAAGCGAAACTACTGCAAAAATATAAGCACGTGCGTAAATAACGGCACGTGTAGGTAATACACAACTCATTTATTGTTATAGCTTTCCGTTATACTAGGTTAAGTTTTCATTAAAATAAATATCATAAGATTGAAATATACGAGTTTGTTTCTAACTAAGATGTTTATTCGAAACTCGGAACACTATTAGAGATAAAATGAAGTTAAAGGAAGCAACACTTATATTGACTTATTACTTACGAGCTTTTCATATATGCAAGAATGCACACATCCTTTACAGTCGAATTTATTTATACAACTTTGCTAACGAATTCTGCTGCCCACTAAGATAGAAGATAGTCCGCTATGCGTAGCCTATGTCCGTTTGCTATACAAAATACCCAAAAAAATTGTACTGACACCGTAAGTGACGAAAACACTGGTTCTCTACTCAAAGCAAAGCATGTGCTTGAGAACCTTAAAGAGCCTGGAAAGCCTACATAGCGTAGAAACGTACCCAAGGTTTTTTGGCCACGATCTCCCGTAGAATGGCGATAATTTCTTGGCCGGCTAAGACCAGTCTCAAGAAAAATTGCAAGTTTAAAGCGAGAATATCGCTATACCAATTCATAGTATAGTCGAATATAGTCTAATAAACGTCCAATGAAAATGAAATAAACTAATAAATAAACTGGAATATAATATTTAATCTCCTTACATAAGTAGCTGACATCTTGTCTGTAGTAGATAGTGCGGGACAGGTTGACGCTGCTTATTGCGATTTTAAAAAACTTTTCGATCTGGTTAATAATGACGTTCTACTCGAAAAATTAGCAGCCATTGGTTTCACTCCACACCTATTGAGATTTTTTGCAAGCTATATGAAAGATAGGTGGCAATATGTAGAATATGCCAATCACAGCTCTGACTCTCCTTACTTACTCTTCTGAGCTCCTTACTTAATCTTCTCACTCCTACACTGTCAGGAGTGAGTCAGGGAAGCAATCTAGGTCCTCTCGAATTTATATTAATGATAAATGATCTGCCGAAGTTGGACAACATGCCAAATGCTTACTATTTGCTGACGTCCTTAAGCTTTATCTGTACGTAATTTAGACGATTGCATGAAATTACAAAATGATATTAATAGGGTAACAAAATGGAGTTAGGACAACTTTTTAGAATTTAATAATTCGAAGTGCGTGGTAATCAGTTTCAGTCGTGCTCGAACTCCGCTGCAATACGTTTACAGTACAAACAGCACCCCCTTATACCGTGTGTCTGAGGTAAAAGCCCTAGGAGTGACAGTTAATACTGAACTGACATTTAAGGACCATATTGTTAAAGTGTGTAAAAACGCGTACCGAAATTTAGGATTTGTACTACGTAGGGTTAAACATTTTTCTAACATTAAGGCAATCATTGCCCTTTATAATGCCTTAGTGAGAAGCCAATTGGAATTCAACGCGGTCATCTGGTCTCCACATGAAACTAAATATAGTATTATGTTAGAGCGAGAGCAAAACAAATTTATTAGGTATTTATGTATGAAACTTTATGGTGTTTACCCTTTCTTTCCTCTAATGTATCCCACCTTGTTTATCTTAGGCATGGTGGGCTATAATGAACTTGGCGTTAGAAGGGAACATGCTCTTATGCTTTACATTTTAAACTACTACGAGGAAAACTTTATAATACAGCTTTGTTGGAGTGGTTGTGACTATGTGTTCCTAACAGATACGTTTGGCGCCGACTTCAGCCACCACTGCTGGCGGTGCCGAAGGCGAGAACAAACCTGCTCATGGAGTCGCCTCTGATGCGCGCACTTCGCATTCTCAATCTCATTCACAACAAGGGAGACCTATTCATTTGTATTTTGAGTGAATTTAACAGAGTAGCAGTAGTAGATTATTTGTAATTAAATCAAATAATTGTACTATCAAATTACTAAGCTATATGTAATATTATTTTTGTTGGCTGTACTGTCGCATTAGGTTTTCCTGTAAAGATAGTATAAGTTTGATTAAATAACTAAAATGAAAAATAAATTTGTTAAAATGTGACGTTCATTTTATTTTAGTTTAATATTATGTGATATTTATAGCATTGAGACTAGATCGGAACTCTATTCTGAACTTAATTGCGAGAATTGCCTCTTAGTTCAAAAATAACTTTTCAAGACAAAATTGACGCGAAGCTTTTTATCGCGTCGACAATATTTAATAGTCCTTATATTAAAATGTATGAAATCCGTTATATACTGCGAAATATAACTCTACCGGATCAGGTATGAAGAACGTACTTTATATTTGCATGAATATTAAGAACTCGTAACCCGCGTCGGAGGAATATGAAATTGTAAAATATTTGCATCTAATAATGCTAGTTCGCTACGACATATTCGTAGTACTGGTACATGGCATGCTCTATATCAATAATATTATATATCGACTCGAGTTTAGTATTTTCAAACTTATGAGCGTTTTAAACAGATATAATAATTTAATGCTTAATAGAATCCTAAAGTACAAAATGAGTGGCAAAAATACATTCTCGGTGACGCAGCGTTGGTAAGTATGAACTTTGTACTTACTATACGACGTATCTATAACTTCTATTTATTGGATTTTCTAATGACTACTAACGCTCTAGTAATGAATTCTGTTTTGTGGGGGAATTTACAAATATTACAAATCACTAATGTAGACACCAAACAAGTACTTATTTGTGTATCACACATTTTTCACCCGTTTATCACACGCACAACTCTCGAGGTATTAGTAGTGGCGTGATCACTTAGACTACCACACCACCCGTCCAGTCAAATTGAGATTCCTTAATAATATTCATTGAATTATAAACAGTAGTATGGCAAACTGTCATAGTTCGCAAAATATGGCTGTAATAAGGTTAATTACCGTGTCTTCCACTACTGGTATACAGATGTGAAACTACTTGTGTATGTATTAACCTGGGAACTGCATCTCAATATCCTTCCTCGTGTAAATCTACTAGCAATCACGTTGAAATTTACATATACTGAAGCAAATTGACCACATCGGCGTATCTGTTCCTAGTATCTATTTTATCTATCTACGCTATAGTATAAAGCTAATGAATTTTTATATTTGAATACGCCCATCTCAAGAAAATCAGAACGTTTTGAAAATGGAATTGGTAGCCAATTTAATTGAAGTAGATGATAATACGATCGATAAATCGCAGACGTAATGGTCCTCAGAGCAGATTTTTTTTTGAGGCTCGCTCCTTTTTTTATTTCTATGACAATAGAATACGCGTACCGCGTGAAAATCCTGGCAATATATACAATCTTATTTTTGTACTTGCGAATTATATTATTCATATATAATCAATCAATATCAAAGATTAGATACATATATAGACTCACGCCTGTTTCTCAGAGTGGTATGCAGTGCCTACACTTTTACATTTGCTGGAATACTAGCATACCTTTCTTGGTACATTCACTTATTTTATTCACATTATTCTTTATTAACGCGTGTCGATTTAGGATACTCTTAATATATCTATTATATATCCTACGTAATTAGAGAACAATCGCTAGAATTTCTTAAAAAAATAATATGAAATAATTTCTTTCATTTTTGTTTTATTTAAAAAAGACACCTTTCGTACTAGGATCAATTCATGTGTCGCCATACATTCAAATAACGGACACAAATAATATCCAGACACGAAACGACTACCTATTTATGAATTATAAATTTTCTGTAGGGACTGAAATTACAGCACTCAGCGCTGTTGCAGTAGTAAGGCGATTTCATAAACCCATCGCCATCCGTGCAGAACCAAGATTCAAATACACCAAGTTTTCATCGATACACGTGTACCGCTAGACGTCATCGAACGAAGAAAATCACAAACTACATTTTCAGTAACAAGCACACCAGCTTGAAGGGAAATAGTTCGTAAAATTGCAAATCTCGGCGCTCTCTGCACTTGACCCGATTGCAGTTCGGATAAGATTTCCTGCACCACTTAAGCCGATCGGCCATTTCAGCGATGGATTTCATCGATATATACAGAATACTTGTTTCTATCGAAGAGCTTAGAATGCACACGTATATTGGAACAGGGGTAGTGAATACGACTTTTGTGCATGAGATCTCGGGTCTGACTCGAAGTCGAAGTACGAAGTACGAAGTCGAAGTCGGGTCGAAGTAAGTGTTTTTGGGTCGCTCTATCAAGAATTACTCAGTACCAGCACAAAGTCTGTAACTGTGCGCTTTAGTTCACAGTAGGCTTGTCACCTGTTATATGGTACCTAAAACCTTAAATTGCAATATGTGGGTCTAATACACCTATTTCTTCCCCTTTAAGGCCTTTTTTATAGGCCTAAAACTGTGTTATATATAAGTATAATATCAGCCCTGTATTATACTGTCCCACAGGTCTCTTCTCAGTGTGAGAAAGGTTAGGCCATAGTCCACCCTGCTGGCCCAGTGCAGGTTAGCAGAACAGTTTTGGAGAACCTTTAAGACATGCAGCTTTCCTCACGATGTTTTCCTTCACCGTATGAACAAGCGATAATTAGCTATTTAATACGCACATAACTTCGAAAAGTCAGAGATGCTTGCCTTGAGATCGCATTCGAGACCTCTGCATGGCATTCCAACGGTCTCCCCTTAGGCTATCGCCGCATATATTCTTATTATATGCATGCAATCTTATTATTAGGTATATGAAACCAAATACTCAAAATAATTTGTTACTATTTAATGAAAGAAAATTCCTTTATGTCATTAAGCCTAGATATTACAAATACGTTCCATCATATAACAATAATGAAAATTAAAAAAAATGGGCCTGGACACTGCTAAACTTACCGTTTAACTTATATTCCAATGTGTCGCTTGCATACTCCCGTATCGAGATAGGGAAGAGCGATGTCGATTTCCATTATGACATTTAGAATATTTATCGTATAATATAACGTGTAAATTAAGTTTTGTTTTTAAAGGCAACTACCGCAATAGGTATTATACCTACTGTGGTAGTTGCCTTTAAAAACAAAACCCTTATCGGGAGTGATATTAGGGACTAGGATCAACTATTTGTGGATTGCACAGTTTTCGACTCTCGACGCAGTGGCTGTGCCGAGATGGCCACTTTACCTATTACGGCATCTATGCAAACTGCCCAATCAACCATCTGCAGTATTATAATTTACTAGCTGACCATCAAGCATTTGTTTTGTTCCTGGGCCAATTAAAGTGTAATTGAATTATTTTATTAGGAAATACACTTGTGGCGACTCCGCACAGACAAAGAAGTTCCGCCTACATTCAACAGATGGCGCTATATACAATCGAGCTTAAAATGACGTCATACAGTTCGGAATTGCACAAGTAACATTTACACAGTGACTACGTATATATACAAGCTCCCGACATCAACCGTCGAGCCGCGGCCCACCAGGCACGATCAACCAGCCTGATCGGAGGATCTTCCCTTTGTGCTGGAGGGACTTCACACCATGTTCTTTTACACACTATAATAGCAACAGCAGCAACAATGTTTGTGTAGTGGCACCTGAACCGAACCTGGCGATATTTTAGAAATATCCTACCACCTATGCCTTTGGGGAAATATAGGAGTGTGTTCGCCTATTTTTACAATATGTACCTTTACTATCGAAATAATGCATACTTCGATGCTATCAATAAATATTCATACCCTTCAACGTACTATCGCAATCTTGAATAACGACTCACAATATTGATATGCATCGCTTCGAAATTGGAAAATGGAAAATTTATATGGGAAACAATTTTGATGAAACTCTATGAATAACTATCTGAACTGATTGCACTGTGACAGGTTTTCTTGGAGTCATATGCACTTTTTCCAACTAATTAATCTGTCTGAAACTCAGTAGCTTCCAATGGAAAAGACCAATATTAAAACGAGTTTTAAAAATTAAAAGCTTTTAGGAAAGGAAATGTTTATATATCAATAGTTATGATGGAATGAAATTGAACTATTATTTTATTTAAAACATATATTAAAAGCTTTTATAAAAGAGAGTCTTTGTATAAACAATTATTTGTTTATTGCGATTTTATTTTATTTCTTAACGCGTTTTAATTTTACTTACTATTTTTTGAACGCGATTGCTGTGTATGAAGTCTCGGTATCAATGTCCGTATCAAACAAAGTGTTGGTGAATTCTTCTGGTAAGACAATCTCAAAAGCGGCACGGGCCCAACAACTGTGCCCGATATACCACAGGCTCATTCTTTATAGCCTAAAACACAGCTGGCGGTACATAGATGTGCTACATTTCTGCCTAATCCTTCTGGGATAAACGCGTGAACGTCAATGAAATGTAGTATTTTAATTTAATTAATAACCAAAAAATAACAACGTTTGTATACACGGTTACATGACAATACAAATATAATTTAAAACAAATAAACTAAGTTTAACTAATAATTAATTATTATAGGCAAATACAATATGCTTTATTCAAACATTGTACCTTAACTAACTATATTATAGCTAACAAACGAGGTTTTAAAACTTAATTAAAACTCTGTTTTATGTGTGTAATAAGCGAAGATAGTTTAATGAATAAGACATTGGACTTGCAATTAAGAGGTCGTGGCTTCAATCCCTACACATTGCACAACCGACGTAGACCCGTAGCACAAGCATTTACCGTAGCTTTAGGGATTAACAAGAACGCTAGTAACTTTCAAGGATTAGTAACCTTTAAAAATCGATGGAGACCGCGCCTCATTCTTATTCTTCAGTTTCCAAACGTTAACGGAACGAAACATAGCGTTTGACTGCACGGATGACGTAGTGGTTTAAGTGGTGGCCTTGGCACTGCCACTGCTCCGAGTGTTGTGGGTTCGAATCCTACACGGGACAAAAAAAATTGTGATCCTCAAATGGTTGTTTATATTCTGAATGTTCCTTGAGTCCGTTGTTTTAATGTTTGTAATGTGTCCCACGACACAAGAATTACTCATAGAGAGAGATTTGTCTTTAAAAAAATTTACCTTTACCGATGTCCTCACTTGTAGTACAAGCTGCGAGGCTTCGAGGGGCTAACAGGAATATTAGTAGTGCAAACAATGTTTACTAAAAATCGATGAAGACGATACTGAAGATTAAAGATATCCATCCTTAGGTAATCTTCAGTTTCCAAATGTTACAGCATCTACCTATTTATATCGCAGCCATTTACGAATGCCCACTAGTTCCAATTGATGGCGTTCTTTCAGCCCGAAAGGTCAACGATCGATTATATCTACAAGCCATTGGGCTCTGAATAATTGGATCCAATGTTTGATTAACGGTAAGGAAAATATGAATATTAACTCATGTTGATAGATTTTGTTAAGTTAATCAGTAGAGGGATGGGTTATAAAATGCAGCTTTTATACTATGACGTTATTATATTTATAATTTAAGGGTGTCTGACAGTGGGTTGCAACTGAACGGACGATGTGATTTCTAATATTATTCTAAATAAAATATAAAAAACTAAGCTTTATAGGTACTTTAACGAATTTGAGGTGCAATTTTATACACCTTTGCTACCTGTTATCTTTCAAAGCAAACGTGATTCAAACTTTGTTTTTACCTGTATTAGGGACATACACAGAGAAACTTTCAAGTTTTATAAAATAATGAAGATCTGATCGTCACGGGCTCATGCTCTATTAATTAGGATATTAAGGATTTCTCTAATAATATAATATTTAATGTTTAACATTATTAAAATATAAGCTAAAGGTAGCAAACTTTACAGTAAACAACAATGTACCAGAATCCCTACAACCGAGTAATAGGTATTTTGACTTCCCTCGAAAACATTTAAAACCGTTCTCGACTACAGTATTTGTTCTTCGGTACAACGATTCTATGAATTCGTAATTGCAGTTGTGTTAATACAATGTAACCGTGTTTCATTTGCTTTAAGCAAATTCACACATTGCTGTACTGCAATTTCACTGTGAGTATCTTAAATTAAGTCATACTATTTACCTTTATTGTTTCTAGTTTATCATTATTTATAGAATCGAATCACAATGACTTGTTTAATGAGTAAAGCATTTGCGCTCTCCGCGTAAGTATTATAATTGCCGTGAACCTAGCACAGTTTTAGACTAGTATTTGCAACTGATAATTTCTTTCATTTTGCCTGAACCCGGGGACTGAACCTAAAAAAAGCCTTGCAATCGCATTCAGTACTGCTGCGCCTCCGACTGCCACATTGCAAGATAGTAAAAAAATTATTACAGAAAAATATACTTACTATATATTTTTTATTTTATTCATTTTAAAACGAAAAGCAATCTTGGTAAAAGGATTTAAAATTCATTGTCGTTATAAATTAAAAAAATATATATATCTTATATTGGAAAATAAATTCGAATTATTCTTATTTGAATTTATTTGCCAATATAAGATATATTTTAAAGAATTGTAAACATGTGTATATACACACCTGTAGGTATATCTACGAAGAGATAGCCAGAAGTATATTACGCTATCAATACTCCATTTTTTTTAAGGCCTAGTTAATCCCTATTACGGAGGATTACGGAGGATTATCGTCTACCGGGAACATTTCGATGCTTCCTGATGCTATTGAAAATTTCAAAAAAGTCTAATAATGTGCCCAACCTTTCTCCCCGTTATAAATGTTCCTTTTGGAGGGAGCCTAAAACTACCCTCTTATATTTTTTCAGAACGTTCATAATACGATCAGGAAACTTTAGTCAAGATCTTTCTTGTCCAACCATTACATCACACTATGTATTTATCAATAGATTTTATATTGTTTTTACTAATTACCGACAAAATAATATTAAAATATTCATTATTTGTACGAATTCCATATATAACTACAAAGTTAGCCTTACACATGAATATCCTTAAAGCGAGAAGCATACGCACATATATAGCGCACTCACATCATGCCAACCATCGAGAGTACATAAAGGATAAATTTATTAAAGTAAATTAGGCACAAGAAATATGTCTAGATCATAGCATGTAGAAACCCGTAGTTTCTACCTACATCTCCGAATAACAGTAATAAGTCTATGTTTGTAATGTAATAACGATAACTATCTTTTAAAGTCCGATGTAGTACATTCTTAAAGCCAATTAGATCAATAACACAATGTCTGAAACCTATCATTTAAGGCTTAGTGTGTTTATTGATGCACAGATACATATAGATTTGTAAACACAGAAGTGATCCATCTGAGATTTGACGGCTGGAAGATTGTGTAACCAACTTGATTAATTGATTTATTCAATTTGCTAGCTGTGTAAACAAGGATATGGATATACATATATCTCGAGTTATATAAGTTAAGCTATGATATTAGGAGCAACTATTAGAAGTAAACGTATTGAGAGACCATTGGCTTGCCAAAGAGACTAAAGGCACGCCTCTCTGTCTTTTTGAAGTTATATGTGTATTAATGAGTTAATTATTCCTGTTTGTTCAAAGTTGAAGACAAAAATTATGAGGAAGCCTGTATGTCTTCTCATAAGATGTTTGAAGTCAGTTAATCTACTCTAAGCTATAATGGACTAGAACCTAATCTTTTTTACATTAAGAAGAGGATGGCTAATAGATGGTCAGTTCATAACTAGTGCCGATATGCCTGATACGTCAGTATTGTTTATCAGCACCAAAACGTGGAATGCGTGCTATAGGTCATATAAGTAATTAAAGTAATTTATATTGTAATAAAATTGTTTGTAACTTAGGTGATCTATTTATGCATCAATTATAAAGGTTTTTTGATAAGTGCTTTCACACAGCAAGGGATCAATGTCATTTTTGTTTAGATACTTTATGTGAGTAAGAGTGAGATTTATCCCGAAAAATAAATCGGTTTTTATGGAATTTAGTATGCCATTAAATTACAAGCTAAGCTGGTAGACTTATCTTGAGTACAAGAACAGCGATAGCTCAGTGGGCAGACCAACAGACTGCAATGCAGAAGGTCTCGGGTTCGAACCCACGTCGGGCACCTCAGACTTTCGGAAGTTATATGACTTTTCGAAATGATGTGCGTATTGATTGACAATTATCGCCTGCACCGTGCCTCGGAGAGCACGTTAAACCGTCGGTCCCGGCTGCCATGAACATCTATGGCAGTCGTTATTGAGGAAGTCGACACAAAAGATCCCACTGGGTCGAAGTGTCGCCGGTCTGTACTAACTGGCCCCCACACAAGATAAGATATATTGAGTACGTTTGTAAGAGAATCTTTACATTTAAATGTCTTTCGATTTAAATTGAACTAACAATACATACAACGCTGAAGTTACTATTTCAAGCTACAGAAATTCTCATTTACGTCAATCGAACAATGCGCGGTATAGTTTTTGTTCCACCACACAATGCTTCGTAAATGGACTACTATGATAGCTTCACCCTTTGTAGCATTGAGTAAATGCTATTTTTGCAAAAGACGTAGACAGAGAGCAAGAGAGGAGAGAATAACAAGAAAACGTCAGCATAAATGCTGCATTACCTAGCCTTATTATTATCTGACTATGTCAAAAACAGGTTAATATTTTGGGTGTATATAATTATGTATATTTATTCGGCACGCTCTGTTGCCTAGATAGATTCAAAAGATGAGGTGTCATTAGATTCGACTCAATAGTGGGAATGACGGCATATTATTTTTGTAAAACATGGCCGCTGCCAAAAGATGTTTGCCACGATTTTAAGTATTTTTGCAGACGATTGTATTTTTGCAGTGTTTAACCCGTTGAGACCGGCATACCAGCGGCTAGACACAATAGGTTTTCAATTATATCTGGAATTACTACTCTTGACATGTTTACCAACTCAATTAATTATCCGTATGATTTATTACCGTCAGAATCCTTTAAGGAACATTGCAATCTAATATTTCAATTCACTGTAGTCAACTATAGTAAAGAGATGAAATCCAAGATGAGACTGTATCACCATCTTGAATTTCATCTCTTAGCGGTATATAGATCGCATACTCCAAAATCAAATACGGAGGATTTGGCCACAGTGACGATCAAATTCGTTACAATATTTATAGGTAGGCGCAAAGTTTGTTATTTATTATTTTTGTTGTTTGTTTATCGTGAATGAAATTCCTGATTGCGAGCATATAAATCAAGATCGATCGAATATTTGTTGCACCTGGCGGCAGATTAACTGGCGAGCCACTTGTTTGAAAATGGCATTCACCGCTCATAGACTTCAACAAAGGGTCAGGGTACACCGGATACTCAGACAAAACATTGCATGATTTAGATGTGTCCCGTGATTTATACTTAATAATAATATATATTTCCATTTAAAATACATGTCACATTGTATAGATGTACCCGTGGCTTCGCTCGCATAAATATAGTTTAGGTGAGCTTAGTTTACTTTTGCCTGGATGAACCTCGGTACCCTATATCCTTTTCTGTTCCTCCGACAACGTGTATGAGTAATTTCATGATGATCGGTCGATTAGTTAAGGCGTGAAAGTATAAGAAACAAACAAACAAACCCACATTTGCTTTTACAATATTAAGTTAGTATTTAGTAGATATGTACCAATACATGTGTAAAAGAGAAATAATAATTATAATATTTATAGAAAATTATATGGAAAGGATTCTGCAACTCCTCCAATAGGCTACGATGTGTTTATGAACAATTGTTATCTTTATATATATAAATCTTCTGTGCGTATGTTTGTAATTAAACACCTCCTAAACGGCTGGACCGACTTTGATGTTTTTTTTGTGTGTGTTCGAGTGGATTCGAAAATGGTTTAGATTTGGATTTTGCTTTTCAATTTTTTTGCGTATGTACTGGATAACGTCTGTCGGGACAGCTAGTTGTTCTATAAAACCAAGCCTTAGTAGGAGTAGATCGTGCGCACAATTTTATGTGCGTAGACCGATGGTGTAGCTACAGAGTGCCTAGTGTGAGATGTTTTTATCGTTATAAACGTGTCGATCGCGTTAACGTAAAACAAACACGCACTTGACACTCAGTTTGCCATTAACGTAATTTACGCAGATGCACCAAGTAACTCTAGTCGTACTGAACAGGAACTAGTAAATTTTAAAAATGGTAGTTTACGTTTTGGAATTATATAATAATAGTGTTTTATAATAAATAAACAACGCGATAAAATCCGCATGAAGTTGTTAAATTTTAACGTCCTGATTTTCAGATTTAAACGGAACATTTCATGTTAAGCTTCGAGCTACTAAGCCTTTTTACAATTTTATAAAAATATGGTATAGATTTTCTGAGCTTTATCTCATCCATTAAAATCCTTTTATAAAATACAGATCTATCCTTACATTACAATTTATTTTTAACTTTTTCAGTATATTATTTACCTTGAATATACCTTGAACGATTTGACGTAAAGCTTTCTTTTGTGTAACCAAAAACGTTAAGGATCATTCACGCCGAGGACGTCTTAGCCTCTAAAGAGAAGAGAGAATGCTTTTGATCGAGCATTGAAGTCTGGGATGAAGCAAATGTCGGATAAAATTGTAATTTAAGAAGGAAGTAATTCAATATACCACGATTTTATTTTTGTTGAGAGATACCGGGTTTTTGATACAGTTCACACTGAATACAAAAAGGCATCATTTTGGCTTAAAGCCTTTAAAGTAAAGCAGTAACAAAATTACGTATAAGTAGGAAATATAATAATATATTAAGTAGGAAAATTACTAAAGGTTACTAGTACGATCTGTCACCAAGCACCTCCTGCAAGCACCTGATTTTTGAGATTATGTGCGTATTGAATTGTTGCTTACTATAGCGATAGAGAAATACATCTAGAAGCAGACATTATGTTTGAGAATTCTAAATAGCGTTCTCAAAGATGAATAAAGTTTGCCAACCTTCGCGGGGCCAGTGAGGCTGAATTATGGCATAACCTTTTTCATACTAAGACAATGCCGGTGCCAGCAGTGGATCAGTTTATAGATAAGACTAATATTATACTATATTTTTTCTGCGGCTTCGCTTGGATTACCTAGTCTTTGTCAATAAATTGCTATTCCTCCGGAATATTTCCCTGGATAAAAGTTACTCTTGGTCGTTATTTGTACCCCTGACAACGTGAATGCCAAATTTCATGATGAATGGTCGAGTAAACAAGCTGGAAGCTTAGCTTAGCAAACAAAGAAACACACATTCGCATTTATAATGTTAGTTAGGATAGACGTCTGGTACAGTAGCCAAATTGGTTGTTGGCAGGATCCACGGTCTTAAGGTGATTCAAACATATAGTAATACAATAGTATTTACATTGACATTGGAGCAGCCATAATAAAAAGTAAGCGCTCCCAACGATTGAGTAATAAACTTTTATAGCCGTATCTGTACAGGAAAATAGATAAAACTGTTTTCTATTGATTAATTACTAAGTCGGCGACAAACAACTGATTCCAAGTTAATCTCTCTTTGACAAATGACGTTCATTTGTCACGGTCGTGAATATAGAACAGTGGCTTAAAGAAGATTAATTCTTTCTAGTGATTTATTCGTTGTCTTTGTTAATATCTTCATTAATCACTGATATTAGGAATAATGGAGATATTACAACGAGGAATAAAAAATTTTTTACTTCGTCCTCAACTTTGTTACTGGTTTTAATAAACACCATCAGTCACACCCGAAATTTATTTACTTTTTATGGATTGACCTGGTTCTTGAGATATTCAACAAAAAAAAATTGGTTCCATCAGAACATTAGAACAATAAAAGAAAGAGACCAAGGCCGATGGGACAGCCATAATATGATGGCAGACTATTGCTTGAGTTTAATAATGGATTGTTCTAAACATAAACACAATAGAATAGCTTACAGATAAAGATTTTACTAATATTTTTCTACTGATATTTTATTAATACATATGTATTAAGTTTTGTTGTCGTTATTATATAGCCGTTTCTAAAATATATATTTAATTTATAATTGTATTTTTATATCGACCTTCTTTCCGTCGTATAGTTATAAAATTTTATCTCATAAACTAGAGTCATTTTAATAAATTTGATATTTTCTCGTATTCGGCATACTGACTTCAGTTGAAGTCAATTTTGTGTAAGTAACCATGCAGCAAAATGACTGTTCCCCAGTGTTATCTATCAAAAATTCGTTTTTGCAAATAACGGGATATGGAATGTCTCAGTGCAGCGGTAGCGTATACGACTGCTGTGTATGACATCCCGACCTCGGGTTGTCCTCAGCGGTGTAGATTTTTTTATAAGAAATTCTCAGTAGCAGAACGGAGATTTGAATTGTGCCCGGTGTACAGCATCGCCCTTGAATCCGTGGGATCCAAAGCTGCTGAAATGTGGGTGTAATTCATCTCTGTCTACACCTTTCAGGGATATAGGCGTAAGACTATGTATATATGAAATGTGAACGTTGTGTTATCCTATCTAAGCAGAGCAATAAACTCACGGCTTACCTGATGGTAATCGATAACTATAGTAAGTATATAACACCAGAGATGTCAATCGTGCATTACCCTTAAAATATATATAGCCATAAAAAATCATAAATTTGGTTTCCGAATTGAGAAAAGTAGCAAATTTCAACTGAGTATTCTCAAATATTTTTTACAGAATCGAATTTCATCACACCGCTTTCAACTGAGCAGTACAATTATGATGTGAAAATACCTACTCAAATTTTATTACAGTTTAAGGAAACTTGATAAAAATCACAGTAATGCCTAATATAAGTAAAGTTTGAGGCGTTCTCGAAATATAATTCTTAATTCAGAATTCGGGGAATAGTGTTGCTAGCGCGAGAAGAAAGATCAATAGCTCTCACAAGTGCGCGAACATTCAACGATTTATTAAGCTAAGGTTCTAAACTATAGCTTGCCTAGCAAGCCTATTGCCGTCGCCCGAGCAAAGATTTAGACACCGCGCGACTTTTTAAATTTCGAATAACACTTCGACCAAGCTGATAAATTCATTTGAGACCTTACACACGAAATTGCATTCAATACCTCTGCGCCGCAGACACTTGTAAATGTCCTTTAACACGCTAAGCAATAATATAATTTGATTTCTATAGTAGAATCGATACCGATAATCTTGATCGATAACCAAATTATAACAACTATTAGATTACTGTATCGTATCACATGCTCCATCGTCTATCATGATTAACTAACGTGTAATTGCATTCCCCTGCATAATTACTGACCGTAATTAGTGCCATATCCGCCATCAAATACCTCTATCTATCTGCTAGATACGATATAGACATATTGGCAAATGTATATGCATCTGTAATGGGTGTTCAATATTCAAGATAATTAATAATTGCTGGCTGCGGTGTAAATCTCGTGATTTATATCGGGATAAAAGGTAGCCTATGGCCTCCTCCAGGATATTAACTACCTACTTGCTAATTTTATTATAAACGGTTCAGAGGTTTAGAGGTGAAAGACGAAGTTTCTTTCGCATGTTAATGTAAAATTTATGATATTAGTATAAATAGAGTGTCTTGTCGTTTATTTTCTGTATTCGTTATTTTTATTTTTGAAAATAAACATTTAATAGGTATCAGCTTTGTCAGATGTTACTTTTAAAAGTGCCGCTGAGGCCGTTTCTCTTATGAGAGTGTGTGTTAGTCGATATTTCACACCAAAAATATAAAATAAATGTATTATTGAGAAAACATAAACATAACCAACTCCATACAATTACGGATACATTTATACCTTTTGAGTAGGGTTTGAGAATCCTTGAAAGCCTGTAATGAAAACCCGGTGCCTGGTACGTTACCCGATTCATTTCGTATTCCACGCGCGGCGGTGCTTCGTTAGAGTCGCCTAAACGATGCAATTCATTGCAAAGCACATCGTCATACATGCAGAACGTGTGATATTTATCATAACATATCACATACTACATTTTGCCCCTTGCCGTGCTCGCATAAAAGTAGGTTAGGCTAGTTTAGGCCAGAAACAATACTTCTTAGAGTTCGAAAAAACTCTTATACAACAGCTTTGTCGGTCCGTCTGTCTGTTATACAACTTTCAACTCAAGAACCGAAAGCTAGAGATTCGCGGTCAACGCCATTCGACTCAACATAGTCGATATACCGTCGAAATGACTATGACCTTTGACCTCAAGGTCACGTGGTATCACGTGACCTTTGCATATTACTTGAACCATTTTTTCGAACTCTAAGATTTACGGCAATTCATTGCCGTTTCTCACTTATTTCTATATCCTACAATAATTTGTAACAAACTCACATTCGCATCTATAATATTAGTAAGGAAATCACGTACTTATAGCTTTCGTTTTCATGTAAACTTATGTATCTATAAATATAGATACATGCTTGTATATGTTCCGAAACGATAGGCAAACGTTCTTTACATCCACATTTCATCAGGTGACGTATAGATATAATAAAATTATATTACCATCTACCGAACAGTATTCAAGACTTCTTGCTGTTAGCAAAAAATGTCTTAACAGAAAAACGGAACTACTAAATATTTATTTTAGCTATCTAAATTAAACCAAAGTCCACCACTATGTACTTTCAATATATATACAAACTACACTTATAACTATTAAAGTTATACCTACAGAAAGTGCGTTTTGTGATAATTAAAATAATAATAATATATTTTTTTAAATAATAGGTATAATAATAAATAATTTATAATAAATTACTAATTAATTTATAAAATACATTTGTTGTTGATTGCGCGAACTAGATTGAACCTGTGGCTCGGGCGAAGAAATGCTTACAAACCAATAATATTTTACCAATATAAATTGACATAACTACAATTCAATAATAACACTTTAATAACCTGCATGTCTGCCTGTGTGCCTGTACCACGGCTCGAACTCACCGTTTCAGTTCATCCCATAAGTATTCTATTGGATTCAAGTCCGAACTTTAAGCTGGCCAGTCCATCGTACGAATGCCGACGTCGCGTAGATACTGGGTCACTGCATGAACAAAATGGACCTGTGCATTATCATGCATCAACTGCATATCCTGCCCGATATATCCTGCGTAAAGTAGCACATGGTCTGCGAGGATATCAGCAATGTAGCGATGAGAAGTCAATCTACGTGTACGGCCCGTCCGTTGGATGAAAACTAACGCTGTACGGTTAACGAGATCCAGCCACAGACCGTTACAAATCTTCCTCCATAAGCAACAGTTTCCTCCATGCAACACTAGGAATAACGTTCTCCAGGGCGACGATATACTCTCCGACGTCGATCACTTCCATTTAGACTCACCCTGGTCTCATCAGTGAAGAGGACATTACCCAATTGCTCTAATGTCCAATTGCTCTAATGTCCAATCGCTATGCTCTCGAGCAAATTCAAGTTGGTCGGACGGTGGGCTTCCGTTGATGCTGGGCCTGTTGCAGCTCTTTTTTAGTCAAATTCCGTTCAATAAGTCTCTTTCTGATGTTATCTGAACTTATGACCACTTGGCGTTCGCCAGGCAGACTTTGTTGGACTTGAACTGCGTCGAGGCGGCATTTTTGCAGAACAGTAAGTTGGATATAACGATCTTCTGCTGCTGATGTAGCCCTAGGTCTGCCCGTACCTGGACAGCGATCGAATGCTCCAGTCTTCAGGTATTGTCTGCAAACTCGTTGCACCGAAGATCTGCTGATTCGAAGCCTTCAGGTGACCTCACGTTGCGCTAAGCCTGCTTGAAGTAGTGCTACAGCACGAGCTGCTTCCTGGGGTGTCGGATACATTATTGATGCAAAAAAAGTAGCAAAAATACACGCGATTGAGTAAACGATTGACAAAAACTAAAGAAATGTTAATATGTAATTATGTAAATATCTACCCTCATTGTAAAAAAGGAACGCTAATCGTGAACTCTAGTCAAAACAGAGCAAATCGTTAGCATTGTTTTTGTTGCTTAATTACAATATGAATTATATACGTATACATATATATACTTTAGAATAAATTTATAATAATTTTAATCAGAATAAAACTTACTTTTTTTAGGTATAACTTTCATAGTTACAAGTTTGATACTTTTTAAGAAAATGGAATCAGAGTTCCAAGTGGCCCAGTTTATTTGCTGTTCGGTGTATTTTATGGCATTAAACAACAAAGTTGGCTAACTAGCAAACAACATGCCTAATGAAAAGCGGTTTTTAATGTCTATGAACTAGCAGACCCTAAATAAAGCAATAAAAAAAAAATTAAAGGAAAGGTATTATAAAGGTAGCTTCCGGAGTTCTTACAAATGCTAGTACTCTTGCGCTTGTAAGAGGAGTTGCTTGTAAGTGGATGGTCCGTTTTTGGACGAGCCGGATCATTCGTACCATTACCAAAAAGCTGGCAATAGCTGCCTGTTCCACTCAAAGCATTTTATATTTCATTTATACAAAGTCAATTTAACTATATTTATATACTCTAAATTGAACTTGTATAAAGGTCTAAAAACACGTCCTTGAAACATTTGAATGCGTAATAAGCATATTTAATATGTTTCTATTCTGAGTAACAGAAATATTCCAGACATGTTTACTTAATCATTATTGAAGTTTATTTTCTGACTGGCAACATTATTTGATACTTGTAGATATACTTATAATTTCTTGCAACTGGTTAAATACATTTAATTAACCAACTAAAGTAATACGAAACTGTTACCACATAGTGTATTTTCTTTTTATGATTATACTATTGTAATTATTATTGGAATAAATAAAAATTATAACTTATACCTAAAATATTTAATAATAGAAATAAAAAATTAAGAAAGTAAAAGGAGGAATCTCCAATAGGTGTTATACGATTCATCCGAATCACAGTCAACTGGTAGTGTGCGAACTGAAGACCAGTTAATTCATACTCTCGCTGACCTTAGTGAAGAATACTGTTATCTTGTTTATAATTTATTTGATTTTTGTTAATATTGATCTAAGTTTTGTTATTCTTATTGTTTCAAAGATAAACTTATATGTTAAAATCCTGATAGGTTCGCGTTGTAATACAGGCATATCTTGCCAATTACGTTTTACTAGCTGCGGCCCGCGGTTACACTCGCGTAAGTCCCGATGCCGTGGGAATATAGGGATGAACAGAAGCCTGTGTGTTAATCCAGGTCTCCAGCTATCTACACAGGTACCTACCAAGTTTAATCACAATTGGTCCAGTAGTTTTTGCGTGAAAGAGTAACAAACCTCCACACATCCATACAAACTTTCGCGTTTATAATATTAGTAAGGGTGTAGGTTCCACTTGCTTATAATGTTACGTCTACCAGGCTCCTTGCTGTTAAAAACAATATTTTTTATAACACCAAAGCTCCTTCAGGCATCGTTTGTATTATATGTACCTATGTATTTGGCGTCATAGCTTTTAAATTATAATATGCTAGATTGTGCCCGTGACTTTGTTCGCATAAAGTACAATCCTCGCTTGTATGTATTTCTAAATATTATACTGATATTATCTACGGTTCAATTGAACTGAATCAGATAAAACTTAGCTTTCCATGAAACTCTAACTGTGTAATCGTGTGAACTGCATCAAATCCGTTTAATGTTTTTTTAGATAGGTAAAGACTCTAAAAGTAATTTCTTTTTAGATGATTGATTACAGCTAGTTATCAGATATATGTATCTCGATTATACATAGCCTCATTAACATTGTATAATATTATAAATTCTTTTTACAAAGAATACAATAAAACCAACAAGTCATCATACCAGCATACTAAAAGAAACTAAACGAAAACCTTTTACACCGATTCAACTATAAATTGTTCGTTTAAAAAGTATTATTGCACCTGATGCGTTGTTCGCTTCATTATCGATTCTGGCGGCGTGGCGGACGGCTGAATGGGTTTGTACCGCAGCAGGGGACGTTGACTTTGTCGTTCAACCAATTTACTGAAAATTGTTGCAGAGGCTTCACAATATAACATGAGTGAGGTAGGGTGGAGTTTGAGAGGCATCGGACATAGAGGAATCTCCTTCTTTTTTCCTTAGTCTTATGTTATGTCCCACTGCTGGGCAAAAGCCTCTCCCCAGGAATAATCCTGGAGACTGTAAGGGGATATCTTCGAAAAGAGTGGTTTGATAACAAAGCACTCTTTTCGAAGATATCCCCTTATAGTCCTTTTCAAAAACGTTCAAGTCATCCTGCCATCTCCGTTTAAGTCTGCCCCATCGCCGTCGACTGTGTTTTGGCACGCAATTGGTCAAGGAATCACCTAGCAAATTTAATTAACGCTAAAAATATTACAGCCAAATACAATCAACATACACAAGCAATGTGCAATAGTGCGTACGATGCTGCTATTCGAATACTAATATATTCGTCGTCACTATTTGCTAATCGAATCATAATCGAATACTCGAAACTTAATTTAATAGATAATGGTCGATTGAATCGGTCCATTAATACTGCATGACGATGTTCTCAGTCAAGCAGTTAGTTTATCCTATAATGTAGTGGTTGTCTTCAAATGTTCAACGGCTGTAAAGCCCATTAAGTACCTATTCTATCATATTTATAGAAATTTAATGAACACTCAATTTTCAAATGAACGATCATTATAATTGTAATTCAAACGTTTACATAAAATTCCTTTAATGTCACGATCTCTAAAATGAATAAAAAAATACAATAAATTGTTTTTGAATCGTAAATAATTTTATACTTTTTTCGAATGTGATTATTGTGTTTCAGGCTTCGACGACATCAAATTAGATTCGTTTCTACATATTATGTTTAAAAGTATTTGAATAAATCAGTCTGCAATAAAATGAAAATGTGAATTATGTTTTATATACATAAATTGGCAGACGGGTAGAATTGTAATGACAAATAAAATAAATAAAATTGTACCAACAGCTAAACTAATGAGCGTTTGGTACAAGTTACAACCGTGCTTTAAACCTGAGAAGCAACTGATTGAAATTTAAAATAAGCTATGTTAAGCTTAGCTTGTTAGCTCCTCGGGCCCTTTACGCTTATATTTGCTTGCTATCGTAAGGTCCCAAGTCTAATGCCCGAAAATCTATATATCTATATATATACGTGAAGCAAAAACTTTGTACCCCTTTTTACGAAAATTGCGCAGACGGAGGCGTATGAGATTTGGCACAGTTAAATTGTACATGGAGAAGGAGTGGCGAACCCTAATATTTTTATAAAATATGCATTATAAATACATTAAATTAATGAAAAAACCCTACACGCACACAATCATGCATTTGACACACGCAGTCGAATCGCGTTCGTAATAACGTCGTACAATTCTTTGTAACTATGGTTACCTATACCTTATTTATATGTAATAAAGAAAAAAAGAAAAAAAGTAGCAAGCTTAGGAATATCGTCAATGAAAGAGTATAGTCAAGTAACTAATAATTTGTCTGAAAAAGATAGGTAAATTTAACCTGTATAGCCTTGGCGAAATCTAAATGAAATATGATTATTAGGGTCAAGCTATGGACAATAAAACCTTAATAACGATCTAACTTAAAATTTAAATCAGTTATGGTCGAATTTTGACCACTAGGCGGCAACTAGTGATATTAAATATCTCGGGCATTGTTCCAGAGAACAGTGCCCGGTTGATGGTAATAGATTCACCCCCTATTATGTCTGACCTACAATGACCTATGGGGTGACCTATGTGGGTTTATATAAGTAAAAAAAAATAAAAGGTTTCAATCGCTGCGACGACACACTCACTCTTACACTCGTACCCATTCATTCGTTCTTGTCTTAATTCGGCGTGTAAATAATGCAAATTTTGATCTTTGGTAACCATAACACATCAACATCCGAGGACACCAATTGGTTGGTTGTCTTATCTTTTTCTTGATGTCCTTTATATTATAAAATAACCGAAACACAGGCTTTGATAGCTTATGAATATTCTATGATCGTGATTTGATTTACATGTACTATGAATAAATTTGGAATGTGTGGTAAGGAAATAATTAGGTCTCTCTTGATACTTGAATCAAAACTATTCTAGAGGAATGCCAGTTAATAGTACTCAAATACGACACACTTTTATAACAAGGTAATCGGAGTGATTGAAGCAAAAACTACACGCGTATATATAAACATATCTTTATATATATAAATCTTTTGTGCGTGTGTTTGTAATTAAACACCTCCTTAATGGCTGGACCGATTCCGATGACATTTTTTGTTTGTGTTCAAATGGATTCGAGAATGGTTTAGAATTACTTTTTTTTTGACAACTTCTGTCGGGATAGCTAGTATAATAATAATATACTTATATATGCTGGGTGTAAGCACAGAACAGAGTAAAGTATGATGTACAAAAACTTAAATAGTAGATTCCATAATACGTAGATCACTAGTAGATAGAATAAGGCAATTTGTTTCGGAAAATTCCATATACATACATATATTCTGCATTTTTCCCGGTTGTGTATTATAATTTATAATATACCTAATGACTAAACAATCTATTTCGTTACATAAAAATAAACATACCACATATCACTAAAACTACAATTAATGATAACTAAAAATAATTAAATCATATTTAACGGCAAAAAATCAGCTGAATACTAGTTTTTGAGACGTATTCCTCGTGCGTTCTTACTCTTGGTTTTTATTTATTCATTTACAATCTGTACAAGGTATGTAGTAACACAAGCGCGTGATCCTGACATATCTCTCTTGCGTTAAGCATTCACTCACGATCATAGCAAATGGAATCTACCTACCCCTCCGGGAAGTAGGCGTGACTATGTACAGAACATTTGTTGTGGTTATGGTGCCGAAATAATGTCATTGAATATATTCAACGACATTATTTCGGCACGGCGCTCGATTTATTAGTTCATCCTGTCACAACAATCTGTTTTGCTTCCATAACATTATGTACACACAAAGTAATAATTTATGAAGTTCATGTTTGGATTAGGTAGAAATCGGGGCATAGAAATGTCACGTATTCTTTATTTATTTGAAACTAGCTTTTGCCCGCAACTCCGTCAGCATGGGCTTTAGTTTTTAGTGCTTTCAGTTATCCGCGAGAAATTACGAAAAATCCTGATAAACTGAAAATAGTTATTAATTATTATAGTAACCTATTTACAAGCCAAATTTAAATTTAGTATCTATTAATAAACAATAATAGAAGGCAACTTTAAAGCGAATATTTCAGCCCTATGTCGAATTTTGTTTAAGTTTTGACAAATATTCCTTGCCTTTATCATTAACAAAATATCTCTGTGTAATATGACAGCTTTCTTGGTCCAAGGGTTTGAGCTGGCCGTTGAAGAATAGGTCAGTGAGTGAGGTCTTATCAACAAGAAAGATTACGTTTCTTTTGGTACTATCCAGCTACTCACGGTCGAAAGGTACTTTAGGCAAATGATTTGCGCTCTATATTTGTATATGTACCTATATATTCTAAGGTAAAACCCTAGTTCCAGTGTATGTAGACCACACACACGGTTGATCTATCTCCTTAGTTGCCGGACATAAGTTTGTGCTTACATTTGGTGACCTGTCTGTCAGTAAATTTGTTGATGATGTGGCTGACAATCGATTCGTACCTTGTGAACAGTTCTGGCTACCCCTTTGGGGATCTCTATAACAGGTATGAATCTATATATAGAACCCAAAATTTGCTTTTTCTATTTATGAATATCAAAAGAAATACTCCTAACGCTTACGAAATACATAACAGGTTACCCATAATAGAATTCCGATAATAGGATTAATTAAGGGGCCTTCATTGTAAAGATGATTTCGGGCCAAATTTACGAAGCAAAACATTTGAGAAGCGAAGCATCTTAAATAAATTGCTTCGGAAATTTAATGAATTATGTTGATATTCAAACGCACCTTCGTTATGTGTTTTGTTCAGAGTTCGTACCTACTCAATGAATAAAAGTTGCATATACTTATTTGATCCTTTTACAACGCATTGAAAGTACACACGAGGGATTGAAAAAGAAAAGATGACATGTGTGCGCCCGGAATATATACAACAAATATATTTATAGAATGGTACAAATAGAATAGAATTTTTATAGATACTTTAGAATGTTATCTGTCGTTAACACGTGCAGTTATTTACGTAGCGAATACTGTTATTGGTAAAATATGTCACTAGCTATAAAGGTCTCTCTCTTATGACTATAAACCAACCATTTCATATTTAAATCGCTTAATATTGGTCTTTAATACTTCAATATGGTATAATACGGGTATCTCAGTGTTAAAGTACGTGTGGAACTTTGTTTTGCATTGAAGCGTACAAATTTACCTTAAAATATATAGGTCATAGTCATATATCATTCATCATATAATGATAACTTATATGTAGAAATAGATCACCAGAAATAGTCACGATATAAAAGCAAACTTATGCTACGAACCTAACGAAGCATATATTTATAATATCAAATATCCAACGCGTTGCAACTTTTTGCATATACAAATTAAATTACATGCGACAAAATGCGGCATGTTGGCGCATCCCACGCGTACATAGTCGGTTTAAATAGAAATGTAAGGACGGCATCGGGTGTTGTCGCAATTTGCGCATTAAAGCCGAGAGTTAACAGATTGGAACTAACCGTTGTAATTAAAGTACCTACTGCGTTAGAATGCAGCAGTTTAATTAAGTCTCGTGTAGCCTGTAGCTCTTGCTTTTAGCTATAAGCAAGGGTCGCTAATGTGGGGTATAGGGGTGAGCTGCCTTCTCGGATGGTACATGGTAATATATTTATACTCAATTATATTATATGTACCGAGTGATATGCTATTGAACGTGGATATTCAACTCTGAAACTTTAAAAATAGCTTAAAATACCCGAAATGAACTTAACCGTATTAGATCATTAAAATAATATAGGTAGCTAGATTTTTAATTAAATAAATCAATACGTTGATTTCAGAACAAAGCACCTTCTACTATTACACTAGCCAACAGAATGATTATTTTTGTTATTTAAGTAGAACGAGATGCAAATTCGACAAAACGCAGAGTATATTTTCCAATGCGATAAATAAATAATATCCCATCAATTGTTAATGATAAGACATTATTTTTGCGAAGAAAAACCTGTTGGTTTCCGTGCTGAATAACATATGATACCTATAACAAAAAAGAACTATTGTGTCTGAACAAATATTCAAAGGTCCGAGAGCGAATGAAATAATATACTTGGATCACTGTGTCTCACAAAGCATATATTATGTATTAACTCAAAATACTACTTACTAAAAAATATTATTCCACGGTATTTATACCTGGCCGTGTAAAGAAACCATAGCGCGATTCAACCCAGTGGGACAACGCCATCTATCGCGCGCTATGGTCAACTTATAGGCTAACAACAATATGAAAGGTTTCGTTTTACAACAAACTGTTAATAAAAACTAAATGTATTTGTAATAATCTTAAATTAAACAATATTTATAAATATAAACTGGACATACCGCCCATCAAGGACATCATTTAGTATGTCCTTCAAACCGCCCACCATGCACAACAATGTTATACATCGAAATAAAAAATACACAGTTTACAAGTACAAGTTATTAATATAAATTTAAAATACTTATTTTGTTAAAGGCAAAATAATTAATTAAGATGTTGGTCGTTTAATTACAGCACCCTTAGAGCGCACTGTAACCACTTGTGTTATATTATCTTGACCTGGATGCTTTTGCTCAATTTTACCTAGCAACCATCTGCCTGGAGGCATATCGTCCTCTTTTATTAAAACAATATCGCCTATTCTGATTATCTGGATTCTGATATTCGCACTTGTTCCGTTGAAGAAATTGACGCAGATAATCCTGCGACTAACGTCGCCAAAAGTCTTGCATCATTCTCTGATGAAGTTGCCATCGCCGTAGCGTGTGTATATTAGATTTTTCATAGTTAGAATCTGGTGCTACCACGAGTACTTCTCCTACCAAAAAATTACCTGGGGTTAAAATCAGAAGATCATTGTGCTCCTCCACGTATGACAAGGGTCTTGAATTTAGACAAGCCTCAATTTGAGTCAATACTGTGGCCAGATCTTGATACGTCAATGTAGAGTTTCCAATGACTCTGTTAAGATGATACTTAGTTGACTTTATTCCTGCCTCTCATTATCCGCCGAAATTTGGAGCTCTAGGAGGAATAAATTTTTATTGAGTCCATTATTCGCGAGAGACTCTGCCAATTCTTGCCTGAACGCTGATTTTCCTTCATTACGCTGCCTAAAATCCTTGGGTAGTCTGGTCACTCACTACTTTAAGATGTACGTACAGCCCGCGTTGACATACATACATATTAATAATGCAATATATCCCATAAAGGAAATATTGCTCCGACCTTTTGCTGTTCTTATACTTATTGGACCGGCGTAATCAATGCCACTTTTAAAGAACGCTTTATTTGGGCTTACTCTTTATGCGGGAAACTGTCCCATACTTATGTTTGCCAACTTTGGCTTGTTGCCTTAGCTGAATACCGAGTACACATTACACAGCTTCTAAAATACTTTCTAACCAAGCTTTTAGCGCCAACAATCCAATATTTTGATCGTAAGTAAGATATCATAAGTTGTGACCCACCGTGCATCGTTTTTTGATGAGAATCTGCAATCAAGAGACCCGTTAAAAACGATTCCTTAAGAATAAGAATCGGATGCTTTTCATTATAATTTGAGAAATTTCTAGCCTTCCGCCGACTCAAATAATCGTTTTTGGATCTAAACATAAATTCAATGGTCTAAATTTTTCATATTACTAGCCACGCATCCTTTTCTACTTAATTCCTTTAATTCTTGTGATAATCCTTCTTTACATAATATTGTCTTATGTTTACGCGAATGTTATACATTGAAATTAAACACTTTATACGGATTTTGTCACGTTGTTTATTTTACTTTAAAACACTGTTATTACATAATTTTGAAAACTCTAACACTACTATTATTGAACTTTACTACTATTTAAGCTATATATTTTTTAATTAAAACTATTTATATTTAAGTTTACACTTTGCCTTGACGTTTCGGTTACTTTACAGCAGCCATGTTCACGGGGAGACTACGTCTGACTTCTTCTTGACATCTCTTTATACATACTTCTGTCGAACTTTCAATTTCTTGTGTAGCCAAATGCGTAGTATTAGGTCTAGTCATGGAACTTCTCGTATTTACGAATCTTTGACAGTAATCAATGATACGAACAAGCTTAGAAAATGAGGAGAATCTTTGCCACAACCTCAGGTCTAGCACAGTTGAATGTGTCTTTATCTGTTCTTGCGTTGTGAGTAGATGTTTTGGTCTTTTGAATTAAATTACTCTTTGCCTCATAAAATCAGGACCTTGAAGCCACATAGAGGTTTCTGATATTTCCGCTGGAGATATACCACGAGAAGCGCAGTTCGCTGGATTTTCTTTCGAGAATATGTAACACCATATTTCATTTTCAAGAACAGTTAAAATGTCCGAAACCCGGTTGGCCACAAAGGTCTTCCAAGAACTAGGATGGTGATTCAGCCATGTCAAAACTACTTCGCTATCAGTATGGGCATGCAAATTGCCTGGTATTTCCAAATTATCAGCCACTTCTCTAATCAATTTGGCCAAGAGACCTGCTCCACAAAGTTCGAGATGAGGAATGGATACCTGCTTGATTGGAACTACTTTTGTTTTGCTCACGACCAAAGATATTTGAATATTGCTGCTCTCATCCATTGTTCGTAGATATACTACAGCAGCATAAGCTGATGCTTATGCTGCTGATGCAAAACCATGTCATTCGCGATGGACTTGATTACTACAAGTATGTAACCATTGTGGTATTTTAATATTTGCCAACTGCAGTAAATTACTACGGTAAGTAATCCATTCATTTAATAAATGGCTTGGGACTTCTTGATCCCAATCAACACCAGCTAGCCACAGCTTTGAGTTAATATTTTAGCTACTATAATGCATGGTGTTAACCACCCAAGAGGGTCGAATAACCGTGATACACGATGATGATCGAATATAATTTTTCTCTTTGTTGCAGTTTCACTTAAAGGATTTAAATTAACAGTAAATTGATAGACAACGTCACGTGGATTCCAGATAAGTCCAAGGATCTTTCTTATATCATCTACCTTTATCTTTATCTCCTCATTCGAATTCTTATTTTCAATTCGTATTTTATCTTAAATCTCACTGCCATTGCTAATACACTTCTGCAACTGAAATCCTTCCCTAGCTTACACTCTAGTTAAATCATTATAGAGATTAAAAACTGTTTCTGCAACGTTCGCTCCCGTCATCAGATCATCCATATATAAGTAACTAGCTGTCCCGGCTAACGTTGTTTTGCCATAAAAAAAGTTTTTACCAAAGGATTTAAAAAAAAATTTAGGGGTGGACAACCCTTATCACTAAGGGGTATGAAAAATAGATGTGGGCCGATTCTCAGACCTACTCAATATGCTCACAAAATTTTATGAGAATCGGTCAAGCCGTTTCGGAGGAGTACGGGAACGAACATTGTGACACGAGAATTTTATATATAAGATTTAAAATAATTTTTGATATTTCAGGACTATTTTGACATACATCGTACGCGACCTGTTGAAGTGCTAGAACGGCGAGGTGTGGGCGCGGTGCCAAAAGTCACAGTCATCAACTCATAATCCTCTATATCTTTTTCAGGACTCTCTCTAAAAAGAATTCACTGAAATGGAGAGTCACTTTTGTCTACTAAAACCTGACGATACATTTTTACTATATCAGCCACTAGACACTTTCTCCAGCGCATAGTAATATGACGGAGTTCCGCTTGTAAGAACGAGCCAATCATCAAGTTATCGTTTAGGGATTTCCCATTCGTTCCTTTACAGGAAGCATCAAACATGACTCTGACCTTTGTAGTGTCCTTATCCTCCCGGAATACCGCATGATGAGGTAAGTAAACAGCTTATTTATTTATTTTTTCTTCGTCTGTAATCTTTCTCATATGGTTAAGTTCTAAATATTCGTAAATTACTTTTGTATAATCTATTCTTAGTTGATTATCTTTTCTCAGTTTGACCTCTAACCCTTTAAATCTTCTTTCAGCTATTTTTCTTGATACCCCATACTTTCAGTCTGGGTCAGAATCGCGAAACGGTAATCGGACAATGTAGCGTATATCATGATCCCCTTTAGTCGTTTCTGTAACAAACTTTTCACAATTTTTCTCTTCTTCCGTGAGTATTTTATGGATTTTATATGGCTCGGCCTCTTACTCCCAGCTACTAACCTTTTTAACAAATCATTACTTAGGCTGGAATGCATCACGGTAATATGAGAATGAATTGGGGCGGAGTTATCCACTTCGCACGCTCGAGAAATTATCCACCTAAACGTAGTATCTTGCGCCAAGAGAGATCCATTTGGACTCCGGTTAATACCTTCTCTGATGATTTGACTGTATATATCACAGCACCTAATAAACTGTCGATTTTATTATGTGCTACAGCTTCAGTCACAAAGGATCCTTGTGATCCTTGGTCTAATGAAGCCCTAACCATGCGAAAGGTCCCGTCTTTCGACTCAGCATCTTCAACTGCTGTAGTTAATAAAATAGTTTTATTACTGTTCTCTGTTGAAAGGCAAGATATAAGTGGTTTATTAGACCCCTCTGCTTGCGCGGCGTTCTTATTGCTACTTAAAGCAGTTTCCTCCTTCATCGAGCTAGTTGATGAGGCTTTTTCATGCGGTATTTCATCAAATATAGGCCCAGAACCACCACTAGGATGTAGTGACGAATGGTGCTGGCGTTTGTACACCTGACACCGGACAAAGTTCCTACAATTTTTGGCAGAATGGTTGCTATTTAAATAGACAAAACACAAGTTTATATATAGTTAATATGCCATTGGCTAGAAATCTCTTATGATTAAGCATTTTATTGAGTTTACTCAACGCGCTTTTATAGTTTTCTAAACTGACTTTTATACTACGTAGCAACTGCTCTGCGTCACCAGATAAGTGCCCTTTTAAATAATAGAATTTTTGCGCATTGAACAAGGATTTATTTTCGTGAACTAGCCCTAAAAATAAATCTCTAAACGTTTGCCACTCCGTATATTTGCCTGAGAAGATAGGAATTTTTATCACAGGCAGCTTAACTTTGGCGGTTCTTTTATCGTGCTGACAGCATGACTGAGTGTCCAAAGATGATTGCTGAGAAGAACTATGTTGTAATAATATAATATCTTTCAAATCGCTTTTAAATTGCACATATAGTTCCTCAACTTGATCGTACATATCATCCTTATAGTACTCGGATCTCCATAATTCAGCTCGCTTTGTTGTGGATGACCACAAATCATGAGATTTGTGCATGAGTTTTTGAAAACAAAAACCATTGTTGGTCTAAGTTCTCAATTCTCATTTTGATATATGAAACCGTTAAACGATCTTTGGGAGACTTTTTAAATTGCTCCTTAATTTTATCATTTTATCTCTAATGTCCTGTTGCAGGACCGTTAACGATTCCGTTTTTATCTTTTAAAATGACTCTCCACACAATATGTAATAAATAATTTATCTTAAGTTATGTACTTAAAACTGTTAATATTACAAGCAATCACTTGAAACAATATATTATGATGTATGTATGAATCACTGTATTTCGCTAACAATAATTTAAACTAAGATCTAATTATCAGAAAAGTCACAAAATTATACAAGTGTTTTACTTAAAATCTAGAAAAAATTGGGCATGGATCCCCGTCTAAACAACTTTTAACTTAAATTATTGCAAGTCCTAGATATCAAACTATTTAATTTATTCTAAGTCTCAGCACAAATGTATAAAAGTTTTACAAGTGTTTTAAAACTTATAAATATCTGGGCAAAATTGGGCATGGATTCCCCTCCCCATCCTAACCACTTTTTACTTAAAATAATAACAAGTCCCAGATATTTAACACTACTTAAATTATTATAAGTTTAAGGTGCTTTGACTTTAAGGTTAAATTTTTCTTAAATTTATGTCTTCTTAGGAGCAGCAAATTATTGTCATTACGTAAAATGTACTCACAGTTTACTGTTCACCTGACTCACTTATGCACCCGCGTCTTCAATGTTTCCTGAACCTGCTACGCCATCTAGCGCAAATCCGCGTCGACGCGCTACTGACTTGGAGTCCTCCCTCGAACGCTCCGCCTCTAGGAATTGTCTCCAGGATTTCCTCGATTACTGCCCTCGTACGCTTTTTCCTTCAGGTTTGTCTCCCGACTTCTTTGTAACCTCCCTCGTGCGCCTCTCCTCCAGGGTAATCGCACCCGGTACCATTCACGTAGCGCAATGCCACTACGTAAGGGTTGATCTGGACAGCGATCCACTGCCCAGTAGATGCGCAGTTGCGCCTCTGCTACCGTTGACGCGTACCAAAAAGTAGTAATCCGACTCGAAGGACCATGAACGAATATTCAAAGGTCCGAGAGCAAATGAAATAATATACTTGGATCACTGTCTCACAAAGCATATATTAGGGGTGGGAATATTATGTATAATTTTGGAACAAAGAGAAAATGAAGTTTCTGCTGATGTAAGTATTAACTCAAAATACGACTTACTAAAAAATATTATTCCACGGTATTTATACCTGGCCGTGTAACGAAACCATAGCGCGATTCAACCCAATAGGACAACGCCATCTATCGCGCGCTATGGTCAACTTATAAGCTAACAACAATAATATGAAAGGTTTCGTTTTACAATAAACTGTTAATAAAAACTAAATGTATTTGCAATAATCTTAAATTAAACAATATTTATAAATATAGACTGGACAGTGTCTATTACAGGACAGCCCCCAAACATGAAATAAAATCACCAATAATTAAATACAGTATATGAATATACACTGTATTTAATAATAATAACAAAATATACTAATAAATATTGTTTATTATTTTCAGGTCACCGCGCTCACACCGTGTTTGTCGGAGTGCATGTGCCGGCTCGTCGACACTCGCACAGGAAACACAAGCACCACCATCGCAATGGAGACATGGATGCCGACAGACCTGGTATAGTTGACTCATTCTAATTATGTAGGGCATTGGGTCAATAAACAAAGAAAGCATACAATTACTTGGAGTAGATATATTAAAGCAAATTCTTTGCCACCAATCTAAATAAAAGGCAACTAATTGTATGTATATAAATCTGGTTTATATAAATGCCAATATCATTACCATATCCATGTCAGAAGTGATCATGGTAGTAAGATTTTACAAAATTGGACAGTATATTCTAGTGATAACCATCCAATCCATATAAAATCTTGAAGAATAACGAATAACGCTGGCGAGGCGCTATCTTACATTACATTTATTTATTTATTGGATCTACCAACAGTTATATACAAAAAATAATTTACACCCAATACAATTTATAGCAATTTATATACCATAATATAAAATAAATTAACAAAATGATAGCTATCATTCGAATAGAAAATTGCGACCTACATCAAATTATTTCCCATTGATACAAACAATAAGACTTGTTAGTCTGCGGTATAATGAAGTGTTAATTTAGGGACCTTTATTCAAATAGATTGTAAGGCTTCTTTACATCAGCAGAAACTTAATTTTCTCTTTGTTCCAAAATTATACATAATATTCCCAATCCCTAGGACCGGGCTTAATGACACGAGTTCGAAGATTAAGTGTCACGGATGATGGCGAAACATGTAAGACATCGTAATAGAAATCTCTATCATTCCTTGAATTCACAAAGCCCAATTTCGTTTGTGATTCTGAGCATTATTTTCTAAAGCCTCATTACATCGTTATTGTCTCAGTAAGCATGGATTACTCAAGACTTCAAAACCATCCCTCTGTTTCGACGATTGTTTAAGCATGTTTTTGCCGCTTACATTTTTATTTATTTTATTCATGAGACTTAGATGTAGCCTTCGAAGTTTCTTTTCCCTAGTTGTTTAGACTCAAATAATAATAACATTTTAAACATCGCTATGTTTACAGTAACACCACCGGCTCAAAGAGTGCAGTTCATACTGGGTGAAGATCTTGATGATGCAACGCTTGAATCTCATCCATTATTCTCCGAAATGGAAGAGCTGGTTAAAGATGGTGACGAACTTGAATGGAAAGAGACGGCCAGATGGATTAAATTCGAAGAGGACGTTGAAGAGGGCGGTAATCGATGGTCAAAACCTCACGTCGCCACATTGTCTCTACACTCGCTCTTTGAATTAAGAAGTCTAATACTAAATGGATCAGTAATTTTGGACATGGAAGCAAGTTCTTTGGAACAAGTCGCTGATAACGTTCTAGATAATATGGTAGCTGATGGTAGTTTAGGATACGATTGCAGAGAGAAAGTTAAAGATGCTTTACTGAGGAGACATAGACATCAACACGAGAGACGAAATCACAACAATATGTCTAGACTGCCACTAATCCGATCACTGGCTGACATTGGGCGCAATCATTCTTCGTGCAAAAGTGAGTACTACATTTATATGTAATCTACGCAAGCCATTTCTAAAATCACATCAATTAGTTATTTTTATACAAGTTTTCTAGCAACAAATTCACGGGTCATCCGATCCTATCAGATTTCCAGGAAGGTGGCTCTCGACGCTCTAGTTCGAGGAGTTGTCGAGGGCCCACCTCATCTCCTCACACCGCACTTCTTCAAGCATCAGATGCCAGGGGTTCTTATCTAGCAGTACCAGGTTAGCCATGCGTGTGAAACGATAACACTAACTGCTCACTGACTCACGCCCTTTTACTGACATTCACCATAGCACGCACTGAGGCTAATTTTATTATTGTATATATCGGTGTAGTGTTTGGAGAAGGTTACTTACCATTTTTATCTAATATTTTACTGTCTTTATTCTAAGATCCCTTGAAAATTGGCGTTATGTTCATTCCAGTTGAAGAAGGCGGTTCATCAAGCGGAAATTCTTTTTACAAAGGAGAATTCAGTCGTTTCCTAGGCATCCCTAGTGCGGGTAACCGCTTATCCTCATCAGTGTTGTTTCTTCTCTTTCTTACCTATTCTTTCTTACTTAACATCACTTTAAAGATCTACATTCTACCATTTCCATTTTACTATGCTGAACGCTGGTGTCCGTACTTTCTGCTATTTGTCAGCTATCGCCCCAGCCTATTATTTTGTGTTTACAAAATTTATGTGTAGGTATAGCCTTAAAGAGATTTCACATGATCATAGGATATTTTAGTTAATAATTGGATTTTGTGTATGTACGCTCAACATCTCATGTTACATGTAATTGTCCTAGCCTAAAATAGCCTCATAACACCTAATACTATTTATATTTTATATCTTTTATATCTGCTTGGACACAATTTTCGCACAAATTTCTAACTGGTATTTGTTATAATTTGAGGCTTTTGACGGGTTAACACATAAAATTTCATGACATTCACAAAATGGTATATTTTCAGGTGGGCACGATGATGGTATGGTGAAAAGTCCTAGTAGCATATCTATGCAACGTAATCACAGCTCTGGAGATTTACCAATGAATGGGGACATAAATCATAAATGTAACACAAATTTTATGCGAAAGATACCGCCAGGTGCGGAAGCATCAAATATTTTAGTCGGTGAAGTGGATTTCCTTGAGAAAACTCTGTCGGCTTTTGTCAGGCTCAAAACAGGCACAATAATGGGTGATTTAACTGAGGTGCCAGTACCAACAAGGTTTATGTTCGTCTTACTTGGGCCACCAAATAGCAACTCAAGTTTTCATGAAATTGGTCGCGCAATGGCCACGCTAATGTCAGATGAAATATTTCACGAAGTCGCTTATAGAGCTAGAAAAAGGGATCATCTTTTAGCTGGTATAGATGAGTTTCTCGATGCCGTAACAGTTTTGCCACCAGGTGAATGGGACCCAGCCATTCGTATCGAGCCTCCGGCAGCGATACCTTCACAAGATCCCAGAAAACGTCCTAACGATAACAATCAAAAAGAGGAACTTGATGAAGAAGAGGAAGAACAAAGACAGAGAGAGGAATCAGGGTTAGCACGAAGTGGAAGACTTTTTGGAGGCTTAGTAAATGATCTTAAAAGGAAGATGCCTTGGTATTGGTCGGACTTCAAAGATGCATTAGCTCTTCAATGCATTGCATCATGGATATTTTTATATTTTGCTTGTTTATCACCAATAATAACTTTTGGCGGGTTATTAGGGGAGGCTACGGGCAAAAATATGGCGGCAATGGAATCTTTAATATCAGGTTTTGTTTGTGGAATGGGTTACGGATTTTTTTCAGGGCAGCCATTGACGATATTAGGCTCGACTGGTCCAGTATTAGTATTTGAAACAATAGTATTTGAATTCTGCAGACAGATCGGTTGGAATTACATGTCATTTAGGTTTTGTATCGGGACCTGGATAACGATAATTTTAGTTATATTAGTAGCAATAGATGCAAGTGCGTTGGTGTGCTACATAACAAGATTTACTGAAGAGAATTTCGCTACTTTAATAGCGTTTATTTTCATTTACAAGGTAAACAAATGAAAACTTGTCTAATCAATATAACGACAAATAACATTTGTCCTTAATTTATTCTAATTTTATAACATTTTAGGCGGTGGAAAATGTAATATCTATTGGCAAAAAATATCCTCTGAAGACTCGCCCTGATGAAGTTCTCAATTATGAGTGTTATTGTTTGCCAAGCAATTACTCTAAAATGCCAGAGCAATTTAATTGGACTTCAGTCGACAAAGAGTCTTGTCAGGTATCAAATTAATTTTATTACACTTCAAGACGTGTGAAAGATGTAATTAATTAATTTTATGATGGCAAACAAATTTTAATTTTTAGCTTTATAATGGAACTTTAGCTGGTGGAGGGTGTGACACCAAAGTTTATGTACCCGACGTATTTCTGATGTCTATAATTCTTTTCCTGGGCACTTTCATCATATCAGTCATTCTAAAAGACTTCAAAAATTCATTATTCTTTCCATCTAAGGTAAATCGAACTTTATTTGTTTAACACGTTACAAAGTTATATTTTGTATTGAAGCCAGCTGAATCAAATTTTGTTTCCAGGTTCGCCAAATTATAAGTGACTTCTCCGTGATCATAGCTATATTGTCTATGTCTTTCTTGGATTATAAAGTTGGTGTAAAAACGCCAAAACTCGAAGTACCTTCGGAATTTAAACCAACATTACCGAGCAGGAACTGGGTCATTACTCCTTTTAGCGGCAACCCCGTATGGTCAGCACTAGTAGCGATATTACCAGCCTTATTGGGAACCATTTTAATATTCATGGACCAACAAATCACAGCGGTCATAGTCAATCGTAAAGAAAATAAACTCAAGAAAGGATGTGGTTATCATCTAGATTTGTTTGTATTAGCTATACTAATACAAATTTGTTCCGTCATGGGACTACCATGGTTTGTTGCAGCAACAGTATTGAGCATTAATCACGTAAATTCTTTAAAAGTAGAATCTGAATGTGCTGCACCGGGAGAGAAACCACGATTTTTAGGAGTTCGAGAACAAAGAGTTACTCATATTTTGATTTTCTTAATGATTGGGTGCTCAGTCGTATTGACACCAGTTCTTAGTCACATTCCAATGCCTGTATTATTTGGAGTATTTTTGTATATGGGAGTGGCGTCACTAAAAGGCTTGCAATTCTTTGATAGAATCCTGATTATGTTTATGCCCCAGAAATATCAACCAGACCATATGTTCTTAAGACAGGTAAGTGTGTTGTGGATAATTTATTCAACAAAATATTTCTATATGGCTTCATTAACACAATATTTTTCTTGTAGGTACCAATACGTCGTGTTCATGTCTTCACGGCAATCCAACTGACTTGTTTAGTCTGTCTCTGGGTAATAAAATCATTCTCGATGACATCTATCCTCTTCCCACTGATGCTGGTAGTGATGATCGGTATTAGAAAAGCTCTAGACTTATTCTTTACAAGGAGGGAGATGAAGATACTCGATGATGTCATGCCAGAAATAACAAAAAGGAATCAAGATGAACTCCAAGAGCTCGGAGACGCAGAGGTGGGATGGCATGCAAAAATACTAAATCTATGCCGCTGAAACTAAAATGTTTTTCTTACCTCATTTTGGTTTCCTTTGTCATCCTATAGTTTAATTATTTTTTGTTATTCATGTTAATCAATGTACTACGAAATAAACTCTGTGTTATGTTCACAAACACACACGCATTTTATTTTTGCTATCATTGATATTTCCTTGTCTAGTTTGATTTTGTTTAGATCTAACTAGTCTTAATAATGGTGAGTAATGTACTTCACAATTACTGTAGATATTTATTTTATAACACCTACTCAATAGTTGTATTTCCTTTGAAGAAGTTTCTTAGGCTGTGCCCTTGTAGGAAGCCAACAAGAGTAACCCGCCACCATATCAAGAGAATCTTCAGATCCCGCTTATCAACGGCAATATAATGAACATACCATTGACATCGATAAATATATCGGAGGAAGTAAACAAAACTGGTATATGGAAGCAAGTGAACAATAGCAACAAAATGAAAGGTCGTAATGACCCGAAAGATCTAAAGTCCAAGACGGGCAAGAAAACGTGAGTCATGCATGCAAACTTTTTACTCATGTTTTGCCGCTCAAATATTATAAATTGACTTTTTTTATAATTAGATTGATAGATTTTTTTCACTATTATTTCTGTTCAAGATACACCTAATTATTAAAAATGTAGAAAAATTACAAATTGCATGGATATTTGCATTTCAGGCTTGAGCTACTTAGCAATGTTGTTTTTAAAAATGTCTACACATATCATAATCTCTTAAATACTACCTTAAACTCTAAGATTTTAGTCAAGAAACTATAGTTTGAACTAAGATAATGTTCTCTTCGACAGTAACAAACACAAGAAGCTAATGTCTAAAACCGCACAATCTGAAATCGAGAGGCGACTTTCAACTATGGACGAGGTTGAAGAAGACGACTCATCAACCAAGGTGGTTGTTAATGACACCAAGTTTTAAGTGCAGCATGATTGCACTGCTCTGGAAGACATGCATGTACCACAATTGTCACAGAATGCATGAAGTACAAACTGTACAGATATAGCATATCTCTCAATGACTCAAAGTGCTGTTTTGTTTACCAATTAAACGATTTATCGATTAATGTATACACCTAAGGAACCTTCAAATAATAGTACCTTTAGTGCTTCATCTGCTCATAGTACACTATGACAAGCGCGTATTACCAATATTCAGCGTGATATAGATCGTCTATAAGTACCCAAAGCTGCATAAGTTGTAAACTTGACATTTAGTTAATGAATTCCATTGAAGACAATCTAATGTCTCCAAATATTCTAATTAGACAATAATAATTCTGTACCCGGTTGGGCAGTAAAGTTTGCATCCTCGCCAATTTTATGTCAGCTACATAATTTGCCAATTACGCAGTGGATTTGACGAGGAATTATTTTCAACTAATACTGATATATAGATGACCCCTAGATTTGTGAAAAGTAGTAAGTATTGACCCTTAGTACAAGTGTTAGAAAATTAGATTTGTATGTTTTATATTTTTTGTATGAAATCTGTGAACGGCAAATGCCTTGTTGAAATATAATTATTTGTTGAAAGCTGATTATTGTAACTTATGAAACATAGTTACTCCGTTACATTAACGTTAGCCGTTATTAGTTATTTAGTTAAAATGTTTTATTTATTATCTACCAAATATATTTTAATATATGTATAGCATATTTAGCGTCACCACTTTTTGGTAGCATTAATGTAATAGAACTTAATATTTAAGTCTAAAGAAGAGCGGTAAAACTTATGACGTAAGTAGATTTTCTTGTACTATAGTCTTGAATGTTTTAATTGTAACAAATATTTTAATTAATGTCACATTATGCCTAACTAAATAGATAAATATACCCGCTTTCTGTGTTTCCAATTGTAAATCCTGCACTCGTCTGCACTTTTTAATTCCTTATTGTAAATTAAATTTTAATGTACTTATTTTGCATGCGTAAATGTTAAAAATCTTAGCTCAACAGGTATAACAACAATTCTTATAACTCAAAAAATTTATAGGTACAATGTGCATTATTTGACTTATTTCTTTTAATGTACATTAAAAACGTTACATATTATTTTTTCTGTTGAGTAAAGCATTTTCTACAGCATGTTATAAACTTTTAACAATTTTTTTGCAAAATATATTGTAATTTTATTGTATATCACTAGTTATTAGCTTTTGTAACATTGTATGGACCTCTCAATGGGTTTCAGAACGACCTCGTAAGGCGCAAAGATTCCTGGAGCAGTGGAATCAGAAAGAGTGAATCTAGAAAGAATAGCACGTCAGCTGAAACTTCGGTCTAAAATGTTTTATGAAAGTAGTTCTTACCTCTTATTAATTCGTGTGAGTTCTGCACATAGAATACATGTAAAATAAAATGTTTTTAAAATTGACGCGTGCGAAAACAGCTCGCAACTAACCGATCCAGCAGCCAGCTGCGGCAACACTGTCACATTATAAATTTCGAACACCAAAACAAAAACCCGCGCTATAAAGACATGCAAGAAAAACATTTATTAGGAAATAAGGTATTGGCACAAATTGTGTTGACTAAAATTAGTATGTTCTGACACGTATTTGTTTTATATATTAGGTCCCTAAACATAACTGTATAATTAGATTTAGAATATATTTCCAATCAAACTCTGCATTCATTGTCAACGTGTGTAAAACTACAGGTATAATCAAGGAAATAAATACGATAGTTTAAGAAATACCTAAAGGGATTTTATAAATGTGATAAATATGCGCTTGTTTAATTTATTTCCTTGATTGTACATTAAATGTGCCATGTTTGCACGGTTTTTTGTCGTCACGCATATTGAGTTAGTAAACAAATGTTTTGGACTAGACTTGATGAGTACTTCGCTACGGATGTGTCAACTTTAAGTAGCAACAATTTCATAAAGTTGACACGCGTGACTAATTTAGGTGAAAATTAACAAACTTGAAAGTTTTTTTTAACACGTTCAGCGCCGTGTGTATATGTCATTATACACCCTAGTGCAACTCTCATAGGCCAGTGTATATCTGGTTATACACCTTGAGTAGTCAACTTCAGAGACCAGTGCCTCAGTGAATATACAGCGCGCCGAACATTTTGTATATGACTTTGTAGCCCTGGCCCTCACAAATTGTTTGGTGTATCTGGGGTACAAAATGTTTGGCGCGGTGTATATTCAATGGTACACTGGCCTCTGAAGTTGACTACTCAAGGTGTATAACCAGATATCCACTGGCCTGTGAGAGTTGCTTTAGGACATATACATGTGGCGCTGAACGTGTCAAAACTATTTTATCGCTTTTATTCTTTATTTTCACCCGTCCTTTACAGTTATGATAAACTATAGCATAACGGTTATAACCGACAACCTAACATAAGTCTGCGGCCGATCTGATGGTAAGCAGTATCTTCCAAACATGGACATGGCTATACTTCCTAAATATTGCGAAACACTACAAGAAACACGTACTATAAGGGAAGGTAGAACAAGAATGGCTATACAGATTTGTTTTCATATTGAAAAATCTAAACATAAATCTGTTTGGCGACTGAAGTACAAAGAAAATAGTGGTACCAAACCACTCGGCGTTACCAAGAAAAATCTCAATTAGTACAGTACCTCTCTCCAATCCCTGAAGATACCTGCGATAGGAGAGACGGGAATGGACAGAGATTAATCCTCACGAAGCAGACATTTTTGCTTAATAAACTTCTGATGGTAGAAATAGCCGAGTAATATTATTTAAAAATCTGCTTTCTTATTCCGATATAGGTCTAATAGACAATAATGTCTACTTCGTATAAATTAATGCACTGAACTCTAATATTGCATATGAGCTAAAGAAGGTAACATTGCCAGGTCGGAAAATTAGTCTCATGGGTCGCTTACACTAGATCGTCTGCCCACTCCGACAAGCTGAAAGCGTCTCGGTCGAAGCAATGATTATACAGACAGCCACTTTTGGCTTACCTTCAACTTTGGCTGCCTGCCAAACAATCCACCTTTTCTTTTTTTTGTTTTACTTGGAGGTATGTCTCCGCGGGAAAATGGGAACGGCGAGGGTACGTCGGACTCACCCGGGTAAAGATAGAAAGACCCAGATCCTTCCGATTAAGTTATCCACCCAGTGTAAGCGAGCCTTCATATCCCATTAATCTGCACTCAGATAATTCACAATCAGATAATCCTCTGACTATGAGTGACGACAAAAAAAAAATACAAATGTAGCACATACCAACAGTAATCATAAAATCAATTAACATACCAGTAGTATGATCACGCAAAAGAAATTAAACGAAGTGCCAATAGAATAAACACCACTAGATAAATTAGATTTATACAATTTGTCGCCCGATTAGTAACATTAGTCGCCAAAATAATAATACATGAGTAAATATTAGTTGATTTTTATTCATATTTTTATGTATGTATACGTAGAATTAAATGTTATCCTTTATTATACTAATATGTGATTATATTCGGCTAAATGTACACAATAGTGTTGGCTTGTAATTTATTATTGTATTTTAAATAGCTCAGTACCTTCTAAGGAAGGAGTCAATGTATTATACAATGTGTCACAGAAATTGTTGGTCCTCGGTACGTCTTTCTAGGCCAACTTTAGGAAACCCTGTTCCGCAGGGGATTTAAAAAACATACAATTACAACACAGAATACACCTAAGGCCAGAAGAGATATCTGTGGAAGATATACATATATATAACATTATATCATATGGGTTTCGAACTCACAGCTCTTGACACGGTGGCAGCGTCGAGGCGACAGATCAAGTCGACGAATATCCGACGTCAACTTGGTCCGAAATTGCCGCTGCTGTATTCGCGTCAGTATTAAGCCGTAGTGCGGCGTTCTGTTTCTAAGTAATTTACGCTCGTACTAATACAAGCTACGAATCTCGAAGACGACCACGCCTCTCTGTTACACAATGTATATGAATTATGTTTCTGACCGTTCTTTTTTAAATACTTCTCTGTTTAGATAATATGTGGTGTGTTAAATATACGAGTGTATAGGTAAATTATTTTTGTAATAGCTAGTGCCGGTTAGAGAATTTTAGTTCATTATATTTTTATAATTAATAGTGGAACGGTGTTAGCTAAATAAGTAGCACTTAATATAATATTTCTTAACGTCGTCGCTGGCCTAACAACCGAAGCCTTTCCCCACTTGATGTCATTGGCTCGTCTAGTAGATGTGTGTAAGGAAACAGCGGACGCTGAGGCCTTACAGGACCTAACCACGATCTCATAAAACATTGTCATTGCATGTGCGAAATAGACACCGCGCTGCAATGAGCATAACTTTGTTTCATTCTTGCGTATGCAATGACAATGATTAAGGTTATGGTGGCGAACCGCGAGTGAATTACTGCAGGAGTGGTATGATGCGACAGGTTGCCAAGAAGAGCTTATTCATTTACTTCATCTAATTCACAATGTATGAAAAAGTAGAGGGCTGCTACATATAAAATTATTAATAATTACGTCTACATCTAAAGACCATTAGGGTATGCTAGACGATTGCTCTTGATATGAAGAATCGCCTGAATACATATTGAATTTATTCTGGAAACTGAAGTATCAACGTATTTCGTACCCAAAGACACTTAACAGTGAAGTTATTCGACAATGATAGAAGCGTGATGATTTTTTATCGAGTGTTAAATGAGCGACGATTTTAAGTATTAAGAAAGAAATAAATAATCCCTCTGTGTAATGTAGTATTAAATGTATTTAATGCCAAACTCTACTAAAATCCCTCCTCCCATACTTCAATTCTTGTCTTCTCGCTTTAATGAAAGAGAGGTCCGATACATTTGATAGTTCTGATAGGTTCATTTATTCAATTTATAAATGTTTAATCCCACCAATATTAGTCATATGTTATATTCCCTTTTAGCCTAAATTAGTGGTTAGTACTCCTATAGTACTGTTTGACTAACCGTACGATAAGTTTAACAATTATTATTTGTACCTGGGGTGTTTGTTACAATTTGTATCGTTTTTGGAATATATTTGTGGAGTGTTATGAATAAATGGGTTTTTATAAATGTAATGTTGGTTTATTTTATTGTCCTTAATTTATGGTTACCTTGGTTCATGTTGGCAGTAAAAAAAATTTTTTTTACTGCTAATGTGGCCAACGAGTTGAGCCTAACCTAACAAGGTTAGGTTCATCTAATTGGCCACATTTCATTGATCCAATAAATGGCAAGGATAGGGGATAATTAACTTGCCATCTAAAGGTCGTAGGTTAGAATCCCACTCCCCATACCACACATAGCTTAGCAGGAGGACCTAACAAGAATACTTGTAATTTGCAACCGAAATTGCTAGTGGCGTTTGAAAAAAGAAGTCTATATATAGACTCTACAGGATGGTAAGCAGTTATCTTAGTTTATGGACTCTTGCAGCAACGGGAAAGAAACCAATGCCTGCAACCGTTTAAAAATAAGTCAATGTGACGCCACCATAAAGGACAAAGATAATAATGGTTTCCTGCAACAAAACAGTGGTTGAAAGCTGGAATCTTTTATCTCAAGAACAGCAATATTATTCGGATATTATCTTTTGTAGCCGATACAGTCAGCGTTCATAAATAGCTGAACTTAATGTTCTACAATATTTTATGATGATAAAACATTCCACAAAGTTCTACTATATTTTATGAATATTTTTTCTCGATACTTGTGCTATCTTTTTACAAGGTTATTCTTAGTACCAATAGTGAAAACATCTCAGGAGGTGATTATACTTGTTATTATGAACAACTGGGTCCACTGTATGAAATTGACGATTTAGAGGAGATCTTAAGTTTCTTTTATACCAATATCAACTACATTATAGATGCATGTCGGCCTTGATAGCGTAGTGGTTAGTGTAACCGACTGCCACGCCTGAGGTCGCGGGTTCGATTCCCGCACAAGTCAAACATTTTGTGTGCATGGACATGGGTGTTTGTCTTGGTCTGGGTGTTTCTATGTATAAATATATGTATTTACAAAAAAAAGTATATATGTATGTTTATCCATTGTCTAGTACCCATAGTACAAGCTCTGCTTAGTTTGGGCTAGATGGTGTTGTGTGAATGTAGTAGAATATTATTATTAAAATGTGTACCAAGGAAGAAAGGGTCTATTATAGAGCATAAACTTTATTCATACCCAGAGTGGTATACGAGTGATATAATTAGATACATAAAAATTAAGGCCAGATTCCATAAGAGGTATAAACAAACTAAAGTAAGTTCTGTTTATGAAAAATATTCTAAGTGTAGAGCGAGGGTAAAGAAAAGGATAGCTACTGCTCATAAGCAACATCTAATGAAAATACTATATTAATTTACAAAGGACCCTAAGTCATTTTGGCAGTATATCAGAACGCAGAGAAGTGCTACAAGTAAACAAAATATGACAAAGAATGGTAAGCAACTAACAGACGAACAATGCTCTAGGCAATTCGCAGATTATTTTAAATCTGTTTATAATAGCGAATCACCGAAGTTAGAAGCACAAGCCGCTGCTGTCACAGGCGCTAGTACAACAAGTGCACGCGTACAACTTGACTCTTTGAGTATAAAGGACGTAACAGAAGCGCTTACATCCTTAAAACCTAAACTTTCAGCCGGACCAGACGGAATACCAGCATTCCTCTTCAGAGATTGTATCAACATTTTGGTGGAACCACTTCATTATATTTACAATCCGTGTTTGCGAACTGCGACGTACCCAACTCGGTGGAAAATTACACGAGTCATTCCAATACCTAAAGCGAAAACAGGGCAAGATGTCAGTAATTATAGACCAGAGGCAGTGCTGTCAACACCGGCGAAGGTGTTTGAATCTGCTATTCAACCATGCGTGTTAGCGCAAGTGACTTCACAGATCTCGGAAGCGCAGCACGGGTTCCGACCAGGCCGCAGCACTGCTACCAATCTACTTCATTTTATGGGACAAGTAAAACCCGCGGTGGATGCTGGAATACAGGTTGATACAGCGGACTTTGATTTTAAAAAAACGTTCGTCACAGTCGACAAAGATTGAATAGATTCGCAGAGATAGGATTCACTACTCATCTATTAATTTTTTGTGTAAATTATATGAGAGATAGACAACAATACGTGGACTATAACGGCTGTGAATCAGAATTTGGGGCCTCTGAATTTCATTATAATGATAAACAGTTTACCGGAAGTCATCAGGAATGGAACATGTCTACTATTTGCAGATGACGTTAAATTGCTGCTCGAGATTAAAAATGACTCGGATTGTAAACGCATGCAAGACGATATCGACAGGATAATTAAGTGGAGTAAGGTAAATAGACTATATTTCAACGTGTCCAAGTGTTCAGTAATGAGTTTTACACGGGCTAGAACATCAGTGCAATACGAGTACAAGATGGTCACGGAGCCTATACAACGAGTCAAACAAGTGCGGGACTTAGGGGTTTATTTTACACCGGAACTGAAATTTCGCGACCATGTAAGGAATATATGTAAAAGGGCGTACAGAAATCTAGGCTTTGTACTAAGACAGTCACGAGGGTTTACCAACATCACAGCAGTTAAAGTACTATATGATGCTCTAGTCAGGAGTCACCTAGGATACAATGCAATTATATGGCCTCCACATGAGGCGAAATACGAAATATAATAATGTTGGAACGGGTGCAGAATAAATTAATAATAAATTGCTGTACGGCGTATACCCGCTCTATCCTCTAATGTACCCTACTTTATTTGTCTTGGGTATGGTAGGATACAATGAATTACGAGTACGGCGGGAGTTTGCATTAGTATTTTATTTAATAAGACTACTTCAAGGTAAAGAGACGAATCCGGGAGTGCTAGAGAGACTGTACTTATCTGTACCGGATCGTTATGTGTGGAGACGACGGCGCCCACCATTACTCGCAGTGCCAAGAGCCAGAACCAATTTGCTGGCTAAAAAGCCCTTAACGCGTGCTATAAGTAGATAATGTAAATAATGTACACGAGAAATTAGATGTATTTGGTGCGTCAAAGAATGAGCTCGCAATGTGTATATTATTTATTACCTCATTTACCTAATGATGGTCTATTATTATTTGTTAAGATTGGTATTGTTATATGCTATGAAGAATTTAGATTTATTTAATTTTGAGTAATTGTACTTATTATTCTCTCTAAGTTTATTTTTGTGTTCTATATTTTGTTTCTATCACTACACCACTATTATATTAGGAGAGTCACCTGTAAAGATAATTGGTTATATGGTGAAATAAATAAACTTTTGTTCTGGGACATTGCCGAAATCGCGGGGAAAACAGCTGTTCCATTCATTTTGTCGAGGTCAAAGTCCAATTTTGTATGGAACAGCTGTTTTTTCCCGCGATTTCGGCAATGCCACAGAACAAAAGTTGTTCATAATAACAAGTATAATCATCCCCTGAGAGGTTTTCACTATACTAAGAATAACCTTGTCTATATAGGCAACGACAAAACAGTTCAGTACCTTTATCTCCTCTGTTTATCAACTAAATTACTTCTTGATGGGTTTAGCAGCAAGTGATGAGTTTTAGTGTAATCACTAGAAAAATAGAAACCGTTAGATTTTTTTATGTATATTCTATAATAATTGCCTCAGATGTTCAATAATGATTATGGTCGAATTTCGACTACTTGGCAAACACTAGTATCTAATTATAATCTATGAGTAAGTCAAATTTTATTCAACTACTGTTGTAAATAGAAATTGAGAATTACCTATATTCCTGTCTAATATAATAATCTTTATTGTTCAGAAAAATACATAGCTAAAACAGATAAATCTGCTAAAATGGTGCTCCACACTGGCTGTTACAAAATGTTAACAAACATTTTTTAACACTAAACATTTATTATTAAATGTTACGAGTTGTTACATTCTGTTAAGAAGTAAAAGAAAGTAGAAAGTATGCCATCGTGTCGTCTGAACAAATGTTTACGAACAAATGATAAAAGATGTCTTAATTTGTTACAATTTGTTAACAAACAATTTTGTTTAGAAATGTTTAGTAAACATTACCTAACATGAAAACATTTTAAAACATTTTTTAACATTGTGAATAAATGTTTGCTAAAAATGTTTACTAATGTTTGTAAACATTTAGTAACAGCAGTGTGGGTGCACCAAAACAGATAAATCACTGGTCTCCACACTAGGATTCTCTGTGTTGTGGATAAATGCGAAAGTAAGTTTGATTGTTTATTACGCTTTTACACCTCAACTACTGAAATGATCATCATGAAATTTCATACACACGTTGTCAGGCGTACAGAAAAGGACATAAGGTAACTTTCGTCCAGAAAAAAGTACTTTTGCCGAGGGATAGAAAATTGTCATAACGTAGGTCATCATGTCAATTTTCTAATTGATTATGCCCGCGGCTTCGATCACATATATATATATAGTAATAATTATTATTATTTATTTTATTAAAAATCCTCAATTTTACAATTGCATCTTAACAATAGAAATAGACGCTCATAAACAGTTGCACTCACTGATCGGTAAACGATTAGCTAGGTTAAGCAACGTTGCGGTGCGGTCAGTTTATAGATGGATGACCGCTTAGTGGTATTACATCTGAGCGTCTCCGTGCTTCGGAGGGCACGTAAAACGTCGGTCCCGGCTGTTGCCAAATTGTCAGCAGTCGTTAAGCCATGTCAGAGGGCTACGGGCGGCTTGAACAACTCTTGACAACAGGTTGGCCACTAACCACAAGAAAAAAATCAAGAAAGATCTTAACAAATACATAAAGTACAGCTATAGATATTTGCCCGAACTAGGTTAAACCTGTGTTTCGAGCTACAAAGTGCTTACATACTATTATCAGTACAAATATAGATTTGAACAAAACCGCGGCCAAAATCTAATTACATATAGGAATAGTCTTACCTCTAATTTAGCCGTAGGGATGGGTTCTCATAATACACAAAATGTGCGCACTTATCTCAAAAAACAAACACAAACAAACAAATCATTAATATATTACACTAATATACAGTAGATCTTAAAATACAATAAAAATAAATAAAATACTAAACATAGGCGGTTAGTTCTTGGTCTTCTTCTTGTCGGGGAGTATGCCCATCTCCTCCTGGTATTTCCTGATGAGCTGTTCCTGTACGTCGGGGAGGCACGGGGAGTAGCGTGAGTATTCCATGCTGAATTCACCTTTGCCTTGTGTCATTGACCTGAGAGAAAGAAAATACGTGTTTTATTAGCCATAGAATAGCAGCGATATCTTAATGGAAAGACCGTTGGACTGACACGGAGTAGTCTTGAATTCTATCCTAAGACACCTTGGAGTTTTTGAAGTTATGACTTCGTAGTAAATAGATAATAATTAATCCGTCCCTGTAACTCACCCAAAACATTTAAGGTTACTTTCCTGTCCAAGAGTTCTTCATTAAGAGTTTCTGTTTGCTAGGAACGTGAACTACAAATGACCTATAAGGTGAACTGTATTCTCATCTAGAAAACCAGTACCACAAGTAGCCAAGATAGAGACAAGTTAGACAAGTCCACGCGAATAATGCCATGGATGGGGAACGAACCCAGAACGTTCCGTTAATGATTCTAATTGCTAATGCCGCTTCTTGACATGATAATAATGTCCTCCAGACCGAATTTAGATCACCGACACCAATCTTAAAGGAAACAGGCCATGCAGACATAAGTGAACTCTCCGATTCTCTAATTCTCAGAATGCGATGGGACAGCGATCCGGCGTGACCAAAAAGAGATTAGGTGTAAGATCAGGCGTAATAATATCGACTTGACGTGCTTGCCGAAGCCCGAGGGTGTGTAATACCGCCAACTGCCTGACTCCGGTCTCCTAAATTGAGGTTTTTTGGCAGAAAAATCCAAATTTTTTTTTGTTGGCTGGGGCCGTGTTTCATTCCCGAGATCTCATGTACAGCAGCATCACATTCACTACCGCTGTTGTTGACCTCTTGACATATTAATGCTTCGAATCTAAATAATTAGTTTCCCATCATATCAAATTACCGTAACAATAATTTTTTTTAAAAGATATCTCCCACACTAGGAATGTTTCCTGTACCGCGGGAGACTTTACAAACATTCAAACAATGGACATAAAGGACATCCGGACTCGAAACAACGAACCATATAAGGATCACATAATTTTTGTCCCGAGACACAACAACACATCACTGGTAGTGACAATTACTATTAACTCACCTAAGTTCCCCAGCATATCCAAACATGTTATTCAGCGGTACTTCAGCGTATATCGTGGTCCAGCCCTCAGCTCCCTCAGTACCGGTGATGATACCGCCACGTTTGTTCAGCTGACCGATCACTGTACCATGGAACTCGTCAGGTAGAACAACTTCGACAAACATTATCGGTTCGAGGATCTGCCATGCGCCTTCGTCGAATACTGGAAAGAGAATAAAAGTTACAAATATATGTATCTATATAAATAAAAATCAATTTCCACATATATGACGCGTGCATTTCTTGATACAAGGAAGAATTTTCTGACAGATAATATTTTAAATAGGCAATGATCGTGAAATAATAATAAATAACCATCGGGCGATGGTTATTTATTATTATTTCACGATCAGTAGCTACGCAGAATGCTTATACCAACAAAAAATTGAGCTAACAACAAGAACTTAAAGTTGAAACTCAGCTATCCATGCCGCTGCTCTACTAACCAAACTTATAACGGCTTCGACTCACGGGCGGACATTTTTTTAAGCATAGTATATTATATCGTAACATTTTATTGCAAGCCGTTAGATAATTTGCTTTCTTACTCCTAAAGCGAAATACACATACGGCCCGACCAACAGTGAACTGTCGCCAAACGTTGGCAACACTATATCACTAACACTTTGCTAACATAGCAATAAAGTTAGAGTTCACTGTGTTTTTAGTACAAGTAACAAAAAACTGCCAACAGCATTTCTCTTAACTCTGCCGCTACTTACTGCAGGCAAAAAAAGTTTTATTTGATCTACGATCTTGTGGAAGACAAGATCATAGTCGGCATCTTGAGGAAATCATCGACCTTGGATGAACTTCTCCAGTCAAACTACATCAGTATTTTACGGGTCACGTACTCCACTATGTTCTACGTCTATTAATCTTTTTGAATGCCGAGTGAATATACTAGCATTTATAAAATACTAGTTATACATTGAATGTTGAATACTCACAAGGGGTGTGCATAAGAAACGCGCTCGGGGTAAAGGGCTTTTGCCTACTCTATAAAAGTCAAAAAGTAACCTCCCTCCTGTATTTCAAAATCTTGATCAAAAATACGAAGACATTAATCCAAATAATAGATATAATAAATGTCCAAGTTTTTTGTGATGATGTTTTGATATTTGTTACCCTAATCATGCGTTGCAGGAATTTAGATAAAACTTAACACAATAGACTAGATCTCTCGACGATAGATGACTCGACTTTTTTTTCAATATACTTTCTTGTTGCGGAAGGCAGATGATTGGACGCTTTGACGTGTTAAGAAAATGGCTTATGTAGAGCTGTGAAGTCTGATAACCTGAGTGATATTGATATGATCCTCTAGTATTCTATTGCTTATACCAGTATCATTAGTCCAGTGTATTAATAGAAGCAAAGTCGAATCCAGAAATAAAGTAGTCTCACCTTCCTTAACAGCTCCCTTAGCAGCTAAGAAGAACGCCAACTCGCTGGAGTCGACAATGTGATGCGCGCCATCTTGCAGACGGAACTTGACTCCAGATACCTTGTGACCGGACAGGAAGCCCTTCTGACACGTGTCTAAGAAACCCTTCTCGACACCAGGAATGAATTGCTTCGGGACGTTCGTTCCGACGGTTTCGTCTATAAATTCTAGCACTGGAATTGGAAATGACTTTAGTTAATATGGATCCTTTCATTGTTAAATCAAATATCATTATTATTGTCAGCCTCGATGGCGTAGTGGTTAGTGTAACCGACTGCCACGCCTGAGATCGCGGGTTCGATTCCCGCACAAGTCAAACATTTGTGTGCATGAACATGGATGTTTGTTATGGTCTGGGTGTTTCTATGTATAATATGTACCTATTTACATAAAAAGTATATAATATGTACGTTTATCCATTGTCTAGTACTCATAGTACAAGCTCTGCTTAGTTTGGGCTAGATGGTGTTGTGTGTATGTGATAGAATATTATTATTAACATATTGAGTCGCAGGGCCAGACAAAAGATTTGTTGTCATGTCTATTATTCTAAGACATGACAGATTTATTATAAAGGTCTAAATCCAAAACCTAAATATCTACTGAATTTAACTTTAATTCTGACGACAAGTTTAAGTTTTTAAATCACAATGGCAACAATTTATTTAAACCATGAAAAAGCGTGATTGCCTATATAGTATCGTATACGGGAAATAACTACATCAACACGAGACTATTACTAGATTTCTTTTATTTTTGTTTGTTATGAATATTAACCTCAAAACTACTGAACCGATTTTAATAATTCCTTCATCATTGTAAGGTCACTATATTTGGAAGATACTTACTATATAATAAACGTAAAAGACACGCCATGAGCCACGGGAGCGGCGCAGTCATCATAAACGAGGTGAAAACGTAACCGCGGGAGGCAGTTAGTTACATATAATACGATTAGTAAACTGACCCGCACAACTTCGTCTGCTTCATATAAGAGAAGTTGTACAGTCTTACACTGTACATGCACGGTATTGCTGACACTGCGCTCCGCTCCTATTGGTCGTAGTATGATGTTATATAGCCTATAGCCTTCCTCGATAAATGTGCTATCCAACACTTAAAGATTTTTTCAATTCGAACCAGTAGTTCCTAAGATTAGCGAGTTCAACCAAACAAACAAATAAACAAACTCTTCAGCTTTATAATATTAATAGGTATAGTTTACATATTTTTTCATTGGGTGCCAAATGACAGCCGATGGCGACGGGGCAGACCTAAACGGAGGTGGCGAGATGACTTAGACGTCTTCAAAAGGGACTGGCAGAGAATGTCTTCGAATAGAGCGGTTTGGAAATCTAAGGGAGAGGCTCTTGCTTAGCAATAAGACATAACAAAATTCTTATGGAAAAATACATTCTATATCATACATTATAATATGCAATTATTAATATGGCGCTTTTAATCTATATTACCTGTATTCTGATGCGCTTCTAACGGCTCCATGATACCAGACACCCTGGCGTACTGGCCGGCACCTCCAGACTGCTTCTTATGCAAGTAGTCGAATGTACACGGCGACATCATGGTTTCTCTGTAAAGAGAATACATTTATCATTTCATTTTATTTATTTTATTCATAATTAATTTTGCAATCGTATAAGAATGTGCTTACGTACTAACTAAATTTAATAGAATACAATATAATAAAACAAAATAAAACTAATAGAATATAAACCTTATTCCATTTAAATAGAGCTCAAAATTGCATTCGCACTGACTTAATGCGCGAACAGTTTCACAGTTATACGTGCGGGAAGCTTGTAGCTTCCCGCACGTATAACTGTGAAACTGTTTGTGCATAAATGAAGCTATTTGAACATACGTACAACTCTTTGAGCAGTTGTGAGTGGTGGCAATGAACATGGACGAGCATATTACCGCTCAACTTGAGTTGCTATTAATGCAGAAGGCAACTTTAAACTTACCGGAAAGCTACTTTAGGTTTGCCAAGTTCTACTGGACAGTTGTATTCCCTCTCCATTCTCTGCGCGTAGATTTCTAAGTGCAACTCTCCCATGCCTGACACGATGGTTTCCTTGTTATCAGCGTCGAAACGAAACTGGAATGTTGGATCTTCTTTTGTGAATCTGGAATCGCAAGTGATTGTTGTTGTTTAGTGAAATTATAAATAACTAGCTTTGCTCGCGGATTTGCTCGAGTAAAAGTAGGTTTACTATAAAGCGAAGCTTTTCAAAAAAAATCACTATTATGATAGTAACAGTACTTCTTTTTAAATAAAATTTGCCGTTGCCTATTTTAATCGGTGGTAATATAGCTTTCCAATGGTGAAGGAATTATTAAAATCGATTGATTAGTTTTTGAGTTAAATCCTTATAAACAAACAAAAAAACAAAAAATCAAAGCTTTCCCCTTTATAATATATTATTATATATATTATAAAGGGAATACTTTGATTTGATTTTATATTATAAATAATATAATATGAGCTATATTTCTATACTTTTTTACTAATATGCATGAAACTGGTCTCAGTATGAGAAGGGTTAGGCCATAATTTACCATGTTGACCCAATTCCGCTTCAGGTAACCGACACTAGGCCAGCGTGATACAATATCATCACATCCTGGTGCCACATCTTCGAGAATATTAAGTAAAAATCTTAGGTAAACAATTTATTCGCGTTATATTCATCCACTGTTAAACAATTATTAACAATTAAATATAGAAACAACTTCAAAAACTCAGACGTTCATGTAGTAAGATCGATCTCGAGATCATCCAAGTGCCAAATAGTATTCTAAATATAAACTCTTTTAATAGCACGTGCTATTAAAAGATACACTATAAAATATAAAAAATCTATCATCTATCAGTCCTACTGTAATAGCAAAGATCTACGTGGTATACCTACAGTACTTAAAACGTTTCCTGTCTATTTGCATAAAATTTTAAGACATAATATAACATGGTATAATTATGTATGTCCTAATTATATTTACGCATAATTTATTTAAACATAATCTTAAAGTTGAATTGTATATTATCATAACTGCCCGCGTGGGGTGGCTCAAGACCATTCAAGGGCCAACCCGCAGCAACCTAAACCTATTTTTCGGGTTATCACTAAGATAATTATGTCAACATAAACTGTAGGTATGTCAAAAACAATTATGGCAAAGTATGCGAATATTAAATTATGGGAAAAGAAGGGATTCTTCCTTAAAATCAACCTACTTGTTATAGTAAATGTTTTCTTTCATATCATTTTATATAAAATCTTACCTAGCAACAGCCTTTGAGAAATTATCTCTATCCTTATTATTCTTCGGTTTGATAGACATAGATACCACGGGATCTGGCACGTGTATAGACTCCATTGCTAGCTGAAGCTTGCCATCATTTACAAACGTGTCTCCCGACGCGCAGTCTACTCCGAACAACGCGAAAATGTCACCAGCCATTACTTCGTTCACTTCTTCCATGTTGTTTGAGTGCATGCGTACTAAGCGAGAAATTTTCACCTGAAAAAAATAAAATAATATTCTACCACATACACACAACACCATCTAGCCCAAACTAAGCAGAGCTTGTACTATGGGTACTAGACAATAGATAAACATACATACATACTTCTTTTTTGTAAATACATACATATCATACATAGAAACCAAGACAAACATCCATGTTCATGCACACTAATGTTTGACTTATGCGGGAATCGAACCCGCGATCTCAGGCGTAGCAGTCGGTTACACTAACCACTACGCCATCAAGGCCGACAAAGGACTTAAAGCGGCGTAGAATTTTATATTAAGTAGTGTTCGTTTTTAAAATCCAATCTCGCTAGAGGAATAATTACTACAGCTCGAGAGGTGTAAAAACATTGTGTTTCTAAAGTGCTTACACACGTTTAAGACGAGTGTGTCTATGCGGTCTTAATTTACTATTTAAGTTAATTAGAAGGGGTTTTGTAATAAATTCGGTATGCCATTTATTTCATTAATCATTATTAAGTAAAATATTCATATTCAACACTTTGCCACTATTAATATTCATAACAAAACATGCATACTTATTTAAATATTCAAAAATTGAATTTCAATCTATTCATCATAAGGTTTTTACTAACCAGTATTATTTTTATTAACTAGAATTTTCTAACAGAAAAGCCTAATAACACTACACAATCCGGGCATGAAACCGGGGATCCCTTTGTTTGTATGTTCATTGGAAGTGTTATTGGGCTTCTCTGTTAAAAAATTCTGTGTAACAACTAACAACATGAAGTCGAGAAATCGTTTTGATACACCACTGTCTACTCTTTTAGGAATATACACGCGTGAGCCTACGAATTCAGTAAGCAATTTAATAAAATTCGACCAACCTTCTTCCCAGTCCTAGCATTAAAAATATTCTCTCCCCTTTTCAACATTCCTTGATAACACCTCAAGTAAGTCAGCTGTCCGAACTTGCTGACTTCCAACTTAAACGCAAGACCGACAAACGGTTTATTATCATTTCTAGAAGGATCTAGTACTATCATTTGTCCTTCGCCCTCTTTATCTTCGTTTAACATAGCAGTATTCTCTACTTCACCAGGGTTTGGTAAGTATTCTAGTACAGCATCAAGTAAAGGTTGTACTCCTTTGTTTTTGAGAGCTGTTCCCACCAGAACCGGTGTGAATGTACGTTTGAGTGTGGTACGACGCACTGCTTTCTTGATGTCGTCCACTGTAGGTGTTCTTTCTTCGAGGAATAGTTCACCTGCAATTTTAAGTTATTTAATTTAGCTTTCTTATTTCATAACTTTGCATAAAGATAGGTTATGAACCAGAGAAAGACTTAGGCTGTTAGGTTTTAAGTTTCAATGATCGTGCAAAATGCACTATCTGCTATGATAGGAAAACTTTATTTAAGAGGTTTAAATAAAGTTTGCAAATGTTTGTTTAAAAATGACATCTCATTGTGCCTGGACAACAGAAATATATTGCAACAGGACAATGTAAATACAAGATTATCAGCCTAGAGATAGTTATGGGCCAAAGAGCAACATAGGCTACTATGCTGCTATCTCTCTCTCACTCAATAATTATCTCCTCTTTAAACCTTATAAAAAAAGAAAAGTTATGGTGCTTGGGCAAAAGAAACAGGGCAAATCATTAAAACTGTATAAAATCAGACCTAATCTCTATGCCATAAAGTATTTTAATTCAAATAAAGAACAACAACAGAATTATAAAAATGAAACAATGGAATCATAATCATTTACAATAGTACACCCAATGCCCAAAATCACCTATTCACACATTTGTAAATGACTAGCTTACGGCTTAAAACATGTGGTACATAAATATCTTTACTCACCCAAACTCTCATCAACATTAGACAGATGTTCAATCAACTCATGCCTCCTTTCTTGTACCTCAGTTCTTCTATTCTTTGGTACCTCATCATAACGGATATTCACACCATAGTCCCCTTCGAAATAAATGGCCCTTTCTTCTATTAAATCAAGTATACCTTCACAATCCTTCTCTAAACCTATTGGTAACTGTATAAAGGCAGCATTGTGGTTCATTTTGGAGCGCATTTGTTTGATAACTCTGGAAAGAATGTATAGAACATTGTAAAAAAAGCAATGGCCAAGCCAGCAGCACTAACATCAATTAATATTCCCAGAGTACTTAAAAATATTGCACATACTTGCTTTTTCTTAATAGATGTTATGATAAATATTTCAGTATTATCAAATTAAACCTAAAATTAATAAACAAGAGATTATCTTCATCATCTCTTATAATGTTTTAACCTACATAAGGTTTCGGCATAAAGTGTTAATTTCGTAATATTGTTTTACATTTATGTTATACATTGAAATGTTCACAGAAGTTTGTTCTTTTTTCTTGTTAAAAATATTACTAGCAATTTGGGTTTCAAATTACTAGTATTCTTGATAACCCCTCCAGCTAAGCTAGAGTGCTTGTGTTAGGAGTGGGTTCACATCAGTAGTGCAATGGGAGGGGTTCGAACCCGCAACCTCTTAATCGCGAGTCCAATGCCTTATCCATTGGGCTACTGACGCTTATATTTTATACCTTTTAGAAAATTTTATTTCTAAACTTTTACTATTTCAATGATTAAATTATTTTAATTTATAGTTTCCTAACATTTCGTAATTTCTATCCTTACCTGTTAGGATTTGCACCCAAACGATCAAGCTTGTTAATAAAAGCCAAACACGGTACACTGTATCGTTTCATCTGCCTGTTTACTGTTAATGTTTGACTTTGTACTCCACCAACAGCACATAATACAAGAACAGCACCATCTAATACTCTCAATGCTCTTTCCACTTCAACAGTAAAGTCAACATGTCCAGGTGTATCAATGATATTGATGTTGTGTTCCTTCCATATGGTATAAGTGGCGGCAGACTGTATAGTGATGCCTCTTTGGCGTTCCAGTTCCATGGAGTCCATGACTGCTCCTACATTGTCTTTGCCTTTAACCTAAAAGATTTTCTATCAGTAACTTAATCAACAGTAGAATATAAATGTTGTTATCCGAAAGATTAGTTGTATGCTGTTTCACTCTTGTTAGGTTAAAGAAAGATGGCGAGACTTTTATTTTAAAGATAAATGCTATTAGGAGTTGGTGGAACAGGCCCTAAATATTATGAGTTATTGACTGAGTATTTGAAGTTATGTGCATAATAAACAGTTAATAATAGCTTGCTTTTACCATGAATGAAATGATGGTCAATGGGAATAAAATGGGAGTCATCCCAGACATGCAGGTTACTTCACAATGATTTTATTGTGCAAACCTGCATGTCTGTGAGCTCTCCATAATGTTCTCAAAGATATGTGGAGTCTGTCAACCCACACTTGGCCAGTATCATTATACTGCTGGCGCTACTATGACCTAATAATTCTCACACCTAGGTTCTCCTCAGTGTATGGATACTGGGCCTCTGCCCATGTGTTTGTGTATTATGCAATTATTGTGTGTTGTGAGGAACTTTTGGTCAACATTTTTATGTCCAAAGATATAAGCACCTCTTGCTGTCATTCGCTAATTTCATCGCTTTCCTTTTTCTATTCTTATTCGGTAGGTTAGTTTTGAAGATTTTTATGAATGACAATTTTAATAAAGAAACTGTAATTTTTAAATTCCGGTTTAAATTTGTTTCTTATTGAATTAGAGGTAAATAATATAATATTCATCGCTTACCTCGTGCATAGCATCTATTCTGCCGGTGTAGTATAATATTCGCTCTGTAAGAGTAGTTTTGCCAGAATCTATGTGAGCAGATATTCCAATATTTCTGATCTTTTCCAATGATTTGTGCTCAGCATATTTGACATAAGACGAAAATTTCTGAAAAAGAATATGCATACAATGTTTTTAATGCAATTTACTTAGTTTAGTATCAATTATTAATTACGTAAATTGTACCGCATAAATGTAAGAATATATTTTTGAAATAAAATCAATAAATACCTCAATTTGGGAAGCGTTGGATTTATTCAAACTTCGCAAAGCGTATGCGACACGCATTAAATTTGATATTGTCATCTTGTATTTATAATAATTAATTAAATAAAATTATCACAGAATTTCTATAATTTTAGGTTATAATTTCATGTCAATGTCATATGGGAGTAGTCACAGAACTCAAGGAGTATGAATAAGAAAGACCCAAAAGGCACTATGGTGGCAGATCGCATGAGTGGAAACGAGATGTCGTATTATGTCACTGATACCGTGAAGGTAGGTGCGTGTTGAGTATTCAGCAGTGTACACAATAATTGATAAAGTAGTAATAACAATACTTATAACTATCCTAATTCGTTTATAAATTTCAGTGAATTTTGTGATTATTTTAAAATACCTAGTAAGATATCAATAATGAATTATAAACTATATTTATGTCTGTCTTTATTTTGTAAAAATATTGTTGACCACTCTTGCTGAAACATACTCGGCTGAATAATAATTACTCACAGATAGATTTAACATTATTATTTACGAATAAGTCTGATAAAATACTTAGAACTCCTGTCCTTAAATTTGTTGAAAGATAAGCTACCTAACATATTTATTATTTTGTAAAGAATCAATCATTGTATTTTATTTTGGTTATTGAGTACACTAACCAACATAAAAATACAATTATTGATTCTTTAACACTACTGTACATATAAAAGAGAGGATAAATACATAAATGAAAGAGATAGCTCTCTATGATTTATACTTGATTGATATTTTGCAGTTTTTATTTTCGACGGCCATTTTTTTATATTTGAAAATATACAAATGAATCGAAATGTATTGTATACTTGCATGTGATATGATATTTCATATATTTTATTAACCTAAAAATAATAATTGGTGCTCTATATAAATTCACACGAAGGTATTACATTTTATTTGACGCCCGCGATACTAACGCATCTGCTTATCTTATAATGTCATTGGTATTATGTCTTTGTTGTAATAGAAAACCTGTTAATTTTATTGATAGTTATGAAAAATTCAGAACAAGCTTTATCATAAATGTAGACCACAGTTAACTTAATGCAACTTGTCAAAATGTTTGCAGTTTATTATATGTATACGCGGCGTGACCAGATTTTGGACGTCAGTAATTATTATGAATGTAAAATATCTTGTGTATAATTATTATAATTTCTTAAAACCATTTTTGAAACTGGCCGGCAGATCATCGTACATATGTACTCGTATTTTGTAATATACAAAGAGATAATTATTGGACCGGCCGCGCCGCTGGCGGCGAGTAATAACTAGTATTAAAAATAATTGTAATTCATAGACAATAGATTGATTTCTTCAAATGTATTCACTACCTTACACCATAGAGAGCAATTGTACAACGTGAAGTTAGTTACTTATATTTCTTATGTTGGCAACAATGTGAATTATAGACAAAAAAACTGTTTCTTTTCAGTTCAAAAAGAATATGGCCGTGTTGGGGCCGTGTGTAAGTGTAAATATGAATGGGCACAATAATATTCATAGTCAGTTAACAAAATCGTTAGAAAGAATTTTGGAAGATGCTTACTTAAGTGGTGAATTAAAACTAAGTGGACGTAAGTTGAGGGAGTTTCCTAAACCAGTGAAGTATGACCTGAGCGATACAGTTGTTGCTGGTAAGTCTGAGTTTTATAAATAAATCGTGGTGCATTTCTATGCGTTTATGTATAATATTTTGTTTTTGGTTTTCTTTTATGTATTGCAAGTGTAGCCGAGTAGCTTAAAGACGTAAACTGTGTTATTTCTATAAGCCGGCATTCATAGCGTCGCGCTTGCATTATTTGTCATCAAATCGATCGAATGTGATATCCATTCAAAACAGGAATTTCGATGCGATATGCATGTGCTTCTTAGAACTCGAACGAGGAAAGGTGTAGAAAATAGTGTGAGCATATTGGAGACGTACTCGTAGATATCATATGATTTAGGCGACCAGGTGGTAATATTTTTATAGAAACTACCTATCTTTTATTGTATGAATATGTATAAATTCATATCTTTTAATTATTAAATAAATGCTTGAGAGTAGGTTATCGCACGCATGTCCTAGTTCTTTCACACTTTAAACTTACCTACTTTTTCGTTAAATATTCATACTTTTTACAAAATAAACACAATCTTAAATTAAACAGCTATGTATGTTCTCTATATTTGTTATAAAATGATGCAATAATAATACATTATTTGCCTAGTCATATGCTGATAATTCATAGCTGCACTATGTTTATTTTCTTGTTGGAAACAGGCAGGTAATCATACTTTTCCGAAGTAGGTACCTACTCGTTTTTAAAGTCTTCTGTATTGCAATAATAATTAATACTTTACGATTTGAGTCAACATGCGTTTCTTCATGAAGATGTGTATGGCAGTATTTATTGCTAAAATTTCCTTGAATGCATGCATCTACCTTGAACAAACATTGAAGGAACAGGGACAAACCCAGGTACATAGTTGCAACAGGAAATTATTTAAAAGAGGTACTTAATTATATTCCCTAGTCATCTACCAAATTTTTATTCAATAAAACCCACTGTCTATAATATTGTACTATTGATTTTAAAGCTATCAATATTAAATCAATTAATTCTCAAAGTTTAAAATAGATAACGCTAAAAAACCGGATAAAGTAGCTTAATTTCAATCAAAGATAACAAAATAAATTTTACTATAAACTTGTAAACTATATGCATTAAATTTTGGTTATACACAGAGATATAATTATATTATTAGGCGAAAATACTCCTAATGGCTGTAGGCTGGTCGCCTGTGCCCATAACTGGTTTCTTTTATTGCTATTTTGGCGCCACCAGTTACGAGGTGAGCTGTTCTAAAAAAGTTTTATTTATTTCGGCATTTCGTCGTCGCATTGTCGTGGGTGTCGCGTAGTTTTTTGTTTTGTGTCGGCTCACGACACTATTATGATTTTCGTCGCTATGAATACGATAGTATGCTATGCCGCGTTCCTTCTGCTATGTATCTATGCTTTCTGAAACAAAACTAAGAGAACAGCTGTAAAATAAATTTCCTAACAAGGTAGGCATATCTCACTACTTAAATATTTTTTTAATCATGAGTAAATAAAATACTATTCTGCAATTGAATAATATTCGTTCATACATATACTAACACCAATTCCAAAAGCATATGCATAAGTGTATCACTCTATGTGTATCGGTATTTTTAGGGGCCCAGTTTATAAGGGACGAGATATTGCGATGTACCAGGAACAATACTAAACGCTTATTAGGTACTTACCTACCCACTATTGAGACCCTACCTACAGAAAAACTCTTAATCTGATGCGAGGTACGAACATTGGGAATGGCCACAGGCAAGCAAGACAGGACAAAAGAGTCAAGCAATCTGACATATGAAAAATCATCTCAAAACTTTCCAGCATTTATCTATGGCACAGATAAAATTTCTTAAAAGTATATTACCGCAGGTAGAAATATGTCAGCCCATCGCTGACCTACCGCGTTCATTGTGCTAAATAAATAGAAAATAAATTTAGAACTGCAGCACAACTCGTTCACAAAGCTTAAATAAAGAATAACTTTATAACGTAGATGTACCAATTCTCTTCACTCAAAAATAAAAATGCAAAATTTATTAACTGAAACTACGGCTCAAATTTTCAAAGCTTTACACCTACGTCCTACACAAATGTCGTAGGCGGTGGAAAATGTAACCTGTTCCCTCCATCGACTTTACAATCCGCGTAGGAAGACACCCAGCTGATCCGAGGTCAGGTTTTATACGTACAACAGTAAATTTTATGTCTACAACAAACTTTATTCTTATTTTATAGTAATACTGTTGCTTTTCGAATAAACCACACTGTCTATTTTATTTTATGTACTGTACGTATCATTTTATCCACGCAATTGTCAAAAGGTCAGCGGCAAAATCGAGCTATCAATCCTTTGTCGTATTTGCCTCAGTATTGCAAAGCCACATCAATTAAAGTCTCTAATACGAGTCCAATTTGCTTCCAAGTTATATTGTTGGCGCCAATCAAATAATATTGCGTTCAACAAATTCATTGTTGGCTTCGTAGTTTCCCACAAATATGATTGTAGTACATTTAAACTGCAGACCAATTCAGAACTTCCAGAGAATCGGATAGAGACTATAGGTAATCGTTTTCGTGTTATACGCAGTTTGCCGAGATAGCCACCTATATACATATATAAGCATACCAAGGATTAAAAAAAAACCTCATAGGTAGCATACATTTTTCTGAATTAAATATAATCAAATCGTACATCATGAAACCGAATTGTTCGATTGCCGAGTTATCGTACGGCAAAACATTTTATTTATATGTCCCGTTATATGGTCCGTAATCAAAATTAATATTTTGAGTTTTAGGAGATAATAATTTAATAATCTACAGCTCACAGGTGCAAAGTCGCACGACTTTGTGGAAGTATGTTGTTTGTGTGGAAGGATAATTGACGAAAACTGAAATTAATTCAATTCAGGTTTAAAAAGTGTGATATTAATAAATTATAGATAGATATTTTATGAAGTCAAAAGAAAAATAATAATTACATTTATCGATTATACTAACAGTCATTAACTTTTTCAATCGTTTACTTTAATTAACAGCTCAAGAATTCACAAACGGTTATGTTCAAACGTGTATCTGTGTAGTTTCATAGACGACTGGTTATGTTTAGCTAAAGAGTTTGTTTATTGTCGTATCACACTACATACCTGAGGGATTAGAAAGAGGTAGATACAGCTATATTTCACAATCTCATGTAGCTGAAGAGTTGTAAGACACTAAGGTAGAGCACAGCAAGCCTAGTTTACGCTCAAACTGGAACATATTCAATGGGGAAGTACCAAACAACAACCTTGTGTTGAGGTCCTGTTCTATGTTGGGTTCTTAGCACTTAGGAAGGCGCTGTGCTGATGACTTGACCTTTGCTTCTTGGTCTGCGACTACTATATTGAAGAGTCAGCAATGCAAGCCTTGGCTTTACAAACGTCCATAGGAACTGTAACAGTTTAAGATCTTACGGCCGTATGCTCGTTGGCTACTTTGAGCATATTTCTGGCCATATAATTTGATTTATCTAAGAGTCGATCCTGACAACATACGATCCACAATTAATTCAGTCAGCGTTCTTGTTAACATAACTAAATCAACAAGACAATCTAAAAGAATTTGTTTACTCGGTGATAATTACGAGAAGAGAGAGAGTGTCTAACGCCATTGTTTCATTTGTATTTTAAATACGGAAATATTAAGTTGTTTGTTTTAGACAAAGCATCTATTATTCAATTGGTGATATATATCTTTCTTGAATGGCTTTTTAAATGAACTTTACTCAGTTTTTGAATGTAACAATAGAAAGTACACAGATTTAACAAATTGTTAAATGAACTTTAAATAAATTAACAGGTTGAATCGGTCGGTCGGTTAATGTTGTTTCGCAAAGTTGAGACTTCACACGTAGTTATCCGTTTGCGTGTCGTACGTAAGGTTGTTAATGGCAATCACGTTAATGTAAACTTGCTTGTAACACGTTACTGTATATGTATAACAGATAATAAAAACATCTATGGTAACCTTTGATGGCTCAGCGGTAGCGAATGCTGCTTCACTTTATCTGCTAAGCTATGTTCAGTAGCAGCACGGTATCTGGAACTAGGTATATTTACCCAGTAGAAGGCAACAGGCTTATACCCTATTACGTGAGAAAAAGAATAGCTGGCAAGATGTAGGTGTAATTCAACTCTGCCCTCTAACCTAAGCTTAACTACTTACTATATTCGAAGAAAAATCAAACTCATAGAATATGAATTGAATATGCGACTAGAGGAATCGGTATTTCCGTTGTTCTATCAATAGTTTTGTCTTGTAGCGGTAATAATGTATTTGCTAATGATACATCTCATGTCACTCTCTTTATAACGTTGAATATATAAGATTTATTAAAATCAATCATATCGTTAAGACTACAGAGTCTGCCAAAGAAATGGACACATATCAAAAACATTAGCTTTTGACAAAATAGTAGAAAACAAAACGTAAATATATCAATTAATGTCATTTGCTACAAATAATGACCCAAATCTTATTAAAGAAAAATATCTATGTATTACTATTATCTGATTTATGATATTTTAAGGCATTTGTAGAGATAGCATAAACAGTGACCTAAACAAAATTTTGGAACGGCGATATAAAGCAACTAAGGTATCTATTATGTTGTACTTATGATGAAAATATCAATAGCCGCTGATACACTTTATAATTTGTTATATTAAATGTATGTAATAATAGTGTTTTAACGCGACATCATTCGCATAAACGTAAGACAATATTATTATGCCTGTGAAAATTGTACAATAAAACTTACTTTGTAAAAAATGTTACGTTCGTAACTTACGACGTAACTCCTGTTACTGTTGTTGTGTATGACAGACAATTATGTAACGCCTTTGAGCATCTGACCTAAACTATATTCGTTTTGTCAAAGAATTATTGTTTATGCTAATCGCTGGTAACTGTATTTACTTCATTGTTATCTTTTTTACCACGTACCTGCTAACTATGGGTCCGATTACCTTACCTACAGTTCGTTACTGACGTAATACAGCGATTCTACCTTCGACGCTTATACTGCCAAAAATCATTTAGCGAACACGAAATCCATAACAAACCTTTCGCTATACATTGGCATCTACACAAAGCCGTCAATTTCAAACGCAATGCGGCGTGCATTGCGTTTTAAGACAGTCGAGAAATATGTTGTAAGTATCAGGCTGCTGATTTATTCCAGGGCCTCGGGGCATCACTGATTAGGTCATTAGAACAAGAAGTTTTGTTACATCCGTATTTCTATGGCCTCTTTCTTTAACTTCAAAAAGTTGGTTACCAAACAGATTAATAGTGCATGCAGGTAAAAAATACATTACAATGATACATACATACCTACTATATTGTAATGAGTCGCTTTAATGCGCATTCTGTATTAATTAACACTGGACCTTGATCATCGTTCAATAACAGTCACAGCCCACAGCAGCAGGTGCGGACAAAAGTATCAAGTATTTATTACCTATCTAACCTTTTTACATAGAAACTTAACCGCGAACCGCCACATACTTAGCATGCGCTCATCTAGTTACGTCACTCGTGATACAATCACAGAAATATTTATTACCGATGTGTTTTTGTAATTGATCATACACATTATGTCCGTACCAAGGTCTTAAAACAATGACATAATTAAATAATTAATTTAAGATAAGAAATTAATACAAATAGTTATAAATTGGACACCATATGGCAGATAATTTTAGACTTATGAAATACGCATTGAAAAGTAACGCAATTTGGCGGAAATGACGTTTCATCAAGCCCTACGCTGGAATTGAAACCGATTCGTCACGCGACAATTTCTCTCTCATCATGAGAAGAAATGTTGTTATAGTTTGATTGTCGCTTTTTAACTTTCACTATCAAAAGAGTAATCATCTTCCTCCCATGTCAATTTCACGCAGTAACTTACATAACTCCTATCATATTATTATAAAATACTTTTAAAAATCATACCTTACTAAAGCATAAATTAGCGTTAACAGTCAAGTATTTCTCGTACCTTCACTCAACCCAGATATTTCAATTTCGTCTAAAGTTTGAAGGAAAACGATAAGTTTGTTTTCTGAAAACAGTAGGTATATCAAAAGGTTTATATTGTTGCCGTAAATAATTTAAGCTATATAAACGCGGTAAAAACTACTTTACCGACTAATTATGGTAAGCACGTTAACAAACTCCTCACAAAGCTACCTAATGAATGTTTGCAATTTACGGTAAGCGTTTGGTGAATGACTTTAATGTAACGTGAGCTCAGTATATAAAACGTCAATATTTCATAATTAAGACTCTAACTTACCTTTGTATTATAATTTTACTATCCGATTACTCTATTCGTTGAAATTATTTATTTCAATTACAAAACTAGGAAAGTTTAACGATAGATTTTAACGATGAAATTATTATGGCCATAATTTATTCATAGCTTTTATAGCTCATAATATAAATATAAACTGACAGGTAGGTCGAAAACATGGAGAATAGTGTGACTCAAATGAAGGAAACGGATTATTATGCGCTTCCCTCATTCAATCCTTTACGCTTCAGCAAGCAGGTCACATAAAACGCCTTTATTTCTTGCCGTGCAAATCATAAATAAAATCATTTAGCAATTTAGTATTGTATGTAATAAGGTATAAAATTATTAAATATAGAAACGCTTTCTGACCCAGAGTACCTAACCTAAATAACTGAGCATTCATGAATATGTGTCATATGCAATCTTTTCGTAAAACCGTATGCATAAGAAAATATTTAGGTATATAAGAAACCGATTGTAAGGAAACAATAAATGATCTTAATTTTATGAGTCTTTCTAAAGTTGGCAACTTGTGTGTAAATATTTTGTAAATAATTTACAGCCTCCAATCTTTATGCCAAACGAAGTAACAATTACCGTGTGAGCTCCAGCTGTAATCGGGTGTTGCCTTATGTTGAAAGTGCCGTATTAATACCCAATCGCCAAGTGTTCAGTTAGGTACAATTATAGTAGCATAATAAACCATATATAATTGATTTTACTAGAGAAACTTGCATTGGCCATGTTGCTCATTTTAGAAAGCGTTCTGTATGTGCAATGGAAGTTGTAATTTTTTATGCTTATCTCACATTTGTTAGTATAAATATACATTTACGTGTTAATTGAATCGTCTATAAAATGTTAGTTTATTAATTAACATGTATTTTAATTCCTTTTAGCTACAACGTTTATAAAGGTAATAAAAAAATTTGTTCAATTAAATCAATTCAACGAATTCTAGGATCAAAATAATTATAAAAAATTCGATATATTAGTTTTTGTATGCTATGAGTTTTCGTTGAACAACAATATGAATATTGACTATGCTTATTGTGAAAATACAGTTCTTGGAGCCTTATGTTTTATGATTAACACTAGATGTGCCCGCGGTTTCACCCGCGTTTATGATTACTGCGCCGCCCCCGTGGGTCATAGCGTGTTATACCTATAGCCTATAGTCTTCCTCCATAAATGAACTATCCAATACTAAAATATTTTTCAATTCGGACCAGCTATTTCTGAGATTAGCGCGATCAACCAAACAAACAAACAAACTCTTCAGCTTTATCATATTAGTATAGATGACATTAAAAGTATAGCCTAGCAGGCTAAAAGGAGATGACGTGATAGGTTGAACTCCAATAATAAAGACTGATTTTAGCAGCTCTAGATAGGTGATGATAGGATAATGTGGAACCATTTGTCCTACATTAACGAGGCTATAAAAATATCGTAGTTAATAGTATCTTTAATATTGTAGAGATAGTTTTATAAAGAGTTATCAGCTTTATCTATGATGCGCCTTTAAATGTCTTCTGTGCGTCCGCGCATCTTTGTATTGTTTATATGGAATGTCTGCAGGAGACAAACTGGGTCAAAGCTTTGAATTTGTCTTGGAGGCCTCGTAACACGACTTGGCATAGTACTACTGGTCATGAATAGGCGATTGTGATGAGCTGGTGGCCAGCAATGTCCTTTTTAATACTCTAACTATGTAAAATGCACGGATGACATTGTGGTTTGAGTGTCACCGTGTCACTATCATTCCGTTGTATGTATGTTGCGGTTTGATGCATCTATAGTATTATTATTAGCAATACTTGATAATATACTGCACTGACAAGCATCGTTGGCGCAACGGGCAAGCAGTCGCCTCGACGCTGCCGCCACGCTGAATCCCACACGGGACAAATATTTGGATGGCCCGCAAATGGTTGTGTGCAGCCAGAATAAAATGAGCAACTGGCACAAAGTGCCGACATACTCAAGTTTGGCTGGACTTTTGTGTACGTTCATTTAATGTTTGTATAGACTCGCAACACAGGGCTTTGTGTGTTAATTTTTGTTTGACGATAAGGACAGATTGGTTAAAAAATAGTAAAAGATATGTGATTCGCCAGCTTATTTAAATAAACCTGAAACGTAGCCACAAATAGGATGTGTTGAGATCCATGAAATACATAATATACAAGGTTATTCTAAATGTAGTGAAAACCTCTCAGGGGGTGATTATACGTCTTGTTATTATGAACGACTTTTGTTCTGGGACATTGCCGAAATTTTGAAAAGGACTGGGAAATCGCGAAAAAAAATCTGCTGTTCCATTCATTTTGTCGAGATCAAAGTCCAATTTTGTATGAAACAGCTGATTTTTGTTCCGCGATTTCGGCAATGTCCTAGAACAAAAGTTGTTCAAAATAACAAGTATAATCACCTCCTGAGAGGTTTTCACTATACTAAGAATAACCTTGTATAGTGTGCAAATTTTTTATAATAACATTTATTTATTGGGATGTACCCATACAAACGAAGCTGGCATCAGTGGCTAGTAGGCACCAGCGAGTTAATAATATTTAATAAATATTAGTCGTAAATAGCCTGTCCCTTTGAAGTAGGTACATACTGACACATAAATAAATGATAAACAGCTCATACGTTATTTATACCGCAGTACTTACAATGTTAGGAGTTTCCTCAAGTTGTTTGGGTTTGTGCATTCATGCATTATATTAAGCGGCTCTCCCGACATGGGAGCTAAGTTATAATTAATGCTGATCACTGTTTTAAAGTTAAAGTGAGTTTGATGTTAATACGTTGGTATAACTCGTATGGATCTATATAAGTTGTAAATGGATAATGTTTTTATTTTATTAGTGGACGTGCCTAGTGGTACTAGGAATATCCCTTAATGATTTGATGGTATAGTTTACAACGGATATCTTACTTTGCGAAGATACTCATACCGAACGGAAGAAATTTATGCCGGACCTAATATTCTTCAATGTGTATTACCATTTCTTTATACATTTAATGTCTGGCAGTAAGCCTCTATCGTAGCCTATGGATAATCCTAACACCTGGAGCATAATTATACTTTCGTGTTGCTGACTCACCAAAAAGATAGATATTATATTGCAAAGGTTAAATATCTTATCTCGTCCTCTGCTAAAAGCACAGCGCCTATTTATTGAATTGGCCCTATTCATCCCGGTGAATAGGGCCTTTGGTTCTTTACAGGTAAAGATAACATAATCTTGTTTGACTATGAGCCTCGGAAAGAACGGGGGGACATTCCCAATCGAACTGCTTTGGTTTAAACTTTAAACGAAATCGAAGGTAACAAGAGAGGTAAAAAAACAATACTGTTGCGCTTTCTTCAGAACATTTAGTACCTATTTATAGCCTATTAGAACTATTACGATATCAGTGAAGTCATATATTTATCTACAGCTCACTGTTATTAAATCCATGGAAGTCTAGAACTGATCGCTCTTTCGATAAGCTCGGCCATTGTTCATTCACCTACATTCAATCTAAGTAATTGTAGGTGTACTAATGCGTTTTTCGTGTACAATAATTATCTATTTATCTGCATAATTTATAATAAAAGGTGTGTCAGTATATAATTATATTATATACTCGAATTCATTTAATTTATTGAATCGCAGTGGCACACCGGCAGCCAGACACATTTCAATTGTCTGGCATTCTAAGTATTGAGAGGTTAATAAATTAAATTAAATATCCACTCGTTTCATTAAAGAATACCTAGTATCAAATAAATACCGTCGCATTTATAATATTAGTAGATTAATGTAAACTTGTAATTTTACGGAAGACAGATCGTTGACATGTTGTACTACCCTTCTTAAAACGACTACCTACTTTCGTAACAAAAAACGAACTTTACCTATATTATGCTGAGAGATCTAAATTTAAAAAGCGGTCGATAAGTGTAGACAATAGTTAAGGCGTACACAATACAAAAAAAATAACAGGTTGTTGGTTGACGGGAATATTTGTCATGCTTTCGTACATTACCGACCCTTTTAAAGAACTTATTATGTGACGTGTTGTGTAATCCCGCGTTTGCTCGTGTCCCCCTTACCTAATGAATCGGCGTCTCTCACCTATATTACCGTAACACTAATTAATATTACCTACACTTAAAATTAAAACATGTACATTATACATTTTATTTTTATATTTAAAAAAAGATATCCCGCACTAGGAATAAATCCAGTGCCGTGAGAGACTTTACAAGTATATTTAAACAACGGACACAAAAAGCAGTCAGAGTCAGAACAACCATTTGTGGATCACACAAAGTTTTGTCCCGTGTGGGATTCGAACCCACAACACTCGTCGCAGTGGCAGTGGCAAGGCGACCACTTAAACCACAGCACCATCCGCCTAGTCTACACATACTACATACATACAGTCACGCCTGTTTTCCGGAACGCTGACGGAGACTGCAGATTAAAAATTAATTAAACAGCATACATAACAGTCTCGAAATGAAGTAATCCATTCAAAATTGTGAGTCATAGACTCAAGATTAGTCTGGTTTTAAATTAATCTTTGGTACTGTCTTAATCCTACTCGTAGCTAACGAAATGTTGAACACTGAAGTGTAGTAATATTTGGTACTGTTTACTTTGCTACAAATATAAGTAACAAAACATTTTTGTAAATAAAGATAAGGCTAATTTGAAGTTGCTATATTCATACGCAGTTTGTTATGTTAAAAATAGACTAATTAGCTAACGTAATGGGACAGGATGATATTGTATTTTATATTTTACTATATTTCTTATTAGTATCACTACAAAAATATAAGCAATAACATACTAGTTATCTCTGAGCACTGTCAGGCAGTTTCATTAAACTGTTATAAACTACAGCAAATGGCAAAACATTTAAAAAATAATATTCTAACATAAAAGAACACAAAGTAAAGAAGTTTTATACAGTTTCCATTCAGCTAGTAGCCGTGCAGGAATTAGATTAAGGTTTATTGGTTACAACAAACAACTGCGCCACATTTTCCTGTATACTATTGACTCGAGACACAGGTGAGGTCTGCAAAGTTTAACACTTAAAGTACACACAGTTAATGCATTATGGCGTACGACGACAGGTGCACTGTGCTCACTCGAGCGGCACCTCCGGATACGAGGGGGACGATAACACCACCAGCCAATTCCAGTTCACTGACTGTCTTACACAAACTAATAATGAACTTTAGTTACATATAAATAAGGGTGTATGCCGAATTTTAACAGATAAGAGTTGCACTAGAAACGCAGGAAAAAAGAATCCCATGTTTGAATTTTAATTCAAACGTTGACACGCATAACACAGGTACGCGTCAAGTGGGCGGATGTGTGGGCGAGAGGTGAAAAAAGTAAACAACCGTACAGCTTCCATCGCTATCGCTTACCGCCATAAGCGTTACGAAATGACCTCTATTTATTAATAATAATAGCATTATCTCAACTGACCCTTTTAATTTTCCAAGAGACCGCTTCATTTGTCACCGATGGCCATCAAAATGATGTAAATTTAGCACAGGGTGACGTGGAATATTCATGCGCATTTAAACATTCGCAACCGGCCATAGTTTTGGCGAACTTTAAACTTTACAATACATCATTCTTATTCGATTCGCTGTACAGTCACTACGCTAAGAATACTGATCAACGTAACCTGACCGTGCGTAAGGAATACGAATTGACAACGCTCAGGAACATTTGAATCGTCTTTTTTATATGGCTGGGTTATTTTAGACGTGTAATAAATTAGTATGCAGGTGGATACGAGCTTCCTCCACACTGGGCCTGTACTTTAATATTTACATAGATGTGCTTCGTATAACTTCAGGGCACTCGTTAGGCATTCACTCGAAAAGGGGTTTTATACCGACATTTTGTATTCTGCCATTTACGATGAAGGCGAGTCGCGGTGTGCTCCGAGCGGCGCGGCGTTTAATTAATTTTGAAAGCTCAGTGCTGAACGTTATGTTCCTTACATTAGAATAGAATATTTTATGTTTAACGTCAGTATTTAAGATTGCCTAAAACACGGTGAAAGAATAATTTATGGTCGAAAGTATGAAACATGCGATCATTCACGTAAAACAAAAAGCAATCAATCGTACATTTACTACGGCATGAAGTTAAAATGTTCAAAGACGTAATAATAAAGTAAGAGCCACCGCAAGAAGACTATTTACTAAGTAATAAAACTGTAGATTTCTAACAGTTTGCGTGCAAAACGCTCGTGGGAAGTGCATTGATTCAATTAAGAATATTAGATTAACTCGTCGGTACAGATATGCGCCGGCGCACGTTATCGAGATCAAATGCGCTCGAGTTTAAGTCTCGATTGGCAACAACACAAGGAGAATTATGTTCGGCCATCTTGGCGTCATATGTTCGTTTTATTGGTTTATTTGTGAGTGGGGTAATGCAATTGCATCTTGGAAGTCGTATCAAAGATTGGGTAATATTTCGATCGTTTAGGAGTACAGTTTCATTGTATCCGCAAAAGCGTATACGACGTGACTTTCTTAAAATAAGGAGTGACCATAATCGCCGCACTTGACTGGAAAGGCTGGTCTCTAACGAGCTTTGTAAACTTAACAATAAGAGAACCAATGATATTCTTTATTCATTCATTTATCAAAAATAAGTGTAAATATAAAGAAAAATAGATTATACCTACAAGGCATACCTATTGCCATTGACACAATTAACATTAATTATGTCACAGCATGTTAATGGTACGCTACACAAAATACATCGTCATTCAATTAATTAGTGGTGTATGTCAGAAATCTCCAGGTAATAGGAGTTATTGCCCGCGTGCGACGGTTCAATTAATTTTGGTAATTGCCTTCCAAGTGGGTATACTTAACATTAGCTATAGATCACGATAATGGGATACCTATTTAGGGTAGTTTTTCTAGGCTAATTTGAAGGCTGTCTTGACTTGTATAGTAACGGTGCCGTAAACAGTACATAAATTTATACCTAGACCTAGGTTAATAGCCTAATCGTTATTAACTATCATCTAATAGGTCTTAGGCAATATCTCTTTAGCAGTTCACGACATGTAAGGGTTTTGCATAAAGGGTATTACGTGATTAGGTTTGCCTTTTATTACGGGAGCGTTAAACTAATCAGTTTATTTTTTAGGTATTGGCTTTTATTGGGTATCCCCGAGGTAGTAGTTTGTGGGATACAGGGTTTTAGCCAATTCGGGATAAACAGATAAACATTCACAGATCTCGGCCATTTTGCATATTCAGAAGTGCGTTTTTAAGCACTTTAATGTTAGGCTGTTTGTACATTACTTTTATGTGACTGCTTGTTCTAAAGTTATAAACAAGTTGGATTTATTGGATTAAGTTTACATTTATAAACAAGTTGTTGACGCTAATCCATTTACGTCACCGCCACAATACCAGTCTTAATCGGGTATTTTAACCGATGATTAAACAGATTTCAATGCCAAGCTTAATGCCGAATTCCACAAAATATTAATTCTGAGGAGTTGTAAAAATAACTGCTAAGAAGTAAAATCGGGTTCAACCATAAAGTATTGGAAATCGGAAACATCTACTGATGCATAACATCATATAAGGGCTTAACCGTGTTATGCAGACCCAGTGAAAGTTACTAAAGCTTCCAAGTACAAGAAAACTTGTTTGAACAGATTGTTATATCCTTCTAACATTATTTCGTGTCAACTTTTTTAAAACGTGTCACGAATAATACTTGCCTATTGTTTAAATATCACATGAATTCGTGTGATCAACAACAGACAAGATGGCAAGACCGCTAATATAATTATGTTTCAGCAGGCTGCCGCAAAGTTCAACATATTATACAAAAGCTTCAATAATTTATTGGCTCGAACTATTCGTCAATTGTGTCGTAATTGAGGTAGAATGTTTTATGACTCTGAAATACTTTGATGTCATTAAAAAGAGAAATCAAGCTTGACATCTTTCCGAAACAAGATTTTCTATGGAATTGACGATATTGAATTAGACTGGCTGTGACTTCAAATCTTTATTTTTGGGTTAGAAGCGCGTTAGGCATAGGTAATGTTTTCAAAATAGCTATAAGAAACCCTCAAGAGCAACACATAATCAATAAAACAAATATCTGTATCAGTTCTCCCCCTCTAACGTATATTACGCACATAACGTTTCACCGTTAAACTAATTGCCTCATTTTTACAACTTGTGCTAAAGTAAAATTACACAAATGCCATAAAATAGGGAAAGTATGTTTAAGGTCAACCCGAGACTGGCTTACTTAATCAATAAAGCCATTATAGATTTGCCTACGACTATCTGCGTAGTACATTGATATCAATGTAAATTGTGACTATGAGGACTATCACATATAATATTAACTTATTTTACGTGTTTACTCAAAATAATTACTATTCTAAGGCGCCAGTATTGTAATACTGGATGCTTTAGATTAAAATTGATGAAGGAAAACAACCGCAAAAGCTAGAAATGCATGGATCAGGAACCCCGAACAAAAGAAAAGCGGCAAATAAAAAGGCAAGAGAAATGTTTTCAATTTAGGAACAGCTTTGATTGATTACTGCCGCGTATAACACTCTTACCTACGCTGCATTATATGGTATAAAATCAATATGCTAGTGAGTAAATAGTGGAGCGGCTACCCTTTTCGCCCCTCTCATCATGCCCTTTTCGTTTCGCCGCATCGAATGCTGCAGCCTCTGCATCGCAACTGACCCATATCGAAGGCGTTAACTCTACTGAATACTTAACACACTAGAGCTCTAGAGAAATCTATTTTTATTGGTATATCTCTGGTGAAAAATTTAATAAGGTTTACCGCAGGCAGCATTTTTCTTTAAAACTTTATGGCAACACCGTATATAGACATAACAAAAAGTTTAAATGTATGTATAACGTTCAACTTTTTTTTAATATTAAACCTGCCGAGATCTATTGAAGTAAAATATGTTTCAAGAAAATAATGTGCCTGGGCGTTGAATTTCGAGAACATTGTAAGTAAATATCAAGAGTCAAAGAAAACTTCGCCTGGGGCCATCTTCTTGAAATTTATTTGACCTTAGTGTAGGTGTATAATATTAAAAGTCACGGTTTTGTTGAACTGGATCCATAAATTATGTTCTATGTGAAAAGAAGACCGAGTTCGAGGCTTCGCTCGCGTAAATGTATGTTAGGCTAGATTAGTATCAGTACTTTTTTCTGGATGAAAGTTACCCTTTGTCCTTTTCTGTTCCCCTGACAACGTGTATGCGAAATTTCACGACGATCGGTCTAGTAGTTAAGGCGTGAAATCGTAACAATTAAAGAAACGTACAGACAAACTAAAATTCGCATTTATAACTTTCGTAAGGATGTACCCGTTTTTGAACGCAAAGCTGAGCTATCAGTAAATCCATCCAGAGATTACTGCATTTCAAAGGCAAATAGAAATGTCATCTGCTATTTAGGTATACCTACTAGCTCATACATTATTATTTTCTCTTCGCTACGCCCTATACTATGTGGATACATCGTTCAGGATATGGTCTTTGACAAGTTTCATCCAATCCAAATCCGTTCAATGTTAATACCTCCAAATCACCAAATTTCTTTAAAAGTAAGATACTATTGAAAACACGTAGGCTCAATTTTACGATGATGATCATTCTAAAAAGTACTCAATTGGTATCCAAGCACATAAATTACATAGTAATTTATTTACAATAATCTCGTTTACTAATGTTGATGGTAGAGCAGGTAAGACTGACTAGTTCATTATCTAGTAACAGGTACCACAGCAAATAGAAAGTACCTATTAATTCAGTTTACTAATTGAAAACTAAACGCAATCTTCTTATTGACAGGACATTTAAAGCTTAAGGTACAGAATATAGATCAGGCGAAACGTATTCACTAGACTGCTTAAACAGTAGTTTCACGATCTTGCAGGCGCCCAATGGGAACGTGATTTGCAAATATAGTTGGGTAGTTCTTGAGTGATAAACCTGGCAAATTGCTCGTTTAGAATGCTATCGATGCAGGTTGCAAAAAAGGTTATTCGCAAACCACAACAATTTGCGAGAAGAACAAGAGATATATGCAAGGATCGTACCAAGTGGAAATCAGTAGTTTACCTACCCGTTCGGGAGATAGGAGAGCATCCATGCATGTATAGGCACTAAAAGCTCGCCAAAGAATACGCAATACAAAGCTTAACACAGGAAATATATAGCCAATATGTATGCTATATAAATACAATGCGAATCACTTTGTTTCACGCTCGGTTGCAACTCGGTACCGTCATCTACTCGGTACAAGTGCATCGAACTAAGATTAAAACTAAAGCTCGATGTTCAAGCAATTAATCACTATAACATCCTATCGATATCTGGTTCCACTTGACGGGCCCTCCATTTATCGGCACATGTGGTAATTAGCCTCCAGACTGCTAGTGATTGAACTTTTGAGTGGGAGTGACATTCAAGATCAACCCTAGAGGATTGCCATTTCACAAAAAGGAACTTAACATATTTTTTGTTATTAAACTTATGATACAGCTGAATCTTTCGTCAAACACATACTAACAGAAGATCACATCCAAATAACGACATGTTGTGTGCCTGATTTGATTGGAGTTTACAGTATTCCTTCGGAGGCGATATACTATTATCATTTCACCAGTGGTTTTTAAACCGTTCACAGGCAAGGCAGCTAAGCCTTATTCAACGTCACCAACATACCAATGATAACTTTACTATTACAAGCGTTCATTGCTTGCAAATCAATGCTTACCCTCAGACAGGCTGTGTATATTACCATCTTAGTACTATAAAAGTATGTACAAGTATGAGCATCCTGTGAATCAGGTAACGGCCAGTTTAAATACTTGTACACGGAGATTGCAATATTAGTGGATGTAGTTGTCGCAAAGCCAGGCTGAGACGCAAATAGGGCAGCGATCAAGATCAAACGATTAAATCTTGTTTCTTCGAGATTATATGCAATAATTTCCTTACTTATATCATCATTGCGTTATTTTCGTTTTACTTTAACTGGATTTCACTGAACTAATTACTGTTTACCAAGGAAAATCCATCAGTTAATATCTGCCTAAAATGAACACTTTAAAATATTCCATGAATATATAGGTACTCTTAATGTACATTAAGTACTTTATTTGACAGGGCTGAAATATGTTAACTTACAAAACGGGTAAACTGCTATATTTTCGCGTGGCCTATCGTCTATCTATAGCTCAATATCGCCCACAGCGTCTTACAAAGCTTATGTAATTGTGTTTTATGTTCGCGGCGATGGCTTGTGTAATCCCCATAGAGTTTACGACCGTTAATTGTGCTAACGTCTCATAAAACAGGCTTTGCTTTAGATTCAGTACGTGGACTTAATTTGCTTATGATTGGTCGAAGTTTTCGTGTCAGAATTAAAATCAAATTTTGGGAGTTATAATCGTCTTTATCGAAGGTTGATGTATTATTCAAGGTTTATTTATAAAACAGAATTTCAATTTAATTAGTAATACCATAGAATTTCCTGTTATCGTTATATTGCTATGAAGAATAAGTCATGTGTCCAAAATAGACCATTTGACGTTATTTTAGTATCGAGCTTTATGTTTTATTCAGTAATTCATTACTTGATATTAAAATAGAACTTCTATCCGCTGTAAATAAACGTGCCGAATATTTTTTTGCCAGTCTCATTTACTCGTGAGTACACGCTGAGGTTGAAATCTGAATTATTCGCGACAGAATGTTAGAGATGAATTCTCAATTGTTTCGTGGGACCTAGGCTTCAGTTGGGTAACTCTTACGCAAGAAATGCCATTGTGAATAGGACATACTCGAGTGAACTTTTAGTGCTTTTGTCTGCACCGAGACTGCAGCAACACACTTTAGTTTGTTTGCCGAACAAATTTGGTCGGACCAACATTTATTGGACATTTGTAGTAAGAACTACAATATCTAAATAGTTTCTCACAGATACACGTTATCGCGCTAACAACTAGTCTTGCAGTTCAACTGGCGTTCGGTTGAACTGCAAGACTGCTAGATATAAACTGAAGTAATGGTTACTCGATATGTGTGCATGGTAAAACTACGTTTTATTGACTGTGAAATGCATGGGATGGTAAATTTACTACATAGCAATTTTACGAGTTTGCCTGAAATATCGGAAATGTTTAGTTCGCTGACTTCATCCCAAAATTATACCGAAGAGTAAAATATTGTATGATCTTTTTTAAACTTAATAGTAATACATAATGAATAATTATGTAAATCGTAGGGCTAATTTCTATTTAAATTTATCAAACGTAGCGTACAGGATTATTTTATTTTTACAGAAAATATTCTAAGAAATGAGCAGGTATGTCATGTAAAATAAATACGAATCCCGCATATTGAGTGATGTAGGTGACAATACGACGGCTGTATTGTGTTCCAACTACCTCCCATTGTCTCGAGTTTAAATAACGTACGCTGATTCACTTTTAAACCAACCCTTTAAGACGTAGACCTTGCCTATTCTTGACGTCACATCCTTTCCGTGAGACGGAACTGCGCTTCCTTCACTTTCCGCTCGGCCGCATTGGTCCCCTGCAACTATCACACGACTGGGAAAGGCTATTGTTTCTGTCTATTGTCCCATCATGGGTGTCCTAGCGTAAAATTGCTTCGTAGTTTATGAATCTCTCATTTGCTGTTTAAGATGTATAAATATATGTCATCGTTTGTTCGTTGTCATAACGCTTTGTTGAACTAAACTATATATTAATGATAAACTTGACCTTTACACATTTTTTCAAAACAGATCCATTGTTGATGTACAAGGGAAAATAATAATAAAAGTTACTCTTAATTTCTGTCAGCACAATAAGCGATGTAACTGGTGAGATAGTGTTATTTTAATTAACTTTTGTACTCTTATTTAGGTATATATATGTATGTAGGTATTTATTATACAATTTTCGTCCCTGCCACTAAACATTGACGTAACTATATCCACTCTAGAACAAGCTATCATACCAATTGAATTACTAAATATTAATACTGTTTAATATGTGTATACTACAATGGTAGCGATAGTCAAAAGACCTCAAGTTGTAACAACATCATCCATTAACTGGAGAATACCTTAAGAGACATCTATCGCCTCTTAAGTAGCTACGAATGCCGATGTTTTTCTATACTTGTAAATCAATGGCATCGCGGCCCTTAACATTCCGTCCACTACTAAAGTCCCGTTTGTCATTAAAATGAGGTTACACGATGTGTATGTAGTTACTAGCGAATGGAAATTCAATTAAGTACCGTCTTCTTAAGGAATTCGCCTTTTACAAGCTACAAATGTTTCAATAATATCACTATTTGATGCCAGAAATAAACTTGTAAAATTACTCAACGCCATAATATTTCATGCGTAATTCGCGTGTTTTTCGATTCGATTCGGTCCTGTTTTTTATAAACATGTCCCTCTGTGAGACACATTGTCTTGTCCACTATATGTGCTTTTTAATAAATTGAGCAATAATAATGTATGAATGACTCCGAAGTCAGATGTTTTAGGTTCTAATGTGAGACCCGCTTACTTGGCAATTAAATAATCTCTGCAGCTATCGTGTATTATCGTAAATAAATTGTTACTCATATGTGTGGGTATATCCAAATGTATTTTACGGCCAATATCAAATATATATAACTTCATATATACATAAATATTAAACAAAATATTTAATGGAAGCGAAAAATTCGTACTCATCACAGTTCGTTACTCACACTAATCTTGGCAGAGATCAGAGTTAAATTCGGGTCACACACAATCTATTTAGCCGACTCTTTCAGAAATATGCTGTACATATGTTTGGCGTTTTTAAACTGTACATGTGCTAATACACTATTCTTAGAACCGAGAAGTTTATATGAGTAGTAAACAACATTACTACTTACTCATTCCTATTTTTAATAGATTTTTTAACCCCAATTTCAACGAAGGACAACCATAAAGTAACTTTTTCATTATGTCTTTAATTAATTAACATATACATTCACAAACGCACCTAACCCTTATAGGTCTTTTAAGGATATGAAATATGTCAGCTTCAACTGTAGTCACGAATTTCAAACTTAATGCAGTTTTGTCGCGTGCCCCTGCCTGCTGTTATTATAGTTGTCGGGCGTGCGCAGGCGCACATCACGAGGGGAGACCCACACACGTGCCTCCATTATGGATTCAAATCGTCTTTAAACAAAACAACCAAACACGATGATAGTGGATTAAAAGTTAGGATGCGCCATTTTGAATACAGAGTTATAATTTATGAAAAAGAAGGTTCTTCTTTATTGTTAAAATATTTTCAACTAAGTAACGCTATTACAGATATATAACAATACTTATTGTGTAATTAAAAATCAATAAATTCGGACTCAAAACGACAGCGAGATGACTGAGTAATAGGTTCATCATCATATCGCTCGAAATTCGTCGTATCTCCAGGATTTTTGTATTTAGGAATAAACGGTGGTTGGACGCGACAGTTAAGTATCGAATCCCATTCAACACCGCGGAACCATTTATGATTTTTGAAATCCAAGATTCCGTTTTTCATTACACCATAACGGTGACTTATATCAACTTGAAGAATATTTCGAATTAAATCTCTGAGGTCGCTGCTGAAACTCGAGGGGCACCTGTATTTGCCACTTACAATTTTCTCATATGTTCTCATTGAATCATTTGCGTAAAATGGAGGATATCCAGCATTCATTTCGTAAAGTAATACACCAAACGACCACCAGTCTACAGAATAGCCATAACCTTTACTTAGTATGAGTTCAGGGGCTAAATATTCCGGAGTTCCGCATAGAGTCCACGTTCGCCCTTGTAACACCTTACAAAATCCAAAATCGCAGATTTTTAAATACCCAGTTTTCTCTATCATTATATTTTCAGGCTTCAAGTCGCGGTAAACTAGGTTACAGAAATGCAGATATTCCAAGGCTAAAATTACTTGGGTAGCGTAAAACTTCGCAAGTGGCTCTTCGAATTTACCCATTCGACGAAGATGGGTAAACATTTCACCGCCTGGTACGAACGGCATTACGAAATACACATAAGAGTTATCCTTGAAGCAGAATTCCATGTAGACTGTAAAAGGAAATCTGATAGATTCGAGAATGCGCTTTTCATATAAGGTGTGTTCAACTTGCTTCATCTTTACAACCTTCTCTTTTTCTAAAACTTTCATCGCGTAAAGCTTATTACTCTTCACGTGCCTTAATAAGAGTACTCTACCGAACGCACCAGTTCCTAATGTCGTAATTCGCTGCAGTTCATTAAAGTCTACACTTACTCTTTGTTTCTGACACCAGCGCTCCTCAAATTCATTTCTTAATTTCTTCAAATATCTACTGTATTGCTGTTGCTGTTGCTCAGTGTAGCCATCCTGTACTTCCAGTTTAGCATTGTAGTTGGAACTACTTGCAGGCCCGAACCCTTTACGAGAATACATTTTATGTTAATAACAAAACTAGATTAAGTGGTTAAAGTCATCTTTTATATCATAGCCATCGCGATTATATTTTTTCATAATAATTTACGTGGCGAAAGTGAAATGTTTATAATGCCAGGAAATTTGTGATTTCCTAACAGAAAATTTGGAAAGGACCGCGAATACCGTTATGTTTTTATCGAGATCGAAAGTACAGAAGGGTGCAGGCGAGAGCGGGGCGAAGGGTGAACGAACTGCCCGAGGGGGATAGGTGGAATCAGCTGTGTTTAGGGGTGACACGCCATACCGCCGACAGCCGGTCGCCGTCCCGACTGGCGTATTGATCAGACAGCCACGTGTAACTTGCACATGCTGCAAAACAAAACTATACATTTGTAGAAGAATTTCGGCAGTAAAATTACATATACGTAGGTAATTTCGCCCACGCCTTAATGGTTTCCAACAGAAGTCATGTTTTCGACCTTTCTAATTACATTATTGCATTAAATGTGAGGTTTGCTCTACCAATAATTATACATCGATAAGCAATTTGGATTTAGTGAGGGCGTTTGTTGATGCCGCACCTTACTTGGCGCAATACCATTAACACGCGATCTATTTTATCAATATTTTGTTAGCCATTTATTTACTTTTGTTTTCTATTGATTTTTAGGAATAATATATTTTATCGAAAAAGTCACAAAGATTTACATATGAGTGTCATTGGCAGCATAGATATAATAAGCTGTTTTTAAAACGCCTATAAGGCACCGTTACGTACACCAGCCCTTAATTATCTTTAGTTTCATACTGTAATTCTTATATTAATTAAATTAATGCATCATTTAGGTTAAAAGCTGGCAGCTTACCGTCGCAAAAATACTATCGCCTATCGCGTTGGTTATTGCACCGTTATCGAGACCTACTCGCGAGTACGACAAACCATTTTTATAAGTATGACGCATGCGCACCCACATTTCATGTACTTACTATACGATCGTGATGTGCCCGATCAACTTCTTAGAACATTAGGATAGAGACAAATGTAACTGTTTTGTACAAAGTAATTAACGAAATTAGATCGCGCATTGCGAGTGTTCATACTTTATTATACCATCTCATTTGCATTGGGATTGATTTGTTATTCGATCTACACAGTGTCATTGTTGCAAGCAGGTCCGTATATGTATCGGTACCAACAAACAACGAACAGTTAGCACGATCAAGTTGCTACATCACTTGTAAGCGGTAAGCTATCATTACTGATTGATGAACGAACCCGATACTCGAAATACGTTTATCAGATATCGACAACTTCTAATCGAGTACCTACCAGTTTTCAAACCTTTTATTGTTTCACGAGTTTTATATTATGTTACGCTGGATGACTTTATAGCATGATGTAATGTAACCTCAGTAGCTATAGGTGCGTATTATGCTGGCAGCAATCTTGATGAATTGTTGCCAAGGTCAAAGAGGCTCGCTGTGATTGCTGTACGTGATCAACCTCTACGAACAATTTAACTCGATTTTTTTACAGTAAACGTCGCAAACAGGATCTTAGATATCATCACCGCGCCGGCGCCTTATGTTAGATCTTTTCTAAAAAGATTGTTACACCGAGACTATGATTACCTTAGCGAAACTGTGAAACGTAAAATGCATGTTGAAGAGTCTTGTCTCCGATACACTATTACGTGACACAACATTACTGATGAAATAGAAGTATAATAAAGATCCGTTGCGCTGATTTAAAATTGTTGTACTCAATAAAAGTGGATTGACTGACCATACTAGTATTGTTGCAATAGAGATAGCCAAAGCTTTGTGAGACGAGATTTATATGAGTCGGTCGCCGGTCAAGGTTGGAGGCCCGCAGTCCTCAGCGCATGTATCGGCTTCTTGGCACGTCACCAGATATTCAATCTATGTAATAAATTCTACGATATAGAAAAGTGTCGTTTATAATGAGCTAAGTGGTTCTGAATGTCACTAAGTAAACACTCTATAAATTTGGAGAGTTTTTATCGTACAGTGATCGTACTTTTGTGACCGTAAAGACGCAATTTATAGTCTAGGTTTTATTTGAGTAAATCACAGGAAGATGTATCAAAGTCAAACGAAACGATGGAGACGATTTTGTAAGGACGTCGTCTGATGCACGTACATTTCCATTTTTAAGTATCCGGCATTTTTAAAGGCCTGTCTACAGGAAAACGAGTCATAGATGGCGTCGAAAAATAGGCTCGTTAGCTATGCCACGTGGTAATGACGGTTATTTTTCGAGGACACTAGCCAACGTAAAAACTAGAACGCAAACTTGTTCCCAAACACTCGGCGTCGACCAGTTTGCAGACTATTCATACCACGCTAATTTCCTACATGTTTTGATTTTAAACGCCGAAACTCGAGTAGCTGCACGTAAACAGTGAAAGTAAATAAAAACGTGAGTTATTTCTGGACGTTGTATTGATATTTGTATTATTTGCGCATTAGCCAGACGGAGGATTGTATATCTCAGCCAAGTTACGAAATATGGAATTGAATATGACGGCGATATGAGAATAAAATTATAATGCCGTAAGATCGATATGACCTTTTGTTTGCAAGATATGACTTATTGTTCAGTTTTGAGAAATGTTTATTGTTTTTATTGGTATATTATGTATGTAGTTCACTCAATCGAAATCGCTAAAAGGTTTCGACATTATCAAGAGTATCAATTGACGTGGGGGTTGATGTTTGCACTAGATAATGTGTACCTGGAAGGCATACACAATACTGTGTATTTAACATCGATAGCTTCGTTGCAAATATCAGTATTTCTATAATAAACATGACTTGACAAACATGTCTGGAGTTTCAATTTGTCTGATGACGGGCGTTCTCCACGGTTGTGTTATTTTGATACAACCTCTGTCATTTACACCGTGTCAATCAAAAGTTCACGGTCGTTGGGTTGTCCCACATTACCTAATGGCCTTTAGCCGTCAGCCCTTCCTTCGTTATGTAGAAATAGCTCACCTTTCGTATAAAAATATTCTCTTATCCAGGGCAGATCGATCGCAGAATCCAGATCAGGGATTTCGACTCATTCTTGAAGTTAATATTCCTGTTCAGCTGTAGAAAAACTAACGGAGCCGGTTAGCAGACGCTCGTTATAGCTTATCCTTAACGTAATCATTTTATGATTTGTATATGAAAATAACTACGCAATCGGGTAGCACTTTGCAATACGAATAGTTGAATTTATGTAAAACCTCTTCAAGCTGTCAGACATCAAAGGAACAAACGCGAACATATATTTTAGCCTAAGGATTATGATACTAAAATTCTACAAATTATTAGTACTTGACTTCCAGCTTCATTGTTCGTATTACCGAACACTTTGCGCCAACCAACGATAGATTATTTAAATGCTAGTAATATTTTTTGTTATGGATCTTTTACTCCCTGTTATAAAGTCTCTTAACAAATGACCTGCTTTTGCTCCACGCTTGAATGCTCTGGCTCTCTACAAAACTTTTAATCGTAAACATCTTGTCAGTATCCATCAATAAACGCAATTTTAATCTGCGGTTGGCAATGTTTATGTTCCAGTTAGTGTTTAACGAGGGAACCCACGATTACATAACGACGCTGCAGCTTCGTGTGCTCTTGAATTTATTTTTATTCTCTATAAACTGCGTCGGCGACTCTAGCCCTTTGATGTCGCTCGATTGGTTCTCCTACGTTTATTTTACACTTATTAATTATTACCCGCTATACATACAACACGCTATGTCAGTCTGTTTTATTATTATGAATCGTGTACACTATTCTCATAGTCTACCAGTTTGTTTTTAAAACATTGTCTACGTTTAATATGAACACAGAATATATATGGCGTCTGAGTGAGTACGGTATATCGTTTTAAGATTACTCAGTGGTTCGTGAGTCATGATTCATGTAACGAACGTTTTATTTATGACAGCCGCCGGAAACTCTAGGATATAATCACCGAATGCCAGGAGTTGTGTGTTGTCCTCGCATTTATTAAGTCTCATGTTGGCCTCAATTGCGTTAGATTTATTTATGTATCTGAAACTGTTGATATATTGTTACTGCGTTGAAGATAAGCTTGGGTACAATTAATTGTTGTTACCCACAATATTCTTAAGTTTTGTGGTGTATATCTATTCCAAAGCTAACAATGATTGATTAAATGTAAACTTCCAATTAATTAATTTGATTTACTATAAAGGAAGGTTGCAGAGAAGTGTAAACAAGGTTGTCAATCTCTACTATTTTAGTAGAAAATGATACCGGACTCCTTGTCGTTCCATAGAAGCGTTGTGAAACTGCGGGTGTTTCAATTTGCAAGATTACGCTTCGAAAGCAAGTAATACATTTCACAACACATGGGCCGCCTCACCACGAGGAGCCATCTGAACGATTGACCTGACTTACAATGTAAACTTAATATCTTTACTTGATTTAATATCAAACAAAGGAATATTCATAAAACAAACTAGCATACAAACCAAAAATAGATGACTTGCCCTATTTCGAGTACACACGCTCGAGAATTAACAACAGCTCATAAAATTTGTCAGATCTTCATCAAAAGGTATTAACTTTAATGTTAATTACTTGAAATCTTGGCTCGTCATAATTACAGGAGGCCTCTGAGAGCTAAAACTTTCATCAAGTCTCAAGTAGTTAGTGTCGTCTTCATTGTGCAAAGGCGTCTGCCTCTAGTCATTAATGTTTAGAAGACCTCCTTTTGTCATCGTCCCACACAGTCTGCCAGCGAGGAAAAGAAACCTTTATTCTAAGGCTTTGCATAGGTACAAGCCTTGATGAACAGCGCCTTTATACTCTCTCTGTGTTCAAAAATGTGCCTTATTTTCAATTGTTACAGTTGTAAGGGTTAAGTTGTATGTATACAATTGTAGTTGTATAACTTGTTATGCAAAACTTGGATATCGAAGTTTAGTTCATATTCTACACAACTTCCACATAAGTACATAATCCATCATAGTCCTGACGTTTTGTTTAAACTGCAAGCAAGCTTTAAACATTATGATGCATAGGTTCATTTTCCTCACAATCGTTTTATTTTATGTAGACACGACCTAGTTTTCATTTTCCTAGTTCGCTACTCTCTAAGGGTATTCCATTAACTATATTACTGGAGCGCATTATCTGTATTCGAAAAAATTAGAACGTCAGTATTATATTACGATAACTTTTATGATATTTTCACGCGATTAGTACTTATCGCTTTTGATAGTTTCAAAATCAAGCAGCGTAACAGAATATTTAGTTTCCTAGCTAGTGTAAATTATAGGCTGTGCATAGGTTTGTGTACAATTGTAATTACAAACAACGTTTTCAGACGGTTGCATACTATATGCTTTATCTAACTCACATAGATATTTCAACAGACGCCTAATTCACAAACATAATTGCTCTCAGGCAATAACCTATAGCGTTCACGCTAGATTATACAAAACCAAGATAAAATATTGTATGGACACTCATTCAAGACTTATTTCGTTGATACAAGTATATACTGCGATGATTATAGTGCAATGGAACGTAATGACACTCGCCTCTCGTATTTATGAATGAATTACGCTGTCGAGTATTGCGGGCTTAAAAAGCGCATTCACCTACGGCTTCTTGGAACGGTCGCTTATCCAATTATCATATTTAAAGAAGTATTTAATCGCTCATAACTTATATTTATATATGTATATTTACACCAACATAAGAAACAGGGGTAAACGTTAAAATTTTGTTGCGAAGAAAAAGTCCAACGGAAAGCAATGGAGTGTTCTCACGCCAACTGTGTGGTATAACCAGTTTTGGTGCAGTCTCGGCCCATTGATTGTTGACATACATTTTTTGAGTCGCCGTATGATTCAACCAGATGTCTCTGATGTTTGTAGAGATAACCGATATCGGCAGTATCGTTTACAGTGAACTGTCTACGTCGGTTGTCATATGTTATTTCCAGGTAACAGTATAGACACATTAGTTTGATGAGAAGATATACGTGGCTGCCGATCTGAAATACTTTCATTGTATATTTTTATATTTCCGTCTACGTCGGTTGTCATATGTTATTTCCAGGTAACAGTATAGACACATTAGTTTGATGAGAAGATATACGTGGCTGCCGATCTGAAATACTTTCATTGTATATTTCTATATTTCCTGAGGAAAATACAATTTACCGCTTGGAGGACATCAGGCTTCATTTACTACGTCTACGTCCTTGTAACCAAAATTAATTTATACAAAAACAAATAGCGATTATATTCGTAAAAGTATTTTAATTCTGATTTACTGATCTCTTCGCAACTTCGAAATGAGCAAGATTTGAATTCGGATAAGATCAACCAAGTCGACAATAAGCGAAAACCCGGAACCGTAATATAACTAAAATGCTGAGTTACTATTTCAAACGGTAATCCGAAGCTTTGCCAAAGCATGAAGTTTAATCCCTAGTTTCCATTACAAAATTAAAATATATGGCAACTGTTCTTAACTGTGTTTAGAACAGTTGCAATATATTTCCTTAACGGGCTTGTCTCCTTTTAACTCGAGTGAAAAAACAACCATTCATCATTTGAGAAAAAACTTGGCGCCCCTTGACAAAACTTCTCGTTTTTAGCAAAAAATATTATAGGTAAAATGTCACAATTGGTTGTGTAATTTACGATTTATAGCTTTTTAAAGTATCCAATGCGAGTTTAATTAATTCATTGTGATTAAGATGTCTAATACAACAGTAGATTTATTGCTTGAAATATATTTCAAACAAGGACGTGAGAATCGCGCACTCTTAAGGGAGTCTTGATTGAGCCAAAGTGTACCTGCTGTAGACACTAGATGCATTCAGATAACCATGTAATGTATGGTTCTCATCATCAACGCAATAAAACAGTTAACAAAGAAACCATCTCAACGTAACTCATCTCTGCGCCGACCTTAAAACTTTCAAGAAACACTTGAACTTAACAGATGTTTTTTTGTTTGTTCAGCTGTCACTATGTCTGTCAGCTACAATAGATAGTCGAGCCGTTCATAAATCATACGAATCGAGTTCAACCATAGTAAGACAAGTGATCTCAATAACGACCCGAGATTAGATTACGTTGGTTGCGCCCATTGGATAGAATTGATTTGTTATGTCAATATCATCTCCATCTCGGCTGTAATCGATTAATTCTGTAGTGCTTCCTAATCGATCCCTGAAATCGTTTTATAAGAAAAATATAGCATAGTAAAGTAATTGTGCGTTTCAATTGCTACTAAAATCTACTTTAAATGAACCGGTTTTAAAATGGCCGGCACTAAAATTATTAGAGGTTAAGGTCGAACGCATTCAAAAATGTTCGCTTAGCCAAGATTCAGGCACCGTTTTTGTATGATACCTTTTTAGTCAAAGATATGTCGGTTACTTCCACACAACGAGTTTCTATGTATGTTAATAACGTCCGATGTTGCATTCCATTCGTGTCATTGGAGCTCTGCAGTCTAACTGCCGGTTTGTGATCATTCATCGTCTGTTTAATTTGTCCGTTATACATCACTCCGTTTCATTAAAGGTGTTTTGTAATCCATTGTTTATGTAGTTTTGGGTATAAGTACTAATCTAATCGTTATCTTGATATGATATGGACGGTTTAAGTTGTTGTTTTTATATCATAAAAAGATATGATAGATATTTAATTATCTATTTCGGCATTGGTAGTTGGATTCGCACGCTTGCGTTTCACAAAAGATAACCGATCTATCCTAAGCAAGCATAAGTGTATTGGTATATTATGTTTTATGCGTCAGTTGTATATCTAAAAGGTTATTTCATGATGCTGTTTATTTTCCAAGCAGGCAACAGTTTTAAAACTTATCTAGACTCGCATAAAGTGAGCAAAAATACAAACATTGCTCCATGATAACATAATAATCCGTTGGTATCCTTGTGTCGGCTGCGGTTGCTACCAACCGCACAAACCTCCATAGCTGAAGTTGTGACAACGAACTAACAACTAGTTTGCGTGGACTTGAATTATTTGTTTCTATAATTTCATTATTTATTAAAACGACATGCTTATATCGAATTTTGGACAATTATAATTCATTTTTTACAAAACGCCTTACGTCGTTAAGCGGACTAGTTTTTGCTCGCGGCTTCATCGGCGTCAATAATAACAAACATCTTAAGCACTACACAAACAGACACATTTAAAAAAAAAGTACAATTAGATTAAAATTATTTAATGGACACGTTTTCATGGTTATACATACTTAGCAATGTTCACAAAGAGACCGATTACTTAAAAAAGTGCGCAATCTGACTAATTTTAATAGATAAAATTCACATATTATACCTACTTAAAACAACATGATCTAGTAAATTCTCTTGTATATTTCTTTCTTCCAAGTATTTCATTAATATAGACACATCGCAACATTAAGCTATCCCCGCGGGGGTTAGACGAAATTAGATCCACATTTCGTCAGTTACGTTTATGTATCATTTAATTGCCACATTCGTGGTCTATTGCGCACAGTATGATCTGATTCATTCTGATCTTTATTTTATCCTAATTATTTATCATGTTTGTTTCTCGCTTGTTGACTTTTGGCACATAAGCGCCTCTTTTTTAGTTGGTTTTATGTTTAAATCAGTTTCGTATAAGTTTTATTTTTGTTTCACATCCAAATTAATTTTGTCTATTCAAAATTTATATTTTAGTAGATTTATTATGTTCTGATCGACGTATTATAATTATTTCGATTAATTCTCAATATATTGGAAGTTCGTATTACCAGATAGGATGCAACATCGAACTTACGTCATGACTACAATATTCAGTACACCAGGACTAACTTAACCACTCATAGTAATCTATAGATATGAGGAATCGATAAAGGAAAATGTCATAGAGCAATAACTCTGTAGCGTCATTCCACGTCATCAAGATTAATGTTCCTAAAGTTCACAGTGTATTTCATTGATACGTTTACCTAAGTCTTTTTATTTTTATGGCTTAGCCACAAAACACCCTTCAAATAATACGTCAGTATTTATTATCGTTGTAGCTTGCGTAAGCACCCTAAATCATTATTCCGGCTAAGTTTCATGGGTGCCTCTACTCAAGCCGTAAAACTACGTCTTAAGAAGGAAAAATATCATGTCCCCTAATACAACAACCCTTAGACACTTGCTCGTATATTGTTACATTTTCTTTGAACTCGGTATCGGTTGGTATGGCTTCATAGGACGATTATTGTGTGATATCTGCACCTTTATTACATTACGAGTTTGCATAGGTCTTGATTAGGATAACCTTCCCCCATTTTGGTTTATATCTTAGTATAATATAATATACCTTTTCTATCGGAAACTAAGACTTTGAGATTACCTAAATGTATGGAGATGTGCTAACCTTTAGTGTAGTTGTGTGTTACGATTACTTGTCTTAAGTTATTTTACTGTTACTTTACAAGTAATTCTTTATACGAGATTACCTAAATGTATGGAGATGTGCTAACCTTTAGTGTAGTTGTGTGTTACGATTACTTGTCTTAAGTTATTTTACTGTTACTTTACAAGTAATTCTTTATACGACCGCGTGCATCGCTGTCCTTTACGATCATGTGGGCTACTGGGCTCGCCTACCGTTAGGCCCGCATGTTAAAATAAAATAAACAAGTTAATAGTCAAGCATGTAACACCTAGTTATATCTATTCTACCGATGCATGTGGGAAGACTATTTCATGAATTGAATGAATACTAACGGAACGTGTATCCTAAAAGTCTTTAACAAACCAGAATGCTGTGTCAGGATAAAGTTGCAATTGAAAATTCCTTCTATAAGCTCCCTACTAGAATGAGACATGTGTCTATAAATATGTTTAAGTTGGGTCGGGGCTATATAATTATAATAAAAAAACGAGTCACGTGAATGACAAACTATACACGCATGATTTTGATCTTCGCAATTACAAAGTTCATTACATCACAAGAGATTCATAAACGGTTGACATTTATTAAAATGATAATAACAGTAATGATTGCTCCTGTATTGCCACCAGGCAATGTGTTATCAATGAGTTCATTTTATTTGCCAATGTATTTACTATTTAACTATTATATGACTTCCAAACGTGTTTATCAAAGTATAATTATATAATAACTAGATCTTGCCCGCGGCTTCGTTCGCGGAATTGTAGGTTATGTAAATTTTCTATCCCTAGGTAACAGATTTTTTTCTGGATAAAATATACCCTATGTCCTTTATTGTACCCCTGACATTTTATTACCATTGGTCGAGTAGTTAGAGCGTGAAAGCGTAACAAACAAAGTCTCATTCGCATTTATAATATAAGTTAGAAAGTACAACATGGAATAGAATACACTTATCTAAACTTAACATTTGTTTCTTTGTTGCAGATTTATCAAAAAATCGGTTCAGTGAACTGCCTGAAGAACTGACTTCATACGTTTATTTAGAAAAGTTACTGCTGTCGCAAAATATTATCAGAGCTGTGCCGAATGCTGTCGGCGGTCTACAGTCCCTCACATATTTAGATTTAAGGTGAGTTTTAATATCTAATAATAATATTTTGAATATTACGAATTTGAATTACTGCTTTAGGGATGTTTTTGTTGTCTGCACAAATAATAAAATAAAGAACAACATCCATATTGGAACAACTATCAATACTATCACACAAATGATTGTTCTATGTGGCCTATTCAGTGCATTGCTTGCGTAGTGTTTAAACCCAATGACTACATACAGATTTAACTATTATAGGATTTTACTGCCAAACGTACAAAGTGACAATGTTTACAACAGGCTGACTCGCCCGGTAAACACTGTGATAAACTGAGATGATCTATTCACTTGACAAGCGACCATCGTGTCAATTTAATTGCCATTTTGTAACAAGAAATGAACAAACCACTAAGTCCTTAAAATATATATTATAACGAACGTATATTTAGAATACAACATAGTTAATCTAGCTATTTTAAATAAGAAAGTATCACAGTTTAAAGGAGTTTAAGATGCTGAGCAGTAGTATAATTTGCATTCCTCAACACCTGCAATAGTTCCATTTTCACGTTTAGACGACACTCTTCTGGTATCGTTTTTAAATGAGGTAATAGTGATAGCAGAAACATCTTATCTGGATCCTCGGGTTCAACTTTAATTTGTGCGTCCACGTTAGCGAACGCAAACTCGTCGATCTGCGATTGGTTTAACTTTGGAACTTTGGCTGGAACAGCCGAATCGATTCCGTCATTCGAGTAGTCTCTGGAGTCTTCCTGAGTGTCGATTGTATTGCTATTGTCTTCTTCTGAAGATTCAGCTTCGTCTTTCACTAGTTTTAATTTTTGTTTCTTTCTCCATACTTTTTTGCTTTGCTTTGCCGGTTTGACTGGTTCGTCTGAATCGCTTGACAGTTGAAGGTCATTCTTGCGAGGCAACTCCTGGTCCTTTAAAAGGAATTGCAAATGTCTGCAGTATATATAGGGCTTCTTCGTTCGGTTTGGATTTGAGACGTACTTTTGAAAACAGTCACGAATACTCTTCCATTTTTTCTGTAGTTGTATTTCTGAAACGAAAGAAAAATAATATTAGTTCTAATACATAATATATTATATATTTTAGAAAGTTATCCTACAATCAATGAATTGCTTCGAGTTTAGTTTTAAGTTGGTTCTATTCTAGAACATGTTACAAAAACTTTAAATTGTACATGATTTGTCCAATTTCATCATTTAAAAATACCGTAATGACTACAATATTAATGCAAGATGACAGTTATAATAGTCGTTACCTATAAATAATTCAAAATTGCATTGCTCTTCGCCGTATAGTCATTATAAAAACAAATTTCGGCATTTCAATACAAAGCAGGTCGACTGACAATTCAATCGCACGACTAGCGCCATCTTTCGGCGTGATATAAACAACATTGCTCTACATACAGACCGGTGTTTATGTTTACCTACAAAACGACTGGGTACTCAACACGAATTCGGAACATAATAGAGAAATATAAACCAGAACAAACAATATACGTACCTAGTTCTCGCATTTCGCTCTTGGTCACTTTTATATCAGCCTGCATAAGTTCGTTAACGACTTCTGTCCAAAGTTTGTATCGCATGTTTTTCGCGCGATAGTCTGCATCTTCGTAGTCCCATATGCCCGGTCGCTTTCTGACTTCCTCAATTAATCGCTCAGGATCATATTCGAACTGCATCTCGTTGAAAAGCCAGCGTTTTTAACGTTCGTGCGTCGAACGCGGGTCGAGTCGTACACACGGGCGGGCGTTTGCCGAGCGACTGACGCGCAGCGGGGGCACGCTGCGGTTCGCGCTCCAAAATGGCCGGTATAGACTAGGGTGAACAGCTTTATCAGAGCACGATAAAGGACTATATTTAGCAGCTCATTCGTGTAGTTAAATGATAATTATTAATATTTATATTATTGTATGTAACTGTCATGACCCGCGTATCTCCCAAGGGATACAGATAAATATTACATTCACGCTCCTCCGGTTATCATAGAAAGTTTATTTAAAATGAGACTACTTTATGAGAATCTACTGGATAGTCCTGCTTTAAAAATGTGCCATGGAAAAGTAATATCCTAACTAATATTATAAATGCGGATGTGAGTTTGTTTGCTTTTTACGCTTTCACGCCTTAACTACTCGACAAATAAACATCAAATTTTGCATGCACGTTGTCGGGCGTACAGAAAAGGACATAAGTATATCCGAGCGATGGGAAATAAACATAAGCTACATTTACGCGAGCAAAACCGTGTGCAAAATCTAGTAACTAATACTTAAAATCTTTTCCTGACACACGTTGGGGACTATTAAAATTTGTGTAATGTTTGTGTTTCGGGCTCAATTTAACTAATGGCATATTTCTTGTTTCATAGTATTAATACTTATTAATAATAACAATAATGTTCTCCAGACCGAATTTCGGTCACGGCGCGGCCAATCTGGCAAGACTGACCATCTGCGCAGGATATATTATAGTGCACGAGTGTGTGCGCAATCACAAATGCACTCTCTATTCCCTCATTCTCATGATCCGATGGGACGGCAATTCGACACGACCGGAGAGAGATTAGGCGCAGGACCAACGGCTTTACGTGCTTTCCGAGGCACGGGGGTGTCTAACAACGCCAACTTCCTAACTCCGGGCTGCTATTGAGATTTCTTAACAAAAAATCCCAATAACATTTTGTTGGCCCGACCCGGGATTCGAACCCGAGACCTTATGCACAGCACTCTTATTATAATATAATGTCTACAAAACGAGAAAAACAATGATGTTTTTCTCGTTTTATTCATGAAGATATATATTATAATCGTGCGTTAGTTTGATTACTCTATAGAAATGTATCCTTAAGTGTATGCTTAGGTGGCTGCATACTATGCTAAATATACAGGGTGATTTTGAAATCGTGTAATTCCTTTTAACCACGCATTCTACTAGTGATATAGAATAACCCTGACCATATTTTTATTTAATTAGAATTATTTTTTTTGAAAAATTTATGTTCCGTTTTTTTCGTGAAATGGTGTCAGATAGTCATATGTTAACCAACCGAGGCAATTTTAATTTTTTACTAATTAAAATAAAAAAACATATTAATAATTAATGTCGTAAATAATAACGGGCGGTCCTTTTTATTGCCCCCTATTATTTACGACATCAGTTATTGTTATGTTATTATTTTTAAATTAGCAAAATATTAAGATTGTGTCAGGTGGTTAAAATATGACTATTTGAAATCATTTCATGAAAAAAATCTGTACTCTAATTTTGCCGAAACCATTATTCTAATTAAGAAAAAATATGGCCAGGGTTATTCTATATCACCAGTAGAATGCGTGGTTAAAAGGAATTACACGATTTCAAAATCACCCTGTATTTAAAAGTGCACCGCTGACTGCTCAAGTAAAATAAAACAGCAATCCCCGTCACACTACCTAATTACTCGGTTTCCTAAGATAGCGTACCTACATAGTAAAGTAGGCAAAATTGGTAATTTTGGTGACGTCATTTCTTCCCGTAGGAGGACTCCCTCATAGGACAGACATGTTTACCCTAATGCAATTGAGTTAACCATGTTTCTGTTATAGGTGCATAGTTTTGTATTAATTAAGCAATATATCCATGTGTAGACACAATCAAAAAACATTGTGGCTGGGCTTTGGAGTCCAACTTAGAAGTAACATTATAATCTTTTACTTCATTTCTAACACTTTGTTTTGTACAAAGTTCGTCTACGTTTGAAACGATTATTTAAGCGTACACATTTGCCCGATAATTTACACTATATTATCGTAAATCAACGTAATTATCTTGGTCATTTTACAAAACGTTGTAGTTAACAATTTAGGAATAAATATCTCCAAGAACACACAAAATTATGAAGCAATGTATGTTATCTCATAATATATACAAATATCTCGTAGAACACAGTGCTTGGTTACCGTAGCGGCGGAGCTGCGGCAACGCCCGCCTGTGTATCGAGCGGCGCGCGGTCGGGCCGTCCCCCGTCCGTCGCTATCCGAGATCCGAGGGGGAAACGCTCGGGCCCGCGGTTACGGCCGAACGCCAACCGCTCACGCGCTCTTACAAATCTATCTGCCACTGCCAACGTGTGTTGTTTTAAATATAATATATACGGTGTCTTGTGCCCCTTTTTGCATCTTTTGATGTAATGCGTCTGACATATTTTGTTTTTTCAGGTTGACATTTGGTCATAGATAATAAAAGTGAGCATTTTTAAGTTTTTAAATGAGGATGCTTTATTTCGTGAAAATATATTTGTAGTGATAACTGAATGTTTACCGTACAGCAATTAACGTTGTATAATTAAACAAGAGTTGATGTTTTAAGTTTTAAAAGTTCTGTGTTTTCTATAAACTAAGCTCAAGGTTTTGGTAACATTTTCTGTCGACTTCCTGATTGATCCTGGCCAATTGCCCATTTATGACTTATATTCTATTTTTCAATCGTAACCCGAGTTTAGAAAATTCCTATATCGCGGTAGATCTTATAAATAACGAAGAACGCCCCAGACTATAATATACGTGGATCACACAAATTATATTTGCGTGTAAATCGAACTACAACACTTACGCGCAGCAAGTGGCGGAGTGACAAATTACGCCATTCGTGCAGTCGCAGTATTTATATTCAATTATAACACCAATACATAAAACAAAAAGAAGTTCAAGGTTGATCTAACAACGTGGCTTGTCTACCGACGTCGATACAAACAAATTGATTCAACTCCACAAACAGCAGACCGCACGATGATATGACAGCTGTTTCAGTTTACTAACAACTTAATGGCATCGGGGTCTCGGAGCTCAATCACAGTCAAGGGCATGACGCGTTTAGATCACGAGTAGAGGGCCTGCAGTGACTGCTTATACATATATTCTCGACGCAACGAACATTTGGTCGTCAGTACATCTTTCAATGCGTTTTCTAAAAGCGTCTATAATGGAAGCGTTGATGAGTTAACTAAAGCGCACATACTCACTGGTGACGTATGGCTTAAGTGGTCGCTGGGCCAATGCCACTGCGCCAAGTGTTGTGGGTTCGATCGCCAGAAGGGTTAATGGAGAATTAATAAAAAAAAATAATGTATTTTCGTGATCGCGAAAGTACCCGATTGGTACGTTTTCACGGTTAAACCGTTGAATCGATGCTGATGATTTAATCTGTCATGATTTGACGTAGGATTCTGGAAAAAGAAAACCAACGTGGACGCCGCCGGTAAAAAACGGATAAAATTCAATTTTCACGAATACTAGCTGAGCATATCAATGTGTCAGACCAAGACCCGCTGATCTAGATTGATTGAAACTAAATTCAAGACGTAAGAATAGATAGTTGATTTCATCCGTTCAACAATGCTGTCATCAACTTAGACTTTTGAGCTTCATGACTACTGTTGCAATGTTTAACAATTGTTACTATTACTATAGGACTATAGTCAGGGAATAGACAATGTGGAACAAATCTGAGATAAAACTGTCATATGGTACAGTAGACTCGTATGACTTTACGTCGCTCCCAGCCAACGGGCCGAGAAGAGATCCTATAACAGGAAATGAACAGGAAAGGAACTTATTTCCTAAGTTCTTAGCAAACGTCAGCACAGGAAACTGATATGAATGTTACACAATTAAAATATAAGAAGCATCATCGTTCTGCTTTATGCAAAAAATATGTGAAACGATTATATATGTCTACCGAGATAAAAGGAATTGATTATAATTACCGGAAGAACTTTTCGTACTTCCAGCGTATTAACCAATTGGTACTAGAGTAAGTTCATATTTGGGCAGTCATATACCTAATTAAATTTATGCATAGTGAGAGTAGACTATGGACTACGTATGTAATATAAGAATGCATAATTATAACATTGGGCAGTCATATCCTCCACACGTTATTCCGATCTTAGGAAATATATTTTGTATTCCTTATTCGGTGAAACTTTTCCTTTTTACCAATTGTCTGTGAAGTGACGCGCATTTTAGGATTTCTCAAGAGCCAAAAGCAATAATTGTTAAATTAATTACTTTACCAAATATCACATCTGAATCCCACAACTAGATTCAACTTCTGCACATATTCGAAATAGTAACCACGGCAGGTGTTTGTTGCGGCAAATATAGATTCTTTCCTTTTATTCCAAAATTAGCCACATCTATCGCCAACTAAAAAGGTTCGGAACTCAAGACGCGTCGCCTTTCTACAAGAATAACAACATGTAACAATTTAGAAAATGGCCATAACAAATGGCCATTTTGGTTTAGAAATACTTTTATACACAGACTGCTTAGACTATTTAAAGGTTACTGAAAGCTCTTCGTAACTCTTTGGAGTATGCAACACATTCTGCATAGTTTAGATGCTTTGTTTTGTGTGTATTTTCGGTTTTAACTAGTTTGTAACATGTAGTTTAGCAAAATGACATTCTATGTTTATTTTGCTCAAAAATAATTTCCAGAAAAGCTGTTCGTAATTGTCTATATTTCGCAATTGGCAACAGAAAATTAATTTTACGAAATAAATGAAAAGCATTTTCTGTGCTTAGTTTGCGAATTATTTTCGTCCATTCTCCTTTGAACATGATATTTAAGTATTATTTGAAACTCGGTTCTTTGTAATCGTGTTTAGAAAACACGACGTATATATTTCGTGAGTTTCATTCGTGGGTTTGGGATTTGGATACATATATTATACCTCACATATGTTGGTACTTTAATATACGAAGCTTTATCGTAAAGAACATGTCGCTTTATGAATGACATATGCGATGTTCTAATTGAAAATTCAACCTTAATTACAGCACCCGTCTTAATATAAAACACACATTAATTTGTTCACATTGCCCTATATTATTAATTCATTGTTCAAGTACAAATTGTTTACAACCTTGAGTCTAATTATAATAAAAAATTAATCAATAACTAGGGTCTTTGATTACTTCCTTTACATTTTCTTTATCTATGTCGCGATAGCGTATCGAAGAACGTTGCATTCACAACAGTGACCTCGTAATGTAATCAGTAATAATGGAGAAATTATTGAAATATGTGAGAAAATAAAGTAATTTTATTACATACATACATATTCTCACGCCTCTAACAAAGATAAGGTATGCAGAGTTGTATTGTATTACACCAACATTTCGCCAGATATGTTTTTAAATCCCACGTAATAGGACGATGCTGTTGTCGACAATCTAGTACCTTAGCAGACTCCGTCTCCGAGTCCTGCGAAAGAGATTTTTTTTTACAGAAATATACATATAATATTGCCGGGCTAAAGCTAGTTTATGATAAAAATACATAATTGATATCGCTCACTAGTAGCAATAGATAAGGCGGTCAAGTGCAAAATCGATGATCATATAATTATATGTAAAAGAATATCTATTCCAAAAAATTTACCTACTGGAGGAGTAAACCACGGCAGGCAGTCGATGAAGACAGACACTTAACTAATTATTAACTAATAAATATATAAAAACTATAAATTATAGTAATAAATTACTAACACTGTCATATTATGATGAATTCTGCAAATAAGTGTATAAACCGCAGCGTATCAAGATTATAAGCTAATAATTGACTTTTAATAAAGCAACAATGGCTAATACAAATTCTTATTATTCAACGTAAAATATCTACATTAACCTCTATTGTTCTTGAACGATGAAGATCAATACCACCATGATTATCACATACTTCAACAAACTCTCTTGTAATATGCACTTTAAGTCTACGTAATAAGACTTACAGGTTTAATGACAGACATTGGTGGGGTTAACGACCTGAGATGTCACGGCCGCGTCTGTCGTAGACGTTTGACACGTGGATAAGGTGATTCTGATAAGTTATAAATGACGGCAGTCAGTCTTCATGTCTCAGCTGTGATAACGACTGTCCTTTAAAAAAGGAACCACTGTTATTTTTTAATGGAAATAAGTAGTTAGAACTTGGCGTAGTTTTTAAACTGCAAGCGTTTCGCGTAAAATGGTTTTCTTTTTGTAATGTTTTGTAAGCAAGTTGATTAATGTGGTGGCAAATAATTTGTTTCAATTTGAATTTACATTATTTTTCGTTCCTTTAGATGTTAAAGTAGTGTGTTAAAAGAAAAAGGTTTAACAAGTCGATAGCAGTTTAAAATTTTCTTTTCTTTTTGGCCAGATGTATTTTTGATCAGGCTCCTTAGTCAGGTGGTTAGGCAGCTGCCATCTGACGTCATTTTATCCAGGCAAAATGTTTTAAATTGACTAAATTCGGATAAGGCCTGTCAAGGAAACCGCAAATTCCTCCTTCGTAATTCTCGGCACGATGTTTTTTCATTACCTGTGTATAGCCTCGGATCCAAATCAAGGTAATTTTGTGGCTAATTTAATTATGCCTCGCGTTTGTTACTTACAAAACAAATTGTGCCTAATTATAACTAATGTTCGAGCGAGACACGAGTTGGAAAACAAAATTGATTGGCATCGATCGTAATTGTAGCTTCCGAGAACTTTGATTGACAATTTATACATCCAATGCCTTGGATAACATAAACTTTACGCATTAAAATAAAACAAATTTATTATAGGTTTTTATTGCGGATTATTTTGTTTGCACCTTTTAATATTTATACATAACTCGATACGTTTCGTATAAATCGGCTGCTGAAAATTAACCGAAACGTCAGTATAGTGTTACTCAAATATCTCAAAAATATAGCCCTTCTAAAATGTAAAAGAGTGAGTTAATGTATAAGATGATATGATATGTATTTGATAAGATGTAATAAATTTTACCAGTACTGCAGCATAATATGTTACTATGCAACAGCAATGGTAAGGTCACTGAGCCGAGAAGCTTTATTACGTATTTACCTGATGCTAAAATGCCGCAGTCTGCAATGTAAACGATTACCACTTGTTGCAACTTGCAACAGTAGATTACAAACAAGCAGTAGGTACTGAGAATAAACACGGCCTCCCAACAAAAGCAGTTGTTCCTCTGATCTGAAGCTAAATTGCTGCAGTCTGCAATGTAAACGATTACCACTTGTTGCAACTTGCAACAGTAGTTTACAAACAAGCAGTACTGAGAATAAACACGGCCACCCAACAAAAGCAGTTGTTCTTCTTCTGTGAAATTTATACAAAACTGACACTAAACAAACAGTGTCCAGTCCATTGTTACATATACGGAGTTTTCACTATTTATTTGGACATGAATATTTTAAATGTTTACCAACGGACGCCGGATGGCTTGCTTACAACTGCTGTATAAACAAATATTGATAGTGTACAACAGTTTGAAAGCAATTGAGATATGCCGATGTATCTATTACGTTGCTTGATATATTTAATCGTCATCTTAACCATATCAAGACGTAATGATTTAAGCATTGTGTCTGGACGCGTGCGTACGTACACGGATAGGCGAATTATGATATCCTTATTACAGAGATATTTAAATTCTACACTTATCCAAAAATGTTTCAATAATATAATCTCGTCACAGCCGAAGAGCTTTTAATTTTTTGAAAAGATGTTGTTTCGTCACTGCTGCTTATTAAGTGCAATTTGTGACCAATGCTTCGGCTTAGTACCGAGTATCTTCGTCATACTGAATATTTATCTCACTATCTTTATATATATATCTTTGCCGTTATCAATAAACAATACGTAACAATCACACATCAGCTGTTATATGGTTTAGTAAATGCCTCTTTGTGTTGTTGCTATGTTTCAAGCTTATGTCAAAACATTTCCATTTACTAAATTGGTAAAACACTGTCATAAAACCAGCAGCAAAGCGTAACTTACGCATTGTGATCGCGCTCCGGCGCGCGCGCACGCACCATGACGCCCGATCAACTCGCGCAAGCGCATGACACACGTACGGGCTTTCGAAAATGGAACATACCCGCCAAATGTGTAGTACAATAGCTAAAGAGGCGAACGAGCTGTTATTGTGTAACCCTATTCGGCGGGTACGATAAAACCAGTTAGTTGTCAGTTTTGCATCGTTCCGGTTTAGTGAGCAATCGTCTGTTTTAACTGTTCCTATGTTAATTACACTTGTCTAAATTGCCTAGTTGATGGCATTAGTTTGAGTCTGGACTTATTTCCAGTCGTGAGGCGCGAGGTCTGATTACTGAGCAGAGTAATCAGACCTCGTACCAGTAAATTCTTAACTAGAGCACGAAGTCTGTATTTACGGCCGGGAAATTCTCAAATGGAGCAGGAAGTTTGGAAGTAGGTCTGATAGACAACACTATCTATATCACTAACAACTATTAATCGGACGTGATGTATGTCTGTCGAAACAAACGTAAATTTTAGTAACAGGTATCGTGTATCTAGTTGCTTACAGTCATAATAATTGTAAAGCCCGATCGTGTTATAAAATCTTATTTTATTGCTTCCTCATTTAAAAACGTTATTCGCATCAGCTGATTGTATCTAATCGTTATTTCATGCTCTTCCTCAAAGAAAGTAAGATTACTTTGACGGCCAGTAGTTTCCTCGTGGCTTATCTTTCTTATGATTGTTCAATTCGTAATGGCCGGATATTTATTAGTGGCGTTTAAATTATCCATCGGATGACGTTCGAAAAGCGATGTTTTCCAATTCATTGACGCGAACTACATATAACAATTTCCCTTGGTTTGTTCCCTTCTCTGCCACCCCACTGTTGGCGAATCGATACACTATCGACCTTGAATCACCAGTGCGGAACGTGCGAATAATTCGCACTCAATTGTTAGGGGAAACCAGGGGCCCGCCATTGTCGCTTTTCACACAACATGTGGGAGTAGGGAATACTAGGGTTGGCACAATTACAAAATAGACATGATTATGTTCTGTTTTAATATGTCCTGGGCTGTCCATATGCCGTTAAGCGTTGGCCAAGAAATATGAAGTTATGTTCGCTTTTACTATTTTAAGGTGACAAACCATCTTAAATGGTTACGTACCTTTTTCGGAACAAGTAGGTAGGTACATCATTGTTCTAATTAACAATGATGTACTTGTTACAAAAAAGGATATAAATTACAACTACCTTCAAAAGTAATGTTGAATTAGGTATTCGCTTTGAATTAATGGCATTATTCGGGGATTTTAATCGTTCCGTAAGAAATGAGTCTGCTCAGTACAGCACACATCTAAGAATAAATAGTAAAAAAATAAATGCAAGCTCAGTTTGACAACCCTTTATTTTAAAGTAAAGAACCAACTAAGAAAACACAGAGCAAGCAATTTAAATAACATTAGGTATATTATAAAACCTAGATTTTCATGACATGACAGATATAGACATGATACAAAGCATACACTTTGCTGTATCTATTCTAGTTGCTGCAATATTCCACACTAAAGTTGAGTTTTTATATCTAAAAGGGTCTCGCTTTAATACAAAAAAGGTTACTAACGTTGAGTGTAAATATTAAACTGGCTGCTAAAAGGCATAAGGCTGAAGCTAAACCGAGTCTAGTAATAACAACCCCATGTGGGAGTGAGAGTTAGTATGTGAATATTTAACGTTCATGTTTTATAAATGCTGGCAGCGTTGTAAGCAACGAAAATGACTAAAAATAACAATTTGATATTGCTATGCTAGAAATAAATAGCATGTATTAATGTACCTCACAATATTCAAAGATCATCATACATGAGATTAAAGTCCTTGTCTGAATGAATAGTTATGGCCGAAAAAATATGCAGGCAATTCGGAAATAAAATGTGTTTGAAGATTCGTAGACTGTCATGCTTAGCACTGTTGGTTCGAATGAGGTATTTGAATAAACAGTTGGACAAAAAAAATTAGGACAATAATAAGTCTTATTTTTAGTTTTTATTTTTACCTTAGTTACCTGCAATCTAAAGGTAGACACGCATCTGTTAATGGTGATGTCCGAAAGACGAGTTCCGACATTAGACTAGTTACAGAAAATCACATTTTCGACAAAAGGACACTTGTCCTTCTGTCGAAAATGTTCTATCCTATATGTTCTTTCCTATTAAAAAAAATCATTCTTCTCGTGTCTTGGACAGTTGATTCCGTTTTTGTGAGAAGCGATTTGGCAAGTTAGCCTTGCCTAAATTGCCTTGTTCTGTAACCAAAAGACTCGTTATGATTCGAGATAAGCATTCGTTTCCTAAATAAAATCAGAGACCAGCAATGAGTTTCGAATTACTAATAATATTATAAAATAATAAAACTTATCTAATTATAGCAATGGATTGAACACATCTTTATTGTCTTGCGTGACTTAGAGCTACCCATAAACAACTTCAAACGGTATACAGGCCTCATTTATCTTCTTACTAACACCTTATGGTATTATCATGACCCAGTTTTGTTATACAGGATATTTTCTAGATATTACTAAGATTCTCCGCCCTCAATGTCTAAATAATTAAGTTAGCAGTAGAAGGGGAGCGACCCTTGGATTAAACTCGTGGGTGAATGTTATCATTGTGAGAACTAATTTGACGAGAGGCAGTTATTTGAGAACGCGTAGGTGAAAATAAACTGCTAGAATTACTTTCGTAAGTACATATTACTTTATTAAACCGAAGGAAAACAGAAAGCTCAGTTGTTTGATTCCAAGATTTGATTGAAAGACAAATACTAAAGGCCGCAATGTTAGCATGAAATTTCGTAGGTATATATTATTGCACTAGGTAATTGCTTTATCGTGTCCGTGGCATAACTTCGCGCTTATGATTGCTTACGATGGTCAAGTCTCGGTTCGTATTCCTAGGTCGAGCAAAATATTATTAGGGATTTTCATCAATAAAAATTCCATTAATACGGAGTCTTGAAATAGATTCGGTAAACGGCAATAGGCTTGCACTCTATTACGTGACTTGGAAACATTACTAAGCAAAATGCTTATGTGCACCTACTTTATTATATATCTGCCTCATTCGAAGCATAACTACTTAGTAGAAAATGTCTATGGCGAGAGCATGTGCAGTTTTAAGTAAGTAAATATACAGACGTGAGTCGACGCATGTAAATGTAGCCATTTTGTAAATTGGTTTACACCAAGTCCGTTTACATAACGGTGTGCATCATTCAAAGCCATTACTGTTCGGTGTGCGTCCATTTGGCTGTTAGCAAACACGGTTTAGCTTAATGTGACCATAAACGTATGAAGACAACTACAAAAACCGAAATATTGACGTGTCATAAGTATCGATTTGATGACTTTCATTCACCGGTGCTTTCTCCACCATCATTATAAGAAGCAACTTTGTTTACTCATTGGGGTTTGCTATCACTTTTTTGGGTTTTTTACGTTATGTCAACCTGGTCGAAGTGGCTCTCAATGGTCAATATTTACACGTATACAATGTTTTCTACTATGACTGCACGGATGGTGTAGTGGTTTAAGTGCTCAACTCGCCACTGTCGGAGGACAGAACTAAAATTTCTGTGACCCACAAATGGTTATTCCAAGTCTGGGTGTTCTTTGTGTCCGTTTTTTAAATAATTATAAAGTCCACTGCGACGCAGGAGTTCATTGTAGTTCTCGAAACAAATAAGAAGAAACATAAATCGGCCAGCGCTGGAATAAATATAAAAATAAAATATAAATCATTTAAATGCGTCAAAAAATAAGACCTATTTAGAAAATCCTTAAGTCATACTTTATGTAAACGCCCTATGTGGTTGGCCTAGTAATCTTTTTTCTTTGTATGGGCAACAGAGCAACACCTTTTTGATACGGATCGACAATGCACGAGGGATATGCCTGGTGTTGCAAACTGTCACTGACTACGGTAACCACTTAACTGTAAGAATTTCGTTTGGGTTTTATATCACATGTTTCTATAATAATAATAATTACCTTTATTGTCATAAAGTAGATACAATTTTGTTACAGGACTCCCTAGCACTTGGCAATTGGTTCAATGCTAGATGGATTAAACAAATAATAGTATTATTTCACTTTTAAGACTTTTAGTGTCTATTTTGTATGCGAATGTAAACGCAGTCATATTTATCTGAACATAACTAGCTATATTATTGTATGTATTAAACCTAAAACATTTTTTTAATCTAACTCTTTGTCCTCTTTCTACATATAAACTCTAATAATTGTGTCAAATCGCAATGTTCTCTAGGTGCATTTCGCATGCATAAGAAGGGATAAAAGTGTTCTCTTTACGTATTAACATATAGATAATGGATTTAATTGAGATAAATCAGTTGTGAATTACTTGTTGCCTGCAATTTGATTTAATTAATCGCTACTGCTTCTCTTTGTTGATTTTGACTCAGTCTGTTTCATTGTATTTTAAATGTGTTTTAATAATACAGCTTCCGGACAGCAACAAATGAATTCTGATTACAACATAAATTCAATAAAAGTCTGTCTGTATCATCGGAGATCCAGAGGTCACGAGTTCACTGGAACCTCTGCAACTCCGTAGAGACATTGCCTCATTGGCATGTTTTTACAGAATTTACCACGGGGAGTGTTCTGAAGAGTTATTCCACCTGATCCCGTCCTCCCCTTTCCTATCCAGAACAACGCGTGATTGGCTCAGATGCCATCCTTACACGGTGGAGTCGACTAGAGTGCGTACCAACAAGTTTGGATCCTCATACCTCTGCCGAACGATCAAGGCATGGAATTCTCTGCCAAGGCACGTGTTTCCTTCTTCTTTGAATCCTTGGTCCTTTAAGCGGGGCGTGAAAAAAACACCTCAGGCCGTCAAAGTAGATACCTCAACATCGCCTCGGCTGCTATGAGGACGATGTGGAGGACACTGCTCTAAGACCACACGACTGCTTACCATCAGGCGGAAGGAGGTCATTCTGACGAGCAAAATAAAAAAATATATATAGTTTGTTTAGTAGATATACTAGAGTCAAATTAGTTCTACAATCCGTTGACAAACTACTGACTTATAATATGACTGACTAGTCGACAACCGACTGCTATATGCTTATGTCGTCGGCATCGAAGGTCTCCGCTGACCGAGACCTTTATGTGCTCTGCTAATGCACAATATAGGTGTGAATGTGACTAGTATAGGTAATATTTACTTTGCGGATATAAATTGAGTGCCTCATCATCGGAAGTATGTTGTTTTATTATGGATCACCACCTGCGGACACAAGTGTTGATAATACCACTTATATATACTATACCTATAGGCGCATTTATTTTCATTGCATAGTAAATTATTTAATCCTTTAATGTCTACTAAAGCTAATAATATAATGTAGATTATTATTAGATTATAGGTATTTTAGAAAAAGGGGAAAATTTTAATCTAAAACTCACTAAAAGGCTACATATAATTCATCTGCATCACAGTCCACTGGTTATTTACAAATGATTTTTAATAAAGCATCAAATTTGGATAACTGCAGTATAGTTAGTTGTAAATATCGCCTGAATTGACCTGAGGCGTTTCAGACACATATTTTGTGCTAGTTATGTATGTCTAGCGAGTGCACTTTCAGAATACGTGTTACTGAGAAATGCCTGATTGAAAATTCAATGACACTGCTCCTGCCAGGAATCGTGTCAGAAATCACGATGGTAAGTTGCACATGCGTAATACCAACATTAAGGAAAAATGCAATGATATTTTGTTGTGATAAACTCAAAAATATGCTTTCACGATGAATGTTCTTATCTTAAGCGTTAAATGTAATTAGCCATTTATTACTTCATGAATAAGTTATGCGCTACTCTCAGCGGTACGGGTGTGGATTTCTGCTTATTTATATACTAGATGTGCCCGCGGTTTCACCCGCGGTTATCGTTTCTGCGTTGCCCCCGTGGGTCGTAGCGTGATGTTATATAGCCTATAGCCTTCCTCGATAAATATGTTATCCAAAACTAAAATAATTTTTCAATTCGAACCAGTAGTTTCTGAGATTAGCGCGTTCAAACAAACAAACAAACTCTTCAGCTTTATAATATTAGTATAGATTTAAGTTTATTCGCATATGTAATTACCGTATCCGCATAAACATGTTATCTTGCCGTAATGGTCCCGCAATGCTAATTGTGTTATATCTATGCATCTAGATTACATTATTTTATGACGTATCTCAGAAGGCTACATTACATATTTTGCCTTTACATCCGCTAGTTATGTATTCAGGGGTCAAGTAATACGGGGCCAGCCTAATAATAAAATATTATTTCGCAAATTTATAGTAATATACATAATAATAAATAATAAAATTTATAAAGCAATAAAAATATGAATATTGTATGATATAGGTATTGATTTTTATAAGAATTATAATAATGGAATATTTCTGTAAGCTTATCCCTAAAGCATCTAATTTCTGCGAGCTAAGCACTGAGACTTTCTCAACAGAAAATCTAAATAAAACTTGGTTTGATCCGGAACTCGTACCGGGAATATCGTCAGCAAACAAGGAGTAACTTTGTATGCTTCATTGGTCCTATGGCATAAGTTAACATAATTATTACAGATGCTGACTAAAATTTTTAGATTTGTAAGTATAAAGTAGTAAGGGATGCAGCTATTGTGACCTACCACAGGTACAGTTCTATTGTATATGCTAATGAGAACTTCGTAATAGTAAAGACCCAAGAACACTTCCTAGATATAAAAAACCGGAGCAAGTGTTACATTATCGGCGGCAAATTGCCTCGTTTTATAAACTAATTGCACTTTCCGGTGACTTCGCTTAAGGTAGCCTATATACAAACATATGTATGTCTTTCCTCAGACTCAGGATTCAAGCTATCTTTATACCAAATTTTTTTAAAGTCGTTGCTGCTGTTTAGTTTTTGAAACATAATAAACAGTGACTTACTTACTCGTTAATAAGTATGGATTACATTTAAAAAAATGAATAATAATAATGATGGTCTTACGTTTACGCGAATGTTATTCATTGAAATTAAACAACGCGATAAAATCCGTATAAAGAAGTCTTCTTTATACGGATTTTATCGCGTTGTTTATTTAACACATTTATTACCTACATAATTTTGTAACTGTAACACTATTACTATTAAACTTTACAAATTTTTACTTGCCCCGACGTTGCGGTTGTTTTTCGGCAGCCATGTTTGTCGAAATTGTCGAAAAATATAGAATTACAATTACAAAATTATGTAATAAAAGTGTTTAGTTAACAACTCGATAAAATCAGTATAAAGTTGTTTAATTACAAAAATTAATAATGTCGAATTTCTAGATACAAAATCATTACTAATATGCCAAGCCATAAAACAGTAATATACAATTTGAATAATATATTTAAAGTTTATCTAAGCGTGTATTTTATGCGATTACCGGTTAGAAACAGTGCCGCTCCTGTCTACTTGAGAACGTCGTAAAACTAACCGTCAGCACAACGTCGACTAAAGGTTATAGTCATGTTTGAAACTAGTTGTGACACCAATGCGGTTGTAGGCTCACCGTTTTTGACATGGATGCGAACAAACTGTACTCCATTTGGTTAGGTATTTAACTAGAGGTAAACAATCTTGATGTGACTTTTTACACTTACACATATTAAACAAATAAACTACTGCGTAAACTAATGGTTCAATTGATTTGGTAATCATTATAGTTGTATTTACATTGATCTTTAGCAGCAAAAAAAGACACATCAAGATAGTTTATCTTTAGTTAAATACCTAACCAAATTAAGTATAGTCAAATTTGGTCGTCATGTGTCTTATCGCCTGTCAGTTGCAATTTCTCTGCACTTAGGTGAGATACTTTTTAATAAACGAACAACCGTTTAACTGTCTGTCGTTGCTAAATACGGAACGACTAAACGCAAAGCTAAATGTTGTAACTAGTTTCGCAACTTTATCGCGGACAGAAACTATTCCACGGATAGATATACCAGGGTAAAATAAATGTATTTAATAAATGTTCCCTCGTGGCACAGGGGTAGTGAATGCGACTGCTGTGCATGAGGTCTCTCTCGGGTTCGAATCCCAGGTCGGGCCAGTAAAAAGTTATCGGGTTTTCTATTAAAATATCTCAAAAATCAGCCCGGAGTTAGGAAGTTGGCGGTGTTAGTCACCGCCGTGTCTTGAAATGCACGTAAAGTCGTTGGTCCTGCGTCTGGTCTCTCTCCAGTTGCGTCGGATAGCCGGCCCGTCGGATTATGACATACTTACTTGTGCACATAATATCGCCTGCGCATGTGGCTAGTCTTTATTGGCCGCCATGACCGAAATTTGGTCTGGAGGACATTATAAAATGTATTACATGTATTAAACCAGAACGTGTATTTTTGTGCCAGGTTTCATCCGAAATGTAACAATGGTTTACCCGTGGGCCAGTAACAAAAGTAGTCTATTTCTATCGCCGGGGTTTGAGAAATTTCTACATTATATTTAATAAACGTCGCTTCATATTTAACAGTGAAAATTAAACTAATAAAGAAAATTACTTTGCTGCAGATGTTCTATGTCAATATCGGGTAAGAAATTGAGAGAAATATTGAAATTTTAAAATCCACCCGCCGCATACAATTTCTTAGCCTCTTATTAAAACTGGCGGTCTTGCCATCCCATCAGCCGCCATTTTATTATACCTTTAACCATGGACGTCATACCTAGCTGTAGTATACATACCAGTTCATTACCAGCCTTAGCGTTCTTCCGCACACCGAAGCGCATAATTAAATTAACATCTAGCCTCGGTGGCCAACAACGGTGGAACACTCGTTGACTGTTGATTTCACGAGAAAGCTTGACTGGCTCAATGGCATGCTTACAACCGATCGTGATGTCCCGGGTTCGATTTTCGGAGCAGGTAAAGTATTATTGAGTTCTACAACTAGGACTATGTTCTACTGCTAGGCAATTCTGGCTATGTGCTCGGTATACGCCAATATGCAGGCGATATGTGTATGTGATCTTTGTTTATCCCTTCAAGGATAATAAAAATGTGAGTCTATCTATACATATGTATATGTATGTGAAAGCTTGTTAACATTGCTATCGGATGGCGGTCTTCGTATTCTTGTTTCTGGTGAAACTGTCGCGTCGCCATTTACGGCCGGTCCGATAACGGCCGACTCATGTTGACAGAGTGATATTGAGAAATGTAGCACTGTTTTGCAAACCCGACGGTGCTGGGACGAACGGGATCTGTTTGACATAACTAGACCTCGTTTATGAGACTGTCTTATCATCGGTTCTATGGAATGTAGTAGTTGCTATTGCAGACAAAGATTTACGTCTTGAGAAATGACCCATGTGCAATATAGACCTTTATGATTGGTGCATAAGGTTACCGTTGTAATGGAATATTTTGCTACTCTTCATAATTGTATTTATGAAGGTTAGCAAACCTATTTGCCAATTAATTATGATTTTATGTGATAGCACGCTAACCATGGCTATAAGGTAATATTCCATCCTTGTAATATCATTGGCAGAGAAAGTTTTTCAAATAGAGGTTATTGTATATATAGTATAATATATAATAGTGCAATTTACAACATCTATAAATACAGAAAACTGGCTTTTTAGGGAGATACGACGCTTAAAATCAGATACACATAGATGTACATTGGATTTGCTCCGGAACAATTGTTTGTTTCTGATCAAATCAGTCTTATGGGACGATCTGCATTGTTGTTCATCTGCATTAATGTAATTTGTGTAATCAGGACATATTTAACGTAGCTATTAGGTACCTGCGATTTCACACATTTCTCATAACAAACAACCATGTCTTACATATTGTGAATTGCTCCAACTACATTGAAATCTTTTTAGCCGTGGGTCAATCGTAACCCATATATTTGAGCGCATATGATCGACTTTTACACACACAAACTCACATTCATCTTTTATATAAAAGATATAGATTTTGACATCCTAACTACGGTTGTAATTCCGTTGACGGTCAGTTTAAACTAACGTTGTAGTATGCGTATCCCCTAGGATTGCTTTTGTGGTTGCCATTGCACAGAAACGTGATACTACTTAAGAACCAACCATTTGTCTCGCAAACTATCTCATCTGATCCTGTGGCTTTATGCCAATTGAGACACTGCATTTTGTAAACAATATTTAGCTTTCCAATCACATAATGCAATCGTAGCTTAAGGATACTAAACATTCCATATAGCCAATAATACGTCGTCGTATTCTTTAACGGGTACTAATACTCTACTCGTTCATTGCTCCCGTACTACTCTATAGCCGCTTATTTTATTGGATTGTTTACGTCATCCCATACAATTATCGCTACCGCTATATATAGGCCATTCCCATTGTGTGTATTGCAATGTAGATCTTTTTACAGCGAAATACTTCGCTATAGTCAACGTAGTCGCATCTTCGCATTGCATGGAGCGTCGACCTCTCATCTATTTATTGATTCCCAGTCTTGCAGAATTTAATCCTGTTTCAAGGCAATGTCCTAGGTGTCTAGACAGAAAAACTCTAGCTTCTCGAAGGTAGGGTCCTAAGTAGGTTCATTTGAAGCGAGGGTCTTTGTAAGACTCATTTAGGGAGGTTGGCTTGAATGCTTTGATAGGTACGCTCGCAAATGCATCTTTGATGTTTTGGCTACGAGTTTAAGGTACCGGCTGGAAATTTACAAACTTTGTTGTTGTGTGTTTAGATACTTAGTAAACGTGTTCAGTATCTTGGCATACATTATGTATTTGTTTAATATTAACTTCACGATGTTTAGAATCTGTTAGCATCGATTTAAATAAAGACAGTCATTGTATCTGCATCTATCACTGGACAAAAGGGCCTCGTATGGCTTACAACTATTCCCGTTTAAAGCTACTAGAGCTAACCAGTTTTAATTTGTGTTATTTTCGTCGTCCCGCCACACTGTCTCAAGGTATTGTAGTTATTTTGGCCCGTACCGATAAATATACATAGTTTTGTTATAAAAACATTTTAACTTTCGATGCCAACATCATACCTATACTGTATAGTATTTAGTAGTGCATTCATCTTACATAAATAAGGATATCTATGCATGCTTATCATATTGTCGCCTTCACCTTGTGTATAAATAAACAACTTGATCGTGTGTGGTCCTCATTTTATTATAATCTTTACAACGCTTATCTCATCTGCATATATGTATAATATTATCAGTAATAAAGTTACCGCACACGTACGCCGAAGAAGAATTTAATGCCGAAGCATTTTTCCTCTTTGTAACAAGAACACTTATACACCAGTGTTTACTAGTTCTCTTGGCACGAGCTCCGAAACTATTAGGTTAAGCGACGACCGATTTATGTTCAGACCGATCTAATTAAACGCAATCCCATGTAAAGTAGGTTTCTTCGATAAAAATAGCCTCGCATTGATGTATCGTTCGGTGCGTTTGTTTGTGTTCACGTTCATTGACTCTTCATTGAACGAATTATGTTGCACTTTGTAATACGACCTAATAATAATATTGAATGTCTATTCAATATATAGTGCAGCAGTTCGTTTTCGTTGCTATAATAATATTGAACTAAAGTTTTGTGCTTTGGCAACAGAAACGAGGCGCGCTCAAGAATACGAGACTCGGATACATTTTTAAGAGTATTGCAGTCTAAAAGTGCAATGTTGGCGGCGTGTCAAGATTAATCGCATAAGTTTTCTAAACATATAGTGCAATGGAAATCAAAATACTTCGCTTTAACAAAAGGTTTTCTTATAAAACGCCTATACGCCAGTTTGCTTCTACGTTCAGACAGACCGCGCATGAATGGACGGTGTCTTCAGACAAAGTAATTGGCAAAGAGACTCTAGAAGTATACATAGTATAAGCACGCTATTTATTATATGGCTATATGTAGGTGCCATGCACCCTAATATTTTAAGGATTTAAAACATGATGCAATGTTATATACTTGTAAGATAATAATTATGTAATTCCATTATCTCTTGTACATGAATCTATAGTTCTCTTTTCTTTGTCCACAGTTCAAACCAGTTAACGGAATTGCCGCGGGAAGTATGTCAGATGCCACTGCAGGTCTTATTACTTCAAGACAACATGCTGACCACGTTACCAAAGGAGATCAATAAGATGACAGCCCTGGCCGAGTTGGATGCATCCAACAATAGGCTGACACAAGTCCCTATGACCCTAGGGGATTGCGTCGGCCTTAGGGCGCTCGACCTTAGCAACAATCAACTGGGACTTCTTCCATTACGTAAGTTGATATAGAATACGTGTCAGGTATGAAGAACATTAGCAAGAGAAGGCTATGCCTTCGCCTCAGGAGGGCGATTAACCTTTAAAGCGCCTAATGGGGTTGTTCCCATTACACGAGTTCAGTTTTGTGGGTCAAACAGTCTACGTATTGATAGGAGGAAAATGCTTTTGTTTGGTTTGAGTCGAGGCAACCTGGTGAATAAATATAGTATGAAATAATCGTCTGCGGTATCCGTCGTATGACCATAATTGAATAATTACAAAATACAGCAAATTAGTTTAGTTTGTTTCATAAATGCAACGTTGTTTTCTAGTTATATTTCAACGAGGACCTTCTGACAAACTTACTTTCTTTAAAAAATAGTACTCCACTAGGAATTATTCCTGTGTCGCAGATCGCCACCAATATATAAAGATTGATACCCGTGCTTTTGTATCAGTATCTATGACTAATGAAGAGTTTTAAGTTTGTATAAATGGTAGTCTTGCATTAAGAAATCGATTTAAAAGTGTTTTACTGTTACAAAGAAAGAAAAGTATCCTGAAGTTGTTACTTCAGGATATTAGTCTTTACTTTTCCTTTTATACCCGCAAAACAAACTGCAGCTAATACAAACATGAACAACTATTGCATAAGATCCAGTCTGCCCCCAATAATAATTTGACATTCTCTGCTTCGAGAGACATATAAATAGACTTTCGCATTGCAGTCCCTGCGCACTTCAAACGCAGACAGGCAGGGGTGCAGAACCGGTTTTAATACAATTAGAGAGAAAATACAATCTTCGTCATCCCTACTTGTATTGAACATTGCATTCTTATGCTTAACACAATTATGTAGAGAAAATTTTGTCCCTGATCGGTCGTCAATTTCGGATTAGATTCTTCGATTTACGGGATTGCTTTTAGACGAATATACGATAGCAGGGCAGTCACATCTGTCCGGTTGTCACAGGCTAGAGTCGTAGAGCACATTAAATTGTCGGTCCAGACTATCTAGCACGTTTATTTGCAGTCAGTATTATCGAAATATTCTTACCACAAGTAAAGCTGTCATAGTGTGTCATAGAAAATCGACTTAATTGAAAACTAGTACTAGAGATACTTGTTTAGCTGCCATCCAAAAAGGAGACTAATGAGTAAACGTTTATTTATACAAGAAAGCGGTTTGCACTAAGTAGAGAAGTATAATTTACCGTGCTTGTAACGTAACTCACGGATATCACTTTGATGTCCCTGGCTAGAGTTATTTAAGGCATATAAGTTTGTTAGTTAAATGTCGTTGCGTTGAGCAATAGGTAACAGCTGTGTACAGGCACGGGCACTATTAAATAATACGTCATCACTAGTTTATAGCTTTTTTATAATGTACGAAGCAGCGTAGAGATATGTCATAACATATCTCTACGCTGCTAAAAGTTTGCATGTCGTTGACCCATAGGTCAACGACATGCAAACTTTTTGATTGCATAGTCTGTTTTAACATGCCTTTCAAAATTAGAACGTTTCAGCTAGTTCGACATACACTTATGCATTACCGGTTATACATTAAGCGAAAAGATGCCTGAACGAATATACATAATCACCCTACTTATATACTCTCCCACTGCTAGTCAGGTGATTCACGCACTCTGGCCTAGTGCAGATTGGCAGACATTACATTTATTTATTTATTTATAACAATCTTACCTACACTATCATTACAGATCTATGATCCAATGCGACAGAGTGGCTACTAAATCTTAAATCTACACATTATACCTGGTTAAAAAATATCTTAATCTAAATAACTTATTACATATAGTGTAACTTTTGCGAATTCACTCAAGTTGCAGCACAATACATCAACCCTCCCGTGAACCTCATTCACCACGCGTATGGCTCTAGTGAGAGGAGTTCTCGCCAGTAGGTTGGTTCTGGCTGCAGGCACAGCAAGCAGGGGCGGGCGCCGCCGCCTCCACACGTACCGGTCGGGCACGCACAGCTGTAGGTGTCGCAGCACTCCCGGGTTATGCGCCAGGCCACGTAGTAGTTTCACCACATACGCTACGAGCGAAAACTCCCGTCGTACTCTTAGAGTGTTATACCCTACCATACCCAGAACAAATAGTGTAGGGTACATCAATGGGTATAATGGATATACCCCATACAGCTTGCAATACAAGTGTCTCGTGAACTTATTTTGGATACGTTCCAACATAACACTATATTTCGCCTCATGAGGAGCCCAAATGAATGCGCTATGTTCGAGGTGACTTCTGACTAATGCGTCATATAGTACCCTTAGTGTCGTGATGTTAGTGAATCCCTGGGACTGCCTGAGTACGAAACCTAGGTTTCTGTATGCCTTCTTACATATCCTATTGATATGCTCACGGAAGGTTAGTTCCTGAGAGAAGACTACCCCTAAGTCTCGTACCTGAGACACTCGTTGCATCGGCACATCCTCAACCTTGTACTGATATCTCAAGGGAGTTCGTGCGCGAGTGAACGACATCACCGAACATTTAGCAACATTAAAATGCAGTTTGTTGTCATTGCTCCATTCGACCACTCTGTCAATGTCTTCCTGTAGGCGTTCACAATCTGAGTGATCCCGAACCTCGAGCAGCAATTTCAGGTCATCCGCAAACAATAAACAAGTCCCATGTCTGACGACTTCTGGCAAGTCATTTATCATTACAATAAATTCGAGAGGCCCTACATTGCTGCCCTGGCTCACGCCCGATTTCGTGTAATACGGTTGAGATACACAGCCATTATAGTCGACATATTGCTGGCGATCCTTCATATAGCTAGCGAAGAACTGTAGCAGAGGTAGTGTACATCCAATTTTTATTATTATTTTTTTTAACAAGATGTCATTATCCACCGTATCGAACGCATAAACATAATAATCGTACATATATTAAGAACATAATAAAGAATACAAAGGCAAGCATGATTATAACTTCGGAAGGTCAATAGGCTTTAGGATCGCACTGGTGGCCTCTGCATTGCAGTCTCATGACTGCTACGATTTCGTTTCTAAGTTCTTCTTAAATCTCATCTGTACCCCTTAAAGACCTGATGTCTTACAATAATCACTTCGTCTACATAATATTATTTCAACTCTTGTATCCATAAGTGCATTGAATGCAGCATATTTCTGTTATTATAAGGAGTTTTAATGCGTCATTCTCTTTTTCAGAAATCACATACCTCCGGTTGGAGCACTTGGACGTGAGCTGCAACTGCATATCGTCGCTTCCATTAGAGTTACGCAACATGAACACATTAATCACCCTCAATCTGGACAACAACCCTCTCGTCTCACCACCTACTACAGTAAGAACTTTTATAAAACCTAGCTTCGGGTACAGGACCGCCTTTGTGGTGCGGCAGTCGTGAATACGACTACTGTGCATAAGGTCTCAGTTTCTATTCCCGTGTCGGGCTGAGTATTATCAGGATTTGCTGTCGAGAAACTTAGTAGCAGCATGCAGTCTAAACTGTCAGGTCGACGTGAATAGAACCGCTCCCTGTTACGTGGGACCTAGAATCATACAAAACGAGGATATGAGGACCCAAAGGGTAGGCAGTTTTGACCCTGATTTGATGAGTTTGATATCCCTTCTGGGATATACGATAGATACTGGTAAAAGACATGGAATATTACATATAGACATGGATGTCAATATCCTCACAAAAATAATTTAATTGCGACTATCTTACTTATAATATTACTTTGTAAATAGACTATTTCGTTAGCTTACTAATATGAATAGTTTAATTGACATTTACAATATTTATAAATTGGTGATTTTAGTATTGATGATAATATTCACGTATGTTTTTATGTTTATCTGAACTTATAAGGCTCTATTCCCGTGTTGGGAATAGAGCCTTATAAGGTCATATATAATTTTTCCTTAACTCCAAATAGGACAGCTTGTTAGTATATGTAAATTGCGGTTTTAAGTAGCTATCTATAATTAATACCTCTTGTGTAATATGTATAATAAACAAAACAACATGCGCGATTAATGCATAAATAGCAATATAACAAAGGTTTTCCTTATTATTTGTTTTTATTCCTTTTGCAAAGTATATTCTTATTGCGTATTATATGTACCTAATCCAATATGTTTGAATCCAGTCAATAAATCCTGGCTTTATTACCTTATCGAGTTAGAACGAGAACCTCGTAGCTTTATCAAAAGGCTCTTATTGGGTCGACTGGGTTATCGGTACTACTCAGATAGATCAAAAGACTCACTCAGTTGAGTGGTAACTTCAGCTACAAACACTTCCATGTTAGATCAATAAAAGAGATATCCCTACCTATAGAATCCATTGTTATCAGCAAGTGCAGTATTTCTTGCTATATGATCAAATATTAAACCAGTAGTTACTACTAGTAGCTTGTACTGTACGTTTTATGCTTTATTGGCGCTTGTTACACCACGGATACCACTTGCGTGATGTGGACCGTGCATAAAAGAATCCTTGTTTTGACAACACAAGGGGTAATATCTATCTATCGACCTGCCTGACTATGAAGCTGTATTATAAGTGCTTTACTATCGTACTGTTACTCTATGAAGAACTTAGACTACTAGAAGTTTTATGTACCGCAGGTATACAACACAAGTTTTCTCATCCACAAACTTCTGTAAGTAGTATGGAGTCGTAACATTTTAGATATAAGTAGGATTACCGCTGTGGAGCTGTTCTCTCTGAAATTGTTTAGGTTTCTTAATTAATGTGAGATATACCAATATTGACGACACCCTCCTTTTCCAGATTTGCATGCGCGGGCGCGTGCACATATTCAAATACCTCGAAAACATGGCAAACAAGGACACGCTGCCACACAGACGCGTGGACGAAACAAGGCGGTCGGCGAAACACAGTTCGTACATCAGTAATACACCGATCCAGGCAGTGACACATCCAGTCATCACGTCAGGCAATGCCACGATAGACTGCCTCAGGCATAAGCCGAGGCATGTTGTCGATAGTGGGTACAGCACTGATGGAGTTGACAAGAGGTGGTCTAATGATGGTGAGTATTCTTTTATTTGCATAGTTAATTAGTCGAATCATCAGCTGATCAAGTCGTGTTATGCTAAGGCAGACTACGTCAGACACAAGTCAAAGACACGCCATCGATAGTTGGTGATGATTGTTGGTGTACTTTGAAGCCATTGCATATTTATTGGGCTCGCTCTTACGCCAGCTGCCAGGGTTGTCTCAGACATTTATCGAGAGTTGTGGATGAGGCGCAGTGTTATTTGAACTTTTAATATTAACCACAAGTTTGCCAGCATGTCAGATACAATAGAAAATGCATTGTTTCGCGTAAATCTGCGTTCCGAGTACGAGAGAGGTTAAATATTGTTTGCCATGCTAGACAACTGTCTAACAACTGCAAGAACATGCCGAGGAATTATGGCAATATTACATTAACCTGAAGTGTTCTATTGAAAGATTATCGGTTTGTATCAGTAGCTATCATATACAAAATTACTTGTATTTATTTATTATATATTTTTAGGATAAATATTTATTTATATTTATATTAAAATATACTGTGAAATCCTTGACTTTTACTGGCATGCCTAGGTAGGCACCTACTAATGAACAGTTGGTAACGATATAGATAGATACATGCTGTATGTCAGAGTCCTTTGGAAGCCGGTTGATATTCAGGACTTGCTCGATATATCATTTCGATTATATACAGGGTGTCCCAGAAGTCGACGTCAAGCCGGAATTAGGTAACAGGCTAAGTTATAATTAGCTATTAGAAAAAAATTAAATTAAGTTACGTATTTTAAAAATTGTAGGCATATTAAAAAATACTGCATCCTGTGACGGTCTTTTCACTCCTGTTACTACAGATATTTACTTTTTGTATTATTATTTCTTGTCACGTAAGTAATCTCGAATAATCGAAAAAAATCTAGAGCTTAAAGAAGCATTATTCTAGATTACATAACAAAAAAAGAATAGAACTTGGATTCTTTTTTATATTTATTTTGATACCTATTATAACTTAGCCTGTTACTTGATTCCGGCTTGACGTCGACATCTGGGACACCCTGTATAGATACACGGATCAACGTTCCTGACCATATCAATAGATAGAAACACTTTATATCGAACACAATGAACACCCATTATATTCAAACTAAAACGCTCTCATACTCTCTACGCACAAAAAAGGCTGTATGAACAGTGACACCACAAATTGACCACAGAAGGGTCACTTCACATTGTGTCCTAAACAAACAAAACACGAAATTGTCAGACCTTTTTTACTCGTAACATTTTTAACGAGAATATATTCATTCATGCCATATGCACACCGTTAACGGACCATTCACGATGTCAAACGTCCCTAATGAGTGTTGGCATTCACAAATGACGACCGACCATAAAGTATGAATGACGAGCATATAAAAAAAATACGCCCGGAAATAGGAACGGAGTGGAATTGAGCTCCTTCGATGCTTATAAGACGGTGTTTATTGCCCTCTAGATTTATAGCTTAAAATGTTTTAGTTAGTGCCGTATAGCGCTGCATTTTTATGGATGACCTAAAATAAACGGGTCATTGTATTGTGTTGTATGTGTTCACTGTCCATGGTGAATTACTTTTTTATTTTATATTGTAGAGAATGGTCATTGTCCAAAATAGTTTGCTCATACATGGTAATTTATATTTTCTAAATTTATTTAACATTTGGAGACCGATTTATTGCGTAAGAGTCATGATTAGGATGAAATTACTAGTTTCTTAACATGTTATACACGTTATAAGATGCATCATGCAACGTAACGTTACCTTTCAAGTCCAATTAGCCATCGCTCTTGGTTTACGTTCTAACGATAAAAGACATTTTAATTGCGATTCACAGCTAGAGAAGGTGTTATTAGGGTTTTCTTAATAAATTCCCAGTAACACGGTGTTGAGAACTACATATAGCCCGGTAGACGGCAATGGGGCTCACTACCTATTATGTAGAAACTACAGCCGACGAAATGATGGTCTGCAAAGAGCTTAAACATATATCTCATATATGTGAGCTGTGTATGCCTACTAAAATCTATATAGTTAACTTATAAAATCTATATAGTTTTTATAAGTTTCTCCATCTAATCCTTAGTGCGTATATGTGACATTATTATTATTTTTTAATTCTCTTTTTAGGAACATTTGTCACTTAGTGATAATGTCGGCCCCGATAAAAAATCTTTATATGTTAACTATTAATTTGTATTTACTTATGGGAAATGACTACATAACAAAATTATAAATACTCCTATACTGAGACAATATATAACACACGGCACAACATTCTGACAACAAAGAGGCTTTGTGATATTATGATATGTTAAATTCACAGGTGGTGGCGAAGCAGGTGGAGGAGGTGGAAGCGGTCGTTCGACACCGAGCACACCATCCACATTGTCTCCGGGCGCAGCACTGTCAAGGGCGCAGTCTCTATCCAGCGAGACGCCTCTGGCGCCCCTAACGCCATTGCTCTCCGGGTAAGACTGTAAACACAAGTATTACTAACAAAGGACGTTTTAAGTATCGATGTTGTTTCTTAGGACTCTGTTCAAATAGTGAAAGAGATGATTATTTACTTCTGACAGAATATGCTTTCGCTGTAGTTTGTCTCTAAATGCTAATTATTAATCTAGTAAGTATTTTATAGAACTGCTAATTATTTGTGGATTCAAAATATATTTGCTAACATAATTATTTTTAAAATTAGTACCTATTTAAGCCTATTCACACAAGGTAAGGTTTTTGAAGCAAGTGTCACGATATTCCTGTTTCTTTTTGCTAAGTAAGACTATTGCTAAAAGCCTAGTATCACGATCGAACTATCACGCAGGACAGTCCAATGGTTTCCATTGGACTGTCTTGCGTGATAGTTCGATCGCGCTCTCGAGTTCGATCCCACGGCACGTATGTATGTACCTCTGACTTTCAAAGTGATGTGCGTATGAAACAGTTAATTATCGCTCGCTTAAACGGTAAAGGAACGCGCAGAAACCTGCATTTCTGAGAGTCCTTTATTATCTTTACGATATGTAAATTCTGCTAACCTGCTAGGCCACAGGACCTATTGGACTACGGCCTAACCCTTCTCGCATTGAGAAGAGTTCCGTGCCCAGCAGTAGTACAATTTTAGATAGGGCTGATTTTATATTATAAAGTAAAGATAGCATGACACTTGTATAGCATAACTTGCTTCGTATAAATAGGCCTTTAATAAGCGAAAAACTTAACCAAGGAGGAAAAGCTTTGTAACTTACCTCTGTTCACCTCTTTAGTTATATAAAGCCGTAATATTAGTAAGAACGTAAAAACAAATAGTTTAAAGTTTCTTATGAGTAACTATTGTAACTGTTTTGTATAATATTTTTCAATTACTTACGTCGTTTATTTAATTAGCATTACAGGGACATAATTGATTGGTGTTTTTCGTGTGAAATAGAATTCTAGTAATAGCCTCTTAATTTTATTGGGGTGTTACATATACTTAATGAACTATGTGCGTGCTTGTAGCGGTTATGATTATATTACATAATGCTAATTACCTACACTATAAAAACATTTATTACGAAGTAACGTAAGTTAACATGTAATTCTATCGTCACCGCTAATAACCACACACAATTATGTATTTAATTTACTTACTTTTACAGTGGGAATTTCCTTCTTTACTATATACCTAGAAATAGCCGCTTATATATTTTCTTTATTTTTTTTGCATTGGCCGAAACAGAGGTAAAAGTAAAAACTATTCAGCCTATATCACGTCATCATACCCATCCTCTGTCTCATACCCATATTAACCCCGGTGTTGTCCCTTTCAGCGTCCGTATTTCACCCGATGGGATGTCCAATGGCGATGATAAGAGTAAATTAGCCCATCAACAGACCTACAGGTAGGGACATAATCATATATGCACAACATTCACTTACATAACGCACTGGTTTGTATTGCTACTAATGAGGTTTGATATCACATGATTTCGTATAGCTACATCATAAAAATAGAGGGTAAAAGCAAACACATTCTAAAAGTTTCATTTGAATTTAGAACACGTTGAATGTTGTAAAGAGTTTAAAATTACCCTCTTTTATTATGACGCCATTTTGTCTTGACAATCGTGCATGCTATTACTGCTAACGAAATTTTATACTCTAGATGTTTTTTTAGACGTTTGATAAAATAATAACTTAAGACAGGGCAACTTAGTAATTCAGGTATTTTAGTGAATCGTTTTACTTAGTTATTTTGAAAATGATTTCAGTTTGTCATAATCGCATACAAGGTGGTTTTAACTCTAACCAAACCAGCTCTGTCGCTAACTTTGAACTTAAATGTATTAATAGTCTTGCGCCGAAAGCGTAGGCCAAGCTAAAATGGTTATCATGGTCATATTAAGAAAGCCTTTTTTACTTAGGCAAGACCTTTCATATGAAAAAAATTTACATTTACTGAGTACATATACCGCAGTGAGTGGACTATTAATAGTGGCTTGCACTATTTTTATTCTAATATAACATTGGCAAGTCAGTTACCCAATACGTCAAAACTTCTTAGAAATAACCTGCCTTGACCCGACGTTCATTAAGCCAGTGAAGAAACACAGAACGCCTACCTACTTTCTTATATTCTCCTAAAATACCAATAGCACACCGAGCACGGAACAATCAATCATTCTATTTAAGATCTCCGCCAAGACGTATTGTTTGGCGTCCTATACATGATATATTAGAATATCCTGTGTGTGAAAATACATACTGGGTCAATATTTACATGTTTAAGGCGGCTTTCGAGGCCATATTTAAAGTTCATACGCTGGTGTTTTCCTTCTTAATTACTGGTTAGGGTTGCATTGTAGAATTCTCGCTGTTATAGCTAAAACAGGTTGAATATTTCCATTAACGCTTTGAATGCCGGTTAGATATATATGACCAAAGTGCCAGTTTAACAATTTCTTACTCTAAAGACAATTATACTGTAATTCAGTATCCACAACAATACTCTACTCTACGTCGGGTTCAATCATCTGATTGGGTCATCGTGACACTAAGTAAATCTATGAAATTGGGTACAGTCATATATAGAATCTATATTATGAATCTTGCGATTTTAAAACGTTAGGGTTACAAGCACCGTCTTTGGATCTCAGCGTAAAAAAAACCGGCTATCTAACGTAAATAGATTTGAAAGCTGACCAATATCGAAGTTAATGAAGTTATCATCAATCCTCCTCAGTTTTATACTAAGCATAGAATATTCCCTTACAACTCATAATATTTTGTTCTGTATGGCGATAAAGTTGACCCACTGCTGCCGGCGATGAGTAAACTACCGGCCCTTAAATGTCATTAAATTTAGTTTAACTAAATTGCTTCGTGAGGTCAGAACGATCTTGAATCGTTAGCTGTGAAACGATCGTGTTAATGAGGGTTGACAGATATGGAATATGCTGTGATTCACCCATTGAAAAGGGTTTACGCAAACCTATTCATTATTAATTAAAATGGATTTATTAAGTGGCAATGTAAATTTTTCCTTTGAATCTGGCAGTGTAGGTAAATTAATTAGGATATCAATTATTATATTGCCATCGATAAGTTAGACTTTAAATAGCAATAATAATCAGCATTTTCGATATTTTCTGCAATCGCAGATTTTTATTATATTTGTTAATTATAATGCAATGCAAATGCAAGTGCAATATGTAAACACATACAGACACGTTAAAAAAACATCATTTCACTATGTGAGCAATCGCATATTTTTATAATATTAGTTAATTAAAATAGTCATCACAGAATGACACAGTGTCAAGAAAGATAATTTTGGCTTAGTTTAATTGATTCCAGTTCGTAAACAAGTATTTTTATATTGTAATATCTACAATTTTAGGTGATAAAATAACAAGATAACATCTCGAATCGGATACGAAAAAATAACACAAAAATGAATAGCATGCACGGTTTGCCTGTACAATACACTAATTGGGAGCCTGCTCCCCAACTAGGGCGGGACTAACGAAATTGTACGGAGTGTCAGTGCTAATGAGCTCAGTACTCCCTATGCCTGCTTCCTACTTAGCTCTATAGGATTATAGTCTTGTATTGAGCGGTGAGCGGGTAAAGATCTTATGCATGGCGTTAAATATTTATTGAATAATTATAATTATCGACTATCTATCTATTTTTGATACATTAACAACTTTGAAAAGCAGCAATATGAAATTTTTTTGAGGATTTTTATGATTCGACGTGTTCAACACTATTGAGTTTTACGTCATATCTAAAGGATTACGTATGTTAGCGAAAATGAACAAGTTCATATTTCTATAGCCTCGTACCCACTAGGCAACAATTAAGGCACAACACGTGACGCTCAACAAGATCATTAACGTTGCACAGCAATGCGCAACGTTGCTAGCTGACGCGCAACATGACGCGCGGCTTGTTGTTTCTTTCCGTGTAAGTGCAGTTGAGCATAAAATGTTGACAAGTGGAGACGTGTAAAAGCCGCTGAAATCAACACTAGTTCCTCTGGCGACATGTTGTCGACGACTGATGCGAGCGAAATCATGTGTAGGCAGACAACGTTGTTAAACAAAAGTTCCGCGCTGACTTTCAACACGTTGAGCAACATGTTGTGCAACATGTCGTGCGCCAAAAGTTGCCTAGTGGATACGAGGCTAAAAGCTTACAAATAGATTTTAGAGAATATACGTAATATACATTTTTAACATAAAAGAAGCCATAAAGTCGCTGCTCGTTTATAATTTGGTCCATGTCTAACCAAAGTGGAAAGTGCGAAACATTGACTAAGAACTGCAAGTGTTTACTATTTGTTCATTCTGAATAAGCGAATGCTGTACTGATTAACGATTAATCCAATGCATTCACGAGTATGAAAAGTAATAACATAATTAAAACGAAATCTATGTGCTATTAAACTTCACAAGTTTCACACAAATATAAAACTAATTATACTTTTTGAAATATTCCAGACAATACAAAGAAGCTTTAAGACAACAGCGTCAACAAGACATCTACCGCCCCCGCACCGAACAACCCTCCCCCGAACTGGACTCATCACCACACTCCCAAAACCAGAGTCCCATCCACCAAAAATCAAGTCACTCCCCAGTCAACGGCTACAGTAACGTATCCCCTAGTTTATACAAAACCGCATCTTCCAACACTACACTCAATACCTCATCACCCAATACTTCCCAAGTGCCAAACTCCCCTCTCCTCCACTCCACCCCTCGAAGGTTCCAGAACCAAACGAACACAAACGGCAACGGAATCCCGGAGAAACAGGAGGAGAATAAAAGGCCCGTACAAAAAGTTGTGCCATCTAGAAATGTGAATAAAATATACTCGACTGTTAATGGGAACGTAGACTATAACGGACGCGTCAACGGACAAACAGACGCGTATATAAAGCCTACGTCACCAACAAAGTCTCCGACTAATACTATAGGGTATAACAGTTTAGGAAAGTCGAGTATACCCCGGCAAGTGAACGGGGATAATGCTAAACTGCTAACGACCAGTGTGTCGTACTTAAAAGGTGCAGCGCCGAAGCCGCCGGGCAAGATGGCGTGGAATAAAGACGCGCCTTCAGACAAACTCAGCTTTACTATGAAGAGGGAGTTCGACAAGCAAAAGGAGGAGTTGGATTTGCTACAGCAGTTACGGGCGGTAAGAAAGTTATTCTAAATTCATTTAATTTAATATACCTATAATTACAGCATTTGACTATCATTAGAGTATCTTCTAATATATGGGGATTATCAAGCATCTATGACAGTTTTTCTTATTATGTAATATTTCATCTACGTCAAGTTACTTTAGTTATTAAGATAATTTAGTTTGTAATAGTTATGTGTATGCTCAAGTAAACATGTAAACAAAAATATAGATGTAATATACAAAATTAAGGTACAACATTTTGAATATTACACCTGTACTTTTGTTTCGATTTGAATTCCAGTATGCGTTGTCCCAAAAAAGGTTTATCGATTCGATTGTGAGCTAAGATTAGTGGTATGCGATTTTGTGTTCTTGCTTGAATATACAGGAATAACTAATCGAAAATTACTGAACTAAAGGCAATGAAAAAGTTTGATAAAAGGTTTCTAAATTGGATATATTCAATAGCTAAAGTAAAACTTGTAGTATAAAAATATGAGAACGTTTATTGTTTGAAAATATCACTTTACTCAATGATCTTTCGCTATCTATATTTTTCTAAATGGCGTTAAGCCATTCGTTTCCTCGTCGATCCTATAGTGACAAATTAGCCCTTATGCTAGTGAATTATCGTTTTGCGTCGATATATAGTCGAATCAATACATTTGGTTCGGCTCGCTGTACGAAGTCTGGAATTGCGACCGGTAGAAGACAATATCTAAAAACAAGGTCTGGCATAATGCGGATGTTATACACCCCTGTTTTCGCTAGATGAGATGCGCATCAATTAAAATAATAGTTATAAGTTTGTCGTGTTGCAGATAATCGAGTCGCGGCTGAAGATGTCGCTCCCGGAGCAGCTGGCGCCCGTGCTGTGCGACGGCGTGGTGCTGTGCCACCTCGCCAACCACGTGCGCCCGCGCTCCGTCGCCTCCGTGCACGTGCCCTCGCCTGCACAGGTACTACACTGTGCATCGACTCTTGGGTTTGATGCCAGGGTTGGCCTAAGTTATTGGTTTTCTCAGTCGAGAAATTCTTAGTAGCATCACGAAATTACATAATTTTAAAACTATTACACTACTACTATTGAATTTTAATAATTTATAAGCTAATAAAATTATTTAAACTATTAAATCTATTTATATTTAGATTTACACTTTCCCCAACGTTTTGGTTGCTTTTCAGCAGCCATGGTCACGGGGAAATATAAATAGATTTAATAGTTTAAATAATTTTATTAACTTATAAATTAGTAAAATTCAATAGTAGTAGTGTAATAGTTTTAAAATTATGTAATTTAATACAGTGATTAATAAATAACGCGATAAAATCCGTATATAGTAGTTTAATTTCAATGAATAACATTCGCGTAAACAGAAGACAATATTAAGCATCACGGAATCTGGAATTATGGCCGGTACACGTCAGTCACCGTCCTCAGTCTCGTCCCCAATTACGTCGGATGTTAAACCATAACTAACATATTTTTGTAAAATATGCTTTCTATCAATATATATAATAACTATTTTATTTGCCAATAGTTTACATTCAATCCTATATTTCTGTACTAACTTATTTCTTCCGTGTATCAATTTCTATATACATAGTTGCTCTGGTACATGACATTAATAAATAAACATTGATTACAGCCCAAGCTGACCATGGCGAGATGTAGAAGAAATGTGGACAACTTCTTAGAGGCGTGCCGGAAAATTGGAGTTGAAGAGGTGAGTGTTCTGAACATCTATTTAATTTAAGTATTTGCTTCTTTAATTTTTATCACCCGTGTACCTTTTTTTATATCGGATTTATATTATGTCTCGGGCGTGTTTAAAGTGAATGTTTTATCGCGATTAACTTATTACTGTCGACTAATGGACTTACTCCGTATCCTGTGTCCGTTTCGAGTGTTACAGGGTCTCGTATGATATCCTTTCGCGTGCTACAGAAATATAATATGAAACTAAGAGTGGGGTGGCGTGTGTTGCAGGAGGTCCTCTGCTCGCCCGGAGACATACTGGGCAACCATCCGGAGTGCGACGGAGAGCCGAGTGTGTTGCCTCTCGCTCGCACTGTGACCGCACTGCTCACACACGCCACGCCTAAGGATACGCACGCAGACCCGCACTGCCCCGCGAACCTCGCGCATGACGACGGACCCGACTATTATGTCAGTGACGACCCCGACTCGTCGCTCGAACTCAACTACTACCAAAGGCAGCTAAGGCGATACTCTGAAGATCGCTTCATAAGCAACTTCAACACGTTCTCAGAAAACAATCAACACTACACAATAGATGAGTCGGAGGAATACCAACTGAACTGTGAAAACAACAACACGGACGCCTTGCAGGGCAACCACTATTCTCCAGTGTACGGAACCGGCGAGTTGAGGAACAGGGGACCTTATTACATGACGAATAGAGTTCAATTCGTGACACCCTTCTGCAAGGAAGACCGAGTGCTGAAGAGTGATAATTTTGAAATATATGATACCGATGAGGTCGATTTTCCTCTAGAAATGAGACAGGAAGAAATTGACACTGAGAGATATGACAGGGGTAAAATGAATCTCGATATACAGAACAACTTGAACAGTCCGATTTGTACTGAGCCAGATCCCAAGGAGAATGAGAACAGAGTGTTTTTTACTTGCCTATGTCTTGGCACGTTCTTCGTGTCCACCATTTTGCTAATTATGTACCCTTTGTAAACTTATACTTGAATGTGATGTGTAAGAATGGCTGAATATGTATTTGACCTCTTTGGTCTCTTCTATCTTCCATGCATCCAGTTTAAATTTAGAATAAAACATGGAACAGACTGGCTACTTCTTTCACGATTAGGTCAGGACATGTATTGAGTCCATCATGTATATAGTACGGGGCAATATCTTAGTTTTGAGGCATAGTGACTTGGATGAAACTATGGAGAACCTGTGACTATCAAGTCAAGCGCATATTGTGATTTCTAGTGATAGTTAACATCTTGCTGGAGGCTCAGATACTATAAATAAATAATTGTATCTCGCGTAAGTCTTCGTTTGTTATAAGGGTTTAATACGACATTTAATTCTAATTATTAGTATACCCATCAAAAGCCTTTTTCTCGATCTCTATGTACAATAATTAGATTCTTAGTATTTTATTCACGCTGCGTGTATAAGCATTAACAAAAAGTGGTTTGAGCTGAAATGACTAATATCAATGCCCAGTACTATTTTTATAGTAAGAAGAGATAAAGCAATTTGGCAATTGGCCAGTCTGTTTAAGCCATACACATAAGATTATTAAGGTTCGTCTATAATGGACAAGTTAACCTGTATCGCCTTTAACACAGTCTGACTGTGATTGTGGTCTGAAATCGAATTTTGAGGCTAGATTTTTTAGAATGATCTTGAACATTGAAGTCTGATAGGAATTGGACCGCATTTAGAAGGAATTTACACTACGGAATTTATATTATTATTTTCTCGTTTTAAAAAGACAATGTGGTTGCAGTGAATTTGTTTGTTGATTGATACATTTAGTTTAGTATTTTTAATTGGTTTATAATTCCACTTGTTAATTTCATTCCGATTGGAGGCATTTAAATTTTAATTAGGTTTTTTTTTATTATTTTTACATTTTGCCAATTGTTTAGTGTAGAGTTTTATTGGTTGCTATTGTCGACTATTTTTGCGTGTTTGATTGATTTTTGTGACAAGATATGTAGACTGTAGACTTTGTACTAACAAGTTTAACTAAAATTAAATAATATTGTTGCAAAATTCCAAAAAGTTATAATAAGTTACATTTGCCTATTGTGCTATGTCGTGTGCTTCTTTTGTTTTGGTTTTATTCGACACACATTCTGTGTTTTGAAGAGCCTATGAAGTATATGGTTGTTACCGACATCTATTCTGTGATATTCGATATATGAATTGAAGAAACCATTTAGGTATCAGCGTCCGCCAATATCCAGGTTATGAGTGATTTTCGAAAGCAAATATTAAATCTGTTTGTAATATATATGTTTCTATACAATTTATTTGCTACAAATCTTTGAGAAGTATTTGGGACATAAACGCAAAGAATTATGACGAAAAATCAACAAGAAATTTCAAGAGGCACATTACATACCAAGCTAAGGATTAATATTGAAAAGCTTATAGGTTTTGGTTTTAGCATTAATATCTCAAACAGATCTATTTCAAAGACATCAAAGTCTGCAGTTTGCACAGACATTTATTCCAGAGATCTCAAGTGTTTTGTTGTGTTGAGTGATTTGCTATTAAGTATAATATGAGTTAAGATATATTTATACCCTGTGTTAATGCAATGCAATTTATAATGCAATTCTAACGCGTAGTGACCACACGGTTAGGTAGTCTTTTTGCACCAACTTACGATAACAATATGCAATTTATGATATACATTTTGTAGATAGACACACTTTACTTATAAACGTTAGTTGAATAAAGAAAAGATACCTACTAACCATCGTTTGTAAGTAAAGATTAAAAGTAACTAATAAACATTGATATATAATAAAAGGATAAACATACCTAATGAGCACTCCTAGTACACATTTATCTTAATTTCGAATACGATACAACATCGGTTGGTCTTTCTATGAATTATTAAACGCGCATGTACACACAGCGACACATCAACCTAGACTGTTTGGTCTTTTGACTATTAGAAGTTGAACGCTGCGAATCGTGCGAGAGAGTGCGTTATATTTTTGTTACGCTCTATCCTTACCATTACATCGACACCACTAAGCACAGTCCCTTTCCGACAATTCTCTATTTTGTATGTAGCATAGTTATGCGTATATAGGATGTCTTACTTGATGTGTAGCCGTGTGTGTTTCGCTTATCGTGAATAATAGTTTTCTATTGTGTTTGAGACACGGAAGCTAATGTAATAATATTTTTTTTAGTAACACACGCCGCCATTCATAGTTGAAAGTTTCGATAAATCGTGCTAGCAGTGCTGGAGGTAGGTAGGTAGGTAAAGGACATTTGTGTTACAGTTTGTCAAAGCTCGAATATGTTTTTTATGATTGAAAAAATATATTCGAGATTTGAAGTAAGATGTGTCGCGAGAATTAAATTCTACGCGCCAATGGTACTTGATTTCAATTTGTCTTACGATTTTCACTGCATCGAAAAATGCAGTGGTGCTTTGTTAATATGAGAAGTATGAATTCAGTTGGTCACAAATATTTGGTGTAATATGAACCAAAGGTTTGTAATGAAAAGTTTAGTTGGTTTGGCTGGTACTTGTTTGAAATTTGTACGTCGTCTGCTATATGGAGATTATTCCTCAGAATGAGGAATGTCTTAAAAACGATTGATTTTCTTTTTTTATTATATATCAATGTTGCTAAAGAAATAACGGATAAAGTATGTGGCTTTCAGCCTTTTTAAATACTGGCATGTCATGTTGTTTGACGACTAAATAATATATATCCATAACAGTGCTATCCTCTAATAATAATGGCAAATGGTCAGAATGGTACCTGTGCTTTATCCGAAGCCCTGAATTGTGAATCTATATGTGATAGAACCTCTCAGTATAAATTGATATGACTTTTTAGTCTAAGAAAACTGCAAATTGTATTCAGTGAACATATTTATAATGATCATTATATTAGGTCGAATTGAACAACAAAGCATGCCAGTTCTATCAAAATTAGAGTACAATAATACAAACTCGTAAAATATTGGTGCATGAAGTATTATGATGATAAATGGAAATGAATGTAATTACTAATATATTATTATAATGCGGATAACGTACGTAGCTTAGCTGTTTATCGATATTTCTTATTAAATAAGAATTGTATGCCTTAATCGAAACGTCATATCGTTATTGTATTATTAATACAAAAGCTAATGTTGCGGTCTGTCGTATGAATTAGATGAAGGTGATAGTTGCGCATTGTGTATAGATACAAAATATAGTATATGTATTAGAATGGTATATATGTATAATGTATATGAAAGGTAGGGCATAGTTGAGTTTTAGTTCGAATTTGAAAGAAAATGTAGATACGGCGATATTGCAAAGAGTTGTGTTACTGTAGTAGGAGTGTGGTTTTCGAGATATAGAGGCTGCGGTCAGGAGCGTGCGTTCAGTGTGGGCAGTGTCGCGTGTGCTTACAGCACTGTGACTTAGCATGGCCGCTGTGCATGTTGTACGTGTGGGTGCAAACGTAAATAAAACATGGAAGCAGTATCTTCATACAACGCATCACAGTTTATTATTCTTCTTCTTTTCGTGTGGTTAGTGGCCAACCTGTTGTCAAGAGTTGTTCAAGCGTAGCCTCTGACATGAATTAACGACTGCTGTCAATTTGGCAACAACCGAGACCGATGTTTTACGTGCCCTCCGAAGCACGGAGACGCTCAGATGAAATACCACTAAGCGGTCACCCATCTATAGACTGACCGCACCCATTGCTTAACCTCGCTAATCGTTTACCGATCACTGAGTACAACTGGTTATGAGCGATTATTTATACCACAGCTACTTACTCAACTTTACTACTTAAAAATATATATTACTGTTAATGGAAGAAGATAGCTAATACAGCTCTGGTTTGTTCACCTGCTGTAAATGTCAAGAATCCATTGATATAATTATACGTTACTAAAGCGGCTTAGTTTTATTAAGCCTACTGTATTTAGAAAGCGTGGTCTAATTTTTTTTCGCGTTTGGTATACTTTCATGTTTTATTTCCGCTCACTGGTAGGTGCTTTATTATGGTGGTAATAGTATTACCGCAATTACTCCCCTTATACTATTGAGTAGGTAATCTGTCAATGAAATAGAAAAATACTTTTGAGTTCAATGTGCAACTGAAGGGAGTAATTATATAAGTTATTGTAATGGAATTGTGATGTTAATAAGGATTTGATAAAGTAAAGGGGCCATCAAAGAACGTATAGCGCTAGTGTGTAGATATGGTTAGGCAACTAATTATTAGGTCAAGTATTATTTTTTATTTAATTTCAATCAGAAGCACCTATGTAGGTATATATGGAATTGATTTGAAATTTCGTATCTCTAATAGAAGAAAGGAGTCCTTTTACGTGAGGTGTCGAAATAGCGGCAGTTAAATTTGAGGAGTCAATCACTATTTCACGTTGCGATGTGGCGTAGGTCACATGAATGGTTTGATTACAGTTGAAGTCGAAATCGACTTCAAACATATTGAGGCTGAAAATATTTATTACGTTCTTTTGAATGGTATTGGGTATTATGTAATTATCGTCACGGTCCAGTTAATCCATGCAATGTTAACCATCTCATTTAAACAAAATGCTGTGCTTCGCGGGGCAAGACGGGTGAGGAAAGTACCAACTACCCACGGGATAACTTATCACTTATTAGCCGATACTCTCTGTTACCTGCCGACGATCATTGAGTCTTTAACAAACTGTATGGATTAGTTAGACCGTGTTATTACATTGAATTAAAATTTAGAAAGAATCTCTTATATATAAAAGACAAGTACTATATACAATGCGCACTGTCTCATAGGTAAAGATTTCATCAGTAGCAAGTAGTGATAATTAGTATATCGAGGCTTTTTGCGTAACAATTTTATGAAAGATAAACTAAAAGACAATGTTTTACAATAACAATAAAAAAAAACTAATTAACAGATATTCCTTATCAATGCCAACCAGCAAATGATGCCAATAAGATCAATATAAAATATATTTATATATGATAATGATTTTATTCATTTATATACTACATTATGAAGATCAAGTTCAAAGTATTCATTAAATATATATGAGAAGAAATGTGAAATATTATATTGTAATCATTCCAAAGATGTGTTGATGAAGACTGTAGCTTCCGTTATTATTTACAATTACTAAACTCGACTATTTATAATACTACTAAGTAATTTTTACTTATACCATATACTCGACATTTTATTTATTCTATTACGATTTGTTATTTGATGTACAAGGAAATGATGCGAGATAGAAAACGTATGGCTTTTAATAATACTACAGTAATATAATATCTTTATCAGGTATGATTTAGTTGTCATAAATTTCTAGCTTGTGCTATAAAAATACCTTTTATTGGCGAGTACGGACTTAAACTTCGAATGTGTTCGGTGGAGACAATTATAACAGACATGATACGCTGATTTACTAAACGATGTTTTCTTCTATTATCTTAAAATATCCTTTCATTTTAATACGCACAAGAACGAATAGAGAACGTTTATTATTGGATTTTTATTGCTGATAATATGTGAAGCGTTTACGGCCAGATCCGAACTTAAATTAATCCGTGAAGGAGAATATAGTTTCAGTATCTGTAATCTAAAGATCTCTATTAATCTTTGAAGATATAAATAGTACTGCAACTGAACTAGTACTGAATATAGACTTCGGTTTAGCAACAAGGCTATCCGTTGGTCAAAGTTGATATTAATACACAGCTTGGTCATTTAAATAAACTATACAAACTTGTACATCCAATAACAAAAGCTTCTTTAAAACTATTAATTCTACTTATTCTGGTCATAACCTATTTGTATATGTGTGGTATTTTCTTTCTACGCTTCTTAACATTAATCTTATTTTTGAGCTTTAAAGTTGCTTGTACAATGCTAATAATTATCGATAATTATTAAGAGAATATAAAATAGATGTTTAATATATAATTTAAAGCTTATAGCGTACATATATTTATTCGCTTGTGGTGCTTGGGTACTTATTTATGTAGTTTATAGCGACTGGTTTTAATTAACATACTGACAGTTGTTTTTCTAATGGTGGTACTCCCTCCGTGAGATTGAAATTGAGTATTTATTGTTGGTTGTATAGTGGTAACATTGCTGTAATCTGAATGTGTTGTTTCATAAAATATATTTTTATTAATCTATGTTTGTGTTCTACAAGATTTTATAAACACCTAACTGTATTAACATCTCATTATTTTCCAGCTCAAATAATTCTTGCCAATATACACGATATATTAAAACCAGTCTTATCCTATTCCATTTAATATAGGTATGTTTTAAGTTGATCGGTTGATTGTTTTGTTCGTATGTTTTCTACTAAAATTCAGTATTAATCTTAGATGTAATTTGCATTTATATAACACGCACTTTTCACATAATGCACTTTCATGACATTTCATTTGATTAGTCGATGATATATTATGGGAGTTTTTGAAATATATTTGGCTATTAGTCATAATTTTATTACTATAGAAAACTGTTTGAAATGTACTTTTTGTATGTACTTACAAAGTTTTAACTACTTTAAAGAAATAAATTTCTTATTGGCATACATGTGTATTATTTTAATAACAATTTAAGTCCCAACACATTCTTGCGGGTCGTGTGATTGCCTGTACTTACCTTGAATATCCTGACCAAGATAATTTATGAAGCTAAAATATTGCGGATTGTCACCTCAAAGAGTCGAAACATTTGCAGATTGTGTCGTTTAAAATATGTAATGTTAAAACACATTATAATTTTTTAATTAGGATCTTTCAATTACTTTAGAAATTCACTTTTCACAACTGTTTCAAGTGACCTAATAGATATTGATTTTGACCAAAGTTGTTAACTATGTCCTTGGCTGCTTTAGTGTCAATTAGTCGCCGAGCTTCGGATATATTTATAGAAAAAGTAATTTTGTCATTTTCAGTCACAAAAATGCTATTTATAATAAAAAATAATAATGATAAGTTTCTAATAAATCTTTGTTTTTCGTAGAAAAATGGCAAAGGAAGCTGTACGTCAATAACCTTAGGAATAGATTTTTTGACCGCTTAAGGCACCTAAACTACAAGCAACGTTTAGGCATTGCTTGTATTTTGGGTGCCTTTACCTTTTGATCGCCACGTCAATAACGAAAATCTGTGTTCTCCACGCCAAGCGCCAAATTCCTTGTTTCATACCTACAAAAATATAGTCACGGCTAAGTATATATCGATAAAACGTCGATACCGACATTTTACTTTTGCATGGTTTACGAATGAAAAGGGCTTATAAATACCATTGAATTGTTTTAAATTTCACCCGTGTTTCACCTTCATTCCCAACTTAGTAATCATTACCCAGAAGGTATAGCATTTAGATAAGAGCAGATTTTATGATAAAAATGTAATTCACACAATAGCACTAATCTCGTACGTGACGACATCTACTGATGTGAAAAGTCGTCAGTGGCGTGGCCAGCACTGCGCTTACAAACTTTGCCACTTCTGAGTTAGAACTGGGACATGCTTAACTATATTATTGCATAGTATGTAATTTATAATCACGTGATTATTATATTGTTACGTGCTGGGTTCGACGGATAAGAATACAAAACAATATTACCGACTAAAACACGTTTTATTCTAGCACACAATTAACTTTAATACACAACAAACACTATACTACACTTTTCCACTGTAACTGCTTCAAACTCCGTAGCATTTTCGCTTCCGTTCGCTTCGATGAACGCTTGACCGCTTACGATAGTAAACTGACTCGGCGGTGCGCGTGCGCTCTATTTATACGCGGGTAAAGCGTTTCTGGAGTTTTCTTGAAAACGTCATACACGGTACGTAACAGCGCGATGATTCGAGAATGTGCCAGCGTTCTCTTCACACGACTCGTACCGACAAATACGTAGTTCCGTAAGATGTCAATAGATGGTGCTGTAATAAATTATTGCCAAGTCTTCCCCACAGTGTCGTCAGATGGTACTAGCCGTAACACTGCCCCCCTCTTAGACATGTTCGTCCCGAACATTGTTGGATCCGTAGTAGCGTGCCAATCGATCCCCATGAACGATCTTTGGTGTACCTCGTAGTCCTTTCTGGATCCGGTAGGTGACGTCATTCATCTTAGTGACTATGCGATAGGGTCCATCCCATTTTGCCTGCAACTTAGGAGATTTTCCTTTGCTGTGTACCGGATTATGTAACCACACCAGCGATCCTTCTTCGAAGCCTTTATTGTTCGCCTTCCGATCGTAACGGGTCTTCATCCTCTCAGACATCTGCTGACCGGTCTGTCTGATGTGCTCGTATACATCATTCATCCTGTTGCGCAAATCATTCGGATAATCTGTTATGCTGCGTGGAGATTCAGGTGGGATGCCGGTGATCAAGTCTGCAGGTAATCGTAGTTCTCTTCCGAAGTTAGCAAAAGCAGGTGTTACTGATGTGCTTTCGTGAACGGCACTACGGTATGACAGGAGAAACGGTTGTATGTGTTTGTCCCAATCCCTTTGTTTGCTTTCTACGACTTTCGCCAGATATCTTTCCAGAGACTGGTTAAATCGTTCAACCATGCCGTCTGATTGCGGATGATAAGCAGTCGTCCTCGTTTTATGGGTACCTATCACACGACATGTCTCCTTAAATACTTCAGACTCGAAGTTCCGACCTTGGTCACTGTGGATCTCTAAGGGCACCCTGAAACGACATTCGTAGACTAGCTTGTCGGCCACCGTAGATGCCTCTTGATTGGGAATTGCGAACACTTCCGGCCACTTTGTGAAGTAATCCATGACCACCAAGAAGTACTTGTTCCCACTTTGGCTTTCAGGAAACGGTCCGGCAACATCTAATGCTATACGTTCCCACGGGGCTCCAACATTGTACACCTTTAATGCACCCCTGCTGCGAGGGTGTGGTCCCTTCACGGCAGCACAACTCGTGCATTTGCGACACCAGTCCTCAACGTCTTCTGGACAGTGGATCCAATAAAATCGTTCCCGGATCTTAATCAGAGTTCTCTTAACTCCCATGTGACCATGTGAACTGCCATTATGATAAAGTTGTAAAACTTCCGGTACCTTGAGCTTTAGCACGACGATTTGCAGGTGAGACTTGTCACCTCGAGCATTCTCCCATTTACGGCACAGAACTCCATCCTGGATAACCAAGCTTTCCACAGTGCCCAGTAACTCTTGGTAATAGAGCTCATTGCCGCAACTTCACTCCAGTGAGGTCTCAAAGCACTTGTTTTCTTCCATTCGAGGATGGGTCTTATGTCTTTGTCCTCTTGTTGCGTTCTCTGCAGAGTTTCCTTCCAGTCTTCGCTAAGATCCGTCCTCAACATCCTCACTAGTCCTTCCTGCTTGGCCTCTTGCCTGGCGCAGTGCTTACACTGGTCGGGACACGGTCTACGCGACAGGGCATCTTCATCAGTACCTTGTGACTTGCCACTGCGATGCTGAGAAATTACACAAAACATATTAAATGTATTTTCAAGTGGTAGTTATACTATAGAAAATAATATATACTAAGGTTCGGGCGACTACTTGCCTGCCGATAACGCGTCGCGAGTGCAGGAGCGTGGGTCGGGGGTGGGGTATTTTGTAGCCGGTTATGTATTTTATGGATGTATGGATGTTTGTTAATCTTTCACGTTAAATCTAAAACTTGGTATGTAGATAGCCGGAGACCTGGATTCACACATAGGCTAGGCTGTTTATCCCGATATTACCACGGCAACGAGCCTTACGCGGGTGAAACCGCGTGGCGGAGCTAGTATGTAAATATTTGTATAAACGTTACATACTATGAGAACCCCACGCGTTTGGGCAACGTCCACATAGTAAAAAAATATCATATTGCCAAAATATCTAAATTGAGTTACATTTCATTTTTGTTGATGGCTAGGGACGATTCCGCCCATGGTCCTTTTAAGGGAAGAAAATTAATCAAATCTATGTTACCAAGATATAGGAATAGGCCTTCCGAATTATGGAAACAATATTCTAACAAAATTCTTAGAATTTTCATAGAAATAATTATGATATTGGCAGTGTGAGCCTTCTTATTAACACAGATATTTATAAAGTATATTAAGATACGTACTTATTTATTCTAAAGCTCTAAATCCAAGATATGATTTCAGAGCATATACTTCAAAAGAACTTTTCAGAGCTAGTGTAGCTTGGACTACTCGCTGCTTTACTTTATAAAGTATTCTTAAACCAAAACATTACTTACAGAAACTAATGTGCTGTGCGGCGGACGTGTTGGAAGGCAAGGGTACCGTGCAGGTGGCCATCACCGTCACCGAGCTGTTGCGACGTCACGGGGCGCTGCGCGCGCCGCCCGCGGCCGCCGGCGCCGCGCCGCCCCCCTAGCGCCACAAGCTCGCGCTGGCGCCGGACTCCGCTCTACTGCTGTAGCTCGAGGCGAGTCACGCCACAACCACACTGGACATTTACTATACAGTGCGAAGTGTTCACCTGAAATTGTACGAAAACGTGAGGTCAACGACCTTCTTGTGTATTTGATAGTGTGTGTGTAGGATTTGGTTGGTGTAAACAAGCAAAGAAAACAGAGTATGGGATTCTCGTTTTCACTCTCCTGTGTGTAATTAAACATTCGTAACAGTGATGACCAGCTGTCATACCTACTGTCTATTTATGATATCTCACCGGTCGTGTCAGATTGCCGTACCATCGAATCTTGAGAGTTAAGGAACAGAGAGTGCACTTGTATTTGCGCACATACTTGTGCACTTAATATCGCCTACGCAGATTATGATTGGCTGCCATGACCGAAATTCGGTCTCAAGGACATTCAATTTATGATCGTATATTAAACATTCTAAATCATTTTATCACATTGAACTTATCCGTTATCTACATATATTACAATCTTATACAACCAAACCCTGCATTTGCACACTAACCCAACCTAATATCTACAGTCCGTAGATACTTCCACTAGTTCCTTTTCAGTAGTAAGAAGCTAAGTGAAAATACTAGTTCCATATTTGTGTCGATACGAACCGATACGTTTGTACCAGTTATCGAATAAGTAATACGAACAAAAATATATTTAGTTACTTTACTATTGTATAGAGTTCAATTGTTATAGAATAGACCTCTTATTATGAAGTAATCATATAGATTTCAATATGAGTGATTAAAACTCAAACGTATGTGAGAATTGAATGAAGTAAACGAATAATAGTGCAAACATTACAATAGACTTTCCACTCCTAATATATTACCTACATCTCCTATATTAAATCGTGTTAAGATTAATGTCTGCAGACCTACCACACGTTAATGTAATATGTATAAATAATTTTGTATGAATGAATAGTCAATCTTGTATACAATATCTGCGTTCATGTCAGTATAAGAGTCTTGTAAAAAGAATAGCTGGGAATTATCTGCGATATGCGTCATTGGTCAATGAAACAACTATCAGATAAGACTTGACTAAAATGTCGCGGTAATTCGTAGTAACCGTATTGTAAATATATTTAAAACTAATTTCGTTTCAAAAACTTGTTAAGACCACACTGTAGTAAATATTAGCAACACCACAATAAGGTGCTTTAAATAAATGCACAAAACACGAATTTACTAGTGAATTTTCTACGATACATTTTACACAAGTTGATTAGGCCGCGTAATTAGTGAATTGTTATGACGTCATTTATTCCAAGTGCCTCATTCTTTACACTGGCGAGCAACAAGAAATGATTGAAGTCGTCAAGTAAACAAAAGTAGGTATCAATTAATGAGCCTTTTTGCAATACATTGCTGGATATAGACCTCGCCCAATTTGCATTCTGGTCTTTCGCCTTTCTTGTGTGGTTTGAAAGCGTCTCTAATGCAATTTCTTTTAGAACTAGTGAGAAGAATAGATGGATATAATTAACTGACTGAATAACCGCAAAAACTATATGCATATGCACGCATACGTATACGTGTACGTATAACGAGCGAGCAGCAAGTAGGTCGAATATGCAAAAATGGAGTGGCTGATCTTCGACTTGTTTCTAAAGTGACTGATCCGCGAGTTTTATTAAACTGATGTTTGCTTTTCTTATGTGCATAGTAAAACAATTAGCGCCAATAGGCATGTTGACAGGTTTAAAAATAAGTGATTCGAATTAGTCCATCTTTTAGATTAGCAAAAAATATTGGACACCTATTTTGTTTTAACAAAACATTAAATATTTATTAAGATATAACGCATTAAAGTTCGTGAGTAAAGCTAAGAATTTTATAGGACAGTCACACTGTCCTATAAAATTTGTACCGAAAGTGACGTAACACGAAATTTAAACCCGTTGTATCTTCATTATTATTAATTTGTGTGACAAAAGAAAAAATACGTGTCGATTATATTTTGCTAGTCTTAGAAGACGGACTAAAATCTTTTTTAGTGAACTTGCCTATTGTAGTGAAATGTCTCAAGTAAATAATTAAAATAAATTCCAGCCACCTTTTTTAAATATAAAGATATGGTTCCTGAAGTTCATCTTTCCACTGTAGACACTTTTTCCGCTATACAACTCATCTTTCGCAGAAGTAGATTCTTAAAGTGTCTTAGCGAATAGGCGTCATATAGTCTGAATTGATGTTAGAATTGAAATACACGGGCCTTATAAGTGTTAGTTTTTATTACGACCAGTGAAACTAATAAAAATTGTTGTCTTTATACTTACTGAATATGGATTTGTTCTTTAAATTTCAAAGTTAGTTATTTCGACCTTTCAAAAATGTGTTTTTATGACATATGGCGTGTTTATATTAAGTCGATGTGTGAATTCGGTTGCTAACTGTTCGAATATGTACAAATTACATACGGAATATCGAATATACAGAGTTAAAGGGAACATAATTATAATCTTTTACTTATGTCTTTATATCTTATATAGCAGTGATAGCCTAGTGGGAAACCGTTGGACTGCCACGCAGAAGTCTCGAGTTCGAACCCAAGGCATCTCTGACGTTTCGAAGTTATATGCGTATTAAATAGTTAATCGCTTGCTTTAACGGTGAAGGCAAACATCGTGAGGTAACCTACATATCTAAGAGTTTTTAATAATGTTTTCAAAGACACGTGAAGTCTGCCAACCCGCACTGGGCCAGCGTGGTAGATAATGCCTGACCCTCCTCACACTCATCTCACACACATACAGGGTTGATATATTATTACTTATGTCTGCTTACACGTAACAATTTTTGTTTTACCATTCTTTACAAACTCAATACTATTCTACAAAACATTTATCAGGTTTTAACTAGCAAGCGCCTTCCGCCCGCGGTTTGATGATTGGATACGCACCTGCTTTTTTGGAACCGCGTGTAGTCTTAATGCGAATATAGTAACCAATTTAAATTTCTGTATGTATACCTACTTCACATATGGATTTAATGAAAAGTGGTTGAACAAAGGTTGTTAAGTAAGACACAGGTAAAAGATTATTGGTATTTTTCAATTAACCCTTTATATTATCACGTGGTATATCGAGCCGGTCTCTGTAATCTGTACATTTGTTATTTGTAGCACATTATCGATACTTCCTAATATTAATAGTTTGATGAGCCGCATTATGTTACGTGGGTTTGTCGGCTGTTTGGATTAAGTAACGGCGAGTAACTTTAAATAGTACAGAAATCTTACCATTTAAGATACAGATTACCATGCTGTTTACTGAATCGTTTGAGATATTCGCTCTAATCTATACTTTAGCGAAAATCATAAATTTGATCGTTCGACCGTTGACCTAATATAAACGCGACATGTTTCTATAACGTTAATAGCATTCATGATTTATTTATTGGAAAGTGTGAATGACAACCCTCGCACTCGAATTCATTTCTCATTAGTCAAATGTAAAGATGTCTAGATCTAAATATACTTGATTGATTAGATTATTGTACCAACCACATGCCTTCGTAAGGCCAGTAATAATATCTAACGAAACGTGACCCATATTGTGGGCCACGATTGTACCATGTTTTGGGCTGTGCACTCGTCATTAGAACCTTCCTACTAATAAGTAGTTGCGATTAAGCTACTAGTGTTGAAATTAATAGCATGGCCAAAATACTTAATAAAAGAATACACTGTTTGAACAGTCTGTTCTGGCAATAGACATGATTTTGTAAATATATAATGTTCAACAGAAATTTATTAGAATAGATAATAGATGTATTAAGAGGTAAAAACTGCCGTTCAATTCAATACCTGTATCAATATATCCCTGTTAAATAAGGGTTATCCGCTAGCGAAATAACGTAACGCGTTTGTAACTTGTCTTCTACAAGTACGTTAACGTAAACTTTGACTCTCTTAGTTTTCTATATAAGGTAATGCCTGCCAAAACCAAGCTAGATTTCTTTCAACGAAAGTCTTTCTCTAAAATAAGAGTGTTGCCAGATTCTATGTGAATGGTTTACTCGGTCCATGTCCACGTAAAATAAATGATGAGTCTGAGAACATCTTTGTATGTTAGTATAATAAAATAAATCGTGATAGAACGAGTTTCGAGTTCTTTAGGAATTGCGTAGGAAGTTTTAAAATTAATACAATTTTCATTCTAAATATTATATACTCGTGTGCAGTGAATTAACAATAAGGAATTAAAGATATTATATTTTTTACCTTCTACATGGAAATTGTCATGCGAATTGTCATACATTATAGTTGTCATAATTTTAGCGTCACTCAACGAATCATTATCATCACGAGAGCGAGATGATTATATCAATAAGGCTGGACAAAAATAAAACCAAGATGTATGTATAATTCTTGGTAAAATTAAACTCGAAAATCTTTCATAAAACGCAAAATCCTTTCACGTTCATTAAAGAAATTGTTGTAAATATAATTCACATATCTATTTTTACCACCGAATTCTAATAGACATGGAATTCTTATAATACTCATATAGGTATTGTTATGTATGTTAGATTAATTATTATAATAAATTTTGTTCTCGTCACTTCTATTATAGTCAATTCTCATTAATATAAGTCACAATTATTATTATTATGATGTATTATATTTTGTGTAATATTGCGAGTTATTAGTGTTGTGTTTAGTTATTTTTTCGTAATTTATTATGTCGGTATCGAAAAGTAATGCTGTATTGCTTAGATAGGTGCGGTTGAGACCTGAATACATGGATACTTTTTGTGTTTATATATAATTATTTTTCTGAACTGAGGTGTGTAAGTTAGACACCTGAGCCTCTATTTCTTTTACGGTCATTTTGACAGCAGCATACAGCCAGAAACTAAATAGACCATGCAAGAAAGAAGACAATACGCTGCCAGCGCAAGCACCTATAAAGACGATAAACCAAACATATCCCTCTCGGCCAGAAATGTATTTATGATACATTTACTATGTACGAAATACAATATATTTTAAAGATCTTTAAAAGGACTTCACTCGGACTATAGTTTCATATTTGTATTGACACAAAAACTATCCATGTATTAGGTCTATTGTGCTATAGTGATTTTTGTCAATTTTCTAATTATTATAATCCTATGTAGCGGCATACCCATAATATTTACCTTTATGTTGATTTTATAAGGGTTCAGGCTTACACAATAAATATAGTTTTCTTTATCGATAAATAGTTTTTTGACTCTAGATAAATTGATCAATATTAGATGTATTTTCGTATCTTATAAGACATAAATATATAATTTGCCTGAGCCCTTTCAAATGTTTTACGCTTTTTTTATATAATTATCTTTACGTTGTGTTTATACTGCCAAGTAGTTTTATTTTGCGTGAACATTATATTATAGCTGTTATATTTTGCTCTTAGAGTTACGTTACCACTGATTTGAAATTATAATGAATGTAATTAATTATATAATTATGCATTTTGTAATTATCGCGACTAACATGTTGTTTCGATAATAGTTTTATACATTGGCGATTGATTTTTAGAATTATAGTAATAATTTTCAGCGATACGATGGAAAATGAATTATAAGTAGGAAATATACAGAATTGTATTATATTATGTATATGGGTTCTTCTTGTAAAGTCTTGACATGAAATTAATTTGATTAGAAGGAAGGCACAATTAGGCGTTTTCTTGAGTCTTATCAAATGTTTTGATACAGTTGTAAGTATTAAATGGTCTATTAGGTGGCAACTAGCGAGGCAGTGACTCGATTACAAAAGATATCAGAATGTTAGTGAGGTAAGATTTGGTACACACGGCTCCACATATACGCATAACTACGCTACATACAAAATAGAGAATTGTCGGAAAGGGAGAGTGCTTAGTGGTGTCCATGTATTGGTAAGGATAGAGCGTAAAAAAAACAACGCACTCTCTCGCACGATTCGCAGCTTTCAACTTCTGATAGTTCAAAGTCCAAACAGTCTAAATGATGATAGATGTGACGCTGTGTGTACATGCAAATAAGTTATTCAAAGAAAAGAGTGTTGCTCTAAATTTTATCAGTTGCAGTAATGTATATGGTTTAGTTTTGCAATTTAATTAGTCTTATTCCTTTGTTACGTTTAATTTCAGTCATAGCTTAATCACAAAGGGTAT